>OX297873.1:7500000-10000000 GCA_946478455.1 Eupithecia vulgata | reverse complement strand
CTGTTTTATTTTTAAAAGGTATTGCGGTACTTGTCGGCTTTTTATAATATTTTATGCTAAAATCAAAGTGCAGCAGTGTTTCATAACTATAAGCAAACCAAAATAGCTGTTTTTGCATTAGATTCGGAAATCATTGAATTACTGCAACTGTGACTTTCTTGCCGGACTTTATTTATAGTCTGTAAACCTTCGGTTGACCACAATTTTACCTAATGGAAAGTGACGATGATGTATCACGAAGGTCTAGAAGATACCTATTCACTCTTGTCTTGAAGAGACTCAAGTTGTAATTGACCGGAAAAACAGCAGCAGGCAGCGTGTTCCAAACCCTAGCGGTACGAATGATGAAGGTGGAAGAAAACCGCTGCGTGCGAGTGGACGGTATATCCACCAAGTGTGATAATGCGCTGTGCGTCTGTTTGTCCTGGAGTGCACGGGGGATGGTGGAATCAGGTCATGTAGTTCCTGTGAGTGTTCTTTGAAATGTATCCTACCTATATAAGATCGACAGACAAGCGACCTTGCGGCGGTGTTCGAGACTTTGGACCCTTAGTCTTTGCAAGGTACGTCAATGAGTCTGTAGGCTCTTCGTCCTATCGAGTCTAAGGCTTCAAGCAAGAACATGGCCGAGCCGTGTCGTCCCAAACATGGCAGTACTTGAAACCAGACCGGACTCCTATCTTCATGGCTGCTGTTTTAGCCTTTGACTCGATGAAGGCTCCAAAGTTAAGAGTTGGTGTGAGCGTGACAACGAGGAGGTCAAATCGATCTTTTATAGGTACCTTTACATCTCGGAAATCAGGAACCTGGACTGTACATAAATTAAAATTAATGGGCCACATATTACTTGTTTTTCGAGTTCAAGACATTTTATGGGAACAAAGGCTTTGATAAATGAAAACTTCACCAATATTAGATCAAAGACGGAACAAAGATGAAAGAAATCTTAAAAACTCAAAAAAGTTTTAAACTTCAGCGATTTGCTCCGATGAGGTGGAAAATATTATATACCGCACTGGCACTCACCAGAGCTCGTGTTATATTTTTACTACCAATATTTCTTTGATTTTGTAACCCCTAAGTTTAAAAAAAATCCAAGATTGCGTACATTAGGTTGCGAAAAAATCTGCAGCAAACTAGATAAGCGTTAAGAGCGCACTTAATGCAACAATTTGTGAAAATAATAGGCATAGGATTTTGCGTTCATAAGAACGGGATAGAGCAGAACAACGTCGTCAGTGCAAAAATCAAGTTTTGCTTATTATATATAAATTATTCAATGAATTGAATCGAAAATGTGGTGTTGTCTCTGAAAATTTAGAGCATTTCAAACAAAAGTGTTTTATGCGAATTTTGTATTTTTTGTTATTTAAGAAACCAGTTTATTTTCATAAATTCTATGCGACTACTTGATTTCTACAGGTTTTCCCCCTAGCTATAGCTACCGTATTTTATAATGTAAATATTTACGTTCGTTACCATAAATAGAAGTGTTTAAAAATACACATTTTGTTTGATTTTTGCATTACGGGCCTATACTATCTTAAATCAACTCCGACAGATCTCCATGTCTGCCAAACTACTAAATATTTAACTTTGAAATTTACATTCGTTAATATTCAGGACGATTCCATAAAATTTACTCTATAGAAAAAAATCGCAAAGTTACCTCTAAATTTTTACTAAAACCTTAATTTCTCAATAAATACAGGAGTTACGATCTTGAGAATAA
The DNA here is from genome assembly GCA_946478455.1 of Eupithecia vulgata. NCBI lineage: Eukaryota > Metazoa > Arthropoda > Insecta > Lepidoptera > Geometridae > Eupithecia > Eupithecia vulgata. The sequence continues at coordinate 9,998,268 of OX297873.1, read as the reverse complement.
GCGTGGTAATAGAACTAAGTAAGAAGAACATTTTATATGTTTCTGTTTTTTTCAAATAATGTCCTCAATCCATAGATAATAAATAACTAAAAGCTTGATATTTGGGCTTGCGTTGCTGTACCCTGTCCCGCTCCTATGAACGTGAAATTCTATGTTTATCTTTTTCACAAAAAATTGAGGTTGATTTACTTACTTAGGTGGAACTTTTTTCTTAGCAGCTACTAATACGGGATCCGGAGGAGTGCTTTCTGATTGAGACGATTGTGATGTTTCCTCCGCTTTCTTGGCAGCATTCTCGGCTAACTTCAGACCATTTACTTCGATGACTGTTACAAAGTCACCCGTTTGTGACTGCGGACGGTTTTTGGCTTGATTCGGACTTTTTTCATCTAAGGCTACTGGGAATGAATAAACATAATAAATTCACTATAAAAATTATCGTAGTTTGACGAATTCATTACGGATGTAAGCGGGTTAACGACGAACCTTTCGTTAAAGGATGAAACGTTGGTGTTCTTCCAACACTATTTGTGTTAAGGTTCGTAGTTAGCCCGCTTACATCCGTAATGAATAATAGATTCACCTTGTAAATTATCATTATCAAGACTGTACTGTAATATGAACAATGGATGGAGACATCCCTTTTCCCATCATTGATGACTAGAGAGAAATAAACATTTAATGGGATGGTTCACATCCACATAGTGACCTTGACTACCTACAGGAAACGGAAGCTAGTAATATTATATATGCGAAAGTTTCGATGGATGGATGGATGTTTGTCTTCACATCAAAACTACTGAACGGATCGGGAAAAAATTTTGCTCGGTTGTTGTTCTAGACCTGAGTAAAAATTGATTTCTTGACAATAAAATTTGACCCACAATAATGAGTCCATAGGCTCCGCCTAGTTAAAAACTGTGTTTCAGGAGCCAGTGGCTTCTCCAGCTTATAATATTAGTTAATTATGTCATACCGAAATAAATAACTTCCTTAATTTTACTTTACTGTACAAACAAAATATAAAAAAACATGCAAAAACAGAACTAAAACCTGCCGGCTATAATGCAGTGCGACAGAATTTTTTGGATATCGTGAATTAGTTTCAGCATCGCGCAAGAAAAAGAGCGAGACTTTTGTCGTAGCGCATTCTAGGCTAGTTGACAGCTAGGATTATCAAAAGAGCTTTTTACAATTTATCCAAGAAAAACGCGTGCGAAGCCGCGGGCAAAAACTAGTTCTAAATAACTTACCACTAGCATCTTGACTATTATCACTGCGCTGTACTATCTCACTATTACATCTCCTGCGAGCCTCCGCCACTAGGTTAGAAGATAACTCATTGATGCACTGGTTGACGGAGCTTCTCTCCGCAATGTGAGGCGGTTTGGCCCTGAGCTGAACATGCTCAAACTCAGGTAATTCAGGCACTGTGGCGGAGTCATCAGTTTTATTACTGCTGGTACTATCTTCTTCACTTTTCTTTGATAGAGAGTTTGTGTTTGAGCCCTGTAAATAATTTTAATAATAAATAGAGTAAATTAGCCATTTAGGGAACAGGTCGGTAATACAGATCACCGGCGTTTCGCAAAGAACGGTCTTGGACAGAACGTGCTAAGCTACACCCTCAGCTGCTCGCCCGTCGCTTGCAGTCAGGCAGAGAGCGCGCACGTATTTAAAACTAGGTGGTCCATTATGTTCACTTTTTGTAAGTTAATAATAACATATTTTAGAAAATATTGATTAATATCTAAGATGTTGATGTTTCTTTACAAGAATATACTAACATTGTGCAAATTCTGCAGTTAGGTAAAAACGATTTCGAGAAGGAGGCCAAGAGGAGGATCCGGCTAGGCTGAACAGCCTTTGGAAAACTGCTTGAAATTGAAAGTTTTCAGTTGATGTGTGCTCGAAATTTTTCTGAAGGATAGGATTTGTAATGAATACATCCGACAGAGAAACATAGCTTTAAAAATTAGCAAACTGAAGTGGCAGTGGGACGACCATATCTCGCAAAGAACCGACAGCCACTGGGGTTAACATGTTCTTGAGAGGAGACCATGACTCAGTAAATGTAGTGTAGGACGCCCTCCGGCCAGGTGGGATGATGACCGAAAGACTGCAGGCAGACCAAGCGCTATAAGATGCTCATTAAAGGAGGCCTATGACCAGCAGTTGACTAACATAGGCTGATGATGATTATAATTTAAAAATTGCATTTTTGATAAAATAAGAACTATCCCTAATGTATTATAATTATTAAGGTATACATTGTACTGTTCAGGAAAACAGCGCAGAAATCATTAATGTTTTGATAAACAGTTTATTTTGGTGCCTATTTAGTTAGAACTTAAGTCCCTGTTGCTTAAAATTTTCAACAAGAAGCAACAGTTGACAGATTATTCTATGTGGGAGGGCTAAAGTAGGCTTTTACGTAACTTGTTTGATATCAAATGGTTAACTATAATGAGTGGGTGATGATTCATCTCAAATTCATGCATAAGGTCTAAATCCAAAATTAATGAATGCCTGATTAGATAATCCTGACTTTTCCCTTTAATTTTAATAAATACACAAATCCTCATGTTTGCTAGTGTTTAAAATTCATGACCAATGCTATATCACAGATAATATAATACTATACGCTATATTTAACAAGGCTGCATCGAAACAATACCCCAATTCAGCCAGAATTCTCATGTTGCTTGTAATGAAATGTGTCAGCCTTGAAAGGGGCACTTTCATTCCAATTAAGAAGGTGTGACCTGTTTAATAGGTGTGTCAGTCAACACTGCCAGCTTTAACACAAATGTGCCAATCAACTTAATTACAAACAAATATCCAAATACCACTGTATGGATTGATCTAACACTAATTGGCCACTTCTTTTAAAAAGTATTTTAGAAAAACTAATTAAAGAGAATACAAATCCAAACAAAGACTCATTGCAGTTTAGTTTTGATGGAATACAAAGGCAAAACAATTAAATACATAATTAGATACTTATTGCTTTGATGTTATGGCTCATTTATATTCCTCACACAATTTCAGCTATTACATGCTATTCCTTGATGATTCATCTAACCACTATAAATTGAAAACATACATGGGTAGACTTGAAACTTAACAGAATAGGTATCTGTTTGCTACATGCCATCATCAGACTAATTATGGTGTACAAAAACCATTTCTGAGAAATTTATACAACTGCCTAACTAACCTAACTTTGATAGTATTAAAAATAATCCTGTTAAAACAAATATTGTAAATGTGAGTCAGTGTGAAATTTTGCATGGATAAGTAGGTACTAGAGGTGAAATAACTTATAGCTACTTTTTATCCCATGATATGTGGGGGAAAGCCATGTGCATGTGCAGAAGCAAGTTGCAAATAAATAATGCTGGACAATCCACACAGCATCATATAGCCACAGGGAAAATAACAGGAAATGTGAACTCTCTGTGCAATAAGATGTAGATCTTTACTGTTAGATTTCACGCTTCAATGGCATGAGATGGTCAGCGATCAATATTAATATAGAACAGTGAAGAAGGCATTATCATAGATTAATAATGTATTTTACAGTTATGTTATAAGTATCCTTCTTGGAAATGTTTAGGTAATCATAGCAACTCTTACATAGAATTAATGTTTGCATAATATATGTTGAAAGGTAGAAGGTGAATAATGTGTGGTCCAAACTATGGCAAGTAATAGGTAGTTTAATTCTTAGTTTACAATAACCAATTAAAGGTATCACATTAAATGCATGATGTAGGTATAGATAACATTGATAGCTCTAATCTAACAAGATAACAAACTGGGTAGGATGTCGATTTAATGGGAAAAGGAACTTTGGGATAAACAAGACAAACTATTTGCATATGCAAATCATGTCAGATCCTTAAAAGACCAAAAATTCTAGTAGAGTACGAAGGTAAGGTACCTGTTTACTGTCCGAAGATTTATCATCAGATTCGTTCACGTCAGATCCCGAGGGCGGAGTCCCCCGTAGAACTTGAGCTGCTGATTTATGTTTCTCAACATCGGATAACAAAGTCTCTAGGTATTCAACATAAAACTCTTCTTTCTCCAATTCTTCTCTGAGTATAGCAACTTTTTGTTTGTGTTTAGCCAAATTGGCCCTGACATCTTCTTCCCAGGCGGCTGGAAGAGCACTCTCAGGAAATCGTTGCACCCATACACGTTGAAAATCCCCAAAGACACTCATCTCTCACCAAACGATTTCATGTCAAATTTATGTTAGATATTTCAAGTAAATTCACTGATTTATTTTCATTTACAAAACGTACTCACAAAACTCTGTCATCGCATCGAAAACTATATTCACAGATTTATAAGTATAGTACTAAAGACTATATTTTTTATGATTCATTCATTCACGTCAAAAACATCACGGAACAGAGAAAAAATCTATTATGAGCTGAGATTATGAGCGAAACGGAGAATGGTAGATTATGGTAGAAATTTTTAAAAATGATGGGATATGAGGTTTTCGGATTAAGTCGGTTTTATTTTATCTGTTCTCGGTCTTTCGTCAAATGACGATTGACACTGACATAAGACATAATTCAGCTGTTCATGAAAAATCGTTCTTCATTACAATGATTACAATTTCAATCAAATCAAAATGTTTTGAAAATAATTTACAAAGAAAATGGATAAAAACTATGTGAAAACTGTTATCGACGGACTTCAATCCACCTCATCAACTCGTGTCCAAGAAACTCTATTGAAGCTAAGGAGTAAAGTTATTGCCGATGAGAATGGCCTCCAGTTGTTCAGAGATTTCGGTGGTTTGGTCTACTTGGTTCCGCATTTACGCAAGCCAAACGAAAGAATTCTTGATTTATCGCTGAGTATTCTTGGCAATTGTTGTTTAGACGAACAAACATGCTTAGCGGTAAGTTTTTATGGCTTAATACTTTTTCCTAATAATATAATAGATCTAAAATAAAATATTGATTTACAGGCTGGAAAACTAAACATATTTGCACCGCTAATAACAGTGCTGAAGACAGTTTGTCGTGACAGTATAGTTGGAAGAGCCTGTAGAGTCATTGGTAATTTAGCACAGAGGCCTACAAATGCTGAAGAACTTCACAACCATGGGGCAGTCTCAGCCCTCATTACTCTCATTGAAAAAAGAGACAAAAATACTTCATACCCCACCCTGACTATGGCAGTTCGTGCTCTAAGGTATGCCTAACTAATAAATCCAATACACCATCATCATCAGCCTATACTAGTCTTCTGCTTGACAAATGGATCCTTAATGAGCTCCATTAAGGGAGGCCTGACCCAAACTAATCCACATTATCCTAGATAATTTAATCAATTTTTGAAAAAATATTCATGCTACTTTTTGCTACCCCTACAGGCAACTATGGATGGTGACAGAGAAAAGAGAAGAGATGTTGAGCCTAAACACAGTGCGCTGCATAGCTATCCTGCTTACCACTGAATGTGAATCAGCTGGCATACTGAAATCTAGCAACCCACAGAATGAGTCAGCAGAGCTTAGAAAGAGTCAAGAAGAATTAATCAGCGGTATACTAAAATGTATTGGATACTTCACAACTCATGCTACCGCACAATGTGCTGAACAGGTAGACAAATCCTTGTTTAACCTCATCTTTACCCCTTACAAATACATTCTACAGTTATCACTATAGACACACCTTTTTATAATATTTATAATCCTTTCTCAACTTGAAGAACCTGCCAAACAGTGCTTTTATTTGAAGAAAACAGAAAAATGCATGTTAAGGCTATTCTGAGGTCATAACTTTCTTAGGGGCATGCAGTCTCATATTTCACATGGTAGGACATTAAGTAAACAAATCCAAGTAATATGCCAAGTAAATATGAATGAAAGATTTTTGTGAATGCCATGTAGAACTAAAATTGTTTATGCAACAGTAACTTATAATATTTTCATTTATGTTTCAGGTGCAAGGTGATGGTAGAGGCTTTCAGAGTCTTGTGGCATTGACCAAGAGATTTGAATCCCTGGCTATGAAGTGTCTGATGAACTTGTGTTATCTGTCCACATGTAGACCTTTACTAGGCATAGCAGGCATGGTGGAATGCCTTGTAGGAATACTGCAGAAGAACCCAGGTAAGTTAATTGGGCATTTTAAACACCATGAACTTTGGTAAACACTATTAATATCTATACTGCTAAACTACTACTAAATGTGAAAGTGTGTATGTTTGTTTGTCTTTCTTACACTTCCTAACTAAGCAACCAATCAACTTGATTTTTAGTATAGAGTTAGTTGAAAGGAGGGAGAGTAAAATAAACTTTTTATCCCATAAATCAGTTCCCTTGGGATAGAAATAACATTAAACAACAGGCAACTCCTCAGCCTAAAGTAGCCCTCCATTCCACTCCCCAAACAGCTATCTTTTCTAATAAATTGGACATCATTTATTTATTATTTATTTATCATCCGCAACCTGACTTCACCCACCGCTGGCCTTTAAATCTAAACTCTTGCATCACTCCAATCGGTCCTCCACCAATCTCGCCTCGCGACGTTCGTGATATCGTCCGCCCATCTCGCCGCTGGACGTCCAACACTTCTGTACCCTGTTCTTGGACGACATTCAGTGAGCTCGCCTTACTCCATCTGACGTCTTGTCTCCGTGCAAGGTATCCTACCCAGCTTCGTTTTAGTTCCGTGATGCGATTCCCAACGTCTTTCACGTTTGTTCGGCTTCAGATCAATACACGATCTTGGTAGCACAGTCTTTAACGCATTAACTGCCCAGCACCAGTGGCTCGACCCGCAGGGGCACGACGCCGCCCCGCCCCCACGTGGTGGGCCATGAAAGTGTTAATATAATGGTTGATGCCCAGCATGGCTCTTTCTGCAACTCGCATCTTGTACACAGCCTCATGAGTGAGGGTCCATGTCTCGACACCGTAAGTCAGAAGTTTCGGTTAAAATCTGTCAATGATTGATGGAAAAATCGACGATTAAACAAATAAAAAAAAAACAACATACATCCTACCATAATCCGTTTAATAGTATATTAGACGAATTAATAAATTCCTTTTTTTGAAGTCGGTTTAAAAACACGAGATGGTCTGCAAACCTAAAATGAGACAGGATCCAAAGACACCATTGATGTTGACACCGTTGTTTTTCCAGTCGAGTGTTTTTACGATGTCCTCGAGGACAGCCGTTAAAAAATGGGGTAAAATGATATCGCCTTGTCTCACTTCCCTCTTGAATGGCACTTGTGCGCTTGTGCAAATGGGGTTTGTCAGATTGTGCGTCCTGACCTGTCTCGTGGCTGATGAGTACAGTTCCCGGAGTATATCAATGTAACGTGAGTCGATGTTATATTGTGACGATGGAGTGCGTGAAACACAGCCCAATGTTGGACACTGCCGAAGGCCTTCTCGTAATCGACGAAGGTCATCACTAGGGGTTGTACTCATAATACTTCTCCATCAGCTGCTTCACGGTATGGATATGATCCATGGTGGAAAAACCGCTCCGTAAACCGGCCTGTTCTGCGGGCTGGCACTCGTCTAGTTTGCGAGTGATGCGGTTTGTGATGTCATTAGAGAAAAGCTTGAAAAATTGTAAACTTAACGGCCGGTAGTTGCTAAGCTTTCCAATATCTCCTACATTTACAATTGGACTACTTTTATAATCCTAAGGGTCATTTACTTAACTTAATGGTTATTTCAGCAGTACTATGGTGGCCAGATGGCGCTGCCCGCACCCTATCGCAACTTAGTGGAGAATCCGTGAATCGCTCACGGCTGCGCCATTGTGGAGGCCTACCTTTACTCGTGGCCGCAGCTAAAGAGGATATGAATGCTATGCGCGCACTATTGCAGTATGTTTTCGATGATACATGTGAGTAAAGCTATAATTATTATGCTAATGGTCAATTATTGTTAATTGGAAATTATAATATTAATATAAAAAAAAGCACAGTAGGTACTTAGGTCTTCCTATACTCACTCCTTGATAATTATGTTGTCTGTGGCGGTCGCAGCGTTTTAATCGACCCCTCCCGTATAAGTCGTCAGACCCGACCAAGGAAACCTAGCAGAGGAAGGTTGCAACTACTTTCTGTGTATTCTTAACACCTCCACTGCCTTCATTAAGGCTGTGGTATGCGTGAATCTAGCGCCGCTAACTATTTTATTTCATTACTATTTTGAACAAAGGAACTTTCTAAAATATCTATCATACAGTTTGTGATACCTATATAAGCTTTTTTTAAGGCCTCTCTAATAGTTTTATTCTTTTAAGTTTAGCCAGTAAATCGAAAATAGATATTGGTTGGCCAAGGGCAACTTCGATATTCTGCCTAAACCCTAATAGAATAAAACTATTACAGAGGCGTTACAAAAAAGCAATAGGTATGGTATAACAAACAGTATGTTGGATTTTTGAAATTTCCTTTGTTGAAAGTAGTAATAAAATAGGTGGCGGCGCTAGTTTCACACATACCACCGTCTTAAGCTAATTATAATTAATGGCAAAACCTCCTTGTTGGGGGAAACATTAGTGGATACAGATATTATTATGTCCTGATGAGAATGATTATGTTGTGATATTTCTGTTTCAGCATTCCAAATCCTCGTCAACGAAGGCCTTATTACATTGCTCACTGACGAACTTATAAATTATCTGACTACAATGAAAGTTGAACATAATTTCAAAGAAAAATCGGAATCTGAGCTGAACGATTCTAAATCCAATGAATGTGTCCAAGATGCGTCATCATCAAGTTCAAGTAATGTAGCCAGCAATAAAACTGAGGAAAAACCAGCTTTATATCAACGCAGAAAAGGTCCATTGTCAAATACAAATGAGGATGAGCTTAAAGTTGTGATAGAAAGGGACAATATGATAGTTGGTTTTATAGACGCGATAGATAGCGCCACCGACGATAGCGCTAACGAAGACGGAGAAACGCCGAGGCGTAAGAACTTGAAGCGGGCTAGATCGAGTAGTCCAAACAACTGTATAAAGGTAAGATATCATTGCGTGTTCGATCCCGCCTCAGGTCAAATACTACAGATACTTCGTTATAGTCTTCGGTGTTTTCCATGTAGGTATTTAAATAAAACCGGACAAGTACCATGTCTATAAAAACTACAAAAATACATGTCTGTTGCATGTCTGTTATCACGGTTCATGAGATACAGCTGACAGACAGACAGGCGCAGGACCATAGTGACATCAACATCAACAGACTACCAGTCCACTGCTGGACATATGCTTCCCTAGATAAGCGCCTAATGGGTCTTGTCATTCAACTAAAATTTCATGTCATTAGCATGCAGTGTTAATGTTGGTATTTTTTTGCAGAAGAACCAGGCAAGGAACAAAGATTGGTCGGCGGGAGTTTATTGGGAGCCAAAAAGTCCCGAATGGCCATCAACATCCCGAATGAGGAGTCCCGAACAAGGCCCGCTATCTCCCTACTCCGACGGCAGCCAATCAGGGTTCAGTCCTGAGTATAGATTCGGCAGTAAGAGGGGGAGATGGGACTTGAGTCCTGAGTCGGGGATTGGTAGCGGAGAAGGGGCGACGTCGCCTTATTGGACGGAGTACCAATGGAGTCCGAGTAGCTCGGCTGGTCCTGCGTCACCGTTCAGCAATAATGATGGTAAGGACTCTTATGACTCTGTGGCTTCACCGGTAGGTTTACGCACGTTAAATTATTTACTATTTTTAATCTCGCGTAAACGCCTCTGGGTTATATACTGGAGGAAATTATTTTGGGTAATGATTATTTTCAGTTCTCTAATTGTACTGTTTATTTCCCAAACAAAATAAAACAAAACAACGTGGTAAGGCGGTACCCCGACTCACACTAGCGCTCCACCTATTTTATTTTATTATGACGTTAAACAAATGAATTAAAAAAAACTTTGAACAGTTTGTGATACCTATTATAAGCTATTTTTTTTTATACATTTGTAAATAGTTTTATTAATAGAGATGCGACAACAAAAATTGGTGGCCACAGAGAGCAACTTCGCATCTCTTCCAAAATTAGAAAAAATAAAAAATGTTACAGAGGCATTACCAAAAAAAAATAAGATCACAAACTGCCTACTAGTTTTTTGAAAATTCCTTAGTTTAACGTAATTAGGTTAAAAGGTTGCCTGGAAGAGATCGATTCTAAGCGATAAGGCCGCCCATTGTACTTGTCTCATGTAAATGTTTTTTTTGTAATGTTCTTTTCTGGTGTACAATAAAGCATTTTTGTATTGTATTGTAATTATAAAATAAAATGGGTGGCGGCTCTAGTGTGCGTCAGGGTACCGCCTTAAATGGGGCGTAAATACCAGTAATAGTGACGCTTTTATTTCGTTGACATCATCATCAGTGCAGCATTTTCTACTCTCATGTTATAAGTCACCCACTGCCGAGTATGGTAGGCCAAGTAGGGTACTTGAATTCTTGACAGCCTTCTCTGTCTTGAGCTTGCTCTTTGCATTTTTTATGCCAGCCAAGCTACTATACACTATATCGCAACGCATCTTTGTTGTCCGTTTTGTCGTGTGTGCCATATTCGCACCAAAACGACCGAGAAAAAACAGTCTACATATTTTGTCGTGTCGCGCTTCTTAAGCAAGTGTGCCCATCTACATTTGTAATGTCGTCAGCCCAACACGATTTCGGACATCCACGACTGGTGGTGGCTGGATATTGGACACCCCTGGTTCAAAGATTTCGTCATTTATTTGTTTATAAGGCAACTAGCGACCCGCTCCGGCTTCTATAATTTGCATGCAATATACACAAAAATCTTGCTCCTGAATCACTATAAAAACGCATCACAATCCGTTGCGTAATTTTAAAGATCTAAGCATACTTACCTATATAGGGACAGACAGACAGAGGAAGCGACTTTGTCTTATACTATGTAAGGCAATACCAACAATACACATAATGAAACATTAGCATAATGCTGGAAAATTCACACAGCTTTATAGCTCTAGCCCCAAGCTAAGCAGAGCTTGTGTTATGGGTACTAAATGGTTATAGTTATGGTGTGTGTACTCTCTTTTCCGCACTGAGACTCAGATTGTTCCATTGTGCGGGTACTAGATAACTGATATACATAATTTAATACACTACATAGATAGTTTATATATAGTAGTTATATATAGAAAACGACCAGAACACCCTGAACTTGTAAACTTTCTTGGTATAGAATGTGTGCTTCTAACATAGTTACGTTTATAGCACAATAAACCCCCTATAGCGTCAACGCCTGCTTTATTTTTCAGATTCATCAGACTCTGAGATTTCCGGCCGCTACTCACCAGTTTGCAGCGAGAACGACACTTCAGAAGTGTCTGCAAGTGTGACTACAAGCGTAGCCACGGTAGAGATGGACCTTGCGCAAGTTGCCTTCGACGAGTTGGCGGTTGATGATGGGGATATGGCCAATGATGATGAACCTTTGGAGGAACTGAGAGGTATGGATCTTGTAAGGTTGCGTGGTTATGATTATGACGCGAAAGAAGTGGCCACAAGCGTGACCACAAATACTTACATATAACCCAAGTTTAGATGTTTATGTTGTTTAGGTTTATGTTGCGATAGAAGTGGCTATAAGTTGTTTATAGGATACTAGCTGTTGCACGCGGCTTCTCACGGGTTGTTTAAAGTTATTTCTCTCCCATGGGAACTGATTTATGGGATTAAAAGTAGCCTATGTTGCTCTCCATCCTTTCAACTAGCTCTACGGAAAAAATTAAGTCGATTGGTTGCTTAGTTAGGTCGTAAAAGAATGACAAACAAGAGTGTAAACACTTGCATTTATAATATTAGTATAGATATAGATAATTTGACTTGTCTTAGTGCTTATTTAGTAAGACAAAAGAAATAAAGTTGTTGACTCTGACACGTAACCACCGTAGTAGCCACTCGAGATGGACGCAGCGCTAGTAGTTGTAGATAAGTTTGCGGTTGATGATGGGGATATGGGCAATGATGATGAAACTTTAGAGGAACTGAGAGGTATGAATGCTTGAAGGTCTTTTGTTGCGTGGTTATGATGCGACAGAAGTGGCCACAAGTAGCCACGGTCGAGGTGAACGCAGCAAAGTTGATTTTGATGAGTTTGCGGTGATAATGGAGTAAAATGGAGATATGGCCTTCGAACATTTTGAGAAGGCCATATCTCCATATACGAATATGGTATGAATATGGCCAATTATGATGCACTTTTAATACAGTTTATACAGATTTTTGCGTCAGCAGCCTTTAATGGTCCACTGCCGGACGCAGGCCTCCCCCTGATTTTTTTTATCTCATGGAGGGTAATGCCCGTAATCCCCACGCTGGGCATGCGGTTTCGGGATCGCATTTCGGTGGTAAATATATTCTGCAAGAGGCGCTGCGTCCGCCCCCGGTGTATGTCCCTTAGTCGCCTCTTACGACACCCACGGGAAGAGTTGGGGTGGTGCAAGTTCTAAGCCGTACTTATATCAAAGTTATTTTAATTATTTACAGAAGAAACCTTCAGCATAGATAAAACATCATCAAGAATAGCATGCGTCCTTGTCCTAATGTTCCGGGTATCGCACGGAGCTTTCGAAACGTACGGTCTGGCGGGAAAAGAACAGACTCCCAACAATATGATGGAACTTCTTACTGGCAAAGAATGTTTGAATGCACTTTTGGATTACGTGGAACGGTGTAGGAAACCTATGGGGCGAGCGGCGAGGATTCTTACGAGATTATTGAGGTGAGGAAAAATTATAAAAAAGTACTCGTTCTGGTGGTTTTTTGCGTTATTTCGGCATAAAAAGGACGCTTTGTCAGATGTTATAATATGTGATATGAACAACTTCGACGCTAGGCATGGCGTGATTAAGGTCTTGGTTGGAATAAAATAAGAAATAACTAACCTACTAGCTACCTACGCTAGTCTTGACAGAGGTTACCTATTTGAGCCGTTTGGGGTGGAAACCCTAGGTCCTTGGGGTCCTGGGGCACACGTTATCTATAAAGATCTTACAAAACTACTAATAGAGTCCACAGGTGATCGGAATGCTGGTTTTTTTTTCGGTCAACGAATTAGCATTGCCATTCAAGGTGGCAATGCTGCCAGCATTCTGGGCACTCTGCCTGGTGTCGGCTTAGATTTTTTGAAAATAGATGTAAGTGTAAATATGAGTTGTAATTATTTTTGCTGTTAAATAAAACACACAAATTAAACTTTACCTACTAGCTTCACAAGGCTTCAGAAGCGTTTTTTCGGGATGATAAATCATCCTATGTTTTTAACCGGGATACCATGTCTATTCTTGCCAAGTTTCATAAACATCTGTTCAGCCGTTTAAGCGTGAAAGAGACAGATGTTACCTTCACGTTTATAATATTATTATTATTACGTCGGATGATTCTCAGTGTTTGTCTAATTTTTGGACAATGATTTTTTTAATCAAAATGGGCAACTATATTTTTTATAAAATCACTATAATGTACCACACAAAGACCGAAAACAAAAGATACAGAAATAAATGCTAAGAGCAGAGGAAGTACAAAGGGCGGCCTTATCGTTATATGTGATATCTTATATTTTCCTATATTTACCTTTTTATTTAATTGCTGTTTTATCAAATTAAATGTAAATTATTATTTTTTGCAGCAATCCCCTCTGTTTGGTGAATGTACTAAAACATAAGTTAGCTTTAAGGCTGCACAGAATGTCCGTAACGTCCATACATCCCGTATCTAAATGCCAACAATGTAAAGAAGTAAGTAAACAATGCGTTATCCTATAAAAACACATTAAGTATCTACCCTTGTTTTTAGTCAAAGCGGAGAAGAGAGTTTCGCTGCAATTTAATTTTTATTCCAATATTTATACTGTAATTAAAACGGTAACATGGTATATATTACCGTATTAATTTAATTTCAATATTATTATTGACGACCTCTGTGGCGCGGTGGGCGAAGGGCAGAGGAGATTGCGGGTTCGATTCCCGCCTCGGGACAAATGTGTGTACGATCTGCAGACATTTGTTCAGGGTGTTCTGGTCGTTTTCTATGTATAGTAAAAATATCTATCTATGTATTGTATTTATGTATATCAGTTATCTAGTACCCATAACACAAGCTCTGCTTAGCTTGGGGCTAGGTGTGAATTGTCCAGCATTATTTATTTTAATATTAAAGCACAGACGCCCAATCGCTCACAGACAGGCTAATTAACAGACGACCAAAACGAGGAGTGTTGTCTGTATTATGTGTGCGTGTGTGTGTGCGTGTGTGTTATCGTGCCTCTGAAACGTTGAACCGATTTTATTGTTGGAGAGTGCTCTTAGCTCTATTTGAGAATCGGCGCGGACCGGTCAAATGTTTTGTGACGGTTAAAAAAAGAGTTTTCAACTTTGCAAAAAATCGTTTTACTGTTCCCATCAAATTATTGGATACTTCTTAACATTTCCGCTCCGCTTTGGTGGAAAGCAGTCTTTAACGCATTCACTGCCCGTTCTCTGAGGCACGACCCGCGCGGGGGCAGGCTGCAGATACCGGCATAGTAGTGGACAAAATCAATAACACCTTGTTTCTTATTTGCTAATAATTACTATTTATAAACATGTTTATAGTATGTAGTTTCTAGATACATAACGTTATTGTTGAATTTTAACTTGTTTTCAGATAAAGAGGCTAAGTGTAAAGCTGTTGACTCAATTGACGATATTGGCAGAGTCTAGTTACGGCATCGGTGAAATCAGCTACCAACTGCTCAGGGGTCCGCCTAATATGAAGAAAACGCTGACCATGACGCTACCTTATATTGTCAAGTAAGTTAAATATACCGATAGAGTTAACTCTATCTGTATATTTTGAGTATGATATTGAGTAACAGAACGAGCAAGACCTGTGCCTTATGGTAATTAATCATCAAGCATGCACAATGCACATAAGTGGCACAGCGCCACGCAGGCTTTTGAACCTCAAAACCGTGCGTGGCTTTAAATTTACACTAAAGTTTAAATTAATCATGTATAATAAAATCAGCCTAGAACTATTTTTCCCCCAAACTAAAAAGTTTGAGAACCACCGTATCCGTCGCTGGTGGCACCCACACTAAAGAGAATACAATAACTACTTAAACACGCACACATGCGTATCTCGGAATGGCATACCTGGCGGAGTATATTATTATACCATGGGTTATGCAAAGTTGTTTTTGTAGTATAACAGTTTATTTTTTAGCTGTGTACAAATAAATAATGTAGGACAATAGCATCATTTAGCCCCAAGCTAAGCAGAGCTTGTGTTATGGGTACTAGATGACTGATATCGTAAATAATCGTAATACAATGACAAAAACAACACGTTTTTGTACACCAGAAAAAAACATTACAAAAAGACATTACATGAGACAAGTACAATGGGCGGCCTTATCGCTTATAAGCGATCTCTTAAAGGCAACTTTTGGTTGGATGTAATTATATGAATTTAAGAAAGGCAGAGGGTGTACATACAAAATACCCAGAACACCCTGAACAAATATTTGAATGCTTTGCCTGCAGAGTTATGCTAGTTTTTTGTTTTAATTATTCTTGTATGAAGTAGCCTCTTTACAGCATAATATTTTATTAAATATGTACCTACTTTTTTGTGTTGACCTAAATTAAATTTTATATTATTTAAACACAAGGCAATAGTGTATTTTTTTGACATAACTAAAGGCTCCTTTGTCTTCGTATAGTTGAAAATAAATGTAATGAAAAAGTGTTGTTTGACCACTCTTGTTTTCGTTACAGGGCAGAAAGAACGCTTAAAAAGTTCTTCATAGACTGCAGGGCCATGAATCTACTATTCGCAGCCGTCGCTGAAGACACGGAAGATTTCAACCACTATGTGACAGCTTTAGGGAAGATAGCCTCGAACATTAGAATAAAAGATCCCAAAGTTCTAGAAAATAAGTTTTCGGATCACGTCATTGTAAGTTACGATCCTATTCTTGATAACTTGTCGAAAGAAGAAATAGTTGTTTTTGAGTTAGACGATTTATCGACCGTGCCGGCGAACAAAGTATTCCTATGTCAAAATTCCGATGTGTTCAGTGCAATGTTGATGGGGTGTTTCAAGGAGTCAATAGAAGAGTGTGTTCGCATCAAAAATGTTACAAAAGAAGGTCTTGAATACCTCTTCACTCTTCTACATCTAGGTTTGAATGATTCTAAGAACGACGTGCAAGTTTTTCCAATGGCGGAGAAGCTCGAGACGAATTTAGAAGTATTACTGCTAGCTGATAGATTTTTATTTGATAAACTGAAGGAGTTATTGAATAGTGCGATTTTACAGTTTCAATTGACTCCTGGAACTGCTGATACCATTTATGTATGGTCCCTGAGTGAAGGTATGGGCTTTTTATGTATAGAAGCAGTAGCTTATCTGTTGACTGGTAGAATGAGCGAAGCGGAACGCACGCGGTCTTTTAAAGCGATACTCAATTTAGAATATAAAGATCAGTGGTTGGATGACGTGAGAACTATTATAGTGAGGCAATTGGAAGGGGTAGGTTATCGGAGTTGATAGGTACTTTTATGTATTTACCTATCAATTTTTATAAATGTAAAAATTACTGAACGAGAAATATGTATATTTTAAACGACTTCAAAAAAGGAGGGGTTTATGTTCATGTATGCGTTTTTTTTATAAATGTCCGTCGTTTATGGACAGATTTTGATTTAGCCCAGTGTGGTTAGAATTTCACTGTACATTTATTACCATCCCGACAATTATGGTATCTGCTTTTAGGGAGTCGTTAAATTCAAAATAGCGACAATTCTCGACCCCGACTTTAGTCGCCATCTTGGTTTTAAGGGAGGCCTTTTCTGTCGTGTTATTAGAGGAGTTCGACTGGAATAAATATTCTTTTGCAGTTGTAGGTACCTTACCTACTATAGATAGAGGATGATTCTGAGGTGGTCCCATAAAAATTGTATTCACGAGAGATTAGTAAAATATAAAAACGCAAATTTAAAAAACAGAAAACTGAGGGATTGGAAATCTGTTTTTAGTTTTTTCAAAACAATCATCTTATTTTATATACTTAACTTCAGCAATGATCATCAAAAATTATAAAAAACCGCGTTGAAATGCAGAAATTCTGACGGAGTAGGGTACGCATTCAATTAAGTTTTGAAAACAATCTCCACATTTATTTAAGGGATAAAAATTGTACATAATCGTGTAGGCTAAAATCGCCAGCTATTTATCGGCGTATTTTTTTAATGATATCAATCCTATTTTTTTATTTAAATGCCGCCTTGATAGAACTTACGCAGTACTGTTTCCATTTTTTTGATGAGAAGTGTATTTGATTTTCATTTCCTCGTATAGAAAGGAAACCCAATTTAACTTAGCATATTTTTTTTCTCAAAATTATTGTTAACTGAAATTTTATAAATTGTGTATATAATACTTATGGGTTTAATTAACCTGTTGTATATTGTATGCGAAGATTATAAAGGCAAATATTTATTTCACAATATGTGCATTTAAACTTCTTTAATACATTAATAGTCTGTGAGCGCCACCATGTCAGTGAATGTGTTACAATTAAAATAACTCGTATTATTTTACTGTTTCTGTAAGCCAAGCACATCGTTATTGTTGTCTAGGGTAAAATCGTGAAAAAGTACGTCGTCGCATCCTCGTCGAAGTTTACGCAATGTATGACTATACAATGTGTCAGGTCAGGCCAAATCTAGTTCACCTAAAGCCCTACACTATCACACTTTCACACTAATATTATAAATTCGAAAGTTGGATGGAAATGGTGGATGTTTGTTATGTTATCTCTTCACGCCTAAAGTACTGAACGGATCGAGCAAAAATTTTATATACAGGTAGTTCTAAGCTTGGAATAAAACATAGACTACTTTATATTCCATAAAATATAAAAACATATAGCTAATACGCTGGACAATTCACACATCATTATCTAGCCCAAAGCTAAACAGAGCTTGTGTTATGGGTGGGTACTAGATTACTAATATAATACAATACATTTTACATAAAAAACGACCTGGAACAAAATGTATCTGCAGATCTTTTTCATTTTTACATAAATATAATCAATAATTTAATTGTAAATTACCAGCATTTGAGTTAAAACTACCCTAGACAACAATTTCGATTCCTTGCTTGAATATGATAACAAGCATCATATTAATTGTTACATTGTATACCCGTACCTCTAAGATTTCATGAATTTAAAACTGCCATGTATTCTTAAGTTAAGTTTTATTTTAATTTTGCACTGAAGAGCTTAAATTATATTTTATTTTTAAACTGTCCATCCTCTTTCATTCGACGAAGTGAGACGCCGATTTTAATAGCGCCATCAGGAATAAGAACACCAGAAGTAATAGGCTTCACTTCAGTGTCATTCATATATTTCAAATCGAAATTATTAACAATCTGAAAACGAAAATTATAACATTAAAAAGACAGTTAGAAAATTACTTCATTGCATTAAAAAACTTGTACATAGGTGAATATAAAGCTGCTGTCCAACTCAGGTAGAGGCTAGCTTGCTGCGGAAAAGGTATATGGTGGAACAGTGGCTATTAAGCTAGAATTAACTAGATAAAGCATTCTTTACCTGCTTATCTCTGGGTAGTGTGGACAACAATTTCGTAGGTTTAAGTTAATATAAGTTTAAAAATTAAGTTGGTTGAAACAAAGCATTACAGATGCTGGTGCAACTAAAAAGCATGTAGTTATCTACTTTGGTCACATTTTAAATCTTTACCTGATAAATCAGCTCTGTCATTTGTACCATGGCAATTTTCTTCCCAATACAAGATCTAGCACCCAGGGCAAATGGCAAGGAAGCTGATGGTACATGGTTTTTCAAATTATGCATTCGTGGGTCATTTCTGTCCCAGCGATAAGGCAAGAACTGGTCAGCTTTACTGAAGTTACTTTCCTCACGGCCTGATGTATAAATGGATGCTATAACTGGCGTCTGTAAATATCAATAACAGTTGAAATTAAGAGGTCAGCATACTGAAAAAAACACATTGAAGAGTGATTTAGATGAAGATAAACTAAATAACATACACTATTCTGATTTCTTTGGTATAATTTTCTGAAATGTGTTACTAATTTCTTCTTTTATATGGCTGTAAGGGTTTTCCAGTTCACTTGGAGCTTCAGGAATACCCAGCTTTCTCCTCAATGGTGGTGACAGAAGAACCAGATTGTGTACCAAACCAACACTGCTAGATGTCAACCAATACAGGCACAGACAGGACGGAACACTGGCTGCTACAGGTATCATCACAATAGAAAACCCTCTGAATATGTTTGTAAAGACATTATACATTTTAGATGGTTTTCTTATCTTTGACATTCTCTGCAATTCTATGATGCTCAAATTAGTCAGTCCAAATGCTACTGGTAATATCCATGAGTGATCTGGTTCAGCCAAGTTAGGGATCCATCCAATCCCTCCAACAGACATCTCCATAAAGGTAACCATAGCTGCAGGGTCACCACTTGTCATGTAAACCAAGTTTCTCAGAGCAAATGACATACATATCCAAATTGGTATTTGAAACCACACCACTAAACTTGCTTTGAAAGGATGGCAGTTATCTCTCTCAATAAGTTTTACCCACTGCTTTTTTAGAGATCTCTTGAATATAATTGCTGTTTGCTTATCAGTCAGCTTGAATGTTTTTCTTGCTATTGCAGTTTCTCTCTTGAGCTCATTGACTAGATCTTTCAGCTCTAAGCTGATATTTTCTACTTTAGCAAGAATGGCATTTGAATATACAGTGAGAGGTAGGGTCATCAATGATCGTATGAGAACTGTTGAAGTAACCACAGTTGCCCACCAAGGAAGACCACTTACATCATGAAAGTACAATAGCCCATCTTGAATAAAGTGAACAGGAGAACTGTTTGAAATGCTTGTGTACAAACCTTCTTGCCATTTTACAAAACCTTCTAGTGATAAATTCCTTTTGTGGGTTAAAATCGGCACAAATTTTTTGTTTTGTGAAGTACCCGAATAATCATTATACTCCAGTTTCGCGGCACACAGAGCACTGAATGGGCGTAATTTAATCCCTGGTGTTTTTGTACATAGGCTATATGCATTTTTACAAAAAAACATTTTAATTTCATACAACTTCTTGGAAAGTTTGAATGGAAGACAGAACAATTCTAACCTCAATTTCATAGAAATGACAATGACAAACATGAAGATTTGACGTAGGCAAAAAAAAAACAGTGCTACCACATTACATTTTCCCATCTAATATGGTAGCATTTCTAACTAAATGCGACAATAAAACAAAGCGAACTCAGGGCTTTAGTTTCACCGACCGTTTGGTCGGTAAAACTAAAGCCCTGAGTTCGCTTTGTTTGACGAAAGTAACGAGACGTCATTGTAATATCATCTTTTATGACATTTGCGTGTACTTCCGCTCGGGATGGTTGAAGAACTGTAAGAGAGAGAGATGCCACACGGGCCCTGCCGCCGCCGGTGCGCTGCGACGTCGTCGCAACGCAGTGACTTCAACGCAATGAGTGCCACACGAGCGCTGCGACGACGCAACGCAACGCAACTTTCTCCGACATCGCAGCGTCGACGTAGATGTAGGTGTACCTATATAAATTGTATGTAGTCCTTGAACGACAATGGAGTCAAGATAAGATAATCTAAATCATCTTCCACGCTCATTTTCACACAAATTATTTTAAATGTGCACAACTGTCAGCTTCGATATTCCAAACAATACTGCGTCGTCACAGCGTCGTAGCACCGCAGCACCCCTTCCCGCCTCGTCTCCCTCACTCCTTGTGCGCTGCGCGTGTGTTGTGTCGATGCATGTTGTTTCAGCGCGTGCCGTGTGGTATGCTGGGCAGATTTGGATGTAGAACTACGGAGCGTCAACGCTGCGACGTCGCAGCGGCAGCGCCCGTATGGCATCTCTCTAAGACTCTAACCAAATGCTATAGAAAAATGAGAGGTCACGATCACGCAACATTCTAGCGATCACATCTCGTCTCGATACTATCGTTAAACCGAATCTCGGATATCTTACTCACCCCACCTTCGACGGCATACTCGCTCAAAACACTGGGTTTTGGCACTATCCTCGTTAAAAACGGTGCCACAGGATAAAGTCTCATTGCTTCTCTAATAACATGTTTTATTTTTGCGTTGTCTCGATCTCCGTTTCGTATTTCTTCCACGACTTTGGCATTGTTAGACAATAGATAAACTATCCACAGAGAAGTATAAGCTGTCTGTAACACAAAACAGTCACACAAAATTTCTATAGGTACATAATTTACCTACCTATAATATGTAGGTACATACCCCTTTCTTGCCCACTTACTACCAAACTCTTGTCGCTAATGCTTGTTACCAGGGTCGAACTGACCTATAGTCAAGGTGGCGATTGTCAGCCGGGCCCCGGAGCTCGCGGGCCCACCCAGGGGCCCGACCTTAGGAAAGGTGATTACTAGGGTCCAGCTCTGGGGAAAGGGGCCCGCATTAACTGGGGCTTTACTCTAAGGTAAAGAAGATAGATTCTTCATATATTATCAATCATCGCTTCTCTAGCCATCATTGCTTTTGACATAGGCTCTTGCATAATTTTCAAAAAACATCGGAATCTCAAAATTTTGCTGATACTTAAACTTATGTACTGTTAGGAGTTGAGATACCGTCCCAGATACCAAGTTCCGATGAGTGACACTGACAAGACAGACAACCACGTCTCACACTTCTCTACTTCGCCCAAAAACTAAAAAAACTTAATTTGTTCTTTAGCTTTGCATGCCTTACCTATTTTAAAAAAAGCTGCGCATTTTTCCCTTCGCTGACATAATTATTTTGTATTAATTTATTTAGAATTTTCAGCCACTGCAAATTTCAAAATGATTTATACTCCGCTCGATATAATTTATTTTTTCATACTGTTCGAAACTGGTGTATGACCAACCGAAAATGTAAAAAAAATGTTGTATCATACGTTTTCGGTGTCTTTTTTGTATGCCTAAATATATCTGATTCACTGTAAAAGAGACTTGGACGGGTTTTGTTGATTTGTTTCCGTCATTCGAAGGGAGGGGGGTTGGTGTTCCTCGTAGAAAACCGCCCCGGGTTCCATCTCACGCACGCTACGCCCGCCGCGCTCTGTTTCAATATTTTCCAATTGTATCCCACCCATCCCATTACAACCTGGGTAAAGACAGGAGTGATAAGTCTCTTCAAGACGTAGTAAGTGATAAAAGTGTCGCTTTCCGTCTGGCGTGATTGTCTTTAAACGAAGGTCTGTTTACACAAACGCTATTAAAAAAAACATTCACGGGCCCCCGCTTATAAGTGGCCACCCGGGCCCTTCCAGCCCAGTCCGACCCTGCTTCTTTCTAACATAAACCTTAGTAAGCTAGGTACTTTGAACGTGTAGACTATTCAAAGGCAAGAGCACTAGTATTATCTTTTACTTACTGTATCCCCAGCAGCAATAACAAAATCTACAACAATGCGTGTGATCATTTTGTCGCTCATGTTCTCATCACACAGGCGTCTTAGTAGACCGTTGTTTTCATGTCTTTTGACAAGGATCTCATTTACTAGTTTTTGTGCTAAAAAAAATATCAATTTTAGTAATTATTTCGTCATAAACATTATCATGGATTTAAGATCGCGTTACAATAGGAGTGGTGTTTATCTTAAAGATAGTCAAATGGTAGTTGACCTGTTTGGCAGAAGTTTTCGTCCATTATACGTTAGGTAAAGTTAATCTATGAAGTGGCTGATCGTCCAAATATCTTCCAAAAAACCAACCATTATTTTTGTATTATTTACTATTACTATTATTGTTTTCCGCATTATTGCAATGCGGAAAACAATAATAGTAATAGTACGTATATAGTTAAAACTTACCCAGTGAAAGAGACATATCAACGGAGTCTTTAAAGTCTGACCATTTTTTTAAATTAAACTTGTGATACCATTCAATTGGTAAACCGTATAACTTAGTTGTTGTTTGGAATATCCTCTTGACAGACGTGGAAAATAAATTCAACAGCATTGGAGAATATCTTGTCACTTTTTCTGAAGGACTATGTCCCAACAAAATGGAAATTATAACTGCAATTAAATAAATAAACAGTATAATTACAAATAAGTAGTGTGGATTTAATAGGCTTTTATTAACCTTATGTGCCCATTTTCTTTATTGCAATTGCTGTTGTTTCTGCTTGTTTTCCACAAATAAATCAATCGAGTAGCTTATTGTTGATTGTTATACCTACATAGTTTAAGTAACCTAGATAGGTCATACAATCATACTGTTTTGCTTTACCGAACAAGTAGCTAAGTAGGCAAGGCAGTTACTAGGTAGTCTAGAAACGACCTAACTACACTATACTAAACTATTATATATATTATACTAAAATGTCTGCTAAATCTAGTTGTTTTGCTTTTCATAATATATTTTACCTTCAGTTGAAAATTTATAAAACTCTGATTCCATATCGGGCACAAAATAATCTTTCCCAATTTTTTTTCTCCAGTTCTCTATAAAAGCCGTTACAGTTTCTCGAATGGGGCCGTCTATAAATTTTTCAACGTTGTCCCTCAAAACATGTTTATTCATCACGCGACGGTTGACGAGCCATTCTTCACCATTCATGAAAAAAAGCCCTCTTTTATTCCCATAATGCTTTTCATACAATACCCACGGGTCAGGCAATAAATGCATAGGATACTGTCCTTCATGATTAAGGAATAAAGATTTCATCGTTAGAGGGTTACTGATGAATACAAGTTTTGTGTTGCCTCCAAGTTTTTCATAGAATATTGGTCCAAGTTTATTATGACGGCGATTAATATAATCGTGTAATCTGAAAATGAATACATATGAAAATAAAACTTCTATAACAAATGGACAAAATAGTATGCGTTAGTTTGTGTGTAATGTATTGTATAATGTAGGTACTATGTGCATTAGTACTTACTTAGTTCCTCCACCAGCAGCTATCAAATGTAACTTTGTACCAAAGATGGGAAATGATTTCGGATGGGGCATATCATTTATTGTTAATGATTGAGCTTTGTACCCTCGAACAGATATTACTGTGTTTCTGGCCAACATCTTTTGTCTCTTATGTATTAAGCCAATTAATATGTTCATAATGTTCATATTGACTGAAAAACGATACAAAATATTTATATAGTAAACGTACTATACTACTCTACTAGATATCCGGACAGTAACAAGAATTTTAACAATGAATATGACTACCTACTTACCTATAGCTACTTTACGTAGGTACGAAAAGTAGCCATAGGTAAATAGGTATACTGTAATGTACCTACATTTACCTTCACGTTACCTAATACTTATCTAGGTAGGTAAGACAGTTATGTGATACGAATGAGTAATGTGAGAAGACAAGACGTCAACACCACTACACCTTATGATACACTAATAAAAACTGACCATCGTGCAGTTCGTCCAAGATAGTTTTGCATTATAATTATTCAGTGAATAATGTATATCGCTGTTGCTGACTATATTATACAGCATATAAAATAGCCGGGCCATGCATGCTTAGGCAGGCTAAATATGTATTTATGTAACGATTTCTTTTAACAGTCTTCAAAAAAAGAGGCGGTTCTATGTTCGACCGTTGTATGATTTTTTATGTTGGTCAATATCTCTTCTTTCGCTTTTTATGAATATTAAGATTGTTTTCTTAATTTAATTTACAACGATAGTTATACGATAGCTGTTAAATATAAAGAGTGATTTGGTACGATTGATGTCCACCCGTCTATGGATAGCTCTCCGCATTACATAGACGGGTCGTTTAACAAACTTTGAAATGAAACGGCCAAGTGCGAGTCGGACTCGCTCACGAAGGGTTCCGTACATATATAAAAACGGCTAAAAAAATGATGTCTGTTGTAAGGGTCCTTTAAATATTTGTTTTATTATTTTAATTTAATTAACTACATAATATTAAAGTGATTATATAACTAAATAATCTAAGAATATTTCAAGCGTCTATCTGTTGCCGTTATCATAATCGAGCAAAAATAAGCAAAAAAATCACGTTTTTTGTATAATTTTTTATTTTTTATTTTTTTGTATTTCTTGTTAAATAATAAAATAAAGTTAATAGCGGCAACAGAAATACATTATTTGTGAAAATTTCAATTATCTAACTATCACGGTTCATGAGATACAGCCTGGTGATAGAAGGACAGTGGAGTCTTAGTAATAGGGTCCCGTTTTACCCTTTGGGTAAGGAATCCTAAAAAGAAAGAACTTCTATAATCGACTATGTATGATTTAACTACGTAGGTATGTTAGCCAATTTCTCCGTCAATTGTGGACTGATTTTGACGAATCAGTATTAAGAACGATCCCAAGGAAATCCCATATATTTTATGCCCAAGGGATTACTTATTATTTGCCCCGCAAAACATGACAACTGTGTAAATAGGAATTTGAAGTTGGTTGTTAGTTTTTTTTTTACAAAACATTATTTATTTAGTTAGCATATTTCACGGAATACAGTTAAGTACTTGTTTATATTTTATTATTATTTCAATTCAACTATTGATGGATGCTGATGAATGATAAAATAAATAAATTCAAATTCTGGCAGCTGATACGTAAAGTGTAGAAATTTAAAAAATAGTAGATTTTCTATCTTTAACTGTGGCAACTCTGATGCCAGTGACTTGTCAAAATTTTGTAAAAATCATTGCGGTGTAGGCTTTTTGTGATTTGGAAATAGAAATAATTCAAGATGACTGGAAAATCAAAGCCTGATGAACCGAAAAAGGAGAAAACTGCGGAACCAGCAGTACCACCGTCTGATGATTTGGTATGTAAAGTCCTACGAACATGTTTTTTGAAAGGAACAAGAGTCGTGAGATTCTAACTTCGGTTCTTATGTTTTTCTGTTTGATTTACAGTCTGAAGAGGATAAGCGTCTTCAAGAGGAGCTCAATATGCTAGTTGAAAAGCTATTGGTACGTAAAATAATCATCTGTATAATCATATGGTGTGAATAATCAACAACATCATTATAGGCCTGACCTCATCCCTCTCTTGCTTTTCAGGGCCCTGAAGTAGACCTCTACTTTCCATCGTTACAAATGCTGAGTAATCTTATCAGGACATCTACAACATCAATGACGTCTGTACCAAAGCCTTTGAAGTTCCTCCGAGAGCATTACCCAGCCCTGAAACAAGTCTATGAAAAGATCAAAGATGCAAAGACAAAGAAATTTTGTGCTGATGTTGTTTCAGTTCTTGCTATGGGTGTCAGTGGATCAACTGTAAGTTGGCTAGTTGTTCATATCATAATTGCTGTTACCCTAATACTAAATGTTCATTGTAACCAATTAATTTCCTGTGATAGTAATTCAGTCAAACACCCCTCCCCCCCTCTTTGGGAGATCTACATATCAGACCTCTATTGGGAGAGGCATGTTCAGCTGTGTGCATGTTAGTTGAAAACCTATTTTTGTTCAGGAAAAACATCTTTTCACCATACATAAAAATAAAAAATACTTCCAGGAAGCTGCAGAGAAACGTGAATGTCTGAAATATTGCCTTTTGGGAACTCTGTCTAATGTTGGTGATTGGGGCCATGAGTATGTAAGGTAAAGTATCCATTCTGAACACTAATATTACGTTATTTCATTGATAGTGGAGCTTTCTCTATCATCATCAGCCTATACTAGTCTACTACTAGCCATAGGCCTAATGTTTGCAATAGTGCGATGTCTCGCTCAAGGTTTACTATTCATTTATTACAGAAGTGCATCAACTAATCTAAACTTTCACAACAAATTTGGCTTAAGTATAGTATTTATGACTTAATTAACACTTACACACTATAATAACTGAGACAAACCTTGTTTTGCTTAAACATTTTTATAAGTATGATGATGATGATGATGATGTATTTATAAGTATAACAGTCATCTAATCTAAGTACCCATAACACAAGCTCTGCTCAGCTTGGGAGTAGATAATGCTATGTGGATTGTCTAAGCATTTATCATCATCAACCTATATTTGTCCACTCCTGGACACTGTGTCTTCAGCTTATTTATTTATTTACAGACAACTTGAAGGTGAAATAGCAGAAGAATGGAATGTTGATAACATGGATAAACTGCTGCCTTTGGTCCGAGATGTGATCTCCTTTGACATGAAGCATTCAGCGGAGATCCAAGCTTGTGATCTGCTGATGGAGATAGACAGGCTGGACCTGCTCACACAGCATATGGAAGATAGCAACTATCCTAGAGTCTGCTTGTATTTGATTGGGTATGTATTTTCTAAAACTTGTGAAACTTATTGCTGGTGTCTGGTGTTTTTGAAAACTGGTACTACCTACCAATATTTTAGGCCGGTATTATGAAAGTATGCTCAGTCATCAAGCAATGCTTGAGTTGAGAGAGCATAAACGTCACTCAAGCATAGATCTATGACTGAGCAAGCTTTCATAATACGGGCCTAAGCCTGCTTCTTTTTTATAATTTCTTCAGTTCAAAAATATTCACAGTCATCATCAGAACAGTATTTTTGTATTATGAGACTCAAATGACAGTACATAAAAAATCTGTTTCATTTTCCTTTATCTATTCATCAGCATCAGCCTATATTAGTCCACTGCTGGACATAGGCCTCCCCTATTGGGCGCCATAGCGCCCTGTCTTTAGGTTGCCGCATCCAGCATCTGCCAGCAGTCTTTCGCAAATCGTCAACCCACCTGGTCGGAAGGCGTCCTACACTACGTTTACCGAATCGCGGTCTCCACTCAAGAACACGTTTACCCCAGCGGTTGTCGGATCTTCTCGAGATATGACCGGCACTTCCGCTTGCTTATCCTTTGAGCTATGTCGATAACCTTGGTTCTCTGTGGGATGTATTCGTTGCAAATCCTATCCTTCAGAGAAACTCCGAGCATAGCTCTCTCCATAGCTCGCTGGGCGACTTTAAACTGGTGGACCAACCCTACCGTGAGTGTTCAGGTCTCAGCTCCGTAGGTCATGACGGGTAGGAAGCACTGATTGAAAACTTTCGTTTTCACGAGGAGACTCAACGTAGTTTCCCGAACGCTGCCCTACCTAGCTGGAACCTCCTCTTGGCTTCCTTCTCGAAATTGTCTTTACCTAACTGCAGAATCTGCCCAAGGTAAGTGTACTCGAAAACAATTTCGAGAAGGTGACCATGTACGACGACTTTATCTATTATTTATCTGTAATTAAAACTGCCTTTTAGTTCACATTACCCACTGAAGGGTTAAGGTTGTAGCATATTCGGAACCCGCCCCACGGCACAAAAATGTTCATTCAAATATAAGCTTTAACTCGTAATGTTTAGATGCATTTTATATTGACAGCAATAGCCATTTTGTCACTGTAAAATGTATTTAGTCTTGTGCGGCAGTGCCGGCAGTTGTGTTGGACGTATGAGCGCCAATCTTCAACTAATTTACCACTAACATTTTTTCCAGTTGTGCAAGCTATGTAGTAGAGCCAGAGTCCACTCAGATACTACAAGGTGTGCTGGACACTTACCAGCGTTTCGGAGAGTACCCGCGCGCACTGCTCGTGGCTATGCAGCTGCACGACAAGGCCAAGTGCGAGGAGGTTTTCAATTCGTGCACTGATCCGTAAGTTATTAATTGACTTACACTAACACAGACTCCTATAAAAAAGCTCACTAGACTCTACGACCCTAACAAACATCTGAGGTATTAGCTCTAAGATCTGATCAAGTATGTTTTATTTACAGCCTTGTCAAAAAACAGCTCTGCTACATGCTGGCTCGTCAATATGTGCCTTTGGATTTAGAAGATGAAGACCTCCGCACAATCCTTCTCAATGCTCATATCAATGATCATTTCCTGAGCTTGGGCAGAGAGGTAAGACATGTTTCGTAATAACTAGCTTTTGGCCGCAAAATTCAAATTCAATTTTTTTTTTTAATTTTGAATTTTGACGCGTCTTCATTCAACCGCGGTACCTGGATAATCAGTAGATAACACCCGTACTTGCTTGACATACAACTGTGTCGAAAAAAAAATTCTGCTCTGCTTTCATAATAAGTTCAAATTTCTTTGTTGCAACCATATTGTTATACTTAAAGGACACACTGATAATCAGTCTCAAATATGACCCCAGCTAGAACACAACGAGATATTAATCGTGGTGCTTATGTAATGCTAAATGTAGCTCTGTAAGTATACAAAATCTTAGAGATTGTTTTATAAGCACTACCAGAGATTGGAACAAGCTTCCAGCATCTATTTTTCCATTAGATTACAATCTTGGAGTCTTCTAATCTAGGGTGAATAAGTTCATTTAGGAAAAGCGTAATCCATGCAGTATTATTTGTTGTTATAGCGGCAAAAATAAATCCACGACCAGTTAAAATTTCAACTGTCTACTTGTTATGGTTCATGAGATACATACAGCCTCGACAAAAGTAGAGCAAAAATTTACAAAAAAAAGAAGTTCTTGTATTATTTATTGATATAGCGGCATTAATAAATTTACGCCCAGCCAAAATTTCAACTGTCTACATTTTCAAGAGATACGCCTCAATTAAAGTAGAGCAAAAATGGTCATTATGTATCGGGGATACTAAAGGGTAGTATTATTATTTTTATGATTAGTTACTATAGGGGCAAAAGATATACATAATCTGTTAAAATATTCAGCCTGCTGATTGACGGACAGATAGCGAAGGCTTATTAATATTCCCATTTTCATTCTTTGGGTCCAGAATCCTAAATAGATAGTTAGAAAAAAGTTAGTAAATCTAGGCTAATCTTCAGCACAGTTTGTGTAATAAAATTTGCGTAAGTGTGTGACAAATGGACAATGGGAGTCAATGGATGAAGGCGGCTCAGAACTACTGTTTGTGGTTTCTTATGGGGAGGCCTATGTCCAGCTGTGAATGTGATTTGTGGACAAACATTCTAGCTTTCATGTAAATGTTTTACTGTCACAAAACAGCCAATCATATGAAACATTCAACATTTTTCTTTAGCTTGACATAATGGAGCCAAAAACACCAGAGGAAGTCTACAAGACCTGGCTAGAATCAGCGGGATCAGCTCTTCGACCCTCCCTTCTAACGGAGCACCCTGTGGACTCGGCGAGGCAGAACTTATCAGCCACCTTTGTCAACGCCTTTGTTAACGCGGGCTTCGGAAGAGACAAGCTAGTCACCACTGAAGATGGAAACAAATGGATGTACAAGAATAAGGATCATGGTAAGATTTGAAATTGAAATCTATACTAATATTATAATTATTATGTATAGACAAAACATTTTTATTGTTTATTTGAATTGAATAGGCTCCGAAACTACTGAACCGATTTGAAACATTATTTTACGATTAAAACCCTACATTATCCGTGATAAACGTAGGCTTTAAAATATACCCGTGCGTAGCCTTCGCCTTCTTTAATTCTGTGCAATCTATAAACTGTTTGTAAAATATATTATTGACGATTTAACCTTGGCTAAACTACAAATGGCAACTTAAAAATGCAGTAAATAATAAACGTTAAGGAAAAGAAAGCAAAAGGCACGCGATAAATTCCCGATTAATAATCTTTAATATATTAATAAATAATAAACACCGCTGTTTCCCACAGGTATGCTGTCAGCAGCCGCTTCCCTCGGAATGATCCATCTCTGGGACGTAGACGGCGGCCTCACGCCTATCGACAAGTACTTATACACCGCGGACGAACACATCAAGGCCGGAGCGCTGTTGGCCTTAGGCCTCGTCAACTGCGGAGTGAGGAACGAATGCGATCCGGCGTTGGCGCTGTTGTCTGACTATGTTCTGCATTCCAGCTCCAATTTGAGGATTGGTAGTGTTTTGGGTGAGTACAATATGTCACTATTTTCTAATTCCATCATCGTGATTTGGTTAAAATAACGCCCGAATACTGAAACGCAACTCAGGGTTAAGTTCGTGTCAAGTCGCAATTTTTTTATAGTTTTCAATGATAGTTTGTATGAAAATGCGTTACTTGAAGTTGACACACGCTGTGCTACGTTGCTATGTTTCCACCTGACCAATAGGATCGCTTCATTGTCGCGTCATTTTAATAGCTGACAAAAATAACGCGATAATAGAGCGATCCTATTGGTCGACTGGAAACATAATAACATAGCATATCTTTAGTGGAAAAGCAGTCGAGATACAACATTACAAGAATGGAAATATACGAAAAAGCAAACAATTTTTAAAGCTTTTGATTTAAACAAGGGCTGATTAAAATAAAAGTTGTTTTACGTTTTTTAGGGTTTCGTACCCAAAGGGTAAAACGGGACCCTATTACTAAGACTCCGCTGTCCGTTCGTCCTTCCGTCTGTCTTTCTGTCCGTCACCAGGCTGTATCTCATGAACCGTGATGGTTACAGTTGAAATTTTCACAGATGATGTATTTCTGTTGCCGCTATAACAACAAATACTAAAAACAGAATAAAATAAATGTTTAAGGGGGCTACATACATGCCCATACAACAAACGTGATTTTTTTTGCTAGCTTTGAAGAAGGTCGTCTAACTCATACTGGAAATGTACTGGTTATTAATTTTATATATTAAAGAACCTAAATTTAATCCCTGTGCTTGGCATCACAAATAAACAACTTGTTATCCACATTCTAATCTTTTGTTATAACTAATTTGAACCCTATTTCATTGCTTAATAGGTTTGGGTATTGCATACGCGGGTACGCAACGTGAGGATGTACTGTCACATCTACTCCCAGTGCTAACCGACACGGCAGCGCCGCCCGAAATTTGCGCGCTGGCGGCCATTTCCTGCGGTCTTATTGCGGTGGGATCCTGCAATGGCGATGTAAGATATTGTAAACCGTATTTACTTAATAAGGTTAAAAATATAATCACCTAAACTAAAGAATGTACATGCAAGCAAAAAATAAATGAATAGAAAATTGCGTGATGACGTGTCAATGGAAATGTATTATGAACTTTATTTATCTACTAGGTCCTGCTTGCGGCCTCGCACGCGTTGTTTTGATTTTGTTTGAGACGTATAAAGGTTATTTCTATCCGATGGGAATTGATTCATAGGATCAACAGTATATCCTATGTTTTATTCCAGGTCTAAAACTTTAAATTTCAGTCCAATCGGTTTAATATTTTTGGCGAAGATAAAAACACCCAAACTTTTGCATTCATAATAATTAGTGTGTTGCGATTCGTGTATATAATTTTTTTTTCATTTATTTATCTTTCACACTAATTGCTTATTTTATTTAAAAGTAAACTTCCTACCGTAATTATTAGTATTTGATTTACCGGCGGCATCGCAAGTGTTGTGTCTGGAAACATTAAAAGTTATTTATGTCTCATATGACCTGATTTATGGAATAAAACGGAGCCTTTTTTTTATTCCAGGCCTAAAACATCTATGCACAATTTCAGCCCGATCCACCAGTAGTTTTGGCGTGAAGAACAAACATCCATCCAAACTTTCAAATTTATATTAATAGTGTGTAAAAATACAACTAATTCAAAATGTGTCTACTATTGTACTGACTTTTATAAATAATATTATATTGCGAATTTTTTTGTTGAGAATAGGTTATATAAGAGGAAGTAACAATAATGTTATTTACAGGTAACATGCGCGATCATCCAACGTCTTATCGACGACAATAAAGATCTCCATTCGTCGACCTACGCGAGGTTCCTGCACTTGGGTCTTGGATTGTGCTTTTTGGGTAAATAATTCTTTTTCTTCTCGAAAAAATTACAAACCTGATTTCCTTTCCCCAGACGATTCTTCACACACTCAGATCTCTTATGAATTTATGACATAGTTCCTTGTCCTTTTCTGTTATATCTATAACCTGCTTACTTAAAGAAAGTGATTGAGACAAAGAAATCCAAACGATTTTCAGATAAAAACATTTAAGAAGATATAAACATTTACTGCCTAGTTTCTGCCCGCTTCTTTGCACGCTTTGTTTCTGAGGAAACGTTATAAGATTATTTCTACCCCATGGGTGATTTATGGGATTAAAAGTAGCCTAGGCAGCCTGAAGTAGCCTTTTTTCCAGGCTTAGAACTACCAAAATTTCAGTCTCACCTATTAACTAGTTATGGCGTGAAGAAGTAAAAAAGATCTAAACTAATTTATTATTAATGTGATTTATCGTCATGTTATAATCAGGATGCAAGGAGAAGACAGAAGCGACAATGGCCGCCCTAGAGATCCTGCCGGAGCCACAGCAGTCGCTCTGCCAAACCACGCTGTCCATGTGCGCGTACGCAGGCACGGGCGACGTGCTCGTCGTGCAACAAATGCTGCATATCTGCTCCAAGCATTACGAAACTGATGTACGTATTTTAAATTATACTTTGCTTAAACCAATTCTCAGTATTGTGAAGGTAATCCAACCAATCACTGTTCGATACCCCGCTGGTGCTTGATTGTGCTGAGCTTCTGGTCAGCGCGATGATAATGCACGCAAACTTACCGTTTTTGGGTTGGGCATTGAGTTTACGTTTACGCATTTACGGAAGTTATAGATTTTGATTTAAATACATATTTTATTCACAAATAGTTTCGGCTGCGGCTTCGCACGCGTTGATTCTATAGAAAAATTAAATTAAGGTTATTACTATCCCATAACTGAGTTATGAGATAAAAAGTTGCAAATGTTTTATTCCAAAACTAGAACTAACAGTGGAAAATTTCGGCCAATTCTGTTCAGTAGTTTTGGTGTGAAGAAGTAACAAACAGCTATCCATCCAAACTTTCACATTAGTGTATTAATGGGAATAGTAGTGAGATTGCAATATTAACCGATATTCCCACTACAGAACGAGCAGTCTTCAACTGAAGACACAGCCTTCAAGAAGACAGAGAAGAAGGACTCCAAAGAGTCTGTCAACTCAAGCGCGAGCGGCAGCGCGGCTGCGCCCGCCGCCAGCGCCACGCCCGGCGGCTCCAAAGATGATAAGAATAAAAGTAAGTTCAGCACCATCAGCAAGAAATGTCTCCCCCAAACGAGAATGTGATATAATATATCTTTATTGCACCAGATTAATTTGATGTGCTGAGACAGAATGTGTGAGTTTGATGAAGAAGAATTGTCAGAGATAATGTACCAACTAAACTGAAATTCTTTGCTCAACTTTTACAAGAACCTTAAGAACTAGCTTATTGCCAAAGAAGAAGGAATATAATCCATACTAATATTATAAATTCGAATGTGACTGTCTGTCTGACATCTGACTATTACCTTTCCACGCCTAAACGGCTAAAAGGATCTTAATGAAACTTGTCAGAGAGGTAAATGGTATCCCGGGAACGGACATAGGCTACTTGAAACGCTCGTGTGAAGCCGCGGGCAACAATAACTTGTGGTTATACAATAGGAACAAAAAAACAGAAATCAGGTGATTAAAAAAGTCTGTAAAATTTATTTGTTTTCGTTGATTTTATTTACAGGCAAGTCAAAGGATAGTAAGAGCAAAGAGAAGGAAAAGGAAAAAGATGCCAACAAGGAACTATCATCAGTGCAAGCGGTGGCCACGCTTGGGGTCGCCGTCATCGCTTTGGGCGAGGAGACGGGCGCCGAGATGTGCACCAGGATATTTGGACAACTGGTAAGTAGGAAGTTCGCCTACAAAAGTAAAAATATAACAAACAAAACTTATATAATAAAATATGTGATAAATGGCGGTCTTATCGCTCAAGAGCGACTACGATCTGTACCTGACACCCGTGGATGGATAGAATCGTTGGTGAAAAGCAATTTCCCAAAACTCTGGATTTAAGCCTCTGTAAGGCCGTGCGTTCACTCAACTATTTTCATTATTATTTATTGTGACAGGGTCGTTACGGCGAGCCTGCAGTGCGGCGCGCGGTACCACTAGCGATCGCCCTCTGCTCCATCTCAAACCCGCAGCTCTCTGTGATCGACGTGCTCAACAAATACTCTCACGATTCCGATAATGACGTCGCCTACAACGCTATCTTCGCTATGGGTCTCGTCGGTGCTGGAACCAACAACGCCAGGTATTTTAAGCTTGATTTGATACCTATGTTTTGTAGTAAACACGGAATCGAGAAGGTTTTAATGCGTTACAAATTCTTCTTGTCTGTCTCAATTGGATTAAGCTTATGATTTCGTATATTTCAAGAATGCCTATTCTTGGAAGTTTTCTCGATATATTTATTGTTCGATTGAAGATCTGTGTGGCTGTTGTCATGTTATGAGACTATTTATCGCAGCACTGCACCCGAATTTCAAGTAAATTTCTTCTTTCTGGTGCGATGGTCCAATAAACAACATTTCAATTTCCTCTTACAGATTAGCCACGATGCTCCGCGCACTTGCCCTCTACCACGGCAAGTCTCCCGTTCACCTATTCATGGTGCGCCTGGCACAAGGGCTGTGCCACGCGGGTAAAGGCACCATCACTCTGTGTCCTGCACACAGTGACCGTCGTCTGGTGTCGCAGCCGGCGCTCGCAGGACTCTTAGTTGTGCTTACTGCGTTCCTTGACTGCAAGAACAGTTAGTATTATCTCATGATGAATAATAGTAATGATACACCCTACAGGATGTTCATCAAATGTTTTCGACGTAAATATTTACAGAAACATTGTACATAGCATTTCATACAAGTTATTCGTCTCAAAAACCTCATCATCATCATCAGCCTTTTTCAGTCCACTGCTGGACATAGGCCTCCCCTAATGAGCGCCATAGCGCCCTGTCTTCAGCTTGCCGCATCCAGCATCTGCCAGCAGTCTTTCGCAAATCGTCATCCCACCTGGTCGGAGGGCGTCCTACACTACGTTTGCCGAGTCGCGGTCTCCACTCAAGAACACGTTTACCCCAGCGGTTGTCGGTTCTTCTCGAGATATGGCCAGCCCACTGCCACTTCAGCTTGCTAATCCTTGCTTCCTATCCATTTCCTCAAAAACCTAACAAGCCTTAAATGCCATACCCTTAAATTAATGCCGTCCCTTGTTTGTTCGTAAGAAGAGGGACGGCAACTTTTTTACGCTAGTTAGTTTTTAGGTTTTGTGCGAACAGAATCACTATCAATGACGACTCATTTCAGATAGCTTTCGCAGTTAGCATGTCAATTTTCATATCCATCTGTATTTCTTCTACCGAGTGATTACGGTAAAATATCCCATTCCCATTAAATAGGCCATCTGGGGAGAATCGTCAAACGATTTCGGTTTCCAATATAGGACTAAAAATTCATACAATTTTCTGACGGGAAGGAGTCGATCGACGACTGAATTTTTAACGTCAAGATATAACCTGAGTAAAGTCAATTGTTAGATTACACAAACTTGCCCTTTTTTTGCTCGTTTTCAGCAATGATCCAAATTTACAAACAGATAACATTGAACACAATATAGTGAAACATAGTCGAGCAAAACAAAGTCAAGTGTGAGCAATATTAGTACCTAAAATATTTAACATTTTCAGTGTAAAAGTAAAAATAAAAACATTACAATTGAGTTTGACATTTGTGATATGTTGAAATTAACAGCTTCGTTACTTCGTCGAAAATTGTATGTATTTATTTTTGTAACTTATCTGATAAAAACCGAAATAGCATACACCCAGTCTCCCCGGATGGCGATCAAATGGGATATTTTACCGAAATCCCTCAGGCTCAAATAAAATAAGCCAGTGTGACATAATATTAATACATAATTTGTTTGCTAGTAATCCTGGGCAAGTCCCACTACCTTCTGTACGTGCTGGCGACGGCGATGCAGCCCCGCTGGCTCGTCACACTAGACGAGAATCTACAGCCCTTGAACGTCAGCGTACGCGTTGGACAGGTAAAGCATGCAGCTTAAGTCTTAGAATCTTAATGAAAATATTTCATTACAAGTTTTTTTCAATATCACACCTGGTTTACTGTGTGACGACCAACTAGCTCAGTATTAGTATATGTACTGCCGAAGCAAGTACTGGCTCAGTATTGTGATGCATGGTTGGATCAAGGAATTATTATTGGATTAAGAAAAGCCTTTATTAAGCAATGCTCTCATCTATCAAAATGTGCAGTGCAGTTCTATAATAATAAACACCTTACAGGCTGTTGACGTCATCGGAAAAGCTGGAACCCCGAAAACAATCGCCGGTTCGCACACGCACACGACGCCTGTTCTCCTCTCGTTTGGCGAGCGCGCGGAACTCGCCACAGATGAGTACCTTCCTTTGTCACCGGTCATGGAAGGCTTCGTCATCCTCAAGAAGAATGAAGATAGCATCATGGCTCCAGTTGTGTAGGCTCTTAGTTATAGTTAACAATAATGTATTGTATGTCAGTTTCTAAATATATTTACTATTATGATGATACTATGAAATGTTTTTTTAGAACCTACCATGATTCAGGTAAGGGCTGTTGTATGGTAATTTTTTTCCTTTCAACTTTCTCAGCTAATGAACTAATCCAACTTTGGTTACAATTATTGAACACTAGCAGCGCCTGTTTCACTCGCGTAATTCTTGTTCCCCGAGGGAATACAGGAACAAAACATGCCTGACAGCCTATGTGTCTCCCTGAAAAGTAAGCTTCTAATGGTGAAAGAATTTTTGAAAGTTCCAGTAGTTTTTAAGTTTAAAAAATACTAATCTTTTCTCTTTATAATGTTAGTATAGAAGTGTGCATCTAGTTAGCATCTTCATCAATTTGGAAGATAAAGAAAAAGTTTGTGATGACCTCTGTGGCGCGGTGGGCGAAAGTCTGCCTGCGACACAGGAGGTTGCAGGTTCGATTCCCGCCTGGGGACAAAAGTGTGTATGATCTGCAGACATTTGTTCAGGGTGTTTTGGTCGTTGTCTATGTATAATAAAAAATATTTATCTATGTATTATATTTATATTATGTATATCAGTTATCTAGTATAACACAAGCTCTGCTGAGCTTGGGGCGTGAATTGTCCAGCATTATTTATTATATTAGGATGGGAAGCCAAACAACATGATAGAAAAAGACATATATTTTATGACTTAATACTAGTAATTAGAAAATTTGGAGGGTGAATAGACTCAGTCAGGTTTTGTTCTCTGCTTCATCACTTTCACATTCTGATGAGTCATTTTTAGGGCTATTAATTTTTGATGTATGTGCATTATTGCTTTGTCTGTCTTCTAATATATTATCAGGCAAATTATGTTCTTCACACTGCGGTTCCTTATCACTATTGCTTCGATTTTTATCTTCAGTGTGTGTCTTAACTAAATCTTCTTCCTCAGCCTCACTACTATCAGATTCTGAAGAAATGTTAGCCTTATTATCTACCTTAGGTTTTTTTCCTTTCAACTTAGCTAATTTCTTCTTTTTTAATCGCTTAGCTCTCTTCTTTGCTGTTTTTTCTGCTGCAAGCTTTTTGTTTTGTTCTATTTTACTGTGATATTCTTCATCCAGCTTTTCCTGATGATTGAAATAAATAATAAATAAATAATGTTGGACACTCAACATTCACACAACATTATCTAGCCCCAAGGTAAGCAGAGCTTGTGTTATGGGTACTAGATAACTGATATACGTAATATTATACATTACATAGATAGATATTTTTTATTATACATAGAAAACACCCAAATGATGAAATGATGGAATTAGTAAATAACATGCAGAGACAAAGATTTGACTGCAATTGATTCTATAGGGTTTTTATTAAAAAGAGTCTGCTAGGTTTACTTACCTTTTCACTTTTTTCGGATATGAACTTTTGCCTGGCATATTCCTTCCTTCTCAAATGGCGGTAGACATGAAACTCCCCAGATCCAGCACCTGCACTGGATCCCATAACATTACGGACAAAATCAGGCGCCGCTGACAGAGCCTTGTCTTTTGGCCGATCAGGAATAATTATAGGTTTGTCCTGCAACATAAATCACAATTTAAGTTTTTAAAATTGAACAAAATAATAATAATTGAACTTGTTCGGACGATAAGCCCTGAATGGTGGGAGACCGAAAAAAACGAGATTTTTACAAATGTATAGTGGTCTTTTCTCAGTTGTGGGACGAAATAGATTTAATAAAAAAACTTACTGGGTTCTTCATAAGTTTTTCCAGTTTCAACCTTTGTAGATCGGTTGCATTTTTTACTTTGACTATGACCTTTTCTTCTTTTTTCAAATCTGAATCAGCCATCATGTCGTATGAATTTAGTTTAAAAATAAAACTTTAATTGTATGTACAATGGATGGAGGAGTCTATAAGGTGTGTGGATGGCTGTTTTTCTTTCTTTTTGTTTGTTGTAGAAGGAAATGCTCAGGGCTGCAAATCATCCGGAAATTACCAAGGTAGGGTTTTTCTATATTCGTATGAGTTCTCTTTCTCTAGCTACCATAGAAAAATAATAGTCCTACTTAGCTCAGAGGAAATCACAAAGTACGTTTGTTGTTTGTTGTATCACGGAACAATCACGGAAATCAAGAATTCTGTCCGATTTGCCATTTTCTACCATATTATGTAGGACGGGGTTCACCAAGGAACATATACCCAGGCGGGGTTCACAGATGAGCATGACGGGTTGTAGTGACATTGACATTTTGACAAAGTCAGTTTGTCATAAAGCTTTTTTTGTTTCTTCTGACGTGAAAAACCTTAGAGATTTATAACGGGAGTTGGCAATCGCCACTTTTAGTATGTACTAAAATCTTTTTTCGAAAAATATTTTTTTAGCCGTTTTTCGCGGGAGGCGAGGTAATACGGTACAGAACACATACAAACGCACACGCAAGTAAAAGCTGTGACACAAACACAAAACAAACACACAATTATACAATGACTGTTGTTACACCATTATTGAGTTACACACTAACACGCACTTCGCCTTCTACCAAGAAATCAATACTCACCTACACCTCCTACCAAAACCGAAACTGTCGCAACTAGGATTCCATTTAAATCAAAATATACAAAATTACAAAAACAATTGACAAAAATATCACTTACTTGTGATAGGAAATACCGTGTTCCCTTAAGTTTGATGTCTCTGATCGCCTTTTACCCCAAAATACCGCACAATTCACCGTTTTCACTAAGCACTACTTCGCGACAAAAAACGACAGCTAATGGCCGCGCGGTAACGAGTGAAGTAGTTTTGTATAACGCGTATGACCAAGAAAGAGCGCCTTATGGCCGGCAGAGGGGTACGTCTTACGATGACATCTCCAGTTGTAAATGCTCTAAGACAGTAGGGCATGTTAGAATAATAATACTGTATAATTTGACCATGCAGTAGGGGATCTCTTTTTCATTACACCTAAAGGCTAAGACAAACAGCGGAGCCCTGATATAGGCTCAGGCAATCAGAACAGGCCTCCGGCACCGAAAACTGATAAAATCGTGAGTGCTTTTTCCCATGGCCAGTCCCAAGAGAGCGATGCCCGCCACGCCATCTTGCATCCTCTTCTTTTTTCACCGACCGGGCAAGCCAACACAATCAGTTGTCAGTGTCAGTTTTCCAAAGATTGTCAATGTCATCTTTTGGACAAACAAAACCACGAACAGAGGAAGGATTTACATCTCAACGACCCTATGTATGAGAATAAAACCACTCACCGCTACCTAAAATACACGCCTCGTCTACACGGCCAATGCCTGACAATGAGTCCGTCCACGGACGACGCTATAGTGTAACGCATACAGCCTTTGGCCACCACGCCAACAAACGCTAACGGGTACAGTTGCTGGCCACCACAACCGCACTACAGAAAGACTGATACAGTTGTTGGCTACCCTACGATACTTGGCCACTTTCACAACACTATAGCCGACTCCTTTCCAGACTGCAAGCCCGGAGAAATAGTCAGCCATCGCTTCGGCTTCACCACACTCCCAGCCCTGAGAAATAGCCTCGTAATGAACAAACATACGCAGCAATTAGCCAATTGCCTTGTTTGTTGTTGTAGATAAAGATACACACCCCGGGTTATTTACGCTCCATGTACTTACTACAGCACCCAAATAAAAAGAGGAAGACATCGCCATAACGCCATAGACTCGCTCGTCCAACCTGACATCATTCTTCCTGCTATGATTAATGCGCACACCAGGCAGACGCAAGCCAACACCGCAGCACGGACGCTCCGCCACCCCTACCAACCAACCGCACACATTACTCGCTTCAGCCGCGTTCTGTCGAAAAACACATCATCAACATACAATAACATTGGTACTCCAGCCAATTATACAAAGCTGTCCACAAAATGTTTATTTTTTAAGAACAGCCCGATTATGGGCATGGGCACCTGCACATTACACACCGACTTCCAGCCTCTTAGCAGGTACATACTCTAGGTACGTCCTACTACCACCTGATCAACCATTGCTAGTTATCGACCACAGATGAGATCCACGGTGGCACCACCAGAGAGATGAGGGGACCGAAACCAGAAACACTGCTTGACCACAACACAGGTCAACACCAATTTCATCAAGCAAGACACATGAAACTAGATCATATAACTACAGACTCACAAGATGTAACCATATTCCACAAAACAACATCTGATCACCATTTAGAGACAACACAACATATATATGCTTGCATAGCTAGACGACTCAAGACACTCACCAGCTCTTACAAGCAACACCGTATGCTTGTAGAACTCATATTGAGACACCGTACTCAATATGCCCACACACGTCCTCTCAGATGGCCACCGTGGCCAACAAGGACCAATCTTGGGTGTAGGAACCCAAGACTATCTCACCAGCTCTTACAAGCAACACCGTATGCCTGTAGAACTCATATTGAGACACCGTACTCAATATGCCCACACGCGTCCTCTCAGATGGCCACCGTGGCCAACAAGGACCAATCTTGGGTGTAGGAACCCAAGACTATCTCACCAGCTCTTACAAGCAACACCGTATGCCTGTAGAACTCATATTGAGACACCGTACTCAATATGCCCACACGCGTCCTCTCAGATGGCCACTATACCCATCAAGGACCAATCTTGGGTGTAGTAACCCAAGATGCTCACACTAGCTATGCCAAGCAGCACCATAACCAAATAACGACACAAAGACCTCACCTTCCAGCAAAAACAGCGAAACAGAAACAAAGATCAGAACCGAACAATATCATCCTTAAAGGACGGATGCTACATGAACAAGAACTAACAATCAGCAGACTACAACAGAAATAACACAAAGTAGGAAAGCAAATGACATGATAAAGAGTCATACAAGATTTACACATAGGCACATAGCATGTGGATCAGTGTTTAGTGATCTGATCATGGAATTATTATAATAGAACACATCTTAGCACCCATACTTACTCCATAACATGTATCAAGTTTAATCAAGTCTTGTCTTTGTAACATGTGTAACTGAACAGATACATGAACAGAACAACAAAATGCAAGACAATATTTAGGTTTTATAATTTTATCAACAGTAAACTAATTTTATTGTTTTACTTTCTTTTTTTTTTCAATAAACATACACTTACTTTGGAATTGAAACAAATCTGATTTGTGAAGGTGTGACTTATCTTTATAATAAGGCACCTCTGATTCCCAGACAGTCTATGCTAAGTAGATTCTCTGGCACTATCACACACATATTTGGCTCCGTCAATCACTAAATCCTTATGTGCCTCCATGATTGATGTGGTCTGCCAATATCTAGTGTCAGGCATCCTCCACTTCCATTGAACCCTGAAAACAATAATTCACAAGAAAACATTGCAACAGATGGGCAAGTTGTGTCATTGACAGACATCGGCTATGATTATTAGCATTGGGACATATTTACACCGACTATGCTTTATCATTGGGCAACTCTACTCGATTAGCTTTGATTAGCTACTTATGTTGACGAAAGACATTTGTTTAGTTTCTTTCTCAAGATTCTTTATACCTAATCAATCAAAAGTATGGTCACATCACAATAAACCAACTAAAACCCAAACTGCTTGCTTAATAACCATACTACCTTTAGTATTTACAAATCAATCCAATAGAAGTATTCACAAAACCAACAATTTTAGCATGAAACGATCAGACCTTACCAGCACCTCTATTACAAACCAATTGCTATTCTGAACATCCATAGCACTTGTTAATCTCATTCTCATAGGATAGTAGAAGGAACTGACAATAATCACGTAACGTAACTTGGTAACTGGCGCAGAACTCCCGGTGTGGCTCAGGTGTGGATGTGCAAGTCAGACTTTTCCTAGTATCATTCGAGGTAAACCATCAGTGGGCGTGAAGACAGGGTTACATCCCACCTTCTGATAAAGGCTAAGACAAACAGCGGAGCCCTGATATAGGCTCAGGCAATCAGAACAGGCCTCCGGCACCGAAAACTGATAAAATCGTGAGTGCTTTTTCCCATGGCCAGTCCCAAGAGAGCGATGCCCGCCACGCCATCTTGCATCCTCTTCTTTTTTCACCGACCGGGCAAGCCAACACAATCAGTTGTCAGTGTCAGTTTTCCAAAGATTGTCAATGTCATCTTTTGGACAAACAAAACCACGAACAGAGGAAGGATTTACATCTCAACGACCCTATGTATGAGAATAAAACCACTCACCGCTACCTAAAATACACGCCTCGTCTACACACCTAACACAGACTAAAACACCTCCGAACGTTCTACCATTTCGGAAAATTCCGGTTATTAGTACTACTAGTATACTACTTACTAGTCTATCTCTATGGTATACTACGCTCTGTGCATAAACTAAGAAGTATACTAGCTCTGTGGCTACAGTGGAGTTCACCTTGAGAAGGTCAAATCATTTCTGACCTCCCAAAATCTCCTTTCCGCGGTCCGCCTTCCTAGCTTGCTTGTTCTATCTTGCTTGTGCATTTTGCAGAAATTGTAAAAGTGCATAAATAATTTAAAAATAGGTAAGAATCTCAACATCCAGAATTCTATGCTATGTAGTATCAGAAAGTGATGTTATTGCATGTACAATTAACAATTTTGTGAAAACCTTTTGCAACCAAAAATATTGATCGTCTTCTGTTTTGATTACGTAAAACCGTATTAGCAGTGCTAGGAGGTACTGTTAGATTTATGTTTGTATACCAGCTTATGCCGGTCAATAATTACATTCAACCTCCACTTGACCTTTTACTGAGAAGGAACCTGCCGGATCACCGGCTACCGCAAATTTACAGAAAAAGTTCAATTGGAGAATTAACATGAAATTTGGTGTTTTTTTCAGCAAAATGCCTATCAAGTCCATCAAAGCCCGTCAAATCTTTGACTCCCGTGGCAACCCCACTGTGGAAGTTGACCTGGTATGTACAAAAATATAGATACCCATTAGCCCTGTCACAATATCTGTGGACCTCGCGCCATACAAACTGTTTGCCGCAAGGTCCACAACTATT
Organism: Eupithecia vulgata; assembly: GCA_946478455.1. NCBI lineage: Eukaryota > Metazoa > Arthropoda > Insecta > Lepidoptera > Geometridae > Eupithecia > Eupithecia vulgata. Next base: position 9,953,786 of record OX297873.1, on the reverse strand, counting down.
TTGACCAAAATAAATTAAATTGTAGTTTCATGCAAGAAGATAATAATGTACACATTTATCTTCTGCCATATAAGGTGACAGAGCTTGGTCTGTTCCGTGCTGCTGTGCCCTCTGGAGCCTCCACCGGTGTCCACGAGGCTCTGGAGCTTAGGGACAATGTGAAAGGAGAATACCATGGCAAGGGAGTGCTTACTGCTATCAAGAACATCAATGATGTCATTGCTCCTGAACTTATTAAGCAGAACATTGAAGTCACTGAGCAGAAACAGGTAATGTTGAATAAGACTTCTATTAAACTTATGGTTTAAGATGAAGTGGGACCCAAAACCCAGGTTTTGTCTGTACGAAAAAACCATTTTAAGGCAAGAAAACACTTTTTTTTAAAATCTTTTTTGATGATTCTCGAAAGTTTAGGATTTTAGTTAGTGCGTTATATAAGTCGAAACACGATTGACTCAACTTGACTCGATGGAAAAAAATCGCAAAGTTTGGTCTAAATTTTCATTTTTACTACGGAAAACCAGTTTCATTTGCTAGTTATTTAACATTATTTTAATGCAATGTCGTCTAAAAAATACTTAACTAAACACTTAAGAGCAACATAGTTTTATTTTTTTGCGAAAGAGTATTATTTTAGAGCAATATCAAATTTATAAATATAAAGCAGTGAAATTGCGCGCGGGTCGGTTCTTGCCTCCCTTTTTCGACTTCACCGCGCGGTGTTCGCTCGTCCTTGTCTCGAAAAAGCGAACCCACTTCGACTTAACAGGTGTTTTTAAATGATCCATTGTTATAAGAAGATCAATATCTATTAAAAACAGACAGAAATAATTATTATTATCTTTTCAGATTGATCAATTCATGATCAACTTGGATGGCACTGAGAACAAGTCCAAGTTTGGTGCCAATGCCATTCTTGGAGTTTCACTGGCTGTAGCCAAGGCTGGTGCTGCCAAGAAGGGTGTCCCCCTATACAAGCACCTGGCAGACTTGGCTGGCAACAGCAACATCATCCTCCCTGTACCTGCCTTCAATGTCATCAACGGAGGCTCTCATGCTGGCAACAAGCTTGCCATGCAGGAATTCATGATTTTGCCCACAGGTCAAATATGTTTTATTTAATCTGACCAACTTTATAACACTAAAAAACTACCCCAGCATAATGGGGTGGATGGCTTTGTTTTAGGAAAATGTTACACATAATTTTAAATTGACAAACAACTACGACCGTTACGACGACCTCTGTGGCGCGGTGGGCGAAAGTCCGCCTGCGACGCAGGAGGTTGCGGGTTCGATTCCCGCCTCGGGACAAATGTGTGTACGATCAGCAGACATTTGTTCAGGGTGTTCTGGTCGTTTTCTATGTATAATAAAATATATCTATCTATGTATTGTATTCTATTATGTATATCAGTTATCTAGTACCCATAACACAAGCTCTGCTTAACTTGGGGCCAGATAATGCTGAGTGAATTGTCCAGCGTTATTTATTATTATTAACTAAAAGTGTGTAGTACTAATTTTTTAAGCCTAACAAAATAAGCACTCGGACAAGTCAAATTTTATAACAATTTATAAAGCTATTTGTGAATTTCAAACAAAGTTAAAATTTTATTGAAAGGTCATGTTTCTTACAGGTGCCACATCCTTCAGCGAAGCCATGCGCATGGGTTCAGAAGTCTACCATTACCTCAAGAACATCATCAAGAAGAAGTTCGGTCTGGACTCCACTGCTGTAGGCGACGAGGGTGGCTTTGCTCCCAACATCCTCAACAACAAGGATGCCCTGTTCCTCATTCAGGATGCCATCCAGCAAGCTGGATACACTGGCAAGGTAGACAGATCTGCAAACACTAAATTAAGATTTCTAAACTTCTGACTTTAAAAAATATGAAACCCTGATTTTCAGAAGCTTTCGTAATATTATATTATAGTTAAAAAAATATAAGCTGAACAACCCATCAGTAATCAGAGCTTGTGTTATGGGTACCTAACCTACTAGATAATTTATATTCTGATATTTCGATTTCGATACGAGTTTATATACATAAACTCATGTCGTATAACATACATAAACTCATAATTTTTAATTATTCATAGAACAGCTGAACAAATATTTGCAGATTACGCAAACATATATCAGGTGGCAGGAATCAAACCCGCAACCTTGTGTTGTAAGCCAACCTTAACCGACTGTGCCACAGAAGTCTTAAGGTTTTCTATCGCACTGTGCAACTTTGAAACTAACAATTCTGTATGTTACATTTTAGATTGAAATCGGTATGGACGTCGCAGCTTCAGAATTCTACAAGAAGGAGACCTATGACCTTGACTTCAAGAACCCTGAATCCAACCCCGCCGACTACTTGTCATCGGACAAGCTGGGAGACCTTTACTTGGAGTTCATCAAGGACTTCCCCATGGTTTCCATTGAGGATCCCTTCGACCAGGACGACTGGGCGGCGTGGAGCACTCTCACCGCCAAGACTCCTATCCAGATTGTTGGAGATGATCTTACGGTAATTAAATTTATTTTTTGTGTGACATTAAAATAAACAAAGAAAAACGCGTTAAGAAAAGCGTTCTCGTAAGACTAACTAAGCTTATTTCCAAACTAAACTTTCTAATTTATATAATCACTTTTATGGAATTTGATACAGCACCTCTATCATACGGTCATGGAACTACCAGGTATATACCCTAGGTATATATCCCATACAAAAAGTAAAAACTTATCGGCGAGACTATCAAGACCGAGCCTTGATGATTGCGTCAGTCGCGATCGAAACGAAACTGGGTCGTCGCCAAAATAAACGTAGATTCTTACGATCTTTGCTGTTGTTTACCTACAGAAAAAACATTTCAACAGAAACAAATGAATAGACGCATAACGTAATAAATAACCGTAAATAGTTACATTATAGTCAACAATATTTAATCTCTGAATAGGTGACCAACCCCAAGCGCATCGCGACAGCTGTCGAGAAGAAGGCCTGCAACTGTCTTCTGCTGAAGGTTAACCAGATCGGCTCCGTCACAGAGTCTATTGATGCTCATCTGCTGGCTAAGAAGAACGGATGGGGAACCATGGTCTCCCACAGGTACATTCTACGTACTCTTAACTCAACTGAAAACTCGTCCAAAACCGCTCCTTAACAGTCGAACCTTACAGGTTTTGTTTGTTATCTTTTCAGTTTTTCAAAATACATTATCATCATAAGGTGAGAGCGAAAATTCATTTTTATCCATTTTCAAGCAGTTTTATAACTTTCGCTCTGATTTAATTATGATTATGTATTTTGAAAAACTAAAAAGATACAAACTTAGGTATTCCTTTTCCGATTACGTATGCAAAATTTCATTAAAATCGGGGACGTAGTTTCCAAATGAATCGAAAAGTGCGTTAGATGGGAGCTTAGAGGTTCCGTCCCACCTTAAGGCTGACCGTTACCTGTCGCGCGATATCCGCCATCTGATTCGCGTTTGAGTATTTGAGGTATCTCGTAACTCTCACCATCATGATCATAAGCCACTTGAACTTGGCAACTTCAAGCTCATAAAAACTTGACAATAGTATCCCTGTTTCTTTACAAACAGTTTTTTTCCCAGGTCCGGAGAGACTGAAGACACATTCATTGCTGACCTGGTTGTGGGCCTGTCCACTGGTCAGATCAAGACTGGTGCGCCTTGCCGCTCAGAGCGCCTCGCTAAATACAACCAGATCCTTCGTATCGAAGAGGAGTTGGGAGCCGGCGCCAAGTACGCCGGAAAAAACTTCCGCAGCCCCGTCTAAACTATACAGTTGATTTATCAGACCTAATGCGAATCAGTACCCTCAACGCATTTTGTAGCAATGTAGAAGGGTAGTGCTGGTTGATCCAGTACCAATGTTATCAGTGTAGTGTACATGTGTTGAATGTATGGTATATTTATTTAAAACTAAGCATACTTTATTTTATTTGTGAACAGATGTTGATAATCACCATTAAATTAACATGAAGATTAACTTAACCTGTTTTGTTATGATTACCTGGTACATCACACGAGCTATCATATCGTCTTGTGGCGTTATTCGATCTAGTCACTAGCTAGATAAAAATCATTTAAAAAGTGGTGTTAAATAAAATACTACCTACCCCTTCATCATCACGCGGGTTTGTATGCATTAATAATTTGTTTATTTTCCACTGTGGCTGCTTATTTCAAAAAAGTTGTCCCCCAAGCAAACCACAAAAAAATAATGTTGTCGGGAAATGAAATTCCTCATCATCATCAGCCTATAATCCAACTATATTTCATTTATTTTCTATATTTCAACTGCTGGACATAGAAATTGAAATTAAAATAATGTTAATTAGGAATCAATTTGAAATTTGTTCATTAGGGGAGGCCTATGTCCAGCAGTGGACTAGTATAGGCTGATGATGAATTAGAAATCGGGTAATTCAATTCCAATACATTTATTTCAGCTTAGATACACATACATATTTCAGCCATAGATTATTATTAATTATCAGAAGTAAAAAAAGTAATGAAATTCAGCGAATGTCAAAACTACAGAACAGAACTACTGGGAATAAGCGACAAAGCGACTGTGGTTGTGGTGCGCCGAAGGCGAAAGTTGGCGACCTGCGACGCAGAAGTTTGCGGGTTCTATTCACGCTACGGGACAAATATTTTTAATAATACCCTAATTTTATAGTATGGGAGATTTCAATGTTTAGGTAAAAAAACATGTAATTGTTTATTCAGCTAAGTATACTACACCTCTTAGCACAAGTGTGGGGCTAGATGCTGGTCTCAGAATTGTCCAGCATTATATAATGACCTATTGAGCTTTTAATTATTTTTGCAAGTTATGTATAAAAAACTTAAGTTGAATCACACTGCGAGTAGATAGTTGGTAACAAGGTAGGGTAGTGTAGGTACGTTATTAAAAAGAGAATTAGTATAAAAGCACATCTAATTCACACTGATAATCTAAAAATTCTACCCACCTATAGGGCAAATGGAACATGACGTAATTTGTAAACAGAAACACGCTTGAATCGCGTGTAATGTGACGCGGTCAGCTAACGGCGGCGGCGGACCTAACAGAAACCGGTTGGCTCATGCATGACCGCAGCGTGAATGTTTATCGCGCATCCCCAAGATAAATAAATACACCTCATTACTTGATTAACAACAAATAAAACAATTATAACGTTATTGTCTCGTCCCTGGTTATTGTAAGCTTTGCATAAAGATCTCAGTCTCGCTGTGAAATTTAACACGGGCACATTAACGCCAATAAAATGTCGCAATCAAAGCCGGAGTTACGCGTGGTCACATACATGTGTCCTACCCATCCAGTTCAATTGTACGAATTAATCCTAGAGGTACTAGAGGACGCGCTGAATTGCGACACCACTCTGCAATATGAGAGTCGCTCGCCGGGACCGTTTCCGGACCGCCCTGATCCTTTTTCAACCAACAAAGTGGACCTGGGTAAGTTAAGCGGCGCAACGCACTTAACATGTTCCTCGATTAAGGAAGGATTCCTACTTAACATCTCCCGTATAATGTATAGATACATACTTATGTACTAAGTACATATGAATACGATACGTTTAGTTTAAATAACAACGGATGAATGCAATTTATTAATAAATTATGTATGTGTGTACTACGAGTCTACGACAGTAGATTATGGAGGGTGTCCCAAACTCCCAGGTTGCGCTGTTACGGGCTCTAGGTATGTTGTGAGATGATATTAACAGACGATTTTATTTGTTTCAGCGTTTATGTCTGCTGCAGCCTATATGAATATTCGAGAAAAGAAAATTCCTGAATTAGAATTACTACCAGTTACACCAATCTTCGCGCATCAAATGAATGTGGAAAACAAGCCGGGATATTTTTCTGATATTATTATACATAGCGATAAGAAGTAAGGTCCTTAGTTCAGTACAGAACAACCAAGACTAACCAAAGCAAATAGACCGATAAAATATTATCAATCATGTCATTGACTTATGATAACAATGAGCAATTCTATTATTCTACAACTAAATAGCTTTGACTGTTTTATCAAAATATTCCTTCGCTCTTACAGGGCCCACAACGTAAATACCCTGCTGGATTTGCGCGGCTGTAATTTTGCTTACAGTGATGAAGAATCTTTAAGTGGAAGTAAAATAGTGCTACAAACGTTAAAAGCAAAAGGCGAAAATGCGTCTTTCTTTGGATCTCAATTAAGTATGTATAAAAGGTCATTATACCTAGGTACTCTGCACCTAAATAATTGTTTGGATAACATTGTACAAAATATATTTAAACATAACATATAAATTTGTCTGTTTTAGGATCTGGGTCACATTTGGCATCAGCTCAAATGGTTTTATCCAAACAGGCTGAATGGGCTGCAGTGGATTCCACTACGCTACTTTACTCAAAAAAGTACATGCATGATGGTGGCAAAGAAATAATAACACTGGAAACATTGGGGAGGCTCCCCCCTTACCCCATTGTATCTAATGCTAATTTATCCGGTGAGTAAAAAGAAGTATTAATTAGTACTTACACAAAAATATTTTGTGTTTTTATAATATTAGATTTTTAAACAAATTTGATAAGCTCAGCATACTTTATAGAGCTCGAGGTGCTGTGCCGTGAGAAATATCTAGCAATAACATTATGTATTATTTATTTTTAGATAAAATAAAACAAGCAGTTATACAAGCTTTACTGCATGCTCATGAAAAACCTCTTTGGAAAAGTAAGTTTGGAAAGTTTGGTGTTATAAAGTTTGATCACAACAGTGATGTCGCCTACAATGGGGCGGCTGCACAGGTGTGGGCCATCTCGAGTGAAAAACTCAACATTAGATATTATTAGGTTAATTCTTATTGCCTCTTTACTGTACATACTTTATATTCTCTACATGGATTACAGTCCCAAAATAATGAACTGATATTTTATAATTTGTGTATTTAGTAAATAAAAGTTATCATGGTTTTTATTGCTGTATTTATTCTTCTGTTTATATTCAATTTACAAATATTATGAGTCTTTGATAGTGCATTTAGTGTTACGCTTTTAATTCTTTCCCGTTCCTCTTTCCAAAGTTACATTTAAGGATACAACTTGTCCTTTACCTCCTGGAGACTTGATAAGTATTCCTTTAGGTATTTTAAGTGACCCTAACATTTGTGGGCCATGCTTTTTTGAAGTTTTCATAGACTCTCCTTTCTGAAAGTAATAAAGAAGTATATAGTAATGTAAGTAATTATTAAGCTCCATATAATCTTAGCCCCACAGAATGATTACTTACCTACATTATTTAAAGGACACAAAGTACCACTATACAACTAACACCTACCAAATTGAATAGACTGTATGGCATACTAAAACTAGTTTACAAAACTGCTACTACAACTCTATTGTAAGCAAGATCTTTGAAAGACTAAACTATTCCGCCTCCGTTGATATAAGCAATTTCTTCTTCTGATAGTGGTGCCCTTCGGTAGCGCGCCGGCAGAGCGGAGTCATGTATAGTGCTCATAGTGGCAGTAGGTTGACTGTTAGCCTGCAAAAAAGACCATAATCGTCAAAAACACAGAAGCTGTGCGAATTTATAATCATTAAATCAAAAACTGCACATACAGCTCCCCCGACTTGTTGGGATCCACCAGTCGCTCCGCTCACACCAACATTTGCAATACCACCCTTTTTGAACTTTATAGATGGAATACGTGAGAGCAAGTTAATAAGTCTAACTCGATTCATTCTTCAAATATTTGATAAATTTTGAAAATACGCAAAATTTGGGCTGGTTACGTCTAAAAATCTTTTTTTTTTGTCTTGGGCTTTTTTGTAATTTTGACATTGACTGTCATGATATTTTGAACAGCTGTCTGATCATGGTCGGACAAAGGAAACCAAAGCACCTCTGTGAAGTGGGCCGCCAGAATTGTCTATTAATTATTACGATGATTACGATAATGCTAATCGTGTGAGAATCATTCGCGAGAGTTTGAGTTGAAATAACTTGGCTGCCATTCCGGCAGAAATGTACTTGGACGTTTAATTTTTGTTTCATTCGTTTGAGAAACGCTTGAGAGCGGTTGATAGTAAAACAAAATCGTTTCAGGATTAATACTTAAATTATTATTCATAAAATAATTATTAACTTATAAAAGCATAAAGGGGGGCATTTTGACAAAGTTCAGATATATTAAAAATCACAATTAAACATAAAATAGGTTTTATTAGCATCTTTTAATTAAATTGTATAGTATGCATGCGTTGTGTGCGTATAACAGACGCGACTCAAATGTAGTTACGTACGAAGTTATTGTATACTCATTGGTCTTAGAGCATTTATAACGGGAGTTGGCAAGCGCTACTTTTAGTACTAAAATCTTTCTGCCGTTTTTCGCGGGAGGCGAGGTAACACGGTACAGCACACATTTACATAACATGCATACTAATGCAGAAAAATTAAGTGTCCTTACAAACGCACACGCAAGTAAAAGCTGTGACACAAACACAAAACAAGCTCACAATTATACAATGACTGTTGTTAGGTACATCATTATTGAGTTACACACTAACACGCTCTACGCCTTATACCAAGAAATCAATACTCACATACCAAGACGCTTGAAACTGTCGCAACTAGTATTCCATTTAAATCTAAATTAGAACAAAAACAATTGAAAAAATATCACTTACTTGTGATTGGAAATACCGTGTTCCCTTAAGTTTTATATCCTAGTAAAACAATCGTTTTGTTTTGCCTTGTAGTGTTTTCACATTTTGCTTTTCAGGTGATTCACACAAAATTTTAGGAATTAAGACCTGCCATCTATAAAAACGTATTCGTGATAGGCAGAACCTGCAGTTCACGCAGTTTCAGTGAATTACCAGCAATCCTGTATTAAAGCTATCCTGGTAACTACCAAATTTTATTCAAATCCAGTATTTCCCGGACTGGACCCGCCGCCGCCGCGGATCGATTTCTGCGTCTTGAGCCATGAAAGTGTTAATATTAGTGTAATAATAATAAGTGATGCTTACTCATTCTATTTTCAGTATTTGCTATTTTTCTGATAATTTTCAAAATGGATCTTTTTGCAGGGTTAAATTGTCTAAGTTTTTGCACCATCTCGGACCTTTGCGTTCGGTTCGGAGCTTTTTCTTTTTGACTGTTTTTGACTGCCGGCAACACTACTAAGTTATAAATACTACGCGGCTTGTTTTGTCTTTCCTAGTTTCCTGCAATGCAAACTCTGCAAAGCATCACAGATTTATAAGTATAGTACTAAAGTACAAAGCATCTGCAAGCAAAGTAAAGGAAGAACATGGGAAGAACCAAGAAGCTTTTGATTCCGGTTTACGAAGTTATTGTATACTCATTGATTCCGGTTACATACACGGCAAAGAGAATTTAACGCTACGCTAAAAATACGCGGTTTGTAATCGAAACCAACATGGGAAAAGAGGAAGTTACCACAAAAAAACGACGTAAATTGAATACCAGCTCAACAACAACGGACAGTTCCAAACAAACTCCAGTTGATGTTTACAAGGTTAGGTTTCATGCAACATTCCATTCAAGTCCATGATCCATAATTTAAACATCTAAACTCATCCAATTTATCGTATTTTCCTATTTCAGCGTGTTGTTGATTTTGAGGAGACAGAAGCTCAACTTCGACCAGCAGAAAAAGATGCTGCTCTTTTTAAAAAGTTGTGCCAAGATATCCGACAGCTCCTATCCGAAATAGCAGAACTTAAATCGAAGGGTACAGAGGAGGTAAATATAAAAATTTTCGAAATTTAAAACCTTTAACATTTCACTCAATATGAAATGTTAAAGGTTTTGACTGATACCTGAGACTCGTTTTTTATTATCTACTGATGGTAAACAATCTCCCAGTACACCTATATTGTAGAATTTACTTTTTTGTTGTATTTTTAAACAAAATTGAAAGTAACTACTTATTGATTTGAGATGCTGATGAAAGATATTGTTAATAATTATTTAAGTATCTTAATCTTGACTCCAAGCCTGACACATGTATGACAATTTTTTTATTTTTATTGCATAAATTTTCTGACTTAATTTGCTGCTAACTCCACTACATTAGTACAAATCCCAATAGATTTATCTACTATTGCAATGTGAATACATACATACTCATTTTAGGCTAAAGAAAAAATAAAATCAAAAAGAATTGAGGCTTCTTTGAGTATTGTTGCCCTGAAAAAGCTGAACCGATTAGAGAAAGTCCGTACAAGAGCTGGGCGAGATGCGCTACACAAGGAAAAACAGAGAGTGGACTCCACACACTTGCTTTTGCAAAACCTATTGTATGAAGCAGATCATCTTAACAAAGAAGTCACAAAATGCTTGCAGTTTAAATCCAAGGATGAAGAAATAGAGTTGGTTCCACTTGAGGATTTCTATCAAAATGCTCCTTCTGAGATATCCCGCCTGGTATGTAAAGATTTAGATGACATTTTAACATCTGAGGCTAATGTACAAAAAATAATCATTCATGAATACTACTTTCAGGAATTAACCAAGAAAGATGAGCATCAGCTACAACTTGCTAGATTGGAGTGGGAGTTATGTCAACGCCGCGAGCTTGCGGGGGCTTGCAATGAGCTTGTTGCGTCCAAAGAACGTGTTGCCGCCGCCATTGCCGCTGCTCGCTCTCGGTTAGATGCGCTATCACCTCACCTCACTGAAGTACTGAAAGCAACAAAGCCACTCCAGGAGTGCTTAGCATTACGTCTCGATGATAAAAGGGATCAGGCAAGATCTGCCGCACTTCTACCCCCACCATTGTTCCTTCTGTATGCCAATGCCAGTGCTTATTCAGATGTTTTGGGAGCAAAAACTGTTACTGTTGGTAAGTGGTTCCTGTTTCGATAGATGAGGAGTAGAGTGGTTTCTTCAGACCTCCCAATTAAGTTGTGTTGATTATATTGTGAAATACTTATTTTTTGTTATAGGCATTTCTGGGGATGATGACGAAGCCAGGAGACTGGAGCAATCAAACAATGCAGACAGTGATTTGGTTATGTCCAATGATTCTGATTCAGATCAAGACAATAATGATGAAGAGCAAAGAGAAAAAAAGAAGCGTCACCATAGAACTGCTAAAATATCTAAGGAAGAAAAGGCGGAGGCCAAGAAAAAAGAAGCATTGAGGAAACATCCATTGAGTGTGCAGGTATCAGTAATTGTAAAGGATGGCACAGCACTTAATCTTATATTTTCATACCTAATGCAACTGAAAATAGTTGTTGTTAAGTTTACTGTAACATTAGCAAAGCCTGTCACTGGTGTGTCGGCTGCTGATGTGCTGAATGGACATTGCATCCTCAACGAGTTGTACCCAGGAGACACGGGGAGTGACTCACCTCACCCTGCCACTACATTTACACTGAAAGCAGCAGGTATATCTGAAGATTTTTCCCAGTTAATATCAGAAGTAGGAAGGCCATATATCTGGGCTCAAAGAATGTGTGGCTTAGATTTTATGGCTGCTGTGGTAGACGACCACAAACCTCGTAAAGTGATTCAGCCCTGTCCAGATCTTAGTGTAACAACAGTTGAGAACTTTATTCTGACACTCAAGAAAAGGTTGAAATCTAGAGTAGCTTTGATGAAGGAATTGCAAGATTTGGAATCTGGTAAAATTTTGCCTTCAAAACGAGATGCTACATATCCCATAAGATTATCGGGATCTTTGATCCAATGGCAATCTATTGGCTGGCAGGAGTACTCTCAGTCGCCGTCAACAGCATTTCTGATCTCTGAAAGTTTGGTCAATTCTAATGACATGCTATACAGAGCTATATTTACTAGACAGTCTGCAAAACTTGTAGCATTGGTTGTACTTAGAAGTGACTATCCCAAGAAAGCGCCTATATTCTCATTGACCCTGCACTGGAATGGAACCCACCACGCCGGCAGTAGTGACGACATTCGTGACATTGAACGAGTTATCAACACTGACTGGGGATCAGACAATCAGCACACCCTTTCGACACAAATCACTAAATTGCTTTCTTGTCTGGATGTGCACCTTGAAACAACAGGATCTTCAGAGTTTCCTCCCGACAAGGTTATGTTTAGTGCAGTGCGCGGCCGAAACAGAGTAAAGCCATACAAGCTTCTAAAACAAGGCTCTGGTGTATTTGTACAATATTAAATATGGAAACCTGTCAATTAATAAATAGTGTTTGAAGACATTATTGAGGTTTGATTTAATATTCTTAAGTAAATTATTTTACAGATACAAATAAAGCAAGTAACCTTCTAAAAAATGTTTTAATTGAATAGTTAACTAAGAACTAAGAATCCTGTTGTTATTTATGTACAGGGAAACTAAACCAGTAGGTCGGTAGGTAAATAAAGGAAGTCAACAATAATACACACAAATTGTTGTGATGTTAAAATAATTATTTATTAAAACGAAACAAAATTATATTATAATACAACAGTCTTTATTCTTATTTCAGTAAATCATTGAACATATTTTTGTGGGGGACTTGAAAGGATCACAATTTAGGCAAAATAAAAAATGATTTGAAATAATTTTATATACACAAACACTCAATCATCTTAGCTTTTCAAGAATATACCTTCTATTTCATAGCTTAAACCTAAAAATGCCATATTGTTATTGGTCGACATGAGATCTCATAGCATTATGATACACTTTGATGTCACACTTAATTTCCTTTCAACATTACAACACTACCAGTTGGTGATAGGTGAATAAGATACTAGAGAAAAATCTACAGTGTCTAAACTAGTTTTTTTAGCATTTTCTGTATTTATTTTTCTACAACATGAGCGGTAAATTGAAATGTATTTCCGTTCATTAGAATAGATAGGTATTAAATAGAAAGGGCCTTACGTAGGGCTACCTTTTAAGTTAATGTGTGCTTACATACTAAAATTTCAAACATTACGAAATAATGATACCTACAACTGTTTTCAAAATAAATCAACACACATCTATCAAGCTCAACTTTTGTTTATTGAAGCATACTAAAATCTGCTCTAAAACGATGTATTTTTTCGTCATTTAAGATAAATATGTACTAAGAAATCCATTTGCAATGCACTGAATATAAAAAATATAATAATTCACTATTGCAATCTCTGGTAATCTTTATTTTAACTATCGCTTAATTGTATATGATTTTTATTTCACTTATTCTTTTATTCATTCTTTTTTACTAATTGTTTTTCATGTCATTCAATATTTTTGAACAAAATAAAATCACTTTTCCATTCTGCGTCACCTGTGTTTTAAACCTAACTTATTGCATTATGAGATCCCGGCCTCAAGTTTTACATCCATAATTTTGCGCGGCCCCTTGAGGCAATTGAGCCGCCTCTGAACTGCGTCTCGGTCTGTAAAAATAATAAAAATATTGAACGTGCAAAGCAGAAAAACATGAAAGCTATTTAGCTTTTAGCTATTATCTAAGGCCCTATTTTAATTTTCCAACACGAAATTCCGTGTTTCGTTTCGGACAATTGGTGTACAATATATATACACGGAATTATAGTAGGTACCAATTGGCACCAAGAAAAAAAATATTGCGTATGAGTAGAGTAGCCTTGGTTCCGAAAAAGTTAGATCTTTTTTGGAACCCAGGCCTGAGGGCTAGTGGTAGATGATGCTGTATGTCCAGCATTGTATCGGGCTTTATTTACTTAATTAATGTGGTAGCTTCTGTCCGCAGCTTCACACGCGTTTTCACGGCAGCTAGTTTATCATGTGTGATTCATTGGCTGACCATCAATTTAAAGAGGTTCTTGTGGTGAAAAGGTAAACCAGATAAGGGCTTCTTCCTTGCTAACATAAACTAAAGGCATTAAATTCAAGAAATAATGTTTGCAAACAACTCGCACCACAAAAGTTTGAGATTCTCGTCAAAACGAGAATCTCAAATGCCAAAGCAAAAAAAAAGTATTAATTAAATTAAATCAAATTACATATCAATACTAATAATTTAATTGTCAGCAATAAGCGTTGTACCTATTATAGAGCTCAAATTGACAAGTAGTGCAAATTCTGATAAAAAACCAAAAACAAGAAGGTCAGTTTTAACCTAAAACTGACCAGCGCAACGAAAGGGTAACCCTTTTGTTGCTAAAACCCAATAAAAAGGTTACCCTTTCACATGTGTTTTATACGGTTTACCCGAACTAAGGGTAACCCAAACGAATGCGCAGATGAATGAAAGTGTTACCCATAGGAAGGGGTTAATCCAAACTCGGGATTGTACGTTCCCTCGTTTTAGGGTATATGGGCCATGTTTAGAGACTTGGTATCTTGAGTTTGGCCGGAGTTTAGTAATAGATACGTACACTTGGAGAGCGTGGTGCGGTGCTGCGGATGCAGCGGGTGCCGCTGCACCAGCGAGTGCAGTAGCACCTGCGCAGACATGTAGCGTCGCTCGCACTCCTTCATGTCTCCGAACAACTCCTCGATGGCAGCCATCTGACACTGCAAATAAATAAGCCTTTAACCACCTCGGGCTGTTTGGGTCGTGTTACAGAGACCAATATCAATATCAATAACGTTTATTTCTTTAAGCTTACAAAATAAGCACTTAGACAAGTCAAATTTTATACTATAAACAGGTTTATAAATAGTCATTATTATCAAATAAGAAATATGATGTTATTGATTTTATTCGCTTCAATTTTTTGTCCACTAGTGGAAGAAGACCAGGGCCAGGATTGATTCATCATCATCAGCCTATATCAGTCCACTGCTGGACATAGGCCTCAGGGTTGATTAATTAATAGAAAGATGAAAATATTAAGTAACAATGCCGCGCAAAACCTTCTCCGATAAGCTCTAACTAAATGTAGTCCGCGTTGTAGAAGAAAAAACCACACCAACTACAAAATGAAAAGAAATCTATCAAAGCGACACACGGAGCTCGGAGTTCTTCTTCTACTTTTTAAATAAATAAATAATGCTGGACAACATAGTTGTAACATCTCTTTACACGCACGTGTTGTCGCACGCTTTCTACCAAAACGAATGCCTTTACGCGTAACGAGATAATCACAGTGCCGCGACTGTAAAATTATACCAAGCTGAGAGAGCTAGGAAGGCGATTGGGAAGCTTTGAAGCGGAACGTTGGCGTCAAAACGTGTCAAGAAAATTAAATGATGGAATGACTTCTGTAGAAAAAAAAAGGAACCTTGTCCGAATTCGCTGCGAATTGGGCGTTTGCGAGGTGCTGGGCGCCAATATGCAGTCTTCAAGCATCGCCATCGCGCGAATTAAAAAAACGCGTGTGAATTACATCGCCAGACTCTAGTCTTGTGCTTGATACGCGCGTTTTGCGCGCGAGTCAAGATACTGAGACGGTTTAATGAGTCCAATTTACGCGCGAACTTCAGAGCGATGAAGGGAAATGGAGCGCCAAAATTTTGATACGGAATTCCTAGATGCATAAACGCGTAGTTCGCGGCGAATACGTCCTTTCTGGACAATGTCTTAAAGTATCAACGTTAAATAGTGCCAATAAAAACATAATCCGTAGCAAGACTTACCAGTTCAATCGCATGTTCGTAGAGTATTTTATCACAGACGGCGGGAGTGACGCCCGCCTCGTGGAGCCGCTTGGACTCCGTCACGATCCACTTGTACTTGCCGTTCATCAGGGACACAACTGTAAACAATAACTTAAGTTAAACAGGCTCAGAAGATGATGGATATAGGCAGGTTTTACGATGTGTACACACATATAACAGAATTATGTACATAGGTGGTAATATTTTAACCCGGCTAACCGCTCAATACTCAAAACTATTAAGCTCGTTTATGTCATGCATGATTATTTTTCAATTTTAAGGTTCGTCATCGTCATCGTCGCGGGTTGGCGCGAAATTTAAATATTTTTGTGGTTTATAATTTTTACTGCGTTTTACAAGCAATAAAACTAGCGGAAAAGTAATTTGCCGCAAATCGTTAATGATATTCTAAGAACTCATGATAAAACCAACATCGATTAACTAGTATTTTTTGGAGCATTTGGCTAAATACTAAATTTTGTGCTTTTAATCTACATTTTCCCAAATGCTTCCAAAATCCAAAATACTCAGTTGATTTTACCATAAATTCATACGAAATAGTTTACGATTTGCGGCAAATTACTTATTCGCTAGATTTATTCCGTGTGGAAAGCAAAAACAAAACAAAAAATATGAATTTCGGTAATCCGCGACAAACCACCTTAATGAAAAAACTAAAAAGAAGTATTAAAATACAATAGACATATGTGTCTCTGCCTTCGTTTGGTCTCTGTTGTGGCCCAAACCGCCATCATTAGTTGGTGTCATAAAGAGTCATCCATACTACCGCAATGCTTGAAAACGTATTTTTAATCAGTGCGTCCTACCCGTGTCCCGTCTCAGATCCGTAGGTCATGACCTACGGATCTGAGACGGGACACTCACGGTAGGGCTGGTCAACCAGTCGTTCAGCGAGCTATGGAGAGAGCTATGCTCGGAGTTTCTCTGAAGTATTCGTAACAAATACCTACATCCGACAGAGAACTAAGGTTATCGACATAGCTCAAAGTATTAGCAAACTGAAGTGGCTGTGGGCTGGACATATCTCGAGAAGAACAGACAACCGCTGGGTAAATGTTCTAGTGTAGTCGTAGTGTAGGATGCCCTCCGACCAGGTGGGATGACGATTTGCGAAAGACTGCTGGCAGGTGCTGGATGCGGCAAACTGAAGACAGGGCGCTATGGCGCTCATTAGGTGAGGCCTATGTCCAACAGTGGATTACTCGTACCGTTCCTGACTTGCGGCGTGGGCTGCAGGGTGCGCTCGCGGTAGTGCGCGGCCGCGAGTCTCAGTCCCGCCGCCAGCGCTTGCATAGCTTGTACTAGTAGACCGAGGCGGACGCTTTCGTTGCATCGCTCTGCAATACAATTTACATTCGCTTTAGATGGGATAGTTAGCTTTCTGTAACTGTAAGTAATTTAATTCTAAATTCACAAAATCATACAAATTAATTTCAACCTTATAATTTATGTTGTGGCTAGGAGGCGGGCGATGAGGTCGCTCCACAGTTTTTAACTTTTGGCACCTCATCGTTCATTGATGTACCCTGTTTAGTCTAGTTCTTTAATCAAAATAAAAGATTTTGTATTTAAATCAGCATCGTGGCGTAGTAGGTACAGTCAACCGGATAGAGATCGGTTTCCTCTTTCTTAATCCAGCTGAGTAAAGTTCGATAATATCTGGCAGCTTAAACTAGCTTAAAACTGAAGTAGATATGTTGTTGAGGCCGAAATCTACAAGTAAATGAGACAGAGACACTTTTGATACTGATCTATGGTAAGCGTAGATATTGTATTTAATAAATAATAATAACCATTCTGGACAATTCACACAGCATTATCTAGCCCCAAGCTAAGCAGAGCTTGTGTTATGGGTACTAGATAACTGATATACATAATATATGTAAATACAATATTTACACAAACATTTTTATTATACATAGAAAAAAACCAGAACAAATATCTGCAGATCGTACAAACATTTACCCCAAGGTGGGAATCGAACCCGCAACCTCCTGCGCATGCAAGCTGACCTTTGCCCACCACGCCACAGAGGACGTCGAAATTAAACTAGATTAATTAATAAATAATGCTGGACAATTCACACAGCATTATCTAGCCCTAAGTTAAGCAGAGCTTGTGTTATGGGTACTAGATAACTGATAATACATCACATTAGATAATTTAATTTACCGTCTGAGGCGTCCATAAGTGCAGCGATGGGCGCTCCGCAGGACACAGCGAGGTCCGACAGCAGCTCGGCCAGCATCAGCACAAAGTTCAGCTGCGAGAATACTTTGCTATGCTCCTCCTGCAATACAAATGTTTACTTTTTAAACTCTGTCATTTTTTTACTGTCTATAGACCTTTGTTTGACCACAATCTCACCTGATGGAAAGTGAAGATGTGGCCGACGATGTATTACAAAGGTCTAGAAGATAGTCACTCTTGTCTTGAAGAGACCCAGGTAATGACAGTTGTTGACTAGAGATAAGGTGGTGATGTTACTAATGTAATAATGGTGCAATTATTACTATTCAGTGGCCGACAGCGAGCAGATCAATTAATTAAATTAATAGAAAATAAACCATTATTTTAATGTCATACAAGCGCGCGGAGGAGATACATGACGAGATACATTTTCCGTGCGAGATAACGTGATCTTTATGTGTCTCGCATCTTTTACTATTGGAAATACATTGACATCTCGCAGGCGTCAAAATATTTCCTCTCTTTGCGCTATAGACGGAATTTGAGTGTAACGCGTCCAATGCGCGCATTTTATGAGCATCTTCGCAATATCGATATTGAGCTGGAAGTTGCTTCGAAGCCACACTCCTTGAACAACTGCCTTTGTATATCTAGATAGTGGTTAGTTACCGCGAGTATAGTCTCTTCTTGCAGGTTGGGTATGTAGACAGGCGGGTCCGGCGGCTGGTGCAGCTTGATGGCCCGCATCAGCGCGTCGGGGAGAGTGGCCGCGCGCTTCGGAGACCCGCCGCTTGAGCCGCTGCCTTTGAGAGCAAGACCGATGGGTGGGGGCGTGCCTAACGATAGAATAAAAATATGAAATATAATGCTGGACAATTCACACATCATTATCTAGCCCCTAATATAATACAATACATATATAGAATTTTTTATTATACATAAAAAACGACCAGAACACCCTGAGCAAATGTCTGCAGATCGTAAAAATATTTGTCCCGAGGCGGGAACCGAACCCGCAACCTCCTGCGTCGCAGGCAGACCATCGCCCACCACGCCACAGAGCTCGTCTTATAAATCTAATGATACTACACCCATAGACAATGGACACTTCTCACAGCCAGGAGCTACCTGGCCCCGCTATCGAGGTCATATTGAGTTCTAAACACAAGGGATGCACGGCTGACAATGTGGAGATTATTGATTGGCAGACGATGTCTATGGGGTGGGTGGGGAGTATTACAGTCATTAATATCACGATCCTAGGGCAGGATCACAAGTCTTGAAATTGGGCTGTTACACGTGTGATAATATCATCAATAATATCGTCAGTTTGTTTTTAAATAGTAGTGTTTATGGTTTTGGATTTGGACAAGAATTAATCATTGATTTAGTCTATGGATGGGTTCATTCCTGTACCGAAGGGGATTTCTTTTTTTTTAATTAATTTGATATTATTATCTATAGTATACCTTTATTATGAAAGAAAACCACAATCAAATAATAGAAGAAAATTAAAACTAACATTAACAATTGAAACAATCTTATAATTATTTAATGCTACTTAATATTATTCGCGGATTTCATCTGTGATATTAACATGATATCGTGATAATATTAAACGTGTAATATACCCCAATGAGGTTTGATGATTTGTGTTTCGGGTGTTCCCGTTATCTATTTCTAGCACACGCACAATAACCCCAGAAGTTCCAGCAGCGGTCATAGTCACACAGTTGCACTGCGCGTGTGCTCAAGATTTTGCATGAAATTCGGATCGAGTGTCGCCAAGTCAAAGTAAAGGTTCAAGAGAACGAAGCCTACATGATCTTGTATATTGAATCTTAAGTCAATTACATAAGGCTTACCAGATCTGCGCAGAGGACTGGCGTTGGTAGGCGACACCTGCCATAACGAGGGCGGTGGGGAACTGCCTGAGTTGCTGCTGCGGCGCCGGCTTGACGGCGGCGTCATTGTGAACGGGACCTTATGAACAAAGATTTAGAGTTCTCATTACAATGTTACCGAATTAGAATAAAACTTCATTCTGAATGGGACTTTCAGAGCAAAACTTTACAGTTCAAACTCTGGTGAACAAAAATGCTTTGCACATTTGAGCATCAGCGGTAAAACAACATGGATATCAGTAACAATATGGTGTGATGAAATATAGAAACTAGCTGCCGCCCACGGCTTCGCACAGACTTTTCAAGTAGCTAAAGTCAAAATCATTTACCTCCCTGCCAAATTTTATTGAAATTTGTTCAGCCTGAATCGGTAACAGACAGACAGAGTTACTTTCGAATTTATATCTAATGTTAGTATGATCACATTCATACTATATAATACAATATTTTACAGTGTGTTGAAAGTTCACAGAAAACCTGGC
Organism: Eupithecia vulgata; assembly: GCA_946478455.1. Lineage (NCBI taxonomy): Eukaryota > Metazoa > Arthropoda > Insecta > Lepidoptera > Geometridae > Eupithecia > Eupithecia vulgata. The sequence goes on along the minus strand of OX297873.1, from coordinate 9,933,578 downwards.
CTATTCCCAGATGTTAAGAATAAAAACTTGGGGTAGGGCAAGGAAAGCTGATCAATTAATTAATAAGTATCAAAGGGCAGTGTTTATCTAAAAGATAATCGGATGAAACAATATCGATCAGCGTTTTTGACAGAAGTTATTTATATATTTATTAGGGAAACCATCAGCACACTATACTTAACTAGGTATTACAATAGTAGTTGAAGGGCTATTGACAGTTATCTTACATCATCTACATCTACATTAGAAAGGCCTATGTCCCGCAGTGGACTAATACAGGCAGATAATGATGATGATTATGGTAACCTTACATCCTTATAGTGCGTGAGCCCTCACACCCGGCGTATTCTTTAAGAAATTAAATAATATAAAAAAAAACATATTTTTATTTTGTGTAGTTTAGAAGGAGATGCAATAATTGAGTTTTGTGGCCACAAAGTGCAACATCGCATCTCCTCCTAAACTATACAAAATAAAACAATGATAGAGGCATTAAAAAGAAGCTTATAATAGGTATCACAAACAGTCCATTGAAAATTTTGAAATTACCTTTGTTCAACGAAATAATAAGATAAAATAGGTGACGGCGCTAGTTTGGCTCGGGGTACCGTCTTAATATTCTATAATTCTAGTTAGTTGTAAAAACTCACGGTAGGTGGCGACAGTGATCCAATATTCGCGTTCCGACTGTAGTTTGAGCGTAGCACGTCGATGGGCTGAGACCTCGGCACGTTATTGTTAGAGGCGAGCGCGAGAGAGTTCTGCAAACAAAACGACCATTTACTCCCATCTCCTATTAACACTAGTCAATCCTAAGCAGCGGCGTGGATCAATGCCAAATGATGCATTAAAAAAAACTGTAGAAGCGTAATGATTTTAAATAGGAATTTGGCATGGTAACCTGTACAAAAACAATAACATGTGGTTCTATGAACTTTGGCAATGATCTCAAAGATCCATTCCAGATCTGCCAGCTGCTTTTGTCATTCTATTTGTTCATTATATACTTATTACGTCAATATTTTTCACCCGTGGCCGCCCTCGTCATACGAATATTACTTCGGATAAGGCACGCTTTCTTCGATACACGAGGCAAGGACGTTTTACGCTCTTAGTTTATAGCGTGAACAATGATGTATGACGTGCTTTGGTTGTTGATAGTTTGTTATTTTAAGAGAAAACGTGCTGTTTTGTGACGTTATTTCCAGCGCTTACTGCATTATTAAATGCGTTGTTTATCGTCACAACCGCTCAGTGCCAATATTTGCCGCCTTCAAGTCTGCTAATGACGACGCCAACTATTATTTCGTCGTCCACTGCGAGATTTAACTAAACGAAGCCAGATCTAATGGATTTTCTGCCCAGAACAGAGCTATAAAACGGCCTTCTGAAGACTTTACAACAGTTCTGCGATAACCAACCTGCATTAGTAGTGTTTATAGGAACTATGCCCCCGACCCATTGTACCCTTTGGTTGATGCCCATTCTTTTTTATTTGCTTTGGGTGGCTTGTGTGTCACTGCGGCCATGATAAGGTTATTGTGATCGCCACAAACTGGTTGACGCCCATGTCCTGTAGCGGACTTTTTGGGGACTAACGGCCCACTGAGGCTAAAGCTACTTACTCTACATTCTCGCCTAGTAGCCCGAGAACCCACCCGACTATTCGGCGGAACCGCACGAAGTCACCTCGTGTCTAATGGTGGAGCTACTTACCCTGTTGTGTGGCTGCGCGGTATGCGGCGGAGTGTGTTGGGGTGGTGCTTGCTGCGCGGGCGGCAGGGCGAGCGAGCGAGGCCGCGGCGCCGCCTCGGAGCCCGAGGACGCACCCGACCACTCGGCGGAGCCGCTCTCTGCTGCCTCTACCAGCACGAAGTCATCTTCTCCAGCCCAGGTCGTGTCGGATGACTCGGCTGGAATAAACAGAGCATGTTAGAATAAAATCGGTTTTAACTTTTGATAGCTATTCATCGGAATCTTAAAACAAATTGAAAAGTAAACTTTTCAATCTGTTTTAAGATTAAACTCTCTGTAATGTTACATAAGAGGCCTATGCCCGACAGTGGATTACTATAGGCTGATGATGATGAATGTTACCTATACCACAGATGAAATAATGCCTACAGTTTGTTCTCCACAGCTAGATCAAACTTAATAATTAAATTAATAATTGAATGAGTTTAATTGAAACGTTTAAATGTTTTGCAAATCTTATCTGGACTGGATACATTCAATTTCTTTTATTGATAAACAAGACTATCCGCAGAGCCCATCAACCCAATAATGGGCACAGTAACTTGAATATGTCGGAAATAGCTATAAAAATTACTATTTAGAGAGTTATTATATTATTTTGCTGTAATTGTTGCGATAAGCGCCTTGTCTCTAGGGTAGGTCAGTTAGGTTATCTCCGAGTGTACACAATGCAATAATTTATTTATACAATACATGAAGCTCTGGATATAAAAGGAGTTAGTGGGGCGGCGTCGGTACACAGTGAAAAAGACATCAACATACATTGCCAAGTAACTCATATTATACGAAGCGAAAAGATTAATTTCACGGTCACGATCGTAACAGCTGATAAATTTGCATATTTGATAGACAAAATTAAGTTTTTTCCGGACGGTTTTAGATAGTATGGTATTACGTCACATATCTCAAGGATTCCGGTTTCTCAAGTTAATATTATAATCTTTTAATAAATTATTTAAAGATACAACAATGCGTTCTTTATGCAAAAGTATGGGTTACATTACACAATAATATAAAGTTATCACGTGAGAATATGAAATGTTTATTAATGTCTGAAAGATGCATGGAATATCTCAGTCAAATCGATATTTCAAAGATCCAACTCTTATAAACGTTGATATAATCATCCCGGAAATAACGCACATTTGTTTTGAAACATATGTCGATGCTTCGCGAATTTCTAGCTGTTTACTTTATGTGGCACACCTACGATAGCCAAAGAGACATAACAAATACACAAACAAAACGTGTTTTCAATAACTTTAGGGAAATGCGCACTTATCAAAATGCGCAGGAAAAACCACAATAATATTTACGCGGTAGACTTTTCCGTTTGTTAACTTTTTAATAAGAAACTAGTAACCATCCACGGCTTCGCACGCGTTGTTAAAGGTTATTTCTATCCCATGGAAACTAATTTATGACAAAAAAGTATGTTGTTTTATTTCAGGCCTAGAACTACCTAAATGCAAAATTTCTAGCAGATCCGTTCAGTAGTTTTGGCGTGAAGAGGTAACAAGCATTCAAACTTTGGCATTTATAAAGTATGATAGATATCCAACATGGCACTTATGTGAATTAATTATCTTGCAATGCAACAACGGTAGATATCTTTTAATCATAATCCATATAAGGTTTTTTATTGCGTTCATGTAACTTATTTAATTAAGTAGGTAAATTGCGAACGGTTTTTGCAGTGAGTTACTGATGTCATACCGTTAGGTCCATTCGTCATGCTCATGGTTAGGAATCATACGTAGCTAAATGGAAACCGCAAGGATCAAAATTATAATACAAAGCGGACTTGAAAAGACGCATTTAAGCTACTGATACACATGCTTGTAAGTAGCACCAAAACATGCTATTTTTAAGCAAATGCTAACAAGTAGCACGTGTGTATTGGGCCTTGCTTGAAAATAGCATGCTAGCTCGTAGTTTGCTAGTAAATCGGCCAACTGTTGATTTACTAGCAGACTACCTGAGGAGCGGGGTAGTGGGGGCTGCGTTGCAGTGTGATTGGTATGTTTGCTTCGAGCATGCTAATACAACAGTACTCAAAACTAGCATGCCAATACGTAGCATATGTAAACATTACGATAGCATACCAAATATTAGCATGCTTTCAAGCATGCTTAGTAGTGCGCTACTTTCTAGCATGTGTATCTGTACCTTAAAGTTGACCGAATCGTATTCTGCGACTTTAACCGGGGAGCAAACTTATGTCCTTAGTTACATTAGTTTGCTGCTTGTAGAATCCTTGCTATGCTATGTACGATTAAATAGCTATCAAAGATTGTTAGGTCTAGCACTTAAGCTTACATATTTAACCCTTGATTGCAATTTCCAAAAGTTAGATTTTTGGCTAACATGTAGGTAAAGTCCTATGAGTTAAATTGATACATGATGTATGTATCAATTTTATTTTATGAGTAAAATTGTAAAATGTATGTATCAATTTTACTCATAGGACTTTACATGTTGGTAGAGTTTTTAAGTTTAGGTCTAAAATTCTTGGGTATCTTGATTTTATTTACGTACCAAGTTGTGTTTTCAATGTGTTAAAAATAAAATCTAAGACTATGAATGCGTTTGTTTTGAATTTGATTATTTTTCAACATTTTGTTTCAGTTATTTATTGTTATAGATTATTACTAATAAACATGATATATTATCTAGTGGCACAATTGAGTGCACCTTTTCGATAACAGCGATTTCATCCAGACAACCTATGGATGGTAATTATATAAGTTATTATCTTACCGGAAGATGTCGGCTGTGTTTTCTTCGGAGGCTGAGGCTGCGGCGCCGCTGGCTGGGGCTGCGCTTGCGGCGGCGGTTGAGACAGGCGCGCGAGCTGCGTGCGTGACGTCACACCTTGGCTGGGCGCGCTCGAACTCGCCACGTTTACCCCTGTTCAAACACATGTTGCATCAACTCATCCACGACATACACACCTCTCGGAAAGTTCTACCAGCCCCAAATCAAAGCACAATACGGCTTATGCAGGCCAAAATAAACCTTATCTGCAGAACGCTGCAGTTCAAAACTACAGGCAAGCTTGCGTCTTTAGCAGACATTTATAACGGGCCAATAATAAACCTGCGTGACGTGAGATCCTAAACAGTGCGTTTCGCAAGCCTGCATGCAATTTTAAACCATAGGCAGTTTTTCTTTAAAGCTATTTTCTACTGAGCTCTTGAATCGATCCGTAAACTGGGCTTAGTTCTCACAAAGGCGAAAAGTCATGCATTATATTGCGTAGCTCTCCCCTTTTAGACGACAACGATAACTATGTGATCCGGCTAAATAATAGACAAAAGCGAGATATTTTACGACTTAGAATGAAAATAGAACATTGTCCTTGGATTTTTATTCGTGCGAAGTATTGTCGCTCGTCGCCAGTAGTCCTTTTTGACTTGAGTACGATACGAATTTAATTCACTAATGTATGTGCATTTATTTACATAATAAAATGATGCTATGCTATTAAGAATGATATTATAATGTTAGTTGATTGGTAGGCGAACTATTGACGACTGAATGGGATACAAATAAACACTAGCCAAACTCGATGAATATATTTATTGTAAACAAACCGCCCATCATCTCATCTCAGCCTATAATGGTCCACAGCTGGACGCAGGCCTACCCCTTGATTTTTTATCTCATGGGGGTAATGCCCATAATCCCCACGCTGAGCATGCGGGTTGCATACCAACCGCCCATATTCAACCTAAAATTCACTCCGTGCCGTCTCTTTTATATGCAATTTACATTACTTGACTATTATAGTTTCCTTCCTTCAATAAATATTGCTTACAATTACATCTGAAACCCAACACCAAGCAAGTGAGTTTTAGTTATTTGTTGTCGTGGTTTGTTTGCAAAAATTCTACATCAAGTTCCGCTAGTGCATAGACAAGTACATCGTTTACATACACCCACCCCATGCAAAATCCGAGCTTTATTAATAAAATGTTGTACCCTGACTCTCCCTAGATTCTTCTAGGTAACAGTTAGTTTCGGGCGGAGCTTCGAGAGCGCTCTCCGTTATGTCAGGTAAGTCCGAATCCAAACCTGAACAATTTTTACATGTATTCCTACCAAGTTGGAAAGAGATAGGTAAGTAGTTATGAAGGGACACAAGAGAACCGTCTTAGGTACTTTACCTTGTAAAAGCGATACAATTAGTAATAAATAAACTAATGAGCTATAATGTCAGCTTGTAATATGTTATGTAATTGATGAATGTAGCGCTACAAGGTAAAACTACTTAACTTTTAACCCTATACCTTATACCACAATCGTCTACCTACCTATAGTTTTACTGATCTCAGAAATATCAGCAGGCCAAGCACGGGGGTTATTGCCTAGGGTAGAATAGACAATAATGACATCGCATCGATATACATTGCGTACATTATTGAAGTTGAAGGAACAAGTTTCAAATAATTTACGCGTTCGATGACAAAGTGACGTCTCCTCAACAGTCTATAACGATCCATTGCTGGACGCAGGCCTCCCCCTGATAATCCTTATTGGCTTATTGCCTTATTGGCTTTTATCTCATGGGGGGTAATGCCCATAATCCCCACGCTGGGCAGGCGGGTTTATATGGTTTTTTTATGGTTTGTTCAAAGTGACGTATTTTTTCTCTATTCTACCCACTCTAGGGCAAGCGCGAGGATTGTTGTCTAACAATCCTCGCGCTTGCCCTGCTGCCTATATTTACGATTCATTAATATATGTATATTACTCAGAATTATAACTCAGAATTAAGCACGTCTCAGTCAGTAGGGATATTTTGTTAGTTTTTAATACTACTCTAACTCAACTTAAATTTAAGCAGATTTGAAATGACGAGGTTTTTTTAGATTTTAATTGAGACATTTCAAAAAATCGCGATGTATATGAGTTGCGTTCGACGTGAGTTAATGACAGTTTTCTGACAATCTGTCATTAAATTGTCACTTGAGATTATTTAATTAATACAAGAAAAAGAATATGTACCAGATAATTCTGTTATCTGAGCTTCAGACCTGCATAACAGTGAGTTACGCTTGAGTTTCTTGTTGAAAATATTCAATGAAAATCTGGAGAAGACGTGCTTTGCTTATGCGAGTTGGGTTTGTGTATTCGGGCATAAATCTGATTTACGTTTAAGTAATCTGAGGTTAAATAAATAATAATGGAAGTAAATTGAATACGAAAATGACTTGCGAAACAAAGGCCATTGTCAGCTTTGTGGTCAATGGATACTTGTTAATTCTAAGATGTGTAAAACTAAGCAACAAGTACCTAACAGCACAAGGCGTGCGCATGCGCAACATACCGCCGGTTTCAACAGCAAAGACAATGACTTAGTTATAACGATGATTCACTTTGGATTCTAGTTCCAGTTTTATGTATTCGACAGTGTATTGTAGTTGCAATGTTAAATTATTTTTCTAGTTCAAATAATTAAAGTCTCGGAGGAATATTTTACGATGATTCCATTGTTATTAAGGAGATGAACGACCGAGAGAACTATTCATATTTACTTACCATTTTATATCATTGGACGTCGTATAACAAGGCAAGTAAACTCGTGCGAACCTCTAAGCTTCCATACAAACGTACTTTTCGATTCATTTGGAAACTACACCCTTTATTGCAATGAAATTTTGCATTTATAGTCGGATAAGAAATAATTATGTTTGTACCAAGGTTTTCAAAATACATAAGCATTATTAAACGAGAGCGAAAACTCATTTCAATTTATCTTCAAGCGTTTTTTTTACTTTCGGACTCATGAAATGATGATATTGTTTTTTTAAAAACTAAAACGGTAGAATGTATTCCTTATCTATTTCTCATTCGATTATGTATGCAAAATAACAATAAAATCGTGGACGTAGTTTCCAAACGAATTGGGAAAAACGTAAGTACAGCTTAGAGGTTCGCACAATAAATTATGTAAATTGGGAATACTGAATGAGAGAATACAGAATGGGAAACATAAGTATCATTTAAGCATAAATATCATATCATATATGTATTTGTTCCGGGTGTTCTGGTCATTTTCTATGTACAATAAAAAATATTTATATGTAATTTATTGTATTATGTATATCAGTTATCTAGTAGGTACCCATAACACAAGCTCTGCTTACCTTGGGGCTAGATAAAGCTGTGTGAATCGTCCAGCATTATTTATTTATTATTTAATATAAAGGTATACAACAAATTCAATATTATTAAACTAAATCTTTGTATTTGTTTTGCAGCTGACTATAAAAAGTATGATTGAGGCCAGAACCTACATAAATTAGTGTGTAAATGTTAGCACTGGTGACACAAATAGTGGTTAGAGCGGCAAGCTGGTTTGTATAGTGAGGAACACGTGCTCGATCAATCCCTGTTTAAAATACCTACGCCTACAGCAGAATAAATACTACGGTATCATATTATTATTGCTATACGCTAGCCAAACGGAATATACATTGTTTGTAAACAGTACCTTCCCATACATATATTTTTATAGTTTGTGGTCGGTTTTCAGACAGAATTTGCACTACTTTCAATTTTTGACAAGCACTCCTACAATGGTATGATAATGCATGAAGGTGTAATGAAGACAACATTTTTTCGAACACCACGCCATAAAGAGAATTTTTGACTTTTGTGTTGCGCTTTGTTTACAAACATATTACATTTTGAATGGCTGGTGTATAGATATTAAATATAATATCTACAAATATAAGATATTCGAAATATTGTATATAATATCTATTAAATACAATATTTCGAATATCTTACGTTGGTAATAAGAAAGTGACTGGTGATTTTAAGCCGAAAGTAACATTATCTATTTGCTGATACCTACCTTATCACAGCTTAACAGCTAAATGGATATCGAAGAACGATAAGGAACATCTTTTTTACATTAAAGCAAGGTCATGACCATGGCAGACTACCAGTTCCAATAGATTGACAAAAGACCAATGTTTTGAACCACCAATAAACCAAGTTTAGAGGTTTGAAATTCATTTATCATATAGACCTGAGATATTTTGTAAGGTTTTTGTATTATAGTGCCCTCGCACTGAGTAATCTCCAAAAAATAAAAAAAAATCCCAAAAATTATCGAGTACGGCAGGAGTCGAACCTGCGCCCCACCCTCAGTACGGGTGTGCTCTAACCAACTAAGCAGGTTCGAGTCCTCGCAAAATCGAAAATTTTAGGGGAACTTATATAATTTCTTATCTCCTTTGATCTGTTAAATGAATTTCAAATTTTTAGGTCTATGTATTTTGTGTCTTTCGTTCATCAATCAGCCTGAAGGCTTTTCGTTATCATACAATAAGATACATTTTACCCCAGTATAAGGCTAAGGTGCGGGTAGAATTATAATCATCATCTTCTCTCGAACAACGATTTATGTAGTGTTCGTTGGCAACACGACGAAAACTTTTAGGCCTATACGGGAGCGACAGACGAGGTAGAACTTCCGTTTTACCGTATAGTCGTTCTATCGTAGTAGAACGAAAATACGGTAAGTACGGTAAGTTCTATCGTACTGTCATCGTGACTTTCATGCATGAGTGTATTGCGCATTACGTCAATAATTTACTTTAAAAAGTAAATTATTTTTACTCACATTACATTTAGTTTTCTGATGACAGTTCCCCCACTGAGGATTACAATTATAAGTACAAACGTAGGTACAAACTATAGAACCTGACTTCCATTGGCTCCTGGTGACCGCAAGATGTAGACAGTAATGAGCCAGACCTTTGCCGAATACTGGAAAGCTATACAGTTTACCTATACCTATAAAAAGTACAAATAACTGCCAATATAGATGTACTTACTCGAAGAAGACGTGGTCCGAGGACGTTGAAGAAACGGATGGTTGAAGAAGACTTCGAAAGGCATGCGCTCGCGCGGGTTGCGCCGCAGCAGGCCAATCAGGAGGCTGCAGAGCTCGGGGCTAGTACCCGCGGGCATCCTGCAAGGAGTACCATTACGTCACTCACTGACAACAATCTAATGAAACCTCATTTCTATTTCTAGGTTTATTTTTTTCTCGAAAACACACTGTTTTTGACTTAGATGTCGCCAAAACCACAGATTTAATAATAATAATACTAACCAAAAATAACTTATAACATCACATAAAGTTATGCTATCCTATATATTTCGTCGTTAAGAAAGGGACGGCAGTATTTTAAATCGTATCAATTTATTTAAGTATAGTCTCGACGACATCTGATTTGACTCCAATGAGAAATAGCGCATTCTTCGTTTAGTTTCGGAAATAGTAATGTGTCAAGACATTACTATTTCCGAAACTAAAGTGTGTGCTGGTATTGTAAAAGTTTGCTCAGTTATAGATCTATGCTTAAGTGACGTGCTTTTATAATATGGGCCTTAGTCCTAAGTCCCAGAAATATTGCAATTACATAGTGTTATTTCTTTGTAAACTTTAAACAAAGCCCAGTTATTTAGTAATGTGCCCATAATGTACATAACCTACTATTTAGTAGTTGTTTCTGGAATCCCATCAACATCTATAGTGATCTACATAGTTTTTGATAAAATTGAGTAAAGCATACACATAAAAAGTTATAAGACGCTAATAAAACGAGATCACATCTAACGTAATCTACGTCTGTGTAGCTCTGAATTAGTGTGACTTCGAATTTATAAATTAAGGACAATCGAGTCCACCACGCCGACACGTTTTCTCAAACCAACACGTGATCACGTGAAACAAACTGGTTTTTATTGCAGCTACTATAGCAATACCTACCTTTTACTTTTGAACTTAGACAATTTAACCCGCTGTCAATGGACGAGGCTCGCCTGTTTTCCTACATACAAAATATTCTGCCATTTTTAGCGGGAGGGGAGGAATGGGGAAAATTTATGGTGATACCTACTATCAAACTTCATTACCTCATAACATAATCATAACTTACTTAAATTTGAAAGTTTGTGAAATATTTTGTTTAAAAAATGAAATTAGAACAATTCCAATTTATTTATTTTTATTTGATAGATAGTCAAAATTAATGCCTATGCAAACTACAGCTTCCTGGTGGGCATTACTGTGTATTCGTCTGAATGAAATCATAATCATTAATTGACTTACTCAAATCATTAGATGCGAAAAAATTGTTAGTATAAATTAGTCTCCAGAAATTACTTTTAACCTATGCCTAAACTACCAAAAATCTTGGGAAAATATATTCAGGTATCACTACTGCATGAAAGTCAAAAGTTCGTAGGGATTGATAAATATCGATGATTTCCGATGTCCATGTTTTTCACTTGGTAGCGAATTAAAACAATCATGACAAGTCCATTATGTATTTTTTAATATACATATTATTAAAATATTATTACTTAGTAATGAATAGATTTACATTAAAACTAAAATAAAAAAAATGCTAGTAATAAATTCTCTCTCATTGTTCATCAGACGCAATTTTCTGGTCTGCCTTAAAAAAACCTTTCTGGTTTCTTGTTCGCTTCTTTACGTTTAAAAAGATTGAAATGAACAAAAAATCTAAATGATCACTGTATAGTTTTACTTAATGTAATTAGATTTTTTGTGACATCGTTTCTTTGTAATTACACTATTATAATAATATAACTAATGTTTAAACTCAAATAAAAAAAAACAGATAATGACTGAATACAGATTTCAGGATGTTTCGAAATTATCCAAAACGAGCTTAAACGGTTTTTGAATACGGATTTAAGTATGCTCCTACTCCTATACCAGGATTTCAGCTGATATCGACTTTTTTTTATTCTAAAGTTCACGCGAATTAAATCGCAAGCGGATCAGCTGGTTATTAAATGATGTATGTAGGCTAGACATCGCTTGATTCTGAACCGACATTATATCAAATAAACAATTTTTTTTAAGAATCAGTTTTGTGTGAATGTGCCTAATATATATTTTTCAGCGACGCTTTTTTGCAATATATGAGATTCTGGTATCTGTATATTTTTACATTATATATAGCTAGCTATCATAGCATAGATAGCATAGCTGTGGCTACTTAATTTTTTTTTGATTAACATAAATATCTGTATCGTGTATTTGAGAATAAATCATCACCATTCAAGTGATGAAGACCTTTTGTTATTTTGTATGCAGTTGTAAATTTGTTATTTAACTTTTTGTAGTCGTCTAGGCCTAGTCTTATAAATTTTTCACATAAACGACTAAGCTTGATAACGCTTTCGTGCGTAAGAAATGAAATAGGTTCCCTAAAATTTTCGACTTCGGCGGGACTCGAACCTGCGCCCCACCCTTAGTACGGGTGTGCTCTAACCAACTAAGCCACGAAGTCTTCAGTCGGTTTAGTCGAAAATCTTTGATATTGTTCATTTCTTAGTGATGCCCAGAGTGCGGGTAAACACTATAACAAAAATGCTATCGTTCGTTTTTGTGATATTTGTAAAGCTTTTGTCATCACGTGGACCAAATTGAACCTTAAGGCAATTATCACATTTAATATTTTTAGAGAGGGCAAATACCAAATATCCAGATAAATATGTGCTCTACGACTTTTTCTTCAAAATGCGAAAGATAAAAAAACCTATGCCTAAGAAAATGTCAATCGGCCGGAACTAACTCAGTTATATCGATATCGATACAGAGTGAGTAAACCATCCCTTCAGGTAGTCTCGGTAGGTACATAAAAACTCAAAGCTTGTAGAAGTCAAAATTCAAATTTAGAAATTCGTGGGTGACCTTATGCGTTAAGCAATAAGGTCAAAAATACATTCCTGTGATAAGGAAATTTGGCATAAATTACCATAAGTATAAAACTACCTCCTGTCAAAAACGCCCACTAGTCTCGTGGGAGTACCCATAGAGCTTGCGAAAAAATGTTAAATACTCGTTTATTTGGACATAGTTATTCAAAATAAGACTTTACAGAATGGTGATATGATTGAAAATAAAATATAAATACGACGCGAAGCAATTCGATTTTTTTTCATATTACTTGATTATTTCGGAAAATGGATGCACTATGAAAATAATTTGCAACGATTCAAATTGGAGGAAATTATAATTATTTACACAAAAAAATACTCGCATGTGAAATGAACCACCATCTTTTAGTCTGTTCAAGGTGTTTGATTTTTTTATAAAGACGCTGACCGCACAGGTAGTCATTTTTATCAGAGCTCCTTACTCGGCCATAACGATACTGCGACTGATGAAATCGATTATAGAAGTAGTTTTTATAAACGACCTTGATTAAAAAATCATGGTCCTTGGCAGAGGGGTAAGATCCATCAAGGCTAGTCCTTTGGTTACTTTGTCAAAGCTTTTGAATAACTAAATGTTGACATTTTGATTTGACTTTTGACTAGATTTACAGACAGTTAAAAACCTGTGTAATTAAGTCCATGAAATGCATAATTTCAGTAAGGTCAAGTAGAACAAGTGAATCACTGCATTGTTATTTTCAAGTTGGAAGAATTCCAATTTATATTAATAATAACAATTAAATTAGTATCTGTAACTTATTCCGACATTGACAGCCGTAAATTATTTTACTTTAAATGGCAATAAAACAATAATATAAATAAATAAATAAATAATGCTGGACAATTCATGAACAATGACGACCTCGGTGGCGCAGCGGGCGAGAGTCTGCCTGCGACGCAAGAGGTTGCGGGTTCGATCCCCGCCTCGGAACAAATTTGTGTACGATCTGCAGAAATTTGTTCCGTTGGTCTGGGTGTTTTCTATGTATAATAAAAAAATATCTATCTATGTAATGTATAATATTACGTATATCATATATCTAGTACCCATAACACAAGCTCTGCTTACCTTGGGGCTAGATAATGCTGTGTGAATTGTCCAGCATTATTTATTTATTTATTAATTCACACAGCATTATCTAGCCGCAAGGTAAGCAGAGCTTGTGTTATGGGTACTAGATAACTGATATACGTAATATTATACATTACATAGATAGATATTTTTTATTATATAGAGAAGAAATACAAATATTTATTCAATATATGATAGATACCATTTTAAATGTCCTTAAATTGAATTAAAGTAGGTATACTTAGCATTAGCACACGTTATTGCCGAGATACAAAAATAAACTCAACGATTTTAGGGTATTGGCCGCATGAGTACCAACAAACTCGCTCACAAAAGAATAAAACCAGCATGAACTCATGAACTTGACAAAAAAGTCAAGATGCGTCCAAACCACCAGATATCAGGTCAGGACACTTAAATCTTTCGTACATTACCTTACCGTGCGATAAGGCCGCCAAATCTATTGATTTTCTCGTATATACGCTTAATTAAATGTTATCTGTTTTATTTAAGTATTTTTGTGATAAATAAAGCATTATCTATCTATTACCTACCCAAGCGTATATGTATTTGGTAGAGTATCTTCTTATATTTAAATTACATAATAAAAGTGCAGAGAAAAGAGAGATTTTATAAAAGACATGAGTTATATAAAGAGGAAATCACATTTTCGGCTACGGCGGCAAGGCAACTCAACCGAGACTTTATCTATACTAATATTATAAAAAGGGAAGATTTCTTTGAATTAAATAGGGTCCGAAACTACAGGACCTTCTTTCACCTTTAGAATCCTACATTATCCCTGATGAGCATAGGCTATAGAATATACCCGTGCGAAGCCAGGGCCGACCGCTAGCCTTTACTAATATTATAAAGAGGAAAGGTTTACTTGTTTGTTTGAATTGACTTGGTCCCGAAACTACTAGACCTATTTGAAAAATTCTTTCACCATTAGAATTCTACATTATCAGTCACTGATGAACCATAGGCGAAAGAATGGACCCGTGCGAAGCCAGGGCGGACCGCTAGTAATGAATACATTGACTGCCCAGCCTCGGCGGCGGCGGCGCGGTGCGTCTTGGGCCATGTAAGTGTTAATAATGAATACAAAGAGCTGATCTAAAGACGCTGATTGCAAAATCGTCAGCGTCAGGCCTTGATCTCGTACACTGACTTAGAGACACGGAAGTAATCGCTCTTATCGACGCGCGCGACAAAGAAGGAAGATATTTAATACCAATGTATTAGGCACTGACGAGTGACACGTTATTTAGTTTGGAGCATAAGTGCCCGATCAAGTATTACATATTATTAGTTCGATGACTATATTAGAACTGGTTGTTTTTTGTTGAACGCTATAAATTGAGATAACAAAAAACATTGCGAAGTGGGATCATCAGTAAATTTGCTACAAATAGACTAACATGCTGTATGCAAGTAAACTTAAGTCAAAAGTCAAAGTCCTTTATTTTCTTTAGACCTTACAGGACTCTTAGAAACGTCCGTTTACATCATGCACATTTTTTTGACGCTATGACACTATAAATTGATAAAACTAAAAAAAAAACTCTCAAAGTGGGATCATCAATGAACGTGCTAATTGATAGGCCAATATCCTGTAAGCACGAACACTGAAGTCAAAGTTCTTTATTTCCTTTAGACCTTACAGGACTATTGGAAACGTCTGACCCCACTTTTTTTGACGCTACTAATTGATTAAAAAACCTCTCAAAGTGGGAACATAAATGAACGTGCTATAGATAGACCAACATCCTGTAAGCAAGAACAATGAAGAATTTATTTCCTTTAGACCTGACAGAACTCTTGGACATGTCAGATATTAAAAAAAAATGGCCACTTTGATTTTTGTTCACTTCTATTTGCACATTCTAGGTAGATATTTAATCTCATTCTAGGCCTACTAGGGTGTTTATGCAAGCTAGGCTGATTGCGATAAGGGTCGTAAAGTTAAATGCAGTAGTTCGAATAGTTGTGAAATAAATCTAGTGCGGCCGACTGACCTGGCCCATTTTGCAGCGCTTAATTGGTGCAATTCGACTTATGAACCTTCCGATACTTAATACAAACACAAGCAACTGATAACCCAATGTCTTAGGTATGCGATAGAATAATATTACACATACGTTCATCGCTGCTGTAGTCACCATGCTTGGCAGTAGGTTAAGCACGGGGATTGCCGAATCCAAACCTGAACAATTTTTACATGTATTCCTACCAAGTTGGAAAGAGATAGGCAAGCAGTTATGAAGGGACACAAGAGAACCGTCTTAGGTACTTTACTTTACTTTTTTTTTTATGTAATTGATGAATGTAGCGCTACAAGGTAAAACTACTTAACTTTTAACCCTATACCTTATACCACAATCGTCTACCTACCTATAGTTTTACTGACATTAGAAATATCAGCAGGCCAAGCACGGGGGTTATTGTCTAGGGTAGAATAGACAATAATGACATCGCATCGATATACATACATTGAGTACATTATTGAAGTTGAAGGAATGAATTTCAAATAATCTACGCAGTCATGACAAAGTGATGTAATTTTTCTCTATTCTACCCTAGACAACAATCCCCGTGCTTGCCCTGCTGCCCCCTAGCACGGGGATTGTTGTCTAGGGTAGAATAGACAATACATTGCGTATATTTTTGAAGTGGAAGGATGCGTTTCAAATAAATTACGCATTCTATAACAAAGTGACGTAATTTGTCTCTATTCTACCCTAAACAACAATCCCCGTGCTAGGGGGCTGGAATGGTGATAGCAGTAAAATAAAACGAAAAGCTGCTGCCCTCTATGTTAGATTCTTGCAACATCCAGGGGCTGATTTAGAGTGAACCATAGGCAAAGTTTTCTTTCTTTATGGTAGGAGGGGCCATCCGTATTCATAGTTCATAGCGCGATCGCCAAGGCAATACTATTGTATTGTATCGTGTACCTAATATGGACCATGTCTGATTAAAGAAACTTTTTATTTTATTAATACGAAGACATTCCGGTCTACGCAAAACGAAATCTTTTATAATAGATAAGAAATGTTGTTTTTTTATTACATGTTTTACGTTAGTTTTTGATAATTTAAGCGGCGGCGTATTGAAATTCAATAGCAATAATACGTTGAAATGGAAATACGCCATATTGCTCTCTGTCGGTTCTATGGCATAACTAAATTAGCTGATGTTGCTGATGACAGTTGTTACTTTTATGTTTGCCTACACAGCCGTAGGTACGACATAGTAACATTGCGCTTAATATTATGGTGTTTTAAAACTGATGAAAATATGTGCATTTTGGCGTAAGCTATCTCAATAATTCATTTTTAGACTTTTTCTCATAATGTGTAAAATACCCTATTAAAATCAAACGCAGTGCATGGCATCTGCCATGGAACACTTCATATAAATGAACGTCTATAGGGAGAATCGAAAGAAACTTAAAAAAAAAATTGATATTCTCAATCATTTCCTGAATACGATGAGAGAAGTTTATGTTATGAACGAGTGATATGGCATCTGCCGTAATTGTTTTCCATCGGTAACTTGAACAATAGCTTGTCATATTTCCCATCGCTTATCATATTTCGTATATGATCGTTTACTGCAACACTGTCGCTGTGGGATAACCCGTACACACTGAGATCAAACATTGAAATTGTTATGACTTACTTTGGCTGTAGATCGATGCTGTTTTCGTAGAATGCCTTGAGTTCGTGGGGAGTGGTCGCTTGGAAGGGTGCCTTTCCAGTGAGGCACTGGTATACAATGGTACCCAGACTCCATAGGTCTGCTTTAGCATCGTATTTGAGAGACATTATCACTTCTGGTGCCTGTAACAAGGTATTTGCTTAGTTACTAGGTAAAAGCTTGAATCTTGTCCAGTATGTTAACCATAACTGAAACTTTACACAGCAAGGAACAAAGTCGCTTTCCGATGTCTGTCTGTCCCTATGTATGCTTAGATCTTTAAAACTACGCAACGGATTTTGATGCGGTTTTTTTAAAAGTCAGAGCGATTTAAGGTGAATGTTTATATGCATAATATATGCATGATATAGTACCCGAAGCCGAGGCGGGTCGCTACGCTAGAATATTATATAGAACTAAAACTAGGAATTTTTAACCTCTATTAACTAAGCTGCGGTTTTTGGATATATGAAACAGAGGAAAAATTAAACATAGACCTTAGATTTGATTTGTACAGATACTTGCTATTATTTATGTTACTTTTTGTGAAGTTAGAATCGTAAGTGCCTAGCTAAGTTCTTTCCTATGTATTTATGTTTTATGCAAATTAACCCATTTAATTTTATTTATTTAAGTAAACACTCGAACGACGAACAATTGTCTAGTGAAGTGATTATTTAGTTTTCATTTATTTTCTCGAAAGGGTAAGGAATTTTATAAAATATTTTCCTGTGATATAAGATCTGAACCCCTGAACGTTTCGTTCTTACTTTTTGTTACACCTTGTATAGATTGAACCAATCTGACTCAAAACTACATCTAAATCGACCAGCAGATGATAAATAGTCAGTTAAGTTGAATCAGAAGGAAACTTCACAAGGTTCTATTCTAAGCAGTTATCTATAAAAACGCATAGGAAAATAAGCACCGCTAGTCTTATTCTTACGGGCGAGCGAGCACGCAATCGCTTTATCAAATACCTAACACCAATGTAAAATTTCCGGTCGTACACCAGAAACATGAAGCCGCGGTAATAACAATTCTCCAAGATTGCACTCCGAGATTAAGGAAAAGAATAACATGAGCTGAAGGTATGGATGTCCAGGACGTTTTTAAATATCTATCTCATCCTCATCGTAGACAGACGTCTACAGCTAAACCCGAAGCTTCCCGGAAACAAAAGACTTTCCTTTAATCAACACTTGGCAGTCAGATTGCCGATCGCAGTAAAGTTGTTAAGAATACACAGAGGGAAGCTGCTGCCCTTCTTCTGGTAGGTTCTCTCAGTCTCTTACGGCATCCAAGGGCTCAGTTTGAGAGGTCGATTATTTTATAATTTTTTTTGTGGTGTTTAATTTTTTCGGCGTTTCAGAAGCAATAAAACTTGCGAAAAAGTAATTTGCAGCAAATCGTAAACCATTTTCTATGAGCTCATGATAAAACCAACTTCAATTCACTGGTATTTTGGAGTATTTGGACAAACATGAAATTTAGTGGTATAAGTAAAAATCTACATTATCCTAAATGCTGAAATGCGTGTTGCTTGTGCTACGCAGAAAAAATTCAAAACAACAAAAAAAATATCTCGCCCGCGACGTACCCACCTTAATCCTAAAAGGTTATTCGTTTGTAAACAGATATAAAATATTATAAGAAGTTTTTCATGCGTCATAGATTTACCGCGAACTGATAATACCTTTCGTGCTAAGATACTATCACCTGTAACAGAACACCCTAGCTAGATAGATAACGCTGCGTAATAAGGAAATAAGAAATACTAACCATATACATGGGTGATCCGCAGAGCGTGACAGCCATGTTGCCTTCTTCCAGGAACCTTGCGAAACCGAAGTCCGCTGCAAAAATATACAACATGTAACTTTTTTGCAAGAATTCTTACGAAATTTAGGAATTAGCGGATTTATCTTTTGTTCAATGAAATCGGTGTAATCCTACCTATACAGAATGGGTTTTTAAGATGGGAGTGGATGGCCAAATCCAAAATCAGAGACACAGACAAAAACTCGTGAAACGAGTCAATTGCATTATTATGTATTTGGTTTCGGATTTGCCCATCTTAAAAGCCACCCTGCAGAAACGAAGCGCTAGAATAAGCGCTTTGTTTCTTTTTGTTTTTGTTTTGGGCAGTCGTCGTTTGAGAGAAGATTATCAAACGACATCTGCCCAAAAAATAGAGTGTAATGTTTTTATTTTAGGGTTCATGTACCTATGATTGCGAGTATCTTTTTTCAACCATAAATTTGAATAGCCTCATCAGCTTTGGATGTCTGAAGTATCGTTAGAATCCCTACATCATCCCACATTCCACTGGCTACAATGTTTTCGAAAATATTATAATTTTTGGACACTAGATTTACAAGACGAAGTTTATACGTGATTATTACAATCAATACGTGTTTTAATAATAACAGGCGACACAAGCTTCCTTTGTGTAATAGTACACTATCTGGTGCAGAGTTCATTCTAGCCTACCCAGTAAACACAAAGATTTATTGAATTGCAGTAACAAAATAAATCTCGTGGTAACAACAAGATATTAAAATTAATAACAAAACAAACATGACATAATACTACCACCCACACAACATACAGAAACGAACTCTCAAGTCTGTTAAATCATTATTCGTCTCGGTTTAAAATTGCGAATAAATGTGGAGAGCGGACATCATATACATAGGTATGTATTGCAAAAGTTATAGGATTAAATGATTGATGACCACATTACGAAAGTGAGGCTAGAATGGGTTGTCAACTCATGGACTAATCTGAAATCCAGATGATGTAATATTAAGGACAGTGACAGTCGGATATTATAAATTTAACTTTTTGTCGAGTCGTAAATAACATAAATCCAGTATACTAAAAGTAGGTCAGGCAAAGTATACTGTATTTTTGTTATTATATTGTAAGCCCTCGCACTCGGGGTAATCTCAAAGAAATTTAATAATATATTACAAAAAAAAAAACCGCCGAAACCGATTTTTTGGGATATTATTCAATTTCATAACGTAGGTATAGTATGATAGACATTAAGACTCTTTCTGAAAGGAGTTGTGCAAATTCCCATGACATCAAAAGAACGAAGTATACAATTGTACATGAGAATAACTTAAATACGTACATAGAGTGCCCATGACTCACATGTGTGGGCTTATGAGTGGTACAATAATCGTAAATATTAAACTAAGCAGCGAAATAAATTTCTTTATGTTGATTTTTGAACAGAACTTGCATTACTTGTCGCTAAGAGCGCCAAAGGTCAGGAATCCACCAAAGCGAAGGCGAGACGAGAAAAGAGAAGATGTGTTTAAACAACCAATAGAAAAATAATAGCTTCAGTGGATACCACCGAGCGGAGATGTATCATATTTGTATGGCGCGCTTGAAGTGGAGATGCACATCTCCATGAGCTCATGAGCTGTGCCGCCGAGATTGAGCTGGGTGGCGGCGACCGACGGTACAAAACGGAGATGAGACTGTGCCTCGCAAGCTGGCGTTGGCACACAGCGGAGATGAGAAGAGATGTGAGCGGGGAGTGCAGTGAGTGGCTAAGCTTGTGCATTTATCTCAACAAACATCCAACGCTCGCCGCCTGCAGCCCAGTTTCACTGTAGCCACCACATCATACATCTCCGCTCCTTGCCAGTACGCATCTCCGCACACCGTCAGTGGAAAACGTATCTTCTCGTCTACGCTCCCCGGACATCTGCGCTTTGGTGGAGTCCAGGCTTGATGCTGACAATAATTTTTAAAACTATAAATTACAATTTTGAGTTATGCGTTGTTTACAAACATTGGATTTTGAGTTTGACCGGACCGTATAGGTATAGGAAGTGATTGCGTTAAGAATTATGTATTTACCAATTTTAAGCGTCATCTCTGAGGCATGCGGCGTGCGGGGCGGCGGCACGTTGTGTGTAAGCAAGATGTTCTGCGGCTTGAGATCACGATGCACGATGCCTTTGGCGTGGATGGCGCGCATCGCCTCTGCCAGCTGCCGCAGAAACAGCCGGATTGTGCTCTCGCTTAGCAGACGATTGGCTTGCAGGTAGTCCGCTAGGTCGCCTCCGTTGCAGTACTGGGGACAACAATCTTGGTCAGCAAGACAGCAACAGTCTGATGACAGGGTTGCCAGAAGTATTGACAGCGAGAAGTAAATCACACTAATAATTATAATAAATAATGTATTGTATTATGTATATCAGTTATCTAGTACCCATAACACAAGCTCTGCTTAGCTTGGGGCTAGGTAACGCTGTGTGAATTGTCCAGCATTATTATTATTATTATTAATATAAATGCGATAGTGTGGATGCATGTTTTTTTTTTAAATTTGCGTCAATCTACTGAACGGGTCGGGCTGAAATTTTTCATACATGAGTATAGAGGGATAGACCTAGACTGACACACATGCTACTTTTATCCTATTTATTAGTTCCCATGGAACAGAAATAACAGTAGAACGTTTCCGTAGAATAATAATTCCATCTTTGTTGAGTTGGGATAACTTATCTACTTATAGGCATATTTTTATCCCGGAAACAAAGCGTGCGAAACCACGGGCAGAAACAATAATAAAATAGTTATACGTAGTTAATAGTTATTCTGTGACTTTGTTAGATATTACTACATAACTACGAAGTAGATTAGTAGTTTTTGAAAACAGTTCCAATTCATTTTCTTTATAGAGAGTAAGGAAGGGTGATTTCGTTTGGCATCTTGGTGCATTGAA
Organism: Eupithecia vulgata; assembly: GCA_946478455.1. Taxonomy (NCBI): domain Eukaryota; kingdom Metazoa; phylum Arthropoda; class Insecta; order Lepidoptera; family Geometridae; genus Eupithecia; species Eupithecia vulgata. The sequence continues at coordinate 9,911,514 of OX297873.1, read as the reverse complement.
TGCTGTTTGCACCTTAGATGAAAGAAAATTCATCTAAGACTCGATTGCCCACGAGGTTTGGACCGAAACTAATGGAATGTCGGGACATTCCCCTAAACTACTTACGAATTGGTAAGCATAGCTCATAGAAAACGTATTCATTTGTTTGTAGTCTGAAGGATGCATAAATGAACAATCAATGTTGCATCAACGTTGTATCATACATATCAGCAAAACATGGAACAAAGCATGTTTCGCGGAAAGGCATTTCGTACTTCACACAGTCATGCATCTTTTCACTAGAACGGCTGATGTACCACATAAGACCCCTTAAGTAAAAGCCATAGATAACGTGAAGACAGCGGATTGCTGAAAGTACAAGATTTACAGCAGTATTTCTGTAGCTAGGCTACGAATAGGCTCTAAGTAGGTGTATATGCAAGGTTTGCGGTTCCGGTAAAAGCTGGCTGAACTAGGTCAGAAATTATTTGCAATGAAATTTTGTATGGAACCCTTATGATATTATATTGTATATTGTTGACTCTGAAACCATTTTATCCGGTAAAAGCTGGCTGAACTAGGTCAGAAATTATTTGCAATGAAATTTTGTATGGAACCCTTATGATATTATATTAAATATTGTTCGACTCTGAAACCATTTGTATTTTATTTGCAAGTTTATATTATTATGTAATCAAATCAACAACACAAAGGATAAAAATACCGTGTGCAATTTTATCTGACTTTCGTTAGCGTCGTTTCCAATAAAAGGCATGAATCAAACTCTATATCCGGTTCCCCTCTGCCAATTATTTCTGCCGCGTGATATGCTCAAAGGGCAGCATAAGTTACACAGTTTCTGTTTGTATTTGAAATTCTCCATTGGAACTTCTATCTGCCGAGGACTATGAATATTTATACAATACATATTATTATAGGTAGGTAAAAATTTTATGCTACTGCATCATATTAATTACCAATTACGCATTGCAGTTTTTAAAAAACGATATTGAAACGTTAGGCCAATATTTTCTCGTTTATGCAGTGTTTCGTTATCAGACTTGATTCACGAATACATGATAAGCTCTATACCGCCAGTAATCTTATCATTGAGTGATAATAGTCGTACCTAAGTGTCAGTGAGTTTCGCGCTCTGCGCTATATTAGTGCTTGTGTGGTGGCAGGTAACAACTTCTGAATTCTGCTGGCACTTTCATACTGGAATTCGGGTGTGACCATGAAGCTGAAACATCTTTGTCTGCTCTTATTGGCAGTACTTGCGTAAGTAAACATATTTTGCTATTTTTACCTAGCTCTTTAGGGATTGGGGATAGATAAGACCCACTGATAGAGTTAATCGTGTTATGTAAAGGACACGCAAACAACTAGTACGTATCTTCTAGACCTTCGTTATACATCGCCGGCCACATCTTCACTTTCCATTGAGACAGGTGAGGTTGTGGTCAAAAACAGGTCAATCTATAGACTACAAAAAAAAATGGGAACTGTTACTTCTAGACGTGAATACGGTGGTCCTTATTGGTTTCATGCGAAAACAGTTTGATAAATTAAGGCGTGGCCTTTCCTCATAAACATTAGTTTTATATCTGTGCCGCGCTGCAAAATGCTTAGGTGTAAGAACTGTTAGTTTTTAATAAACCTCAACAAAAAAAATGTAAACGGGACTGTAACGTCACAGTAAAACCCAAAATAGGGCAGAAAGAGAAAACTATGCAGAAACTAGCATTTGTACAATTGGTAAAGAAAGGAGTCATTACTAAGAAAATTATCGCAAAATATTATCTTCCTTATATCTTGTACGAATTTTGCGTCACTTTGGCTTGCAGTGATAAAGATTATAACTACTGATATAATTAACCTAGTCATATGCTATTTTCAGGTGTGCTGCGGCCCAGAGTGAAGATGATATACCTGTTGAAAATGATAACCAGTTTCCACCTGATAATATCTCAGAACTTGAAGAAAATGTATTAAACGAACCAGAAGACATAGTCGATGATATCACAACTCAGCCCAGCGATCAGCCAGCGGATGATAGCACACTGTCCACTACAGAAGCTGTACCTACAACCACTGAAGCACCAAATACTGATATCACAACTGAAACAAGCACAACATCTGTTGAAGACACACAAACAACAGCCCAAGAAGACGTTGTAGCTACTGAAAATGAAATCACTAGTGACATCACTGAAGCCAGTGTAGATGCGGTAGATGAGTTGGCAGTTACTGAAATAAGCACTTCAGAAGAGCCAGTCAATGAAGATGTTACAACTGAAACCAGCACTCCGTTAATTGAAGACGTACCAACATCCGAGCCAGAAGTGCAAGAAGTGATTGAAGTAGCCACTTTGGCAGATCCAGCAGAAACGGAACCAACTGTGACACAAGCTGAATATGTACAAACGCCAACTACAGAGTCAGACGTCACAACATCTGAAATAGATACCAATGGCGAACCGATTATTGCTGATACTACGGATCTCAGCGTGGCCGTTGATCAAGATAAAGGAGAGCCCACTGATGCGGCAACAACTGAATTTAATTCACTAGATGAGCCCATTGATTCGGGCACAACTGAACCTAGTTCACTAGGTGAACCTATTGATGCGACCACAACTGAATCTAGTTCAACCAGTGCTAACGAAACTGATCTAGGCTCTTCAAATGATTCAGCCATTGGTGTAGCAAAATTCAGTGTACTTTTAGCTGGAGACGTACAACTGCCAACCACAGAAGTAGATTTGAAAGAAACAAGTGAAGTAGGCGCTTCCACAGAATCCGTACTTGATGTAACAACTGAACCTAGCGTTCCATTAACTGTGGATGAACAATTGTCAACAGATGATTCAGATGTTAAAGAATTTACTGATATAGTCTCTTCGATAGAGCCCATTGATGTTACTACAACCGAAACCTCTATCTCGCTAACTATGAACGGAAATTTACCAACAACAGAGTTGGAAGAAGAGGACAAAACTGAAGGAGATACCTCAGAAACCACTCTTGATGGATCAGTTAACAACAATTTACAAACTAACCAAAGAAACGTTGAATCGCTCAATGATGGTCCAACAGTAACACCGGTAGGCCTAATAGACCCAAGTGAGTTTTCAATTAGATCAAATAAAGCAAGAAGCGATCTGGAAGCCATTTCACCACTAACGCTTGCCGAAGCACCCAAAGAAGATGTTGCTCACCAAGAGGTGGATTTACCTAAAGATACTAAAGCTGATAACAAGGTAGATGATGTATCAGTTGGGGCTACAACATCAGTCAACAAAGCTGGGGGTGTAGACAAAAGCGTAATCGCCGTAATAGTAGCAGGAATGGTAGTTGTTGTTGCCGGAATAACCATAAAAAAGAATTGGAAATCAATCAAAAATAAATTTAGCTCATCTCCAAGACCAGCAAATGATCGCACTAATCACACGAATGGAATAGCGCCAGAAGAGGTGCCTTTACAAGACAAAGACAACAAGAATCCTTCCCCTGTATAGGCTAAAACCATTATTCATAACTATTTTATGAGTTCTTTCAGAAACTAAGATGTAACTCTTATGAGTAAAACTTTATTCCAAGCCAACAGTACAAATAAAATTCGTTATGAATAATGGATTTAGATTTTAAGTAGGTAGGTACTTATGTTAATTATTTTGTATTTGAGTTGTGTTTTTCGAGTGAATGTTTTCGATCTGACTGTAATAAATAAATAATTTATAAAACAAGTACATACTAACGGTCAATAATTTTTTTAAAGAACTTTTAAACACATTTTGTGTAACGTGTAGATAATTTAGTATATTAATTTTTAACTATCCTATGTTGTCCCGCAGCTGAGCAATGTTACTCCTTACTCCGTTACCACTTTAGTATAATTGGATCCAAACATTTATTCATCTAAATAGTAAATAATTTTCAGAGATAGACAATGAGAAGAATAATTTAGACCATTACTGTACTGACGATTAAATTATTAAACTTTCGAAGATGACTTTCAATCATAATTTTTATAATATACAAAATCTAGTTAGGTATATAAAATGATGTTGGACAAATATGATGTTGGCATTTATAGCTAGCCCCAAGCTAGGCATAGTTTGTGTTACGGGTATTATTGTGTTATCTATACGGGTGACTGCGTACTGATACTAAATAGGCAGTAAAAGGGTTTTTTTTTCTTTTTAACCGACTTCAATAAAAGGAGGAGGTTCTCAATTCATCTATATGCTTTAATGCACTGTGAACAATAATTCAAGACCGCCTGAGTGGTTTACACACAGAGGGTCATAAGATAACTCTATGAGTTTACAAAGTTAAAAGCCCTACCTAACTTCACTGCAGTATCTTCGATTGCTTCGAAAATCAGTCGACGTTTATAAATTGCGTGGAAAAGATGTTTATATTTTTATTTACTCACTCATACACGTACGCTTCCCAATCTTCTTTACATTATGTATACGATAGACAGAATTTATTTTATGGGTCTAAGAATAGTTTGACACTATTACAAATAGGTAAATATCAATCGAAACAGTCATGTTTACAATCATTATAAACAATGTGTCCACTTCTTGCATTTGTTTACATCGGCTCATAATGAACTAGACTTAAATAGTACTACACTTTGCAGGTCATTGTTAAAGAAAGAACATGGACTATTTTTTAAAAACAAAGGAGGAGGTTCTATGTTCGGCTGTATGTATAGTTTTGAAAAACCTATAAATTTACGTCAATTTCCTTAGTATTTACAGGTTTTTCGGGACAAGTACTTATACAATAAATATTTTTAAAAAATATTTTTAAACTTCGATCTGAACACATAATTAATAGTACTATTTATCGCTTTTATTTATGATCATTATCATCCCATCATCATCTTCATAGGGGAGTAATCCCGTGACCACGACAGTGTGTAAACCTGTCGAAACGTCGGTTAAAACAGGTAAATAAATGTGATAAATACCCGTTAAAAAGTATTAATTACTAAGTATTTATACCTCGACAGTATTTTTTTATGGGACCACCTCGGGATCATTCTCCATACGATAGCGGAATAGTTTTCTAAATCGATCAATAATTGACATTATTAATTAATGAGCATTATTTATCGTTATAAAATCAGACAACCTTACTTATGTTCATGTGCCTAAGTTTATTATAATTTTGTAAGTTATGTAGATGTTATAAATAAGTAGTGTAAGTATTATCTATTTATTTATTTTTTCAAGTGCCACCGTCTTTGTTGTTCTTACATGTCCAGTCCATCCCAAGGTTGCCTGCAAGAGACTGCTCATAGCGATAAGGCCGCCTTTGTACTTCGTCTTCTCGGAGCATTTATTTCTGTACTGTTTTCTGTGTTTGTGTGGTACCATTAAGTATTATCTATCTATTGACAGAGAAATCGACGAACATAGGTAGGTACATAGCTTTATATTTATGTTCGTCGATATTTGACTACTGTGTTTATTATTATATTACACTTATGTAGATGTTTGAATGGCACAGCAGTCGCACTGTGGATAGCATTAGATGCACTATGTGGCGGTGTTTGTTCCATTTAATACGAGCTAGAATAAACGTAAGGCCTGCATGGTACATGTTATCCGGATCAGAGCCTGTTAGCCTGCCCATGCCCAGCATCTCACATTTTCATCTGTGCCAGAAACCTGTGCTGTGTTGTTGTGCCGTTAGCTAACCCAAGATCACTCACTCGCGATAAGAAACTTCTAGAGTCAACGTTATATTGCATTGTTTGGTGCCTTGCGAAATGGTTAGGGAAAAATATATAGTGTGAATCATTAGCATAATACTTAAGCAGCTCTCAGTTCGTTGAGTTTTCAGCCTGTACTAAAACAAACAGCAGCGTGGTGTGTCGGGCATTACACCTATGTGATATATGTACATAACATATATCCTCCATCCATCGCTCGCTTTTTGATCAACAACCCAGAGATATGACTCAAGTGCAGCGCCCTCGTTCCACATTTACGTTGTTTGTGCAATGGAAAGTCCGTTATTCTTTAAACAATTTGGAAGCTCCTATTTTTATAGTTACTTGTAATTGAAATGCATATAAGATTTCCATCTCGATTTCCCTTTTTATTCGGAGTATATATGATACTACGAATATTGATAATAAGATTAAATTGTAATGCGTGATCGTGTCAACTACCATGACTTCCATAGTAAACAAAGAAAAGTTTCTAAACAAAGAAACAACTAGGTGACGTAGATAACGCGTTTACTGTATTCTATCTAAAACTACGCTGAATACGGATAGCGATTGAATGCCACAAGAGCCTTGAGAGTTCTCAGTGAAAATCTAATCTGAGCTGAATCTGAGGCCAGGCGAAGTGATTGAAAAGTGCAAATTAAATATATCTAATCACTAACACGCAAAACATAACTGTACTTTACGTTTAAATACCCAATACAAAGAGAAAGGAAGGATACTGTAGATTTACTTAGAAACAAATTAGCGGATAAAAAGAAAGTTATGACTTCCGTCGACACGAGACTTGACAACACTTTCAAGTTACACGGACGGGGTGGTATTAAAGTCGTTGGAAGAAACCTGATGGTAGAAACTGAGGCCATCATACAGGCATCATAATACGCATCTAACTTCGCTGATAGACATGTATGGCCCCTGCACATGGCATCGTTAATTGGCGCGTGTATGCAACAATCTAATCTACGGAAACCAATAGAGCAATTAATTATTCTACGGGAAGTAACAGTAACGGTTTTCCCATTTTACGGTACTTCGACATAATTATATACAGGGTTATTGTTAAATTAGTAACACTACGTGAACTGCAGGTTCTGCCCATCATCATTAACACATTTGTGAAGACGGCAGGTCTTAATTCTTAAAAAAAAATATTAACTACATCTGATACAAAATGAAAAAACACCTTTGTCTAGAGCCCAACGAATTACTTAAGACCGATCTTCCACTTCCATACCCACTGTTAAGTAAGGGCAGAGCCGTTCTTAAGTTGAATTTCAAATAAAACCGATCTAACGAACGATTATTGAATAGGGGGGTACTATTATTCCCAATACCAAGTTTCAGAATAAAGAACTACCGTCTTCACAAACGTGTTTGTGATGATGGTCAGAACCTGCAGTTCACGTAGTGTTACTAATTTACCAATAACCTAAATTAGTAACACTACGTGAACTGCAGGTTCTGCCCATCATCATTAACACATTTGTGAAGACGGCAGGTCTTAATTCTTAAAAAAAAATATTAACTACATCTGATACAAAATGAAAAAACACCTTTGTCTAGAGCCCAACGAATTACTTAAGACCGATCTTCCACTTCCATACCCACTGTTAAGTAAGGGCAGAGCCGTTCTTAAGTTGAATTTCAAATAAAACCGATCTAACGAACGATTATTGAATAGGGGGGTACTATTATTCCCAATACCAAGTTTCAGAATAAAGAACTACCGTCTTCACAAACGTGTTTGTGATGATGGTCAGAACCTGCAGTTCACGTAGTGTTACTAATTTACCAATAACCCTGTAGATAGATAGACCTTATTTTCGCTTGAAGGTACAACTGTTGTATTAACTTGTTTTTTGCTAGCACGATCACGGCTGGAGAGAAAGGAGAGATGAAAGTTTGACTCTACCAAAACTCTAGCTAGTTTAAGCGATCAAAAAGTTTGACCCTAGAAATTTAAATTCTCCTTTTATTTAAATACGCAGATATAACTAGTGTGTTTAATATTTATAAGCTATAATAAGATGCCGGTTTTTAATTTACCATAATAATAGCACAATGACGATACAAATTTTTAATTTTTTTTTTTTTTTAATTTAGATTCCTGTCTGCGTAGTAGGTACCTAGTGTTTGACGCGATCAGAAGGCAACCTTGTGTAAAGATAAGACATTATGCAATTAACATAACACTTATATAAAGTAATAATAAGTACATAATCGTAATTAAACTCGACATTAAATAAAATTGTTGTTCGTGTAAATAGCAAAAAAAGCGTATGAAGCATTGTTTTATATAATGAAGGTAAGATTGCAATCAGATTTCATTTAATGTTCTAGTTTAGATGCAACCATCCATGATAGCTCTATTCATTCAGTACATATGGATTTGATCCACATTGCCGATGCATCGGATACGAATGTGACCTTACAGGTTGACTTTGTTAATTCTAATCGTGTGCCAATCTAGTCCTTTTGCAATGCAGCACATAATTATAGTTTCACAGCTGGTGGATGTACGAACCTTGCACATGCATATACCTCTTCATAGATGAATGCATTAGAATTTATTAAAAGCAGGAAACACATAGGACTTTTAAGAATCATACACTATAGCAGCTTGTAAAAAAAAAACAGTTACGCAAGTGTAACAAAACAGAGTTACGTATAAGGAACGTGGAGGAAGTATCTACACCTCAAATGGTTACTACTTATTATTTTGGTGTTTACATTAACCTTCACCCATTTCAAGCACGTTTTAGACTCTGCGGTTTAATAGTTTTAAACTTTAAACTAAATTTGAATGAGTTCAACTGGAATAGCACGAGATCATAAAACTTCGCAACAACGCAAAAGCGATAATAATTCTTCCGGGTGTTTTTTTGGATCTGCGTTCTGTCAACGGTATATGCGCGCTATTTATAATGAAACGTATAACAAGTTAATTGTATTGAGCCTGATTGGGAGTAATGTAGGAGAATGCTGAATATGAGAAAATTCGAAAAAGAAGAGTTTCTTAGATAGGTAAACTCTAGGCGCTGCTGAGTTGGTTATGGGTTTTTCATAAAAGTTGTAGCTCAGTATACCTGTCACAGATAAAAATATAAAAACAACTTCGCCCAGACATCTTTTAAAATATTGCTTTAATGGTTTTTGTGATTCTGATTACCTACTATATGTTATGATAATTTAATGAAATAAATGAAACTGAATCTAAAAAATGGTAATCTAAGTACCTCGCACCAAAGATCCTATATAACGTAACCTACGTTCCCTCGCACAAGCTACTTGATGGAAATAGACTCATAGTTTCGAAATTGATCTCTGCCCCACGCTCACCTTTAGACCTGTACCTTCCTCGCATCTCTCAAGCTAGCTGGTTGGAGCTAACTAATGTACACTAACCAACTTTGCAGAGTTTTAGGCTGTCTTTGTTATAAGCGTATACATATGTTATTTTCACTTGTTTGAAAGCGGTGTTGTTGCGAATATTCATCATTTAATAAATATGCTTACGCAGAGCAGATTTCTACACGGGCGGTTAAACGCGTTGATCAGTTTGATTTCACTTTTGCATTGTTAAATCTCACTGCTTTGTTTGTAAACACAACCGCAAACTTGTAACTTCTGAGAGAGCAATGTTTTCATAATAAAATCTAAATTAAATGCGTTGAGTAAGAACGTCACAGCTCTTAAAAATAAAGCGGATCAAATCGTTGCCAATTAGTAGAGTCATGTCATGGTCTATGGCCGCCATAGCGACTACGCAGATCGCAAGAGGAAACCGTGCCAATGAACTTGGGTTTGGCTTTGATCACGATGAGGGCATTGTTGCTCGATTTTTTTACAGCCTAAGCAGCTTGTAATTAAGGTAGGAATTCCTGTGACAGTCATGTTTGGTTGAGAATGTCTAACGTCATTTTGTGGATGTAGGTACGTAGGTAGGTGACCCGTTGCGTTCACTTGACTCTTACGCCCTTCAGGGTGCATATTTTAGTAGCAATTACCAAAATATTTACATTTTAATTGATGTTAAATCTTGCGACTAGTTGCGACGGATTAAAGTGATTGTCGTTTGGATCTGTTGGGGTGTTGCGTCGATCGAATTATTTAATTGTGCGCAGTTTGTTGTATGTTTATCATTGTTCCACGAGGCAGGCACGTAACTGCCGCACCGGTGGTGGGTGACACGTGTAGTATATTGCATAGACAGACACTATGACGCCGCGCCGTGATACTACAGTACGTTTTCAACGAAAATCTGCAAACGGATCTTAAACTCAAGATATCTTTTATAAACAAAGACAGTCTTACCACTTATTAAAAAATTACAACAGCAAACATAGAACTAAGTATAAAAATTACAACAACGCACAAGAGCACCAAAAAAGGTGCACATTCGAAAATGGACGAGAGACGAACGAAAATAAGCGTTTAAAAATTCTGCAATTATCTCCGTGTTGACTTAAAATATTTTCTACAAAACCAACGAAATATATCGTTGGATTTGTAACCACTGTCTCTACCAAAGATGATAATAGATGCGTGTTATAAGGAGAAGCACTGACATGCACTGTTTAAAACCCGAGTTGGCTTAACCAAGGTCTTTTAAGAACTTATGCATGAATTAAATCGTACTTATGTGCGACCATTGCCCCTCATGCGATAATTTATGTGTAATTTCATAAGCTTATCATAAATATAAACATTAATTAGTGGCTCGCTGTCTGATAAGGTGAATTTCTGGCTAAGGATGATAAAGGGGTTAGTAGGGCAAGCCCGTGCGATCCGCCTCAGCCTCACGGGGCGGCCGCTCAGTGCGAAGTTCTGCTATTGAGATAAGAGCCAGTAATACAATGTCTGGTTCTTATCATCGTAATCTTCGAGCTTGCCTTGACCTATTATGGTACCGAAATGCGCAATAACCAACCAACAACGTCTCGATATGTCAATGACTGCTACAAAGATAGAGTATTGAGGACAGAAAATTATATGCGTGAAAATACCTAATCTCCCATACAAAAGGAGTGACGGAGTAAGGCACGCCTCGGGTGCGTGCGTCTATCTGGTGTGACCTTGCTTTAAATCTACTCGGGCTGAACTGAATGGCCACGCGGAAGGCGCACGGATGCTAACATTGCTAACCTCAAAAAGTGTTCATCTATTTTTGCCCAACCTTCCCACAAAAACTCCTGAAATTTATAAATAGCCTTAGCAATAGTTCCAATAATTAAAAAATTCAAACAGATTTTGAAATCAGGAATGCATTAACGATACATTATTGACCTACCTCTGATATTAGCACACAATACTCTGACACTACATTTCCTGTTAGTCATAATTCGTAAATAAGTACTAAAGTACTGCAATAATTTATATTAAAAAAAAAAGTAATTCGAGAACAAAATATAAGGTGAGCACTTAGTTAGGAGTAAATTATTTAATAATCGGTTAATTTACAAGTTCGGCCTTATCAGACAAATGACTGAGTGATAAAAATCGTCTTTACTTTAAAGTACTTAAGCAGGAGTTTCAGAATAACGCGAGTATCCCAGGTATATATATATATAGGTATAACCAGGAAATTCCGTAGGACCTCGTGGGTACCTACGTTACCTAGTGACCTTGCCCTAATCTGCTGATAACAAGCTCTATGTTGCAGCTCTAAGCATTACGCCTCTAAAGGAATTAGAGTAAAATCCTATTAACGTTAGAGTGTAATAGCTTCATTCAAAGTTCAAGGAATACGAGATGGTAATTCGAAGTTTTAGGTGAAGGGGTAATTCGGTTTAACGAAAAAGAGCGAAAATAGTAATTCCGAAATAGAAAACCTTAATTGCAATTTACGATTTCAATAGAGAGTGTAGTAGTTTCGTTCAAGTTCCAGGAATACGAGATGGTAATTCGAAGTTTTAGGTGAAGAGGTAATTCGGTTTAACGAAAATGAGCGAAAATAGTTATTCCGAAATAGAAAACATTAATTGAATTTTACGATTTCAATATAAATACTCTATTCACAGCACTTAGATTTCTCTTCTCCATGAATGAGTATTAGCGATTTTATTGATCAATTTGCTTAATATCTTTTCGCGAAGTATCTATCTATAAGCTTAGGCACGGGTAGCCAATTATAGTTGCAACACCCTAGGTAAGGTACTCTAGCTGTATCTACGGCTTCTGGGCAGTAAGCTATAATCATGAAGGGTATGTAATAATTCCGAGTTGCGAAACGCGACGTAGATTTATTGTATATGCATTTGTTTCTAGGCGATTGAACTCCGTTTATTTCTGATTTCTGGGAATAAAGTGGACAACACTCGGAAATACAAAATGAAGACATAAGTGAAGGAACGGCTATCCAAATTTACGAAACGATGTCATAGAAGGACGCGAGAGTCAGAGCTAGCCAAAAGAACAGATTGAAGACTGGAAATATGGGCCGTTGCCAAAGAACGAAACTAAACATAGGCAATTATTATGTAGTCTTCAGTAGCATAAATGTATAATAATGTAGAGGGCGATTCCATTTAATTAACTATAGGACTTGCAGTTTCATGTATATCGAATTGCAACATTACATTGCAAACTTTATCAGATTCTAGTGAAGGATTAGACGTGCACGTGCATCGACCTTATGATAAGGAGTTGAAAGACCTCGTTGTTGTGTTGATTCTTACCTCCATAACCACGTAGACATAGGCAGGGCTGTCCATGCAGTCATGCATAGCGACGAGGTTCGTGTGATGAAGAGCCGTCAGCTCCCTCAGGATCTTGATTTCCTTCACAAGTATCTCCGAGGCTTTCTGAATTCCCTTCTTTGTTACCACCTTTACAGCTACTGACTGGGACGGATTCTGTGGACAAGACAAGGACATTTACGTATCTCCTTGATATACAGTATTTCTATGCAGCATTTCAGATTTTCTGTGCACAAATTTTACATCGGAAACAAAGGTCATCAGTTTTGTTATGTATTGTTTTGCTTATCTACTATAAATACGTATTTCAAAAGAAAAGCATGAATGAAGAGCTCTCCCACTGTCCTTAAGAGCAAAACAAAAGAACCATTATGTAACGTCATTATCACTGCTTTTGAAATTTCGCAGATCCATCCAGTTAGAATCCAGGGATTCAAGTTCATGATGATCTATAACGCTCAGGTGCACTATCTCTTGCGTGAGGAGTTCATACGGACAAGAACTTTACGATGATCATTACGATAATCGCCAATTTGCAGGCATCGTCAATCATCGACTAAGGCCAAAACAATCTAGCTAGACTGTAGTTTAGTTAGGGCGATTACCGTGTTACTACCAAACGATAGACGTCATTTATAATATTCCATAAACCACTAATAATTACTTGATAATACGATAACATACGTGTAAGAGTACAGTGCCAGTGTTATTTTTACCTCATTTAAATTCATTGTTCTGTGTAAATGTTTGCAAAGTCAACGACTGCGCATTTTGGTCCTATTTGCTTTGCTTTTATCCAGAAGGGGCTGGGTGGTGCGCCGGCGCCGGTCTAACATTAGCCCGCCCTACATTCCGCAGGTTCGTGCTGCGAGCTCAGTTTGACCTGATTTCGCCACGATCCCTCAGATCATTTTATTATAGGCAAATATATACGCAACGGCGATAGGTGTTAAAGACAATGATGAAATGTTCAGTTTGTTTGCGCGACTTCTAGCTATCAACTCCAATGATTGCTTCCTGACAGGCACACGTAGGTACGTTATGTTCGTGCTAGCTCTCCATTGTTATGTAACGATAATCTACTATACAATATATGACCAACAATGTTATAAAACAAATCATGTAATAGAAGTATATAAGTACGAAACCATATATATCGTTATATACAGTATCTATCACAGCCACAGACACTCCCGCACTTGTCAACATCAGTCATCCTTTGTAATTTGCAACAAATCTCAACGCACGGGGTTGAGTTAATATTTGCGACGACCTCAGTGGCGCAGCGGGCGAGAGTCTGCCTGCGACGCAAGAGGTTGCGGGTTCGATCCCCGCCTCGGAACAAATTTGTGTACGATCTGCAGAAATTTGTTCCGTTGGTCTGGGTGTTTTCTATGTATAATAAAAAATATCTATCTATGTAATGTATAATATTACGTATATCAGTTATCTAGTACCCAGAACACAAGCTCTGCTTACCTTGGGGCTAGGTAATGCTGTGTGAATTGTCCAGCATTATTATTATTATTATTAATATTTATATACTAAGTACTTAATTTAGCATTTTAAGACCTCACGTTCAACGTCCGTGAATCCTCTGTCTGAAACAGAACAGGTTTCTGTTATTTATGTATTTCTGAGGTCTCAAGAGATTGTCTGGTGTCTGGTTTGACTTTTGATGCAAAACAAGTCTCTGCAAACTAGGTCAATTTTGAATACTTATGAAATTCACCACACTGATCAATGAGAACCGGTACGTTAGGATTAAACCGCGATCTGAATAAACGATTATGAGCCAGGCTATTTAATTTGACGTATGGAGAAAGTTAGTCTTGCAATATTTTAATACTGATTAGTTTTATTTTATTTTATTAAAACCTGCGACTAACTTCGCTGGCGAGAAAAAGATCCTCCATTTACGATTTCTCGTATACAGATTCGTCTCACACCCACACAAACGATGTCATTAGACGCGCTCATGCTAAAGGCCAAATCATATCCAACATTAAAATGTAAGAGCCTTCTTATATCTATCGATGTTCGCCCAAGCCGCACGTGTCGACTGCCCTTGGCGCGCGCATCGCGCGTGTCGTATTGTGCGCAGGGGCATTGTCTACGACACGCAGCCGGACAAAGAGATGTAACCCAACCACATTGATCAACTCGGCGGAACATGTTGCACAGGACTTGGCTGACGTTATAGTCATGTTACCTGAATAAAGAACGTTGACCGAGATTTTGTATTGTTTTAAACCAGACAGACCTGGTTTTACCTTATTAAACCTTCCTATTGTTTCAGATAACATAGTCTATACAAAATACTAAATGTGGTTTGAGAAATGAGAAGATGCAGACAGACTTTGTTTCTTTTCTTCATTATAATCCATTTAGTATATACACTACACAAAACATTGACATACTAAAGGTACTCACATCATTTTCTTTAAAAAAATTGGTACAATATTTAATTGGTGTTGAAGGACAGGAAACGCGAATTAAGTAACGCCAGCTGCATTAATAAACTGGAATAGGACAGCTGGATGAGGTACTTGCCTGGCAATAATTCGACTTTTATAAGGCAAATATAAGAAACTAAATGAAGAGCATAAAATATTATTAAATATAATATTAAAAGTTATTTCTACCCTATGGGAACTGATTTAAGGGATAAAAAGTAGTGTTTGAATCCAGGCTTAGAATTTAGATTTTTGCCCAATCTGTTCAGTGCTTGTGGCATTAAGAGGTCAAACTTCCATTAAAACTTTCACATTAATCCATTTATAGTATTAGTATGACGAGTTTCTTGGTAGATAGTTTAGGAATAATCACACAACAAGACCAGAAGTAGGGCATCGAGGTTCCAGGTGCATGGAATAAACTAATTACCTAAGTCCGAGAGAGGAGGATCCAGCTACGTCGAGCAGCGTTTGGGAAACTACGTCGTCACTTCTCGTCATCCATACCGCAATGCTCGAAAACGAAAGTTTTCAATCAGTGCGTCCTACCCGTCATGACTTACAGGACTGAGCAGTTGACACTCACGGTAGGCAGCTAGCTATGGAGAGAGCTTTGCTCGGAGTTTCTCTGAAGGATAGGATTCGCAACGAATACACCCGACAGAGAACCAAGGTTATCGACATGGCTCAAAGGATTAGCAAGCTGAAGTGGCAGTAGGCTGGCCATATCTCTAGAAGGACCGACAACCGCTGGGGTAAACGTGCTTTGAGCGGAGACTGCGACTCGGCAAACGTAGTATAAGACACCCTCCGACCAGGTGGGATGACGATCTGAAAAAGACTGCTGGCGGATGCTGGATGCGGCAAGCTGAATACAGGACGCTATGGCTCTCATTAGGGGAGGGAGGGCTATGTCTAGCTGTGGGCTAATATAGGCTGATGGTGATGATGATATATGTAAGTCCAATCAAAAGACAAACTTATCAGATAATATGATGATGCAATATATAAATTAGCTTTCATGTATATTAAAGAAAGTCAAAACCAGATCTTATTCTTACATTTAGAATAGTGACTTGCCATTTACCTTTGAAACAAACAATAAATACAGTTGGAAGAAAAGATAGTATGTGTGAAAATCAGATAACAAAAGAATATGATGAATGATACAATGGTAGTGATTCTGTTGGAACCAAAACCTTAGCTAACTAGCCTAAAACTATTTCATTCATTATTTTTCCAAAGAGACTGCTGCAAATTTATGCTTGTACAGGTTTTGTGCCAACAAAATCACTACCCATGTGTATCGAGGGGCCATGTTCTGTTTTTTAAGAATAAGGAAATGCCAACTAAAGCAATAAAATAACATATAAGAAATAGGATATACCTTAAGATAGGTATTTCACAAAGCGGCCTTGTATTTTTTTTTCTTTTTTTTTACTGTTTATAAACCCGTAGGTTTATATACAGTAAATATAAAATTTAAGCCTTAAGAAATAAACGTTATTGATATTTGATTTAAAGAGTTAAATTATATATGTTTGCAACAGTGTTCCTATTAAAATTATGTACCTACATGTTTATGTTTCTGTTTATAAATAACAAAAACACCCCAGCTCAAAAATAATGTCTGGTCCCTTATAGTGTAATGTAATAATGACTAATCTAATCACAGTCTGCTTTTTACATTAAAGCAGTTTATTAATGATGTTTACAATGTGATTCATGCATAGAATGGTTATCAACAATTTAACATAACAAAACACATTGTGTTTTAGTAGCACGAAAATGTAAACAACAATTTCTTTTTGAATAATTATGTGTAAAGGGCTATAATTTTAGAATTTTTCTAGCCTGAGATGATAATAATCATAAGCTAGTATTATTTTAAGTACTTAAATAAAATATAAAATAATATTTCTGAGATCACTTTGTTGATTACATTCCAACACCCACGGAAATTCGAAGCAGGTAGGTAGGTACCAACTTTATAATTTTTATCTGAAGAGTCTATGTAGTCAAATTCATTTATAAGTTCCTTGGTTACAAAAAAGCCAGAAGCAGTTGAGTAAACATGAGTATAACTGATGGAAAGCACAAAGAGTAACGAAATGACGGGGAAATTGAGAACATACCCTTCTCTTCCTTCCTTTGTATACCATGGCAAACGCTCCATGACCTATAATGTCTTGTTTGGTGAATTCATATTCACCCACTTGGATTACTTCCATTTTCACTAGTTTTCCTTTAACTACAGACATTTTGGAAGAGTTTTTATTTATTTACAGTCACACAAAGATCAATAAAATAATTTTGTAAGGTAGCTTTGAGTTTCGGAACTTGACTGAGCGCTACATTATGAACACATCGAGCTACTAATCACTTCCAACTTTTCATTTAGGTGTTTGTTTTGTTTATCTAATTCCACATTACTATGTTTAGCAAGCGCTACAGCAAAACACGACACACAATGAATGCAAAATGAACAGAGTGATTTTATTTTGTGTTTGATTTTGCGAATTAGCAGATGATAGTGTTGCAAGCTCTGATTATAATTTCTACCAAAGTAAACCTACCATTTTCTACCAAGAAACATTGGCCTTTTAACATTGTCTTTCGACTTTCTGGATCAAGAAAAAATACGACGAAATTCTATGATCATACAAAATGTTCACTTCAGTTGCACTTTCCGTCAGAGATCTCAATGGCTAACAGCTGCCTCTCTACGTTGAAATAGAGGGCATCTCTTTCTACACTATGCAAACTGAGCAAGATGTCAGATCCCAAAAAGATAAATAACGCGCTTGCATTAGACCCGTAATTCCACAAACTTGTTAATGTTGCCATCTAGCGTAAATGTTTTATTGTCACATTTAAACGCTAGATGGCGATAAAAACAAACTTTAAAGCCAAGTTTGTTTGCAACTTAAGTTGAACCAAGATGGATCTTCCTTGAATTGAATGAAACATCATCATTTACAAAATCTTTTCACAGGACTGCTACCTTATTAATTCACTCCATGACCCATGTTACAAGGACGACAGAGATTTCTAGTGATTGTCTAAATACAATACAGTTTCAGTACATGAACAAGGTGTTAAATCATCATCTTATCAAACTTACATGGACTATAACTATAATGTTGCACAAGGGCACCTTTTTTGAATATAATAAGTAAAAATAGTATGTTAGTCATTTACAAAATTTATTTATATTTGAAGTTCATACAATTTACAGAATAATGCTTAATTTCTATAATAACACACTCCTTCTCTACTGGACCAAGAACTGCCATTTAACCTATCTAGTGGAATCCCGTGCAAAAGACCTCAATAAATAGATAAAGTTAGGCTAATTTGAACCTTCAGAGACAAAAAAATTACTTGTTTTCTTTAGAAACCAAGTGTACTTTCATTAGAAATAAAGCATTATCATAACATAGATTTTTTGTTATTTGTGACTATCTCTTTTGATCACCCAAGTCTTCAATGCTATCTTCATCAATCTGAAAAATACAAACATTTAAAATGACCGCTTTAGAATACCAAATATAGGTATAAAGTACATAATGATTGCATTATGGTTTGTACCTCAGGCCACTTTTCCGGTATAATATCAAAGAGATCATCCTTTACATCTCCTTGTATAACAATTTCATCATCACCGGTAACAGAAGATCCACATGCAAACTTGGTGCCAAAAAACTTAGCTGCCACCTTCAAGTCAATATCTGAAACATAATTAAAATTCCTGCAAAATGTACATTGTACTGTTTGTTTACATTATTTAATTTTCTCTTTCTATCAATCACATATTCATTTTTCACTTTGTATAGTTCCTGCCTGTTCCCATGCTTTCTCTATTGGAATAAAAAACAAACATTTTGTAATTCATTATTACGATAAAACATAGCTTATGTTTTATTCCAAGCCTTAGCCTAATGTTTTATACTTTCATTAATGTACAATTTCAGCTCCACTTATTTAGTAGTTTTGGGGTGCTGCTGGTGGAACTCTCAGATTTAGTGTGATGCTTACCAAAGGTACTTAGTCCTGAAACAACTGTCACAGACTTCTTTTTTCCGCGAGGAGCCCTAGAAACCTGTACTAGCTTAGGCACATCTTCTTTTTTCTTTGACTTCAGCATACCCTTGCCTCCACGCTTTTGGCGTTTCTTTTCTTCCTCGCCACCGGCATTTTCTTCTTCATCTGAAATTTACATGATTGCAGTTCATGTAGAGAAACAAAATCGTACCACGGTATTGTTCTCAATAATATAACCTCAACTTACCGATTTTCACTTTTTCAAATTCTGTTGGTAGATGCTTTTCTAACCATAGTTTGCATTTTTCGTATTCTGGATAATATTCACAATATTCTATTGGCAGAGAACAATTACCGCAGTATTGCACTTTTACGGGATAGTTAACACCTTCACGGGGACCCACAGACAAATCTCTATCAGCCATTTTTATGTGAAGACTGAACTTCACAATAACATGCTCTTTTATTTACACGTAATTATGGAACTTCTTTCATAAATAATTTGCAACCATTGCTTTTTACAGCTACAATTTATTTTGATTCAATTTCAACAAAAGGCGATGATTTTGATTTCAGTTTTGTTGGTTTGACATTGATTGACATAAGTGCCTTGACATACTTGACTTTGAATGAAAGTTATTTTATTGTTATGTTTACTGACAGATAAATGTCTGTATTTGCAGGTATTTGCTTTAAGCTTTAGAGTTTAGTACACGGTCCTAGGTCCTAGAATAGCACGTTAACATGATTCATTTACTGAAACGGTTCGGACTGTTTAATGGCTGCTGACGGTAGAAAATAGAAAACATTTCCGAGGAAAACATGCGATAAGGTCAGTATACTTACTAGTTTAAGGATAAGGAAGGTCATCGCAGGTAGGCGCGAGATTCAACTTTTTTGTGAATAAAATTTTTCTGCGTTCCACAAGCAATAAAACTAGCGGAAAAAGAATTTGCCGCAAATCGTAAACCATTTTCTATGAACTTATGATAAAATCGTTCGTCTTTTTCTCTTAATAATTATGTAACACAGATTGGCAAGAGAAATAATATAATCTATTTCTCTTAGCTTGCATGTCAATCTGAAGATGAACCGACTTTATTTCAGTTTTTTTACGTATAACGAGCGTGTGTTTAAGTAATAATTCTATTCTACGTAATTTGACAGCCATATGAATATAATTAAGTATATTACTTTGCAACGTAGGTAGGTACGTACTTTGCCGAACTAGATATGCAAGACTAGACTCAAAGTTAACTCGAAATCGAAATAACACTCGCGGCCATGCCAAAACAGCCATAACGCCTATGGTCCTCCGTCCTCCCTCAGAGAAGGCAGATAGATTTCTCGAATTTTAAGAAATAGTTAAATCAGTAGATCAGTTGACTGTTCAAATTTTTTTATTTCTGTGGGTAGATCTACTGCTAAGTGCATAGAGAAAAAAAAATTGTCCTCAAAGTTTTAATTAAGTGTCTACTTCTTGTATTCACTGCCAGTAAGTTCAAGCTTTCCTCGCATCCATAGACTAAAAAGTATACTGTGTACTCGCATCTCTAGAAACCTTGGCTTACGAACCGCCTTGGCTGGTTTTCTTTAATTAATATGACTCAAAAAGTGACTACATAATATTGGGATAAAAACAAGATTTTGGTTAGTAAAAAAAAAAAGACGTAAAATGATGCATCGCCTTAACAAAAGTAATTTCCTAATTAAGTGTCTTTAACTAGGTACCTATTAATTATATACTTAAGCATAACATTAGAACTATTGTTAACCAAAGGACCTCATTGTTCACCACTGGGTGTAAGTGGAAACAGTGAGTCTATGCTCGCGAGTTTTTGCTCTTGTTTAAAAACCTAATTTTCTCTGTTCTTTATTAGTTAATAAAAAATAAACACAAATTTTAAGCCCAAAAATTATCTGACAGACATTCTGTAAGATATAAGCTTGTAGACGAGGCGTGTATTTTAGGTAGCGGTAAGTGGTTTTATTCTCATACTTGGGGGAGCTTCTTTGGTAAGGTCGTTGAGATGTAAATCCATCCTCTGTTCGTGGTTTTGTTTGTCCACATGATGACATTGACAATCTTTGGAAAACTGACACTGACAACTGAACCGTGTTGTCTATGCCGGTCGGTGAAAAAGGGCAGAGGCAAGATGGCGGGTGGCGGGCATCGGGCTCTTGGTATCGACCATGCGTAGAATTCACGATTTTATCAGTTGATTGGTGGAGTTTTCGGTGCCGTAGGGCTGCGCAGGGCTGTTCTGTTTGTCTTAGCCTTTATCAGAAGGTGGGATGTAACCCTGTCTGTCTTCACGCCCACTGATGGTTTACCTCGAATGATACTAGGAAAAGTCTGACTCGCACATCCACACCAATAATGGCGGAAGACTCAAGCGACTTTACAACGGGAGTTCTGTGCCAATTACTTCAGTACTACCAGTACTACAGTCGGTTCCTTCTACTATCCTAAGAGAATGAGATTAACAAGTGCTATGGATGTTCAGAAATGCAATTGGTTTGTAATAGAGGTACTGGTAAGGTCTGATCGTTTCATGCTAAAATTGTTGGTTTTGTGAATACTTCTATTGGATTGATTTGTAAATACTAAAGGTAGTATGGTTATTAAGCAAGCAGTTTGGGTTTTAGTTGGTTTATTGTGATGTGACCATACTTTTGATTGATTAGGTATAAAGAATCTTGAGAAAGAAACTAAACAAATGTCTTTCGTCAACATAAGTAGCTAATCAAAGCTAATCGAGTAGTTGCCCAATGATAAAGCATAGCCGGTGTAAATATGTCCCAATGCTAATAATCATAGCCAATGTCTTGTCAATGACACAACTTGCCCATCTGTTGCAATGTTTTCTTGTGAATTATTGTTTTCAGGGTTCAATGGAAGTGGAGGATGCCTGACACTAGATATTGGCAGACCATATCAATCATGGAGGCACATAAGGATTTAGTGATTGACGGAGCCAAATATGTGTGTGATAGTGCCAGAGAATCTACTTAGCATAGACTGTCTGGGAATCAGAAGTGCCTTATTATAAAGATAAGTCACACCTTCACAAATCAGATTTGTTTCAATTCCAAAGTAAGTGTATGTTTATTGAAAAAAAAAGAAAGTAAAACAATAAAATTAGTTTACTGTTGATAAAATTATAAAACCTGAATATTGTCTTGCATTTTGTTGTTCTGTTCATGTATTTGTTCAGTTACACATGTTACAAAGACAAGACTTGATTAAACTTGATACATATTATGGAGTAAGTATGGGTGCTAAGATGTGTTCTATTTTAATAATTCCATGATCAGATCACTAAACACTGATCCACATGCTATGTGTAAATCTTGTGTGACTCTTTATCATGTCATTTGCTTTCCTACTTTGTGTTTTTTTCTGTTGTAGTCTGCTGATATATTTTGTTGTTAGTTCTTGTTCATGTAGCATCAGTCCTTCAAGGATGATATTGTTCGGTTCTGATCTTTGTTTCTGTTTCGCTGTTTTTGCTGGAAGGTGAGGTCTTTGTGTCGTTATTTGGTTATGGTGCTGCTTGGCATAGCTAGTGTGAGCATCTTGGGTTACTACACCCAAGATTGGTCCTTGATGGGTATAGTGGCCATCTGAGAGGACGCGTGTGGGCATATTGAGTACGGTGTCTCAATATGAGTTCTACATGCATACGGTGTTGCTTGTAAGAGCTGGTGAGAGAGTCTTGGGTTCCTACACCCAAGATTGGTCCTTGTTGGCATGGTGGCCATCTGAGAGGACGCGTGTGGGCATATTGAGTACGGTGTCTCAATATGAGTTCTACAGGCATACGGTGTTGCTTGTAAGAGCTGGTGAGATAGTCTTGGGTTCCTACACCCAAGATTGGTCCTTGTTGGCATGGTGGCCATCTGAGAGGACGTGTGTGGGCATATTGAGTACGGTGTCTCAATATGAGTTCTACAGGCATACGGTGTTGCTTGTAAGAGCTGGTGAGTGTCTTGAGTTCATTCAAGATTGGTTCTCTAGTCGTGGTCTGAGTCGTCTAGCTAAATGTTGTGTAGTCTCTAAATGGTGATCAGATGTTGTTTTGTGGAATATGGTTGCATCTTGTGAGTCTGTTGTTCTATGATCTAGTTATATGTGTCTTGCTTGATGAAATTGGTGTTGACCTGTGTTGTGGTCAAGCAGTGTTTCTGGTTTCGGTCCCCTCATCTCTCTGGTGGTGCCACTGTGGATCTCATCTGTGGTCGGTAACTAGCAATGGTTGATCAGGTGGTAGTAGGACGTACCTAGAGTATGTACCTGCTATGAGGCTGGAAGTCGGTGTGTAATGTGCAGGTGCCCAAGCCCATAATCAGGCTGTTCTTAAAAAAAAAAACCGTTTGTGGACAGCTCTGTATAATTGGCTAGAGTACCAATGTTATTGCATGTTGATGATGTGTTTTTCGACAGAACGCGGCTGAAGCGAGTAATGTGTGCGGTTGGTTGGTAGGGGTGGCGGAGCGTCCGTGCTGCGGTGTTGGCTTGCGTCTGCCTGGTGTGCGCATTAATCATAGCAGGAAGAATGATGTCAGGTTGGACGAGCGAGTCTATGGCGTTATGGCGATATGGCGATATCTTCCTCTTTTTATTTGGGTGCTGTAGTAAGTACATGGAACGTAAATAACCCGGGGTGTGTATCTTTATCAACAACAACAAACAAGGCATAATCGGCTAATTGCTGCGTTTGTTCATTACGAGGCTATTTCTCAGGGCTGGGAGTGTGGTGAAGCCGAAGCGATGACTGACTATTTCTCCGGGCTTGCAGTCTGGAAAGGAGATGGCTATAGTGTTGTGAAAGTGGCTAAGTATCGTAGGGTAGCCAACAACTGTATCAGTCTTCCTGTAGTGCGGTTGAGGTGGCCAACAACTGTACCTGATAGCGTTTGTTGGCGTGGTGGCCAAAGGCTGTATGCGTTACACTATAGCGTCCGTGGACGGACTCATTGTCAGGCATTGGCCGTGTAGACGAGGCGTGTATTTTAGGTAGCGGTAAGTGGTTTTATTCTCATACTTGGGGGAGCTTCTTTGGTAAGGTCGTTGAGATGTAAATCCATCCTCTGTTCGTGGTTTTGTTTGTCCACATGATGATATTGACAATCTTTGGAAAACTGACACTGACAACTGAACCGTGTTGTCTATGCCGGTCGGTGAAAAAGGGCAGAGGCAAGATGGCGGGTGGCGGGCATCGGGCTCTTGGTATCGACCATGCGTAGAATTCACGATTTTATCAGTTGATTGGTGGAGTTTTCGGTGCCGTAGGGCTGCGCAGGGCTGTTCTGTTTGTCTTAGCCTTTAAGCTAAAGAAAACAAGATCCGTCAAGAGCGAGGGTAACACGCGCGCGAGGGTTTTGAACATTTGGCAATATACAAATAATTAGGATACCTACACTATTATAGGTAGGTACCTACCGGATAGAGACTGCTATTTCATTAATACCCAAAAATAGTAGGTATTTCAGATACCTAACTGCAAACTGAGGAAATAAGGGAGTACTGGTAATATTTTCGACGTTTTTTAAAATATTTCAAAGTGGTAAACCTGTGAGACCATAAGGGTTTCGAAACCGATCTCTAAACCCTAAAATGACTTACTGTTAACTGGTGACCTTATAGGTAAAATGTACTGTTATAAAGGAGGAACTGTTCGGATTTTAGGTAATATTTCAGAACTGAACGATGCGACCCGCAGGAGCTCGCCGCCACCGACCGCCGCGGCCGCCGCCCCGCGCTGCTACAACGGAGCCGGAGCACGGCTTCTGTGTCTTTGGCCATGACAGTGATGAATGGGTTATCTGAAATTGTAATACTTACAAAAAAAATATTGGCACCAGTAGTCACAGGCCGTAACCTGTGTCAATATTTTTTTCCCTACTAAACTTTTCAATGCTGTGACGTATAACAACATAGAAAATTTTAGCGCCGCGCGCGCCGGGCAGTGAATTTATGATTTTCAGTAGAAAGTCTCTCGGAAATCATTGGAGATGAAATTGAAATTTTAGTACAACTTTTTCTGGGTCGTCATAAATCTCCTTCCTCCGCTATAGGCTTGACGTTGAGTTTCGGGTCACTGTAACCCATAGACATAGAATTTTTTCACTATATGCTGTAACTGTGGCTGTAACCTGTACGTTCAGGATCAAAGATTCTTTGTTCAGGATACGTACCTACGTATCCTATAGAGGCAATTAAGTTGGCGGCCTTACTTATCGCTAAAAGCGATAAGGCCGCAAAATTTCTTTCAGTAACGGGATAAAAGGTGCCTTTTAATTCGGCAATCAAAACTAACATCTATGTAATTAAGTAGTATATTTATCATTACAAAAAGATCGTAAACTTTGGTAAAAGCGTTATAATAATCAGATGGTTTGTGTATTACTCTATGGATCCATGATAAAAAATAAATAAATTATAAAACACTTAAAACCATTTACAATAATAGTTAAGCAATTAAAATACCTAATAGAGTTACGCCTTCTTATATGATTTAATTTTATTTAGGTAAGATATTTTTATAAAACAATATAACAACCTACAAAATAACATTTAGCTTAAATTTATCTAAAACTATGCCGTTGCGTTAGCTTAGGTATCTACCTATCGCTTGGCAGGGCGCATAGTTACCTTGTGAAGAAAACTTAATAAAATTACTTATCATAGTATTTTATTCTTATCAAATCTATTATCTTTCATTGTACCTACATACTATTGCCAATTGTGTTGCTTGCGTAAATTAAAAATCTCGTATCCAAAATATCAACGTACCTTAATGTGTAAATTGTAAACTATTTCATAATTTTATATATAATGGTAAAACTATTAACTCTGCGTAATAATAAGAGATGCCACAAGAGCGCTGCGACGACGCAACGGCTATAGTATAAGCCGTATTTGAGAATGGTTGTGTGTACGCTAGCTTGATCGTTATGCTAGCGTACCCACAAACAATGGTCATTATTTCTTAAACCATGGAGGCCCTATTTATTTTGCTTTTGCACAATTTGCACTGATTATACTCTATTTATACTATTTATGCTATTTTTTAGGCATAACAACAAACTCGAATTCGGTTATGTGTACGCTACCATCACGGACACCGATATTATAGACAATACTGCGCTGTTGTGCGTCGTCACAGCGTCGTCGCACCGCAGCACCCCTTCCCGCCTCGTCTCCCTCACTCCTTGTGCTGCGCGTGTGTTGTTTCGATGCACGTTGTTTCAGCGCACCGTGTGGCATGCCGGGCAGATTTGTATGTAGAACTACGGAGCGTCAACGCTGCGACGTCGCAGCGACGACGCAGCGCAGCGGCAGCGCCCGTGTGGCATCTTTCTAAAGGTAACGTTAATAACTATAATCACTAACAAAAATCTCTGAACGGTAGAGAAAGTTGTTTATTTAGGCGTCAGTCAAATGTGCTACCTCTATAGTTCTTCGCATTGACAAGGTAGTGATTACGTTGCGTTGGCCCCATCGACATTTTACCCATGTCGATGGTTGGCCCAAACGCTAAAGCAAACTAGCGTAACATAAGCTCAAAAATGGATGGCAACAATATTTGTTGATATTCAATATTGCTAATGAATTAACCACTAAAAGAACCATTTCTACATTTGATAAGCCCTAAAATACATTTAAAATTATGTTTTTTTTAAGTAGGGCATGTAACGTGGTGAAAACGCTTGACGCAGTGGACGCCATATTGCTCTTTGGTCATGACTTCTGCAGTTGGATGTGAGACCTGAACAAATGTGCTGATGTTGCTGATGACAGTTTTTTAGTTTGCATAAACTAAAAAAGTACAACTGCTTTTCGCATAAGCTATCTCAATAGTATATTTTTAGGTTTTTTCTCGTATAGAGTAAAATACCCTATTTTAGTCTAGTTATAGATTATGTTTTGTTGGCAACATAATCACTACCTACCTAAAGTGCTTTTCACAAAAGAAGTCCCGCGGCAATTAGTAGAGCAAAACTTTTTTCAACACTAAATTCACTAATTTCATTTGGTAGCCCTACCAGCGCTTCGTCAAGGGGACTCCTTTCAGAAAAAGGATCTTATGTACAGTATTTTTGCGTTGACCATACTTACAAACATTAATAAAAATTCTAAATTCTTCAAAACATTCTAAAGAGGTTTTATTCAGAGATGTTAAAAAGGTTTCCGTTGCTGTTATTTTATTGCTCCGCTAGAACTAAGTCGGAATGGCCGAAATTGGCTTTAAGACGTCATCCTCATTAATAATAATTGCAGTCTACGTCTACCTATACATCTATAATACTGTCGTGTTTCTTATCTGAAGCTTTGAGTTTCTGTTGCATTTGTGTCAGCATGTCTTGCATACGCCGAATCTGGAAAGAAAAAAAATACGAATAAGTTAAGTACTTAGGTAGGTAGGTACCTACTTCATTATCATCAGCCTATGCTAGTCCACAGCTGGACATAGGCATCCTCTATTGAGCGCCATAGCGTCCTGTCTTCAACATACCTATCTACCACATCACAATATTAAAGATACGAAAGTTTGGTTCTTGGAGATGTTTGGAGGGTTGTTGTGTACCTATTCACGCCAAAACTACTGAACGTTTCAGGCTGAAATTTTGCATACAGGTAGTTCTACGCCTGGAATACAACATACTTTTTATTCCATAAACCAGTTCCCATGGAATACAAATAACATTAAACAACGCGCGCGAAGCCGCAGGCAGTAACTAGTTCAGTGCAAACGAGACTAAATTTGAATTTGTTAATATTTGTGAACATTTTAAACATTGTTATTGCCGTGGGACCTTAGCCACTGCAACAAACAAATTGTCAAATTGTTTAAAGACCAATAAAATTCGTAAGCGCAACGTATCCGGCTCGAAGGAACATTAATACAGGCTGATAATTACCTCCTCATCCTTTTGTAAGAGCAATCTGTCTGTATCGGTAATGACGACATCTCCATTGTTGGTGCCCATCGAATCTCTTTTCAATTTCCTGTGAAAATAAAGATGAATAATAAATAATATGCCTCGTACAACAGACTTAAATAAACTCCCTATAAATTAAACTAGATCAATCAGATACAGTAAACGCCAAAATCTGCTGAACATGGGGTTTTAAACTAAAACTATTGGGAAGATTGGTTTGGTATTGCCAGCGTCAACTGTATGTTTTTATTAATAATGTACATATTAAAAAACAGAAAGGCTTCGAAAAAGAACAAAATCAGGAAAATTCTCTTTTCTTTGAATTAACAATTTCATTACCAGGGTTGCGCTACCGTTATCCTATTGCTAAATTTTAAATTTTCAGAAATCAAGGTAAGTAACTAAACTTAATAGCCCGCCATTCAATTGTATATTTTATTGAATGGTGAAAGGAGCTTTGTTATGAGTTTGTCATTTTTATATTTAAAAGTTTGCCCTTAGAGTCCAAAATGGAAGAGCGTGGATATTATTAGTGCCCTTACCCTCGTTCCCGCATAGCGTGTTGCGATATTTGGGAGATGCACTGAGCTCTAAAGTTCTCGTAGTGCACGTCTTGAGTCACGTCCTTTAGGTCTTGCATGTGTGTGGAGATCAGCATCGTCCGTAGTTTCGTGAAGTCGGAATGTCTCGGGTTTTCCACTTAAAAATAAAACGTCAAGTGCGAGTTAGACTCGCGCATCAAGGGTTCCGTACAAACTCTTTAGCAAAGAAATCAGTCAAATCCAGACGAATAAGGCACAATAATTTTCTGATTTGATAACGATTATGACGTAACTTATTTAGTCCCTCTAACTATTGGCGTCTCGAGACTAAATAAGTTACGTCCAACCCTAGTGTAACAATGTACTATTTTGTATGAATAAACCACAAATTTACGGTTTTCTGATTTTTCCCTTTACTTGTGCTATAAGTCATTGCTTCTTGCCAAATTTCATGGTTCTAGGTCAACGGAAAGTACCCTACAGGTTTTTGGTCCATGGCGAGATTCGAAAATTATTTTTTCTGTGAATATACTAAAAATTTACGGTTTTCGGATTTTTCCCTTTACTTGTGTTATAAGACCTAGCTTCTCACCAATTTTCATGGTTCTAGGTCAACAGGAAGTACCCTAAAGGTTTTTGGTCCATGGCAAGATTAAAAAAATATTTTTTCTGTGAATAAACTACAAATTTACGGTTTTCAGATTTTTCCCTTTATTTTTGCTATATGACCTTGCTTCGTGCCAAATTTCATGGTTCTAGGTGAACGGGAAGTACCCTATAGGTTTTTGGTCCATGGCAAGATTAAAAAAATATTTTTTCTGTGAATAAACCACAAATTTACGGTTTTCGGATTTTTTCCTTTACTTGTACTATAAGACCTTGCTTCTCACCAAATTTCATGGTTCTAGGTCAACGGGAAGTACCCTATAGGTTTTGTGTGCATGTGATTCCCTTGGAAAATTGAAAAAAAATAGACATAAACAGCTGTAACTTTTGATTGCGTTGACTTAGAAGTTTGATTTATGTCGAGGCTTCAAGAGGTTACGAGCCTGCGTATATGATGTGAATATCAACTCGATAACCCTACGCGTTTCTGAGAAAAGTGGGTTGACAGACGGACAGACGGACAGACGGACAGACGGACAACAAAGTGATCCTATAAGGGTTCCTTTTTTCCTTTTGAGGTACGGAACCCTAAAAAAACGAAAAATGATGTACATAAAGTAGGTACTTATATGTATAGAAAGATGTACTTAGGTATAACAATTGAGTACAAATTGCGTAGAAATGAGCGAACTCTTATAGTAACGACAGTATAGTTTTTAGGATTCCGTCCCAAAGGGTAAAACGGGACCCTATTACTATGACTCCGCTGTCCGTCCGTCTATCTGTCTCTCATGAACCGTGATAGTTAGACAATTGAAAATTTCACAGATGATGTATTTTTGTTGCCGCTATAACAACAATTACTAAAAAACAGAAAAAATAAATATTTAAGGGGGCTCTCGTCAAACAACAAACGTGAATTTTTTGCCGTTTTTATTGATAATGGCACGGAACCCTTCGCAGTCGGACTCGCACTTGGCCAGTTTTTTGTATAGACAATTTTTTCCACCACAGAACTAAACACTAATCCAGCTAGGAATATGTGTATTTTATAATGAAACGAACGCATATTTTTCTATTTGCCTGCTTAAATAGACCAACCTGGAAACTACTTTTGCATAGACCCACTCTCTCACCGGTACACTGTTTTTTTAGGTATCAACTGGAAATACAGCAATTTCTTATAGCAGACCTGTTAGAACCATTAAGAGCATACAACCTCAAGTTTTTCTGAAAAGTATAGACATAGGATTTTGCGTTCATAGGAGCAGGACATGGCATGCAATAACAACGCAACGCAAACCCAAAATTAAGTTTTAACTTAGAATCTATTACTTAGGACTTTATTTGAAAAAAACCGAAACACATGAAATGTTCTTTATACTTAGTTCTATTACCATGCTTATTCTCAAGATCTTAACTTCTGTATTTATTGCGAAAATCAGGTTTTAGTAAGAATTTAGAGATAACTTTGCGTTTATTTGCTATCAAGACAATTTTACGATATCGTGCTTTGTAAACATATGATCGATAGAGTATGTCGTCCTGAACTTTACCATATATAAATTTCAAAGTTAAACATTTAGTAGGTTCGAAGTTCGAAAATATTTCGATCTGACGCAGTTGATTTGAGCTGAGGTAGTATATAGACCCTTAAAACTGTTGGTAACTGTTACTGTTACCTACTCACCATCAACAATACCCCACGGGTATTGCCGTCCGCGGACCCTCTTCCCCCCCACCTCGAGAACTGTATCTGCCGCGACCACAGCGAAGGGCGCTGCCGCTTTTAACTCGCGATCCTGCTGCTTGAAGTCTTCGTCTTCATCGCTGTCGCATTCCGGGAACTGGTACACCTGGGAGTTCATATTAAACAGGAATCATCATCGGTGAGCTAATTAATAAAATAAAAATAAATAATGCTGGACAATTCACACAGCATTATCTAGCCCCAAGCTAAGCAGAGCTTGTGTTATGGGTACTAGATAACTGATATACATAATATAATACAATACATATTATTATATATAGAAAACGACCAGAACACCCTGAACAAATGTCTGCAGATCGTACACACGTTTGTCCCGAGGCGAGAATCGAACCCGCAACCTTCTGCGTCGCAGGCAGACCTTCGCCCACCGCGCCACATCGGTCGTCGTCAATCCTTCATTAATCCATCATTAATCCTTGGTTCTCGCTTCTCGCATAGTGTGTCAGTCTCCTCTTTTGGCTCTGTCTAGTGAAAGTGTGCTGTTGATTAAATATTTTGTATAAGGAGCCTTCTTTGGCAAAACTTAGCAACGCTTGAACTGCTTGAACGGTCGTTGACAGTACAAAAGAACTACGAATGAATGAATGTACACTAGACAGAGCCAAAAGAGGAGACTGACACACTATGCGAGAAGCGAGAAGCAAGGATTAATGATGGACTAATGAAGGATTGATGACGACCGATGTGGCGCGGTGGGCGAAGGTCTGCCTGCGACGCAGAAGGTTGCGGGTTCGATTCTCGCCTCGGGACAAATGTGTGTACGATCTGCAGACATTTGTTCAGGGTGTTCTGGTCGTTTTCTATATATAATAAAAAATATCTATCTACACTTTATTGCACTTAAAACATAATAAAAGTAAACCTTGTAAGTCAACTATGTAGTAAGTAAAACTTGTAGTAATCTGTGGATAATGGTTGTACATTTAGGATCACATAGAATAAGCACAGCACAAAAAACAATTGTACAATACAGACTTATTAATAAGTTTTGTCCTAAATAAAGAAAAATAAAATAAACCTTATATCTAAATTTAAAACATGACCAGTACAATAGGCGGCTTTATCGCTGAGAGCAATTTCTCTTAGGCAACCCAGAAGACAAAGACTACGATAAAGTTCTAACTACGTACGTAACAGTGAATTAGCCAGCAACTCACACACTATTAAATAAAAAACAAATTGGGGCATTTTAGGGTTCCGTACCCAAAGGGTAAAACGGGATCCTATTACTAAGACTCCGCTGTCCGTCTGTAACCAAGCTGTATCTCAGTCATGAACCGTGTTCTTGAGTGAAGATCGCGACTCGGCAAACGAAGTGTAGGACGTCCTCTGAACAGATGGGATGACGATTTGCGAAAGACTGCTGGCAGATGCTGGATGCGGGAAGCTGAAAACAGGGCGCTATGGCGCTCTTTAGGGGAGGCCTATGTCCAGCTGTGCACTGATATAGGCTGATGATGATGATGATGAAGGATTCTTCGTTATGCGTTATATCAGCTTCTACTATGATGGTGGAATGGGGAAAGCTAGAATAACGTTTTTGTTTTAACCTGTATTTGATTATCTTCAAGATCTTTCAATATGCGCGCCTTGAGCTGTTTCACCTCGGCTGCGGTGAGGGAGTCCGCCTTCGCGATCACAACCACGATGTTCACCTTACGATGGAGCCGCTTCATCATCTCCAGGTCCACGTGCCGCAAACTATACAAAAAGCCATAAGTTAAATACAATATTTTAATAGCGAATAGGAAATTGAATCTCTATGCTGTTTATCGATCAACGAATGTATTTTAAATGCAAGAACATATCACCCACGTTTATATTTCAATTCTCAAAAAAAATATGTAGGTATTTAAGATGACCTTGACCTATAAAAAATAAAATAAACTCTGTAAACGTAACTGCATGATCAAGATTTATTTTTAGATAAATATAGTCTGACAAAGGATTTTTAGACACATCTTTTCCAGTTTTATCTTTTTGGAAAATCACGTCTAGCTGCCGAGTAATTATTTGATATGTCTTCTGATCGTTGTTTTAATATTTTTCTCCCTAAAAATTACCAAAGTGCGACTTGTGACTAGCACAGAAAGATTGCTCATGAGCAACAAAGGCCTAATGGTAAAAAAAGAGATTTAATTTTGTACGTTCAACTAAATTCGTTTTGCTCACTTCTTGAACGAATTAACTATGAAACATATTGATTATTTCTTAGCCATTCTGTCCCATTTGCATATCATTATTTGTATGATGTATAACAATAAATGATCTAAATCTGAATCTGTAGTAAATAAATATTCCAGAGATTTCGCGCTGATTGATACGCTTTTTTGTGTTTTCGTTACATTAAACGCAACGCAAAATTACTACCTATCAACGTAGGTATTCTTCGCATTCTACCATGGAGGAAGAATCACCATAGGTACAAAACATCCAACAATGACCAAAAAGGCGCTTTCAGTTCTATTTTCAAAAAAATAGAAGTGAAAAAGAAAAAATTCTTTCTGCAAATCGAATCTCCCGCGCAATGAGATGAGTCCATCATAAGTTAACCATCGAGATGGAGGTATGCGCCTCCCCTTGTAGATTTCAAAGAGAATGTAATGCTACGTAGATTTATTATCTTGTATAGCGAATAAAATCAAGTGAAACATAAATTGCTCGTAATGTGGATTATTTCTACATATACCTACATATCTGAACGGTCAAAACTCCTCGCACTACAAAAGTTAGTTCCATAATCAGTGGTAATTGAAGTTTTATTGTCTACTTTATCGGGGGCGATGAAATAAAACGTTCATTGTCTTTATGAGCTAGGCCTCAATCTATTCATTGTCACGAAATAACAAACCTCTGTTAGATATTTCTTAGAACAAATATTTGTTTTGCAAAACAAATCAGAAGAATGTGTACAAAACCAACTGATATTTTTTTATCGAGTTTCCTTTCAATTCAGATTTTGCAATCTAACTATTGCCCAAAAACCATTCCTCATATTAAACAATACACGTATTTAGATAGAGCATAGTTTCTTATGGCTCTGGTTATGTAGGGTAATTGTTATCGGACCTACAAGTTACTTACTGTTGAAACAAAACATCAAACTTATATTAAAACTGCGAAAGTTTGGTTGGATGGATGGATGGATTAGGTAAAGGTTATGGGATGTTAGTTAGGTACTTCTTCACGCCAAAACTGTCCGGGTCGGGCTGAAATTTTGCATAATGTAGCTCTAAGTCTAGAATCAAACATAGGCTTTTTATACCTTATATCGGTTCCCATGAGATAGATAAACTTAAGGGTCTAATAACCTCAATTTTTTGTGAAAAGGATACATAATTAGGATTTCGCGTTCATAGGAGCGGGACAGGGCCAGGCGTAGCAACGCAAGCCCAAAAATCAAGTTTTACCTTATTATAGTATATTAACTAGGACATTAGGTATTTGAAGAAACCGAAACATTTATAAAATGTTCTTTATACTTAGTTCAATTACCATGCTTATTCTCAAGATGTTATCTTTTGTATTTATTGAGAAATTAAGGTTTTAGCAAAAATTTAAGAGTAGGTAATTGCGATTTTTTTCTATAGAGAAAAGTCTATGGAATCGTGTTTGCGAAACAAATGATCGATAGAGTCTGTCTTTAACATATCATATACAAATTTCAAAGTTAAATATTGAGTAGTTTGAAAGATATGGAGTTTATTTGATGTAGTATAGGCTCATAAAACGTTCTATAGAAAAAACGGGTGCGAAGCCGCGGGCAGAAACTAGTAAACTATAACTGACCTAAGAAGCAAATATAGAGCCAACATGCACCGGATGTGAAGATTAGGAAGTTTTTCTTTATAGCAGTAGGTACAGTACAATTATATTATCTTTGGCCGATGATGAATAGCAAAACACGTGCGCTCCGGTAACTCTGCTATCATATCGGTCAGGCATGCATGAGCATGACCCTATTGCTTAAGATATGTACCTATACATACTCTATATAAAATATAGACATAAGGTGCACGATCTTGTTTGTTGAGCCGGAAAATACTGGAGCGATTCAACGGTCACGACTGACTCGAATGAGACATCTCAGGATTGCATTCAGCAACCAATAAAACGATACAATGAATCGGATCATCCGTTATCTACATTCCGATGACAAGCCGCTATTATGACAAGTATGTAGGTGTAGAGTTATTGCAAGAAAAATCTAACTGAACTCCCAGAAGTTCTGTTTTAAAAATCTTCTAGACAAATAGGTAGGTAAATGACACTGGAAGAAAGCAGTTATCATGGAAACTGGTAAAACGAACGCACGCCTAACTGGTTTATTAGACCGACAATGGGGAAAAGCACAAGAGAAAACTGC
Organism: Eupithecia vulgata; assembly: GCA_946478455.1. Taxonomy (NCBI): domain Eukaryota; kingdom Metazoa; phylum Arthropoda; class Insecta; order Lepidoptera; family Geometridae; genus Eupithecia; species Eupithecia vulgata. The sequence goes on along the minus strand of OX297873.1, from coordinate 9,876,345 downwards.
TGCTATTTAGATTCACTTGGCCCATTGAGCACAATAGTAAATGAACAGATTACAACCCGTACCGTACTACATAGGTAAGTATAAGTACTAGACAGAACAATAGAAGATGATACCAGAGCTGCGACAGGTAACGCACCTATGGGCCCAAGGCGGAACGAAGTAGAGGCAGCAATGGACCCTATTGTCTTGCATATGTCGTCTGTTAAGTCCGCTCTCATCTGTGAAATACTGTCTGAACTGCTCCTCGATGTACGCCGAACAAACTCTCCAAGAATCTTCGCAGTTTATGGAATCTCCAAAACCAGGAGTGTCTACAATCGTCAGGCGTAATTTTACACCGCGTTCTTCGATTTCCATCGTTTTCTTTTCTACCATTGTAGTCTTTTCGATTCTATCTGAAATTAAACAATTGATTTAGAACAGAATTTAAAGTGACTGAAGGCTAATTAATCAAAAGCTTGCTAAACTTAAGTTATGCGGGTTAGTGATTACCTTGAACACTTGGTATCTTTCTGTTTTGGTAGAGGTCTCCCAGGAATAAGCTGTTAATGAGTGTGGATTTTCCAAGTCCCGATTCCCCAACCACCATTAGCGTGAAGTCGAATCCTCTTTTGACGGATTTGCGGTGGACTTGTTCTGGCAGCGTAGCAAATCCGATGTAGTCTCGCTCGCCTCGATCCCGTTCTGGTAAAATTACAATGTCATAAACAGCGTGCTTAATAATAACTAACAACAAAACATGCTTTTAATAATTTCGTGAATGAATTTACCGCTACAACATAATTCAAAACAAACCGTTGCAGCATCGTTGCGATATCAATATTAATAGCAGCGAGTAGTAAATTCAACCTCAAAAAAGTACATCCCATTATACACGATTTTGGCTAACCGACATTTCGGACACTAAATTATCGGACACTTTGTCCGATATGTCATATTCTAATTTAAACAATTTCTTCACCGACATTTCGGACACCGATGATAAACCCTGTTTTGTACAGTCAGATAATAAAGTTAAATTGCCAAGATGAATCCAATGACGACCTCAGTGGCGCAGCGGGCGAGAGTCTGCCTGCGACGCAAGAGGTTGCGGGTTCGATCCCCGCCTCGGAACAAATTTGTGTACGATCTGCAGAAATTTGTTCCGTTGGTCTGGGTGTTTTCTATGTTTAATAAAAAATATCTATCTATGTAATGTATAATATTACGTATATCAGTTATCTAGTACCAATAACACAAGCTCTGCTTACTTTGGGGCTAGATAATGCTGTGTGAATTGTCCAGCATTATTTATTTATTTATTAATGATACCTTAAACATTAATGAGTTTAGCCGCTTGCATTATAAGAGGTAATAAAGAATATTACAAACCCACATACCCCTACATAGCTAACGTTCTCAGACTACCTTGATAAGCTAACCATTCGTAATTTTTACGATCATTATAAAATGGATGATAATAAAATTCGTTACATTTTTTTATGCGCTCATTGTTATTTCATTAAATATAGGATGGACATCAATGATACTTATCATAAAAACCGATATATTGTAAAAATTTTGTAATATTTACACAAATAACATACGACACTGGTTTTCCGAGATTATAATCACACATTACTTATAAATTGCAAAATGAGAGGAAATATAATAAAAGTTGTACATATTTTTAAACATTTATATAAAAATATCATTACATTTAATGTTTTTACTTAAAAAAAATCTCTTTTTTGAAGGCAAGTTGAGCAAAAAGCAGTCTATATTCACCACCCATTTGTGGTTTGTAACTGTGGCAGTTATTCGTTGACAGTCGCTTTTTCCTATAGAAACATACACCACATCTTTTCTTTTCTTTGTCGAGGCATTTTCAGGTATGTTACGATTTCCGGAACCTGATGTTCCAGGAATTAGACCTTGACCTTTGGAACTTCCTTCCGGTTTCAAGCCCAAAACTTCACTTATTTTCTCGTTTACTCTTCGAGGCATTGCTGGTGTTTGAATTTGATGTTTTAGCCAAGGTTCAACAAATTGATAGTGCAATTTTCCGGTAATACCGTTTTTCTATCCTCTTCAACGTTTTCAGGTGGAATAAGCTGTCTTTCTTCACCATCCAAGGGTTCGTCGTGAAAACCACTTTCAACCTCTTCAAGGAGCAATTCACTTTCGTTCTCACTGTCAGAATATACGTCATTAGAGTCAGAATATCATCATAAGTTATGTTCTACCTCCCGACAATACCTCACCATAAACGGAAAAGCTAAAAAACAACCCTAAATGTATACAAAGTATACGTATAGTAAATTATGAACACTCGGTAGGTATCTCCAAAACTAAGTAACTTTTCTGTCATACACAACCACTACTAAAAACAGTCTAACAGTCACTAAGTTGGCGTGAAACCGCAATTACGTAGTTGTAACTGTTAGAAAGGTACGAGACAAAATTCATTTGATGTGTGCGAATTTTACGAACGTTAGCTTTATAGGGTTAAGTACCTACTTATACACGAATTTCGGCAGGCATGTACCTAATAAAAAAGATGAAAGATTTGCTCAGGTACAATAACGAGCGAGAGAGAGGCTAGTAATGCATAAACTAGGTCTCAATGAATACAAAGTTCACCCTTTCTTTCTTAGAAGGCCATCTACCTGTCCTCATACCTCTTTTATTCTTATAGGGCTATCTCTTTCATTCTTCTCTTTCATTTATAAAATCTAGTGTGGTGTATAACAGTGATACACGTTACAAATTATTCTAAAATACTCAGCTTTGGTAACGCTCTTTTTCTTAGTACTTAATGTTTATTTTGTAGTATTTAACTTTAAACCTTTTCAAGCTGATTGTACAAAACAGCTTCAATATTTTGATGGTGTCCGAAATGTCAGTGAAGAAATTGTTAAAATTATAATATGACATTTCGGACAAAGTGTCCGATAATTTAGTGTCCGAAATGTCGGTTAGTCACGATTTTCTGTGTTCACCGTTGCTCGAAGTGCATATTATACCTGTCTATAAGGAGTATCAATCAAGGCGATGCACATCGGTGCACAGTTTTATCAAGGCGCAATTACTTGGTGCAAAGAAGTGTTCAATTCAATGCATTGCATAAACTCAGACATGTAATCGTAACCACGGAAAGTACGTTTTTCTTGTAAGTTTACTCAAGATATGTACCAATTACTAACGCTAATTGAGAGGAGCCCAAGACTTTCTCACATTGCTGAGTTACGTTACGATCCCTTTGAGTCGAGGAAGCGGGGCATTGCAGGGCAGCAGAGTGGAACAGGACTGGTTCCCTGGGTACAACTCGACCAGGGACAGCGCGTGCGGACAACTATTGAGGACAAGTAGCGGATACCAACTACGTGCTCATCAGTTGACACTAATCAACGCGCAATTTAATATGCCTGTCTATTATCAAGACCCCGAGGTCAACCGGTGGCCGTGCGGGAAACATCAGCTAAATATTCAAATATTAACGAACCTACATGTCAAAGATTCCACCTACGTAAGCCCCAGTTCAATATTTAAATTAGTGGTATGGTATCAGAGACTAGGGATTAAGCGTGTGGGTGTATGATGTCCTACTTTAAATGTAATGAGACGAATTAAGGAGAGATCCCTATTAATGAGGAAGTGGAGGCTATTTTTATAGTTTACAAGGCATACATCGGGCTAACAATATACTTTCATCATTTTGTTACAAATACCACTTCATAGTGTTCAACATAAAATAGGAAGTACTTAGCATTACATAGCAATTCTGCTACACTGTTACAAAACATTAGAAAGCTGTTATTTTTAAGTTATGAAGAGACATTGTATTTTTTGTAAAACACAATCAAGAATATGTACAATGGGGACACGGTTCATGGAATGATCTATACTTACTAAGATTATCTCACAGACTTAGACAAAGCTTCAACTTTTCCCAAGATTAGGTACGCAGTATGGGGACCAAATCCCACATTATTTGAAGAATAAGTATACAAAAAAAGGCGGTTGGTAGGATACATAAATTTACCTCAATATTGTGAAATGTGATGTTTGTTGCTTGATGTTGTACCTACTCGTAGCGAATGGGGATCGCAAGTACGTAGACGAAGCAACCAAAAAAGTTAAGTAGGTACATTACATGTTATCAAATTATAAAAGTAGGTAACATAATTAATGTTAGTCACAATACCGGAAGGAAAACGTTCAATCATCCTTTTCCTTCTATTTATAATTTATTAGGAAATAATCAAAAAGAACAAAAAAAAAACTTACGAATATTAATAACAGTCGGAAAAGGCAGTTTAATTTTATTTTCTTCATTTTTACCGATCACCAAATTCTTATCACCGATGTTAAAATCAATGATAGCGAAGGAATCACTCTCTTCCATATCAATTTAGAAGAATTTCGGTTAATGCACGCACTAATCTTGCTATGAACATCAAAAATGGGCTGTTTATGTTTTGATGGTTCGAAACGCGATTGATTGCGGAAGACGATCTATGGATGGATCTAATCGGGGAATAGTTTCCGCTGCGTACACGTTAGCCCAGCGCGCGCGCACTCTACCCAACTGGCCGGTCGGAACTCGCCAGGTTGATTCAAATTGCGTCACTTCAAAACTGACGCTCATCTCAAATTTGCTTTAATTAGACATAACCGCAGGGGTCCGATTAGGTAGAAGCTAACTCGGTATAATTAACCTTACTGTTTAAATATTCTTATGAGTTGATTAATTAGATACCTGGTACCCCATCGATGCATTATTAGAATTGCCAGCAATAAGTTTTAATACCTGTAAAGAAGGCCCCAACCCTAAATGATATGTCTATGTCTCAACCAAACAGACAAAGTAAACTGAAGATCTCTCTGCAATTTAGTACCTAAGTAATCTGTGGTAAGGAGGTACTTCAATTGTGTGAAGAGCATCTAAGATTTCTCTCATCCGGTGACGCAACTGATCTTGAATGCTAAGATAGCTTGAGCATTGTTTTGATTTTGGATTACTAGATAATAAACATGTACTTGTCTGTCTTGTCTATCCATAGTGTTTAACAATAACAGAAAGTAACTTCTTGGAAATGCGTTGATATCAATACTTTAGGTTGGACAGAGATGTTTATTTTTGAATTACCGGCGCGCGGGATTTTAAATCAAATCAAAATAAAATCATTTATTTGCAGACAACGGGTTACAAGTTGGTATGCTTATTTTAAAATGTCCCTTGCGATGACTTACCAGCTATACAGCTTTGGTGTGCAAAATTGTATAAAATTATCAATTATTTATTAGACATGCAGAAACGGAAAAAAAATAAAAATAATGTCAAACTATTATATTAAACTATTACTGTCGAGGGAAACTTTAACGGAGTCTTGGTGAGGGCAAAGCATTTGTGGCAATCCTAAGTACTTAAGATAGGTAACTTTAAGTCTACCTTCTTAGGTCGAGTGTTGTTCAGGACACACGAAAACGCAGCAACTTGTGTCTGTAACAGCTGTATGTTGTGGGGCTGTAACTCGTGTCATGCTAAATTTGAAGCAAGGTAAAACAAAGAAGCTTTAGATACTCACCAGTGGTCATGTTTCCAGCGGCAGTGGAATCAATACTCTACTATAAATAATATTGGTAATATTCAAATTTCAAGAGTGCGAAAATTTACATCAAATTTTCATGTTTTCTCTTTACTTTTTGAGAGTATTGATTCCGTCGTCGTCTGATTTAGCCTACCACTTCTCATCTAGGCCAATTTATTCCATGAATGTTTGATATTTCAGGCATAATAAATCACAGAGTGAAAATATGAATTGCGCAATCAAAATCGACTTCCACTAAAAATATCACTGCAGTTTCGGTACCATCATCGCCACTACACTAAATATCTAAAACCAGAGCGAAATTAAAACGCGCGTCACTTAAAATAATATCACGATATTAACCCTAATTGTATAATCAATCAAAAATAGTAGAAAAATCGAAGAAAAATAAAAAATCACATTGTTTGTGCGCCGTCCTGTGCGTGTCGAGTTACGTAATGGAGGGAGCTCGCGCCCTCGAGCTCGAATTTTCCCTCCCTGCGCCCCCGAGCGACCTTGTGCGCGGCCCGCCCTGCGCGGGACTTGCAAGCTCGAGCACCCTCTCGACGGAGCCCCAGGGTTCAAAGTCGAGTCCCGGCCGCGCCCGCCACGATCGATACCGCGCAGCGTGCCCGCACGTACCTACCTTACAGCGCCTGCGTAACAACGCTCTCGCACCCTCGCGATGTTTTGCTCATCAAGATTTTCGCGCCCTAGATGCAATAGCACTCGGGGTATATGTCCCAGTATTTCAAGGTCGGATTTATGCGAATGTTCCCTTTGTAAATGCATCCTCTATAATATTACCATAAATAATGTCTATTGTCCTAAATAAAAGAATGGGTATAACTTGAATCTACAATAATTCATGTACAAGCCAATTACATTCTTAAAAATCGTAGAAAATCAAAGATTATTAGGAGCTCAGAATTTAAGAGGAATGTACTGAATGCCCTCGCAATCTGGGTAATCTCTAAGAAAATCCCAAAAAAATCGATTTCGGCTGGATTCGAACCTGCGCCCCACCCTCAGTACTGGTGTGCTTAACTAAGCCACGAAATCTTAGTCGGTTTCGTCGAAAATCTTTGGGACCTCTTACGGCTCAAGCGCCGTTAGCGCTATCTACAGGGGAATCGATACAGTTATACAAACCTGTTCATAGACTAAAATTACATTTCGTTCGTTTGTCGAGAGATGTTGCCGTTACTCAATTCTAAGGATTTTGTCGTATTATATAAGTGTGACGTTTTCCTTGTAGGTGGAGGTAACAGCACTAGAGCCGTAAGAGTACCACCGCGCTTACCTGAGCGGTGAGCGCGGCTTGTGATTACCAATCGAACATTTTAAAATTTGCGATTTGTCCATTATGTTTTCCATTTGATACATGAATTTCCACGCGGACGAAGCCGAGGGGCGCAGATAAACGAGCGCTTGGTAAAGCGTCCTGGGATTCAGGGAAAAAATCCAAATTATTTTTCCCTATGGTACAAACTTATGGATACCAATAGTCTCCGAGATACAAAAGGGTTTAAACTGCTAGATATAAATACTATTTAACGGTTATTTATCGCGTTCATTTACCTATTTGTTCCCGACGTTTCGACAGGATTACACACTGCCGTGGTCACGGGATGACAAAAAAAATATGGAAAAAATAGGTAAATAAACGCGATAAATACCCGTTAAATAGTATTTATAATTATGTGTTCAGATCGCGTAAGTTTAAAAACATTTTTAAACTGCTAGATCATGATCGGTCACCATTTTAATCAGTAGCAAGTAGCAACATGGATTTTGAGAAATAAGCAAGAGGTTGGATGAAGAGCGCAAGCGGAGGGGCAGTCGATAGCTTGAGAAGTCAGAGTAATGCCTGGACACAGCGCGACCGCACGTTGAAATTTCACCATTCTGCAGACCGCCCGGAGCAGTCCGAACCAAACTGCTCGGGTGGTTTCATATGATGGAATGGAGGACATTCAACATGTGCCCACCCCGGCTCATGTTGAAGCTTTATCTAATTCTAAGACATAAATTATATAACGATGTGGCGCGGTGGGCGAAGGTCTGCCTGCGACGCAGAAGGTTGCGGGTTCGATTCCCGCCGATTCCGCCGCGCAGATCGTACAAATATTTGTACGATCTGCTAGTATTTGTTCCGGGTGTTCTGGTCGTTTTCTATGTATAATTAAAAATATCTATGCATTGTATTTTATTAGGTATGTATATCAGTTATCAGTACCCATTATTAGTACCCATAACACAAGCTGCTTAGCCTATATAATGCTGTGTGAATTACCCAGCAAAAAAAAAACAGCTTTATGAAAAACTTCATGTAAAGAAAAGTAGAAGGAAGACTAGGAAGGGTATATGAGTCAGATCAAGAAGAAAACCGCTGTCATGTCATTTTTAAAAGTAAAAGAGATCGAATTGGATAGAGATAAATGCTGAAAATCTTATCATTGGACGGACAAGAGCTGGGCACTTTAATTTATATAATAAGTTCACTAAGCAGTCGGAATTTGAAGACTTTGAAGCAGTCGAACCTGACGAGTTGCCCTTGTATCTAAACCCTTAGTTATGCCATTTGGCAAATACCAATAACTTTAATTCTTAATTGACGTGCCGTTTACGATGTTTTTCAGGTAGCTTTTTTGATGAAACCAGCAAATAGCCCACCTGTTGCTATGGGTGGTGCTGTTTTTTTTTTTGCTGGACAATTCACACAGCATTATCTATCTAGTCCCAAGTTAAGCAGAGCTTGTGTTTTTTTGGGTACTAATAATGGGTACTGATAACTGATATACATAAAAAAATACATTGCATAGATAAAAGTTACTCGGCCGATCATTTTGATTTTGAACTCATCCCGTGGGTATCGTAAGAGGCGACTAAGGGACGTACACCGAGGGGCGGGCAGCAGCGTCTCTTGCAGAATAGATCTACCACTGAACTGCGATCCCCAACCCGCATGCCCAGCGTGGGGATAATGGGCATTACCCCTCATGAGATAAAAAAATCAGGGGGATGCCTGTATCCGACAGTTGACCATTATAGGCTGTTGAGGTTATGTGTAAAAATAATTTAAGTGATGTAACGCTTTAATACTTCTTTTCCGACAAAATACTCTTCACAATTCTTATTTATTGTACGCTGTACGGAACGTATTCGTGGAATACTATCCCGTCCTCGTACCAGTCGTTAAGGTGGAGGTTGCGACCATGACCCAATTTGCAACTGAACCTTGACAGCTTCATACTACAAGGCTAACACTGAGTATTCTCGAAGCTAGACAGCCAAGGCAGCTGAGTAATATAGGGCACGAGAATACTTCTATTGATTACTCATACTTTCAAGTTCAGATGACAATAAGCTTGATGCCAAATATTGCCAGTAAGCAATGGCATTTGGAATGATAAGAAAAGAAATAAGTTCCCAAAAATTTTCGACTTCACTTTTCATTTCCATTGCTTAGAGATACCCAGAATCCGGATAGTGAGAATAAGGATCCTTACAATTTGGAATGTTGTTTAGGAAAATTGCAATTTACCAAAAAGTTTACCTTGGCATTTCGTTCATAGTAACCAACTAGCCAGGTAAAACCCATTACCGGTTTTCAATATTTATGCATAACCGTAAGTAAATGAACGAATCATCGAATTCTCAGAATTTTCCTACAGTCAATGAAGAAACTTTCAAGACTTGAGAGCTAAAAACTTTAATATCAAAGTCTTCTAAATCTTTTTGATGTAATAAGGTTGGAAGAACATAATAACTTCATTTCTTATCATTATCACTAATATTATAAATGCGAAAGAGTGTTTGATTGTTTGTTTGTCCTTCCTTCACGAATTAACTAAGTAACCAATCGACTTGATTTTTGGCATAGAGTTAGTTGTAAGAATGGTGAGTAATATAGGCCACTTTTTGTCCTGATAAAACATCAAAGTCCCATGGGAGATTACGGGAAGACTCATATTTTGTACAAAAATTTGCCCTTCCTTCACGGCGTAACAAAACTACCATCGACTTGATTTTTAGCATAGCGACAGTTGAAAGGACGTGAAGTAATAAGCTCGGCTCCTTTAGGTCCTGGAAATACCTCAAATTCCCAAGGAAGAGATACAGGAATTCTCAATTCACGAAAAACTAATGAACGGGAAAAAATACGTAATTAACCCCCTAGAAATGTAAACTTCTAATTTAACGCGGGTGAGACCGCGGGAAACAGCTAGTATTTATACAAAACTAGCTAAGCAGTACCTCATACAAATTCTATGAATGAATAAATTGTCCAAATAAGAGAGTGCAGTAGAAGATTTATTAGTAAGAAGTGTTTGGGTGTCAGCCAAGTAGGTACCTAGTCCTTTTGTATCGTGCGCCAGCTTTCGCGAAGGGCTATTCTAGGCAGAGGATAGGTAGCTCCTAAAAGGTCACAAAGGGCTGCAATATTAGCATCGCATTTTATGAACTTGCCATTTTGCATAAGAAATGCATATTGAAATTGAACTGGCTTTAGTTATTGCATCAAAATTTCTAACTAAAAACATCAACGGGCGCGCTTTGTAAGTTAGGTTTAGATGCATTGACTAAAAAAATGTTACAAATTTAGAATCCTTGAAGATGAACCTAGGAGGTAACTACATCTACAGAGTAAACACTTTTTAGCCCCTCAGCTGGACAAAGACTATGTGTTGTCTCTCCATACATTCCGATAGAAATGCAAAAGTGACCAAAATAATTGACAGGCCGTAAGAGTCACCTGACTAACACCGAGAAAAGAAGCGACGCGACGCGACGCTGCGCGGACTTTGATTATGATTATGAAAATATAGCTTTATTTACTACGACACAAGATACAAATTTTATTGACTACATAAACTTTTCGCGCCAGGGCGCCACGCACGATACGCAACATCAGGTACAATTTTGAGCTGGCGCAAGTCAGCCTTTCTCAAAATTTTACCTTTTACGCACAAAGCAAGTTAAAGGGGCGATATATTATTATGATGCTATTTTGTGAATAGGATAGTGAAGGATTTCGCGGTTAAAGGAGCGGGACAGAGGAGAGCGGCGAAACCTCAAAAATCAAGATTTGTTTGCTAAAATAAGCTGAAGGTGCCCGGGGTATTCTTCTATTTAATATGGTGATGAAAATAAAAAAAAAATTGTGATTGATTGTTTAGGAGAATTTTTTTAAAAACTAAGAAAACAGATGGTACTTTGCACATTTATTTCTGGTAACTATTATTTAACATATTTTTTTTTTCTTTTCGAAAAGAAGGGGATCTGCCTTGTATCCTACAGAAATTTTTTTATAGTTTCATTATTAGGTATTTTTTTCAAGGCTTTTTCGAGAAGAATAACGGAGAAAATTGTTTACCAAATTTGTAACCCAAATGTGCCCATTAAGTTGGTTCAACGCTTTAAAAACAAAAAAAACACGCGCCAACCTGTGACTAGTACCTAAGTAGGTCTAAGTTATATTTGGAATCAAAGTGCGCGCAGGGTCGCATCTTGGCGTGAGCAGACCGTAAGGATGAAATTCTAGAGGCTAACCAATCAGAGTTGGCATTGCCCTTGAAACGCGTGGGCGAAATGTCAGTGGGTCTCGAAGGCATAGGCAAATTGGAAGGACCTTTCAACCCCTGGGAACCTTCAGACCGAAATAGAAATCAAGGCCAATCCCTGGAAATATTACATATTTAATTAGAAAGATGACTCTACATAAAACGAAACGGTCAAATAAATATGAATCTGTAATTTAATTTGATACCAACTTAGATCGACATAGACATATCATTTAATCGCTTAATAGATATGTACTTATGCTATTAATTTACTCTAGTATATGCTATTAATTTACTCTAGTATATGCTATTAATTTACTCTAGTATATGCTATTAATTTACTCTAGTATATGCTATTAATTTACTCTAGTATATGCTATTAATTTACTCTAGTATATGCTATTAATTTACTCTAGTATATGCTATTAATTTACTCTAGTATATGCTATTAATTTACTCTAGTATATGCTATTAATTTACTCTAGTATATGCTATTAATTTACTCGAGTATATGCTATTAATTTACTCTAGTATATGCTATTAATTTACTCTAGTATATGCTATTAATTTACTCTAGTATATGCTATTAATTTACTCTAGTGTTTTAAAAGGTTGCAACCTTTTAAAACATGTGTGAGAACGAATCTGGAAGTTAAGAGGTAGGTACTCTACTCATACATGTGATAATCTCTAGAAACGTCCTTAAAATTCCGTAAATACCTTAGGGTCCCATTCCATTCTACTAATATCTTTGTCCAATATTTGATTAATTTCTTGATTAGTGGAATGGGCACCTCAGAGTAGGTACCTAATACTTCCTCATAGTACAAGAAAAACTAAGAAAGCTCCGCTTCCGGAAAAGCGTCTCTGACGTTGTTAGACATCGAATACGTAATCAATCTAATCATTACCTAAGTTTCACTAGTTTCTACTGTAACTGATACTAAGTTACAGCCAACATATTAATATCGGATCACGGCGGAAAAACTATCAGATCAAAGGAAAGATACACACACGTAAACGTCATTGAACGAGTGGTGGAAGAATATCACTTAGGTTCTATTTCTAACGAAGTAAAGCTGATATTGGTAGGAAGTTTGCTAAGAGTTTGCGTTTCATCCGAATCTGAGAATAGACCTTAGCGAGTTATATTAGAGTGTGTTTTGGTTCCGAGGTGTTGAGAGAAAGCACTTTCCGCTTGTGTGCCGGGTTGGGTGACGCAGATGACGGTGTGACAGCGAGCTCCAGCCAGCCAGCGCGCCACGGCCGCCAGTCGGCCGAGAGAGGTCCGCAAGTCAGCAAGGACCCTGATGCTCCTTCTATCGTTAATACCATTCGAACTCCGCGAATACTTATGTGACCGAACTTTAAGTTTTAAATGTTGGAAAAAAGTTGTGTTTTTATTTAGCAGAGGACAACGCAATCTGCCAAAGGTAAGTTCTTCAAAAGTTTACTCAAACCTTTTGTTAATTTATAAATTTTTTGCCGTTTTTGCCCCTTAGCGGGGCAAAAGCTTATTTTTCTCCTTCCATGTCGCGTGACTTCACGTATGTTTAAGTTACTTATATTATTACATTAATAATGCTAGACAACTCACACAGCATTATTTAGCCCCAAGCAAAGCATAGGTAGCTTGTTTTATGAGTAGTAGATAACTGATATATACATAATACAATATATTACATAAATAGATTTTAATTATTAAATTATAAATGACTAGTTTCCTATTAGGTAATTTTTTTAAACTCTTTTATTTGTGAAGTCATGTTTATATAATGCTCGTAAAAGAAAAATGACCCAAAACTTCCTGAAAACGGAATTAAATTATAAATCTGAAGTGAAACTGCATTTACTAATCAAATCAAGTTTATTAAATAAATCTGATCAAATAAAACTTGATATTGCCAACGGTAGAATAATATATTACGTTTCTGTAAATATTATGAGATAATTTCTTCTTCTGTCTACCTTATAAATAAACTTCAATTTGGAAATAAGAACTCAAAGTAATTACCTACTGTTTTAAATCGATATAGTCCAAATTAATTAACAAATTAAAGATTTACTTTACTCTTTGTTATTCGTACCGAGACATCTCACACGACATACATAATCAAATCGCAATTGTTTTCAACTTTCACACAACAAAAAAGTGTGCTGCATTGTTTGTTGATCAACGGTGCAGTGTTGTGGTTTCACTACAAATTATACGTTGCTGGTTTCTAAGCCTATGCCATAGCGATGCCTATAGAATAGATGCATTTTGCTAGTCAACAATACTGTGACAGAAGTTCAATGTGCATGGGTAGTTTTAATAACGATACAACACGCTACCTAGACCGCAAGTTAAATGATCGTATCTAACAGTGTATCTAACAGGAAAATTATGTGTCCTTACTACTTAAGTAATTTAAAATCACTAGGTAAGGTATCTTATACATACCTACTGCTAATATTAAGCTGATGTTTCTTGGAAGAAAATAGGGACATTAGCAGCTTTGTCGGTTAAGGTTAAATGTATCAAGTAGCTTCCCCCCGCGGCCTCGTACGCGTATTTTCGGTATTATAGAGTAAAAATATTTTATAATTTAACTATAAAAACTATCGTAGTTTGACGAATTCATTACGGATGTAAGTGGGTTAAATACGAACCTTTTTCACTCACCCTGAAGAAGTCCCTCGTTAAGGGATGAAACTTTGGTGTTCTTCCAACACAAATAAGGTTTGTAGCTACATTGATATTTTCTAAGTTAAGCTATGTTCTAATATAGGTAGAGGTAGGTACACCAAATTCATCTTGATCTGTACAGTAGTTTTGGAGATCTAAGGTGACTTAGTAGGAAGTGGAACTATGCGAAATGCAGGCAAGAATCACCGAATTTTAACTAACATTCTTGACAGAAGTGTTCAAGGCCATGAACACTTCTGTCAAAAATTTAAATCAAAAAGTTATGACGTGGATATTATGTGAATTGACGTGAATCGGCTTACGTTCAAAACTTTTTTTTCTCCGTTATCTTTGTCAAAAAAACTTCGAAAATATATGTTTTCGAACAACACAAGCCTTAAAATATGGTTATTCTGGACAGCTTAGCGGGACTTTAAAATAAGGTCATCGTGTCGACGCCAGAAGCGGAAGGAAAGCTGTCACAACCGTTAACAGTATTACCATATGAGTGTGCAGACTTTTATCATCAAATTCTAAATTCGCAATTTCATCATCATCAGCCATTTGGCCTCTATGTAGTTACATATCTACAAAATGTACAAATAGGTACATACTCCATTAAAATAAGCTAGCGTTTGTTAAAGTTAGGGCGAATTCACACAGCAGATCTGTTTTTACAGGACCGTTTTTTACGGATCCTTCGGAAACAGTGGTTTACTAGATCGGGAATACTGTCGTATACGGCATCACGAAAACAAAAAGGATTCTGTAAAACGGATGCTGTGTGAATTCGCCTTTAAAGTTTTCTAAATTACAGACTTCAGTAAGCTCAATTGTTTGAATTGTAAACACTAGTTCTAATTTGTTTTCATTTATTGATTGCAATATTACTATCATAGACCTATAAAAGGTCAATGAGGCGATTATCAGGGGAAGACCTGCGTTTAGCTGTGGACGGTTATAGAATGTTGAAGAGACCTTAAATAAAGAACAAGGTCCGACCACGGAGAGAGATCTATAGTTTGGCTATTTTAAACGTTACGTTAACCGGACCTCTTACATTTTTCGAAGATTATAAGAAATTATTGAATTTCATGATTAATAAAGTTACCTGCCTATAAGTACTAGGTACTCATTATTCACGGACGTAATATTATGTTATATTAACAAAACAAACACATTATGTTCTGCTTAGTTTGTAGGTTTGGAGCTAGACACAGATATTTTAATAATTTAATTTACATTTCTATGAGGCTAGATGATACTGTGTGAATTGTCCAGCATTATTTATTTATTACTAAGCATATCAACGAACTATTTTAAATGCAATATCACCGTATCTAACAAGTTTAGTTTTTTCAATTTTCTACCGATAACACGAAAAGTAAGTAATTCTAAAACTAAGTAAGTAGGTACCTACTTAATAAAATCATCTGAAGATGATACTTGGATCCCATCAAACCGGTAATTTTTGGTGTTTACTAAGGAAGGTCGGTCCACTGACCTATTGACCTTCACAAGACCGGTTGCGTCGCCAACTAGAGCGTGGTCGATACTAAACATTATTTATAATATTAAAAAGAAAGCGGACCACTACCCAATGGAGTAGACTAGACCTGCTGCTGCATGCAGGAACTCGTTCCTCGAGGAAATTATGCGGGTTTCATTCATCATCATACCGCTTAAACGCGGTTTATAAAACCATTGCCTAGAGTTTTGACTAGAGAAAATCCCGAAAACCGCAGAACACCTCGGAAACGTGATTGAAATGCCAATGGTTCTAAAATAGTCTTCCTTGAAAATTACAATTGATAATTAGGCAGTACCTACCTAGACTGCAAAATATTTTTCTGTTTTACAGATGATCGGGACAACCATACCCCGTGTTTTTCTATTGCTCGCCGTTTTGGGGACGACACGCTCGCAATCTTATCCTGATCCAAACTTCAATAACGGAGGTAATAATTAATTAATAAGTAACACGCAAGTCAAGTCACAGATTTATATAATGTGGGAGAGAATTACACAGTCGTCGTGTGATTAGCACATACCTAGTTACTTGCTCTACCAGCATTATTTGTTGCTCTACATGGTCCTATCTAACGTTTTCGAACTAGTTTTACGGAAGAGCAATAAATATCGAATCCCGTTTGTAAGAGACTCAAGCAAGATTTACAAAACACTTACGAATTGAACGTGCTAAACACTGCAGTTCCACCAACGACAAAAGTATCGGCACTGCACTAAACAAATTTTAAAGTATGAATCACTCGACAGACGTTCCAAATTTATGCAAACAGGTTCGCCAGCTCAGGCAACAACAAATCTGGGAGAAGTAGAGTCCCGAGAGAATGGACTGGAGCTAGAGTTCAACTACCATGACCACGACCAGCTAACGAGGTATCTGAGGGCGATATCGGCGCGGTATCCTGCACTCACGGCACTTTACTCTATAGGAAAGTCTGTACAGGGTAAGTTAATTCTGCCATTACATTCACACATACCTACAACATAGTCCGACTAGTAATCTAGGCGTGTGGGAAGATTATTGTTACAGGGAAATATTTCGTGCACTTAGATTAGACAGTTCAAATCCTTGGCATGTATTTTATTGGCCGCAAGTGGTATAGATTTCAACATTATGTTGGTATTTAAGTTAACAACTGGTTAGTCCAGATTAGTACAGGTAGGCCTTGGTTGGTGCTTATTTTTAAACGTATTAAAATACCTAGGCAGAAGTGCAATCGCCAATCTAAGTTGGAATATATATCCTTATGAAAAACTTGACCTTGGTATCTGCCAAAACAGTGTCAAAAACAAACAACGGCTCTAGTTGTAAGTTCTTACGATTCGCTGTAGGTAAATGTAGCTTAGCTTTCTCTTCGACACTTAGGTTGTTGTCCTGATGATTTCATGTTTCCCTAGGTCGAGACTTATGGGTGATGGTGATATCGGCTTCCCCATACGAGCACATGATAGGAAAGCCTGACGTTAAATACGTGGCGAACATTCATGGCAACGAGCCGGTTGGTCGCGAGTTGCTTCTTCATCTCATTCAGGTAAATGCCAACCAAAGATTTTTTATCAGTACCTACATGACATGACTTATCAATGCAATTTCGGCTTCGATCTAGTCCCATTTTGCGTAACTTTGCGCTATTATGACAACTTTGTATCAGGAAATGAAAAGTGAATCAGTACATTTGGTGTGTTCACGAACTGAGACGATTCGTTCAAGTTATAAACAATCCCAGCACACATTACACACCTAACCACGGAATATAAACCCACGATTTTTTTCAGTACCTAGTGACGTCATACGAGACGGATGCCTACATTAAGTGGTTACTGGATAACACCAGGATACACTTAATGCCCTCGATGAACCCTGACGGTTTCGCCATCTCCAACGAGGGACAGTGCGACACGATTCACGGGAGGTGAGTCGCTTGATGAGAATGACCTGGATTCAACTGAATTCTATCAACAAATTACGCAATCAAATGCGTTTCATTGTGCTGAAAATTATATCAACTATGTAGGTACATGTATGTTTTACACGATTCAAAATAGTTATTCGGGTCACGGTGCCATTAAAATCCGTCCGCACAAGGACGGAACATTGCGTTACAAATATCAATTAATCAAGTTTCTATTGATCAGGAATAGAAGGAAAGTCTCCGAGAAAGTAAACTGGTTCCCTTTCGTTGCAGGCACAACGCACGGCGGTATGATTTGAACCGCAACTTCCCCGACTATTTCAAGGCGAATACCAAACAGCCTCAGCCGGAGACGGAAGCGGTTAAGGAGTGGATCAGCAAGATCCAGTTCGTACTGTCAGGGTCGCTGCACGGCGGAGCGCTGGTCGCCAGCTATCCTTTTGACAACACGCCCAATGCCAGTAAGCATTTACTTAACGCTACAACTTCACGCGTTTCTAGGGCACTTTCACTGATGACTATCAAGTGGCCAGTAGCGTTTGCATGCGAAAGCACAATGCCAAAGGTTCATGCCATCACAACATTCATTCAAAACAATGAGTGTTTTGGAGGAAGGACGCTTTCAATTTTACTCTACCGAGTATTAGAAAGTTTTCGTGATAATCGGCCAATTTAATACCAATAGTTATGATTATTATGATGGCAATAAATTGTTCAAAATTACGGAAAAGAAACGACGAAATAATAAATGTCAGTAAATTTTGTGATTGGCAATAAAATTGTTTTTCCATTTTGCACGCTATATCAGGAATCTGCCGGTCTTCAGTGTCTTGTTCGGGTAAAGTACAATTATTTATAGAAAACCGTCAGGAAAACTTTATTTTGTGCCTAATACTAGAACTTTATAAATAATAGTTTTTTTCTGTCTACATATCCTCTAAACGCAGTGTTCCAAAGCTTCGGTCATTCCCCTTCGTTGACCCCGGACGACGATGTTTTCCGCCACCTATCCCTCGTGTACTCCAAGAACCACGCAAAGATGTCTCGAGGCGTTTCGTGCAAGTCTGGCTCGCCGCGATTCGAGAACGGAATCACTAATGGTGCTGCCTGGTACCCACTCACTGGTAAGATCGATATAATCCCATTTTTCCAAAGAATAAATGACCAGCCTCGCCGATACCAAACTAGATACAAACACAAACTGATTATCCCCGCATCAAAATTAAAAATTCACCAATCCTCCTTGAACTCGTTGGCGGTAAAAATTATAACAAAATACCAGAAAACATAAAATGTATAGAAAAATAACATGTACTTACGATATAGGTAACTAAAATGATACTCATTAAAAAATGATTTTACGAACTTGCTGATTTCTTCAATGATTGTTTTAGCGACTCATAATATAAGTAATAGGTATCATCATCATCATCAGCCTATAGTAGTCCACTGTTGGACAGGCCTAATAAGCGCCATAGCTGGTCTAAATGGGTACATACTGTAAACATTTTATGATTAAGGTTTTTTGTTTAGTGCATACCCACCCGCACTCTGGGTTAAAAATTACGATTTCGGCGGGAATTGAACCCGCGCCCCGCACTCACCAAGATCCGATGACTGTATGAATTTTTGCATTCAATAAAAATACTGAAAGGTGAAACCTAAGACGTTACGTTATTGTTACATTTGTATGTTCAATACCCATACCACCGATAAAAATCACTAGGACCCATACTACGCATTAGACACAAGCACGACAGAAACAATGAATCAACATTATCAAATCGACGACTTTTAACATAATATAATATAATACCTTATCTAAATGAAAGAAGCTAATACATACCTTATACGGAGCACAGATTGATAACGTTATAGTGGATTAGTTTTTATAACTTATCTAGGCGTGTAACATTTCAGGTGGTATGCAAGATTACAACTACTTGTGGCATGGATGCATGGAAGTCACATTAGAAATATCCTGTTGCAAATATCCCCCCGCGCATGAACTACCCAAATACTGGCAGGATAACAAACAGGTAAGGCACAAAAACTACAAAACTTGTCACTAGGGACTCTGTAATTAGATATGTAGTGCTTTCTAGAATAAGCTAAAGAATAACGCAAAACCAGAGACAAAAATCGTGGTCGATAGAGATATATAAGCAGCCGAATTTGACTCCCAAGGTTCCGCAGGAGATTGAATGCCGATGACTCCGCAAGCAACTCTCGCACCGGCATTACCAGTGGTGAGCGTATCTCCAACTCCACTCAATCCAAGATCATCTCGATCCTCGTGAAGCACAAGAGTACGTCCCAAAATGTTGTTTGACCCTCGTAGCGCGATCACTGTGTCCACAAACTCAAAATCTGCAACTACGATATCATTTCCTTGGAATAATACATTTCCGAGATCGCCTACGTGCCTGACGGAGGCCTCTCGAGCTGCGTGGTTGTTTCCTTCCGGGTTGAAGTGCGCTCCAGCTGCAGTGCAAGTGTCTGTGTCTCCGAGCTCGTGCACGTGGAAACCGTACTCGCCAACAGGCAGGCCGGTTATTCTACCGGATACTCTAAGACCTGCATCGGTCTCGGTGAATGTCACTGTTCCGTTTATGGCACCATCCCTTAGATGTGCAACGGCTACGCGTTGACAAGTCGCGTAATGGATAATGTTGAATGCAATTAAAAATAATAGAGAACGGTGTAACATTTTTGTAAGATTTTGAATACACGTTTCGGATCTACAATTTCTAGAGTATACTGATACTAGAACGCTGTGCGATTGCTTTTATCGGGCATCTTATTAAGCTATTCTTATCATTAAAGAAATACTTCTTTAAGATAAGATTTGCCGATAGGCCCAATGTAGGCGATACCATTCTCACAATCTAGGACTGATGAAGTGATGACAGATTGAACAGGGTTGAAGAATTTATGGTTGCAAAAGATTTCACCAATCTCGACATACCAGAAGATTATAAGTTTCGAAATGCTTTCTACCTCGCTAAAACAATAGCTAGAGGAAATAACCAGACGAATATTAACGTTGGCATGTTTTAAGAAACTTACCAGTGAGATTAAAAACTATCATGTGATGATTTTTAGATACGTTTTACGGCTCACAAATTAATTTATGGGACCATTTCGGGATCATTCTCTCATGCCGTAGCTAAAGAATTTTTTAAATCGTTCATAATTGTCAGAGAAATCTCAGTATGACAAAGGACGAACATACATAAAAAAAAATACATACAACCGAACACATAACCTCCTCCTAAAATCGGTTAAAAAAGTACTCCTTTGTCACCAGTCGATGATCAAATACCTGGCAGAGGTGCACCGCGGCGCTCATGGCTTCGTAATGGACGAGAACGGTAACCCTGTGGAGAGAGCCGCTGTCAAAGTTAAGGGCCGTGACGTCACTTACCACACCACCAAGTACGGAGAGTTCTGGAGGATACTGCTGCCGGGGACGTACAGAATCGATGTAAGTACTTTCTTTATTGGATAGATTATTTAAAGGTCGTATAATGGGGCCTCTACCAAGGCCGTTTTGTGAAAAGGATAGGCATAGAATTTCGCGTTCATAGGAGCGGGACAGAGCAGACCGCGTATGCAAAAAACAAGATTTCTTCTAATTAAAAGAGTACGGATCAAGTAATCAAATATTTATTTTGGCGAATCTGTTACCATGCTTTTGCTTTTTTTCAATACAAAAATCAAGTCAGTAAGTCATATTATTTGAGAGAAGAAGGCAAATATTCATCAAAATTGAGATGTTTTAAATATTTTATTTCGTCAAACTTTACAGATTACAGATTAAACAATTTGGTAAGAAATTGTAGGGGAAAGGCGTACAAAATGACATACCCTCTGCTAAATCGGTCATAATTCAAGTTTTATTTATTGTTTTCACATTTTAATCAGCTTTACATTAACCTTGGTTCAGTACTTTATCAAAATTAAAGAGATTAATCCACTTAATACCAAAACAAAAAACTTGAAGAACATTTTAAAAAACATTGACAAAATCCGTTTTGTCCACCCTGTGCGGGTAAAATGACATACATCATGTGGACAAATTGCTATACCAAAATAATATGTTTTTCTTTCAAATAAAAGATGTCGTCTTCTTTGGAACGTCTGCACATGATGCATGTGCCCATTTCTTGCAGCTCATGCACTTTATCCAAACTTCCCTTGGCTTGGACCTGGAGTACAGTCTGGTTTCCAAAAGCTTTATATGTTCAACCAACTCTCATTCCATTTCACAAGTGAAGATACTTTTGTATCTTCCCATACCCTTTGTGGTTGGGGCTATGTTTTTATTCTCGCCTAATGCGTGTCTTCTTAGTGTTGCTTGTGGAACACCATCCATACACTTTAGAAGCCATCAGCCAACCTATTTCATTTTAATTCACAACTTCAATAGCCTTTTCCATGAATGTTTTATCCCAACCCTGTCGGTCCGTCTTTCTTGGACAATTTTGAAGCATTTTTGATGATGTGTGGATGTTTGAATTTTTGATCTGAAAGAAGAAAAAAATTGGTGGGTCAAATGACATAGTATACCATTTTACCCGGACAAGGGGTATGTCATTATGTACACTTTCAAATTTATAACCTCAGAAACAAAAACAAATAATACTCTTATTTTTATGAGAGTTCAACACATCATCGAGCTTTTTTAGTTCAATGACAATAAACACACTCCAACAAAGAGAAATAAAAGTAAAAAATAACTTACATAAACCGCGAAGCAAAATCCATTGGAACAAAACTCGTGATGGTGTAAAATTTGCAAACCGCTGTCCTCGTCAAACGGCCGAGCGGGTGTGACTGGCATTGCGACAGGTTGTTGCCTGTTACTAGGCGGCCTCTGTGTGTCGAAACGGGAACTAAATAGTCTGTGGTTTCGGAGAAAATACCACTGTGTCGTTTTGTCCACCTATGTCATTTTGTACGCCTTTCCCCTACATGTCACAAGTTATTACTTATTATAACTAAGTATTATAAAATAAATAATAGAATTATAATTTTATTTATAATGAATACAACTTTATACAACTAATCAAAAAACTACCTTGGCACTTTTGTACAGATTGAAATGGAATATTAGGTGTAGAAGTCTAAGAATCCTAGATTTCATATTTGAACAGCAGTAGGATCTCAAAGATATGTTGATTTTTTCGAAAGACCAGCCTTATGGCCTATATTTATATCGCATATATTTACAGCTATTCCAAAAATATAGTACCTAGAAACGAATCAAACGAGCCTGAAAGGAACGTCTTAAACAACGACATGATGATGAAGTTTTGTCATAATCAACGGCCTTGAGGCTTGGAACTAATTTGCTTTTGAGTTTATGAAACTTTACACTGACTACATCAGTTATGTCCTCTATAAATAGTGTATTCCACGAAGAACCAACAAAAAGAGCTCAGCAACAGAAATAACGTTTATATTTTATTGTTCTGTAATCCAATAATCTAATAGTTGGACAGGTGTACCGGATGGAATCTAAATATATTACTTCTACTAGAGATGGATTGTTTGTATAACAATCTCATATTTGAAAGTATTAAGATCGTAAAACCAAACACGTATCGTACCTATCGTATTTAACTGAGTATTATATGTTTCTGCAATTCCTATGAACATTATCTATGTTGACGCTGAAAATCTCTGTAAATTGTAGGTTGCCGCAGAAGGATATATCCCACAGGAGGTAGAATTCATCGTCATCGAAAGTCATCCAACTCTTCTCAACGTCACTCTGCACTCAGCCAAAGTAAGTAAGAGAACTAGAACTTAGGAATTACTAAACTCTCACTAAAACTTTGATGAAGGTTTCCTAATGTAAATATTATTTTCTGTTTCTGTAGGTTTCTTTCTGTGTACATACGAAAGGTAAAAAAAGTAGAGCAGAATTTAACC
Source organism: Eupithecia vulgata (assembly GCA_946478455.1). Classification (NCBI taxonomy): domain Eukaryota; kingdom Metazoa; phylum Arthropoda; class Insecta; order Lepidoptera; family Geometridae; genus Eupithecia; species Eupithecia vulgata. Next base: position 9,853,157 of record OX297873.1, on the reverse strand, counting down.
CTTTGATGCACTGATTCTATAAATTCTCGTCGACAATAGGTATGATGACTGATTTTGAGAAACTAGTCCGAGATGTTTTCAGACATCTACTGAATACAAAATAATAAATCATATTTCTGCAAAAAAGGATATCGAAGGAAAAATTGAGCATTTAAAAATGCAATTTCAATTTCGCTCAACATTTGGGACGCCTATAACGTCACCGAATGCACGAAAATCTGGTGATACAGAATGTCCCTAATATATTTTTACAAAATAATAATTAATCTAGATCAAAATAACAAAAATACACAATTATTTAATACTCGTATATGGCTCAGGTATACTTCGGTAAATAAATAATTTTGGTGATTTTTAGATTGTCATCATCCCTATTGCACGTGAGACTACACATGCGCGATATATAGAGCTTAGACACCATTAGCGTAGCAAAGCAATTAAACTTTAACTTCATTATAATACGCGGTTAAAACACTCGAATTAAGTAGTACATTTAGATTTCAGCAAAAGTATAAGGTTTACCTTCACGTTAGACTCAATAAGGCAAGCAAGACGCAACAAAATGCTTAACTTTATAAATCGCGCATTTGTGGTAGAGTATTATTGAATGGGTGGTTACTGGTTTGGTAACATGTAGCATTGGTTTAGGGCTACGTCCCCAGCCGGCCTACGCCGCGAAAACCCGGAGCAAAGCACGCATCTACAAGTCCTTCCACCACCACGGCCGCCCTTAGCACTCAAGATGGAATTATCTCTTTCCCCGAAGACTGAATCCGTGTTGAGCTCGCATAAACGCTTCGTAGTTGGTAATTTAATATTCGGTAAATAAGTCGAGAATATATTTGCGGCTAGCACTTATTATATTAACTTTGTAGTGGTTAGTGTCGTGGGTTAAGTAAACGTTACGAACAGGTATTTGTCTCAAGGGGTTACGATTGTTAAGAAATATTTACTAAATTTAAAAAATCTGTACCTACCTTTGGTAACTTCATAGAAAGGACAATAATGCTTTTAGGTATATTTTAATAGTGAATGTTTACACTATGTTTTGATAGTTGATTCGTAGATAGTGACAATTACTATTAAGTTCCTTCATAAATATCAAAGTACAAAGATTTTTATAGTAAAGAATCTCTATGTATGTAAGTTATGTAGTAAATGAAATTGTTCTAATTGAAAATTAATATAAATACTTATGCAACAGTAGGTACTATCTAATTATTTTACATGTAATCTTGGATGACCAATGGTGAGTTTATTTAGAAGTTTAGACTGTAAATAATTGCATGAACTTTTGCTTCGGTGAAGGTGTGCCTTGCCATGTATCATATTTTCGTGGAATATGGGCAATAGCCCATGCCATATTCATATTGTTTTTAACACTTTCATGGTTTAACGCAATCACTGCTGGGCAATGAATACGTGATCTACAGTTTTGTCACATTACGAGAGCACTAGTTTTACGCAACATGGTTTTTTTCAGCGCTTTTTATATGATACTTTTTGTAATATTTACGAGTGGGTAACGTATAGTTTTAGAGTTAATTGTAGTATTGTCTTCAAGTGTTTTCATTTCATCTTTCGGCTTTGCTTAGGAGTGAGTACGGACATCGATAATGATCGATAAGCACCAATTCTGTCTTTGGTATCGACATGAACAAAATGTATCTATGGTATCGATGAAATTCGACAAGAACAGACCGTTCTAACCGTAGTTTATGGACCACCGATTCTTATCGCAGTCCGTGCTCGCACGCACTCCACGTGCTGTAAGATTCCAGTAAATATTTATATTTATTTATATAAATTACAGAGAATTGACGGCCAGTACTACAGACCGGCCCCACCCCCGCCGCGAATCCCACAATCACCAGTGCAGACAGGCTTCATAGCTTCCATCACAAACTCTTTAGGCAGTCTCGTCTCTAACTTCTTTGGTTAGACTTAAGACATGTAAAACGATATGCTAGATAAGATAGACTAGAGCGAACCGTCCGTCAATATTCTGTGCCGAATTGGAGATTCCCGGATTCTGAACGAACAGTGCGTACCCGCTCTTGGGAATATGAAACATATTTTCGTTCAAATCGTAGGCGTCAAAGTGCGAAGTTTTAGACGCATAGTATTATGTAGTTTAAGTTGTGTGTTTATGTTAAATGCGTAAATGTGTAGCTTTATAGCTTTTTGAACAATTGCCTGTCGAATTTATTGTTATGTTAGTAGGTAGTTTAAGATGCTCGACTGTTTGAATCTATATTATAAGCAGATTTTTAAGAGTTTAGGTAGATTTAAGTTTGTTGTAAATATTGGTAGGTATTTATTTTTGAAATAAAATTAACTTATTACAAACAGCGACTTTTATTTATCATACCATTCTTCCTTATAGTAAAGTTTTATCGTTATCACATTTATCTTAACAATTGGAATGAATTATTTCATAATTGAATATAACACTTTAGTATGGCATTATTAAAAAAAAAATACTGGCTGACAATCCTTTTCTAGATTTTTGAACACAAAAGACCTCATTTTCTGATTCAAACTTTTTGTTTGTAACACTGAAAACTTTAAGAATGTGTCACACATCTATTTACAATAAAGTCCTGGCCGGTAATAAAAAAGCACGCCTGCCGACGCGGCATTGGCTATGCAAATTTAAATAAAACGTGCCTTTAAATTAAAAAGTAACGTAAATGAAGGGCAGCTTACATCAAGCATCCACCTTGACTTGATCCCTGGCTACTTGGAAAGCAGCTATGAGCGATGCCAACTCGATTCTCTCGCTACAGCCGCTGGACAGCCGCGCCTCTGCATCGGCCATCTTTATTATCAGAGATATTAGTACTTCCGGGGGCAGTTTCACTACAACAACAAAAAATAAGATTAATGATGAAATACGCACATCTTCCATTATGAGCTGCCGCGTTAGACCACGAGGAATGGAAATGGAGGAAAGGAAGGTCTTTGCCCAGCAGTGGGAGAGTTACAGCTTGTTAATGTCCATAATCCACACGCTGGGCATGAGGGTTGGGGATCGCAGTTCGTTGGCAGATCAATTCTACAAGAGGCGCCGCTGAACCCCTGGTATGCCCCGTATCTAACGACACCCAAGGGAAGAGTTGGTGTAGTGCAAATTCTAAGTAGACTCCACACGGCTGTCGTTTGGGGGAAGCCTATGTTCAGCTGTGGACGTATCTGGACTGCTGTGTTAATGATGTGCGTTTGATTTGATATAACGAGCTCCAATGAATTAAATGAACTTACTTCTTTGGATAATGGTGTGAACTTCGGTCAGGATATCGCTGAGCGCTAGACCTTTAGCTAGTTTCAGGTCTTGGATGTCTGTGAATGCTACGTTCAGGAAATGTGCTGATTTCAAGAGTCCCCTCTTATCTAACCTAACCTAAGAAAGTGTCACACGGGCGCTGCGACGTCGCAACGCAGTGACTTCAACGCAATGAGTGCCACACGAGCGCTGCGACGACGCCGCGACGCAACGCAACGCAGCTTTCTCCGACGTCGTCGCAGCGTCGACGTATATGTAGGTGTATATAAATTGTATGTAGTCTTTGAACGACAATGGAGTCAAGATAAGATAATCTAAATCAACATCTTCCACGCTCATTTTCACACGAATTATTTTAAATGTGTACAAGTGTCAGTTTCGATATTCTAAACAATACTGCGCTGTTGTGCGTTGTCACAGCGTCGTCGCACCGAGCACCCCTTCCCGCCTCGTCTCCCTCACTCCTTGTGCTGCGCGTGCGTTGTTTCGATGCACGTTGTTTCAACGCATCGTGTGGCATGCCGGGCAGATTTGTATGTAGCGTCAACGCTGCGACGTCGCAGCGACGACGCAACGCAGCGGCAGCGCCCGTGTGGCATCTCTCTAAAGAGTGTGATTGTCAAATTAAGCCTACATCTCAGAATTCACGGGATTCCCGCGGTAAACAACTCTAATTACTATATATGATTCAAACTTTTTCTTTGGAATTTCAAAAGGATACTTTTAAAACAGGTAGCGAAGTCGTTTTCATTCAGCAGCCAACTCACGACATTGGTGATATCGGACCTGAGCGGGTGGCCCACGCAAGTGTACACATTGTCTTCCGTGACGTCGTGGTACGCCATCCACGTGCTCTGCAGTGTGTTCAAGACTTTACGCATATCTCCACCGGATAGTGTGAGAAGTGCTTTGATTCCATCTTCGGATAACTTGACGCTGAAATGTGTAATTTGTTTAATAACACTTTTAAGGCGAATAGAGAAGTGAAACTAGCGCCACATTAAGTCATACTTATGTTTTTATGTAATGGCAAATAACTTTGTATCACTTGTTTTTAGGGTTTCAAAGATCGGTTTTGAAACCCTTATGGTCTCGCTTTGTCCGTCCCCGCTCTTTCTTGAATATCTCAGTAACTACTGCAGCTATTAACTTGAAATTTGAAATAATGATACATTTCGTGCGCCATTACTGATTTAAAGAAAAAAATATATAAATAAATGAAAAATGAAAATGAATATTTTCAGTACAAATTTTGATGTTGCAATTTCAAAAGAGACCTAGGAAGGCAAATGGGGTATCAAATGAAAGGTATTGTTTTGTACATTTCAAAACACTTTTTGAAATTTCTGTAAATTTCATACTTTTTGAAATATTTCAAAAAAAGTCGAAAAATTGACCATACCCCCCACCCTAGCTCCGAAGATTGCAGACCGATCCATGTACAATGTACTAGGCGTTTGTAGACATCGATCTATATTTTACAGGAAAAATTTAAAGAAGTCTGTAATAATAATAGTTTTTGAAAAATTGTCAAAAAGGGGGGGAATTTTTTTTCAAAAGGGGTGGTACCTACCTATGTGGGGTATCAAATGAAAGGTATCGTTTTGACCATATCAAAACACTTTTTGAAATTTCTGTAAGTTTCATAGTTTTTGAAATATTTCAAAAAAAGACGAAAAATTGACCATTCCCCCCCCCCTAGCTCCGAAGATTGCAGACCGATCCATGTACAATGTACTAGGCGTTTGTAGAAATCGATCTATATTTTACAGGAAAAATATAGAGAAGTCGGTAATAATAATAGTTTTTGAAAAATGGTCAAAAAGGAGGGGATTATTTTTTCAAAAGTAGGGGTACCTACCCAAGTGGGATATCAAATGAAAGGTATCGTTTTGACCATTTCAAAACACTTTTTGAAATTTCTGTAAGTTTCATACTTTTTGAAATATTTCAAAAAAAGACGAAAAATTGACCATTCCCCCCCCCCTAGCTCCGAAGATTGTAGACCGATCCATGTACAATGTATTAGGCGTTTGTAGACATCGATTTATATTTTACAGGAAAAATATAGAGAAGTCTGTAATAATAATAGTTTTTGAAAAATGGTCAAAAAGGGGGGGAAATTTTTTTCAAAAGGAGGGGTACCTGCCTATGTGGGGTATCAAATGAAAGGTATCATTTTGACCATTTTAAAACACTTTTTGAAATTTCTGTAAGTTTCATACTTTTTGAAATATTTCAAAAATAGTCGAAAAATTGACCTTTCCCCCCCCCCTATCTCCGAAGATTGCAGACCGATCCACGTACAATGTATTAGGCGTTTGTAGATATCGATCTATATTTTACAGGAAAAATATAGAGAAATCTGTAATAATAATAGTTTTTGAAAAATTGTCAAAAAGGGGGGGAATTTTTTTTCAAAAGGGGGGTTACCTTCCTATGTGGGGTATCAAATGAAAGGTCTTGTTTTGACCATTTCAAAACACTTTTTGAAATTTCTGTGAGTTTCATACTTTTTGAAATATTTCAAAAAAAGACGAAAAATTGACCATTCCCCCCCCCCTAGCTCTGAAGATTGCAGACCGATCCATGTACAAATTGTACAATGTATTAGGCGTTTGTAGATATCAATCTATATTTTACAGGAAAAATATAGAGAAGTCTGTAATAATAATAGTTTTTGAAAAATGGTCAAAAAGGGGGGGATTTTTTTTTTCAAAAGGAGGGGTACCTGCCTATGTGGGGTATCAAATGAAAGGTATCGTTTTGCCTATTTCAAAACACTTTTTGAAATTTCTGTAAGTTTCATACTTTTTGAAATATTTCAAAAATAGTCGAAAAATTTACCTTTCCCCCCCCCCTATCTCCGAAGATTGCAGACCAATCCACGTACAATGTATTAGGCGTTTTTAGATATCGATCTATATTTTACAGGAAAAATATAGAGAAGTCTGTAATAATAATAGTTTTTGAAAAATGGTCAAAAAGGGGGGGAATTTTTTTTCAAAAGGGGGGTACCTACCTATGTGGGGTATTAAATGAAAGGTATCGTTTTGACCATTTCAAAACACTTTTTGAAATTTCTGTGAGTTTCATACTTTTTGAAATATTTCAAAAAAAGACGAAAAATTGACCATTCCCCCCCCCCTAGCTCCGAAGATTGCAGACCGATCCATGTACAATGTATTAGGCGTTTGTAGATATCAATCTATATTTTACAGGAAAAATATAGAGAAGTCTGTAATAATAATAGTTTTTGAAAAATGGTCAAAAAGGGGGGGATTTTTTTTTCAAAAGGAGGGGTACCTGCCTATGTGGGGTATCAAATGAAAGGTATCGTTTTGCCTATTTCAAAACACTTTTTGAAATTTCTGTAAGTTTTATACTTTTTGAAATATTTCAAAAAAAGACGGAAAATTGACCATTCCCCCCCCCCTAGCTCCGAAGATTGATGACCGATCCATGTACAATGTATTAGGCGTTTGTAGATATCAATCTATATTTTACAGGAAAAATATAGAGAAGTCTGTAATAATAATAGTTTTTGAAAAATGGTCAAAAAAGGGGATTTTTTTTCAAAAAGGGGTACCTACCCATGTGGGGTATCAAATGAAAGGTATCGTTTTGACCATTTTAAAACACTTTTTGAAATTTCTGTAAGTTTCATACTTTTTAAAATATTTCAGAAAATTGATTGTCCAAATAATTGGCAAATGTTTGAAACCCTCGGCGCGCGAGTTACACTCGCACTTGGCGAATCTTGTTTATTATTACATTAACGAATCTCGATTACTTCTGTGGCGCGGTGAGCGAAGGTCCGCCCGCGACGCAGGAGGTTCCGGGTTCGATTCCCGTCTTGGGACAAATGTTTGTACGATCTGCAGATATTTGTCCCGGGTGTTCTGGTCGTTTTCAATATATAATAAAAAATATCTATCTGTGTATTATGTATATCAGTTATCTATAGTACCCATAACACAAGCTCTGCTTAACTTGGAGCTAGATAATGCTGTGTGAATTGTCCAGCATTATTTATTATTTATTTATGAAATTGTAAATTCTACGTGGGAGAAGCCGATGGACCTTTTAAACTTTTTTTATCAGAAAAGGTGGCGCTAGTTTCGTTTCTCTATTCGCCGTAAAGTATTGGTTCCAAAATTAAAGTAGGTCTATTGTGGTAGAACCACAGTTGTGAGTAGACTTACCCTTCAGCATTTGCTATTTCCTGCAGACGTGGTATGATCTGGTTCTGAGCGAGCGGCGCAAATCTGAACCTTGTGCACCGAGACTGAAGGGCTGGTATTATCTTGCCGAGGTAGTTGCATATTATGCAGAAACGCACGTTTTCTGTGTACTTTTCAATTACTGAAATTAAAATCCTGGTCAGTGGTCATTCATTAGATAGGCAAAATACACCTGTATTAGTGTTTATGTATCTACATTTTTATGTGATATGTAAACTAATAATAAGTTTTTTATTCAGAAAGAAAATAACAATCAAATAACAAATTTAAATTAAAACTAGTATTTACAATAGAAACAATTAAGCTTTCTGCAAACTGTTGCAATTGCAAACAATCTACAGGTAGCTCAACTGATCCATATCAATACCAGTTGGAAGCGTGCCTAAGACACTGGCTGCATTGCCCCGCTGTATAGCAATGCTGATGCGCTGTGCCAGATACTCACCAGCTCTCGGGTCACGCGTCGCATCGACCAGACGCTCAGATAATTTTTTGAAAACCCGGAGAGCCTCGGTACCCCACGAACCTAGGGTCTCGACTCCAAGGGGAGCAAATGTGTAGGCTCTGTCGAGACCTGCATATTTGCGCCTCTTGAGATCTTCGGCAAAATCTGCCGCCGCACCAGTAAAACTAATTAGTGGTTTATCTTTTTTCTTCTTCAAATGGTGGTCAAAAAAATTAAGTAAATAAAATTAAAAACCTATTTGTAAATTGATAATAATTACTATTTATAAAGCTGTATATATTATAAAATTTGTCTTGTCTAAGTGCTTATTTTATAAGCCTAAAGAAATAAAGTTATTGACTTTGTTTGAAATGGATAAAGAAAATGTTATTAAATCACACCATACAACAGCTTAAAGCTTATAGAGATAAATAAAAATTAGCGCAAATATTAAAACAAATAGTTTTTATTTCATAAATAAACAATATTAATCCTTATTGTACATGACAAACAGTCGAAGATGCCTTCCTTTGTATTTTCCTAAAAGCTTTTCTGTTCATAATAAGGGAGTGGGTACTCGTAGTTTCTTCTTTATTTGCGCTATGACCATTCTTCTCCGGTTCCTTAGGGTGTGGAGATTTCTGGTTCACGGTGATTTGTGGTAACTTGCGGACTTTTAAGCCCAATGCTCTAGCTACTAGGTTCGTGAAAGCTACATTCACCTGAAACAAAGAAATCGAGTAGGTATTTATGTTGGGAAACTGAAACTCCATATTGGCCCGTATTATGAAAGCTTGCTCAGTCATGGATCTAGGGTATGTTTCATATCATCATCATCAGCCTATACCAGTCCACTGCTGGACATAGGCCTCCCCTAGGGTTTGCTTGAGTGACGTTTATGCCATAGAAAAGTGTTACTCAAGCATATATCGATGACTGAGCAAGCTTTATAATACAAGCCTTGAATCTCCGAATATTCAAACGCAAATCAGATTTATGCAGGTGAATCAAATGAAAATCTGTCAAAAATTCGTAACTTGAGATTCTTGAAATGGACTGAAATCTAAGGGTATTTCAGTATTTTATCATTTTTCTGATATGTATTTGTATGCTTACCATTTCACCAGTTCTAGCCGATCCTTTATACGTCTCTAGTAAATGTTCCGATGCAAATTTCTGTACGCAAGACAGCCGCACCGCCCTCTGGTGCTCCAGATCTGACTTATTCCCAAACAACGCCATAAGCGGCTTCTTCAATTCAGACTCGAAAAACTGCTTAACTTTACCCATCCACTCTGTTAGTTTCTCGAAACTTTGTAGATTTGTTAAGTCGTAGACGAAGAGTATAATCTGGAAACGAGAAAGATTAATAAAATAAAGTAAATAGGTTTATTTTATGTAGATTAGATTAAGGTAATATATTTTATATGGACCGTAGTTTTTAAGTATTTTACATCTTGTACTAAACTAATGTTGCCTGAAATAAATGATTTTTTATATTTTTTTTTATTAAAATAACTTTTTTATTCGTAAAGAGAAAATAACAGTACATATCCAAATCTGTGTTCACAATCATTTACCTACTTATCAATGTGCTGGCGGAACAAACTTCTGTCGCCGCTATCACTGTGTATAAGTCCACTTATAAGTTATTTGAAAATATTGATTCATTAATTAGTTACTTAGATATCCTAAGAGACTGACTAAGTCACTGTTAGGCTCAAAGTCCCTAATTAAATAAGAATAAAAAAAATGTGCGACGCTAGTAAACGTTTGACGCTAGTAACTGGTATGACGTATATTTTTCCACTATTTCATGCACCTTTCTGGTGAATTGGAATTTGCTTTTGATCGTCAGGTATTTCCTATTCACCAGAAAGGTGAAAAAGCGGAAACATAACCAGATACATTATCAGTATGTGCAGTACTTATTAATGCAACCTTAGCAAATAAACTCACATCGGATGCGTACAAATAATTCCCAAGCATGCTTGTATCGATCGCATTGCCGGCGACATCACAAAGCTGTAAGGGCACCGGGAGACAGAGTCCTATGCACTGTCCGGCCATCACCTCGGCGCCTTGTGTGCTACCGGCGGCGGCTACTCCGCTGCCCCCTAGGTACCGGCCACATAGACTACTCTGAAAAAAACCACAAGTCTAGCTAGAGCATTGAACAAAATAGTTTTACAGTGGGTGAGTAAATTGATTGTTATATTCTACGCATTAAGGCTCCCAATTATAAAAAAAAACCAGTAAATAGTTAAATGTTAAACGTCTACATTTTATTTATGGTTTGCAATAACGAGTTGTGTATTGTATTTTATGAATAACCAAAAATAAGTGCAAAATCACTCACAAGTCAAGAATTAAAGCCGTAGTTTACCACATCTTTACTAAGTATTAATGTAATGCTTTATTGAGAATATAACGCGGCTTTATGCCGCAAAAAACTTGGTGAACAATGGCCCTTAGATAGCAATTGAACAAGCAACTCGAAGAATAGTATTTATAGGATACTTACCTTCCCTGTTGCTGGTTGACCAACAACTGTAATTTTAACGGGCTTACTTTGAATCTCTTCATCATCACTATCTGACATTTTTTAGCTATTTAAACCAGCACAATCATCACAAACAGAAATTTTAAAGCACTAGCTCTCACCCCAGATCAGAAATAGTTTTAAAATCCATATTTAAACTATAAAATAAGTGTAGTTTTACAAATGGTGTCTGACTAACATAGGCCTAAGTCATTCTGTTTTAATTTGTTACTTAATGTGTCTTAAATACTAAAGCTACTCGCTTTACAACAGGTTTGTTTTGATAAAGGATATCCATGGCAACTTGTACTAGTGGAATGAAATAAAAACACATTTCATGATCATAATCTAAGCTAAGAAGGCATGTGAATCAATAACTTAATGTTGAGCTAACCTTGACTTGTCTAGCTTTTGTGAAATAGTGAAAAGAATAGAGCATGACTTTCGTGAGGTTTTAATAGACTTAGATAGAATAGACATACGGAATGTAGGTTCGTAGGATCTTTGGAAGAGACAAATTGGAGTAGTTTATTACATCTACCCATTGAAGTATTATTACAAGGGTAATTATAGGTACCTTTCGAATTTTGCTATAACAGTCTAACACACGTCATATACATACGACATTTGGTAACGGAGCTTAAGCGACATTTTGATCGAAAATGTGTTATGAATATCAGTCTGCTTAATAATTTATTGCTGTTTGAATGCGTACAATACTTTTTAGGCAAAATACATTTGTCGCTTATCCACAATTATTAAAATCTAATTTGTTATTGAATTGTTGACCTTACTAACAAATTTATAATATAGATAATAACAATACATTTTAATCCATTTTCATTTACCTAGAAAGGCCTAGATTATGCCATAATATTGGATGTTCTTGTTTTGCTCTTGGGTAAATAAATCTTCATGTCTGGCTGGATGTACCACCCTATCTTTTTTTTTCCACTTACGGTATTGCTAATGTTGCTTATGTCTCATCCTAGGAAGATTTTCTCTAAATACCGTTTCTTATACTCCATTCTTTACCCTTTAAAGTTAACAGGTATGTGACTTATGCTCTTTATTACATCTTGGTATGAGGAAATAAAATGTAGCTAAGTCTTCTGTACTTTTGTTTTTTCTGTAATGATGTAAATTACCCCAAATATCAATGTCCCGCAAAACTGAAAAAGGTATAGAGGAAAGAAAGAGTTTATAGTTATAACTGTAATAATTATTAATATAGATCTAATTTCTATAAAATTAAAACACTTTATAATTCCTTTATACCTTTTTTTACCTTACACTTACAGGACTCTTGGACATGTCAATAAATACAGATTAGATTAGTACATTAGGTATAAGAAGTGATCCAAAAGCAATTTTAATTTATTTAATTGAACTAACAGTATGTATGGATAGACGAGTGTGAGCACCATCGATTTTAAATTTACTATAGTGGTGAGCATCAATACAAACATATTTTGGTTTAATGGTGCAACATTGATAAACACATGTACAACCTTCTTAATAAATAAACATTAATTCATTCATGCATTCATACAGTCTGATTAAAAGAAAATCAGCCTCAATCAAACCTTAGAAAGTGTCTATGAAATGTTAAGTTAGGTATGAAGGTACTCACTTCTTCTCAAAGCATTTTGAGCATCATTAGTCATGGCATCTGCTTCATCTAAAATGATCAACTTTGGACCTGCTTTGAAAATGGTTCGAGTAGAAGCAAAACTCAGTATCTGCCCTCTTACAATTCCAATACCTCGATCATCTGATGCATTTAGTTCTAAGACCTGGAATAAACAATTTCATCTCAGCTTGTGATGAGTTTTTAACATTTGTTCAGGGTGTTCTGGTCGTTTTCTATGTATAATAGAAAAATATCTATTAATGTATTGTATTATAATTATGTATATCAGTTATCTAGTACCCATAACACAAGCTCTGCTTAGCTTGGGGCTAGATAATGCAGTGTGAATTGTCCAGCATTATTTATTAATACTCTGGCTTACTATGTACTATGTAGATAGCACAAATAAATGCAAATACCATCTTACACAATTTATCTTGTTAGAACATATTAACACAAACTTCTACCTTTAAATTTAATTGGGTAAGAATAAGAACTTAAATATTTACCATTGAATTGAATTGTTGAGGAGTATACATTTGTCGAGCGCAGGCTAGTATAGTTGATGTTTTTCCAGTTCCTGGGGGCCCATAAAATAACAAATGGGGCAGCTGATTGCCTTTCATGAACTGGTTGACTGAAAACATTAGTAACTTTTAGAAGTATTGTTAGATTAATAACCTGCACTGCTTAATTAAGTGTGTATAACTTACTTGTTTTAACAATGTCATCATGAGATACCAAGTCTTCTAATTTAGATGGCCGATACTTTTCTACCCTGTAATTATATAAAGTTATGAGTCGAATCCAAATTGTGATACCAAACTGTTTTAAACTTGTAAAAGCAGTAAAAATACGAACCAGGGCAAGTTTTTACCAGCTTCGCCGACAGTCATCATGCAAAGAAATGACTAGATTTCTTGATTTTAGTTACAGGAATTCAAGATGTATGTTAGAGAAATGACGAAGAGATGAGATAGATTAGATCAGATCAAGAGAATAAAACCACTTCGTAATCAGATTCTCTTATAATTTTAGTTTGATTTGATCGCGAGAGAACGGACTAATAACCGCGAAAAGAAAAAGTAAACAAAAAAATACAAAACAAACTTCAACGTATTTCTAATGAAAATGACACTGACATTGATTGTTTTTTATTAGTGTTGATGGAAAAGTCCGGAGAGTTCGGTGTGTACATGGCCTGATCATAGACATAGAATTTTTTCACTTGGGCCTGATGGCCTACAATAGGTGTGCAGGTAGACATCTAGTCAGTAGCCGTAGGTGATTTCGGCATCGACGGAGAGCCCGGAAGTCTAGCGGAAGTGGAAGAAGTGGCAAATGTCAAACAAAAACAAAAGTCAATGTCAAAAAATTCGCGAGAATCGATCTGTGCCAAGGAACATATATACCCTAGGCGGGAAGAATAACTACTCCATACAAATTTTACGAGGACATTTTTTCCTTACCGACCGGCGCCATCTATATATCGCCCTCGAAAACTAAGTAGAAGCTAGGGCGGGAATTTCAAATATTTAAAAGTATAGTTACCTACTATATTGCATTTTATGCATAAGTACTACAGTGCGGTTCTCGATAGTTTCCTACTAGATGGGCAATTTTTGCTCAGCAATAATTGACATTTATAAACAGAATCACTATCGAGAAACTCAGTGTACTTATGCATAAAAAGCTAAAATTAATATAATAGAGCTAATAAAACAAAAACTAGTATTTTACTTCTTTATTTAGTATGATAAAAGTTATTATCCTAACATACATTCATTTGGGCTAACATAAATTATGCCCAAATGAATGACATTATTGACTAATTTCAGCATAATGAACGAAATAAAGAAATGGTATGATTATTATTAATGTCTGGGGGCTCTGAGATATTAGACTAACCAAACCATTCATAATAAAACAACATTCATAATAAGAAAGCACTCCCATGTCTGGATGACCATGATGCAAAGTGATGCTAGGATCTTTAGAAGGTGAAGATCCGCACATGCAACAGCTTCTAGTATTTTCTTTCTGCGAATTCATCGCGAATAAACTAAATCAGAGTCAATATCTCACACCACAACACCGAGTCTATTATCTCACAATTACACACTTATTATCACAAAAACAAAGCCACGGAGGAGCAAGCTCGACTCAACGTTATCAATTTAGGTAGAAGAGTATGGAAATAGTTTATTTAATATAAATAAACATTATTACAAGATAAAATGGTGCACAACCGGCGGCAGACATTTTACTTGTAACGAACGTTAACGAACGTCACACTCGTCAATCGTCATAGTCATATTTCATCTCTTTTCCTCTGATGTTGTCGTACCTTTCTTGTTTTCAAGCCCGCCTACATTGTGTTCGTAGAACAAAGTTGAGACCGCCTGATCTGTGCTATGCGTAGCGTGTGCGCGGGTGTCATGCAAAATTCTGGATTTATTTACAAAATTATTTATTGATTTTGAAATAAAGTACATTCCATAGCCATAAAATCTAGTAATGAATCTATCAGGTACTAAACTGAGTTAATATCTAATCAGATCCCTATGAAATTGGTTGCGAATCCATCGATATTGCTTTAGCAATTCGCTGAATGTATACAAATAAAGTGATGCACAATTTTTCCATCGAATTCCATGTTTTCCACTGGCTTTATTTTCCTTTCGCCTTTAGATCCATCCGATGATGACTCCAGTAGCGATGAAAGTCAACCGGCGGCGGCCAAACGACCTCGTGCTGACACTTTCGGAGCTTCTTCCACAACCTCTCATGGTTCCTGTAAGTGCTTTTTGCTGTTCCTAATTTTTACGTATGATCTATCTATGCTATGTAGTGAAATAATAAATTAACTAGTAAAGTGGAACCAATGAAACATCATAATATTAGAAAATAATAATACATGACAGAAGTACTAGCTTTTCAATTTAATTATTTTGTATTTCAGTGCTTCCAGAGTCTGATTCGGATGATGAATCATCATCCACAATCAGGAATGAAGACAAATATGGAATCGAATTTCAAAAACCAGCAAATGTCTTTGGAAATTACACAGCTAGAAACTCTCAGGACAACAGCATTAGGCTAAGTAGAAGTAGCTTAAGTGAAAACTGCTCATCAGCCACTGAAGATGACTTTCGACCAGGTTTTGATGATACAGATGCAGAGGTTTCCATGCGACCTCCCAGCTTCCAGGAGTCGGATTCATTTTACAAAAAAAGTTCAGATCAAGGTTTTGAGGATGCATACAGTGCAGATTATTCAGACAAGTCCAAACGCATGATGTCAAATATGGGTTTCAAACCAGGCAAAGGTCTGGGTAAGTTTGAGCATGGTCGTACGGAACCAGTTGAAGCCTCGGCTCAGAAGGGAAGGAGAGGTCTTGGTGCCATGCCATCTGTGGTAGGAAGTATACCTAAAGATTTAATGAAGTGGTCACCTGAAGATACAAAAGCAAGTCCCCGTGAGGAAGTTGTAAGTCAAACACTTTATATTCATGATAACATTTTGAGGCAAATGCAAAGATTTTTTAAAATCAGTGTTTTTTGTTGAATGCGATACCATTATGAATTTACAGATATGGCTACCTACAGCAGCAGAAGAGCCGCCATTGGGTGATGTATTGGATGAATGGTTAAAAAAAGGCCCTAAAAAACTTGATATGGAAAATGAGTCCAGCTTTGTGGATACCCAAATCCTGAAAGGTGTTTTAGAAGCGAAGGTAATAATAACACTATATTTAAAATGTTTGTTTTTTAGAACTTCCCACAATCACAGCAAACAATTTAAAATTGAACACATTCATACTTTGTTTTAATCTCTTCTTTCAGAAACTGAACAATCACTGTACATTGATTTTAGATATATTTGTTTCAGACAATTTTCGACAGCTTGGATGATAAGGACTTGAGACATGCTAGGTTTCGCAGTAACCCTTATGAGACCATTGGTGCAGTGATATTTCTAAACCGAGCAGCAGTAAAAATGGCGAACATTGATGCTGTATTTGACTTCCAGTTTACTCATCCAAAAAAGCCTACAGGGGAAGATGCAGTTGATAAAAATGATATTTTGTACTTTGCTGATGTGTGTGCAGGACCTGGAGGATTTTCAGAATATGTGTTATATAGAAAGGGCTGGAGAGCAAAAGGTAAAATAGATAGATAGATAATGCTTTATTTCATAGCCCATAAACAAAAAAAAACAAATTACATTAAAAAAACTTATACTAAACAAAGACATGGAATAGGCGGCCTTATCGCTTAAAGCGATTTCTTCCAGGCAACCAATGTACACGGCGATTTCTTTAGGATGGCGGAGCTTATGCTAAGCTAAAAATTATACAAACCAATTATACTAATACACAAATACCAAATATAATAATAAAGTAATACAACATATAATACTTCTATTGATAAAAGTACATTAGTAATACAAAGGTAGGTACTTCTATTTATTCACCTTAAAATAAAGTTAAACTGAATATTATATCAAACATAAAATATACTATAACACATTGGAACATTTGGAACACAAAAAAAGAACAATAAACAGCAATAGAATTGTTACACTATGGGCCTAAAGTTCTTCTTGTCCAAAATTATTATGAGAACAGTTTATGATAGCCTTATTATTTCTATGCAGTGGTTTCTTTCAGGTTTTGCTTAGATACATATTTTTACATTGTAATGTTTGTTTACAGGATTCGGCTTCACTTTGAAAGGTCCCAATGATTTCAAACCATCAGACTTTTATGCTGGGACTGCAGAGACATTTAATCCTTACTATGGAGTAAAAGAGGATGGCAATGTGTTTGATCCAGCTAATCTCACTTCTTTAAAAGAGCATGTTCTACGACAAACTGAGGACAAGGGAGTTCATTTTTTAATGGCTGATGGTGTAAGTTTCAACCTCCTCAACCCCCTCAGTTCCTACAGTTCTTAATTCAAAATATATATTAAACTATTGCTCATATAAATAATGCTGGAGCTAACGGCGCTAGAGCCGTAAAAGGTCCCAAAGATTTTCGATGAACCGAGTAAGGATTTCGTGGCTTACTTGGTTAGAGCACACACATACTGAGGATGGGGCGCAGGTTCAAGTTCTGCCGAATTAGAAATTTTTTGGGAAGTTATTTAATTTCTTAGAGATTACCCAGAGTGCGAGGGCTTACGCAGTATGATACAAAACCTTAAT
This sequence comes from Eupithecia vulgata, assembly GCA_946478455.1. Taxonomy (NCBI): domain Eukaryota; kingdom Metazoa; phylum Arthropoda; class Insecta; order Lepidoptera; family Geometridae; genus Eupithecia; species Eupithecia vulgata. Next base: position 9,835,796 of record OX297873.1, on the reverse strand, counting down.
GCTGGACAATTTTCCAAAGTAACCAAAACTAAACTAACTTAACAGCACTAAAAATGATGCCAACCCTTTGTTAGGGTTCCGTACTCAAATGGTGAAAACAGGACCCTATTACTATGCCTCTGCAGTCTGTCCATCATCCGTCTGTCTGTCAGCGGGCTGTATTTCAAGAGTTGTAAGAGGTAGAAAGTTGCTAATATATAAAAAAAAAAATTAACATTAAAGTAGGTTCTCATTACTGCGTCTTGTTAGCTTATTATTTGGTACATCAAAAAATCCCTGTTTAGGGTTTCTTTTGCGAAGTAGTGTTGTTTGATGAAACGGAACCCGTGTGCAAGTCGACTCGTACATGACGTTTTACGATTCATCATACTTATACTTCCGATATTTAGGTTTTTTTTAGCGAAATAGTTTTTATGATGGTTTGGACGTCCGTGTGCGAGTTGAGTCGCAAATGGGCTGTTTAAATTAAATCATAAAGCTTTTTATTTCGATTGTTATGAAAGGGATGGTTCATTTTAAGTCCTGTCAATTGGCGACATCTGAATTGAACTGCTGAAGCAGACCTTGTGTTATGAGTACTACATAAACTGTCTGTTTTTAGGGCTTTTCAGTGGAAGGTCAGGAGAATTTACAAGAAGTCCTATCGAAGCAACTGTACCTGTGCCAGTGCCTGGCAGCGCTGATGCTTGTGCGGACAGGGGGCCATTTTGTTGTGAAACTCTTTGACATATTTACACCTTTCAGTGTAGGCCTCGTTTACATTATGTACAGATGTTTTGATAGAGGTGAGTTTAATTTTCTATTAAGTTTAAAATAGATACACTATACAGTAATTCACATGAAGGATGTGAAAGAAAACATTGAACAGCCACGACGACGACCACAGTGGGGGATGGTCCGCTTTTCAGGATCAGTTGCGGGTCGATTTCCGCAGCGGTATAAATGTACGTATGATCTGCAGGCATTTGTTCCATGGTGTCATGTTATGCGCGCTGCGACAAAATTTATCGACTGTCGCGCTCTTTTTCGCCCAAAAACGAAACAAATGCATAACAAAACAGTCTTTTTTTATATATTTATTTTAAAAAATATATATTTTTTATTATTAAATATTGTATTTATATAAATAATAAAAAATCTGCCCATCTGGGTGTGTATTTATGTCACCTGGAATATTACTAGACATTTTAACACAGCATCGATATGCTGTGTTAAAATGTCTAGTAATATTTATTACTAGTACTTATCTCCCCGCGGCTTCGCGTGCGTTGTTTCTATGGAAACGTTTAAAAGTTAATTATATCCCATGGAACCTGATTAATCTGATAAAAAGTACCTATGTTTATTCGACTCCCAGAATAACCAGAGTGCAAAATTTCAGCCCGATCCGTTAATTACTTTTGCGTGAAGAGGTAACAAACACCCGTCCATCCAATCTTTCGCATTTATAATATTAGTGTGATGTGATATCGTGTGATTTTATTATATTTTCAGTGTGTATCCACAAACCAGTCACATCACGACCTGCAAACTCAGAAAGATACCTGGTTTGTTTCTGGAAGAGATTGGGCACAGAATCTGTAGAACAGCATCTATTCTCAGTTAACTCCATGCTTTGGAATGGTGTTGAAGAGGGAGACATATTGGAACTAGTACCTTTGAATGTAATACAAGAAGACACAGGATTCTATGAGTACATTTACAAAAGTAACTGTTTGTATGTATGGCGTAAACACAAAATTTAATCCTGTTGCAAATCAGTTATCCTCTCTAAAGAAAATATATTTTCAGGCTGGGAGAAAATCAGATAAAACACTTGCTGAAAATAGCAGCGTTTAGTAAAGACAAAACCCTAAAAGAAACCACTCAAACAGAGATGAAGCAGCAATGTCTACAACTGTGGAAGGTAATAACCCTCTTCTTCTTCTTATCCGGTACACTCTTGACAGAGCGGTCGTGATCGTTAACCCAATAATAACCCTACCCAATTGATTTTGTTGTTCTTAACATATTTGAAACTACCTTATTAAGATATTTATGTTTGGTATTTTCCAGCTACCAGATCAACTGAGAAAACAACCGGAGAGACTAAGTCCGGACGACACTATAATGGCAATATTTTCCCTCATGAAAAAACCACCCCCTGATGCACTCAGTCCACATTCTTTCAGAGCAGGAGTTCTGAGCAGACACCCTGAATACTTAGAAAAACCTTCAGATTTAGAAAAGATTCGAAATGTCTATGATTGGCATATGGTGTTTTTGAGCAGTCCCAAAAATAGTCCAGATTTGAAAATTTTCCTGAGTAAGTTTTTATTTAAACTGCTTATAAATAATAATAAATAATGCTGGACAATTCACACAGCATTATCTAGCCCATTGAAAAAATTCTATGTCTATGATCTAGCACCAAGCTAAGCAGAGCTTGTGTTATGGGTAGGTACCCTACTAGATAACTGATATACATAATATATACAATACATAGATAGATATTTTTTTATTATACATAGAAAACGACCAGAACACCCTGAACAAATGTCTGCAGATCGTACACACATTGTCCCGAGGCGGGAATCGAACCCGCAACCTCCTGCGTCGCAGGCAGACCTTCGCCCACCGCGCCACAGAGGTCGTCATAATCTGTTAGAACATTTTTATAATATGATAAAGTCTATAATATCACACTCTCTTATTCACAGGTTGTGGCGGCAGACAGTTATTTCAACTAGATTCCCATGGATGGAGAAGTGTGGTTGATTTACAGATAACTATGCCAGCTAAAACACTAATATATGGAGAGGTATTATATTTTCCATTGAATTTTTCTGATTACCTTGATTGAGCCATTCTATCGATCCGTTTTAAGCAATCGAATTTCTTAAGACGAATAGTGAGGCAAATGACCTTGGACCTTTCCGCGCGCCTTTATGCAGCAAAGAGTGTTTGTTTTCGGTTCAGCATGCCATGTAGTGCCATAATCAACCAAATAATATGATCCTCTGCGGTTGGGCGAAGTGTAACTAGCCAGATTTGTATCACAGATTTTGTAGGCGAAAATACGTTTTTATGTTTGATTTTATTATTTTGACTACTTTTTGAATCTAATGGACCTCCAAGAGATAGGTATGAAGTATATGAATCACTATACTGAATTTGGTACTAATCGAATTTGAGACGCCGATAAAAAGTGGGTACGAAGCCGCTACACATACACTATAACTAACACTATAACAACTACACTATAATTAACGGTAAGAATTTGGGACCGCCAAGGGACCCTTCAGGATGTGTGTTACAGGATATATAAATTTCAGAGCTCTACATTCAATATTTTCGTTGGAAAACGGGTTCGAAAACACCTAATTTTCTTGATTTTGGGTTACTATGCGCCTTAAGGCGTGGATGCATATGAATTGACGGCACTTGCGTTACGTTACAACCTTTTTTCTACGTAACCAGCTAAGATAAAAATTACATAATAATCTACGTGATACAAAGTAGATCCCCATCATTTCAAAAATAAAAAAAAAACTATTTAAAATATCAGAACAGAAAAAGTTGTGCAAAGTAGGTAGGTATCATTTTTTTTTCGTAGTTACTACCGTTTTTCTCCTAAACTATCAATCACAGGATGTTTTTATTGCCATCATCGTATTAAATAAAAGAATACCAAGGAGATTTTTAGATGTCCTAATGAATAGACAAAATTTGATTTGTGCGCTTACGCCGCGCCGCTCTGCGCTGTCATGCTCATATGAACGCGAAATCCTTAACGTCATCATGTGGGAAATAAATGTAAGGTACTTATGCAGCTCTCTAATATTTTTGCAGATTGTCAAGGAATATCGAGGACAAGGAAATAATCAAATCTATAGTAAATCTTTACATATAATTGACGCCATGATTTTAGGAGGAATTGACATATCCTTTTACTCCTTATCTGAAAGGTAAACCTGATTCACTTTATAAGAACAATCACACTACACACAAAAATAATAGGGCGAATAGAGTAGCGAAACTAGCACCACCATTCATTTTAAGCAGAAGCAAAAATGAAACGGAATTATGAGTTTTATGAGCAAAAACAATTCGGAATTTTTGCATAAACTAATTAAGGCGAGGTAGTCTGAGAATGGACGAATCTTTTAGGTTTTTAAACAACTGTATCTCTACTGAAATGTAAAAGTTGTGCGATTTTTTTTATTTTTATTATAGTTGAACATATACTCTAGCGCTTTGTAAAGATAGAAACGTGGATAATAACAATTTTCTCGATAAAAAAAAATCATAAAGTTGACACTAAATCGATATTTCAAACGGTTGATACAAAGAGGTTTCTTCTTAAAATCATGTCAAAGTTATATCATAAGATAGGGCTTCTTATTTACAAGGGAATTGTAAAAAAATATATTTGAATATAGTTATTATTAATCTCTGTGAAAGAAAACTATGAAAATCTACCCGTTCAGACGCTCGCGCCGGGCGGCCAGTGCCCGTCTAGACGTCTTCGAGGTTGGACGCACGCCGTTTGTCTCCCGAAAACTCCCCCCGCGTTTCAAATTGGTGCAGTGCTGTTATAAAATATGGGTAATAAAAAGAATAAAAGAAAATTGAAACCTAAGACAGCATAGAAAACTGTTACTCGAAAAATTACGTTAAACGTTTTGTCATGTATGGCTCTGATATAATTTAGTAAATACATAATAATGATGCTTTTTGTTACTGTCATCATACCTATTTACGAGATGTGCAGAGTTTTTTTATAATTCCGCATGTAAAAGAGAACAGTTTTTTTAAATATATTAGAGAAGTTTTTGTTCCATCAACATTCGCCAAATATTCGCATAGATTTTGGCGAATGCGAATGCGAATATTGAAAATCCTGCGAATATTCGCGAATGCGAATATTCGTTACATCTCTAGTAGGTAGGTAAGGTAGATGATTTGTACAAACAAATAGAATTTGTAATTAGCTTCGGCGACCGATGTGGCACGGCGGCCGAAGTTCCGCCTGCGACGCAGGAGATTGCGGGTTCGATTCCCGCATTGGGACAAATATTTGTTTGTACGATCAGCAAATATTTGTTCCAGGTGCTCTGGGTATTTTCTATGTATAGTAAAAAATATCTATCTATGTAATATAATTAGTTGACCTAGCTTTGTGACGGTACCTACTCGTAGATCTATGTGTAGATCTAGGTACAGTCACTACATCGTAATTCGTAAGTAATAAAAATACTGGTAAAATTGTTATTTATTACCCTACCTACCTGAAGTTAGTCGCACTATAATATTATAAATGCGACAGTTGGATGGATTGAAGGATGGATGGATGGATGTTTGTTACCTCTTCACGAAAAAACGATTCAACGGATCGTGCTGAAATTTTGCACAGATACAGTTAGTACTAAGCCTGGAATAATACATAGGCTATTTTTTAAATCCTAAATCAGTTTCCATAGGATAGAACACGCGTGCGAAGCCGCGGGAAGAAACTAGTAAGGACATAACATACTTACCTACTGCTTGATTTGCTATACTGTGGCACTAAGATACCGCGCGGTCACGCAAGATCAAGTGGCGCACAGCCTGCCGGGAGCGTAAACAAATACGTCGTGCGCTAAACATGGGGGGGGGCTGAGGTAACGCGAAATGCCTAATGTTGTTGGATAACCTCGCCTTAAAACTATTAAAGAAGCATAATAGTAGGTATGGTTTCCGAAACTGGTAGCTAGAATAATTGCTGATAGTTTATTTTTGTAATAAAAAAAGACTAGTTCCGCTACCTCTTTGCCCTAGAACCAGTGGTTCGTGTGCGTGTGATACATTTTAAATCTGAATAAATCTAGCGAAGAAGTAATTTGCCGCAAATCGTAAACCATTTTCTTTAAACTTATCATAAAATCAACTTTGATTCATTTGTATTTTGGGAGCATTAGGGAAAAAGATAGATTTTTAGCACAAAATTTCGTATTTTCCAAATGCTCTAAAATACCAGTGAATCGAAGTTGGATTTATTTTGCAAAAAAAAACTCGTTTTATCGCTTGCGAGTAAAACCTAAAAAAAATCGCGCTAATTGCGACGAACAACTTTAATAAAGATTGTTTCCATCTTTTACAGAATAAATCAGTGCAATCTGTTTTGTGCTGCCCTAAACAAACCGTTCGACGGCCAAGCTCTCCCATTACGGTGTAAAAGGCTATTCAACATGGAACTGTTCCATACTGCAATTGAGAACCTAGAGCAGCGTGCCATGAAGCGGGTGAAGAAAGCAGTCACCATAGACACGCCGCCAGATCGAATAAACAGAAACGATACGTTTTACGTCGTAGGATCTATATTATTTCTAAAAGAGATAAAAGGTAAAATAAATAATGCTGGACAATTCACACAGCATTATCTAGCCCCAAGCTAAGCAGAGCTTGTGTTATGGGTACTAGATAACTGATATACATAATATAATATAATACATAGGTAGATATTTTTTATTATATATAGAAAACGACCAGAACACCCTGAACAAATGTCTGCAGATCGTACACACATTTGTCCCGAGGCGGGAATCGAACCCGCAACCGTCTGCGTCGCAGGCAGACCTTCGCCCACCGCGCCACATCGGTCGTCAAGGTCGTCAACGTTTACTGCAGATATATACTTGTACAATTCTTCTGCTGTACTAGTGAAGCCAATTAATAAGCATAATAAGGGCCATCTAGCATTCCACGATCTGCCGTCCTGTGACGACTTATTATAGACTAGTGGCCCGCCCCGTCTTCGCACGGGTATATTCTATAGCTTATGTTCATCAGGGATAATGTAGAATTCTAAAGGTAAAAGAATTTTTAAATGGGTCCAGTACTTTCGGAGCCTATTCAATTCAAAACAAATCTTTCCTTTTTATGATATTATTAGTATAGATTATCGACACTCATAAGTTTTGTTATACAATTAGCTAAGTTCCACAACGAGACTATCGCCGTCCCCGGCGCAATTGCGGTGGTGGTCCCTTTTGGAGGCACTATCTCCTCCACAAAGATAAAAAGTTGCACGAATTCCGAATGCCTGCGACTTTTTTTGCCTTGACGCGACCAAATCGCTTCGTTTGCCCGTGGGGCTTACACACATTAGACGTTTTAAAGCGCGCGCCATAAAACCATCCGTTCTTTCTAAGACGTCCATAGCCCGTGCGTACAAGCGCGCGTTTGGATGTGTATCGGACGCAATCACAGGACGCAATTGTTTTTAAATCATGCGTTACCATAGCGCGTGGTTCAAAAAAAAAATTTTTTACCACCCTGCGTCCTTTATGACTGTCGGCTGTGTTGTCGTTCATTTGCTTCATAATCGCACGAGAAAGAGCAAACCAACAGTCGACAAATCTCGTGGGTGGTGCGCATGCTTTTCTACCACAAGAGAGCTAAAGGTGCGTCCAGATAATGTGGCAATACATGTTACAAAACATAGATATGTAACAGGGTTTATAGTACAGTGTCGTGCTTGCCCCCTCGGATGTTCCAAGTCTCGTAATTATATCAGCATTGGTTTTATATAAAAACTACTTTCTTTATTCAACACACAGTAAGATTCTATCGTAGTTTGACGAATTCATTATGGATGTAAGCGGGTTAACTACTAGAAACAAGGACTTACAATTATACGGAGTCCTCGGTGCGCGAATCGACTCGCACTCGCGTTATATTATACCAGCCCTGGGACCTACCAGCGCGCGATTGACGAAAGGTCCATAATTACCATACCTACATCAAGACTAACTGAAGTCTTTGTTTTCAGATCCATGGTCAGCTCAAATATCAAAATCCAGTGGCTACAAATACTACTTCAGTATGGGTAAAGACAAAAAGCCTCGGAGTGAATACTACATTCCAGAGGAAGCCAGTTTAGATATGGTCAGTGGCTATGCTGGAAGAATCATGTGGTCTTGGGACCTATCAGCAAGTGCCATATTAGATGGCCACGCGACCAAGGGAGTGACGATAACCAATGTAGAAGAATACATAAGCCACAATGTTAAGAGATGATGAAATTAATCTATTGTAAATCATACATAAAATGGAAGGATCATCAATGAAATAAATAGTTTTACACAAAAATAATAAGAATTTGCAAGGTGTCGATTATTACCTTTCTATTAATTATCATCATCAGCTTGTTGTAGTCCACTGCTAGACATAGGCCTCTATTAAGCGCCTTGACGCCTCAGCCGTGTGGTGCCGGCTTATAATTTGCACCACCCCAACTCTTCCCGTGGGTGTCGTAAGAGGCGACTGGCCCCCAGCATGGGGGGCCATGAGATAAAAAATCAGGGGGAGGCCTGCGTTCAGCCGTGGACTATTAACACGTTGATTGCGAACCTTTTTCTTATCTGAATCATTTGTACTAACTGCTCCACACAGCTGTCGCGTGCGCACAGGAGGTCCGTTCGAAAAAACATGTTATGGCTGTGCTGAGTCACACAGACGTTGTGTTTCCTTATTATATTTACGCAACAGGCGTGAATCCGCACTTGCGCAGCGTAAGTGCGGATTCACGCCTGTTGCGTTTCAGATCTCGTGTGCGGTCTCACAGTATCATAACGCACCGTATGTGTTTTCTAGGATTTCCTTGTTTCTTTTAAAAATTAGTGACAAACGTTATTTATCAGAATCATCATACACTTAGTGCATTTCAAGTAAATAATAGGTAGGTAGGTAGCGATAATTTGCGGCTAAGCGTTACATACCTAGCGTAAGTAGGTATAAGGTATGGAAAGTAAACAATATCCATGAAACACTAAGTTATAAATACGTATGTAATTAAGTACCTATGTAGGTATAACATGTAATATTATGAACGGCGCCTAGATATTTTTGCCGTCGGTTCCGATCGAACGCACCTATTCTGAGTATATAGATAAGTCAAAAGATAAGTAAGTAGGTAGCACGCGTACCTATTTTGCCGGGTAAACAACAAAGGATGCCCATAGGCTGATTCCAAGAACTTTAACGCATTTTTTATCTAGGCTATTGAGGTGAGGAAGCGCCTTATCTTCAGCTTGACTCTTCCAGCGTGCTTCCAGCATCTGGCTGCCGTCTTTCGTCCATAACATTTGGCCGAGTCGCGAAGAACACGTTACCCGAGAGCTGGTGAGTATCTGCCACAACGCATCAGCATTGCTATGCAGCAGGGCAATGCAGCCAGTGTCTTCCGTGAGTGCACGCTTCCGACTGATATTGGGATCAGTTGAGCTACCTGTAGATTGTTTGCAACAGTCTGCAGTTAGCTCAATTGTAAATACCTACTAGTTTTAATTTTATTCTATTTTTAGGGTTCCGTACCTCAAAAGGAACCCTTGTAGGATCACTTTGTTGTCCGTCTGTAAACCCTTTTCTCAGAAACGCGTGAAGTTATCGAGTTGATATTCACATATTACGCAAGCTCGTAACCTCTTGGAGCCGCGATATAAATCAAACTTCTAAGTCAACGCTATCAAAAGTTACAGCTGTTTAAGTCTATATTTTTAATGTTCCAAGGGAACTTGCACACAAAACCTATAGGGTACCTACTTCCCGTTGACCTAGAACCATGAAATTTGGCAAGAACCAATGTCTTTATAGCAGAAGTAATGGAAAAAATCTGAAAACCGTAAATTTGTGGTTTATTCATAGAAAATTCTACATTGTTACCCTAGAGTTGGAAGTAACTTGTTTAGTCCTGCGAGGGCGCCAATAGTTCGAGGGACTAAATAAGTTACGTCATATAATCGTTAACAAATCACACATATAATCGTTAACAATTATTGTGCACTATTCGCCTGGGTTGATTTCTTTGCTGAAGAGTAGAAGTTTGTACGGAACCCCGGGCGATATAGGTATGACCATCGGGTATGACGCCATTTTTGAATAGAATAGGCGTAGGTAGGTACTTCACAAATTATATTTGGTAGGTTTTTTTTTTCATTTTCGAAAAAAAGTGGATCTGCCTTGTATCCCATAGATTTTTAGGTATTTTTTTCAAAGCTTTGAATATTGTTTTAATGTAACCCAAATTTGCCCATTTCACATCTATCGCGCTACGTAGAGAAATTTTTCAAGATATAGGTACCTAGTTTTTTTTTTTTTGGCGTTTTCCCCTTCTTCCTTTTTTATTCCTGCTTGGTGGGCATTATTTAGCTTTTTATAGGTACCTATTTATAACTCTACACTCGGTGCATTCTAAAATAAAACGGATAAACTGGGTAACGCACACCTTTTCTGTTGCGGTACCGCACACGCCATAATGTAGTTTTCTTGTGCACCTGATTCTCTTCACGTACCTTACACGCTTCTCTTCATTCCCATAAGCTAGTGTAATAAATAAGTTACCTAGCTTATTATACTTGATCGCGCGTTGTCCAACTCTCTTTGCACAAGGATGGCATCTCGCTGAAGCTTAGCTAGCGTGCGGCGATTATCGTGAAGATCAAAGTGAACCAGTCCATTTGTGAAGTTAATAACTTCACAAATGGACTGGTTGTGCAAAGAGAGTTGGACAACGCGCGATCAAGTATAATAAGCTAGCTTATTACACTAGCTTATGGGAATGAAGAGAAGCGTGTAAGCGATCAAGTATAATAAGCTAGGTAACTTATTTATTACACTAGCTTATGGGAATGAAGAGAAGCGTGTAAGGAGATGGCCTATATAAGATATTCCTTAGATCAGCTAGATCCAACATGATAATGAATGGAGACCCTACCTATTCAAGAGATTTTACTTCTTTAAGCAAACTAGCTAGATAGAATACCTAGCAATGCAGATAAATTTGTATGCTCCATAAGAATCAAAGTTATGGCAATCTAAGGTGGAAAAAAATAAATGTAATGTAGTCAAGTTGTTTATTATTACGAACATGCTAGAAGTACCATAATTGCCACTTGTCAAAAAAAAAGTACTAATTTAATAACTAAATCATGGCCCATTCTTGCTTTTTATGTATAAAAATTGGAACCCAACATATTCATTATTAGATTGTATCCTATCACGGTAGTGTCTTTGTCACTTTCATTTAAAAAATCACTAAGTTTCAGTTAATTTCTTTGACATAAGCGTCGAGCTCTGCATCTAGTTGTTCAGCAGTTGGTGTGGGCTTCTTGCCTCGGCCTGCGCCGGCTCCGCCGCGGCCCCGGCGAGCGCCTCCGCCTCGGGGACCCGAATCTCTTCCGCCGCTGCTTTGATTTCGGTTTGGACCTAGAATAATATATTATTAGATAGATACAAGAGTTCTTCCAGCATTTGAAAATCTGTTAATTTAGAAAGAAATTACCTCTGTTTGAGTTTCTCCTAACACCACCGCCCCTTCCGCCTCCTACACGTAGTCTGTCATCAATTCTGAGGTTGCGAAAATCTGTTAATTTAGAAAGAAATTACCTCTGTTTGAGTTTCTCCTAACACCACCGCCCCTTCCGCCTCCTACACGTAGTCTGTCATCAATTCTGAGGTTGCTCAGACTGATTTCTGACGTGGCAAGCTGAATGTTCATTGCGCGTCCATCCAAGGGCACTCCATTGTATTGTTTCATAGCTTTCAGGGCATCTGCTTTTCTGTCAAAAACAACATCTGCAGTTCCTGAAATGTAAAAAGAAAATTATGAGAATTTGATATTATTTTAAATTTGGTATTCAGATGGAAGAACTTTGCTTACCCAATGACCTCCCAGATCTATCATAGTGTACAGCAGCACTCTTCAAATTACCAAATTCAGAAAATAATTCTTGAATGTCTGAGTCTGAGACCCCAAAGTCCAAGTTGGACACAAGCAACTTGGTGGGGCCAGTAGTTACAGCACCACCACTTCGCAGGCCCTTCCTTTCTCCAAAGTCATTGAACATGTCATGTTTCCAAGCGCTGTTTACATCTCCCTGAAATATGTCGTCCTTCAAAGAGCTTGCCATCAGCCACTCTATGCTGCTTTGAATACAAACACTCAACGCAAAGAGGGATATTAAAATTGCCACATGACAAAATCTTTCACAAACATTTATTAAAAATATATTTAGAAAGAAACATTTAGTGGAGTTGATTTTTCAAGATAATGAATAAACCAGTTCAGTTTCTTTGAATAGAATGTCCATCACTATTTCACAACACTTTACACATGACATGGTCCCAAGGTGAAATATTTGTTGCATCATGATCAACTCTGTTAGCCCCGTAGAAGCAACCAACTTCTTGCTTGCCACAGAGCCTTCTTTAGAACCTCGGAGCATGCGAGCTGCCTCAGGAACCCAGCCAGCTTCCATGCTGAACTGCCTACTGACTTTAGGGGGATATCCCATATTATAAGCATCTCATTAAGTCGCCAACGAAGATATGCAGAAGCCAACATTGAAAGGGCTTCCAACATTTATGACAATGCGCCATGGGTAAACACCATGGCTTACTAGATCTGGATGAGCTAGAATGTAGGGTAGTAAGTGAAGCTGAAAATAGAACGCGGCTGAACACATCCGCGTCAGTGTGCCATGGAGGACACCAACATCCCTTCAACTTTGATGAGATTTTGCAGCCAGACAGTGTTCTGTGATGCGTCATTTTCCACCACGTTCGTCCGCCATTTGCAAATGTAGTAGGTATCATGTAACTATTGGATTTACCCTGTTGTAATTGGGTGACTTTGTAATGCCACCCTGATTCCTGCCACGCAATACGCCACCACCGCCGCCTGAGCGACCGTTTCGGAATCCACCACCCCCACGTCCAGGTTTTTTGCTGGCATCAAACTTTCGTCCAGCTCCACCACCTCTGCCTCCTTTTCTGGTTGCTTTTATAATATCGTCCAAAGCCATTTCAATTTTGTCAACCATTTTCAAAACAAAAATGTTTAGTCTACAGGAAAAAAATACACAATTTTTGGATAATCAGATCACGTTGAAAAGTTCAGACACAAAAAACACTGTCGAAATTCCAACAAGGCGGAAAGAGTAAAATGGCGTCGCGTCCGTCCGTTCCGTGTACTTTGGCTTTTGTTTGAGAGCTTGCTTGGCTTGCTTGTCGATTGGCTTGGCTGGCTGCTTGCTAGAGTTTTACTTCATTGTCTATGAACGAGGGTGTCGTCGATCCACGATCCCCTAGGGGTTTTTTGAATCGCTATTTATTAGGCATAACAACAAACGTGAATTCGGTTATGTGTACGCTACCATCACAAACACTCGCGACATGTTTCCGCCTGTTTAGCTGCAGGTCGCGTGCGATGACGCTGTTTCGAACATAACGCCCGGCGCCTGTACAGTACAGACCCTTGTCAGTGCTAAAGGGATGGCTTAGTTCTTAAAGTCACTAAGTCCAAATTTTGACATGTTTACATTGCCAATTCTAAATATTCTACTTTTTTCCCGCTACCGTCGGGTCTTACCCTTTTTCTAAAATAACTCTAAGTGTGTTTTTCCCACTGCCTAAAGTCTCTAACTTCATTCAGTTCAATTCTTAAAGTAACGAAGTACAAAACAGAGCGTTAATTCGAGCAAAAAGTAACTAATTTTTCATTTAAAAGTATCTAAGTCCTTTCAATTTTTAGTCTATGTCCTGGCTACACTATAACAGTCTAGACAGGGCTACACAGTTCTTTTGCAAATATGAAGTTTGGCGGTTCTCTTAACTCGTATTAAACATAAAAAAAATTACTCATAATAGAACAAACCTGTTCTAATGCTTCATAAAAACCTATTTTATGCCACTTTGATTTGAGAATTAATATGTTTGAATATATGAATATATAGGCTTTGGCTACATCAAGCACAACAAACGCCGAGAACATACCCACTTGGAATTATTTTGCGATAGTGGTTTTAGCCAGAATAAAAACCGCTCTCTTCACTTACCTGGATCAATTGTGAGCAAGTAACGTATTTCAAAAAATCATAACATCATAGGTACCTACCCTATTCCAGGGCGTTCCATGATGCCAATAGATCGAGGTTTCGATCTGAGAGAAAGAAAACGCATAAAATCAGAAAAAGGTTACACACCCAGCTACTACACAGATATAATAGAGGGCTCGCGAATCACTGATAAATTTCAACTTGTATTTTAAAAAAAACCTGTGTGAGAAAGAAACCGCTGTAGATCGTATCTTGAAAATTAGGAACTACAAGAGCTTGTATGAACGTCATATGTAATCCTCAATACCTCGAATATGTGTCGCGAAGCACGTTTTTAAAAGCATCACCACCCTAAATCATCTGCTCTGTTAATGACTGGTCAAATCTTTAACAAGTTCGTAGGTACTTTATCGTGTTGGTATAGGTGGAATTATCAACAATCACAACTATCACAACTATCAACCTGGAGAACTGTTACCAAGGGATCATAACCATAAAACCATTAAAGCTTTGCTATCTTAAAAAGCTTCTCGTTTATTTCCTGTTGAGAATAGAAGCTTTTATTTAGATTTGTTAGAAACAGTCGAAACATCTGTCGAGATGGAGCAAGAAGAAAGAATTAATTCCTCAGAAGAATAATAATAGATGTCAACATAAACTATTAGTAATATAAGCATCTCTGAATTATAAACAATTTTAAAGATAAAAAAGACTTTGATTATTTAATGTTTAAGAGATGATTATTGAAAAATGTCACTAAATCCAAAGAATTTTCATAAAAAGGAACCAACTACATTGATTTTGTGATAAGTCCATTGTTATAAAAATTATGTGTACAAAACACATAAATGTTATTGTACTTTTAAGTTCGGTATATTAAAAAGTGTCCTAAGAACTACGTTATTTATTTTAATCCAAATTTTTATACAACAAATTAAGCTTAATAATTAAAAAATTATAATTAAAACGTCTCTACCCAAAAAGTGACAAAATGGACTTGGTGACTTTAAGAACTAGGCCATCCATATCAGTTATAGATACTCTAAGCTGTCAATCTTACGCTGCACTACAGCAGCGTAGATGGGCGGATTTCTACAAAGTTGTTTGCAGGGAAATTGCGTGTCCTACAACTTCAAGTTTATCATAACGCATTGGTTCAAAACACTTGTTTTTTTATATATAACTAAAATATTATACAGTAAACTAATAAAAAATATATTTATTTTAACAGCTAAACTTATAAAGGATTTAAAATAATTAAATGAAAAATAAAAACATGGTCATACTCACGTGTCCACCACCCCATACGCAGTACCTATTCAAAGTGAAAATTTGTAACGTTGTCCTACTCTTTGGTACTGATACAATTGTTATTTAAAAAGATCTTAGTGTCCAAAATATTAATTCAACCTAATTATAAGGTAGTTAGAGTCGAAAATTAAAATAAAACACAAATAAATGCGGTTCTTAAAATTCGTTCACGCGGAAATTCCGCAATACGTCACGTAGAGTTTTATCAAGTTCGAATGAAAAATCTACTAAAATTGGTATTAATTTTAATAAATAGTAACATTCTAAGCCCATCCAGCAGCCGCCATATTTATTTTTGGCAGCAGTCGATCCAGAAAACGGCGCGAAGTGTTCGCGCCGTCACGTGGCATCTTTGTGTTCATCCATTACGAACGGCTGTTTTTTAAGGTAGTATTACTGTTTGAAGTATTTTTTGGTAGCTAAATGTTAGATGTTTTCTTCAATTATGATGTTTATGAGTAGATAGTTCAAATTTGCATTAATTTAGGAGTAATTTTCTTTTGATGCCCGACCGGCAGACATACGTCACATCCATTACTTAACGTATTGTATAAGGGATCGCAAAATGCAACGTAATGGAAGTCAAAGGCAGTGTGTACATGTATATTATTTATTTAGCATTATTTTATATTTGATACAAACATGAATAACTAATTCCGACTGATGACTGATTTTTCTTATAGTCTAGGACTGCAATGTGTGTTCAAAAATAGTGTTAAAAACACTATTTTATACAGTAAATTTATTAATGACTGAGATTATTTTAAGTGCTAGTACTGGTTTACCTTATATGTAAACTAAGCTTAATAGTTCCTATACATCACATCTTTTTCCATTAGCGTAACATACCTACTTTAGCTGAGTTATATAAATTGATTTATTTCTGTATAATTCTAGGCAAGTAAAGTACCCTAGGTCACTAAAACTGGTACTAAAAGCACTGTCTTGTTTTTTTATATAGCTGTATCAATAATTGTCGTAGATCCAAACCAAAGACGTTGGTGTTAAAGTATTATAAATACCAAAAAGTTGTTTAGTGGTCCAAATTACATTTTTAAGAGTAGAGTACGTAAATGTGATACCTCTAATAAAAGTTTGATTATAATAAAAATTCAAATAATAAATACTGTTGTCAATATTACAGCCGTTTTTATTTTATAGCGAGTTTATTTAGTGACGTAATGGAACTCCTCATAGACAAAGTTTGACCTTCATTTACGTGAAAACTTATTAATTTTTAAGGTGAAAAGTAATTTTTTTTCATAGAAGCTTTATTAATAAATTAAAAAAACACACTAACATAAAACTCATACTTTTAAAATTGTGGAACTCCATTACATAACAAACAACTTTCTAGAAATCCGCCCAGATGGCTATCTTGCTCTATGATGGATATACACTGCACTGCAGCGTAGATCAATGCGTAGATGGCTCTGAATTATTGTCAGCGGGTCAGCGCGCTGTTAATTGATGAGAGACAAATAGACTTGATTAGACAAACAAATAGACTACCTTCTTAGGCGGAAACATAGCGGAAACGACGACTTTAAAATCCACTCATCCCTAGTCCTAGTACATCTGTGATCCACTCTTTCCAACAAAGTTCAACTTCCACTATAAAATAGTTTCATATTATTCCAATTCCAATCAAACAAACAAAATATTATTAGTTTTTCTACGTAGTATTCGTTTTCTAACTGTGAACAAAGTATTGAGATAAAAGATTTTCTGTACTATTAGTTTTGCAATGGCACTAAATCGATTTATGCATCCACGAAATATCTACAAAACTCCACCAAACTTTGAGAAGCTAACCAAAACTTTTACAGAATTTTCAGGAGTCGCTAAAATGGTAAGTAGTTCTATTCTATGGTCTGTATTGAACGACATTTAAACTAACGTATGAATGAAAAACAGTGACTTAGGGTGGTTTGGTTGCAGTAACTAAGTAAAATACCATCCAAATAAAAAATACTTGTTATTTTCAGGATGCAAAAGGAAAAGTTACCATCGATTTCAAAGACCCACAATCACTTCGAGTTTTAACTAAATGTTTATTGAAGGCTGATTTTAACTTAGATGTGGAAATACCTGAAGATAGATTAGTTCCCACGCTACCCCTGAGACTCAACTATGTGCTGTGGATAGAAGATCTCATAGCTGCCATTGGAAGGGACTCTGAAATAAGAGGAATTGACATAGGTATTACTTCTAGCTAGACCAAATTTGATCTAAGCAAATGATAGGAATAAAAACTGATATTGGTTTTCAATGTATGTTGCTGTGTGATATCAATACTTACTTCTGTGTCTAAGCGACCGGAAGTGTGTGATATGATAAGATAAGGTAACAATGTAAATTATTAACATAGATGATTACATTATTCAGGAACTGGAGCATGTGCTATATACCCATTGCTGGCTGCAGTGAGAAAGAAGTGGTTTATGATTGGTACAGAAATGGATGAAATTAGCTTGAAGAAAGCACTCCAAAATGTAGAGAGAAATAACCTTCAGGAACTTATTCATAGTAAGTCCTTAAAAATAAACTGTTCATCAAAATCGAGTTATTACACAAAGGGGTGAATTATGACTTCATTTTGCGACAAGGATAGGCATAAAATTTTGCATTCATAGGAGTGGAACAGACTTGAGTAGTGTTAGTGCAAAATTTAAATTTTTGCTTGTTATCTAATAATTAATCAAACATCAAATCAAACAGATAAACTAAACCATTACTCTACTAGAACATTAGTCTGGCTAAGTGTGATTTGTAAAAAAAAACGCATTAAAAGAACTGTTTCAATTGAAAAGCTCTAAATAAGTAGTTCTACAAACAGTAGACCTAGCGAGCACTTAACTTTTACTACGACTAAAAAATTATAATCTTCAGAATAAAATGTCATAAATCAGAGATGTTCAGTAGCGTTAGTGCCATCTATAAAATTGGTTTCTTACCTGCGAAAACTGCAAGCATACGAAGACGAAACATGTGTATTACATAATACCTACCTACTCTCGAAGTCTTATTTATAAACATGTTGTAATAGGTGGCGCTATATTGCATTTTGCTCGGCTTGTCGAAAACCCTCATCAGATCTTTACCATTTTTTTTTGAGAACAAATTTAAATTACCTACTTACTACCTTTCAATTAAAAAATAATCATCGAAATCATGTAAAGCAGAGATATTCGATAGCCCCCTTTTTGGCCTTTTTTGGAGCAACTAAGCCTTTAATAAAAAAATCCGAAGACACAAAAAAAACTATAAAATCATAGAATTTGTACATCAAGTTTTTAGTTAATTGTAAAATGTTTTTATTTACAGTCAAAAGTAATGAAGGACCAATATTGATAGAAAATCTTTTCACAAAAGAGGAATCACAGATTTTTGACTTCTGCATGTGTAATCCACCATTCTACAGTAGTCTACAAGAGTTGTGCGAATCTCGTAGCCCAGCCAGGTAGAATTGAATTCTCTAATATTCATAGGATTTTTGTTATAGTGCTTACCCGCACTCTGGGCATCTCTAAGAAATGAAATAAGTTCCACCGGTAAGTGCCGGCGCTACAGTCTTCGTGGCTTAGTTGGTTAGAGCACACCCGTACTAAGGGTGGGGCGAGTCTTCGAGTCCCGCCGAAGTCGAGAATTTTTGGGAACTTATTTCATTTCTCTAATATTATTCTCAAGATTTATTTTATACAAATTTTAAACTACTGTATACTTTTTTTAAATTACAGACTATAATAATTACAACTACCTAATACGCTTAAATCTATTGTCTAAATATTTAATCCATCACCAGAAGCCAGAGTGCCCAGAATGCTGGCAGCATTGCCACATTGAATGGCAATGCTAGCTAATTGTACCTACTTTATCTACTTTATTTTTTGTAGGCTTCCACCAAAAAATGGCTTTACTGGATCTGTACATGAGCTCATAACAGATGGTGGAGAGCTAGAATTTTGTAGGAGACTTATTAAAGAAAGTAAAAATTGCAAAAACAATGTTAGGTGAGTACCAACTTTTTTACTAAGATCACATTATCAATCACACTAATCTAAATGCAGAAATATCAATGTTTTAAACTTAATAAAATTATGACATTGATGTAGTAGCCCAGGCCAGGATAAAATCGCAGAGCCCGTCCTAGATGATATTATTTAAAATGATAGGTATATAATGATGATGATAAATGTTAGAATTTGTTTTAAGTTATTTTACTTTACTTATTAATTACAGATTGTTTACAACAATGATTGGTCACAAGTATAATCTCTCCGAGTTATTACAAGATCTGAAAGCTGAAAACATTAAGCATACTCATACAGAGTTCTGTCAAGGCCGAGTCACCAGGTGGGGCCTGGCATGGACCTATCACACTTATGATATCTATAAACTAGGTGAGGACCAATTTGATAATATGTATAATGTAGTTTTCAAGAATTATCAAATTTTACAAAGACTGTTGTTTTTTACAGTTCCTCCAAGAGAAAAACCTCGCAAGAAGAGTGTTCCAGTAGTTCAGAAACTGCCAGAACTATCAACCTGTGAAAATAATATGGAAAACTCCTACAGCAAACTCAAAGAAATATTGGGACAACTTAAAATAAACTTTAGAGTGTTGAATAAATGCGGCAAACACATAGCGCTAGAAGTGGTTGCATATATCAACACATGGTCAAACCAAAGACGCAAGAAAAGACAACTTAAAAGAATGGATGATATTGCAGCTAAGAAATCGAAAATAGAATCTGAAACTGACGCTCCTGATAAATCAAGTGTATTCACTGAATCAGCACAGAAGTCAGTCATGTTGACCAGTTCCAGTGAATCTATTGTGACACAAGATCCCAGTAGAAGTAATAGGTCTACAGAAAGTGAAACTTTTAAAGAGTCAAATGAAAGCATTCTCTCGGAGTCTACCCTCAATACAACAAAGTTAGAAGATAGCAAATCCAATATAAGAGAAGAGCTCCATGGATGTGATACATCTACAGAAAATTGTTATGAAAGTTCAGAAGAAATAGAACCCTTGGTCCAAACATTTGTTAAACTGTTCAAAAAGGAAGGTAGTGTTTATCTAGAATCCGAATTTATCACAGGAACTGGTGGAAAAGAAGGGTTACATCAAATTATTCAGTACATTAAAAATAATTGGAAATAGGTACCTACCTAACCAATTTGTACCATTCTCTTTTATTTTATTCGTAATTTATTCATCGAATTCCCAAACTGGGAGTAGGTCTCCATATACGGAGAGTATAACGAAATTTTGGTAAGTATAGGTAGGTAGGTACTTGTAGGTAAGCCTAGGGGAAACTGGGTACACATGATCCTTCTGGGAGACTAGATACAGTGGGTGGAATGATGATGATGATGATTCTTAGTTAATGGCAATATAAGTCTGGTTGGACTCTTTTCTGCCAGTGTCAAGTAATGGAAAATAATAGTAAAATACTTAGAGGAAGAAGCATCTAAGGTAAAATAAGAGTTAGCAAGTTATTAAGAATGTTGATATTTTCACCAGAGCCTAGTTCGTTATCTAGCAGGGTACACCACGTGCAGGTTAGGTTGGTTTGGGAGACAAGATCTTGGAGTCTCCCTTGTGGGTGGAATGAAAACGTTACTAAACGATTTAGATTATTTTAAAACGGCAACACTGATTCGACTTTGAAGGTTTGACACTCTGAGATCTACGTTATACTCTCAATATTAAAAAAAATCACAGAAAAATATTACTCCTAGCGGAGCCACAGAACAATATTACTCTAACTGAGCGGAGCACAGATTTATAAGTATAGTACGAGCGGAGCATCCCTAGACTCCCTAGTACATCTGTGACTAAGAAGTATTATTGTTCTCAATCTCAATAATTATTCCTCAAAGTACTTTTCCCGTTTGGTTGGTTTGATTTGATTTGTTATCATTTTGGTACAATCCAGGATATCGTTTTTGCTCGGTTTTTAGATTTTTCTTTTTGATTCTGTTTTAAACGAACGAGTAACGAGTGTACCATTACTAAACAATGGAAGTAGAATCACCTGCTGCAGCAGTAACTGAAGCGGCACTTTCTCAAAATGAAGAGGAACATAATTCGTCACCGGCTGAGACCACTGCACCACTTGCGACTGCGGCGGTGAATCTTGAGGCAGTACCTCCACTGTCACAAGGTTTACCAAAAGAGCCTCAAAAACCATCTCCAAAAAAGCCTAAGAAGAGAAAGCCTAGAGTACCGCGAGATGTAACTGCACCCAGGCAACCACTCACAGGTCTGTTTCATCTGATCCTTTTAGTGTTCAGTAGATTTGAAATTTACTATTTATGTGATTGTATGTTCAGGTTATGTACGATTCTTGAATGAACGTCGTGATCAGTTGAGAGCGGCACAACCAGAACTGGGGTTTGCAGAAATAACTCGGGAGTTAGCTAGTGAATGGAGCAAGCTTCCACATGAAGAGAAACAGCAATATTTAGATGCAGCAGAGCAAGACAAAGAAAAGTATGCATTTTCTAGTAAGCTGCAAGCTTTTCTGCATGATTTTTATGAATATTTTACTGTTCAAAGGCATTCGTATTCAATTGGGTTGAAATGTTCTTTTCTGTGCAGACAAATTTTGTCCATGCGAGTCATTAAAGTGTGCAAACTGTATTTACCTTGTAAATTTTCCAGATATTTACTTGAATGGTCTGAGTACAAGAAAACTGACTCGTATAAAGAGTTCAGGAGACAACAGCTAGAGCAGAAAGATGTAGTAGTTCATAAGAAAGCGAAATTAAATCCAGAGGTTTCATTGAATACTTCAGGTAATCCCTTCTACTCACATTTTAAGTCACACAAGGAATTTTTCCCCCACTGCTGTTTATTTAATTAATATTTTAATTTTATTTTCAGTTGCTGATAAACCTTCAGACCCTGCTGCTGCCAATTCCAATGTGAATGTGTCACTTATCAACCAGCCCCGCCAACAAACACCACCAAGACCTAGACCTTGTATCACACCTGCCTCTGTTAGTTGCAAAATATTACTTTTACCAAAAATCAAAAGCAGTTACATTAAAACTAATCCATACAGGTTCTGATGTCTCCCTGAGCATTAAGAAGATGTTTTCTTCATTTTTACATGGATCCACTGTCTTCTCTTCTTTTTTTTTGGCATTCAGCTTTGTAACATGCTTTTATCTGACTCATATATAGTACTCCTTTTCAGGGAGAGGAGTTTGCTGGTGAAACAGACATACCAATCTTCACAGAACAGTTCCTGCAGCACAATAAAGTGCGAGAATCTGAGTTGAAGCAGCTGAGGAAAGCAAACTCTGATTATGAACAGCAGGTATTTAATTCTCAACTATTTACAGCTTAAGAATTTTCTCGTTGAGCTTTTCTAGAATTATTATAATAGAATTATATTCTTATTTAAATATAGCCATCAATCATTCAATACACTGTTGCCCACAACATTAATGTAGGTACCTTATTAAGGTCTATGTATACACTTCTACAACACAGCTCCTTGTGAGTCAAAATCTATCAGTAAATAAATTCAAACAAATTGTCAAAAGGTTAATTAGAAAATAATCGTTCCTGAAAATAAAAAAGCTTGGGACTACGAATAAATATAGGCTTGGGACAAGTTTTGCTCCCAACTTGAAAAATCACAACTAAGGCTAAAGGTTTCTTCATCGCTTCTTTACTTTAGTCTACATACTGAAGCATCAGAAATTAATCACTTTATTTCCATGTCAGTGTTTTCTTTTAAAAATTTGACCTTTTCTAAGTGTATATTTTTCTTTATAGGGAAATTAAGAATTTTTGATTTGATTTCACATCATCAATCAGCAGCTATGTTATCTTATCTAACTAGCTAGACAGTTGTTGCAGAAAGCTTATTAAAGGTTTGATGTGGTTTATTATTATATAATGATTTTTCTAGAATGCAATACTCCAAAGGCATGCTGAAGAAGTGAGCGGCGCGACAGCGAAGCTCCGCGCTGAGACGGCAGCCGCCGCTGAGAGAACTGCAGGCCTGATGACTCACCGACGAGCCCTTGTAGCTATTTTAGTACAGGCATTGCATTCTGTAGCTATACCAGGTATTGTAGTTTGTTACTGTATTGAGCTGTATACTCTACAAACATCTTCGCGTTTTTTGGGTTTAAAAGTTTTGCTCATGTATTTCAGGTTCTTAACCTGAAACACATGAGCTACTTCTATGCCTAATATCAGCCTCTAGAATAGTTTTGGCGTTGTCTGCGCTCATACACACATCTCTTACAAACTTTCACCTTATTATTTATTAGTAGATAAATTTTTTCTTAACTTTATGTTTCAGGAGGACCAACGGGGCCTACAGAAGCTAATATTGATGAATACATGGAAAAGCTGAGGCAGCTGGCCATTGAAAATAAGAACAATCCAATTGTAAAGCAGGCTCGAGAAATTCTTGTCAAAGTTGAGCTACCTGCCAACTAAGTTTTTATGTAAATGTGTACCAATACTCTAGCCAACATCAAGACTCAATGTTTGTAAACACTGTCTTCATACTTTACCTAAAATCACTTTCCGCTATCTTTGACTGTCATTATTCGCCCAACACAAATCACAATCAAGTTCATAGCATTTACAATCTAAGCATTAAAACACGTACCTAAATTTATGATTCAACGAAATCCATCCGTAAAATAATGAAATAAGTGAGGGAATGCAAGACTCCCGCTGATTGGCACTTGCCCCGCGAAGCCATCTTCGACTGTCATTCATTATTCGCCCAACACAAATCATAATCAAGTTCATGAATCATCATTATCAAGTTTTCATTGCATTATTCAATTATTTTAATTTTTAAGTAGTTTGTTCAATCCAGTAAAATTAAATTGTAGAATGAGTGGAACAGTATCCAAGTGTGTGAACACAGACGCCAGCACTGGACATATCAACCAATCAGAGGGCAGAACAAGGCTTTGATTGGTTCACAGTTTGTTTTTTATTATCTTACGGATAAGCTAAGGAAAATTATAAGTTTACATGTTTGAATGAGTTAAATTATAAGTGCTACAGTTCTGTTGATTATTTTGCAGATTATTTGATAGGACAAGCTTTTTATTATTTTTTACTAGATGACATTTACACACATTATATCTTGAGAATGGCTACAATAATGTAGTGTGTGATTCTGTTGATTTTCTGATAAGTTCTGTTGCTTCAAGTATGTACACTGTGTACTTATCCATAAGCTTTAGCAATTGGAATAAATGACAAATAATCTATGTACAATTTTTTATTTGTTTACTGTTGTTTACTTAAATGTACCTTTATGGATACATGATATAGGCAGTAAAAACTGGAAATTATATAAAATCTAACTTTCAAGGTGAAACATAATCCAAGTATGTACATAAATAATATCCCAAGAGTTTGTGATATTGATTTTCTAAGATTATGATTTCTTGGAGATTACCCAGAGTGCGAGAACTAATCACTATCACAACAAAAATCCAAGTATATATTGCTAATTTGCAATTTTCTCTTCTAAATAATGAGAAGTTATAAACAATCTTACATAAAACTTATCTAATTCAGTCTCCCAGAATACTATATGTAATCCACCCTGTAAACCAGCTGTTATTTCACTGTGGATTATCAACAAGTACTTTGTCTTTTTCATCATTATCATCGTCCACTTTTTTATCATCATCTTTATCATTTGTTTCTTGATCACCATCAGCATTCTCAGTGTCATATTCATGTAGTTTTTTCCTCCATATTTTGATAAGCATATCCCAAGCTCTTCGACTGTACTTGATGTACTTGTCTGGGGTTTTAGGATGTTCCTTTGAGCGCTGTTCCCTGTAAAAATATTTTAATTGAAGCTCACTGGACTTGTTAAATATGAACATGTCTATTCATAAAACTTACACTGGCACTTGTTGTGTATATTGAAAATATCCAACTGTGTTCTTTCCATAATCAATTTGTTTCTGTCTTCGTAGTAATATGTCTGGATTTGTTTCTGTTTCAACCGTTTTTTTTTGTTTACTGAAAAAATTAATATTAGTTCAATTTTCTAAAGAGCTTTTTTTAACCAAGAAAAGACATTGATTACTAACTTACTTTTTATCATTGGGTTTGGATTTCTTATTTCTGTTGCCTGAGCTTTCCCTACTGCTGTTTGATTCCATCTTCTCAGTTAGCTCTTCTTGACCTGAACATAATAAGTAGTGGCTTTGATGATAGTTACATGGCTTGCACAGTCATCTCACCAAAGCATAGTAAGGAAGTGGAAGTAGTGTGCGTTACCCCAGCGACATGTAGACTCGGATCAAGATGAACATATATAGAAAAATCAGAGCGGTATGCCCTGTGAATGAGCCCCAAAAATTAGATTTGTGCGCATTAAGGTTTCAGAGTAATTCGAGAAAATAACATGTCGCTGCAGTAACGTCTGAAAACGTTACTGCAGCGACATGGTTTTTACCTATTAGCCCTAGAAAGTTTTGAAATAGCTTAAAAGGTAGCTTATATTTGAGCAATTTATTGGCCAACCAGCGCCATTTGTGCGCCCTGTGGTTTTTAATAAATTGCAAATTTCGCTGGAGTAACGTTTGGCAGATTTCCATATCTTCGGAATGGCCGAACGAACAAAAATGAATTTTGGTAAGCAGAAGGGGTTTAACTTGGTTTAATGTGGACCCTTGTAGTTTTTCCAAAAAAGTACACGGTTTATGAATTAGACGACTTTTTCTGAAAATCAAAAATAACCTCTTATCTCTTGAATTACATAATAAAGGCGTTCTGTGATTACATTGGCTGATGCGTAATAAGGATATGTATCTTCTGACGAAACTGTGAAACCCTACAACTTATTTTCGACGAAATATTTTACTGATTTTACAACTGAAAATTGTTTACTTATTTCGAACCTCAAATAAGGGAGTTTTAACAAGATAACAACTTTACATGATTTGCCAAAAACCAGAGCGCATATTCAAGTTCACTCACGCTGAATTTCAGCTTTCTACGCCTTATAATTATTCGTCAATATATAAAAAGAACAAAGGAGAACTTTTAGACAGTTGTCCGACCAAATTTGAAATGCCATTAAAAAGCGGCCGCTCAGTACTTCAAGCCAACATCTATAAATCGGTAGCTTTGTCATGATAAACGTTAGGTACACTTACGTAGACAAGTTTTAGTGTTGGAAAGATGCGCCTTTAATTTTTTAGTAGATTCTAAATGATTATTTAGTAGGTCGAAATGCCTTAGTAGAATTTAGTAGTTTTGATAATGGTAAACGGCAATACATTTTTGGATCCCAACTCTCATGCATGACATGAATCGGGGCTTTTCCTAAATGTTTAGTTACACGATAGCACTTTACAACAAAATAAACTTTATTGCCTTTATTGATAGTGTTTGATTTGAATAAATGTATCTGAGAATTCTTGTATAAGGTAAGTTTTTAAAAGCTGGCGCGATCCCCTTTTCTGTTTACTGAATGCCGGGATTTATGAAGTCAGCGCGTGGATAATTAGATAGATATAACTTTATTGCACCATCAGTTAATATACAAAAATAATTAAACATAAACTTAATACTAAAACTATATACAGTGGCACAATCGGCGGCCTTATCGCTAACAGCGATTTCTTCCAGGCAACCTTTGGATGGACAGGATCGGTACGCATTAGAGCTGACGGTGGCTTTTTAGTAGTTTTTGGCGAGACATCTAGTAGTTAAGTTTGCTATGACGGTTGCACCACTCGCGTGGAACTGTGAATGTATTTCAGATTGTAAATAAGATGATGAGAGAGATTATTTTAAGGTATTTTTTTCGATTTAAATAAAAATATTGTTTCAAAAACAATCATTTAGCGCTCTGCCGGAGAAGTACAAGCTGAAATGAACTTTATTCCGTTGGGGATTATAATCTACAATGTATTATTTCTAGGCTACAGCGCATCAGCATTACCAATTTTATTGCCATACAGCGCAGCGGGGCAATGCAGCCAGTATCTTGGGCACGCTTCCGACTAGTAGGTTTTGATATGGATCAGTTGAGCTACCTGTAAATTCAATAAATATGTGCTTACCTACTACCTTTGTAGGTATCGAAAGAGGTGATCTAAATAATAATAATAATAATGCTGGACAATTCACACAGCATTATCACGTATAAAATAACTGATTTACATAATACAATACACAACAAATAGAAATGACACCTAAATACCTAATATAAATTCACCAAAATAGATTCTCTGCACCACTGTACAAACATAACAAAACCTGATAGATAAATTAAGAAGGTAAGGTGAATGTTCCTAACGGCCGCTTTTTAATGGCATTTCGAATTTGGTCGGACAACTGTCTAAAAGTTCTCCTTTGTTCTTTTTATATATTGACGAATAATTATAAGGCGTAGAAAGCTGAAATTCAGCGTGAGTGAACTTGAATATGCGCTCTGGTTTTTGGCAAATCATGTAAAGTTGTTATCTTGTTAAAACTCCCTTATTTGAGGTTCGAAATAAGTAAACAATTTTCAGTTGTAAAATCAGTAAAATTGATATATTTCGTCGAAAATAAGTTGTAGGGTTTCACAGTTTCGTCAGAAGATACATATCCTTAATACGCATCAGCCAATGTAATCACAGAACGCCTTTATTATGTAATTCAAGAGATAAGAGGTTATTTTTGATTTTCAGAAAAAGTCGTCTAATTCATAAACCGTGTACTTTTTTGGAAAAACTACAAGGGTCCACATTAAACCAAGTTAAACCCCTTCTGCTTACCAAAATTCATTTTTGTTCGTTCGGCCATTCCGAAGATATGGAAATCTGCCAAACGTTACTCCAGCGAAATTTGCAATTTATTCAAAAACCACAGGGCGCACAAATGGCGCTGGTTGGCCAATAAATTGCTCAAATATAAGCTACCTTTTAAGCTATTTCAAAACTTTCTAGGGCTAATAGGTAAAAACCATGTCGCTGCAGTAACGTTTTCAGACGTTACTGCAGCGACATGTTATTTTCTCGAATTACTCTGAAACCTTAATGCGCACAAATCTAATTTTTGGGGCTCATTCACAGGGCATACCGCTCTGATTTTTCTATATATGTTCATCTTGATCCGAGTCTACATGTCGCTGGGGTAACGCACACGTGGAAGTAAGTATAGAAAACGAGATAAAATAATTTGGTGACTATGACGTGACCGCTTATTACCATTTCCTTCAGCGCAGTTGCTCCAAGTTCGTTTGTTATCTCTACTCATTTTACTAGTGATGTGTTATCTGAAATTAAAACAACTCAAGGTAAAAGGTTGTTACTTACATGCACAATATCGCGACGGTTGGAGACAGGCAGTTACTGAAGTGAATTTCCCATACTACAGCATTAGCACAATCATTAGCTGTTCAGTTTCAACAAGGATTCAACATACTGCAAGAGACCCAAAAGAATCTGATGTTTTAGTTGTTTATTACCGGCTCTTTCGTCAAAATAGTAGTTTCTAGAAGACCTGATCTAACTTAACACTATTGAGTAGTTAACTGGAATATAAAGTTACTTCGTATATAAACAGAACCAAAGCCCGCGTTAGCAACGAAACCAAGAATTTTAGGTAAAACGAAACCAAAAAGCCGCAAGCAAAGTGGCGCTAAGTTGTGCGTGCGATGACATAGGTTATTTTAACGTGCAGTGCACTTAGGGCACGGCATTGCTCTTCGTGCTTTGCTTGGATTTGGCACGTGTAAGTCAATGACTAGTAAGTGACCACCCCAGTATATTCTTGCCATTCTTGGCCGTAAGGGCTAGGGTCATTTAGAACTTCTTCTCCCTAAATAAAACTTTGTTCATAATGCTCTAAGCATAAGGTCCAAGAAAAACAAAAAATTGCCAAATATTTCTTTATTAAAATAACACCCTTTTAATTGATTATTTTTATAAAAGAAAAATATCTGGATAGGGCATCTATACTTCATTTGTGTCTACTATCAGAATGATAGTAGACACAAATGAAGTATAGATGCCCTATCCAGATATTTTTCTAAGCCTTTTTAGTGGAAGACATCAATAGTTTTCGATAGGTTTTCGATTACATTTATCAAATGTTTTTTTTTATTCAGACCCGGACTAAGGTCTCGGCACAGACTTAATACTGGCGGCTGCGCCCTAGGTCTATGCTTAGAATGGTAGGTAGTAGACACAATCGAGGTGTAGTTATAAAAATGCGACTAATACGTCTAATTTTTTTAATCGTATTCGTGCACTGTATACGTAAAAGCACCGAAATTATATAAATTTACTAGCGACCCGCCCCGGCTTCTTCGCACGGGTACCTACTATATTTTGCATGTAAAACTTCCTCTTGGATATCACTCTATTTAAAAAAAACAGCATCAAAATCAGTTGCGTACTTTTAAAGATCGATTCTATGACCAGTAATGTTTAAATACAACAAATGACTCAAAATCATTCGAAAACTATCATCAAGTTTCGTTTGATCGTTTTCACACTACAATCAGTAGTTCCTCTAGATCCAGCAAGGGCGCCACAAGATGCTAAATATGAAGGACTCGAAATCGATAGAAATATTCGTAAGTTAATGTGTACAACCCGTACTAAGCACTCTGTACAGCTTTACGAATCGATACAAACTGGTAAGAACCAGGCTACTAGTATAGTATAGTATTATCCGACGATACGACGAACTCTGTGACGCGACGCAGAAGGTTGCGGTTTCGATTACCGCCTTGGGACAAATATTTGTACAATCTGCAGGTATTTGTTCCGGGTGTTCTGATCGTTTTCTATGTATAAATAAAAAATATTGATCTATGTAATGTATTGTATTATGTATATCAGTTATCTAGAACCCATAACACAAGCTCTGCTTAGCTTGGGGCTAGATATGTTGTGTGAATTGTCCTGCATTCTTTATCTTTATTTATTATTAAATCTGTGAATAGGCGGTTGATAATGCATACTGTGCCAAACATAGATTCGAAATTAGAAAGGTTTGTATATGAGGGGAAGCAAGTTAGTACCTAAATCAGTTACAAATCATTATTTTTTGCATCACGAGTCTGTATTCCTGCCTGAAGCTCTACATAAGTACCAAAAAACATTTAAGCTTTTAGAAAATACGTATTGTATTGATTTATCACTATAAACTAACTACAACACAACACACTAGTTACATAGTGATAAATCACTAGAGTTAAAATGTGCGTCCTTGCTTGTATATTAGCCTGCAAGGGTTTTTTTTTTCAATGAGCCTGCAAGACGGCGATAAAAAAAATGAAGAGAAAATATACGGACAAATAGCCATTTTTAGTATTCGGCTCTTGACTGAAATCTGAATATTATTTCTCAAAAGTTGTTTTGTTCATGAGGATTTCTTTTTTGTACCTTACTGGTCTTATAAATTCAATGTAATCCAAAAAGACTCATCATGGTATGGATTTTTTTTTGATAAAAAATTTAATTTCCCGGCGGTTCCATTAAATAGAGGTATTGTCCACAGGGAGACATGGAAATCGATGAGGCTCTGGCCTCATTAGAAATGTTGATGTCGGAGTTTTTTGCTCCAACAACGAATAATTTTAGGAAAAGGGAGATAGAGAGTATGCTGGAAAATTTCTCTAACAGGAGAGACTCATGGAAACATTGTTTACTGTTTCTTCAAAAATCCCAAAACCATTATGTATTGATGTTTACCTTGACAACATTGGAGGTAAGACCTTAAGCACTTCTTCTGCTCAACAACACAGTACCTTGTGAAATGGTCATTACATACAAGTATAATTATGAATAAATTCATGAACAAGATCAGAATATACATGTTCTGTTGGCTACAGCCAATGAGGTCGCAATTTTGAATTATTTTTAAATTATTTCAGAACATTATAAATAGACAGTGGATCAGCTTAACTGACAATGAAAAAACAGAGATACGGCTCACACTATGGAATGAGCTATTTGCTAAGCATGAAGTTACAGCCTACTTCATCCGAAATAAGTTAGCAGCTCTCATGGTTTCAATCGCTAGATATGACTGGCCTCATTTGTATGGAGACTTCTTTGAGAACATTGTTGAGGTTTGTATTATTTTTCTTACTCTTAAGCAGATAAGTACAAAACTGTTATAAACACGTTGAAATGGAGACCATCTTGCAGTTTTGCATGATATTTATTACAGTTAATAAGATGCGAGGGTCGACGGTGTCTGCTAGGGCTGATACTGGCACAAGCAGCTAGCGAGGAGTTGGGAGCAGCCCGGGATACAGGAATCTTACTGCCATCAGCCAGGAGAATGCAGCTTGAGAGACTTATGCTCAAAGGCATGCCACAAATGTTGGCTGCATTAAGTGGTATGTTTTAATTAATACTTACCCTACTAAATATAAACAGAGTTAACTTAATTGAATTTTATAAATTGTTTGTTGACCTGAGCTCAGCTAAATAATAACTGCTTTATTCGCAAAGAAAATAACAACTAATTGGTAAAGTATTATTAAAATACACTTGCAGCAATCGAAGAAGCTATCTGCAGACTCGTGTGAACAATCTACAATTAGTTTACCTAACTCCACTGATCCAAGTAATAAATCAAATGTAATTATGTTTCAGCAATTTTGGAGAAGAATGCACAAAGGGAAGGACAATCAAATCCTCCTCCGTCACCCACAAATGGAGCCCCACACACCTCTGCCTTGCCAGATTTATTAGCAAATGCCCATGACGTCCATGTCGTAGACAAGTAAGTTGATAACATATAATCAATTTTGTTAAATCATTATAATACAATCAAGTAGGTGGGTTTGTTTCTATTATATGATTAATTTAATAAAACCAAAATTGCAGTAGGTAGCTCGTTACAGAATGCCCTTGGGTAAAGTACACTGACTTTAGACCTCAATTATACAAGCGGCCCCGGCTTCACATGGTTAATTATATCACCTATGTTCATCAGGGATAATGTAGGATCATAATGGTGAAAGAATTTTTCAAATTGCTCCAGAAGTTCCGGAGCCTATTCAATTCAAACAAACAAACAAATCTTTCCTCATTATAATATTAGTATAGATTTTAGTGTAGACAAGAACAAATTAAAGCTATTGCTAAGTAAAATTTATAAATTATAAATTTATAATTAAATAATAATATAAATATAATTAAATAGTCTTTCACAAGCTCTGCTTAACTTGGGGCTAGATGGTTTATTTTTTTGATTAGTAAAACTTTAACTTCTGTGAATTTCTTACAGGGCTTTGAACACTGAAATAATAGTAAAATGCCTGACTACACTTCAGCATTTATTCTCATGGCTGCCCCTGTCTTCCCATGTACCACCGTCACTAGTCACCACAGTTTTTTTCTGGGGCAGTATAGCCACGCAAACACAGGTATTTAATGCATAAAACTCACTAAGTATACGTTTTAAAACAAAATGGGATGAGGAGCTTCATAGTTTATTTGAACAAAGAAAATTAAAACATGCTTACAATGTATAAGTATTAAGTACATAACACTGTTGCGCCCTCTGTGTGGACTCTTGCAAATAATCAGAGTGAATGTTTAAAGTGGCATGTAAAATTTCAACCATCTTGTCATCATCTTCGGTAGTATAGTGGTAAGTATCCCCGCCTGTCACGCGGGAGACCGGGGTTCGATTCCCCGCCGGAGAGATAAATTTTTTGTTTTGTTTTTGCTATTTTAACACCAAATAAGATTGTTTTTATAACGTTTGTAACATCTGCATGTGAAAAATAAAGGCTACAATATAGAAACTTTTAACAATCCATAAGATGTTTGTAACTAAGCATAACTAATTTGTGCTGGTATCGAAACTTACAAAAAGTATTATTTATAGCTTAGACACAGATAGTGTTTTGAATGTTTTGATGAATAAACTCCTTTGTATTTTATTATTTTGTCCTGTAGAGTACAGAAGCAGCATTAGCGGGCCTGGGCGGCGTATGCGAGCTGTTATACCGACGGTACGCGCCGCCGTCGTCGGCCGCCACGGCGTTGCGTCTGCACCACTGCGCGTTGCGGCTGCTGAGGCACCTCACGCATCACGCGCAGTTGCTTACCCACGCGCCGCACGAGTACGTACCTTTAGCTTGCTATGACGTAGGGCAGGGCCAGATCAGAAACCATCCTCAGCGCCCAGACACGAAGAAATCCCCGCCGAACCTATAACTATAATGCCGACACTCCAATCTAGCTATCAAGCTTAGCAAATTTTTGATGATTGATAAGTATGATAATGATAAAACAATATATTACATATATTTTTTTTATTTAGATATAATATAGAAAGATAGAAGACCCGAATAAATATTTGCAGATCGGCAGGAATCGAACCCGCAGCCTCCTGTGTCGCTGGTGGATCATCGCCCGCCGCGCTACAGAGGATGTATTTTATATCGCGATCGTGCTAGATAGATGCTCACGATAGACCGCGCTGATCAATGATCAATATGATCATGCATCGTCGACTGCTTTGCTTCCAAATGCATTCTAGAGTGTCTGACCTAGCTCTTACTCTGTTGTGTCTTGAGATTTGTTGACTTTGGGTCAGATAATTTGTCATTAATTTTTTTTATTTTATAACGATAATTAGCCTTCCCATACCGTTTTGTGAAAAGGTTAGGCATAGGATTTTGCGTGCACCACGGGACAGAGCAGAACGCAAAAATCAAGATTTCTTCTAAATTATAAAGAGTTCAAGTATTCAAATATATATTTTGGCGAATCTGTTCCCTGCCTTT
Source organism: Eupithecia vulgata (assembly GCA_946478455.1). NCBI lineage: Eukaryota > Metazoa > Arthropoda > Insecta > Lepidoptera > Geometridae > Eupithecia > Eupithecia vulgata. The sequence continues at coordinate 9,801,853 of OX297873.1, read as the reverse complement.
GCTTTATTTTTCAATAAAACCAAGTCAGTAAGTCATATTTGAACAGTAGTAGGATCTCAAAGATTTTTTCAAAGAGACGAGTTGTCCTAAACTTGTAAATTTTGTTTCAGTTACCTGATTAAGTTATCGGAGTTCCTAAAGTTGTTCGTGTCATTGCATTTCAAGAGGTTAGAAGCGGAACCAGAGTTCGATGCCATAGAATTTCTGTCGTATCTATTCCAGTACACATTCCAGGTAAAAAAGGCTTTTAATCCCTAGTTAAAAAATATACTATTAGTAACTAAGGACTTAACCATCCCATTATAGACGAGGTTGTTTATAATCCCAAGCATAGCGAGGGAGGATGACAAGACATAGTTATGATGGGTGGTTTTGGCCCGCGTGAAAACGATACTTTTCACTTCGAGTGAGAAAATACAACAATCAAAAATTACCTTCAGTAAAAAACACAGATTTTACTTCTCTACTTCAAGAAAATGTCGTTAGTCTTTATATACTTACCCACTTCGCGTGTTTTCGATCGCAACAGATAGAATCAGATTATTTCTTTGCCATTCTGTCTCATTTGCTTTATTAAATTAATTTTCGCTTGATGGCATTTTCAATAAAATAAGCCAAGTTCATCTTCAGTTAAGTTTGTAGTAAACAAATATTTCAGAGATTTCGCTGATTGATTGATGACTTTTTGTGTCTTCGTTAGGCGCAACTTATACTACCTAGTACCTACCAACGCTTTCTTCATTCTATACCATGGAGGAAGAATCACCACACAAAACATCCAACAATGACCAAAAAGTAGCTTTTAGTATCATTTCAATGGAATGATGGGGACAAGAGGACGAATGTCTTATACTGACTGATGATTTCAGTCAAAAATTAAAAAGAAAAAATCTTTTACTCTCAAGGGCGTAACACGCCCGCTAAGCCACCCTTTAATAACACACTTTTTGAGCAAGAGAAGTGAAAATATTTTTTTTCACCCTTTAATAACACACTTTTTGAGCAAGAGAAGTGAAAATATTTTTTTTTTGTTACATATATCATCGTTATATAAAATACATTATCGTACCGGAAGAGATCGCTTCAAGCGACAATGCCGCCCATTGTACACATCTTTTGTAACGTCTGTTTACAATTTATTCTTGATGGTGTCAAATAAAGCATTTTTGTATAGTATTGTAATATGTTTTTGGTTGAATGTTCCAGGTGCCTACATGTGCTATATTTATTAACTGCCTAGATATATGGACTCAATTTATTGACATTCTGAAGCCCGAAGATACAGCAAAGTAAGACAAATACCTAATCTACAAATAATACAAAAACTGTTTTTTTTTTATATCTATCTCTTTTTTTAGGTATTGGGAGGCGTTACATGCATTAGTAAACGGCATTTTAAATAAAATACAATTCCAGCATAATAAAGCTCAGTTACAACACCTCGACAACGATGTGTGCGACGATGATGTAAGTCAAAAAATTCAATTGAATGTAGTTTCTAATTCAATGAAAACAAGCTTGAAATTGGCAATTGAATGATTTATTTATTATACACACAACATAGGTACAAAACAAACTTTGTTACAAAAATGTAAGACTAGTACTTATAAATAATTTATAAGTACTAGTCTTACATAATATAATTATTTCTTATAATTATTATAATAATGTAATATAATAATTAAAACTAAAAAGAAGTTGTTTTAGCTTAGAAATTAAAATGTAGGTACTTCAAAAGATTCTGATCATTTAAATAATCTTTTTCAGGGTGAAACTGAATGGCAATCATTCCTGAAACATTGCATAGAGTGTATAGCAAGAGTAGCAGATTTAGCTCCCTTGGATGTGTTTACTTGTGCCGTGAGTATCAACTTATAGCTAGGTTGCGTGTTCGATTCTCGCCTCGGGACAAATGTGTGTACGATCTGCAGACATTTGTTCAGGGTGTTCTGGTCGTTTTCTATATATAATTAAATCTATCTATGTATTGTATTATATTATGTATATCAGTTATCTAGTAACCATAACACAAGCTCTGCTTAGCTTGGGGCTAGATAATACTGTGTGAATTGTCCAGCATTAATTATTTATTTATTTAAAACACAATTCCATAAAATTCGATAGAAAAAAATCATAAAGTTACCTCTTAATAATAATTAATTCTTACTAAAACCTTATTCCTCAATAAATACAGAAGTTAAGATCTTGAGAATAAGCATGGTAATGGTATAACTAAGTATAAAGAACATTTCATATGTTTCTAATTAATAGATAATAAGCTAAAACTTGATTTTTTGGATTACGTTGCGTTGTTTTGGCATGCCCTGTTCCGCTCCTATGAACGCAAAATCCTATGTCTATCCTTTTCACAAAAACTTAAGGTTGTATAGGCTCTTAAGCTGAAGTAATACATTGCCAATACTTAGTTATTGGACCCAATCGATATTACGATTTGATTTCATTATTTTCTATTCTACCCTCTAAGAGAAAAATCGCACGAACTTGTTTTGTTTTTTTGGGTATAAGATTTTTATATATTTACCTACGTTGTACATATTTCTAAACAAATCGCTATCGAGGGTGATTTCTATTGCTGTTATCGGAAATGAAGTTTAATCGTGTTTGTATTTCAAATACAGCAATACATAAAGCTTAAACATAAGAACAAGCACATATCTAAAAAGGATTCAACAACAACTTGTTATATTTAAGGCAATGAGCACGAACATAAGCAAGATGACATGATTTTACTTATTTTTTTTTAAAGTTTTCTTGGTTTGCTTATTTTCAGTTAGAACGCTGGCAATGCCTAGCCGGCGTGCACGCGCGGGCTTCCGGTCGGTCCGGTAGCGCGAACGTGACGGGCGCCGGCGCCGCGGGCAGCGAGGGGGAGAGGCTACTGGCGGCGCTGTTAGACCTCGCTACACTGACACGGGTGCTAGGCCGCCTGGCACCGTCCTTACTGGCTGGTAAACTACACTCTATGCATGGTGGTAAAAGTAACAATTGGCTTGGCAAGGCAGCGAGGGAGACCTCGCTACACTGACACGGGTAATGGGACGTCTGGCGCCGTCCTTACTGGCTGGTAAACTACACTATGCACGCTGACTAAAGCAAATACTAACTTAAGTAAGACTGGGTTAGAGAAAAGCCATCAGCGAAGGAGACTAGTTGGCTTCAAGTGGCAAGACCTCATCACCATGACTTGTGTGTTGGGCCGATTGGCGTTTCTTTAATGACTTCCTTATATGAAGCGAATAGCTCAGATCGAAGACTTTTTATGAAATCTATGATGTTATATTACAGAGTGTGTTGGAGCACAAGGGCAGGGTCAGCGCGCGCTGGCGTTGGGCGTTGGCAGCACTCTTGTGGAGCGCGTGGCGGGCGCGCTCGGAGGCGCCGCGCTCACGCGCCCGCACCGCGCCACCAGTGCACACGCTCACGCACACGTGCAGGTGTAAGTACATCCGCTGTAGGTCGTCATTACACATCTGGGGGCATACTCTTAAAGGAATACCGAAGTTTCTAGCTCGTTTGTCGTCTGCATAAGATTAGCTTTTGCACGTAAACGATTCGGAAACGAAGATTTAGTTTTTGCGAGTATAAGCCACTAGGTCGCAAATTAAATTAAATTAATTATTAAATCAGACAACATAATTAAGTCCATTTTATTGTTAGTGAGCTGCCTTAAAAACTATGTTAAAACACAAGGAAATTACAATACATAAATAGTACAACATGATAAAGGAAGGTGTAAGGACCCCTACGCTTGTCCTGATCAAGCTGTCTACCCGATCCTCAATTGACCCTCTACGCAAAGCGTGGTTGTACCTCGCATCGTTCGTCGCACTGATTGCCTGTCGTTGCACAGCGTGGCGTGTATAGCGTGCATCGTTTAGCCGGGTGGAAAAACACCTCAGGGTCATTAATATATTTTCATTACCTACATACTAAATTTAAGATGTTTTCTCGAATAAGTGAAATGTAATTTCTTTTGAGAAATAAAATATTCTTTAAACCTATATTTAGTTCGTCGTTAGGCTTTGACGATGCGACGCTATGATTATGCTACATTATTCTCTCCTTGCGTACAAAGTGAGACAAATCATAAACTCCCTTTCCAGTCATGCAGAAATGTTCGCATGCATGGGCGCCTGGTGCTGCTACGCCAGCGAATGCGGCGTCTCGGTGCAAACCATGGAGGGACTCTTCTCTTCGGCCGTACCTTTCCTATTGCCGCACGAAATTTCAGTAAGATCAGGTCGTTTCCTATGTATAATAAAAATATATATCTATGTATTGTGTTGCATTATGTACGTCAGTTATCTAGTACCCATAACACAAGCTCTGCTTAGCTTGGGGCTAGGTGGTGTGTGAATTGTCCAGCATTATTTATTTAAGATATGAAACTTTCCCTATTACCTAACCTTAAAGTAATGACTTAGGTCTTTTCTTTTAAAAGAGAATAATTGAAAAGTGCCTTGACATGGTTCGAAAAAAGGGTTCTCGGTCTCTGCCGTCTACTCGGCAGGGCCACCACCGTGACTTCTAATCGGATGATACATACATTTTAATTGATTTCAGTATTATACGTCAAAGTTAATCGACAAAGCTACTGCAATGGATGTCCAATTTTCTTTACAGAGAAGTCTACCCGTAGTAACATAATAACACAGAATAGAATCCACAAGAAACTTTTTATTTATTTTCTTAGTGCTAGATGATACCGTGTGGGTTGTCCAGCATTATTTAATTTATTTATCTTCCCTCCAGGAACCGCCATTACTATGCCATGCGGCGGCGCACCTCCTACTAAGTCTGTCAAAGAACGTGAAGTTTTCAAGCGATCCTGTTACGTTGGTGGGCGACCTTTATAGTCACGCGCAAAGATCTTTGCATTATTTGGAACCTAAGGTAAGATTTGATCTCATGCAGTTGCTGTTAATATGTTTCGATATCCAACAATGAATCACAAAAAAAAGATTAAAAAATTGAGTAAAGTGAAAGTGGAAAACAAAGTTGGTATTTGTTGCACAATCTAATTAGTATCAAAGAGAAAAATCAATTAAGAACTTCAACAAACAAGTAGTCCAAAGAAATGATTTTAATATCATCTGCTATCTGAGTTGTGTAACAGGCGCTGATGTTATTTATGAAAGCGTTAAAAAAGATTGGTCCCAAATAAGAGCCTTAGGGGAATCCAGAATAATCGCAGAGACTTGGGCCAACTCATATTGATAAAGCTGCCGTGGGTCACTTTATATCGCACCACGACCTCTGTGGCGCGGTGGGTGAAGGTCCGCCTGCGACGCAGGAGATTGCGGGTTCGATTTACGCCTTGGGACAAATATTTGTACGATCTGCAGGTATTTGTTCCGGGTGTTCTGGTCGTTTTCTATGTATAATAAAAAAAAAAAACTATGTAATGTATTGTATAATTATGTATATCAGTTATCTAGTACCCTTAGCACAAGCTCTGCTTAGCTTGGGGCTAGATAATGCTGTGTGAATTGTCCAGCATTATTTTTTATTATTACCAATCCTGCGCGATTTTGCAAATATTATGCAATAAATAGTTGGCTGCCTATGGATGATATGGTCGTGGCCATCAACCAGCGCGGTGGTAGCGGTGCCTTCCTAGATGCAGAGTTACAAGTTGTTCATGATTTTTCTTGTTCCCCAGACAGGAGCAGTAGTCCGGGAGGCGCTAGTGTCTCTCTCCCTCCGCGGTGTTGGCGCGGGGGGCGGCGGGGCGGAGGCCCGCGCCTTGCTAGCTGCCTGGAGCGGCGCCGTGAGCTCCGCGCCCGCACTCGCGCTGCCGCCGCTCACGGCGCTCCTGCACGCCTTCGCACACGCACCCACGCACTCCAAGAAGGTAACTAGCAAATGCACCGCACCCTAAAATGGTAACACTTAGTCAGATGTCGCCCAGATCCGCACATAGGACACAGGAAATAGTATATAAGGAAAATAATGTTGAATTGAATTATAGGCTGGTGTATCTACCTGGTACATGATAACAAGGTAACGAAGTTAGTTGGTCTTCCTGCATGACTTTCCCAAGGTGAGTCCACACAACGCGGGCTCATAAATAAGTAATGCTGGACAATTAACACTGCATTATCCAGCCCCAAGCTAAGCAGAGTTTGTGTTATGGGTACTAGATAACTGATATACCTACATAATATAATAGATAGTTTTTTTTATTATGCATAGAAAACAACCAGAACACCCTGAACAAATGTCGTAAACACATTTGTCCCTAGGCAGGCATCGAACCCGCAACCTCCTGCGTTGCAGGCAGACCTTCGTCCACCGCGCCACAGAGGTCGTCAGAAAAGTCAAATCTCGCACTCTGTTGTTACAAGTTCGCGCTTCCTTGCAGGTCGCACCGCGCTGTCGAAAGCTATCGCTATAGCAGTACACAGCGCGCTAGGTTAGTAGACTAACCTAGGGTATGAAGTCTTCCATACCCTTGTAGCCAGAGCGCTACAAGGGTATGGAGTCTGATACTTAGCTTTTTGCTTTAGTGCGTTACTAGCACTGGGCAAATTTTCTACGAAACCTTTTCCGCAAATTTTTGGGACAAATAGAATTCGTAGTCTGATACACAATCAATGAGCTAATTTATTTATTTATTTAGTAGACAGTATAACATCATAACAGGTTTTTTTAACTCTAAGGCGATGGTATATGTAAGTAAGTAGGTATATAATAGATATATAAGTATATATAATATAATAGATATATAGGTATATAAGTCTAGTCTAAACATTGTTTCTATAACTACCTGTGCTATTTGTAGGAGTTTCGGCAGGTTATTTAAAAAAATATCCTCATTAGTATTCACAGATAATATATTGAGCAGATAGATAGCGAGTGACATGGGGGCAAACTTAGTAGGTTGGTCCTACAGTTGGGCACCTAAAGCATGGCGGGGCGGTTTTACAATTGGCTTTACAATCCCTTCAGGTGATAGCCGAGGGTGTCTCGCAAGCCGCGGCCGCAGCGCTACGCATGCTGCCTGAACAGTCGGGCGCCTCCGCTGAGACTGACATCACGGACTTCTTCCTAGCGCTCTTTACTGCGCTGTTGCCGCAGCTTGGAGACTTCGCGTATACCGCGATAGATGTCTTTCTGGATGTAGCACAAAGGTATGTCCGATTGAATTAAATATGTACCTATGTGATAGGGTATAATGTGGTAGTGTTCGCGCAAATCTTTATGAATTCTGTGAACATCGTCTCGAAGGTCATTCACCCACACAGTGGCTCCTTTTCACGCCACGCTGTGTGCGGAAGAAAATTCACTTACTCCATTTCTTAAGTAATTTCATAGGAAATTGTATTATGTAGTTCACGGTTTGTTGTTCTTTTAGGGGTGGTGACGAGAGCAGTGCCGAGAGACTGGTTGAGTGCGTGCGGCTGGGCGTGGAGGCGGGCGGCGGCGGCGTGCGCGTGCGGCCCGTCCTGCAGCTGCTGCACGCGCACGTGCTGCCGCGCGCGCAGCACAGCGCGCCCGACCTGGCGCGCCATGCCATCCGTCTGCTGGCCAGGTACACTGAACTGTGGTGCATTTTACTTTTCAAAGAGAGGCTAGTGCGCAGCGAGCTATTAGCAATAACAGCAAGTTCGTTGTGCACTCGTCTTGAAATGGACATTGTGATAATGATAACGCTCTTTGGCCCGTTTTATAAAAGCTTGCTCAGTCATAGATCTATGCTTGAGTTTCGTTAATGCCGTAGAAAAGAGTTACTCAAGCAGATATAAATGACTGAGCAAGCTTTGATGTAGGTACTACTTTCATGTAGCATGTACGATCGCTTGGCAATGGCCATTGTGATAATGATAACGCTCTTTGGCCCGTATTATAAAAGCTTGCTCAGTCATAGATCTATGCTTGAGTTTCGTTAATGCCGTAGAAAAGAGTTACTCAAGCAGATATGAATGACTGAGCAAGCTTTGATGTAGGTACTACTTTCATGTAGCATGTACGATTTATGTATAAACAGCACATTAGCACTTTTGCAAGCGGTGCATTTTTACTTACCTAAGCTAAAGCAATTCAATACGCGTTCGACCGCTGTGTCGTGTATTCACATCATTATCAATAAATCAAGTTATCAGTTTAATCTCAATCAATAGAATCATCTATAGGTGTAGGGCGAAAACATTACATTCTTAATACGTTAGTGACTGACGGAACGCGGTCCTGAAGTAAGTCTAATTTGGAGCGACATAACTGCTACCGCATTTAAGCGCAGCCGACTTTACGCTAGAGAACTACTTTCCATTTTGTCCCCCATAATTACGATACTGACGTTAAACACAATAGCTGCTTCGGCATAGATGACTGACTTGTGCTTTATGTTTCCTAAAATCCTTATCTCTTCTACAGTGTACTAATCCACCGCTGGCGATACTTCTTCCCCAACAAATGCACCGAGGAAGAGGCTGCGACGCGTGCGGACGAGCTCCGCGCCGCTCTGTCGGCGTTGGGGCGCTCCTTGTTGATTCCGGATATAGAGTTGCTGAGGCTCAATATAGAGACGCTAGATGTGCTCAATACGAAGTGGAAGCTGTATCATAAAGTAAGTTCTTGTTAGAGTAGGTAGGTAGATGAATCTTATGATTATCTTATGCTGACCCTAGTAGTATTTGACGACCGATGTGGCGCGGTGGGCGAAGGTCTGCCTGCGACGCAGAAGGTTGCGGGTTCGATTCCCGCCTCGGGACAAATGTGTGTACGATCTACAGACACTTGTCCAGGGTGTTCTGGTCGTTTTCTATATATAATAAAAAAAAACTTTCTATGTATTGTAAAAAACTATCTATGTATTGTACACAAGCTCTGCTTAGCGTGGGGCTAGATAATGCTGTGTGAATTGTCCAGCATTATTTATTATTTTAGTATATTTTAGTAATATATCATTTTCCTCATTCAGGTGATTCTTCACGGTTTGGCGCGAAATAATTTTTTTGTTTTTTTTTTCAGCAAGCAATGAAACTAGCGAAAAAGTATTTTTGAAGCATTTGGGACAATACGAAATTTTGTGCTAAAAATCTACATTATCCCAAATGGTCCCAAAATACAAATTAATCGAAGTTGGTTTTATTATGAGTTCATAGAAAATGGTTTACGCTAGATTTATTGTTTGTGGAACGCAGAAAAAATTAAGCGTAAATTATTTTGCGTGAACCTTAAAATATTTTCATATTGACCAATCTAAATTGGAATTGTACCACGGCAGATCTTGATCATCTATTAAATTGCAGGTTATATTCCGCACGGAGTTCTTAGGCGAGTTCCTCAGCGTGCTACTGGGCGGTCTACTCGAAGGTGGCTGGCGCTCGCTGGCCCGCGAAGAGATAACCGCTGCGGTGCACGGCATGGCTGCCGTAGACTTCTCGGCCTTCAGACTGGCCTTTCTACCGATGTTCCTGGGGCAACTGCCGGGATTGGCGGAGGAACATTTGCAGCAGCTCGCTCAGTTTCCGCCTGACACGGTAAGCTTGAATTTTAGATTTATTCAAAGAAGTAATTATGTAGTTACAAAAGATTTTATTGGACAAACTTCCATCGTTGTAACCTTTTCAAGCTTGCTACAAAATGGCGCGAACTCTGAAATCGCCTAGTTGTTCAAAACCTTTTTTGATACCCGATATTTCTACAGACAGTAAAGCTGAGATCTAATGACCGTAATTTTAGTAGCTTCGCCAAATAAAGTATTATAGTTACTAATTGGCTTCACCTCACGGCGACACAAAATATATTTTCATTTCTGTTTAATCGAAGTACGCATTTTACTATGAATGCAAAAGTTTAGATGGATGGATAGAAGGATGTTTGTTGCTCATCAATCACGCCAGGACGGCTGAACAGATCTGTATAAAATTTGGCACTGAGATAGAATATTCTAGAATAGCACATAGGCTATATTTTATCCCGGAATTCCCACGGGAACTACACGAGTGAAACCGCGAGGCGCTGCTCGTATATAATATACTAGCGACCCGCCCCAGCTTCGCACGGGTACTATATTATGCATGTATTATACATATAAACCTTCCTCTTGAATCACTCTATCTATTAAAAAAAACCGCATCAAAATCCGTTGCGTAGTTTTAAAGATTTAAGCATACATTGTATAGGGACAGAGAAAGTGACTTTCTATTATACTATGTAGTGAAGACAATTTTGAATCAAATCGTTATTTTAATTTCAAGTACTTAGAAATCGATAATAAAGCACATAAATGTTTATTTCATTACAGGACCTGCCAACGTTCTCTCAAAACATCCAGCGGCTGATGAACGATGTCAACTGTTACCGCGCCTACAATTCATTAGGCGTCAGCGGCGGAGGCATGTCATAGCATTCAATGGACGTCGAGTTTACATTACACAGTAGTCCTGGTTCACAACAGCCGTGCACGATGCATTTTTAAGTGAACTGAAGTAGACTAACGCCCCTAGCACACCTCCGCAGCGAAACCGCAGTAGTTTTACCATGTGACTAGTCCGTTGTACGACAAGCGAAACAGCTCGCATAGATCGCTTACTCATAGATTCTACTATGATTTCATTTCTTTCCCGCGCGTTTCGGCCGATCTGCTCGGACGCCAACTACATCTCCGCGCTCCTTCAACCATTTAGTTCAATACCGCGTTTGTTTCGCATGTATCTTGTGGCAGCCGACATTTTATATTCCGAACATCAACGGTGACAAATTTAGTATTGTTGTTTTGTGGTTTCGCTGCTGTGATTTCGCGACGGGGAGGTGTGCTACCGGCCTAAGTTACTGACTTTTACCACTCTTAACTGTTGGAGTGGCGGCATTTTTCCATCAATAGGAAACTGAACTGACAAAAATCAGGCTAATCGGAAAAAAGCCCAAAAATCAGGCTTTCAGGGTATGAAACCTGTCTTACCCCCGACAGCCTGATTTTGAGCAAGCGGATTAGCTTTTACAAAGTTGTAGGGAAAAGCAACCTAGACAACTTCCTTGGATAAGAAGTTTTAGTTAAGTTTATTTCTGAGGATATTAGAAATAAAAGGATTAATACATTATCGGTATATAAGTCCGATTTTCATACTTTTACTATGTAGTTTGTGTAATTATTATGATTGGTAATAAGCGCAGTTTACACATCTGCCTAATGTGATATATCAAGTTGTAGTTGTTAAATATTGCGAGTTTATAGGTTTATCTTAGTTACATTGCTATAAGTTGTAGTGCTTAGGTATTTTATCCTGCTTTAGTATATGAACGAATATTTATAGGGCATTGATTTACTTTTCAACATTTAAGGAAATGTACGGCTGCCATGTTAATTAGAGTATCTTACTCTAAAACAGAATTTGAGTCATAATTAATTTTTAAGTTACTGGGATAAAAATGCTGGGATGTTTTGGGTCGTGTTGATAAAGTTTATTTTAGTGTTTTACATCCGTTATAAGTCGTCGAGGTTAAAGTAAATTAAGGTGAGCTGTTTTTTAAGCTATACTTGGCTTATTTAAAAACTTGTGATCATTGCTGATAAGTTGAAGTTAATAAGGGGATGTTCAGCGTCATATAACCGGTTATAGTGGTGTCTAAGGAATGATTATGTACAATGATATGATAATGTATTTTTTTCCTAGATTTTATCATAAGACAATTTTAAATATGAAATAGGGGGTACATCAATATTTTTGTAAGCATAAAAAGACGAGAAACATTGAACATCACACAGTCATAAGCTTTTATTTTAGTGCCTTGAAAGCACATTCGATTGTCACAGGATATTTTTTTGTAACTTCTTAATTTTTTGACATACAAGCCTAGTCTTATGTATTATATATAACTTCTGTTCCTGTCGCTTAACGAGAGCATTTATAAAATATACCATGTATTGATGTAGATTTTAAATAGATACCATAAATATTATGGGAGCAATTACTATGCTTAGGCTTTTTGGAAAGCTATTTTAAAAATGTTAACATTCGGTTGCATTTAATTTCATTTATTTTATGTTGGTATGGTGCAATGAGTGTGATGATGAAGTTCAAATTAGAACTGTGACTTGTGAGTTACATTGAATCTAAAATAAATATAATGTTATTTCGTATTTTTTATCAATAAAAAACTTAAGTTGTTCAGAATCGTCTTTTTATTACGTAGATTTAGTTATTCTTTTATACACTTCATCCACCATTTCTTTGTGACTTGCGTAAAGTTTTAGTTCTGGGGTGATATCAATCCATTGGACGCCGACAGCGTCATCCCCCGCATTGAGTTTTAATGCGCCGACCGTGCTGCCTGTTTCGTCGTGAAAGCTGTTGGCTACACTCTCCATCCAGGCATTGTCTGTGTTGCGAGGATCATCAATGTACCCCTCGTAAACAACTTTGCCATTACTGAAAAACTTTTTGAACTTCTTATCCCAGTCTTCTTTTTCTTCTGTAATAAAAGAAAGTTGAGATTAATATTAAAGTTAGAAAAAAACAACCTACAACGATCATTTCTAACTGTGCTTATAACATAATAAGTGACTGGTGTATAATCCTTATTTATACTAGAGAGAGTTAGCCGCTAACATTCATCGTCGATTTAAATCTTTTGATTTCTTAGATATCCAACAACGGGATTCTGTGTCGAGTGGTTCCGGAGATATGACGGTTTGAAAATCGTCGAAAAGTTAAGATTGGCTGAAAAATAAATTCTTTTGGCGCAGCGGGAATCGATAAGAATTTTATGAGTCGTAAAAGCGCGGTCATAGTTAAATGAGAAACAAATAAAAAATATTAATACCTACTTAATTGTTACTGTTTTTTTTTGCTTTCTCTTATAATCCAATAGTGACGCAAGGTCGAACTTTATACTTCGACCTTGCGTCAAATCCGGTAGTTCTGTTTTTTTAAGACTTGTTTATGATATTTATAAAATACTAATCAAAGTTTGTAACCTCGAGCGCCAAACGCCACTTTGTCAATAATCTAAGAAACCGCGTAATTTTTTACCATAACTAACTCGTGTTATAGAAATTTTCAAAAAACCATTAAAAAGAGTACGATGGGAGGATGAATTTATGGATGTTATTTTAAAACTTTTTAAACAGGTAGCCCAATATGCTTGAAACTTACAGAGAATACTAAAAATACAAAACAATTAAACACGTGTTTCAGCATTTTTGAAAATATGCCTGATATTTGGGTTATTCGAGTAATTAAATTTTGAGATTTGTAGTTAAATGATCAATTTTGATAGGTTTTATCTCGGAAACTAACTTGGATATAAATGTGACTAGAATTTTGGTGTGCCTACTAGTTACACAGAGACAATTCTATTCTAGTCACATATTGTAGCAATTTTTAGTCTACTTTAAAAACGTCTTGAGATGACACTATCAAAAACTAGTCCTCTGGTTATAATACATCAACGATGTTAATGCTTGGCCAGATGTCGCCCAGTTCCGCATCGAGAATAGTATTTAAGGAAAATAATGTTTAGCTTAGTTTATTATGGGCATTTTCACAAAAAAGTACACCCCCACTTTTACGCTGTCCCACGTTTTTAAAGTTGAACTATGGATTTACATGAATGCGTATAATATATGTATTTAAATAAATCGGTCATATTTATATTAAATTTGTTTTTTAATTAACTATTATTGTGTAAATAAGCTTAATTATTTAATTATGGACAATGTAGATGGTAGGAGAAGCCATTTTTGACTTGTCCCAGTGCTATTTACCTTCGAACATAGTGAAATTACCGAAAATATTTCCTAAAAAAACGTTGTCAACTTTTTGCATATACGTAGTGAAATATTTTTTTCGTCTCAGGGATTTAAAATTATAATTAATACTCTAACATTACAGGCGTAAAATTCATTTTAGTATAACTCAAAAAACGTGTCCCGACCGGACAGGTCAGCACAGTGACGGTCCTAAAGCAAATATTTTTACATTAAAACCGTTTTGTTTATTATTAAATGGCAATACTGTCCACAAGGATCGTAGGCGCTATTTTAGAATCAGTGCGTTTGGTGTATATTCCTACAGTAAAGACAGTGTTTTGCTGGTGTCGGTGGATGGTGCTCATTCCATGGGTCAGTTTTAAAGACTTTTTTCTCATTACATATTTGCACCCCAGTATTGAACGAATTGTAATCGTTTTTGGTTGTTATTTGAGGAATGTTTTTAACAGTTAATTTAAACAAAGGTCCTCTTGTTTGGTTAGAATAAGTTTTTTTCTCATCTCATTTGGATAATGTGACGTCCGTTCAGTGACGTTTTGAGCCGTCACATATAGGGCGGACCACCAAAAACACCAAACTGACTCATAAGGCTAGGTCCACATTACAATGTGTCTTTTCTACTCTTGATAAAACGAAATGTGTGAATAAAATATTCGATAGTAAAATTTCGGTAAAAAACAAAAAAAATATTAGTAAAAGAGAAAAGAATTTACAACCGAAGGATTAGAATTTAATGTAAACTAAAATAAAAATTGTACCTTGCTTTCTAAAATAGCTTCCTTATCGATATTTTTGTTATAATTCTATCCGCACTTTTAGTTTGATCAAGTGTAGAAAAAAACATTGTAAAACATTAAATTAATTTTCAGGTAGTTTTAAATAAAAACCTCAATATGCCACTTAGTGGCGCTGAAAAGACTCAACGATATAGAGATAGACTGAAAGAAAATCATCCTGAAGAGTTTGAAAGACAGAAAAAACAGAATTTAGCCAAAGTAAAGTCTAAGAAGAAAAAAGTCTCAGAACTCACACCAGAAGAAGCGGAAATAAGATGACAAAAGTACCTACCTATTGATTTTCGACATGACTGAAAACAACACATAAATGTTACTTTAGAAAAACTTGTTTTTTATTAAAAAAAATTGTCATTGTAGCCTCACCCTTAGGATTTGAGATGTGTCGGTTTGGTGACTGTCCCAACTTAAATGGGGTTTATTTTACTAATTTATAATTTCATTTTAACTGATACTTTATATTTATGTTTCTTCTCTTATTAAAAACAGTTTGATAAAGAGTATATACAATTAATAAATTAAAAAACAGGATGCTTAACTTAAAATTAAATAGAAAATAATGATCGCAATGGAATCAATGGTCACAAAACGGAATTAAAATCTTAATTTTAAGTAATATTAAAGGATTTCTAGGTGTATATGTATTTTTTAAAGCTTCATTATTATATTTGGAACTGATCAAAGTTGAAAATAATGTAATAGTCTCTTTATTATTAAAAATACAGGCATTTTTTAGTGTCACCAAGCTGACCATTATTTTTCTATAGTGTCCTCTTAATAATTGTCTTTTTCATATAAATAACGCAATTTTTCGGAAATAATGTATAATTTTCAGTTCAAAAAACATGTAAAAATATAATGAAAACCTCAATCAACTCAAAAACACAAGTCTATAAAAAAATCATCATTTATGTAGGGGTGCACTTTTTAGTGAAAATGCCCTTATAACAGCTTAATATTTAGACTGACTTGTATCTAAATCAAATTATATTTAGACTTAGATATGCAAATAATGTATTAGTTTGTAAGTCATAATATACTTACTAGTGGTTTATTTTCCACTACTTCCACTAGTGAACAAAAAATTGAAGTGGACAAAATCAATAACACCTTGTTTCTTATTTGATAATAATTACTATTTATAAACGTGTTTGTAATATAAAATTTGACTTGTCTAAGTGCTTATTTTGTAACGAAAAAAAAAGAAATAAACGTTAATGATATTTATTTGAATAGCCATAACTTAAAAAAAGACGCGCGAATACTTCGCCTAGTTCGTACCGAACGCGTTGTAGTAGGTACAAATTAAGCGGCCTTTCACACGATCAAGGTCGAATTTCGTTTAAATACTACGGAGGGTACAAATTAGACGAAGATGTTGATGACGGTCAGCACCTTGAACAATTCGTATTTTAAACAAAGATTAGCTAATTACTATATTTTTTTATAATTTACGAGATTTTGTGTTTTTTTATTTCAAGCCTGAGTAGCGTTCGTACCCATGCGGCCATGGAAAAAGAAGATAGTAGAATGATTTCAACGTATAAGAGTGAGATGATGATGCTTAATTACTATAATAACATACGATAAGAAGTTTCTTATCATATGTTATTTATTATGCAAAAAAATTTAATATTAAATATCAGCATTATTGTGTCTCGATACACAAAATAAGCAAATTAGTAGATTTTCATGGCATTACGCATACCGATATAAAGGGCATAGACTAGAGAAGTTTTTAGCAGAATTCTAATAACACCTAATAATTTTTAAGCTTTGTAGAATGTTGTGCTCCAAGTGTCCATTTTTTTTTTAAAGTTTGTGACTATAGAAATCTAGCTAGCTATTGTTAGTTGATTAATGTTGATTTTGATAGAACTGTACACTACAAATTAAAATAAAATAATTGTTTAGTACCTACCTACCTACTTGATTTAGAAAAGACATATTATCACATTAGTGACAATTCTGCAGTGTGCCCTCTCCTATTTGCGCTTTTGCACGCCAATAGTGGCAAAACATGTAGGTCATAATTAATTTATATTTTAACATAATTGCATGATCATCACACCATGTTAATACTCACGTTTTAAGCAAATGAATGATTCTTATTTAAGTTTAAATGCAGAGTTTTATAAATATCAAATAACAACTCCATGGGGCCAGGATTTTTTTTATTTAGGGGGTAGAAAAGGTAGCAAAAAAGCCCTCCACCCTCACTTTATTTCCTCACTTTGTAGGTCTTAAAATGAATGCAATGAGTAGGTATACACTGAAATCTGATATCAGACTACGGTACATAATTATGATTTGGATTATTTAAAAAACTATACACGCAGACAGGCAGGCTTAGGACAACTTAGGTTCATAAATCAAAAATATTTACCTTCAGACATAACAAAAGAGTTGATAGCTTCTTCCTGAAACTCCCGGACTGCCGTGGCAGTTACTTTTTCACCCGGGTCAACCATGCCTCCTGGAAGGGCCCATTCTCCTGTATCTCCTCGCTTAATTGCAACAAATTGAAGAATAGGCCTAAAATTTTAAAACATTACACCTTTTATAATACAATTAAACTTCTTCATAAAATACCAAATGAAATGTCTTTTCATGTCATTCATTCTCCTGGATAAATACCTCCCGAAATAGTTTTATCTTTATACATACATATATTAATTTTACCTGTTATCCTTATCATGAACAAAGTCCCCATTCTCTAGTCTTTTCCATCGGGTCACAACTGGGTCCGCTGCATGGTTTGGTCCCCAGCGTCCAAGCACTCCACGGCCCACAATTCCAGTCCGTCCAACAGGGTTCAATGGATACCCACTCTCAATCTTATAAAAGCCAGTGTAGCTCACTCTGCTAACTTTACCATCAATGCTATTCCAATTCGGGTTAAAATTTGTCTCATCTGAATTTAAAACATGGTATTTTATTAATTTTACAAAAACACCACAATAAAACCTAAATACCACTATTAACACAGTTACACACAAAAACACCACATAAACTTACTGATTTCCGGATCAGCATAGGGCTTGCCGTGAATAGAGGCCGCAGTATGATTTGCTGGTTTGTATTCTTTATATTCCACTGACCAACTGACTTTTTCATCTGGCACTGGGAATCTCTCTACATTAGACCGCGGATACAACTTCCCTCGGCATTTTATATGCGTTGTAATCATTGCCAAGGCTGGTCGTACCATTAGACTGCTTAAAAAAACGAGAAACACCCATTTTAGATTTAAGAATTTATCATTTTCGCTCATCGCGACTAGTAGAACTTAAGCCAACAGCGCTATATGAATAAACCCGTGCCGTTTTGTTCGATTGTTATGATAATAATTCTTGTTATATGCACGCACACACCTTTGAAATCCGGTTCAGCAAGAGAACAAAAAATATCCCATCTAGTTGAGCTCTCGTGTTGTTTACTGTTTTGCATTGTTCTTTTGATTTTGAAACTTCTTTTCGCGGACAATGTTTTGTTTACATTTTCGTAGCCAGATGACGTTGGTTACTCATGCCAATGTCACAATGACACGGAATATGATGTAAAGCTGTAATCGCATCGAGATAACAGACTTTCTCAGGCGCATTGTAGAGCGATAATGTTTTTTTTTAACAATAAGGATATTAAAAAATAACAAGTGAAAAAGTATTCAAATAATTTTATACTTACTAAAATTATTGCCTTAAAACTTAAAACATGCCTATCTATATATTTATGCTACCTAAAAATTATAACTGCTTAAAAATTGGAATTTAGGAATCATTTTCGTCTTCTCGTCATGGTCTTTTTGAGTGCCGGTTTTTTGAATATCTCATCGTCTTTTTGTTGCTCGTCATCATCTGTAAATAAACGAAGATCTTTTTGCTATTTTCCTCACCGAAATATATTGTTTTAAACAAAAAATTAGTTAGAAATAGACTTACCAGAATCATCTGAAATAACTTTTTTATTTCTTGTAGCTTTTCGACTGGACTTTCTGGCAGTGGGCGGGGGAGATACGTTGTTTGGTGGTTCATTCTGTTAATTCAAAAGATATATTTTAAAATAGGTAATTGAAAGTGAAATGCACGACACTTCTAGAATGGTGTCTAAGTAAAACAGTCGCAGTTTTTGCGAATGGTTAGTATGTCGAGGTACCTCATCATCAGGACTAGAAGACGACCGGCGTCTATTCTTTCTCGCGGCCGGTTTTCGCCGGGGCGTAGCCTTTGGCGCGGGCGCAGGCTGGGTCCTGGGTGCGGAGTCTCCGCCTCCCTCGCTATTAACACCTTCATTCTCATCACCGTCGCGGACTGCAAAGCATTCCTCGATCTTGTCGCCAAGTTCAGTAACTAGATTCTGAAAGGTGATGCCATTTAATTGATTTAACCTAATACCTAAGTGAAAATTAAAGAAGAGGACTTACATAACAATACAAAGCTTACAAAAATACTCAGGACTAGTGTCATCTTTGGTTGCGCGCATTATACATTTAATATAACTACATCTTACTTTGATATCATTCTTCGCCATCTTGGAAGTATTATTCATGATTGTCGTGAAGCAGTCCATAACTCCAGAGCAATGCAGTTTATCCTTATAACAGTCGAGATTCTCAATGAGTTTCCGAAGCGATCTCTCGTTGTAAGAGAACAGAGAGAGGCAATAAGCAAGGTCTCGCCATTGCCGTTCTTCAGTTGACAGTTTAAATCTCTGGCAGAGCTTTTCGATGAGTGCTTCCATCTGTCGGTCCTTTTGTATTAGAGAGGTGATGTATCTGAAAATGGTAATTAATCCTTATAATTTAGCCTTTCTGGATTAAAATAATTCGATTCTTAAAAATTTAAAACTCTAGCTTCGACTCTAAAGAATGTTTTATGGATATTGGACATGATTGAGTTTTTCAGTGCTAAGAGCAGAAATGGTGAATCACATCAACACTTAGCCTCCAGCTCCACCGCTGGACACAGGCCATCCCTGATAAGCGCGCTATCAAAAGGTGGTAATGACAAGATCCATAATCCCCACGCTGCTGGGCTGGGTGTTAAATAAACAGAAGGATACTGCTGCCTCTTCTGGTTTATTCCCATTACTTCAAGTAAGCTTTTGCACTGTCAGTGGTCACTAAGCTAGCTGTTGAATTACGCAAGGGGAGCCTTGCGTGGTCAATGCCCTAATCATTTAGTTACGACAGCAATCAAAGTAAAAAAATAATTATGGGCTAAAACTCGTAATCATTAGATAGGTACATTTAACAGTGACAAAATGGCTCACCATAAGCTTCAAACTAGTGGCACGCGATGTTATAATAGTTATCTGATCTGATGCCATAAATATAAAAATAAATATGTATCTAAATAATATAAATTCATAATTAAATAACGTTTATTTCTTTTACAAAATAAGCACTTAGACAAGTCAAATTTAATATATGTATTAACAGGTTTATAAATAGTAATTATTATTAAATAAGAAACAAGGTGTTATTGATTTTGTCCACTTAAATTTTTTGTCCACTAATGGAAGAAGTGGAAAATAAACCACTAGTAGGTGTTATTGTTATGTATTACGAGTTAAAACCCATATTTGAACGCACACTTTTGTTCTGTGTATCAGCGGTCCTGTCGAAATCTGCGACAACTATTATACGATAATTTTGTTTGTTACTTACTTCATAATCACCCTGTACTGCTCCTCAGGCACATTTAACTCCGGGTCACTGAGCCTTGATATAATATCTGGCATCACATTATACAGTGCATTCCCCTTCTGAGCGAGCTGTTTGAAGAATATCCTGGTCATGGCCGCGACGCGGGCGTCGGCGTCCGCGCAGCACAGCGCCATGTCAGCGATCTGACCTTTGACGCGGACCATCTCGTGGAGGACGAGGAAAGAAAGCATTTTCACTGCGCATTGTCGGACTTCAAGCTCTTCGTCGCTTAAGCTGAAAGAAGAGCTCAATTTGAATGGGGTGTAATTAGTTTACACGGAACGTGACAAACCTCCTACATAAGATTGCTTTACATTGTTATTTGTAAGCCTTACACTGCTGTCCTTTAAACTTATTCTATTTTTAATACGCTATTTAAGCACGTCTTGACAGGCACTTTTTCTGAACAGAGTGCACTAAAGTGAACCGTCACGCTCGGGTCAGTTACGCTGTATCGGGTACACTCGGCTCAAGTCAGCAATTTTAACGCATTTTTTCACTTTCGCGTAGTTATAAGCAAACAGCCTTTTTGTTTATACTCACATGTGATAAATATGATGCGTCCAAGGCTGCGTTAGATTGGGGAATCGTAGCGTCAGATCAGCGAAGGCTATCGTGAGGTTGGTTCGAAGCGAGATGTTCTTAGATCGCTTCAGCACTGTCACCATCAGTTGTAGCCCGTCTTCACACACGGCGTTAGATACCAACATGAACCTGCAAAACGAAGATAGGTTATTTGCTGTTTACGATTAAATTTCTTCTTTATTTTTAACCGTCGTCGTCGATGCGATAAGAGGATGGCTGTGAGTTGAACTCATCCGTGTATCTGGTCGGTCGCTTTCGCATCGCAGCTTCAACCGATTTCGTTTATCTTTCTTTGAGGTAATTTGATCGAGAGTGATCCTAGCTGTGACGATTTTATCAAACACTAGCTGCTGCCCGCGGCTTCGCCCGCGTAGTTCCCGTTCCCGTGTGAATTCCGGGATAAAACAGCCTATGTCACTAAAAAGTAAGCTTTCTAATGGTAAAGATATTTTGAAATCGGTTCCGTACCTAGATCAGAGCCCTACAACGTCACAAACTTTACCTTTATACGACCTCTGTGGCGCGGTGGGCGAAGGTCTGCCTGCGACGCAGGAGGTTGCGGGTTCGATTCCCGCCTCGGGACAAATGTGTGTACGATCTGCAGACATTTGTTCAGGGTGTTCTGGTCGTTTCTATGTATAATCAAAAGTATCTATCTCTGTATTGTATTATGTATATCAGTTATCTAGTACCCATAACACAAGCTCTGCTTAGCTTGGGGCTAGATAATGCTGTGTGAATTGTACAGCGTTTTTTATTTATTATTTATATAATATTAGTATAGATTACAAACGTAGCAGCTATTCTATCTCTGATGAATGGTGTTCATCTCATCTCATTATCCCAGTCTAAAAGTAAAATATTCAAAGATTTAGATTTTTTGTAAAATGATTGTGTTATATTTTGCAAGTACCTAAAGCTTCTATGTTAAAATACCTAGTGTAAGTAAGCGCCGCGGCAGCATGCAATCCGGGCGTGCACTTTGCAGGCGCCGCCATGAGATGTCTCAGCAGAGGGAGATATCTCGCGAGCGCAGTGCCGGGACCCACGATGTCTCGCTCACACACACCGCGAACGTATTCTGCGTCTGCATCATCCGCCACTGCGCCTTCTAGACCTGTCTCTTCTTCTGTCATTGTAGTGTTGGCCTGTATTTAAAGTACACAGTACTGAGTGATTCCTGGATTTGCGACCACATAATATAACACACATGTTTTTTTTTTTGGGTGGACATATATAATTTTGAAGGACATCTGGTGATGGTGATGTACCTAGATGACTATTTACCAAATACCTGATGCCACCTAAATCATATTTTGTAGTTGTAATATACATAAATTGATGATGACCTAACTAAATGATTGTTTCAATGCGAAAAAAAAGCTAAATGTTTATACATTTTCATCGTATCCAAACGTTTGATTTTATTATATACAATTTAATTTTTTAATCTTATATAATTTTTAATGTTTCGAGTGTCTAAATAAAAAAAAACATACAGGAATGGCCCACGAACTATTATTTTGCTTATTCTACATATAATCGGCGTTTACTAGTCACATCACTAACCGAAGGACTCCTAGTCAAAAGCCGATTCCTAGACGCAGCACTTGCATTGCTTGCGTTCATCCGAGTCTGTCAACGATTAAATCGTAGCGTAAGCAAAGGTAAATTTATTGTTTAAAAAAATGAGTTAATGAGATTAAATAAGAATTCAGTAGCACTTACCGACGGACCCTTGTTAGATGTGACGCTGGCCGATCGTATGTTCCTAGAGGAAGCGCTTGCATTGCTATTATTCAGTAGCGTTTGTCGTCGCAAGTTATCGATTTTACCGCGCCGCGCCGGTGTGGCGAAAGCGCCAGCTTTTTTCTTGCGTTTCTCTTCTTGTTTACGGTCTTCGCGAACCTGTAAATGATATTGACGATAATTTTAACGAAAAAGCCGTGTTTTCACATTTAGAGATTTTTTTCTCTCTCTCGAGTCTATAATTTCATCTAAATAGACTGTGTAGCTGGGTATTTAGCAGTTTGAGATTTCTTCTTACCTGGTTTCTTCTCCGCAGTTCGCTGTACACGCCAATATCAAGGTAGATAAGCTGCTGCAACGCAACTTGGCCCAAAACAAAAACGAAACGTGTAAGCAGCTCGGTAGGCAAGTTAACCTCTTCTTCGTTCTCAGTATTTTTAACCATAGTCTCTTCTATCTTTTTATACATCTGCGACAGTATCTTGATAGCAACAGCCTCGGGAGTATCACAGACAGCATATATCAAGTCTATTGCGTTACCAGCTAGGGACATGAATTTGTTCGTTTTTAAGAATGTTTCCATTAAGCAATCGTTGACTGAAGTAAATATGGAATGGTCAGCTAAATATCTTTGGGTTTTCTTGCCCAATGGCAGTAGCAATTGTATGCACATGTCTCTAGTTTTATAATCGGCAGTGAGGCCATGAGATTGGATGACTTCGAGATTAGCGATCGCTACGGAAGGTTTTGCTTTTGTAATCATTACGAGAAGTGATAATGCGGCGTAGCTGTCTTGGTCTGTAGTACCATCGATTTTCTTTAAGAACATTTCCCAGAAAACCTGAAAAAATAGGGTCAATAAATGTTCCTGTTATTATAATAGTTTGGTATACCTCAAGGCTCTACACGGGGACTGTTTTTTTAATTGATGAACATACCATATATAAAATGGTATACATAATGAAAATTTAGTTGGACGACCGATGTGGCGCGGTGGGCGAAGGTCTGCCTTCGACGCAGAAGGTTGCGGGTTCGATTCCCGCCTCGGGACAAATGTGTGTTGTGTACGATCTGCAGACATTTGTTCAGGGTGTTCTGGTCGTTTTCTATATATAATAAAAAATATCTATCTACGTATTGTATTATATTATGTATATCAGTTATCTAGTACCCATAACACAAGCTCTGCTTAGCTTGGGGCTAGATAATGCTGTGTGAATTGTCCAGCATTATTTATTTATTATTTATTTTATTTTAGCTACATACCTGTATGATAGCAGGAGTAATATCTCCTTTCTCAACCCACTTCTCGCACAAATGCTCAAGCGCCATAGCGCTTCCTCTATCGATAACCTGCATAAGTGATGCCAGCTTTCTGGCGATGGCAAAGGCACGGGCTCGCTCTACTTTGTTATCACACTCCAAGTACATATCGCGGTAAGCCCTTTCCACCGCTTCACGTTTATCCTAAAAATAATAAGAATGATTTATAGATCTGATTATTACCACTTAAGAAAGATTATTTCAGATAATAACTTACTTGGTCTGGAGACCACACAAGCAGCAGCATATTACCAACGCCGAGTTTAGCCGAATCAATATTAAAATGATGCGCAGTCGTGAAGAAATCTATCGCCTCGCTAACATCACCGGCTTGCTTCGACATCAAAAGAGTATTTATAACTGGCATTGCTTCAGAAACCAATCGACAAAACTGTACGGATTCTTGTAGGAAAGCGACAATGCTCTCCTTTTCTTCCAATCTCTTGTATAGGGCAAGTTCGTTTTCGCATTGTTGTGTGAGCGAGATAGATTGTGTGCATTCGGGGATTATGAACATGTTCCGAAGTAGTGCTACGAAGTATTCAATCTAAAAGGAGGTAAGTTGCGGTTTAGTTTACATTGATCAATAAAATAAATTAATTAATTTCGAAGTTTAAAATTAGGTTACAAAAGACGATACCTGTTCACTCTTTTCCATATCACATCTCATCAACTTAGCATCGGGGTACTGGCGCTCTGTATGCTTTACAATCAAATAAGCTTTATGATAGTTTTTCTCACGTAAATGCTTACGTATCGCGTCATACAAATTGTCGAGCGATCCTTGCGATAGTTCAGGTTCATCCTGCGTTGCAGTGTCTAAATTTTTCTTAATTGACTTGATGACGTCATCTTTGATTTTCTCCCATTTTTTTACCAGTTCTACATCTGGTCCTGGGTTTAGTTTTTTGTTTAAGTCATCAAGGATCTTTTGTTCTGACTTCAATTGCTCTTCCAGTATGTCGAGTTTTAGTTGCGCGGAAAAAGGATTGCATTCCAGAAATACCTAAAATTTTATAACTTATGAGATTCGTATTTAATTTGGAATAATTTTAAAAATGGAAATAAGTAACAGTTTCTTGTTACCTCGTAGGTATATGTAACAAAATGTTGACTGACTTACCTTCAGCAGCTGTAAAGCCGCCTTTCTAACTAACGCTGCTTTGTCTTTCAAACGTCCAACCGCCCGCTGCATGACATTTCGTTGCCGATTCACTGGCACACAATTCTCGCGTTGTAATCGACTCCAGAATTGCAATACCTGGAAAAAAGCAAAGCATTTGACTAAGTTGATATCTTTTAATTGAGACTAGTTTATTTGACGACCGATGTGGCGCGGTGGGCGAAGGTCTGCCTGCGACGCAGAAGGTTGCGGGTTCGATTCCCGCCTCGGGACAAATGTGTTTACGATCTGCAGACATTTGTTCAGGGTGTTCTGGTCGTTTTCTATATATAATTAAAAAAAATATCTATCTATGTATTGTATTATATTATGTATATCAGTTATCTAGTACCCATAACACAAGCTCTGCTTAGCTTGGGGCTAGATAATGCTGTGTGAATTGTCCAGCATTATTTATTATTTTATCTCAGGGATTCATACTAGGACCATTACTATTTATTTTCTTTACTTTTGTATATTACTCACCTTATGCCTCACATAGGCCGACGTATCGTGCATATGTTCGTACATATCGTCAAGGAAGTCGTCACGCAGTATTCGCTGCTCGTCTGATAGGCCCTCACCTTTCAGCTCAACATTCAATGCTTCACAAATCATGCCCAAAACGCTGATTCTGAGTGTATATGACTGTAAACATTAATATTTAGTAAATAACTGATAGTACCAGTAATCATAATGACTTTATTTTGTGTATTTACCTCATCACTTTCTAAGTATGGCTGTAGTGTAGTTATGGCAGTGGTCATTTCTTTCGGCAGTTCCTTAGTGAGTTCTAATAAGAATGCACCACAATTTCTAGCCGCGCTTAGTTCAGTGGTGGCACCAGCCGCGTTTTCTTCATCACTCATGGCTAACGCTTCCGCTATTTCACGAACCTGTGCAGTTATGATTATGATGAATTTACTCTATGTGCTTGCTCAAGAGAGGCAGTCTAGCTAGTCTACAATAAAACTTTTAAAACTATCATGGTTATTAACATTAAAGTCATTTAAAACGGATCCTGAAACCCTGTGGTGAGAATGTGTAAAAATCGTAGAAGTGGTGAACCAACCAAGCCGTGTGCAGATACCGTTAGTGTTGTGTGTCGTGATCGAATTGCGTTCGTAAATGAAACCGGTGGTAGTGGTAACTTTCGTAGCAAAAGACAAAGAATGAAGGTAGATCGATATATCTGCCAATAAAAACCAACTCGCAGTGACTTTAGTTCTTCCGTGATCATGGCGCATGAAACTGTGCCGAAATATTGGAAAACTCAAAAATCGAATCATGGTAAATATCCCGTTTTAAATGACTTTAATAGCTAGTCTACAGTTTAATTCTATAACTTACCATTTGCGGTCCAAATGTTCCAAGGCTAAATTCTTTAGTGAGCTGCACTACTCCTGCGCATATTGGTAATACTGAGTGTTCAACCAGTTGCAATACCTAAAATTGACCAATTTATATTTTCAACCATAACAAGACATAATGATGATTATAGCAAGTCAGCAAATCTATACCTGTACTAATTTAATCACAGCAGAAGTACCATGGTTGTACTTCTTTACCAAGACTCCAAGAATTTGGAACACTGTTTCTCTGATGGACTTGTTTTTTATGATTTGCTCTTCTAAAGCCTTGTAGCAGGGCTCTGATACCAAACTGAAACAATATATAGGTATATTAAAAAGTTTTTAAGATGAAAAGCTATTCAATTCACTATTATTTCTGATTATCCCAGGAATATGACAGTATTATATTTCTAAATACCAGATGACTAAATACTGTAGTAGTAACCCATGACATAAACTCTGCTTACATTGGGCCTATATAATGCTGTTTTGTTGCCAGCATTATGCCAAAAGAAGACGAAATAGGTTCGCTTTCTCGAGACAAGGACGAGCGAACGGCGCGCGATGAAGGCTAGAAAGGAAGGCAGGAGCTAGCCCGAGCGCAATTTCACTGTTTTTTTTTAAATAATTTTGCTATTGCTTTGGAATATCTTTTGCAAAAACCAACCAAAACCATTATCGTCTTAAGACGAATAGTGAGGCAAATGACCTTGGACCTTTCCGCGCGCCTTTATGCAGCAAAGAGTGTTTGTTTTCGGTTCAGCATGCCATGTAGTTCCATAATCAAACAAATAATATGATCCTCTGCGGTTGGGCGACGTGTAACTAGCCAGATTTGTATCACAGATTTTGTAG
Organism: Eupithecia vulgata; assembly: GCA_946478455.1. Lineage (NCBI taxonomy): Eukaryota > Metazoa > Arthropoda > Insecta > Lepidoptera > Geometridae > Eupithecia > Eupithecia vulgata. Next base: position 9,774,585 of record OX297873.1, on the reverse strand, counting down.
GCGAAAATACGTTTTTATGTTTGATTTTATTATTTTGACTACTTTTTGAATCTAATGGACCTCCAAGAGATAGGTATGAAGTATATGAATCACTATACTGAATTTGGTACTAATCGAATTTGAGACGCCGATAAAAAGTGGGTTCGAAGCCGCTACACATACACTATAACTAACACTATAACAACTACACTCGTACACAACGGTAAGCATTTGGGACCGCCAAGGGACCCTTCAGGATGTGTGTTACAGGATATATAAATTTCAGAGCTCTACATTCAATATTTTCGTTGGAAAACGGGTTCGAAAACAGCTAATTTTATTGATTTTGGGTTACTATGCGCCTTAAGTATTTAGATAAGAATTTCTTAGATGCAATTTCATTTATGTTAAATAAGTAGCAAACGAAACTAGAAGTCACAATAACGAGTAAAGTTGATTTAAACGTGATTAGACTCCCATAATTTATTAAACATATGATACTCATCAAAAAATATTTCAAAAAAATTAGTTTTACTGCCTAAAAATTGATTTTCCATTTCAAAATGGGTTTTCGGAATTGCTTAACCTTATTCAAGTGGAAATTTCTCAGTACCTATGTAGAATTTATTTTCAATGTTTTTATTGAACTTACGAAACAAAGCTATCGTCTGCCAGGGGAGGATCCCAGAGTTGTGACAATGGTTGTTGCAGCACCATGTGTAAAGTTATGAGTGCAGCTTGCTTGTCTGCCTCTGTCCACTCAGTGAGGTCATCATTGTCATTTGCTTTAGGCTTTCCTTTCTTTCCCAATGTTAACTTTGTGGAGTTCTGAAATATTAAGAATGAATAACAAGATAAAATTACTTTTCTTCATATTCATCATATTTCCTGTAGGAAGTAATTTTTTCCAAAAATGTTACTTACATCAGCAGCTAGTTTCACATCCTTGACTTTCATTATTTGAGTGTATAAATACAAAGTCATTTTGACCAGGTTCAAGTTTTTGATCCGCAACTCAGTATCAATGTCCTTATCCTGGAACAGTTGCTCCAAGTGATTACATAAATTTTTTACAGCGCGAGTTATGTGATCAAATCCTGGAATAAGAAAAGGATCTAATTAGGTTTTAGCAAGGGGTTTTTTAACACATTCACTGCCAGGCCTTAGCAGTGCGACCAGCAGGGGTGCTCCGATATGCCACACAGTGGTGGTGCACATAGACACGTGCATCCGGACCATGAAAGTAGTAGATAAAAATTTATTTGGCTCCTTTTTCTTTTAATAATTAGACTTTCTTCTATTTAATAACTTAGGTAGATTTTAATATTTTTATAGCACTTCCAAAAATATTTATGTTTATACCTTTATTTATCATGTTCCACTCCAGCTTATTGCTATGAACTATGATGGAAAAATAGGTGTCAAAGTGCTCAAATACGAACTCAACTCCTTCAGTGTTGTATGCTCTTGCTGCATCTGAAAATTTAACAATGCATTGTTTTTGAGGTTTGTTCACCAATAATATAGAACAAGATTGATTATTACTCTGCTTCAGCATTGAGATTAAATAAAAAATATTTAGGTACATACCCTGTAATTTGGATAGTAATACACGGGGTTGTACAATATCTTCGACATGATATTGCCCGGCATGAGACTCCAGCAACTCATCTTTCTTCAACGGTATTACAAATTCAAAGTTACTCATTTTGGACTCGCATTCCTTTCAATAGATTATAAGCCAAGATTTTATAAAATTATTGACTACAATAAATTCATTCACCAACGCAAAAGTACAAAAATATTTCGCTTTCAACCGATTTTTTCAAATTTTATTCGAATCAAAACAAAACAAAAGCCATAGAGAAATGAACGAATGATAGACTACTGGAACGAACTATTTCATGATTTGAATGACAGTCTCGATAGCACTGCTTGAATTTTATAAAAAAATGAAGGTCCTTAAAATTCTGTGAAGTACAAAATAAAACCGATGGTTCCGATAGAACTATATTTTGACGTTGGCAATTTTTTTGACACGTTGCTTACATGTCATTTGACGTTTCGCTTTCTATCGCCAGCGCGGAGTCCAGCTGACACCAAATTTGAGATTGTATACTTTTTCGAAAGTAATTTCTTGCTCTATTGATACGTTTTCTGTGTGAGGACAATCAAAACTAACTATAAATAATGTCAGCCAAGGCAAACAAAGCTTTCACAAAGGAAGAGGAGCTTCTTCTTCAAGATTTTAGCCGGAATGTATCAACAAAATCATCAGCTCTATTTTACGGAAACGGATTCATCGTATCTGCTATTCCCATCTGTAAGTAACTTCCCCATATGAACTAAACGACAGAGATAGTACCAAGGTTTATTTATGAATTAAGAGATATCTGATTCTACGTGTTTTTTCAGGGCTGTTCTGGAGGGTGCATTCCCTGGAACTGAGCACTTCTCTCGCTTGGTTCGTGCTTGTGACAGGGGCTAGCACTTGGCTGCTGGCTCTGGCATACCGCAACACCAAGTTCCACTTGAAGCACCGCATCGCAGTCCGTCGGGAGGACGCCGTGGCTCGCGAGATGTCGCGCAAACTAGCTGATGACAAGAAGATGAGCAGGAAAGAGAAAGATGAGAGGTTGGTTTGAAAACAAATTAAAAACAAATTTGCTGGACATTTCTAACACATCTTGAACCAAAGCTACCAGAGGTGTGTGTACACCAGATGACTTACACTATTTACTCAACTAGTACTGATTCTACCTAATAGTTAATAATAGTAAGGGTGTTTTATATGTTTAACAAAAATATCTATGTACCTATGTAGTTTAAGGTCTATAAGGTATATTATGTAATATTGTAATCAATTATCTAGTACCCATAACATAAGCCTTGCTTAGCTTAGGGCTAGATGATGCTGTGTGAATTGCCCAGCATTATTTATTGTATGCACTGGTCACATAGGATTTCTATCATTAAAGCAAGGCAAACTTCAGTCCAAGCACCTACTAGATTCATGATATATTCAGCCTTTTACAGCCAACAATACTATCAATTAACATATCTGTTCTTAAATTTTATTAATAGCACATTTTCTCTGCATGCAACTTTGTTCTTTTTCCTAGATAAGCACACATTTGTTCTAGATAGCCAAAGTAGGTACTAAAGCTTCTTTTGTCTTGGAAAAATGTGGAATGATAAACATATCCTTCCCAGATACCTATATTGTATCCTATTTCCTTGCCAATCATCCATTTAGTCATGAAAAGTTAAAACACAGTTTTTGATAAGTGTTATAGAAACTCCTCAACTACCTTTCTCGTTTATTTCCAGGATCCTATGGAAGAAGAATGAGGTAGCGGACTACGAAGCCACCACATACTCCATCTTCTACAACAATGCATTGTTCCTGACTATTGTGATCCTAAGCAGCTTCTACATCCTGCGCACTCTCTCACCGGCTGTGTATCCTTTTACATGAGATTTTAAAACTAAAATACTGACAAAACTAAGAGAATAAACTAACAACGGACTCAACACACACCGAAGCTGTGTCTTTGTCATTATTTAGGTTTATTCCGGAAATCCCCCACGTCCATCCCCCACGTGGGGGATTTCCGGAAAAAAATTCCGGAAATCCCCCAAATCGAATAGATCAGTCTCATGGGGGATTTCAGGAAAAAAAATTCCGGAAATCCCCCATATAGCTCGACCATAGAAATATATTAGTTCTTAATAACCTTTAACTCGTCACCGCTGGCTGCTAGTGGTAGACCGCTCACCACTATCTTCCAAAGCAAAAAACATCAAATGCGATAGAATTTGCCAAAGACACTAACAGCTGTCGAATTGACACATACTGTCAAAATGACACATACTGTCAAAATGACACATACCGTCAAAATGACACATACTGTCAAAATGACACATACTGTCAAAATGACACATACTGTCAAAATGACAATGTCAGATGTGACTAACAGATCGGGCTTGGGGCTAGACAATGCTGTGTAAATTGTCCAGCATTATTTATTTATTATGTCTTTTAAACAGAAAACAGACCGTTTCGACCAAAATTGTTAATGAATGTCGTATTGACGGTAGATGTCATAACTAAAACTATCATATCTCGGGAACTACTAGTGCTGGACTTTCAGTTCCTGTCTCAAATGATAGGTACGAACAAAATCTACATTTCTAATGACAGCTGTCAAAACTAAAACTATCATATCTCGGGAACTACTAGTGCTGGACTTTCAGTTCCTGTCTCAAATGATAGGTACGAACAAAATCTACATTTCTAATGACAGCTGTCAAAACAAAAACTATCATATCTCGGGAACTACTAGTGCTGGACTTTCAGTTCCTGTCTCAAATGATAGGTACGAACAAAATCTACATTTCTAATGACAGCTGTCAAAACTAAAACTATCATATCTCGGGAACTACTAGTGCTGGACTTTCAGTTCCTGTCTCAAATGATAGGTACGAACAAAATCTACATTTCTAATGACAGCTGTCAAAACTAGCGCGGCGCTATCAAGTGTGTGAAGTGTTGTTGCGCGAAAGTCCAGCTAGTAGTTCCCGAGATATGATAGTTTTAGTTTTGACAGCTGTCATTAGAAATGTAGATTTTGTTCGTACCTATCATTTGAGACAGGAACTGAAAGTCCAGCACTAGTAGTTCCCGAGATATGATAGTTTTAGTTTTGACAGCTGTCATTAGAAATGTAGATTTTGTTCGTACCTATCATTTGAGACAGGAACTGAAAGTCCAGCACTAGTAGTTCCCGAGATATGATAGTTTTAGTTTTGACAGCTGTCATTAGAAATGTAGATTTTGTTCGTACCTATCATTTGAGACAGGAACTGAAAGTCCAGCACTAGTAGTTCCCGAGATATGATAGTTTTTGTTTTGACAGCTGTCATTAGAAATGTAGATTTTGTTCGTACCTATCATTTGAGACAGGAACTGAAAGTCCAGCACTAGTAGTTCCCGAGATATGATAGTTTTAGTTTTGACAGCTGTCATTAGAAATGTAGATTTTGTTCGTACCTATCATTTGAGACAGGAACTGAAAGTCCAGCACTAGTAGTTCCCGAGATATGATAGTTTTAGTTATGACATCTACCGTCAATACGACATTCATTAACAATTTTGGTCGAAACGGTCTGTTTTCTGTTTAAAAGACATAATAAATAAATAATGCTGGACAATTTACACAGCATTGTCTAGCCCCAAGCCCGATCTGTTAGTCACATCTGACATTGTCATTTTGACAGTATGTGTCATTTTGACAGTATGTGTCATTTTGACAGTATGTGTCATTTTGACGGTATGTGTCATTTTGACAGTATGTGTCATTTTGACAGTATGTGTCAATTCGACAGCTGTTAGTGTCTTTGGCAAATTCTATCGCATTTGATGTTTTTTGCTTTGGAAGACTTCTCATTGTAGTGGTGAGCGGTCTACCACTAGCAGCCAGCGGTGACGAGTTAAAGGTTATTAAGAACTAATATATTTCTATGGTCGAGCTATATGGGGGATTTCCGGATTTTTTTTTCCTGAAATCCCCCATGAGACTGATCTATTCGATTTGGGGGATTGCCGGAATTTTTTTCCGGAAATCCCCCACGTGGGGGATGGACGTGGGGGATTTCCGGAATAAACCATTATTTATGTATTTAAATAAATAATGCAACAGTCAAATTAAAACTCTTGGGACCACCAGGAATTCATGTGCATTGTAGGGCCTTGTATGGTTTAATCGGAACTTAAGTCAGTAAGGTCAAATCTGCTAAAAAGATTTTTATCTGAAATATCAGTATCAATTAGGTATGCTAAATGTTACGAATTACTGTAGGATTTTTTTTTTGTCTCATAATTTTAAAACATTGCTAATTAGCTTCTTTACAAAAAAATGCATGAATATTTCTACTAATGTGTACTCTCATTAGTGACAAATTTAGAAACTTTGGCTCCCTGCCAGAAAAGGAAAATTAAAATTTGCAGTATTATGTTCCCAGAATTTTCATGTAATTTTCCTTAATTAACAGTGCAGTAACTACATTGTGTCACTCTCCGTTGCCTCGGGACTCCTCGCGCTGCTGTCTACCGGTACCAAGTAAATATCATTTATTTATCTTGCCACATCACTACTCAACGACCTAGTGTTATAGTACAACTAAATTGACTATTATTGATAAGATCAAAGTAATTTTCCAAGTCTGTATTGGAGTGGCAAATTGTAGTGAATGAGTGTATGCCTGAGTTGTGTAATTATTAATTAATTTTGTAACGTAATTTAAATAAAACATCAAAAACAGTCTTTACTTTTATTTACAATCTTTTCGTAGAATAACTTAATCACTATGGTTCATTTAGATTGTTACTTAAAGTATACTTAACTAAACAATATGCTAATAGCTGCTGTTAGTAGGGTGGGTTGAGTATTATGTAAATCACAAACAGCTTTTCGTTCTAGTAAAATAATTTTCAAGTCGAAACTTACTGCATACAGTAGCTACATACATCAAGTTTTAAAACATTTTGCAATGCAGTGTTCATTATAGTTTGCTGTGTTTTATTACTGTTGAGAATTAATTGACTAGAAAGTCGATACATGAGTGGGTTTCAACGTCTGATGAATTATTTACTTTTACGAACACTAGACTGTCGTGAGCATCGTTATCTTCTGCCTCGAAAGAAGCTTCGTTTTGGCCAACTTTTTGTATGTTATTTAATGTAGTTTCGTTATCGAACAATTTTTAGCTGTCAGGTTTCACACACGCACTGGTCATGTTAATGTAACGCGACTTTTATGTGCCACTGTAGCTAATCGGCTAATCACTTTTACTTTGTAAATGCGGAAAAACAGAAATCGCAAAGTCAATGAATTTCACTTCTGCTAATACGATTTGCGGTAAAATCACTTTTAGTCCGGTACAGTTCGATTCTTTCTACCGCATACCATATTTGCCTGGTACGTTACTCCGAGACACTTCCGGCGCGAATTGAAAGAAAATCACCTCTATTTTCCACAACATTTAGGTGCCGCCTTTAAACTTTACGCTTGTTTCTCTGCGTACCCGTAAACTGTGCTGCCCTAAAAGTAGGTACGGATTTTTGACCCTGATGACGTTGATCTAAACTTAGAGCCTAACGAATTTTGAGTGATCAGCCGTGTTTAGTAAGCTCGAACGTCCTGTCGATAGTTCCGCATGGGTGCGGTGCTGTCAAAAGCCAGTGTTCTCTCGAACGTTGGTTTGTCAGGGCTCAGTACATCATGCCGGCGTGGAGGGGTTCCGAGCGCTGGAAGTACACGTTGGGGTTGCTGCTGAAGGTCGGCTCCACGCTCGTGTACACGTTGGCTGGCTCCTCTCCCCGCGTCATCACGCCTGCACACACAAATATTGTTAGCATCTGATAGAGGAGACCTTTGTTGGGATGATCGCGGATGATGGTGATCAAGACATGGGCTTATTTGTGTTGAACAAACAATGCCATTAAATCGTAAAATGAAATCAAGTTTCTGAAACGCAAGAGAAGTAGAAAATAAACATGCAAGAAGTTTTGCTAAGATCATCCTGTGTATGTGTAGTATAGTAAGTACCTACCTAGGTAGGTACTTACTAGAATTAAATTTTTTGCCAAAAACGTCGTAAGTGATACCTACCTATGTTAGCGAGGCCCGCACCAGAGTAAAGTTTCGTTCAGTAGAGTGTGTCGAATGTGCAATGTGAAGCCAGTGGAGTGGTGTCATAGTTACCTGGCGGCAGTAAGTAAGGATAGGGTGGGTAATTGTAGGGGTAGTGAAAGGGAGGGTGCAGAGGGTAGTGCGGCGGGGAGTAGAGCACGCGAGAGTGCAGGTGCGGCGAGTTGGCGAACATCCCGTACGGATCTGCGAAAAGAACTGCGGTCAGATCGGCGTGCTGAAGCGCTTCACTCACAATGGGCGCGATTCGGATACTTAACTGACCGGCTGGCTGAGCGGGCGGCTCCTTGCGGTCCGCGGGCGGCGCCGCGGCGGCCGCCACCATGCCGTACTTGACCGGCTTGAAGTGGAAGAAGGAGGGCGAGTAGCCCGAGCCGCCGGCGCCCAGCGAACTTAGCGCCTCCTCGCGGTCCGCGTCCCAGCGCCCCTCGCGGCCTAGAGCCGCGCGCCGGCGGCCCTTGGGCGCGAACATGAGCGCGAACACACACGCGCACGTGCCCAGCAGGCCCCCGGCTACGCACGCGTCGCGCAGCCGCTCCGCCGCGCCCAGCGCCGCCGCCACCCAGCACACCCAAACGCCGGCCGCCGCGCCACCTGCGCCCGCGATGTGCCACGCCTCGCGCCAGTTGTCGCGGATGCCGCGCGACCGCAGTGCCACGCCGCACACCACCGCGATCAGGAACGCCGCGTAGCACAGCGACAGCAGCAGCTCCGCCAGCCCCGCATCGCAGCGCGCTCCGCCCCCCTCCGGACCACCCGCGACTACCCGCGGCGGCGACCCGCCTACCCACTGTGCGCCGATCGCCACCTGGATCATGACCGCGAAGAACAGCAGCAGCCCCTGGTAGGCTGCTGGCAGGTACACGCCGCCATTGAGGCTTAGCAGGAACACGCATTTGACGAGCAGCGACGCGAACACGATCACGTAAGCCACGCCTGTGCCGAAGCGCACTGCGCCGCAAGAGAAGGCGGTCGGTGCCGTCGCGATTAGCGCCGCCGTGGCCGCGCACGAGAACAGCCCGAACAGCAGCGTTTGCCCGAGCAGCAGGTGGCGGTGGCTCGGCGCGCGCCGGCTCGCGCCCACCACCACGAACACCTCGAACGCGCCGATGGCCAGCATGCACGTGCATGCCAGCGCGAGCACCGGCACCGCCCACGGCTCGGGCCGCAGCGCGCCGCCACCCCACGGCCCGGCCTCCACTCGCACGGTGCTGTTACCGGCGGGTGGGGCGGCGGGACGCGGCGCTGCGGTGCTGGGCGGGCGCGGCGCGGCGGCTGGCGCTAGGGATACGCGCTCTGGGACCATGAAGTACTCGGTGCTCATCTCGAGGCGGTGCGCCTCGGTGCGCGTGGGGCGGCGTGGCGGTGCGGGCGGGGGTGGCGGGGCCGGCTCGGAGGGCGCGGGCTCCTCGTAGTCCAGCCCTGGATCGTAGGAATCCTCGTACTCGGGCAGGCGGTGCGGCGAAGGCGCGTGGCGCGGCGCGTAGGCGGCGGGCACGCGCGGCGCGAGGCGGTCCCCGAAGCGCTGCGCGGCGCTGGGTTCGGCCAGGGCGCTCGCGCACCACCACGCCAGCGCGGCGCGCGCGAACCACGCCGCCATCACCGGCCAAGGGCGCGCATGTGACCCGCGACACCGGTCTCTGAAATATGCAAACGAAGATCGTTACGTGGTCCGGGAGAAGCGGCGGTGTTGTCGCGATGCGCTCGCTCGGATAGCAAAGCTAAGATTCACTCGGCCGAACCGGTTCGCCGGTCGCCTTGCACCTACCTAGGATCCCTAACTTACCGATTTGGTATTCTTTGTTGTTTTATTTTAAGAAACGAATGAAAAAGTCGGGATGGGCTCGCGGTTTATAGCCCCGGCGAGCGAGTTTGAAACGTGGGAAAGAATTTTTATGAAGCTCAGTCTTAATACGTTGCCTATGTATTTTCTCGTGTTTAATTCATTACCTAGGTACGGCGCTGGCACATCTTATTACAGATGCACATAAAGTTTTTTAGAGGAAGAAAATCAACTCGGTAGAGTCGGTTGTAGTTAAGAAAAATTCGAGCGAAGCACCTGCCAGTCAATATCCATTTATCGAGCTTCCCTCGGGCGTGCGTACAAAAACGCATTTCAAAGGAAAATATCTACCGTCTACCATACCATACTAGACGAGACTTTATGCGTTCCGCTTAGTAAGTAGGTATCTCAGAACACGATATCATTCATGTGCATATTTTATTTGCATTTCCATCAGTTACAATGCATACTGATGGGTAGGTAGGTACATATACCTTCGCCGAGAATGGTTTGCGGCTGTACGCGACCGCTGCCACCTCGAGGTGACGAGCGCCGGACGCCTAGACGGACGTCACGTGACTAAGAAGGGCAACGAACGTATTATACTATCCCGGGAGCAGACATATACTATGTAGGGAACTCATCTAGCGCCGGATATGCGATACGGGACGGCCTACAGGTTACTGGCACTGGCTAGTTATCCTCATATCAGGTAGGACATTGAAAAAGGAAAACATGTTTACAAATCAAAGATTAAAAACTTGTTCAGCCGCAAAGGAAAACGATTCGCCATTCCCATACTTATATGATCTAACGATATACGAGACGGAAACAAGCCTATTTAAATTGAATCCCTAATATTTCCCAAGAGCACAATGAATAAACATGACACGATAAAGACAATATTAAGATGATTGCGACAGTCGCATAAAAGCCCTCAAATAGCCAGACATCGCCAGACCTCCCTATTTCAGAAAGGAAAATAGCGGTTATTATTTTATCTATCTCCCATCCGACCCTAGAGTAGACAATAAATCCACGTTGGCCGCACGATAGCTCGATATAAAATATGCATCTGTTTCCGTACAAGGAAGACTCTAATTCAGCGGGGAGATTACGTAGACAGCTTCACGGAACAAGATCGTGACTCTAAACTTATTATCCGTATCAGAGTTCTGAACGTATTGTAGGCAGATTTGGTGCGAAATAACGGTTGCGGCGTGTAGGGGCCAGCACTGCCACTCGAGCCAATCCGACAATCGTAAAAGCAAACGATCTCGGAAAGTCCGCAACGGTACCCTTAATGCTATCTCGAATCACATCCAAATCTTCGCGTTAGAGATACCGCCAAACCACCGCTGCCGTACGCTCAGTTGCGCACCTAGGCTGCCTCATTTCAACGTTATTATACCACTCGATGATGCAACTGATCGGATTGCCTGATAAATAATCACTGCGGCAGATTTATACTACGTTAGAACGAGTCTCTATTATGTGTGGATAGTAAAACCATCAAGATAGTTTATGCCATTGATCTATTATTCAATTTTAATTAAGACGACCTTAGATGTTACAGCATAATGTTTCGCTCTATTATTGCTCTACCATTGGAATGAAACCGGTGTGTTTGCCGGTAGAGTCGTTTCATAATGTTTAAAAGTCAACAAGGGCTCTCGACGGCTCTCATCTCAACACAGACTTGTATTTGCTTATGGAAAACATCACGATGACTCTATATTCTCACAGACAAGCTACAACAAAGCCACGCAATGACCGTTGCATGCTAGTGGTTTTTTCACATTAGAAAAGCGTTGTTGAACAACATATTAAAATATTAAATTAATGTCTGACAATGTAGCGCAGACCGTGCAATATTTTCTCGGTGACACTACCAAATGGAAAGTCAAAGTTTTCTTTCGTTGTATGTGAAACAATGAGACTAGGGAAACAGAGCGTTGTTCATGTGCGCCAGTGCGTTGTAGAGTAACAGCGCGAATACTCGGAGTGAAACTCGGCTGAACTGATTGTGTCGGCTCCATTGGTGGATGTGGAGGTGCCACGTCACATTCCGACGTTACCGACAATTATTCAACACATTTTACTCACGTCATGAGGTAAACAAATCCGAAGCACGATAAATTCGCCTACGCGTCATGAAATCAGAGAGGTGTGAAAGTATTCAATCGTAAATAAAGTCTAGGTAACTTGAATAGACTCCTAAGTGAGGGAGATATTTCAATCCAACTGTAGGAAATGCCTCATCCTATCCTAGGATACTTAAATAAATGTTCTAAAGTTAAATACATTGGTATTTACGAAGTCAAACGTGAACGTAGTAATCATGTGTTTATTCCATGTTTCTAGAGAGTTTCAAATTGAATGTCAGGAATTATCATGTCAGTCTATTCCTTTAGATAATTGAGTACCGATAGATTTCTGTTGGATTATTAGATGGTTGTTGAAGCGATCCATCCATCAAGACAGTGTATTTCAGGGATCTCCGTGCTTTTATAGTTATTTCCACTTTCAAAGGAATCAACGATGTCATTGAGTTTAACTCGAACATACCTAGGTATAGACTATATAGGTAAACAAGGAATATTAAATCAATGTAGCGCCAACCATGCGATACTTTCTCCTGTCCTTGTTTATATCATCTAGATATGTTCGGCATTTTAGCTTTAACAGCATTATTTGAAAGAATAGTTATCTCAAACATAACCGAGCCCAATTGCGTAAATATCTGTCTGTAATGGTATGCATCTGCATCGCAAACCTACTTACCAGGTATTTTATATTTGCATATAAAAGACATTCTTGAGTTACATTGAGTATGAATGGGCTGGAGAGAAGGAAATTATCTACTTATTCGAAATATAGTCATTCTTACGTAACTTTCCTTAGCGCTCTAGGTTTCTATCCGCCGAATAGATACTCAAACGCAACTCGGTTATAATAAACACGTCTGAAGTGACGAATTTTTGACAGATTCTTATTGAAAACGGTAAAAAAAATCTCGAAAAAATTAAACTAAAAAAATTTGAGATGTGCTTAAATCTGATTTGCGTTTGAGTCTTCGGGGGTAGGTAAGTATACATTAAACTGACTTCGAAAAAAGGAGGTTCTATGTTCGGGTGTAATATATGTCCGTAATTTTCTTCGTCATTTAAGGACCGATTTGGATGTTTGCTGTAGACAGTTGTAAAGAGGATTAATTGAATTAGTAAAATCGAAAATAAATGAAAAAGAATAAACTGAAAGAAGATGATTCGAGAAGGTCCCATAAAAAACATTAGAATTCGTACATATTTGTCCCGAAAAATTAAAAACTCTGTAAAGACACCGAATAACTATAAGTACTACTTACGTCAATTTAAAAGATTCGAAGTAGTTTTTAATAAAAAAATTCAATTATTAGAGTTATTTTGTAATTTTTTTATTTCGCGTTAATACATAAATATCTGTGAGGCAAGAATCCAAGAGTTTCTTGTCAGCTTAAAGATATGATATGAGCGTGACAAACGACCATAATGATTTCCTTACCTTCTGATCTTCGATAGTTATCTAAGACGTGATCGTGAGTTTATCGAACTCTAAAAAATCACCAGCCTCAATAAAGAACAAAAAGTTTGCGTGTCATACCTATTTAAAGACTGCACTTTAATAAATGGTTAGCTACAAATGAAACATGATATTGTAGAGCGGTTTTTAAATGCTTGCGCCTTGTAACTTTTTTACTTTGTAGCACGTGTGTGTTATAATTATTGTAAGACTCGATCAGTTGTATTATAAACTTTCTTCGGTGTTTTTTCTTATTGTATAATTTTCTATAGAAGGACGGCAATTGAAACGCTCGTTAAAAAATATTATGAAACTATGTCACGATAGGAGAAATTAATGAGAGCATAAATTATGCATCTTCATTATATTATTTAAGTTTAAGCGATTGGTTAATTTCTTTCAGGTTGAGTAATAGGCATAAATAAAAGTTTATTTGTTAGTCTTGAAGTTAGGTCACGCGGTATTATTCTTGGTTCAAACGAGCTTTTCAACAACTCAGATTGTTGTATTGCAAATCAAGTAATTCCAAAGTCTACATTCTTATCAGAAAAAAGGTTAATGCACAAGTACCGTCTGGAAAGTTGTGAACGACGTAATTTTTGTAACAAAAAATACAAAAGTCATAAATTGAGACGGTCTAATGTAATTAAGATGTTTATTTTGCAAAATAAAACCTAGCTAGAAACTCATTTCAACCTGACGCCTCAGAATAACCTATAGATCTTATGACTCCAATAGGCGTAGTAAATTACCTGCATGCTATTCGCAGAAATTATAGGCAGTGTGAGCCTCCTCGGTAAATTACAATGATTTATTTCAAAGCATTATTTTCCCTATAGTAAAATATTTTGCTAAGGTGCATTCACAGAGCGATGCGGTAAGTATGACTGTTTGCTAGCATATTTCAGCACGGTATTAAGATATACAAAGAATCTATAATATTGTATGCCTTTGTGGTTAAACACAATAGACGGGCTTTCAAGTGAACGCGTCTTTAGTTGTTCCCGCAGGACCTTGGGACCTAGGTCGTAAACCGACTGATTTACACCCCTAGGCATTAGTGCCAGGACACGATTTGGAATTTTATGACATTTCTCGAATGTCGTTAAGCCGGGACAGCGACGCTCGGATGGTTGTGGCTGGTATCAGACTTCCTGTAGGACTATACAGCCAGCCTAGCTCGTAAACTTTCTGATTTACATCATCGTATATTCCATGGCACGTTTAGATTTTTTATGGGATATCCGATTTGTCAGCCTCTTTTTGTGAACCATAGACTTAAATACTAGCTGCGCCTTTGTGAACACAAATCATCGCTACCCTTGCAGGCCTTTATCGTCTACAATAAGGTTAGGTTATGTACCCTCCTATATTCAGATTTAAACCACAGACATTGAAGTCAAGACTCGATTTGGATTTTATGTCGTTGGATACCGATTCGATTGTCATTTGAAACTCGAATACCTTCCTTGTAGGCTTTTGTTGGCAGGATCGGCGGTTTGCTGTGCCGTAAAACCATCTAATTTATAGTGCTCTAGTAATGTGGCTGAACATCAACTTTGGAATTTATGACACTTCCTCGGCAGTTTTGATGTCATCTCTCGTGGATGCCTTTGTTAGGGGAACTATTGCAATTTGTTTAGCTGTCGTAGGATAGGTCCCTATACCTACATATTAAACAGTAGGTTCAATAAATAAAACCGAAGTCACCTCGAATATGCCTCCAGGTATGGAATCCCCAGTATAATAAATATATTTCTTTGTTTGAAAAACCTGTCTCGGAAATTTATTAATTACAATCATAAGATCATTAACCCCGACTACATAAATAGCTGCAAATACCATCACTTGCTACAGCTTGTGTTGAGAAGAGAAGCTGCTGACCTGTCACTATTGCTCAACATTGTTCTGAACTTGGTTGACTCACCCACTCTCCTATCAGGGATAAAATTAACCGTTCCGTCCAACCGAGCTTCTCGACGTAAAAACCTTAAATTATAATATTCCGAACTGCTCCATAAATTACCGGGAAAACACATATTTTCTGCGGACCATGCAAGCTTTCAACACCAAATACTTCAAGAGTTTCTTTAACATGAAGCGAAATGCTTTTAGGAAATTATTATATTTATTAGCATTAATTTCTTCTACACTACTTATTAGAAGAAATTAAAACTGTATGCATGAGTCGTATCGTATCTTATATAATTGTCCACCCTAGTTATCCCGGATTGATAACTACAAGGCGGGTGCCTTGTAGTTATCAATCCGCATGATTTGGTACATATACCTACTGAAATCAGGCAAACCAGACTAAATTTGTTGTGTTTTCTTGTAATTTAGTTATTATTTATAATTTAATCATCTGATTGTATTTGTATTTATTACACCGAATTGTATATTTTTATTAATTCGTACTAGTTGTTGTTCAGTTATTTTTACAAATTAGGTATGAGTGGAAACTGTTGTTAGCTTCTTTTGCTCTAGCCTATAAAAAAAAAATGCTGGACGTGTCACACAGCATTATCTAGCCCCAAGCTAAGCAGAGCTTGTGTTATGGGTGCTAGTTAACTGATATACTTACATATAATACAATACATAAATAAATATTTTTTATTATACATATAAAACGACCAGAACACCCTGAACAAATGCCTGCAGATCGTACACACATTTGTCCCGAGGCGGGAATCGAACCCGCAACCTTCTGTGTCGCAGGCAGACCTTCGCCCACCGCGCCACAGAGGTCGTCAAATATGGATCTATTGTTATCTAAACATAATTGTTTTGTATCCCAAATAAAAATATGCACTATTTATGTAGGTACTAAATTCTGCTGTTATCGTAACGAAGGGCTTTTTTATAAACTTTCAGTACGAAACATAAAACACCGCTCGCGTACTAAAAAGCATCACAATTTGCTTAATTTTTGTAATGGTGTATTTACGCAGCCGCCTAAATGATGAAATTATGTGAGAGTAGATATATTCTATTACGCGTCCGCATTATGTAAATGAAAGCAAAGTTGTTTAACTGGCAGGTCGGCTACTTAATAGCACAGAAGACATAATAGTAGAATAGCTGCCCTTCGGGATGCGAACATACATAATTTAAGACGGGTAATAGCTCTTCTTCCTTTGCTTAACGTGCAAGTGCCCATGAGAATTAAGTAGGTACTTAGCATTATTGCTTGTTTTAAGTATGAATACTTTATTTAAGTATGAGTTCAAGGAATAATAACTATAGAGTCGGTTTGAACTTTGGAGACGATGGGATAGGATTTTAATTGAGTGCGTATGTTTAATGGTTAAATGTACTTATTTCATTACTAAGCTGTTCCACGCGGTTTCATCCGCGTTTAGTTCGAATTTCACATTTCTAGGGTGATAAAATGGTATTTTTTCCCGTTAATCCTGTAAATCTTCTTTATGAATTTGATGTTTTACTAGAACATAAAATGGCCTATCTTCCTCTTCAACAACTAACCTTGCAACTAACTCTGCCAAAAATCAAGTCGATTAGTTGCTTAGTTATGGCGTAAAGCAAGGACAAAGAAACAAACAAACATACTTTCGCATTTATAATATTAGTTAGGATTGAAGCTTTTGATCATGAGATATTGAGATTTTGACATGAGATAAAAACTCGTCATGCAAAAAAATTTACGCGTTTGATTTTTTAGCAGTTCGCACACAAGAATGAAGCTTATAAGGTATATTTTATTTATAAAAAATGTAAAACCCGAGTAAAAAATCCAGAAACACTGGTTTTTTTGTGCGATGCCCGGTGTAGGGATCAGATTATGATACTTTATCCATCCAAATCTGTTTAGGCATTTCAGAGTTATGGTAAAATAAAAAATAACGTAATACATAAATCCTGAAACCAATTTTTTAGGCAGTCGTGTAAAAGTACATCAACGCGCTTCGTGTAGTATTCGTAGTAGCGTAGCTTTTTTGAAAGCTCTTCATAAAAAAGGGGTCACTATAATGCACGACCATTTAGTGTACGGCCGAATAATGGACACCCTGACAATCCGTGTCATGGCTTCCAATTCTAATAGATTTTGACACGGATTATCAAGGTGTACATTATTCGACCGTACAATAAATTGTCGTGCATTATAGTGACCCGTACAAAAGACATCAACGCGCTTCATTTATTTCGTAGTCGCCTTTTATAAACGTTTCACCATACACACAAAATATATCAGCACGCTTTATATATTTCGTATAGCTGCGTATAGGGATTTATAAAAACATCTTTCATACAAGATTCAATTATTTCTAATCAGGCTTTAAAAATACCTTTTCATAGAAAATATATCAACGCGTTTCATTTATTTCGTAGCACCTTTTATTTCACAAATAAAACTGGCGCAGTGCTATTTGACTCGCAGACGGAAGGTTCCATAACATCGTACATAACGTTTTCATCCTTTGGGTACAGAACCCTTAAAATAAATCAATGCGCTTTATTTGTTTCGTAGCCGCGTAGCAGTTGTTTTAATTTTACGTATGTACGTGGCTCTTAATATTAGTACCTACCTAAGATGGTAAAGCTCAACGAATCCATTGTTTAAAAAAAATGGTTCATCCTTTGATTTCCAACGGGTTCTCGGCATTTTAATAGATGCTGCAACTCATTGCAAAAAACTTACAGAAGTTTTAGTAAAATAATAAAAATTATTAGAAGTCTGAATAAGTTTGTAAAGTTCCACTGCAGGGCAAAGACAAAACCATAAGTGTGAAAAATATAAATCTTTTGTAAAAAGAAAAAAAAAATATAGAAAAAAAATTAAAATGTAAATTTGAAAAAAAAAATCTATTTCTTATGCATTATTAGTTATTACATATTTTAGTCTATTATTTCATTAACAAAATATCGTGGCGAATCGTTAAGAGTCGAGAGATGTTACCTACCAAAGGTAAATTCAACTACCTCGTGAAAATATTGGCGTTTTTAAATGCGCAATTAATTAATTATTAAATGATGTTATCAACTTCCAATGGCGTGCAGATAAATTCGAGGTTAATCTGTTAATATTGTCAATTTAAATTCAATTTCAGTCTAATAAAAACACAAAAAAATTGTTCTGTAATTGACCAGGCTACAGAAACGTATACTGTATAATGTCTCTTTGTAAAGGACACTGGAATAAAATAGAAGAGACCACGCAAGAAAAGCAGCGCCATTTAAATTGCAGGACCGTTAAAATAAGAAGATAGGTCGGTAAAAGCCCGGGAATGATTACAGAAAAAGTTCGACGATCTTCAGACAAGGTGAACAACAGGCTCACTATAGATCGACTTTTAGCCTGAAGCTCTGGCACTCGGTCAAAGCCCCTGCTACCCTGAGATAATACTCACGAAATTATTTCTTCAGAGCCGCTCTTCAGATCTGCCGCCGATAAATATCCCAGGACAAGATATCAGGTTGTTTTTTCATAGTAACTCGCGATGAGAATACCGGTCGTCCATGCGTGCGAGAGGCACGGAGGTTTAAGACAAACTAAGCGAATTTCTGGGTGTCCGTGATGCGTGACGGGTGCACGTGCGCGAAGCGCGGGCGCATCTCTTCAGCTACACACTCGAACTCGTTTCTGTCGCTGACACGACTTAAGTGTTAAGTGTTCACTGATATTTGATAGTATTTTCTTTTCACAACTGCGCTGCGATTTGCTAAAAACAGTTTTTTCCCCAAAAACAGTTCAACTCACTTGGTACTGAACTACTTCAGCCAGTCTCTCTCAGGTAGGTAGAGTAATTAGCTGTGTTGTTATACTAGGAATAAGAATCTTTATTGTGAACTGTGTAAAATGTCTTATGAACTATTATACATTCTTCAACAGTTTGTCCTTTCGGACATACAATAATTATTATAAGAATATACTTAAAATTAAAGTAATTGCACTTTTTAATCACATAACAATAGGAATCCAATGTTTATTATTAATATTATTATAATTAATATCTAAATTTTGGAGGAGTTATGTCAAAGTACTCTTTAATGCTCTTTAGGTTTACATACAAAAGACATAAACGCGCTCCGTCTATATTACCAGTTCGAAGAATTTAGTTTCTTTTCTAGTCTTAACTCTTAGCATAACTTAAGGGTCTGGTTTCGTAAAAAAACTTTCTACATAATAATGTGTAAAAATATTTACCTATGGAGGAAAAAATTAAGTTCTGATATGGATAGCGTACCTAATATGTGTGTTCTGATCATCTCTATGGTTGATAGAGTACGATACGTATGAATCTAAATGTATAAAAATCCGCATATTAACCGCAGAATATGGCCCCTGCAGTCTGCGAATACCGCTTTCCCGTTCCGCATCGCTGGCCCTCATAACGACGACGACTGGAACGTTTTCTTGATACGAGTAGGTACGTCTCGTGCTAGTGTGTGATGCAGTATTCCGTATTTGGTTCTGATTGCCTATTTGTATTTCTATGAATACTTGATAAAAAAGCTAAAATCGATGATTACGTTGCTAATAAATAATAAAATGCACTTTCAGCTAGCCGTAGCTTAGCCAAGGAATATGATACTAACTCTATAACAGGCTTATTCGTCGATTTCGATAACGGTGACCCTAAATTTTAAAGATTCCTCTTTCTATCATGCATCATGAGCCCTTAAATGGCTGGCTAGATCGAACTTGGTCTTGAATATATTTCCTACGACTCGTATGGTAGTAGAGTTGGTACTACTTATCCCATATTACTCTATAACGCAAGAGGTTGCGGGTTCGATTCCCGCCTTGCCTTGGGATGAATATTCATACGATCTGCAGATAGTTTCGGGTGTTCTGTTCGTTTTGTACGTATAATTTAAAAAAATATCTATCTCTGCATGGTATTATATTATGTATATCAGTTATCTAGTACCCATAACACAAGCTCTGCTTAACTTGGGGCTAGATAATTCTGCGTGAATTGTCCAGCATTATTATAACTCCGTGGCTATAACTAAAGCGAAGGCGCAGAAAAAAATTACTTAACGCGAAAATGTGCATTAAGTACCGTTTTGGTGAAGTTAAAGAATAATGAGAATAGATAAATAATAGATATAGGCGTTATTTTGCGGAAATCCATTGCAAAATATACGTTTAAGGATGAAAATTAGCAAAGTCTTTGTTGTGACTTGGCGCGCGGAGCTCGTAGTGGTAACATCTCTGGTTGGACTCTGCCGGTGTTGCTTTTCGCTCTCAGTGTCTCAGGTCGAGTATTGTGGTGTCCTGATGATGTCTCGTGGAGAGACGCAACTAGTTGACGTCTTGCTTTGATAGATTCTTTCATTTTGTAGTTGGTGTGGTTTTTTCTTCTACAACGCGGACTAAATTTCGTTGTCTTATCGGTCGGAGAAGGTTTTGCACGGAATTGTTAGTAAATATTTTTATCGTTATACTTTGTAATGAAAATAGATTGCCTTGTTTTCCAAATTAACTAAAAAGGATATTATTTATCTATTTGGGGAGTATCCACTAAAAATTTTTTCTTTGTTTATAATTTATCCAAAAGAAATTAAACCATTTAGCTATCATATTGACGGTGAAAACTATCCACTTTCATTTAATAAAAGTAGGTGACCTCATTCGCTCAAGCATAGCATTGGAAAATAGTAAACGACTGAGAATTATATGTTTTAAACGTTATGTGATCAAATATAAACATGTTTATTTAATTATGTCTTAGTTAGTTAGAATTGGAACCTGGAATAGACAGAAACCTCCACACCCTCAAACTCAACAGCCTATAATGGTCCACTGCTGGATGTAGGCCTCCCCATGATTTTTTATCTCATGGCGGTAATGCCCAATCCCAACGGTCTATACATGCGGATTGGGGATCGGGGATCGCAGTTCGGTGGTAGATCTATTTGAGTTGAGGCGCTGCTGCCCGCCCCCCGTCGTATGTCCCTTAATCGCCTCCTACGACACCCACGGGAAGAGTTGAGGTGGTGCAAATTCTAAGCCGGCACCACACGGCTACAGTCACTGACACAAAAAGCGAAAATTACTTCAGATATTTTATTGAGTCATCCCTTAAAGGATAAAATTGTTGATAAAACTTATTTGGAAGGTTTTTCATCTAAAAAATAGGTTGCTACCGCAATAGGTACGAACATGTTAACAAAATTTTAAACCTACCTATTCAATAATATCAAAAGCAACACATATTTTATACAAATTTTATATTGCAGTGACATACATAAATAAACATAAATCTATTAGGCTTCTAAATTACTAATCCTAAAAGATATTCTGTGTCCTTCACTTAACAGAAATACCTACTTATAGACACAGCAATAAAAAAAAAACAGCTACATTGTAGAGTCGTGCGAACTGGACCAAAGTGCAACTACCTACAGTTTTGTTAAACTGATATAGATAAGAACAAAACATCTATTTATTTATCTATCCGGGCCTAATACTACCTCAAATCAACTCCGTTAGATCTCCATATCTTCTAAACTACCAAATATATAACTAAGAAATTTATATATGGTAAGCATACGCAGAAGACCTGAAACGCCCTTCGCGTCCAATATAACAATGCCTTCAGGTGGCTGATGGGGCTGCCTCGCTTCTGTAGCGCATCAGGCATGTTCGCGGACGCGCGGGTCGATGGGTTCGCTGCGATCCTGCGCAAAAGAACGGCATCACTGATGCGCAGGGTGCGAGGCAGCGCCAACGGCTACCTGCAGGTCATTGCAGGAAGGCTGGACACAGCCTCTCTCTTCATGCAGCACTGGACGAAGGCTCATGTTTTCTGTTAGTTTCTTGTTAATATATGTGATGTCTATAGTCTATTTCAATTTAACTATATTGTATTTTTTTTTGTGGTTTTGTATTGTAAAGTTTAATGTTAAAATTAGTGTATTATTAGTATTTTTATTATTGTTTTATGGACTTTGTATGTGTAACTTACTGTGTCTGAAATAAATGTGATTTTATTTATTTTTTTATTTAAAGTTCAGGACTTACTCTATCGAACATGTTTCGAAAACATGATTACATAAAATTTTCTCTTAAATTTTCTCCATAGAAAAAAAATCGCAAAGTTACCTCAATTTTTTTACTCAAACCTTAATTTCTCAATAAATACAGAAATTAAGATCTTGAGAATATAAGCATGGTACCAAATTGAAGTAAGTATGAAGAATGTTTTACCTATCTATGTTTCGGTTTTTTTTTTCAAATAATGTCCTAATTAATAGTTAATAAGCTAAAACTAGGACGCTATGGCGCTCATTAGGGGAGGCCTATGTCCAGGAGTAGACTAATAAGGTGATGATGATGAAGCTAAAACTTGATTTTTGGGCTTGCGTTGCTATGCCCTGTCCCGCTTCTATGACCGCGAAATCCTAATTATCTATCCTTTTCACAAAAACTTGAGGTAGTTATAGGCTCTAACGGTGGTGGAAGCTACAATCGTAGACATTGAAGATAAAGCGACGTAACTTTAAGTCGGTGAACGGTTATTTACAAAGTCCAACTTTACACAAATCTTTTCAGCCTTTCTTGCAGTCTGATAGATGCTTTTACATAGAAATGTTAATTTACAACTGCAGTTCAATTGCATAATTTTGATTACTAACTTTTTATTCTGCATGTAACATTTTTATTCAAAGCAACTACCTACTTAACTGTGCTTATTGGTAAGTAGTTGGTAATTGGATGCCCCGTAATGAGCTCCGAATCCCCAACCCATTAGCAATAATTAGCACAATCTATCCCGATCTATCCCTATTCATCGAAAAACAATCGTATCCCATTCCTATACAAGTAAATCGAGCCCAGTCTTATCCGAAACCTTTTGAAACCCTTCAACGCAAGGCTAACCAACTTTGTTATGGTAGTTCGAAGCGGGTTGGCGCGTTTTTTTTTGTGGTTTTTTGCGTTCTACAAGCAATAAAATTAAGCCGAAAAGTGATTTGCCGCAAATCGTAAACCAATTTCTATAAACTCATGAAAAAACCAACTTTGATTCATTTGTATTTTGGGAACATTTGGGATGGAGTAGGTAAATGGTTTACGATTTGCGTAAAATTACTTTTCCGCTACTTGTAGGG
The DNA here is from genome assembly GCA_946478455.1 of Eupithecia vulgata. Classification (NCBI taxonomy): domain Eukaryota; kingdom Metazoa; phylum Arthropoda; class Insecta; order Lepidoptera; family Geometridae; genus Eupithecia; species Eupithecia vulgata. The sequence goes on along the minus strand of OX297873.1, from coordinate 9,751,470 downwards.
CTTGTGGAACGCAGCAAATATTAAAAACTACAAAAAAAATAATCTCGCGCCAACCTGCGTCTAACCACCTTAAGCGTTTATTTGTTTGGAACTATATTTTAGGATTGTGCGGGCGTTCTTCATCGTCACTGTGCTCCTCTTGGAGAAGCAAGCTGTCCGGGGCCCGAGGGGGCGCCCTAGAGGCCCCTGATTTGCGCTGGCCGCCCCGGCCGAACATCCGCCAGAGTTGTGCGAACTTTTTGCGAGAAACTGTAAAAGAATTATTTTATGTTTTTTTATAATAACTGGAACACGACTTCGAATTCCTTATTTACACTGTTTTAACTTTTGCGAAACCAATAATCCCTCACGATTATTTTGGGACACCCCTGGATCATAAAATCTGTGACCATGATCATACATAAAGCCTAACATACCTACTTCCTTTTTTTCAAAGTCCGTTAAAACTCATATTTCACAATAAATATACCTAGGTACTCCTAGGTATGGTGTAATTCTACTTTATAACCGACTGTGAAAAAAGGAGGTAGCAAGGGAGTATTGCTAGAGAAGAAACTAAGTTGAGCTAAGTTGGAGCTGTTTTTGGAATAATAATATTATAAAAACGATTTAAACCTACTTTTGCCCATATTTTTGAGTCGTTCCTTGAAGTCAGCTTCGTCTTCTTGGCTCTTCGACTTCTGTCCTTGTTCACTATCCAATGCAGCCATGAACTCCTGGTTCCATCGCAGTTCTGCCATGAATTCTTCGTTCAGAAGTAGATTTGCGATTCGATCATCATCCATCTCTAGACTGAGGTCTATTCTCGCGTCTGTGCCAGGAGGTATACGCAGAAACATGGGCGGCAGTGGACCTAAAAGATGTGGTATCCATTTTCTTCTGATAGCCAGGGGGAGAGATTCGTCGTCCGCATCTCTGTAAATCAAATGGTTGCTTACATTGCTGATACTCTTATTTCTATCCCTAGCAGAAAACTAAAATACCTATCTAACCTATTATTAATCCACCGAATTGCCTATCTCCCGAGCCAGGCCAGTAATAGCAACCTAGGCATTGAGCTAGTACCATAACAATAGGCAACGATCAAGCTCCAGTTGTTTTCAAGGTGTGTAGGAAGCAAACCATGACGTCGGCTGGTCATGGAACATGGCAGAGTTACGATGTTGCACTTTGTGGCCACCAAACTCAATTATCGCATCTCTGCCTAAACTATTCAAAATAAAACTATTATAGAGGCATTAAAAAAAAGCTTATAATAGGTATCACAAACTGCTCATTGAAAATTATGAACTTCCTTTGTTCAACGAAATAATAAGTTAAAATAGGTGGCGGCGCTAGTTTGGCTCTAGGCTTAGAGCATCTGGGTATCGTCCTTCCTAAGCTACCTATTTAATTGGCACGCGAAAACAATGACTATATACTTTGAATTGTGGTAAATAAATTTCGTCATAATATTAGGTAACCTGTTGCTGGAGAAACCTACCTACATAACATACATATACATATGTATGTATGTAAAGATTTGCTTAGCTTGGGGCTAGGTAATGCTGTGTGAATTGTCCAGCATTAAATAAATAAATAAAATAAATATACCTACTTATCGTAGGAACTTTCGAATTTTATGCACCTATGTTACTCGATAGGGAAAGAGGATAGGTGTTAGTAACATTTTAATTATCTAACTGACGAAGACATTTTGTCGGTAAACAAGTCAGAAAAATCTTTGTTTTAGAACTAGCAAGTTTACGCGAACAACGTTATAGGTTTGTTAAGAGTCTACAAATTAGAATTTAATAGGGACTTAAACTTAAGGTTTATTTTAGAATCAACAAACTTACACAAGTGCTGTCGTGTCGTTATCGTCTCCATTAGCACCCTTAGCGCGGGCCTTGCGACGAGAGGGCGTGCAGTTCTCGACGCGTTCCATCTCTTGCCTCAGCCGTTCGTTCTGGTTGTCCGTACTCATCGCCAGCAGCTGATCAATGGTGGCGTCTACAGCGCCCTGGTTGGCTCGCAGCACCGCCTCGATGACATCGACGTCCATGTCCGGGAACATCGTCTTAAAGTCGGACATTGCCTGTGTGAACTCGAGCTGCGTGGTGGATGCTGTGGTAACAGGCTGGGGCCCCGCCGGGCCTCCGTCGCCGCTTGTGCGAATCATGTTTAGTATTCTGTTGTGTTGTCACAGTTTAGCCGTCGCCGGCGGCACAGCTGATACCTTGGTTGCTACCGCAATGATCGGCCTCGTGCGAGCCTGAGCCATTATCGCGTTGCTCTAGTCGCGTCGGCCGCCGCTAATTAACTCCATTATGTGCAATAGTTCGCACTGTGCACCAGCTTATACGACTATGATGTGCAATTTTCACTTTCGTAGTTGAGAGGTGCGTTTCGCGCAGGCGCGGCTGCTTGGGGGTCGATATTACGTGAGATGGGATAGGTCGGGCGGCGGCCCGCAGCCCTCGCGATGACTGCAGGACGCGCGCTACGCCGCACATGCGCCAATTAACCAACAGAAGGCGCCGCTGGTTGGTTGGCGCATGTGCGCAGTAGATACCTTTGTCAATTCAATTCCTTTCGTACCTAAATGTCAATGTGACCCGTATGACCTTCCGGTGTTAGGTTTTCGTATCCTTGCTCGACATCCACAGATAAAATGCTATTTATTTAAACACTTCATATCAGATTTGTTAGATATGTATTGGACCAGTAGGTGGATTGGGTGGATATAGCTACCTACAATATAGGGTTGACCAAACAATGACGTCATAAAAATTTGAATGCCTCACCCTCGGGGGTACCCGAAAATACCCCATGTAGGTATGTTCCCCGATTTTTCGTAGTTTTCGAGTTACGATTTTTAAAGTTTTGTTTGAGAATTTTCTGGCGGAACGGTTTAAACGTTTTGTGTTTTTTTGTGAAGTTTTCTGGATTTTTTTGTTGATTTATGTATGACCCCATTTGAAGAGTATTTTCTTGCATAAAAATTATCAGCTTTCTAACAGTAACGCAAGTTACAAATTTTTTGATCGAAAGTAAAGAATTTACGTTTGAGCGACACAAAGTTGAATTTTCAACATTTAATTAAAAAAAAATTCAGACATCATTTTTTACACTTTAAGCTTTCATAATATCAATAAAAAAGTGAAGTAGCACTTTACGCTATTATTTGCTGAAATCGATCTTTAATCGCTACCTACTTGGTGAAATTTTTCCAAAATTAGTAATTTGATCCAAACGACTTATTTATGCCTATTTTGCCATTCTTTTGGCTAATTAGGATAGGAAATGGATCAAATTAAACTATGAATAATGAAAGAATCAGTTTATTAAAGATTTTCAAAATGGCCACCTCCATCCAACTTCGATACAGGCTTGACGTCTTAAAAAAATATCACTGAGGTCTTCTCTTCAATATTTGTATACTATCTGCAGGTATTTGTTCCAGGTGTTCTGGTCGTTTTATATGTATGATAAAAAATATCTATGTATCGTACTATATTATGTATAGGTATCAGTTATCTAGTACCCATAACACAAGCTCTGCTTACCTTGGGGCTAGATAATGCTGTGTGAATTGTCCAGCATTATTTATTTTGATTTTCGTTTCGGCTTCTCTTATTTTTTGTTTTACCAGAAGTCTATAATAAATTGTATACAACTACCGATATATTAAGTAGGTAGGTACTTATAGCAAAAGATTTGTACCTATTTGTGTAGTCTCATGTCATGAACTAAAAGTACTTGTAAGATAGTGAAGTCTTCGCAATTTTTACGGCACAAAAGTACCTACCTAGGTATAGAGCTAGCGTCGTTTGGAGGAGGCTTACCTATGTCCAGCAGTGGACCTAATACGGACTGATGATGTATGTAATGTATAGAAAGATATAATTTGGTGAAAGAAAGATCAATTTTTTTTTAGCATTTTAAATCCTAAGTTAGATTCTACTTGACAAGTCTAGTTAAACTTCTCAGGGTTCTCTAAAAATAGCTACAAAAATAATTTATAAACACGATAGGTTAGGCTGTTATGCACACAGACACAGCGGTGTCACCAGGTTTCACCGTCTTGTTGCAACAATTTTTAGGTTTTCAGCCCGTTCCGTTTTGGCGTGAAGAGTATAATCTCTTCGTCCTCCAACGTCCATCCAAGTCCAAACTTATGCATTTATAGTGCTATTATAAATGTTCGTTCTTCGCATAGCATTACTATTGTGTTCTTTGAAAGACATGATTGTTATTAGGGCCTTCCTTGAGGTTCCTTTATGGCTTTCCATAATTCCTATAGATAGATGTTTAACGTTACAAAATTAAACGAGTTAATGAAGGTAAGAACTCACAGTGGGAGGCTGATTGTCCATTAGGTACATACCTAATTACCTACTCACCCGTTTCATAAAAATCGGATCAAACTTTAGACTTATTATGTCGCTATATCAAAATATGGAGTGAATTTTTACTGTTAATAATTATTATGTATTCTCTGCTATTTCTTATTATTAAAAAGGTAAAGATAAGAGGAAGAATACATAATATAATTTTGATCTGTCTTAAGGTGAGTGCGAATACCAACGTACTTTCAGATTCATTTAAAAACTACAATTAAAACGGAAGCGGTTGTCTGGTAGAGATCGCTCTTGAGCGATAAGACCGCCAATCATCATATTTTTTGTTTTATTTTTGTTAAGTGTGCAGTAAAGAATTTTATTTTCTATCTATCTATCTACGCTTAAATTTTGCATACGTAATCGGTTAAGAAATAGCTGTTTGTACCTACCGTTTTAATTTAACAAAATACTCGTTTAAATGACAACGAAAATTCATAATAAAACGTTGCAAACATAGCTATTTCTCCGATTATGTACCCAAGCAAAATTTCGTTTAAATCGGGTATTTAATTTCCATATGAATCGGAAAGTACGTTGGTATTGGGGCTTACAGGTTCGTTCGCACCTACCTCAACTGTCTCTGGCTAACTGCATCTACCTAGTACATAGGTACTGTCTGACCCATACAGTTAAATAAAAGTAAATAGTTACGAGCTTTTTATTTAATTTAGGTTTTTAATTTATACACAAGGTAAACACAATAATACTAGTAGTAAAATGGGCAAAAAATCAAACCATTTATAGCTAAAAAGGTACTCAAAAAATATTTCACTGTTTAGAAGAGTTCCATGTTTATTTAGGCCAAGTAAACCTGATTTACTTTTTAACAATACATGTCTACTTTAGTTTTTTTGGCTAATAATGCTGACATTATCATGTAAATCATCATAAAGACCATGGCATCTTTATAAAAATTTATTACATTGTTTATAAGTAAGACTTTATATTGAGATACAAACAAAAGGAAAACTTCCACACAAAGAATGGGAATGAAAGCGAAATATGGTTAAATACCTAATACTATTAATTTATAATTTTAAAAGTATGACTAACTTTACCCAAGATGGGAACAAGAAATAAATTGAAATTCTTAATTCGCATAGCTTCTAATAGTTCTATTTCCCCTTAGTAAAATTATGACAGTGAAGTTAAGCGGACGGTTTTCTAACGACGACAAAATATTTCATTTTAAAAGAATATAGTTTATCAATTAGGTTCTCAGAGGCTAGAAACTCATTGCGATTTATATTTAAATAGTTAAGCTCGCTAACAAAGGTACTAATTATCATTCCATAAAAATATTTAGTTTAAAAATAATATTCTTTATACTTGTTTCTGTATATTCGCTTGAGTTTCTAGTAGTTCGTCTTAACTTAGAATAAGAAAATACTAATTTCTTATAACATTCATATTTCCGCAGGCAATAACACAAAATGACATCCTTATCTGCTACTTAAAGTAATTCTTTAAGTATGCAGTTTTTTTATCGTACTTGATGACGAAGACGTAAGCGTTTTTTTTTAAATGAGGTTACATTGTAATTGAAATACTGTGCAAAAATACTTAAGGTTGCAGACAGATGTATAGCGAAATTTAGCAGCAAAATAATGAATGGATGTTCCGAGTATTATACACCACTTACACTGAACAACACTTAAAGCCACGTTTATAAGCCGAGATCGAAACTTAGCTATATTAGCTAGACATAATTTTGTATACATCACTGGCTGCCTCTAACACTGGCTATGCTTAGGCCCCACCCTCCTTTTCCATAAAGTGCATTACAGTGAGACTCCATTGAGTAAAAAATATAATTTTTCATGATTGAATAACTGGTCAAAAATACTAAGAAGAATAACTCCATACATTCAAAGCTGATTAATCGAAAGCAGATCTCTCAAATGAACTAAGCCTTGAATAAAATCCCATGTCAAGTTTTTACTAGTTGCATTTTAAACTGGGATATACAGACCACCATGTAAATTCATAACGGGCACTGCCAAAAGTGGTTATTAAGACGCAATTCCCCTAGTTTGGGGAGGCATATGCCAACTGTTTAGCTGTTGATGCATGTGTGCTAATAACCTTATAATTCGTAAAAAAATCAACGTTCAAAAATGTAGTTGTAACTGTAAGTTTATTTAGACGCATTTAACAGTGTAGTGAAGCTATGCAAGTATTCCCGTTGAAATAGAGATTCATACGATGGATTGCGAGCCAGCGTGGGTCGGTCCGTGCTGGGTCAGGATCACCATAGTCTCGGTGGGGTGTTGCGGCTGGTTGTCGCCTGGCGGTGTATCCGGCTGGAAATTGAACGCAATTATAATAAATACTTTAATTGTACCTATCCGTTAATTGTATCGGTTAGATTTGATGTGCATTCAAGGCACATTTTAATATGAAATCATGTAATAAGCAATAAACTTTCATAGAATTGAGCTTTTATTATCTAGGGCCAAAGATACTGGATGCGGCAAGCTGAAGACAGAGCGCTATGGCGCTCATTAGGGGAGGCCTATGTCCAGCAGACTAATATAGGCCGATGATGATAGGTCCAAAGTGCTTAGAAAGACAAATCCAACGAATCCAAACTCGACAGGGTTAAGTAGTTTCGTTTAAGAATTCCTATGGCCACCATCTGTATCCATCATCAGAACAGCTCAATTGTACAATGAAATAGCATTGTCACGGAAGTAACATGCCAAGTTTCAGCTCAATCGGTTGAGGATAACTGGTCTAAATTGAGTTGTAAGATTTATCCTACACATACTAAAAGGGCAAGTAGAATAACAGCTTGAAAAATAACCATTAATTTGGGAGCGACGACGACGGTGCGGTGTAACTACTACTTAAATTTTCATATCTTACCGGCTGTGCTGGTTTAATGGTGTATTGGCGCAGCCAGTAGGATTTTATTGCCTAACCAACCAACTTCTTATAATAGTGACTTACAATAGCAGCGACAGTGGGATCCGCAGACGCCATCAGCGTAGCAGCACGGTACGACGGTGGCGGGGTCTGCTTCACAGCCTCCTCATAATCCGGCAGCAGGCTGGAGTAGTCAGGCGCCGGCACAGCCAGATAGGGAGGCACGGGAGCGGTCGTCATTATACCATCGCCGGAGATTACGAACGGGGTTAGGCTGTGCATGGTGGCCGCGCGCCATGTGCAGTACTTGTAACAGCGCCATACCACGCTGATACAGTAGCCCTGAAATTGTATTCAATTCTGTTGAATCTATATCAATGTTGTTTTGGTTGAAGTTTATGGGCCGTAGGTATGGCACAAACTTCCGGAGGCCTATATTAGCAGTAGTTACAATTTGGCTGCAGATGATGATGAAAGGTTCTAAATCCAGTTGTAGGAAATAATAAGTTCCATACGTATTATAATAATAATAATCATTTATTTCAGACCATAGAAAGTTACAGATCTTATTTAACTTATTCTACAGTCCATAGTAATATATACCTTAAAACTAACATACATAAAACATTAAAAACTTAACTAATGACACGTTTTTCTGTGATAACTGCGACGACGTGTAAATGACGCAATCAGAATGTCAGCTGGCGACGGTGCACGGCGTATTACCTACATACATACATATTACCCCCTCCGAATTTAGAACCTTGCTGACTGTTGACCGTTGTTGTGAATGATTTCCATAATAGATAATGCGACTATACAATATAATACGACCGATGTGACGCAGCGGGCAAAGGTCCGCCTGCGTCGTAGGTGTTTTCGGGTTCGATTCTCGCCTTGGGACAAATGTATGAGTATTTCTATGTTGAAAAATATTAAAATATGTTATAATTATGTATGTACATCAGTCATGTAGTACCCATAACAGAAGCTTGGCTAAGCCTAGGGCTAGATGATGAGGATTGTCCAGTATTATTTATTTATTTTAAACGAAAAATGGATGGATGAATGGATCTAGGTAGCTACCACGTTAGTAAACACGTTGGCAGAAGATAGTAAATAAATAATGCTGGAAGCCTTGTAACCTTGAATCGCATGTAAGTAAATAAACAGTGATGACGAAGACTATTCAAACAATTTATTCGAGTCCATCGATCACAATCACAACTCTCAACAGCCTATATTGGTCCACAGCTGGACGCAGGCCTCCCCCTGATAAGCGCCTTATTGGATTTTTTATCTCATGGGGGGGGGGGGGGGGGTAATGCCTATAATCCCCATGCTGCCCGCCACCCGGTGTATGTCCCTTAGTCGCCTCCTACGACACCCACGGGAAGATTTGAAGTGGTACAAATTCTAAGCTGGCAATACACGGCTTCCGTCCATCGATCAAGGTTATTGATACCTTGTTCGACGGTCGCGTCACAGAAAACCATTCTTTAATAAATGCATTTTTTATCGTAGATATCTGTGATTGGTTTTTGCAGACCTTACTTCGATATCGGGCAGATAGCAGTTTAATCTGAATGAATTAAGACTTTAACAGTACCTAATCAAAGTGAAGGTCAATCTGTAGCATTTAGATTTCTCGTTGTGAACATGTTTTACTAGAAAATCGTCTTAAAACTTGATATTGTCTTGAATTTGTCGTTATGCATGAGTTACACACAAGATTAAAATTAAGTTGCGTAATCCAGCCTACTCGTGTTCTGTTGCGGAAGCATGTAAAGTAAGCAACGTGAGTGGAATGCACAATTTAGCACGTATTGAATGCCCATGCACATTGCCTTCTACAGCACCTCGTCGGGGCCGGGCAGTGAATGCGTTTGATGCGTCGCAGAATGTGTTTGATTTAATACTAACAGGGGTAGTAATCCTAAATGTATTCAATCGCGCGCGTTTCGCTCTCTAATGTTTTCTACCGCAATGTGTTGATTTGAGTAGGTACATGCTATTCTATGAACCATTTATTGAGGTACCTACTATAATATTTATAAAAGTTAAAGGTTGCCTGGAAGAGATCGCTTCTAAGCGATAAGGCCGCCCATTGTACTTGCCTCATGTAATGTCTTTTTGTAATGTTCTTTTTCTGGTGTACAATAACGTGTTTTGTATTGTATTATAAACTACAAGCTGTGCCCCGCGGCTTCACCCAAGTTAAATTCGTAAACGTGTCCTATGGGATTTTGATGTTTTACCAGGACAAAAAGTAGTCTATGTTACTCCATCCTTTCAACTAACTCTATGCCAAAAATCAAGTCGATTGGTTGCTTAGTAAGGGCGAGAATGAAGGAAAAACAAATACTTTAGCATTTATAGCTTTAGTGAGGATAGTTCTGTCTGTGGTATGCGCCTCGCCTTTGCCACCAGTCGGCGGTTGGAGAGCATTAGCAATTTATTGGATCGTTGTAATGGAACTAAGGCACCAACTACACCTAAGTACACTCACCTTGATAAGCACGGCCAGTAGGAAGACGGAGAGGACGATCAGCGCGAGCGCCGGCGCTGGCAGCTGCAGTAGCTCGTTGCGCCACGGTACGCGCCGCGTCTCCGCCACCAGGCGGTGGATAGAGCGCAAGTAGCAAATATAGCCGGTCGCAGTTAACCTACAAGATGATTTGGACTGGTTTAAAAGTATCTCTGATTTTGCCTACCAGGGCTGTTTAGCCCAGCCACACGCTCCGTCTTGCCTGCGCAGTCCAATCTTCAACATGTCAACGATTGCACAAGCCGTACGTCCGCCGTGCACACGCTCGCAAACTGTGATTGTGCAGGCATGCTTGCATGTAAGATGGTGCGTGTGGCCGTTGGAACTATATGGCCCTGGTACGGACAGAAAAAAGAGTTCACTTTCGCAGTGTAATGTTGAATTTGGATATTTCTCTATCTTCGAAAACGAATACGAGACTAATGTAAGAGTTTATGGAAATTGACGACGATTAGCCACTTTTGTCTCTAAGCAGGGTTTTGTATGGGATGTTTTCATTGGATACGTCAAATTCAAATTAACGTACCTACGTCGATAGTTGTAGTTTGAAATATGTTTAGTAATATCACTATTAATTAAATCATAAATATTGCAAATGTGATTAACTCAACTTACACAGTAATAGCAAAGTCGAAGATCTGGAGGCAGAAGAATGGCAGCAGATGGGCTGGCTTCCCGCGTGCGGCTCCGTAGATCAACATCAGAGTTATGGCCAGCGTACACACTGTAACCAGTGCACTCACATCCACATCATCTATTAGGTACACAGGTTTACATTAACTACAGGAAGCATGATCATTCAGGAGATTTATTTACTACAAAGGCATCATGCATGGGATCTAGCCAAATAACAATAATGGGCATACGGATTGCAAGGACTTTACAAGACTAGACGAGACTCATGTATGTTGATCATGGCTGGGCCAAGAAATGGAACACCAATGAATAAATAAATAATGCTTGACAATTCACACAGCATTATCTAGCCCCAAGTTAAGCAGAGCTTGTGTTATAGGTACTAGATAACTGATACATAATACAATACATTACATAGATAGATATTTTTTTATACATAGAATACGACCAGAGCACTCTGAACAAATACCTGCAGAAAGTACAAATATTTGTCCCAAGGCGGGAATCGAACCCGCAACCCCTTACGTCTCAGGAGGTTCTTCGCCCACCGCGCCACAGAGGTCGTCATTATCATAGAATATGTTCATAACTTTTACAAGGGTGATTTCAGCAGATAATGATTCTGTAAATAATGAATCCTTCTAGCTGCGAAAAACGACTTATTATGTCCTTCATGATCGAGGCCCCACCCACTTCTATATAATATATGGTCAGAGATAGCTGTATAGTTGTACTACCTGACCATTTTTGACCTAACGCAAGTAGAAGAGTAAAGATCTAAATGAAACTGCTGGTATATATTCAGTCTATGCAAAAAACAATAGCATACGGCTATACAATGTTATACATTGCTGACACAAAATATGCTGAATTAAAAGCATAGTCATAAATATCTGAGAATGAACACAACATACATCATATTCATAGGGAAAATAAACATGTTTTCAATAAAAGAGTAGTTGCCATGACTAATACACCTAAGCAGTGGTAGGCAGGTGTGTATTATAAGCAGAACAATTATTAATTCACACAATTTATAAGTTTTTTATAGATTTGTCTTTATTTTTACCAGTACCTAATTGAAAACAAACATGCATGCCGGCTTAGAATTCCAGCACCACCCCAACTTTTCCCGTGGGTGTCATAGGAGGCGACTAAGGGACATACACTGGGGGGCGGGCAGCAGCACTTCTTGCAGAATAGATCTACCACCGAACTTTGATCCCCAACTGGCATGGTGTGGGGATGATGGGCATTACCCCCCATGAGAAAAAAAAAACAGGGGTAGGCCTGCGTCCAGCAGTGGACCCAGCAGTGGCTGTTGAGGTGAGGTGGATGCATGCAGATAAGAAATTCTAAATCACAAATACAAAGTTTACTTAATTGGGGGTCTAAGTATTATTTATGTTGCTACAACCTTTGATTTTAATAGCAACTTATGTTTTCAAATAAAATATAACAGAGGGACTGACCTAACTTTCTAATTTTTTTATTATTTATTCACTATATACATACTATATTAATTTGAACTTACTATATACAAGAGAGTGATCACGAGGCTGCCCACCAGCGTGTTGTGGGTAAGGGCTTGGCGGGGCTTCTACATTCGATAGGGCGGTTGGCATGACATTGCTACGACCCATATCACCCCAGTTTGGTCCCGGCATGGAGTCTCGCTCCAGTTCATTCAGCAGGCGAGGGTCACGCGCAATGGTGGCTAGGAACACTAGAGCTACGAGGTGTAGCATCTGCAGAGAAATTTTAGATCCAATTACAAACCTTCATTGGCTCTTGGTTTCTCCATTGAATTTGAATGAACTTACCAAGTGCCATGACCCAATCAGCATGGTTCCCGTGCGGACATGAAGGCAGAATAGACAGCGCCATTCGCTGTCACGCTCGCTACCCAATTTAGGGCGAAATCTCATCATTTTTGATCTGTTGATTTCAATGGTTCTATGAGAGCTACTATAATTCTATGAGAGTACTGCGCAGGAAATATATATACTGGCTCAAAGTAAGTAAATAGATCTCTTCTGTCTGTTCTCAAGCAATGTGACCATACATACATAAGTAGTATCAACGATTTCGGATTCACCACACATGGTCTTTTGTGGAGTGAAATTGAGTAAGGTGAGACTGTAGATTTATTGTATACATTGTTCATGGCTAGTTAATCTAAATTGCTAAGTAGAAAAGTACAATTTTGGTTTGTTTTACCTACACCTGAAGTACCTAGTTTTTCAGAATTCTTGGATATCTCTAAACAAACCTTCGTTAGCGTAGCGCAGCTATTCAAATACCAACACAAAATTAAGTTTTTTCGCTATAAATGGAGGAAACAAAGAGGAAATTAATTTCACTAAAATTCGCAATTTCTCTTCAATAAATCTGTGACAAATTGGCATATCAATCGAATGAAAATTGTTACTGTCAATTATCAACATCAAATTTTCTTGAGTAGTCAATGTCAACTTCCCTATTCAACTTCTTACATCATGGCTCGCTACATAGATGGTCAGATTATCAAGAAGCAATATTTTTCCTGATTGGAGATTGCGCCTAGGAACGTAGAATGAACATAGGTACATAGGTGACGTCATTCAAGGTCTTTCTTTACTTCAAGCGTGGACGGAAGAAATCATCATCCTTGGGTGGTACTCCTTGATCGTTCACTTCAAGGCTTTGTTTGCCACCACGTTTGCCACGGACGGAATACAGGCACAAATTTTTTTTGCTCTATGTTGTTTGCAGTGAGTAAACAAAATAGAGCAAAAAAAAATTTGTGAGATAACAGGATAAAAGCTACCACAAGTGTGGCAGTGATAGCATTGTTAACAACTAACAGGCTAAAGGTTTCTTTGTCACTTCTTTACTTTAGTCTACATACCGAAGTGACCGAAATCAAAAATATCACTTTATTTCCGTGTCAATGTTTTATTTTAAGAATTTGACCTTTTCTAAGTGTACATTTTTGTATTTATGGAAATAAAGACTTTTTGATTTGATTTGAACAATTTCGCTAAGTAGAAGTGTCAAGTATGGTGTGTGTGGTGTGTGTCACTACCTACTGTCAAAAGCCGTCAGTCAATAAAGCTGGGAACATGCGTTAGTTAGCATCCCTAGTACATCTGACTGATCTGTGCAACTCAATCAAACACATGATGTGAGTGTCAGTGAGGTAATTTTCTATTGTTTTGAGGTAAATAAATCTTCTTGTATTCAAAAATCTTTTGGATATTGTTTTATTTTGCAGTTAACATGGATAAAATACCAGATCAGATCGGGTACTTGGTTCTTACAGAGGACGGCGCTGTCCTTGAGTCTGGCGGTGAACTTGAAAACGACGAACGTATTGCGACGATAATAACCGATCTCATCACTTTATCCAACAAGTGAGAAATACTTCCTGTGTTCTCCAATAGCAATAGAGAAAATGCATGTTGTAATAGTTTATGATGTTTGTTAACATCATATCAGTGTCTTAGATCAGAAGTGTAAAATATTTTTTGAATTTTCAGAGTCGATCCTCTGGCGTTTGGCCCCAATGAACAATTCAAGAAAATCTCTATTACATATGAAGACCATTGGTTTGGTATCTGCCTTTCAAATAAGAAAATCTATGTTGTAAAGAGGATCATCCCACCAACTACCGATGAAATGAATACTGTTGTTGTGTAATTGATAAGTTAAAATAACACTAGAAATGGCACGGAATCTACTCATGAGTAGCCTTGAGAATGCCTCATTCAATATTTTATTCCAAATTCTGTTTCGCTGTATGACATTTGTCATCAATGCTTGGGTTATTAGAAATGTTGGACATGAAGTTCTTGGCATAATGAATGTTAGATTACTATTACTTGAGAGTACTATTTTATTCTTGAGTAGAGAACCTTTCAACAGAGCTTGCCTTGGTCAGAAGGATGAGTTTACTTGGAGTCAACTGATCAACCAGATATGGCTCTCTGTTCCTATTAGTGGTGTACTTTCAATATTGTTTGTGTATATTTGGTTGTATTGGTTACCTCTTGGTCATCCAGAACATGCATTCCAATATACTTTTGGGTGTTTGAGTGTGGCCTTCTCGTGTATATTGGAACTGTGTTCTGCAAATATGGCACTTGTAGCACAGTTATTTTGTTTTGTAAAGTTGAAAGTGGCTTTTGACACATTGCACATATTTGTGAGGACTGTATTGTTTCTCTCTATTATAATCTATGATAGGTCTCTTGCACTAATAGCATTTTCTGTAGCACAAGTTGTCAGTATAGGAACAATAGTGTTAGCATATTACATATTCTTCTATTGGTATATTAAGAACAAGCCTTTATATGCTAAAGGTGCTCTTAAAAGCAAAATTGTGCCGAATCTTGTTCTGCATAAATTGTATGCTAACATGGATGATTTCCAGTTTGATTCCTTACGCGATTTCTTTCCCAAATACTTAGGTTCTCTGAATTCAACATTCAATAAAAAATTAAGTACTCTCACTGTAAGTTTTGCAAAACAAGGTGTAGTTAAACAAATCCTCACAGAAGGAGAAAAATATGTAATGTCTGTAAGCCCAGTTTTAAGTTTTAGGGAACAAGCTACTTATGATGTAGTTAACAATCTGGGGAGTTTAGCAGCTAGATTTGTTTTCAGACCAATAGAAGATAGTAGTTACTTCTATTTTACACAAATGGTGAGCAGAGAACTGCCCCTGCACAAACAAGATCAGAACAAGATTCAGGAGTCATGTACTGTACTTGCACAGGTGTGCAAAACAGTTAGCTCTATAGGTTTGATTGTGTTGGTATTTGGGCAAAGCTATGCACACACCCTGTTGCTATTGTACGGAGGGGAAGCCTTCATAGCTGGGGGTTTACCTGTGCAGTTACTCAAAAGTCATTGTTTAGCAATAGTATTGCTTGCAGTCAATGGAGTGACTGAGTGTTATACTTTTGCAACCATGACAAGTGCACAACTAAATAGTTACAACTACCTTATGGTATTTTTTTCGATAAGTTTCCTATTTCTGTCCTATGCTTTGACTTATGCCTTTGGACCAGTAGGTTTTATTATATCAAATTGTATTAACATGACTGCACGAATTATGCACAGTATACACTTTATAAATGATAAATATAAAGATACTGGTTACAAGCCTTTAGAAGGTCTTTTAGTTGGTAAAATATTTCTTTTGACTTTGTTTGTAGCTGGAGGAGTTTGTAAAGTTTCTGAGCATAAAATATCAAAAGAATCAATACTCCTACACATAGCTATAGGAGCATTATGTCTTATATGTGTCCTTGTTGCATGGCTCTATGAAAACAGACAACTTGTTAGAAAAATTCACAGAAAGTTTTTCAATAAAGGTGACAAAGTTTCACGCGACTAACATTCGTTTATTGTTAGATTGTAATTTTTATGTAGGTCCTATAAAACTAAAAATTAGGTACCTATCCTAAATGATGCATTGTAAATGTGCATGGCTACTTAGTGTATTTTAAATAAGGTGTTATATTTAAAATATTTTAAAAGTTGTTAAAAGAAGTAATGTGTAATCATAGGTATATTGTTTTTAATATTTTTTACATAGATTTTATGATTCAACATGTGTATATTATTCTAAATGGGATAAAAAAAGATTCCCTTCATTTGTGCTTCACATATTCGCTTTACTTCATCTGTAAAGATAAGAGAATATATTATTATAACTACAATCCTTATATAAACACAGCTTAATGTAAATAAAACTTACCAGAGATTTCTTTTAAATTGGCGTTTTTTTCTTGAATGATTACATAGAACTCCCTTTCATTTGAAGATTTTCCGGTTATCCAATATTCATCTGGGGTTTTGATTATAATTTCTCCATAGTTTCCAAGACTGCAGATAAGAAAAAGCTGAGGGTAAAACTTAATTAAAAGTAAAGTAAAAATTATACAATATCCATCATCAGTCAGTGCATATTATTTGACTGTTGAACATTGGCCTCCTCAATAAATAAACTTTACTCAATATAAAGTCTATATAAAACTATTGTAAGGAACAAGCTATAATATTATATTTGAATAGTCTAAGTGCTTATTTTATAATCCTAAAGATTTAAAGTTATTGACTTTGATCACTAAGCAGTCTGTCAGGCATGGTGAATGTGGCAAGACCCCCTTGTTTGGGATAGGCAATGAAGTATGAATATCATTAGGGATCGGCACTTTCATTGTTCAGCTGTCGTGTAATTGGTGTTGATGAGGAGGAAAGTGATACTAACGCCACCACCTAAGTTTCCGCCTGTCCATGATACATATTATAGTCTATACTATATATAATAGTGTATGGACTAGTGTTTAATTTATCTGTGATAATAGTGTACCTATATCATGCCTCTGAGGCGCTATGCAGACGGAGCAACCAATTGCGGCAACAGTTGGCTTAGATATAGCTGTTTACATATAAACTTCATTGTCTTTTTGTTGCTGCAACTAAAAATATTAGAAAGTTTATTCTCATCACTTAAAGTTGCTTTTTCTGCAAAGTGCCTTTCTAGTTTTCTTTACTTTAAGCAAAAAATGCCAAATACCCTTAGATTCACATGAACCCTACTGATGGCGTGATAATTATTTTGTAAACGTAACAAAAATAAGGGCTGGCTGGCGCTAGTTTCGCTTATACCGTCTCCTTATTTTGTTTGTAAGTCTAGTTTTAAAATACTTTTTAGTAAAATTACCTTTTCTTATCTTGGTGCATTGCTGCAACTATACTCAGCACTTCAGGTTTTATAGCAGTTGATGGTAGTAGCCTATTTATTGGGGGCTGAAACAAACAGAAAAAACACATTAATCAAATTTGTAGATAATCAGTAATTCTAGCAAGTGTTGTTTAGATTATTTAGAATACTTACAGATGTTTTAATAGCCAGATTGAGTCTATTGAAATAGATGAATCTATGCTCAGAATTGGCAAGCTGAGCATTCTGCAATGCATGTACTGTGCACTGCTCACTGATGGAGGAAGCTATTGTGGAGAGCTGTGGACCCATGAAGGCATCCAGGGATTTAAGTGTTTGCAAGTCTAGGGTTTTCTTTGCTGGAATTAGGAAATAAAAAACTTAAGATTCATATTCTAACAAAAAAGTTTCTACACTGTGATGAACTTTTAAAGGCAGTGGGACTCAATAAATATTGGTGCATGGCTGGTAAAAATTGTATAGTCCTTAAGAAGTCTATCCAGTAGTGGGTTAATTTGACTGTAGCTGTAAAGTAAAGTAATGGTGATTCTGAAGGTTAAGTTGCCTTAGGTTTTAAAAAAATTACTTACCATCAACAGTAAAACAAACAGTGGCACTCAACGTCCTGTACACAATCAGATAATATTCACGTATTTCAGTGTCATCTTCCAGCTTTAAATGTACTTTTATAACTTTAGCTAGATCGTCTTCAGTTCTGATGCCATCAGTTGGGCTGATGAACCGGCCGTGCCTTTGGGCTGCTGCTACTGCACCTCCTTGGATCTCTTTCTCTACTTGCTTGGGAAGCAATGTTTGTACCAAGTACTGGTATAGAGTTAACATGTCACTGGTTGATAAATTGTTCCTGGAAGGTCAGAAATTGTTGGTCACATGTGGAATGGATATTTATGGAGCCTACACAACACCAAAGTCGGCGACGACGGGTTGAAGGGCCATTTCGATGTTTGAATATCATCCAGGCAGTCCAGTGTTTTGTCAACTTGTAACAGCGACCCACCCACTTTGGTGTGAAGATGCTAAATTAACTGCATCAGACACATACCCCGAATACTTAAACGCATCTCAGATTTAAGCGCGTATCAAGTGACGAATTTATGACACATTTTCATTAAAAACTGACAAAAAATCACGACTTGAGACATGCTTAAATCTGAGTTGCGTTTGAGTATTCGGGCGTTAGTGTATCAGGAACATATGCTTACCAAATAAGTTGTTCATTGTACACAAAAGAAACGCATTTGAAATCTGTGTAGTTCACTTCCAGCAAATCTATGAAACATAATACCCTGAAGAAGGAATTCTTATCCAATGGCAGGTAGTTTATTCCTTGGACTACATCCGAGACATCATTGGTAAAACTCTTTGATGTTATAAACTGAAATTATAAGTTTCATTAGGAGGCATAAAGTACAAATCCTATGATTTAGAATCAAAGATTTTTAATGTCAACAAAACATATGAATGAAACCTTAACAAAAACTGATAACAGAAATCCAAAAGGTAACACTTGCTGTTACCTTGTCACTAAAAACTAAATCACATACTTCAACAATGCATAATGTTGCATATGCTGCATATGCAGTAAAAAATGTTTAAGTTTCAATCCTTAAGAGAACGAGAGATCAATCAACTCCTACACTAATTTGGAGCCTGATCAGGGCAGGGCTCAGTTTTAAAACTCGAATAAGCCCTGATTAGGGTCTACCATAGTCGAAAATGCGACCTATGATTTGGAAAATTATTAATTATGAATCAAAGCTTTCAAAACTAAAAATTGTTTCGAGCTTCTATGCTTTGCTTTTATGATATCATGATACCAATGTTGTTAAATATTTTATACCAATATTCCTTGGGTTTTTGTAACCCCTTTGTATACAAAAAATTACATAGATTTTTAAATTGGAGTATAGGTACCCAGTTTAGCTTTTAATTAATTTTAATTAAACTTACAGGTAAAAAGAACTGGTCACATTTCAAGTATATTTCCTCAGTTGGAATGTCTTTGAAAGGCCCTCTGAACATATGAAACATCTTGTATGCTGATAGTAACAACTCATACATTACTGACGGATGAACCTGCAGGCAATTCACAGATTAAGATTAAAACATGCACCAGAAAATTAGAATACCTAGTATGAAACATAAAATTCATACATACAATTTCTTGACTTTGATTTTCTCCTACTGCTGGTATTGCTTTAGTTGTGTATGGTATTCTGACAACCTGGAATTGGATATTAAAGACTGATAATACTAATAAAATAAAATAACTAGGTACCTTCAGAGATTGCACATATTGAGGTAATCCAAACTATTTACATGTACATACCAACACCATCCAATAGCCTTTTTCAGGTTGATAGAAAATATACCGCTTTGTTTGTGTCTGTAAAGCTTCACAAGGCTCTGAAGAAAAAGTTCTGTAACAATTGAAATAGGATAAAATCAATAATCTGAGCAGGAGAGTAGCTATTGTAGGTAGACCATACTTATCATCTATTTACGGAATACACCTAACTGTATTACTTTCCATAGAATGGTCATACAGAACCGCTTACACATACATACTAAAGTACTCTTATGAAATTAACTACCTATGCACTTACGTCATAAATTTAACAACAGCTTCACAAAGCCCCACTTGCATTTTGCGTGCATCGGGACCGATATTGTTGGGGTGGTAGAACAGTATCCTTTTCAACTCCTGAAAAAGTTATATTTACATCTATTTTATAGGCCGATTATGTTTTAGAGAAGTGGTTCGAATAGATTGTTTTTAGGTATAGTACTTACCTCGCCTTCTTTAGGACCAAAACTGGAGTTGAAAATAAAGAAAGAGCTTATTTTATTCTTGATATCAATCATCCTGATCGAGAATCTCAAGACCTTCGAAAAATACCTATTACCTACAGTGAAGATGGGCGGGCGGTAGGTACCCAGGTAATAAACTGATTTTACTACTTTTCTATCTTTAACAGTGAGGCAAACTTAATACTGCACTTATTACGCCAAATCCTGTTTATGAGAAGGCATAGAAGACCGAATCGCTTAGCAAAGGTTTGATTTTGTGATATTTTCTGTGCAAATCTAACAAACAAAACAAATTATTGTTTGTGTAGGTTATTTTTGCTTTTGTCGCTGACATTTATTGAATATTGACACTGGCATTGACAGTGTCCATCGAATGTGCATGAACCATCGTTTGCCTTTCGGAGACCTTGGTTGGTAGCTAAACCCTACGAAAGTTAAACCAGATGCTGGCCGATTGCGTTCTAAAGGGTAAAGATACTGAAGAAGTAAGGGTACCTACTGAACGTAGTAAGGAAATTGTCCCCCCACCACGAATTTTAAACTGTAAGATGGATTTTTGAAAGTTCCTATATTCAAAGTACCTAGTAATTAAATAAAATAGATGGCGGCGGCGCTAGTTTGACGAATACCACCGCCTTAAAATTCGCGGTGGGGGACAATTTCCTTACTACGTTCAGTACCCTTACCGAAACGCAGTCATTAAGTAGGTATGTATTTGTGTGGGTGACCGTGTCATGTTAAATAGGCTTAAACAATAATTTTAACCCGCATCTTATTGCTTTTTTTTCAATATATCCCAAAAAAGTTTTTTATGATATTTTTTATGATTTTCTTTTGTTCCTTTTGCGAAAAAGTTTTGTACCTACGATGGCACGGGCACGGAACCCTGAGCTCGCACTTGGCCGGTTTTATTTAGATGGTTGCTTGGCAATAATCTATCAAAAATAATTTATTTATGTTGACATCAGCCAGACAAAGATTCCACAACAATACATTTTGTTCCTCTTTGTTTTGTTCAATCAATGTTTACTTTGAGCATATCGTTTCTATAATACTTGTACAATCTTCCCAATCCTCTCTTCTTTTCATAAAAGTCACTACTACCCCACTTTAGATTTTGTACCTTTAGCCCTTAGCTTTTTTGGAAAGCTAGTGTTGTATTTTCTATCTATTTGCATTCTCTAACAAATTTAAACCTACCCAACCAAGTCAGACAAACACAAACATGTCTGTACGTAATCCAAGACTACCTATGCTACCTGGATATGGAACCAATCCTATGGTAAGTGCCTGGATTGTCGCTGGGTAGGTTATATTTTGTGGATAAACCCTAGACCTATAATAGGTAGGTACCTAACTGATGCTGTGCTATATATACGAACATTGAGGTATTTTAGCTATAGTTTGACCGAAACCGCTGTAGGTACTGCTGTCCGGCGAGGTGGGGTGATATTCTGACAGATATGCGTATACCTCAGGCGCGGTACAGTGGTCTCGGTCAAACTATAATAGGTAAGTTTCGAACAATCTTAGTACCTATGTAGGTACCTGGTAGGTACCTACCTAATAGCCAAAGTCAGGTAAATAGGTAGTAATGAACAACTTCGTGAACTTCGTAGGTAATCGTTCATTAGGACGATACCTACCCCGAGCCAAACTTGCCGCCACCTATTTATCTTATTATTATGTTGAACAAAGGTAATTTCAAAATTTTCAATGGGCGATGTGATACCTCTTAGGTATAAGCTTTTTTTAATGCCTCTTTAATAGTTTTATTTTGTATAGTTTAGGCAGAGATACGATGTTGCACTTTGTGGCCACCTAACTCAATTATCGCATGTCTGCCTAAACTATACAAAACTATTATAGAGGCATTAAAACAAGCTTATAATAGGTATCACAAAATGCAATTGTAAATTTTGAAATTACCTTTGTTCAACGAAATAATAAGATAAAATATGTGGCGGCGGCGCTAGTTTTGGCTCGGGGTATCGTCTTCATACGCTAGTAATTACTTCAGTGATCGTCTTATACTGTACCTACTAGACTGCGTAGGAATAGGAACGCACTAGCTAGCGGAGAGGCTGACCGCCGCCGCAGCCTCGGTTAAATTGTGTTTAGAAATGTGGCGGTTAAGTGCTATGGATGTCCAGCTGTGGACTAGTATAGGCTGATGATGACGATGAAATGCGTACAATCACAAGCGTTTGCATATAAGTTAACCACCAGAAAAACGGCTAGCCGCGCGGTTAATCACCGCCGCGCTGCTGAGTGCGCCTAATGCAAAAATCAAGCAAATTGTGTATTTTTAAACCCTTACATCTATGGTAACGAACTTAATATTCTAATTTAAAAAATACGCTAGGTAGGGGAAAAACCCATAGAAGTCGAGTAATCGAATAGAATTTTGAAAAATAAACTGGTTTCTTTACAAAAAATTATACAAAAATCGCTATAAAACTGTTTTAATTGAAATGCTCTAAAGTATCAGCGACAACACCATATTATTTTTTACGAATTACATAGCCAGACTACTGGTTTATTTAAGTAATCGCGTAGTTTGCTTAAATTTTGAATCATTAATAGAAAAGAAGCAAAAACTTGATTTTTGCACTGACATTGCTTTACTCTGTCCCGCTCTTATGAACGCGAAATCTTATGCCTATCCTTTCACATATTTTTGCATTAGGCCCGCTCTTAAACCGTTATTTTTATTTTAAATCTAACTTTTTATAAATTTTTTCTGTTATCGGTTTGCCCAGCTCTAAACGTGAACCGACCTACCTAGACTAGTGTAGGTATAGGTACCTACATAGAAAATTCCCTAACAAAAGCAACTTTTGTTTCATACCTACCAGTTCCATTTATTATTATTTATTTATTCAGTTGTTTCATGTGTACATTGTAAAGTTCTTATGATATAGTGAGATAATGACATGAACCCCGCTGGGGCGCTACAACATAAATTTATATCTAAGTACTTAATTATGCTTTGCTAAGTAAAAACTTAAATATACTGATATGTTTGGCTTAACTTCCACTTCCATTTCAGATTGGTAGAAAGAGTTTCGGCGTGCGCCCCGTATTTACCAGCATCGATGGAACTAATATGCTGGTCGACAAAGCAGAATCAGGGAATCGGGTACCTTCTCTGTACTGTAGGAAACAAGCCCCAGACTTGCCATCGTGGATCATGTTTGATAAAAATGTAAGTTATTCATTATTATAGTTAGCAAGAAACAAATTCGAACTTATATTTGCAATTGATACAGTTTGCGCTAACTGAAGACTGTTGGTGGTAGGTATCAACTGATCCATCGGTCCATCCGTAGGCCTTCCAATCTTCCAAAGCATTTATTTAGGAAAAAGAACGCGTGGTCGAATCAAATCAAATCAAAATGTCTTTATTTCCAAAAATACAAAAATGTACATTAGAAAAGGTAAAAATTTTAAAATTAATAAATTGAATTGAATTGAAAATAAAACATTGACACGGAAATAAAGTGATATTTTTGATTTCGGTCGCTTCTGTATGTAGACTAAAGCAAAGAAGCGACGAAGAGTCAGTACAGTCGGGTAAGGTACAGTCAACGAAACAAATAGCTTATCACAGAAGAAACAACATTCTAAATCCGCAAGGTGTGCAGGCTGTACTGAATACTTACTTAGATGGAAGTAAAAATAGAGATGAGGTACTAAGTTCTCGCAACTGAAAAAATAACAGATAAAAAAAATTAAAGAGATATTTAATCCATTTTAGATTTTGCGGTTCAAAGCTTACTTCCAACAATCTCTACATGAGATGCGCACCGGTTCGTCGATTTTACGAAAGGTTGACATATTCTTCTTTCTCGAAGACGGCACAATCAAGGTGATGGAGTCAAGGACAGAAAACAGCGGGCTATGGCAAGGTATGGTACCAGAAAGTCCTAGATAAATATAGATACCTACCTACTTTTATGAGTCGATGATACCTGAAATCATAATACTTTTCTGATAGACTTAACATTCAGGGAATTAGACATGTAAGGAATTGGACATCTGGGGAGTTAGACAAAATATACAGATTATAGACATTCGGGGAAATAGACCTAACAGACCGCTGTTAGGTCTATTTCCCCGAATGTCTAAACCGGTGAACGGCGAACCCATCATATCTTCCTTTTCCTTTGAGAATAATTATATGTTACAGTTTAGGATTGATACTAGAATGCTAGTGCTTCGAAAACACGACTACATACAATTTTCTACATTAAGAAAAACAAGATCCGCCAAGTGCGAGTGTAACTCGCGCGCCGAGGGTTTCAAACATTTGCCAATTATTTGGACAATCAATATTCTGAAATATTTTAAAAAGTATGAAACTTACAGAAATTTCAAAAAGTGTTTTAAAAAGGCCAAAACGATACCTTTCATTTGATATGCCACATGGGTAGGTACCCCCTTTTGAAAAAAAAATCCCCCTTTTTGACTATTTTTTAAAAACTATTATTATTACAGACTTCTCTATATTTTTCCTGTAAAATATAGCTTAATATCTACAAACGCCTAATACATTGTACATGAATCGGTCTGCAATCTTCGGAGATAGGAGGGGGGGAAAGGGCAATTTTCCGTCTTTTTTTGAAATATTTCAAAAAGTATGAAACTTACAGAAATTTCAAAAAATGTTTTGAAATGGTCAAAACGATACCTTTCATTTGATACCCTACATAGGCAGGTACCCCTCCTTTTGAAAAAAAATTCCCCCCCTTTTTGACCATTTTTCAAAAACTATTATTATTACAGACTTCTCTATATTTTTCCTGTAAAATATAGATTGATATCTACAAACGCTTAATACATTGTACATGGATCGGTCTGCAATCTTCGGAGATAGGGGGGGGGGGGAAAGGTAAATTTTTCGACTATTTTTGAAATATTTCAAAAAGTATGAAACTTACAGAAATTTCAAAAAGTGTTTTGAAATGGTCAAAACGATACCTTTCATTTGATACCCCACATAGGCAGGTACCCCTCCTTTTGAAAAAAAATTCCCCCCCTTTTTGACCATTTTTCAAAAACTATTATTATTACAGACTTCTCTATATTTTTCCTGTAAAATATAGATTGATATCTACAAACGCCTAATACATTGTACATGGATCGGTCTGCAATCTTCGGAGCTAGGGGGGGGGGAATGGTCAATTTTTCGTCTTTTTTTGAAATATTTCAAAAAGTATGAAACTCACAGAAATTTCAAAAAGTGTTTTGAAATGGTCAAAACGATACCTTTCATTTGATACCCCACATGGGGAGGTACCCCCCCTTTTGAAAAAAAATTCCCCCCCTTTTTGACCATTTTTCTAAAACTATTATTATTACAGACTTCTCTATATTTTTCCTGTAAAATATAGATTGATGTCTACAAACGCCTAATACATTGTACATGGATCGGTCTGCAATCTTCGGAGCTAGGGGGGGGGGAATGGTCAATTTTTCGTCTTTTTTTTAAATATTTCAAAAAGTATGAAACTTACAGAAATTTCAAAAAGTGTTTTGAAATGGTCAAAACGATACCTTTCATTTGATACCCCAAATGGGGAGGTACCCCCCTTTTGAAAAAAAATTCTCCCCCTTTTTGACCATTTTTCAAAAACTATTATTATTACAGACTTCTCTATATTTTTCCTGTAAAATATAGATCGATATCTACAAACGCCTAATACATTGTACGTGGATCGGTGTGCAATCTTCGGAGATAGGGGGGGGGTATGGTCAATTTTTCGACTTTTTTTGAAATATTTCAAAAAGTATGAAATTTACAGAAATTTCAAAAAGTGTTTTGAAATGTACAAAACGATACCTTTCATTTGATACCCCATTTGCCTTCCTAGGTCTCTTTTGAAATTTCAACATCAAAATTTGTACTGAAAATATTCATTTTCATTTTTCATTTATTTATATATTTTTTTCTTAAAATCAGTATTGGATGGAGAGTAATGGCGCACGAAATGTATCATTATTTCAAATTTCAAGTTAATAGCTGCAGTAGTTACTGAGATATTCAAGAAAGAGCGGGGACGGACAGAGCGAGACCATAAGGGTTTCAAAACCGATCTTTGAAACCCTAAAAACCATAGTTCGCTCTAAACTGTACAATAAATCGTCGCTATTCAATAAATATTTTAAAATAAGCTTTTATACTTAGTACAGTAAACAAACAGAATATAAAGCAGATGGTGAGTGTTTTAGATTTTCAAAATAACTATTATTATTTAGATAATAAGCAATAATTTAACTTAATTTTGCACGCCGCTATGCTCTATCCCGCTCCTGAACGCGAAATCCTATGCCTGTCCTTTTGACAAAATGGCGTTGTATTGTAGCTTTAATATCCGGCTTAAGTTCATAATTACTTAATTACAGTGCTATTGAATTGACGACACAGGTGCACTCTATATTTCCCTCACTCCAATAATACGATGAGACGGCGGCGGCAGAACTCTTGCGCTAGGTATAATTATGTCCTTCGCACCTAGGTAATCTCCGTGCCGAAGGGGTCGAAATTCGGCTAGAAGGACATAACTATTGACGACAAAGAATCAGCCATACCTAATAAACATAACGTCATCTCCATAGGTACTCGCGCCCTCCTTACCCATGTTCCGTTCATCAACATAATTCTGCAATTTCAGGAACATTGATCACTCGTCAGAGGGTTCGACTCCCGTACAGTTATGACTTGTATTTCGACGTACTCGATCTGAATATTGGGATGGAAGTCACTTTCTATGGGAAGGTGTTCAAGGTAGGACTCTCTAATTTTCCTTTAATCTATTCCTATCGTATCGGAGAGTGCTTTGTGACTTTATTAATTTTTAGACTTTATTTTACTAGAAAGAAACACCAACAGCGTAGGTAGGTATATGAACATAAAGCATTCATAAATATATACTTATTATGGTAGGTTCTAATATACACGCTATTAACAGGCGGACACAAAATTGTCCATAAAATGTTATAAAAAACAATAAACTATCTATTAACTTTTTTGTACAATAAAGTGTTAATAAATAAATATTAACATATAATATACTATGATTTTTTGATGCCTTAATTCGTTATACATATATCCCGTCCACATCTGGCATATGTCCAGCTGTGGAGTAGTATATAGACTGATGATGAAAACCCGTATGCAATTCTTAAACTATATTAAGTAATGAAGGTGTTCAATTAGGAATTGGCGGATGTGATTTTTACAATATTTTATTTTACTTTCTCTGTTAGTGTTAGCGTGTTATTAAAGTATGTGTGGGAAAAATCTTGCATCGGAATTTTAGACCACTTACCCAATTTTTGCCAAATTTATGGCAAAAATCAGCCCGATCTGTTCAGTAGTTTTGGCGTGAAGAAGGAACAATCATTCATCCAACCATCTTCCAAACTTTCGCATTCATAATATTAGTGACGTCCACTATAACTAATTACGACGACTAATTAATTATTATCTATAATAATGAACTTCTACAATTTTGCCCACAGATCGTAAATTGTGACAATTTTACTAGAGTGTTCCTCAATCGCCTTGGTATCAATGTGCCTGACCCGATCCCTTGGCCGGATGCGCCTGAGGTAAGCCACCAAATAACCAACTTATTATCTTTATTACAAGAAACGTAGTGTAGGACGCCCTCCCACCAGGTGGGATGACAATTTGCGAAAGACTGCTGGCAGATGCTGGTTGTGGCAAGCTGAAGAGTCCAGAAGTGGACAAATATAGGCTGATGATGATGATGATTTTTATTACTACTAACCTAGAATTGTTTGTGACTTGATCACGAGCTTTAATGTTTCAGATTGCTCCAAGTAAATTGAAACCACCCAAACACAGGCCTTTTAGACAGTTCTTGGATTTCGATCGTCAAGTATTAAGGTAAATTTTATGCTTAACTTACCTTACAGACATTTTATATGCCCAGTGTTAGTCAGTTTATTTATTTCTATTGAGGTTTTGTAATGCTATTAGGTACCTAGTACATATACCGCGGCCTTATCGCTTCTAAGCGATAAGGCCGCCCATTGTACTTTTATGTTTAAGGTCTATGTCTGTTTGTTGTTTTTTTTTGTGGTGTACAATAAAGAGTTTTGTATTGTATTGTATTGTATTGTATACCTACCTATGTATTTATCAATTGCTAGTACTGGTCGAGTACATTTTGGAATCAAAATGCTTATTAGCTAGTAGGACAGAATATATTATGCACGATTTGGTCAGTGGGGCAGCACAGCACAGCTGCTTTAACACATGAGTGCCCATAACGAAACTAACAATGTAAAGTAGCTCGTAGCGATACGCGTTCGATCAGCCCCCCTAGCACGGGGATTGTTGTCTTTATATTGTAGGGTAGAATAGAGAAAAATTACGTCACTTCGTTTCGAATGCGTAAATTGTTTGAAATGCATTCCTTCAACTTCAATAATGTACGCAATGTATGGCGATGCGATGTCATTATTGTCTATTCTACCCTAGGCAACAATCTCCATGCTAGTAGGGCAGGTTACATCGCTAAGCTTTTATTTATTTTCTACAATATCTACTGCTCTATCTCTATAATATCTACGGCTGTGTATGAGCGTTAATTATCCTGCCGATATCTAAAATTTTTGGAAACTTTATTAAGTTCTTAGAGTGTTTCTTGAGAGAGTTTGATGTTTTCTTTGCATGCTGTGTCGGGCTGTAAAAGATCCTTCAACGAATCCTTTTCCATTGACTTCGCACTTGTTGCTAAAAACTGTATTGACTTTTTTTTTATAATCCAGACAGAAATGCGCACTCATATCGTACTGCCGCGGGGAGATAGCACGATTATGTGGGACACCAACTCACTAAAACCCTCAGGGTGTTTCTCCCTCCCGCTTGTGGTGGGAAAGTAGGAACGCTTTCGCCATGCTGCTCATACAGTACAGCCACCCGCCTCAGTCACGGTGCTTCCCATACGATACCGCAACCTACTACCACTGCAACCGGGATTAGAACGCAAAACCCAGAGAAGTGGTCCGTCCTGGGGCCGGCCGTGTCGCCGTCTGCGTTGGCTGGCAAGGCCTCATGGACTCCTCTTAGCTTCACCGTGGGTGACCCGGCCGCATTACTAAGCCCCCTCGTCCCAACAAGGCGGGAACCCTTCGGAGGGAAAACCTGGCACGACTGACGAGAAATTATAAACCTACCCAAGTTCCTTATGGCGGCTCAGGATCGTTATGTCATGAAGGAATAGGCGTGGTCTTTTTCTGTTGGGGTAATTAGGGTTTATAATAATACGTTTTTTATAGGTTCTATGGTTACTGGGACGATCGTGACTCGGACTCCGGCATTTTACATAACATGGAGATCCACTACTTCCTTGCTGATGACACGATCGAGATGAAGGAAACGATGAGTGAGAGCACTGGACCTATGTTTTTGAAGAGGATGCGTCTGCCTCGAGTAAGTCTAGTAATCTTCTTAATGATCTTGAGAGTAGGTGCGTCCAGCAGTGACCAGTAAAGGCTTGAGGAGGAGGGGGGGAGAGGAGAGGAGCGGTAGGTACTGCGAGTAGGCACTAGTCGTCGTACATTTATTTATTTATTATCGAGTAAAGAACCCAAAAATGCATTTTTTTTTCCAAAAACTCAATTTTCCGTAAAGATAAATATAAAAAAAAATCTTTTTTAATGCAAAACTTATTTTTTTCAAAATCGAGCACGTAACTCCTAACACTGACTTTTCGATAACTCTTACGGTTTCAGACTTCCCCGCAGTTGCCCTGAAAAAAAACTCCAACCTGTATAGTTATTCTGTGTCTCTGGCATAATTGGCAAAGATCCGCCTGAGACGTAAATGATTGCGAGTTCGATTCCCGCTATGGGAAAAATGTTTACATGATCTGAAAATATTTTTTCTGGGCGTGGATGTTTTCTTAGCATTAATCGTATGAGAGTAGCTTATCAGTTATTTGTTAGGTAGACCCAGGGCTTACATGATGTGAAAAATAGCTACAATTATTTTTCTGCTTGGTTTAATTGTATTGAGTGATTTTAGAACTACTGCAATGGTACCTACTCGTATATTGCGTCCCGTACACCCAGTCAATACTCAATACCCGTCTTAAGATTTTGCCATTGTCTAATTGAAACCTGCGTGCAGAAAATTCCAGCTCAAATCGAGATGACTGGCGGTCCAAAAGTGTCATCCTACTCGCCAGCAGACCTCAGCATCGGAGCTGTCATCAACGTGTTCGGTCGGAAGGTGGTGCTGACAGACTGCGATCCCTATACCAAGGAGTACTACCGGGTCACTTATGGAATGGGTATGATATTTTAACTAAAAAATTAAATAGGTTCCCAAAAAAAGGAGTGGTTCAGTTGGATGCATGTTTATTTTTGGGGTACCGAATACCCTGTACCTACCTATAGATAATTTTCTAAAAGCTGACGCGAAAGTTTGTTCTTTCTTTCATGCAATTATCCACGCGGACGACACAAATCCAGGACTCCAGTTCGTACCTACGTACGGACATCCATAATAATATAACAATACAATATTCTTCGAATATATATAATATATTCAATATTTTTCGAAAGACTGCTGGCAGATGCTGGATGCGGCAAGCTGAAGACAGGGCGCTATGGCGCTCATTAGGGGAGGCCTATGTCCAGCAGTGGACTGGTATAGGCTGATGATGATGATGATGACAATATTCTTTATTTGTATACCACAAAATAAATCAAAGAAATATAAATTAAACATAAAAGTACGCAATGAGCGGCCTCATCACTAAGAAGCGATTTCTCTCAGGCAGCCTTAAACAATATTATAAATTCAAGAAGAGGAAGGGTAACTGTCTGTCTGTCTTTTTGTCTGTATGTTACCTTTGCACGCCTAAACGGCTGAATGGATCTCGCTCGATACAATTTGGCAGGGAGGTAAATAGTATCTCGGGGACGGACATAGCATCCTTAAAAAGCGCGAGCGTAGCCGAGGGCAACAGCTTGTAGTACTCGTATATACGAAAAACAAAATTGTACATTACAGCTTTTAAAAAAACTGTGTATTTTTACAAAAAGATTTAAAAAAAAATGTAGGGTAGGGTAACTGTCAAATAGACACTTACTAACTTTCGAATTTATAATAATTGTTTAAGGTTGCCTGAAAGAAATCGCTTTTAAAAGAAAGCGATAAGGCCGCCCTTTGTACTTTTATTCGTTTGATTTATTTTGTGGTGTACAATAAAGACTTGTATTGAATTTTCTTATAAGTATGGATGTACAAGTAACAGTACAGTTAAATACTGGTCTAAAAGAGATCATTGAGACCGAATCTTCCTTTTTAGATGCCTTCACTCCTCTGTCACTGCCGCTGGGCGTGAATAAATGCGTGGAGACCAGCATAGACAAGAGGCAGCTCCCACCTTGGAACGGATACGGCTCTTACGACGATTCGGCCGAGAACTGTCGCACAGTTGAACCCAAGGCGCCGCATTGCGACTTCATGAAATTCCTCAAAAAAGACAGGTGCCAAATATCAAATATCAATAACTTTTATTTCTTTAGGCTTACAAAATAAGCACTTATACAAGTCAAATTTTACACTATAAACAGGTTTTAAAAATATTGCGCAATACTACCTACACGCTGTAAGTAAATGACATTGCGCAAAAAAATTTAAGCTCGCTCAAATTTTCTATAAATATTTACCCCTACACTCTCTGTGAGCTGCGTAGAGCTGAAAGTTATGACGTGACAAATTAATAATGTTAAGCCTAGTCAGTCTTATATAAATATTGACCTGTAATATATGTAATGTATAAACGTTATTGATGTTTGATATTTCAAAGGTAGCTTTTCACGCCGTGTGGCCTCCACAACCAAGTGAATAAAGTGTGCTTGAGCAAAACTGTAAAATTTCAGAATTGGCTTCAATTCTCACGTGTTACGTTTCGCGGCGAGGCTCATAAATGATAATCCAATAGATAAAACAAGATATTTCATCATCAAATATTTCCTTTGTGATGATACTATTGGCATCTTTGAGCTGGGCGAACGCAACTCCGGTTTTATGGTAAGTTAGTATTTCATTTCAGCGCGAGATTTTTTAAGACTCTTCGTAACAATTTATTATATTGTTATTTTGTATTCTGTGTTTTTTTGCTTCAATACCGTAGACAATGGACATTTGTCTATTTTGTATGACTTAAAAGCTTTCATCCATACTATTGTCTATTCGAAAGTAACTTTGTCTGTCTGTCTGTTACCATTTCACGCCTCAACGGCTGAACGGATCTTAATGAAATTTGGCAGGGAAGTAAATGGTCGGCCATAGGCGATGCGAAAAGCACGTGTGAAATCACGGGGAACAGCTATAGTTACATATATCTTAAAACAGTTATGCACAGCAGAGCTTTTAAGACCCAAAATACCATTTTCATCATATACAAGGTTATTGGTAAATTTTACCAATAACCCTGTATATTTCCAATAAATATTTACCTGCCTGTTTTTATTACTCTATTAATTTGAGTAAAAACTGTAACCTTACGAAAAACTAACAATAATTATTCACATTCGTTTTTAGGGAGGAAAGTTCTTTAGGCGCAATAAAATGTACCTTCCCGACGTGGATTTTTTTGTCCCTCAAGAGCCTCCCGCGTACACGGACAAAGACATGTGGATTGGCAATGAATTGTTCGTCAACAAACACTGCTTCCGACTGGTCGGCGCGGATGAATACGCGCTGCGCTATTTGGAAATCAATTGTAACCAGGTAAACAAGTAAAAATTCTCTTAAATCGGCTTTCATCCAGCGGGAAAGGACTGGATGAATGTTGCAGAAGACCAGGATAAAAGGGCTAAACTGGCTTAAAGTTTTACCCAAACAGGGATACCTGAAGAACACTAGCATATATAATAAAACAAAAACAACAAGCAGAGACTAAGGTCGAAAGTCTCGAACACCGCCGCAAGGTAGCTTGCCTCTCGATCTTTTATAGTATACATTTTGGAGAATGCTTACCACTAGCAAGACAAGCAGACGCACAGCGCATTACCACCCCTACCTGGTGGATGTCCCGTCCACTCGCACTAAGCGGTTTTAATCCACCTACATCATTCGTACCGCTGGGGCATGGAACACGCTCCTTGGTGCTGTTTTTTCCGTCAATTACAACCTGGGTCTCTTCAAGACAAGAGTGAATATAGGTATCTTCTAGGACCTTCGTGATACATAATCGGCCACATCTTCTTCGGATTGATATTCTGCAATTTTACCGGCTTAGCCGAGCTCAACTAGTCACTACATAAATCTCCTTTCGAACACAAATATCCTAATAAAGGATTAGGGAGGGACTATCGGTAAAAGAAATTTAGTGTACTTGTGTCTCTGTTTATTGCAAAGACTCAGTTAAGTGACTTTTTTATTCCAACCAAACATCAAAAAATTGGTAACTCCGACGAGATTAATGTATTATACAGTACTCGTACCAAACGCTGATTGCGTTTGGTAAGAGTACTGTTTATTAACTACACTACATTATAAAAGCAGCACACACCAACTTAAGAACTAGAAGGGCCTGGCGTTTGCAATATGTCTTCCTTAGATAACTTGTTTTACCATTTCCCAGTACCCTATGGCAAATATTGCATTGATAATGGACAAAATTCGACGCGCCCTGGCTGTTATAGAAAATGGTTACAAGAACTTCGTAGCCAAGTATATGGATGCGACGTTGCCGGATAAAAAAGAACTCATGTCTGTTAGATGTTTTAAGTAAGCAAAATTTCTTTATCTAATAAATGAATAATATTGAGTTAAAGGAAAATTTATATCATGCTACAATTATAAATGAGAGTTTGAATGGATGGATCAATGGATGTTCGTTTCTTTTTTATGTCAAAAAAAGTAAGCGGTTCGTGATGAAATTGCATTGATGTACATACCCCGAATAAACATGGTTATTTTTATCTCATAAATCAGTTCCCATGACGAAATGTTCAAATTTCATTTAACTTTGAACGTTTCCATAGAAATAATAATTTCATTTTTAAATAATAATTCTTGAATAATAGATACATCAAAATTAGATGCCTATGCCAGATAATTTACTGATAGCGATAATTTCTTTGTGATAATATCTTCCCCAGGCAAGCATTGAAAGAAATAATGTGCGAGAAAATAACAGAACACGAGTTTATTACTCTTGTCCGGTTCTTCAGGGGAGACCCTGGCCAAGAAAAGAGCCCTAGAAGAGAAATGATCAGGTAAGCTGCTAAGCTGTGCTCGATTTGACCTCGTACATTAATGACCTAGCCTGATAGTGTCTAACACATATTCGCGCAGCTATCTACGGTGTAACCATCTACGGCGTAGCTGTTTCGTAGCTATCTACGGCGTAACTATCAAGGATGTTACGGGTTTGTTGTATCTCTAGGACATACATAACAAACATAGCACTACGCTTCGGCGTAGTTTTCTACGGCGTAGCAGCTTTGTAGTGTCTCTACGGCGGCGGCATATCAATCATAGCAGCTACGGCGTAGCTTTCTACGGCGTAACCAAGCCATCTACGGCGTAGCAGCTCATCATCGTAACGGAAGTTCTACTAAACTGTTTTGTTTTGTTTTTACCTAGGTCTCTAGTTTTTTCTGACCTGACGCGTGGACTTTGGGACGACCGCGAGCGCCTCCGCGAAGGTATGAGACACGCGGACGACACCATCTCAGGCGTGCTCTCGCTGCACCGGCTGAGACAGATTCTGAAAGCACATCGCTTGCCTCTCAACGGAGATCTGTTAGATTGTATGCTGTCTGTGTAAGTACAATTATTTTCTGTTTTTATTATAAGTTACCCCTTCTGGGTCTGCCTGCGGCTTTGTACGCCTTATTCTAGGATTAAATTAGCCTGTACATACTTAAATGAATATATTTTTTATTGCACACATAACATAAAAACAATTTACACAAAAAAAAACAATTATATAATACTAGCGGTTCGTCCCGGCTTCGCACGGGTATATTCTATAGCCTATGTTCATCAGAGATAATGTAGGATAGTAATGTTGAAAAAAATTTTCAAATCGGTCCAGTAGTTTCAGAGCCTATTCAATTCAAATAACAAATCTTTTCTCTATATAATATTAGTATAGAAGATACATTAGAGACATTGGCCGTCTTATCGATCGAGAGCGATCTATTCTAGACAACCTGTTTTAGGTATATATCTACCGGCATTTCGGCGTAGTTTCAGTGTATGATGTGATTAATTGTTCTTTTCGGTGTGATCTAATTGTGATTTATAATAAAAGTGCTTTAAGCCAGTGCATAACGTAAGCTTTAAAGTTTCCTACTTTCCTGGTGTAGATTGAAAAGAGATGAGAATTGCAACATCTACTGCGAAGATTTGATGTCGTTCCTGGACTTCCGAACCCGGCCTGTGTTTAACCTCACTGAGGCAGACTATCTGAAAGTGGTGCGGCATGCGCCTCCGGTCAAGGATACCGAGGTATATATTAGACAATTGAGTCTAAATAAATATAATGAACACTTTTTGAAATTTAATTTTGTCCCAAAATTTTCGATTTCAGCAGGTTTCGAACTCGCGCTGCACCCTGCCGGAAATTTTTGGGACATTATTAAATTTTCGTGGAAAATTTGCCCACTGCGAGTAACGCACTATAAAGAAAAAAGCTTAATTTTCAAAATGTCATGCAGTGTTATTATTTATTTTTCAATTATAAACTAGACTGACACTCTACCGCGTCTCAAAATTTTTGTGCTAACCGAAATTTTTATGTATTATCATATCATGTTGTTGACAATAACAAGCTCGCGTTTTTCATTTTCACTCATTCAGCATTATTTATTTGTTTCTAGTGCAAGCTGTGGACCGATGCTGATGATCTGATCCAAGAAGGTTACATAAACTGGAACAGTTTCCTTTGCCAGCTCAACTTGGAGCACCTCATAAAAAGTCAAAACTAACCTATAGTGTAAGTAAAATAAAAAAGACACAATTCGTGTCTTTTTTATTTTTGTTTTCGCCATTTTTGGAAATTTTTACTCATGGTCAAAGAATAAGAAGTACACAGGTTTTGAAATAAAAATGCAGTCTTGTTTGAATTTGTATTTTCCTAAATCACAATAAATATTCGTACATTTGTAACTGTCATGCTCGAGTTCTCTGAGAGAGAACTCTCTCTAGTAGGTAGGCCTCTGGAATGATTTGACAGTTGTGTAATTGACCAGCGCAACATTGACTTTAAGACAAATATTAAAATAGTGCCAAACCACAGATTTGTGGCACTACAAGGCATTCATTAATTACATGAGGTGATTTTCCCCTTTGGTGAGATGTCGTGAGATTTAGCCCGACCTCCCTCCTAATCTCACGTCAGATTTTTTATGTAAATTTTATTATTTATTTACGTAAATTTGTTACTCATTGTTTTTTAATATTTTCTAAGGAAGTAATACAAGGTGAAGTAATTCGTCGCATTTTGTAAACGATTTTATGTTACGAGTTTGAATCTCACGCCTACACGAAACGAACAACCTTAAGAAGGAACTGCTAAAATTCGTGTAAAAATACGTGATACTTGCTGATACTCCTCCTCTCCCTCGCGTGAGATTGCGTGAGATTTACCTCTCTCCAAAGTCTCACGTAATTAATGGAAAATATTGGAAATCAAGTCAAATGCTAAATAGAAAAAAGTTCTAAACGTAGAATCATTGCAACCATTGCTGTTGGATAAAATACCTAAAAAAGGAACAATATTTAAGTATGTGAAAAATATTATGTTTACTCAATACAACTAATCAATACAGAGCATGATTCATATCAATGTAACACAGGTCACCAGTCATTCGTTATATAAATTAAAGTCGGTAAACTTACACATTCACTGTTGCAAATATATTTTCACAACATTGAATATGATATTATAATACGTGACATTAAGAGCATTGTTGTATTGCTATAACAGCACATCATTCACACAGTCTAATTATTACAAATAAATAACTTAATTACAAAGTAAATCTAAATGACTTCGTTTTAGTAAAAATACTTGACATACCAATAGAAGCGTATATCCTATGTATAATTACATCGTCTCCATATATAAATTTTGATTATTTTTGTCAATATCTTAATAATAGCTCTTTGAGCTCTTTTTTCTCGTATACATTACAATTTCTTATGCCGAGTATAAATAAAGTTGAAAGTTAGCTAAAGTATAGCTAAACAGATATATATATATTTTTCTAAAGTCCGTTTTCGTCATATAGGATTAATACTTTTTATATTTAATTATCAATTATTATTCACGATATAAAAGTAACATGGCACAAGGTATTCACTTGTGAGTCGATGCGATTTCTATGTTTGGTGAAATTATCTAGAAATAAATAGATAAGTGGTCCCTTAAGCTTTGGTC
Organism: Eupithecia vulgata; assembly: GCA_946478455.1. Lineage (NCBI taxonomy): Eukaryota > Metazoa > Arthropoda > Insecta > Lepidoptera > Geometridae > Eupithecia > Eupithecia vulgata. Next base: position 9,714,036 of record OX297873.1, on the reverse strand, counting down.
TCTTGGTCACCAAACAGTTCGCTGTGCACAGTCACGTTTACTGTCTGTGCGGAGAAGTGGTCATTTGATTTTCACACAGCAGCGTGATAACACAGATTACAGAACAAATGAGCGTGATAACACAGATTACAGAACAAATGACCGCTTCTCCGCACAGACGGACGACGACGACGTGACAGTATGTAGCTTACTCCGTGGTGACCCAGAAACCAAAGCTTTAAGCTTTATCTAATTTACATTTTTTTTGTCACGTAACACAATTACAACACTGGAGGGTTTGTTACTTAATAAAAATAAGAATCCTACTTAATCTTACAATACCTAGTGGGTATAATTTACATATTTACAAGTCATAACTTATTTTTCGTCACTTATAATATAGACCTTAAGATTGCTTGTCACGGTGCCATCGAAATTACATTTCACTAAGGTGCGTTAACCAGTTGAGTGCCTCAACCTATTGGCGATGCTTGTCAATAATTTATTAAAACGACAGTAGGTATACATTATTGATAAGCTTTAGTGCTGATAGCACCGTGAGTAACCACCCTTAACAGTTCTTAAAAGTTTTCCACGTATGCAAGGATTGTAGAACCCTAGGAGATCATTCACTTTCTTGGTTTTGGACAAATGTACAATGTCGTTTGAGAGTTATCACCACATATCTTTCACCCTTTCTTTTGCTGGTATTGTTGGACGGAATCTGAAGGGTAGGAAAAGATCAGATTAGTATCTATAATATAACTAATTAAATAAATAAAAGTAATTTGTTCAAAACAAAAAAGAGAGGCAATGATGGCATAGTAGACGAATTCAACCACCTTCAATATTCATCATGGAATTAATAAAATATAGAGAAGCATATAAAATAATAGCATTAAAAATAAAGTGTTAGATACCTATGTGGCGGTGATGATGTTTGACTTGAAGGTAGTGGAGCCATTTTGATCCCAGAATTATTTCCATTTATACTCGATCCTAAGCTCGATGCGGAATCCATCCTGAAAAATTTATAAAATACGATAGTTATTATAATTAAGTAAGACCGCACGCGGCATCACAATAACCTCGCAAGCTAAATTTACCTCGCCACATCCTTACAAATTTACAGTACGAATTGCACCCGCTACAAATGTGTCCTTGTGCGCAGATACACGGGCCATAAATGTGTCATGTTCTCAAATATGACGCTACAATTTGTCGTTATATTAGTATGTTGTATGTATGTCTGGTGCGCGGCCCCTCTAAGCAAATCGTAGGGCTTTTATAATGACAGGGTCAGGTATAAAAAAGCAATCACCATATTTTCAGGGGTGGTTCAGACTTCATCACATACAAATACAATTTTAAGCAATCTCCGTCATAAACTTTTGAAGGTGTAACATAGTTTTTAACTCCTTATAATTGTGGTACATACCGGTCAATTTGTCTCCTAAAGAGCGGGTACCTCCAAGGCGAGTTGGGTTTCCTCTGCTCATGTTGGAACGCTGGGTTATCCCTCCCCCTCTCGCTTATTACTGACATGGACACCTGTCCGTCTGTCTCTCGAGTTTTTGACGATAATCTCCTGCAATTATCAAAAATAAACAAAAATATAACGACACAAACCAAAAGTAAGTAAGTCGTAGAAGGCTTAGCTAAGGGTATTGCTCATCCCAAAAAAAAAAGCATCTACAAAGTGCATAATGATTAATAGACTGCTAAAAAAAATCGCATCTGTTATCCCTAGAATTCTGGTAAAACCACTTCTGTAAAGGTTCATGCTCAGCTGTGCATAGTTCAGGTTATCAATGCACAACTTAGTCTTTAGCAATGTACGAGAAAGACTTCCTGGTTGTGCAATATAAGTCAAAATACTGGCAAGCAGGAGCCAAAAGACAAGCTTGTCCCAGTTAACGTATCCACTGTCCAGCCTTGGTAGTGCGACCCGCAGGCCGCGCTGGGATGTGTGAGTCTAAGGCCACGTAATTGTTACTTTAAAGAAGAGTCCAAGAGGATGACTGTCGACTTAAAGACGATACCCCGAGCCAAACTAGCGCTGCCACCTATTTTATTTTACTATTTCGTTGAACAAAGGTAATTTCAAAATGTTCAATGGGCAGTTTGTGATACCTATTATAAGCTTTTTTTTAATGCGTTTATCAGTTTTATTTTGTATAGTTTAGGAGGAGATATGATGTTGCACTTTGTGGCCACCAAACTCAATTATAGGTTGCAGTTATAGGTATCACAAATGCCCATTGAACATTTTGAAATTACCTTTGTTCAACGAAATTTTAACGTAAAATAGGTGCCGGCGCTAGTTTGGCTCGGGGTATCGTCTTAATGAAAAGTTTTTATACATATAAGAAGAAGATTAAAGCATCTTCAGACTTACCTAAGTATCCTACTAGGTAATGAGGCTTGGTTTTGCGGACGCGCGCGCTGGCGACTGTCCACAATCAGCACGTGTCTATCGTAGGGCGTGTCGTAGTCAACTTCCAGCACGGTCGAGAACCGATGCGGCCAGATCAGGTCCAGCATCGCGATCAGTAGACCGACCACCACGCAAACACACCCTGGAATTGATGACAAAGAAGATTACAGTCAGACATGGTATGTCATTTTTATTTTGTTCATTTCAGTACCAAAAGTCTATAGGTTGTCGCAAATCACAGCCACCTAGCACAAAAATGTGGATTTAAATGTGGGCTTAAACTTGGTGTGATGTATGGTGATGCGTCGGAAAAATATTGGTTTCTTAAGTTTACTATGGTTAGAATAGAAACACATCACCACACTATTGTGGCGTGGTGGTGCGGTGAAAATATCCATAGAAAACTTTTTAGATCAAAGTTTGCGGATATTGAATAAATAAGTACTTTTGAGACAATATTTGTTAAATCTACCCAATTCACGATCTTTCGAGTAGCGAATCTGCCGAATTACGAATCTGTCTAATCTAGAATCTGTTCTACACCGAACAAAGGCAATAAATCACCAATTCATCCAAAATTAAAGTAAATATCAGTACCTGCAATAAGCACGAGCCAAAAGCACCATCCTAACGAAAAGTACAGCATAGCTCCATCCAGTCTGACCACGAGCGGTGTGTGCGGTAAGGATGCCCAGTAGCCCCATGCGGCGGCGCATAACGTCGCTCCGACCGACGCCATTGCGTAGGCGCCATATCGGGGCACCACCACCAGGAGGAGGTTCATGAGGAGCCAGAGCGCTAGTGCTGCCCTGGAAATTGATCAAACACCGTAAATTATTGCTTAGACTTCCTAATCTTTTGATGCTTTGAGAGTGAGCTTTTGATGCCACGAAAAATTTATTTGATTGCTGCCTGGAGAAGTTTTCACATCGCCTAGATTCAGATTTGGTTACTGTTCCAAAGTAGGAATAAGTACTTAGTAATTTATTAAGTATTAGCGGTCCGCCCCAGCTTCGCACGGGTATATTCTATAGCCTATGTTACTCAGTGATATAGTAACTTTCGAACGGCAAAATAATTTTTATAATCGGTCCAGTAGTTTATTGGTTACATACAAAAATATGAACCTTACCTCTATACACTAAAAGTGTAGACAAGTAAACGCTGTGTTAAAATATGCGCATTGTAGCATTCACACTCAATACCTTCTTTTATGGATTGTATAATGCACAATCACATACCAATAAAATCGATCGCATTGTTAAACATGTCAAGAATTACGAGCTTTTATATTAACCCTGGCCTGAAATCACAGGAAACCTGTAGTCATAAACCTTGCAGACATGGTGATAAAAATGCAATAGATTGCTCGCCGGTTGCGCCTTGAACTTGATCACGAGAACTAGTTTTACCATAGCAGTGTGGATGTGGTGTATCCGGCGGCTCGGTACTTAGCCCCCCACTCGAAACCTTCGTGCTGCACCGCGAAGTGCTCTGCAACTGACAGCACTGGGTACGGAAGCCCCCTCAACAACCCTGCGCGGTACCAGTCTTGAATAGCCCCGGCTTCTTCCCAGTGAAATTGCTCGTTGTAATCCACACCTGGGTCTCCTATACTTGTGTTGCCCCATGATAAGGCTGAAATTATATATAGATTAAACATTTTAATAATAGCCCTGATATTGAATAAGTTATAGCTGCTAAAGGTACTCGATATAAAACTGATAAAGGGCATAGAAAGCGTTATGCAATTACTTGGAACAGCAACAATATTGGGGCAATATTTCCGTTTATCTTTCACATGAGGTATGATTCATCTCGTTTAAAAAAGGAATGCAATTTGAATGCAATGTACAAAAGCCCTTATGCAAACATTTACATTCACTAGGTACCATTTAAGTTTGTAGAAAGAGCTCACCAGTGAGCGTTACATTGACGTGGCCCAGGCCGACGTGGACGCCCAGCCAGCAGTCGACTCGGTCCGCCGAGAAGGCGCGGTAGGCAGCTCGGGCTACCCGCGCCCCTGAGACATGCCATGATGATCCGTGCTTACAAACTGTAATAGTATAATTGACAATCAGTCCATACATTTAAAACAAATCGCATCAAAATAAATATCCCTCTAAAAATGAGCTCACCTTGCAATATTTAAAACAAATCGTATCAAAATAATTATCCCTCCAGAAATGAGCTCATCTTGCAACATTTTAAACAAGTCGCATCAAAATAAAATATCTATCCAGAAATTATATTTGCAATATTTTAGTCGGTATAAGATATTAGACCTACCTGCAACACAAATACCGAATTTACTGAAAATAAAATACGACAAAAATTATTTAATTAGGGACTATAAAAATAATTTATCCTGGTTAAAACAGAATTTGGTAACATTAACCTAGGAACCGTTTCTAAAAGAATGACTTGGGTACAGTGATGTTTAATTCAATTGAATGATGCAATTAATTTCTCCGCTTGGGCGATCATTCGAAAACAAAATAATAGTAAACTAATTGGTTACGAAAAACTTTCACACGGCTTTTTCTACTCTTTCTATGACTCTCAGGCTTTTGTAAGGGGCACCACTTAGTGTTGCTTTTTTCACGTTTTTCTGTTGACACTTTTTTGGACTTTTGTGTATTAAACACTTACGATGTGTCTTGTTTTTGCCTTCTACAGTTTTCAAATCCATGTCTAGGTTACACAGCTTCATTTTAATTTACCATTTAATGAGGTGTCTTAAGATTTTTTAAAGAAACGAGTTGTAATTAATTTTAAACCAAGGTCAGATCGATCATTTCAGATTCTATTAACTATTTGCTATTATCGAATGCGGAACGCTTTACAATCCTTAAAACTAGTTTTAGAACTATACACTAGCTAAACTTGGTGTGGAATGTTTGTGAACAAATTCAATTTATTGCCCCGTCCTTTTTTATAAGCAATTTACGTTACTTATCGTTTTGAGATCCTCAAATAAATATTGCTTACAATAAATTTATTAAGAAAGAAAATTGCAATCAAATAATAGAATTAAATTAAAACTAGTATTTACAATAGCAGCAATTTAGCTAACTGCAGACTGTTGCAAACAATCTACAGGGCTCAACTGATCCATATCAATACCAGTCGGAAGCGTGCTCAAGACACTGGCTGTATTGCCCCGCTGTATGGCAATGCTGATGCGCTGTGCCAGATACTCACCAGCTCTCAGGTCACGCGTCGCTTCGATCTGACGTTCAGATAATTTTTTTAAAACCCGAAGAGCCTCGGTACCCCACGGACCTAGGCTTTCGACTCCAAGGGGTTTACAATTATATCTGAAACTTGACGCCAAGCAAGTGACTTTTCGTTTTTTATGTCCTGGTTTACAAGCCTTCCACATCGAGTTTTACTGGTGTATAAATGAGTTACTAATAATGTAAAAACTTACCTAATATGACTGTGCCGACGAAGAGGCTAAGTGTTACTATCGTGAAGGTTGAAAATCTCTGGAACAAGAAACAGAAAGAATATTGGATAACAATAAGCACGTATCACCTCAGATGAATCATGTTAATGTCTCAATTTGCGGTTTCGTTATTGTATGAAACAAATTATGATGTCCATTCTGTAATGTTTAGTAATGCAAGGCTATCACGATATGAAATCATCAACAACATGAGATGGTAATTGAACTAGAGGCAATTGAACTGGCTATGAAAGTCATTGCGGTTTCAATCTTCACACTTGCTGTATCAGTTTTAATGAAACAATCTGATGACCATACTGATGACCTGTAATTTTAGGGTAATTCGAAATGAAATCATCATTAGCAAAGGCTTGATTTGTTGTAATATATATTACTAGATTTTGCCCGCGGCTTTGTATACATATTTTCGGTATAATAAGTAGCATATACTATGTAGCCGTGTGGTGCCGGCTTAGATCTTGCACCACCCCAACTCTTCCCGTGGGTGTCGTAAGAGGCGACTAAGGGACATACAGGGGGCGGTGAATAAGGCTTGCAGAATATATCTACCACCGAACTGCGATCCCCAACCCGCATGCCCAGCGTGGGAATTATGGGCATTACCCCTAAAAGAAAAAAATCACGGGTAGGCCTGCTTCTAGCAGTGGACCATTATATAAATCAAGTTACTATCGAATTTCTTTTTATATTGTATCGTAGATTTATAAGAAGTGATCCAAATGCAATGTAACTTTATTTAATTGAAGGAACATGTATGTATAGACGAGTGTGAGCACCAATACAAACCTATTTTGGTTTAATGGTGCAACATTGATAAACACATGTATAACCTTCTTAATAATAAATATTCATTCATTCATTCATTCATTCAGGCTGTTGAGGTTGAGGTTGAGGAAGTAGCCTATATTATCTTAGCTATGCTATGTTCTAAATGTAAGTCAAATTTCATCTTTATCTGTTCAGTAGTTTAGGAGATCCTAGGTAACAAAATGGAATTACCATTTCACAAACTTTCGACTTTATAATATTAGTGGGATATGATATAAGTACTTATTGGGTATTGTATCTTATCTGGCCGTGTGTTACCGGCTTCGAATTAACACCACCCTAACTCTTCCCGTGGGTGTCGTAAGAGGTGACTTAAGGGACATACACCGGGGGGCGGGCAGCAGCGCGTATTGCAGAATTTATTCCACAAAACTGCGATCCCCAACCCGCATGCCCAGCGTTACGTGCAGAGGATTGTCGGCATTACCCCCCTATGAGATAAAAGCCAATAAGACGATTATGAGGAGGAGGTCTGCGTCCAGCAGCGGACCATTATAGGCTGTTGAGGTTAGGTGAAGTATCTTTTTTACTCAAACTCTTTCATTCATAGATGATTAACGACTCTTTCTTAAGTCGTTTTTGTTAAAATGGATTCATTACATAGTCTAGAAAGCTTAGCTACATATATAAAACCTTTAGGGGTTAATTGGTTTTACATTGCTTAGTTTTTTCTCGGTAAAGAGAAGATTAAGAGAAAGTGTGACAAAAACATCCTGCTGTGATCATTTCGGGGTTTAATTTGAAATGATTTCAAAGTGTCTGAACGCAGCGGGAGCCAAACTGCAATTTCTCCGAGCACGAGCGAGACGCGTTCGCTAAATTCATCTACGTGTCCAAGACTTTGAAAAAATGTAAGCAGAAAGTTCCGTTGAACGCCTTTTAAGGAAATCCTATCTTGTTGATTATCACAAAGGTATTTTTATGCAATAACCATTATCAACATCAGCCTATTTTAGTCCACTGCTGGACTTTATGGAATAACCTACATGAATGAATTGTCACAAAGAAGAACACTTACTTCATAGTTTCCTCATAAGTAACAAGTGTCTTGATTCCTTTATGCATTCCAGTTGTTTTGTTGTTAATTGTTTCTATTTGATTAAAGTGTTTAATTGAGTAGGTACTTTTTATTCTATTTTATGCTCTGAAAGAGATGACAGCATGTAGTGTAGAGCAGTTTTAAATCAGTGGACGGCGTAAATATTGATTTCAAATATACCTACATTTATTTTCGAAGACGACGTAAATAATGTAAATTATTGCCTTACTTCCTACAAGTAAGTACAAAGTAAATACTTTTATTGGCAGGCTTACTAAGTATGACTTCAACCTCAACAGCCTGTAATGGTCCACTGCTGCTGGACGCAGGCCTCCCCGATAATCACCTTATTGGCTTTTATCTCACGGGGGGTGATGCCCATAGTCCCCGGGTTGGAGATCGCAGTTCGGTGGTAGATCTATTCTGCATGAGGCGCTACTGCCCGCCCCCTGGTGTATGTCCACCAGGGGGCGGGCGTGGCGGTTAGCCACCTCTTACGACACCCGCGAGAAGAGTTTGGGTGGTGCAAATTCTAAGCCGGCACCATACGGCTCTGAATATCTACCTCTTTCCTTATTCCGGGGAAGATCGCGAGGAAGGCGATGTAAAGGGTCAAAGCAGCGACGACCAACGCTAAAGCGGGTACGTCAGCAGCGACGGCGGTGCGGTTGTGGTAAGCATACAGGGTCGGCCCGCCTTCCTCGCGGAAAGCATCGAACCACCCCTTCATCGCTCAACCAGCCTGAAACCAAAGGAAATACTGGTCAGATTTTGAGTAAAAGAAACATGTATTTATTAATTGTTCACCAATATAGAGTACTGTACACCAAAAACAGCATAAAGTTACAGTAAAATAATGTCTTAGTGTCAATGTAATGAAAGGTGAAGAGTACATGCGAAAAATGAATGGTTCCCTTCACGCCGATCCCCCTAGAGTCGAGTATCGCGACGTCGACTCTCGTAAAGAATGATAAGGATTTTTGAAAGTTATGTTTATTTTCTGGCATGATAATAGTTAATACATACTTCCATACTAATAATATTATAAATTCGGAAGTACTTTATTTTGTCCATTTCCTTATCACGCCTAAATGGTTGAAAGGATCTTGAAATTTGGCAGAGATATAGAATAGACGGTATCCCGTGGACGGATAGAGGCTACTTTTTATATCGGAAAAACTTGCGAAGCAGAAGCCAGTAATTAATTAATAATACTGAACATTTTCGCATGGCATCTAGCCCAAAGGTAAGCAGAGCTCGTGTTTCTGGTCGGTACCGGATGATTAACTCGACCAGACCAGGAACCAATACTTGCATATCACACAGACTTCACTGCGCAAACGTAGACACTTTTATTTTCCAGTTATCGATACCGAACACTTTGAAAATGTGTTAAGACGGTACCCCGGAGCCAAACTAGCGCCACCACCTATTTTATCTTATTATTTCGTTGAACATAGGTAATTTTAAAATTTTCAATGGGTAATTTGTGATACCTATTTTAACATTTTTTTAAATGGCTCTCTCATAGTTTTATTTTGTATAGTTTAGTTAAGAGAAGATGCAATAATTGACTTTGGTGGCCACAAAGTGCAACATCGTATCTCTTCCTAAACTATACAAAATAAAATTATGATGGGGGCATTAAGAAAAAGCTTAATATAAGTATCACAAACTGCCCACTTGCCCTTGAATATTTTGAAATTACCTTTTTTCAACGAAATTATAAGATAAAATAGGTGGCGGCGCTAGTTTGTGAAGCCCCGTTTTCCCGCAAGTTACTGTAGAAAGAGGTTGTGCTAGTGACGACATTTGACAAAAATTTGCACTTATTTATTTATTTATTAATCACAATAATAACATTACAGATTATATAATCCAATGCGTTATTTATTTCACACAATTCACACACTAAAAACCTAAATAAAATTATACTTAGTTACATAATAACGAAAACAAATATAATAAAATATAATGAAAGTTTGGTTTTCATTATATTTTATTATATTTGTAATAACAAAAAAAAGAAATACTACTACTACTTATGAAACATTAAGCTATTTTATAGTCTTATTTCATATGATATCAGATGATAAGATATTGTTGATTTTCTGTCATTTGGTTTTCTTAAACAAAGCAGGTGAAGTATCAAATGGATCAGTTTCAGAGAAGTACCTTTGGGTACGGAACCCTAAAAATTACCTACAGCGTAATGGAATGCTAAGATGACATGTATAGGGTACTTAATTACAATTACTCGGTAAGTAACGGTTTTAAAATGCTAATTAAAACAGATTTGTTCTTGACACAAATAATCTCAGCCACAGATTAATGCGCTCGGCTAAATCGTTACCTATAACATTAAATTGTTAAGTTTGATTGGAACGATAAATCGAGGGACCTTAAGGGCATATACAACCTCAAATTTTCGTGAAAAGGATTTTAACGCAAGCCCAAAAATAAGTTTTAGCTATCTATGAATTAGGACATTATTTGAAAAAAAAACCGGAACACATGAAATGTATAAAAACAGTCCTATTACCATTATGCTTATTCTCAAGATCTTAACTTGTGTATTTATTGATAAATTAAGGTTGTAGTAATAATTTAATAAATAATAACAATAAATAATGCTGGACAATTCACACAGCATTATCTAGCCCCAAGCTAAGCAGAGCTTGTGATATGGGTACTAGATAACTGATATACATAATATAATACAATACATAGATATTTGGAGATATTTGCAGGTAACTTTGCGATTTTTTTTCCATATAGACAATTTTATGGAATCGTGTTTTCGAAACATAATAATGATCGATAGAGTAAGTCCTGCACTTTACCATTTATAAATTTCAAAGTTAAGTATTTAGTAGCTTAGATAATATGGCGATCTTACGGAGTTCATTTGAGGTATATAAGCCCTTAAGTGGCAATTATTGGAAATATGTTGGGTTGTCAATTAAGTAAAATACTAAAATAATATGGTATATAATAAAATTGTAGGGTTGCAGATATCAATTAGGCTGATTTCCGTGAGGGCTGGTGCGGCGGCAGATTTAGCCGAAGATCTCAAGAGGCGCAAATATGCAGGTCTCGACAGAGCCTACACATTTGTTCCCCTTGGAGTCGAGACCCTAGGTCCGTGGGGTACCGAGGCTCTCCGGGTTTTCAAAAAATTATCTGAGCGTCTGGTCGAAGCGACGCGTGACCCGAGAGCTGGTGAGTATCTGGCACAGCGCATCGGCCTTGCTATACAGCGGGGCAATGCAGCCAGTGTCTTAGGCACGCTTCCAACTGGTATTGATATGGATCAGTTGAGCTACCTGTAGATTGTTTGCAACAGTTTGCAGATAGCTTAATTGTTTCTATTGTAAATACTAGTTTTAATTTAAAGTTATTTGATTGTTATTTTCTTTTTGAATAAATGTATTAGGTACCTATATTAGGCTGTATTTTATGAGGATCAGTCGTAGTTAATCTATTGTGAAGTACCTACATACATAAAACCGCTCTGAAACGAATACCAAATTATATGTTTCACAAATTATTGTCACATTTTCAGTAGATCGCAGAGATGTTTACTCGGGCGCGGTATGCACTGTATTGGCATATCACCGTATGATTATAATGTCGCTCGCTGGCGACACATGCAAGACAGTTACCGATGCAACATATTGTGAATTAAGAAAGTATGAGTGTCATTTTATTTTTTATATACTTACTTACTATAATTATGTACTATAGAAACTTTTTGTTGTATTTTGTTTTGTGTTGATAATTATCTTATAAATCCAAATGCTATGTAATCTAAACATAAGTTCAATACGAGTGTGAGCACCAATACAAACCAACGTTGGTTTAATGGTGCAATATTATATAAACTTTGTATACCTTTATAAATAATAAATATTCTATTCTATGTTATCTATACTAATCACACTAATATTATAAATGCGAAAGTTTAGATGGATGGATGGATAGATGGATGTTTGTCACGCCAGAACGGCGTTACGGATCTGGATGAAATTTGGCACAGAAATAGATTATAGTCTAGAATAGCACATAGGCTATATTTTATCCCAGAATTCCCACGGGAACAGGAACTACGGGGGTGAAACCGCGAGGCGCAGCTAGTATTATAAATGCGAAAGTGTGTTTGTTTGTTTGTTTGTCCTTCCTTTACGCCATAACTAAGCAACCAATCGACTAGATTTTATGGCATAGAGTTAGTTGAAACGATAAAGATTAACATAGTCTACTTTTTGTTCCATAAATCAGTTTCCATGGGATAGAAATAACCATAAACAACGCGTGCTGGCAGCAGGTAGTTTTGTTATAGGTACTCATAGACATAATTTTTTCACTGGTTATTATATACGACTGATTTATATACATTATTTACAATACAATACAATACAAAAATGCTTTATTGTACACCAGAAAAGAACATTACAAAAAACATTTACATGAGACAAGTACAATGGGCGGCCTTATCGCTTAGAAGCGATCTCTGCCAGGCAAACTTTGCATGGAATGAATATTATATTTACCTGCAGTTTCGTCGTTCTGCAGCGTTCGGAATAGTTCGGATGAAGATGTTACCTGCGGCTTCGCACGCGCTTAGACCCTGAGCCCCTGATCAGGGCTTCTGCGAGTCTACAGCCGTCAGCACATAAAAACTATATAGGCTCTCTAAAGTTTACTGAAGTACTACTACAGGAATGTCAACTTTCATCTGATTCATCGACCGCGTTATACCAAATTAATAAAATAAATTAGGTGCAATGTTGGTTTTGGCGAATAATTTATGACCGGTCTTAAAGCTGGTATTCAGAATTAATTACAAGGAGCTAGTGGTATTTTCGGTGTTTTACTCCCGGAGGCGGAATGCGCCCACGCATTGCGACATACACATAATGCTGAACCATAAATAAGTAGGTAACTTGGTAGAAAGGTGATATAATAAAATAACTGCGCCTGGTATTAACCCGCTGTCCAACCACGACGTACGCTGTGCACGACCACGCGGCACATTTTAGCTGCGCGGGCTCGATTGTTTAACAACGTGGTTTACGTTTGTGCCCGTGCACAGCTTGAACCGCCTGCAGCTAAAATGCACTAAAATACCGCGTGCATGGCGTTGACCACGTTTAGTTGCGTGGGTGCAATATTCAAACATGCCACGCGTATAGCAATGATGTACGTGTTCATTGGTGCAGTGGACGTTGACACATACATTTGTAAAGCGAAGCTGGACACACGTTCGTAGATTCTCCGTATGCAGCAGTGGGGCAGCGGCTTTACATTGTTGGCGAGAACCCTCACGACTACGTCATATAGTTAAATCACAGGTCATTTAGACAGTGAAGGAGGCAAAAATAATAAGAGATATTTGACGAACTCAGTGGCGCGACGGGCGATGGTCCGCCTGCGGCGCAGGTGGTTGCGGGTTCGATTTCTGCATCGAGACAAATGTTGGTATAAGTTGCAGATATTTGTTCAGGGTGCTTTGGATGATTTTCAATGTATAATAAAAATGTATTTATCTGTATAGTGTATGTATTGTATTAAATATATGAGTCATCTAGTACCCATAACACAAGCTCTGCTTAGCTTTTGACTAGATGATGCTTTGTGAGATGTCCAGCGTTATTTATTCATTTAATTACAAACGTAAAATAAGAAGTCCGTGAGAGTAGAAGGAAAAATGGCGACTTCTCGTATCGGAGGCCAAGACACACTTCGGGTCGCTGAGCCAAAGGAGTAAGTGAGTAAATAAGTGAGAGTAGAAGACCTTTTCTTCTTTGATCATGGGTGAGAATCAAACGATGACTTAGACAGGACTTGTTACCTTCGGAAAACGGATGTGCAAGCCAGCGTTGCGGTTAGTGGTGCAGTCAACACTTGAAGCCTAACCGGTAATTAAATTGCGAACTACTCGAGAACTCGAGGAGATTGTTACGTCTTGCGCAAGTAAACTCATTGGCTGTGAAATTGAAGTTAATTCATTCTTTAAGCCTATCTACAACTACAAGGATATTCCAAACAGCGTGAGGCGAGCCGACAAGCACAAAAATGTGGGACAACGGACTGTAACATAGCGGGAATGTTTTATGTGCGAACCTAACTTGTTTGGATATTTAAGCCAGTTGCTAAACATTTTCTCAAAAGTTATGTTCTGTCTAACAACAAGAAAGAAACGAGTTATTCCTGAATCGTTCCACTTTGGTCCGAATCCAGTAGGACGAGTCAAGAAACTCAAATTTTATGATGAAAACGTTCCTGATTCGTTCCATTTTGAGATTTCTAACAGAGAAGTAGCAAAAGTCGGCCGCACACTTCTCGTGCAAGTAATCTAGATTACCATTGTTTCCGAAGGATTTTTTGACTATCTCACGCAAAGTACCAGGAAAGAAGAAATGCATAGGAGATAAGGTAACAATAGTATTTTGATTCCATAAGGATCATATTTAATAACGTAAATAACGTTAATCTCATTCAAAGTACCAGGCGGGTACTAATATCTTGTTTATTGCGTTTTTTTTTGCCTCAAAGAACGTAAACAACAACTCCAAGAAAACTTAAAATTACAGGGTTAGAAAATCTAAGAATAACTTCTGATTGCGAGGTTTATTTTCTCCTTCTTCATCGTATTCTTCATTAATGAAGGTCCTGCCCGTTTCGGAGACTTCGTCAAAGAGTTGACCATCTGCTTCCACACCATCCTATCTTCGGCTTGTCAGAGAGCTGTCCTACTCAACAGCATATAATGATCCACTGCGTGACGCAGGCCTCCCCCTGATTTTTTTATCTCATGGCAGGTAGTGCCTTGATCCCCACGCTGGGCATGCGGGTTGGGGACCGCAGTTCCTTGGTAGATCTATTCTGCAAGAGGCGCTGCTCCCCTCCCCCACCTGTATGTCCCTTAGTTGGCTCTTACGACACCCACGGGAAGAGTTGGGGTAGAGCAGTGCAGTACTTTGAACTCCGTGATCTCCTTCACTATGTCAGACTAGCGGCTTAGTGATCGTCCTCGCGCTCTTTTTCCATCTGTTTTGCCCAAGAAGCCGTGTGGTGTAGGCTTAGAACTTGCACCACCCTAACTCTTCCCGTGGGTGTCGTAAGAGGCGACTAAGGGACATACACCAGGGGCAGCAGGGGCGCCTCTTGAAGAATATATCTACCACTGAACTGCGATCTCAACCTGCATGCCTAGCGTGGGGATTATGACCACCCCATGAGATAAAAAAAATCAGGGGGAGGCTTGCGTCCAGCAGTGGACCATTATAGGCTGTTGAGGTTGAGGAGGGTTGCCTAAGAGGCTATCAATAAAGAGAAATTCAGTGGCCCAAGACTCTAACAAGTCAAGACCGTGATCTTTATTTCACTGAGTTACACAAGAAGAAAATATTGTCCGAAATAATACACACTTACATATTGACCTCAGTACGTTCTTGACATTATTGTACGTGAGTAGGCGTGTCGGAAGTGATTGAGATAGTCATGTTGGTACTACACCTATTGGGTTACTTGCTGCCGTAACCGGAAGAATTATACAACCAAGGAGTTACGAGGTTACTTATAAGTACCCTTAAAGACAACCTTCGCGGCGGCGAACTGGTTTTCATTATGGTGCTGTCTGACAGTAACTATTACAGATTTTTATTATTTTGTACACTGTAACAAAGTTATCTAGGTACTAAGAGACATAGACAACTTTAAAAATAAGATAAAAGAATGCTGGACAATCCACACAGCATTGTCTAGCCCAAAGCTAAACAGAGCTTGTGTTTGGGTACTAGATGACTGATATTATGTATAATACAATACAAAAGTTATACAGATATGTTTAATTATACATAGAACATACCCAAAATATTTGTAGATTAGATAGATTGTACAAATATTTGTCCCAAGGCGGGAATCGATCCCGCAACCTGCATCGCAGGCGCACTATAGCCAGAAACGCCACACGTCGAAAAATAAATCATAGCGAAGTTTCTGTAAAATTAAAGCGTCTTGTCTAAAACTTAATGAAGGCTATTAATATTAGTCATCAGATTAAATATCGATGATTTAACATGAAGTTAGTCATTTACATAATATACGTAGTCACTTTAGCTATTCACGTTAAAGTACTACCTACTTAAGACGGTACCCCAAGCTAAACTAGCGTGGCGACGACGCTAGTTTAGCTTGGGGTACCTATTTTATCTTATTATTGCATATCCTACTATACAAAATAAAACTGATAGAGGCATTAAAAAAAAGTTATAGGTATCATAAATTGCCCATTGAAATTTTTGAAATTACCTTTGTTCAACGAAATAATAAGATAAAATAAGTTCCTACCGGTGGCGTCTTAAGCTAATAGGTAATCAATATTTTCCCAAATACTCAAAAACTACCAGAGTGAATCAAAGTTAGTTTTATCATGAGTTCGTAGAAATGGTTTACGATTTACGGTAAATTACTTTTCCGCTTGTGTTATTGCTTGTGGGACGCAGAAAAAATTAAAAACCACAAAAAAATGAGTCTCGCACCAACCCGAACCACCTTAAGGCTGTTCTTTCGAAAATCAACATTTCCATGATCCTACTGCTGTTGAAATATGAAAACTAGGATTTATACATTTCTTAATGCTATGCATATCCTTTTCACAAAATGGCATCATTAGTAGCCTCTTAAATCATCTTTCGTAGATGGAAATAGGCCAATGATAATGGTAATGAGGCTTTTAAGTGATATTGCCGCTCATGGCAAGTTAGGCACTTCTAAAAACTACCGTCTCAGTTGAAAAGTTCTACAAGAACCATATCCGAAGAATTATTTTTTTAGTACCTATAAGGTGTAACAAAAATTTAAAATATAAATTTCGATTTCATTTACTTTTTCGAAAACTTAAATTCCAGAATTTTTGAATTTATTTTTCGTTCATTTTTATCGTAGAGTCTGAGCCATTCTCTAAACGTTTGGTTTTTATTTTTTGTTACACTCTGTATAGTTGTTTTATGCATGACTTGTGTTTATGACGTAGGTAAGCTACCGAAGACAAGGACAGACATTAAATTCTCACTATGTAGCGCAAGTTTAACAACATTTTAATGCTAATGCTTCTGTTACGGGCGATAACGATTTGCTTTTTGTAAAGTTTTTTACGTTAAAATGTTGGCAGGTTAGATCCTATTTAATCCTTTATAAAATCTAAATTTTCATGTACAGATTTATGTTTTGTCTAGATTTCACAGGAATTCATTTACTATTTTGTTTTATCCATTATGGTGTTACTCCAATCCAAACAAAATACCTATTTTATCTTATTTTACATACTTATACTTTTTTTATACCACCAAGGTGGCGAACAGACGTGCGGCGCACCTGATGGAAAACGGTTATCGCAGCCTATGGATGCCTGTAACATCAGAAACATCGCGTTGCTGACCATTTATAGGGTCTTAGTCTTAGGTCTTAGAAGACCCTTTTTAAAGAACCCCATGTTGTAGTTCAGAGGGAAAGCCCCAGCAGGGAGTCATTACACAACCTAACTGTTCGCGGGAGGAAATTCCTCATGAACCTAGCAGTCCGAATGTCTTTAAGTCTTTAATTTCGTATGGGCATGATCTCTGGCGATGGCGAGCGGTGCGATGGTAGAAGGAAGCCGCTGGCACCATGTCAAATAGTTCGTCAGAACACACACAACCCATTGTACAGGCGGTAGAACACAGACAGAGAGAATTTTCTCCTGAGACTAACCCCCAAATACTCAAACGTCTAAGTTGCGTTTGAGTATTCGGGGATAAGAGGCTGATACATATTATAAGCTTTTGTTTCAATAGTTTTTTTTATATAGTTTAGGTAGAGAAACGAAGTTGCCCTTTGTGGCCACCAAACTTTGTGTTCACATCCCTGTCTATACAAAATAAAACTAATACAGAGGCATTAAAAAATCTTTTATTATGTATCACAAACTGCCCAATGAAGTTAAAACTTTTAAAACTATCATGGTTATTAACATTAAAGTCATTTATAACTTTAAAATATAATCATGGTAAATATCCCGTTATAAATAACTTTAAAGCCCAATGAAGTTTTTTAAATTTCCTTTGTCTAACGTAATTTTAAGATAAAATAGGCGACGGCGCTATTTGAATTCATTCTAGAAATGCTCAACGTTTATAGAGCTTGATAACGTACGTGGCAACAAGGACCATAAACTCAAAAATAGCGGTGATGACGTCAGCGGAGTAGATATTAATAGGTACAGCATAATCGGAAGCTTTTGATCGGTCATTGAGCCCATGAGGTCACGCGGATCGACCTTGGGGCATACACAGGTGATAGCAAGGGCAGCCATAGTAGGTTCAACCTACATATGTTAGGTATACGTAACTTGAGGCAACTGATAATGTTACAGTATTAAATAACAATCCGTCCAAAGATTTATTCATGATTAACTCGATCACGGCAGAATTCAAATCTACATGACAGCTTTTGGAAATTTGAGTGGTCTTTCTCTAAGTCTCATTATTTCAGATATAAAAAAAAATAAAAATAAATTTTATTCAGAGAAAGACGTTTATATCAGCTGGAAATTGACATGATTAAAAACAAAAAAAACGACATCCTGTATGTTTGCTCCAACAGATTTGGGTGCCGAAAAGCGATTAATCTTTGCAAAGAATTGCATAAATGAAAATAAAAAGAAATGGCACATTTTTACAATTTTATTTCGAATACTTTTCGTACTAGTTTAGTATTTTACATATGTGCCCTTACTAAGTATTAGTGTGAAAATAAAAAATAAAAATGACAAACAGCTGGTATAGGTACTTATCGCTATCGAGGATAAGCCTGTATTGAAATAGTTTTAGTTTAAGCACATGCAAACAAGTTTAAATTGGAAGAATATCAATTTTCATACAAAAGACATCAACGCGCTTTAATTAAGAAAAATGTACGTGTCTTACGTAAACTCTTTGACTGATCTTTCCAATAATTACCATCGATAAAAAATATATTAAATAGTATTTTTCACCAGAATCCTTACTGAAATGACTGCCAATTAATGTTCGACATGTTTTGGCGCGTAATTATTATTTTTAGGGTTCCGTACCTCAAAAGGAAAAAAAGGAACCCTTATAGGATCACTTTGTTGTCCGTCTGTCCGTCTGTCCGTCTGTCAACCCACTTTTCTCAGAAACGCGTAGGGTTATCGAGTTGATATTCACATCATATACGCAGGCTTGTAACCTCTTGAAGCCTCGACATAAATCAAACTTCTAAGTCAACGCAATCAAAAGTTACAGCTGTTTATGTCTATTTTTTTTCAATTTTCCAAGGGAATCACATGCACACAAAACCTATAGGGTACTTCCCGTTGACCTAGAACCATGAAATTTGGTGAGAAGCAAGGTCTTATAGTACAAGTAAAGGAAAAAATCCGAAAACCGTAAATTTGTAGTTTATTCACAGAAAAAATATTTTTTTAATCTTGCCATGGACCAAAAACCTATAGGGTACTTCCCGTTCACCTAGAACCATGAAATTTGGCACGAAGCAAGGTCATATAGCAAAAATAAAGGGAAAAATCTGAAAACCGTAAATTTGTAGTTTATTCACAGAAAAAATATTTTTTTAATCTTGCCATGGACCAAAAACCTTTAGGGTACTTTCTGTTGACCTAGAACCATGAAAATTGGTGAGAAGCTAGGTCTTATAACACAAGTAAAGGGAAAAATCCGAAAACCGTAAATTTTTAGTATATTCACAGAAAAAATAATTTTCGAATCTCGCCATGGACCAAAAACCTGTAGGGTACTTTCCGTTGACCTAGAACCATGAAATTTGGCAAGAAGCAATGACTTATAGCACAAGTAAAGGGAAAAATCAGAAAACCGTAAATTTGTGGTTTATTCATATAAAATAGTACATTGTTACACTAGGGTTGGACGTAACTTATTTAGTCTCGAGACGCCAATAGTTAGAGGGACTAAATAAGTTACGTCATAATCGTTATCAAATCAGAAAATTATTGTGCCTTATTCGTCTGGATTTGACTGATTTCTTTGCTAAAGAGTTTGTACGGAACCCTTGATGCGCGAGTCTAACTCGCACTTGACGTTTTATTTGTGTTAGTGTTTCACTAGCACGGGTGGTATATAGGCTCTTTACTTTTGTATACTTAAAAACTCCTATTCTATTTCTAATGTAGTATTTTAGTGTAAGTTTTATTTTGTTGTAAGAACTTTCCCTTAGTTTTTTTTGTGTGTATGTCTATTCTATTGTATAAGACTTGCGTAGTTCCCTGTATATATCATAGAGGCGCTGTTTAAAAATCTGTACTAAAATCTCGATCACTTCTCGATACGATCGTCAAACGGCCTCAGGGCTCAGATCCACTAACCGATCCGTTACCGATTGCATTCGGATCCGGAACATGCCACCAGTAAACAATAGGCAGCACGTTCACATG
Source organism: Eupithecia vulgata (assembly GCA_946478455.1). Classification (NCBI taxonomy): domain Eukaryota; kingdom Metazoa; phylum Arthropoda; class Insecta; order Lepidoptera; family Geometridae; genus Eupithecia; species Eupithecia vulgata. Next base: position 9,693,806 of record OX297873.1, on the reverse strand, counting down.
GAGCAGTATGTGATGGTATGCACGCAGCCGGCTTCCAGGAAAATCACGCCTCGTCCATTTCAGATAAGGCTGGTGGTCATGGAGTCATGGACCTCCTGTCACGGCTGTTCGAAGTCGAGGACGAAACGACCATCCAACCTATTGTGACTAAGCCTTGCTGGTTTTAACGACCTTATTTAGAACTCTGGTCACGTTCTTTTTAATATCTTGATGGTATTTGATGATCTACTAGAGGTAGGTTTATTTTTTATTTTAAAGGAGTTTAGTCAGTTTTCAAATTCTATTAAACCACACACATCATCTTCATCAGCCTATATTAGTCCACAGCTGGACATAGTCTTCCCCTAAGAAACATATAAACAACATACATATATCAACATAACTACCTATTTCACTCATGTAGACAAAAAGTACCAAAAACATACAACATACATACTTGTAAACAAAATCTATCATGTACATCTTAGTATCTAAAATTTAAATTAACTAAAGCTACATAACCACTCGAATAAAAAAAAACCCATAGTGTTTACACGTAGGTACCAATTAAATGACCCTACCTACTGATAAGTTATCAGAGTACCTCAGTACTTTATCAGTGATCAGGTACAGATTCAACTCAAGGACCTATTCCTTCAATCAAAATAAAATTAGTCCCATCATGATTGTTGTTTGTGCTTTGTTTAATTTTTTTTTCTTGCAAAAATGATATCTCATAAAACTTCATGACAATACGGCGAACGGTGACTGAAATAAAAATACAGATGAATATCTAGATATATTTCTATAATCAATAGAGAACAAAAATAAAAATACCAGCTTTTTTGATGTCGCATGCATGCACCCTATTTAATTATCTGTATATATATATATATTCCAGGATACTCTGGCACTTATTCCTAACCTGTTACTTGTTTCCAAAATAAATTAAGTGTTAGTGAACTATTGACAAATGACAATAAATTAAGCAAGACAGATTCTCAAGTGCAGAGGTCTTAGGAAAGGTGTCGAAACTGTAGGCTTTTTAGAAGGCGCGAATTCATGCTCATCTTTGCCAATAAGGTGTTCTTTGAAATTCTCACAGACAGTTACAGCAAGAATTTTTAAAGGCCCTTCTTAAAAGTAGGTACTTATTTTCATGTTAACGGCACAGATGAATTTTGAAAGCCTAAAAAGATTTTGAACAAGTTCTTGTTAACCGAATTCAAAAAATGGAGGAGGTACGGCTGTATGTATGTATGTAGGTACGTCGATTTCTCCGTCATTCATAAACTGATTTGGATAATTCTAATACTAGATCATAGATTTAAATCGTTTGTATGATGATGATATTGATGATATACTTATCCACACATACACATTATAGATTTAGTTTTATTGTTAAGTAGCATAAGGGTCACTGTTACTGACCAGATTTATCTATCCTAACTGTTGTATGGATCTACACGACACAGGAAATCCTAGTGTGTAGATGAAGGTTCCTATCTTGATTAATATATAATTGTTACTTTCTTTTTGCATACCTACTTTTAAGGATAAATTGTAGTTTTTTTAAAGTTTCAAATAAACGTTTTTATTATTCTTTTTTTTTTGCAGTTGTATAGAAAGTGATCTCTAGGTGGATTCATAAAATTATTATTGTTCAGTGATTATTATTAATAACACGAAACAAAAGAAAATATATAACTATGGGAATCGAAGTCGGTTTAATATTTTTCAAATCAATAAAACTATAAATAAATAAAACGTCAAGTGCGAGTTAGACTCGCGCATCAAGGGTTCCGTACAAACTCCTACTCTTTAGCAAAGAAATCAGTCAAATCCAGACGAATAAGGCACAATAATTTTCTGATTTGATAACGATTATGACGTAACTTATTTAGTCCCTCGAACTATTGGCGTCTCGAGACTAAATAAGTTACGTCCAACCCTAGTGTAACAATGTACTATTTTGAATGAATAAACCACAAATTTACGGTTTTCTGATTTTTCCCTTTACTTGTGCTATAAGTCATTGCTTCTTGCCAAATTTCATGGTTCTAGGTCAACGGAAAGTACCCTAAAGGTTTTTGGTCCATGGCAAGATTAAAAAAATATTTTTTCTGTGAATAAACTACAAATTTACGGTTTTCAGATTTTTCCCTTTAATTGTGTTATAAGACCTTGCTTCTCACCAAATTTCATGGTTCTAGGTCAACGGGAAGTACCCTATAGGTTTTTGGTCCATGGCAAGATTAAAAAAATATTTTTTCTGTGAATAAATTACAAATTTACGGTTTTCGGATTTTTTCCATTACTTGTACTATAAGACCTTGCTTCTCACCAAATTTCATGGTTCTAGGTCAACGGGAAGTACCCTATAGGTTTTGTGTGCATGTGATTCCCTAGGAAAATTGAAAAAAAATAGACATAAACAGCTGTAACTTTTGATTGCGTTGACTTAGAAGTTTGATTTATATCGAGGCTTCAAGAGGTTACGAGCCTGCGTATATGATGTGAATATCAACTCGATAACTCTACGCGTTTCTGAGAAAAGTGGGTTGACAGACGGACAGACGGACAGACGGACAGACGGACAGACGGACAGACGGACAGACGGACAACAAAGTGATCCTATAAGGGTTCCTTTTTTCCTTTTGAGGTACGGAACCCTAAAAACAAGATCAGGAATTATTGCTCTAAAAAAGGCGTGTAAAGTAGATCCGACTCAACCATTACATAATGAACGTGTGTTCCAAACTGGGGCAGCTGATTTTAACTTGACCTTGCCAATGATTTTGAAAAGAATCTGGCCTAAGCTATTAGCTACAACAAAAATAAAGAAGCAGAAAATTGCAGACATCTCGACGTGTTCACAGACCTTGTATTCTTGTATGGATGCCACTCGATGGTTAGCAAATAGGTAGGTAATACTGATATTTGTTTTCGCCATTAGTAAAGAAAATTACTATCAAATTGTAGAATTAAATTAAAACTAGTATTTCCACAACAATTAAGCTAACTGCAGACTGTTGTGACCTAATAATCTACAGGTAGCTCAACTGATCCATATCAATACCAGTTGGAAGCGTGCCCAAGGCGCTGCGCTGGCAGCATTGCCCCGCTGTATGGCAATGTTGTCGCCAGTAATATAAGATACCGGAATTAATTCCACTAGTATTAAGAAAATAAGCCCATACCAATCATTTTCATTAGAGATTGTAACAGATAAAAGTTACTTAATTATTGTAAGGGAGGTATAATTGAGGAATAATACCTACATATCAACTAGTCCACTAGAGTTGTATAACGGTTACCCAAGCAGCTTTTGTGAAAAATGATACTTCATGCTCAGGTAAAATAAATTGCTGGCATAAAAATTTTATGGGTTTCCTAACGTCATCTTTTGTTTGACTTGCACAGCAGTTGAAAGTTTCATTATACTCGTAGTTCCTAGGTCATAAATCACATCCTCCTAAAACCATACAAATATAGCTATTTCTTATCCGAGTTAAATGCAAATTCATTTTAGTCGGGCATGTAGTTTCCAAATGAATTGAAAAGTACGTTTGTATGGGTATCCGCTTCGCTGAGATTCTAGATATTCAAAAGTTAGCTTTTTTGTATTGTAGTGCGTTACTCGCACTGGGTTTTTTTTTACGGAAATTTAATAATGTCCCAAAAAAATTCGATTTCGGCAGGATCAGGTTCGAATCCTGCCGAAAATCCTTTCGCAAATTTTGGGACTTAAATATTCAAAAGTTGTTCATAATTTCTAAGCTGATTAGGTTCAAATCGACTGCCAAGCTTGGAGCTATCCGACATGTTTGCATTGAGTGCACGAGCTCAACCTTCTCGAATGACAAGCTCTGTATAAAAACAACGGACAGTTGGTATTCAAGCCAAGGTCCTGTAATAAGATATGTTAGTTAGATAGAGAATTAAGACAATTCCGTCGGTTTGGGTAGATAAAGTCTCGAGGCAATTAATGCTGCATGTAGTCTGTTATTACGTAGATGGGAAGACAACACGACCGGATTCGGATTGGAAGTTTGAAGGTAAATCAAAAATTAATTGTAGGGTCTCCATACATTGAACTTTAAAATGTTTCTGTTAGATTTTTACCTTCTTGTTTAAAGAACCATCGAGTAGCTAGTAGATTTTACATAGATGCCTCAGACTTCCACAAAGTTTATCATTAAGCCATCAGTTAAGATGAGTTTAACATCTTGGTTCATTTTGAAAGCGTTGTCCTCATAAGAGTTAAAATCAATTTTGCCCCAATTTATTTCATCTCAGATGATTGTCAGCCACCCCAAACATCTAACTTTGTAGTATTTTTTGCTTTGGGAATTCACGAACATCAACCTTATACAGTAAAGATGTTTTGTTACGCTTAGCTTGTTTCTGGGCTTAAACAATATTATTACGACATGTCGACTATTGCACACAATTAGCGTGGGAATCAAATCTCGCTTATCTTTACTGTAATTCTGCTAATCTGAATCTAACTTTTAAGGCTTTACATAATTTGATGTCTTGTTATTCTGACATTTGGTTAGATAAGATACAGCTCTTGATTAGGGTTAACCGTGCCGAATATCTAAATGATTTCGGTATCGCTACCTAGTATATTTTTCAGGATAAAAATGCAATAAACGTGATAAATTTCTACTTGCCTGATACACGACAATGAAACTATTAAGAAACTGACACCAAGCTAGACAAATATCTATTACATAAGTTGTTCAAATATTGCCTACAGCTTCTTCCTTTTGAAATAATGTTCGGAATAGTTGGTGTGACGCCGCGCGAGGTCGCACAAAGGCCACTTCTTGTTGTTGCACCACAAAGAAATATTTACATAATACTAAGCGATATTTTTGCCTCATTACCAACCAAAATACCTAACAGTTAGTCGTTGTGTTATATTTTCAAAGCGTTTTCGAACTATAACCTAAGTCAAAAACACGTTAAGTTTACCCCTTTTAATGTTAATACAAACAATAAGCCACCTTTTTGGGTATATTTCCTAATTATTTACGACGCAAAAAAGGATCTTATAAAAAATATCATTATCATCATCATTTTCGTTTGGGATCTTTGTATAGTACGTACCTATAGACTGGCAATTTTCCTTCTTAAGGTTATACGAGTCGCTCATCTTTCCATACAAACGTGGACGGGTCACCACAGTATTTGGTGTTGATTGTCCAAAACTAAGGATAATATCAATTTATCTAGTCATTATTTATGTCTCTATACACCCTAAATAAAAAATACAATAAATACAATCTTGCAAACTTTCGTTTTTCAACACTTCAGTTCAACTTTGGGAAAAATATTTATTAAACGATTAACGAACTCTAAAATAAAGCCCGTTCCGACATAGTTCAGTCATTCAAAAGTTGAAATAAATTTATTTTGAAAAGATAAAAGCAATTGTTTTTCTGTAATAACCGCGTGTCTGTTCACATTTTTGTGTAACAATGGTTAATTGTACATAGCGTAACTTGTTCTATGTCAGGTGAGTTAGTATACCTACATTTAGGACTCGCCTTCCGACGACAAGTTTGTGCCGTTTACTCGTAAAGTTAAACCCTTAAGTTTTTTTGCCGCTTCTGTCATGCGGATTTGATCAGTGACATCATTATCCGGTTTTGGATACCGATAATGTATGTAACATTACATTACACATTACATTAGGTACCACGGTACGAAGTATCGAAAGAGTAAATCACTGTTATGACTCGCTTCGGAAATACCCTTTGGTTTTCCAGGTTTGCGGGAAAGCGCATCTACAAGTACCTACATGTTTCGCTTTAGTAGGCACAACAGAAATTTCTCAAAATATTAGCCTCAATCAAGAACAGCATAATTAAAATAAATTTGTTTGTAAAAAATGCTTGATTTTTTAAATATCTGCATTGAGGCAAGATTCGCAGTTCTAAACCTAGATAACCTTGTTGTTGATTTTTAAACATAATTATATGCATTGTCCTAAAAACCCGACAAATCCTAGCCAGTCTTAAACAGTTTATTAAGTTTTGCGGTACAAATACTAATCCCCCGGAAATATTTTCTAATGAGATATTTTTAAGGAATCTTTTCGAGATTTTTTTTCACTATACAACTGCAAAAGAATTATCCATAAAGAAAGACGGTGAAATCGAAGTATATAAAACAAAATACATAAAGCCTATATACCTAACTACAGAACCTCCTTCTTTTTTGAAGTTGATTAAAAATAATAACCTTTAAAATTTTTTAATCTTATACAACATGTACCTATCAGCTTTTTCAAAACAAGTGATCACAAAAAGCTAAAGGCAATGAAAAAACCAATCTACATTAAATTGCAATACAAAATAATAAGTCTCAAAAGTCATTGCTCAGTTAAGCTACTCAGTGATTTACAGAGATTGATTCATCTCATTCGTCATCCAGATCCGCCTGGCTGGTACCTACCCGGAGTTCAATGACTTTATGTAGTAGGTACTCACATACATATATATAAAAAGTAAATAAAATTGTAGTGTCTGTTTGTATTGTCTAAATAACAGCGTTTAATTAAATTCGAGCACGTAAAAAATACTTAAATAGCTTATTTTTTGCCTGTTTGTTTGTTTACAGCTCTGCACAAATTAATCCGAACATACAACCTCCTCCTCTATTGACATTCGTCGGGTAAAAAATAATGGGAACTACCGCGAGAGAGGTTTCCTGGAAGAGATCGCCTATAGCTATAAGGCTGTCTTTGGTTCCTCGTCTACTAGAAGCATTATTTCTGTATTGTTTTTGTGTGGTAAAACAAAGTATTTATCTATCAACCGCGCAATAAATTATAATTTATGAAATACTAGTTTCTGGCCGCGGCTTCGCACGCGTTGTTTGTATTGAAACGTTATTTCTATCCTATGGGTTCTTTGATGGGATAAAATGTAGCTTATGTTTGATGCTAGGTTTATAGCTACATCTGCAAATGATGCGTAATGCAAAATTTAAACCCGATCCGTTCAGTCGTTTTTGCGTGAAGAAATAACAAACATCCATCCATCCAACCATCTATCTAAACTTTCGCATTTATTTAATTAGTGTGAAGTGTGCTGTGATACTCAGGTGAAGTCACGGGCACAGCTAGGCTTTTAATAAAGGTTTATTGTTAAGATTGATTCAATTACAACATAAACTCGACATAATGGGAGACATTAGACACGGTGTTAGAAGAACCTGATGAATGGCGTTTTTGTATGCAGGTCTGCCAGGTTGATACATCACTGTCAGATCTTTATTGACGTGGTGTAACAGCTATTGAGAGGCCCACAGGACTCTCAAAGCGACAACTCAAGACTCGAGTGATGTTTCGCTCGACGTTGAAGCCAGAAGAAAGAACCTAAGTTCGATTCTTATCCGCATTTCGCATATTCGAAATGTCGAAGACCATTGACTGACTTTGTCTCTTCCACTCATTTGCAGGTCTTTCTCTGCCTTTAGAATCAAACGCACACACACGTTTGTATTTAATTAAGTTTATTACGAAGAAGTCATTTATTGGGCTTTTATTGACCTGTAGCCATGTGGTGCCGGCTGTGGGCGGGCAGCAGCGCCTATTGCAGAATAGATCTACCACTGTAGAGGCTTGCGTCCAGCAGTGGACCATTATAGGCTGATGAGGTTAAGTTATTGACTTGACCGGTGTCTAATTATGTAGGCATCAGCATTGAAGATGATGCTGTAGGTTAAGTAAGTACCTAAAAAATTAGATACCAATAATAACTGAAGAACAGAAGTTTGACAAATTCATTATGGATATAAGTGAACCCGCACTCTCAATCCGTATGAATTCGTCTAACTACCAAAGTATCGTCAATATAGTAATGATTTTTTTATAGGCTAATTCTGGTGTAGGTGTATTCAGCATAGTTATGCATGGTGTTCATAGCATTACCAACCACCATGCTTGATAAGAGAAAAAAAAAGTTAATTCTAATGAATTTGTTGTTTTGTTAGCTGCTTTTGCAGCTGATTTTCAAGTACCCTATGTTCGTCCTAGGAATTCCATGCAATTCCCTGTCAAATTCTATTCATTAAGATCCGGATTTCGGCGCTTTTGCGCTCATAGGGGAGGCCTGTGTCCAGCTGTGGACTAATATAGGCTGATGATGATGAAGATCCGTTCAGCCGTTTTGGCGTTAAAAGGTAACTGACAGACAGACAGATAGACAAACAGAATTACTTACGAATTTATAATATTAGTATGGATGCTGGACAAACCACAGAGCATCAATCTAGTAAGCTGTGCTTGTGTTATATGTACTAAATAATTGATATGGAAGTACAATATTTTTGTATATAGATATTTTTTTGTAATAAATATGACGGTCGAAAAGATGATAGGTATTTTTGTATTAGTGCGTAAGCCCTCGCACTCTGCATATTCTCTAAGAAATTAAATAAGTCCCTAGGTTAAGTAAGACCCTAAGTTTGAATCCTGCCGTAATCGAAAATTTTTAGGACATTTAATTTCTTAGATGATATGTAGTTACCTATAAAGATTTAGATTAGCATTTCAATATGATGACTATGCCTATACTATATAAAGTCAATATGATGACTATCATACAGTCATCATATTGAAATGCTAATCTAAATCTTCTGCATCATATTGATGAATCGCTCGGTAGAATTTCAAGAACAAATATTAACTGATAGTGTTAAGGCTTCGGTGACAGCTGCTGCTTCAATTCGTAAATTATTGTGTTCCGTAATTACAAAAATTATGACTGAAAACTTTTTGTATTTTCGACATGGTGTTGTTATTCTGAAACTAGACAGTATAAGGTATGCAAAATTGCATATTTTTGCTTACATTTAATTATAGGTGTATATTATTAAGAAAAAAAAAAAATAACCAGGGACCTAGATAAATACTATTCGAATACGAAAAACGGGGAAATATGCTCGAATTACAAATCATTTTGGTAGTACGTTTGTATGGGCTAAATCATCATCCACAGGCCTCTAAAAACCTGTTGTAGGACCACAAAGAAACGAACAGAAGTTCAGGAGCCTGAGTTGGTATATAAAGGTCAGACCGACGATATCCTGTTACCATTCTATTAGCGAATGTTTATTGAATCATCGCTGACGTTAACTCAAGTTTATAAACTTCAAAACGTATGAAGGGAGGTATAAAGGTAACATACTACATACATAGTATAAAACAAAGTCTCTTCCTGCTGTCTGTCTGTCCCTATTTATGCTTAGATCTTTAAACTACGCAACGGATTTTAATGCGTTTTTTAAATAGATAAATTGATTCAAGAGGAAGGTTTATATGTATAATACATGCATAATATAGTACCCGTGCGAAACCGGGGCGGGTTGCTAGTATAATATATAGGTACTGAATTCTACAGTACATACTCTGCTTAGTTAGAGCTAAGATCTGGGACTAGATACTATCTGAAATTTCTGTAATTTTTACTTAGTGTTTCGAATTATTCGTCAATTGAGAGCGAAGATTTTGTACGGGCAAGACCGGTGGATATTCATTTTCGACTCGCACTTGGCCGTTTTTTTAATATAACAAGTTTATAATTATGTACTCATCTCAGATTACAAGGGCTCATCTAACAAGCCGATTCAATGTCAATGACTTATTTAAATAAAGATCACGTTATGCAACTAATGATGGATGCTATCATGGGAACTGCGTTTGTTATATCAGATTTATGTAGATTATGTTATACTAGCGACCCGCCCCAGCTTCGCTCGGGTACTATATTATGCATGTATACATATAAACATTCCTCTTGAATCATTCTATCTATTAAAAAAACCGCGTCAAAATCCGTTGCGTAGTTTTAAAGATCCAAGCATACATAGGGACATACAGACAGCGGGAAGCGACTTTATTTTATACTGTATGACGTACCTTACCCACCTACCTACCGGTTTTGAATCTGATCGATATTTCCTCTCATTAAAAAATTATGATTCGATATGGATTTGATCCACTTTGTATCTAGTATAAAGCTATGCCGTGAATTTGAAATTTGTAACCATACATTAGAAATTAATAATAAATATTTAACTACCCACATAATGATTTTAATTATCATACAATGATTAATTACGTATATTTTTATGACAAAATATTAAACAAAGGTTTTGTAAAGTACAAAATAGTAATGGATGACACAATTTATGGCCAATACATAGGTACCGAGGTCAAGGTGAAAGATGATGATGAAAAGCTTTTGTGGATGAATTAGAGAAGCCTTTACACCATACAGATGTCACAGTTCAAGTTCACTCTTTCAGGTTTCAACTTACCTCAGATAATGGCACTTGAATATAATGTCTCCGTTTATGGCACTAGGAGTTTTGGCACAAAACATCACAATATACACTTTGTGTATACGGTTGTTGTGTCACTTCTTCACTGGGATGTTTGCCGGTACGCGCGTGTTCGTTGTGAAATATCGGTCGTGTTGAATCGTTAAAGGCTCGGGCCGGACTGAGAGGTTTATTATTATATTGTGAGTAGCTTGCTGCGCTCCAAGGTTCTGCCGCGGTCGCGCACGTAGGTACCGCTTATCTGCCGCAAGCCCTGACAGACAACAAAACTACTTTTTATAAAATAAAATAAAATAAGCCTTTATTTCTGGATTACATTGGTTTTCTTATCCTAGATCCTTAATTCTATTTTTCCTTTATTCCAGTTTGTCCTTCGACAAAGGCCTCCTCCAAGGTTTTCCACTGGTTCCTGTCCTTTGCAGTGCGTGTCCATTCTGGGCCGGCCACCCTTTTGATATCATCTTCCTATCGTTTGTTTTGCCTACCTTTACTTCTTTTACTTTTTATAAAATATAGTTTAAATAACACTTTTCTACTATTTAAATTAATAAATAATGCTGGACAATTCACACAGCATTATCTAGCCCCATGCTAAGCAGAGTTTGTGTTATGGGTACTAGATAACTGATATACATAATTATATCACAACATATAGATAGATATTTTTACTATATATACAAAACAACCAGAACACTCTGAACAAATGTCTGCAGATCGTGCATTTGTGTAGCAATGCAATCTTCACTCTGGAGACACTTTGTGGTGAGGGTGATCAATGAAGGAACATATTTCCTGAATTGAGTATCCTCGGCTCAGTTTGTTCCTGTCACGGTTCTCTTGTATGTTTTTGATATTATCTTCTATTTCTGATTTTGTGTATTCAGGTTTGCATACCATACAGATTCAAATGATCCAGCGGGATCTTTTAATCAGACTAATAACATTCAGTCGCAAACAACTGTCCTTTGGGCAACACGTCACGGCGTACACTCGCGACCATCACAAAACCTTCGACATAACGTACGATTAAACCGTGAAAGTTTACAAAACTCTTTGAACTCTTAAACACAAACAACTTATAGGATTGTGGAAGGCACACTACGCAGTGCGTAGTGTGCCTCCCACAATCCTATAAGTTTGTTTGTCGGTGTAGGGTGCGTAGGTGCGTACCCTACACCGACAAACAAACTTCATTAAAACAATAATTATTTGGGTCGCACCAGAGTACCTAGATAAAAGCTAGTCTTTTAGCATATCGACCTAAAAGACGACCCCTGTGGCGCCGTGGGCGAAGGTCTGCCTGCGATGCAGGAGGTTGCCGCCTCGGAACAAATGTATAATCTGCAATGTGTAATCTGCAGACATTAGTTCAGGGTGTTTTGGTCGTTTTCTATGTATAATAAAAAATATCTATCTATGTATTGTGTTATATTATGTATATCAGTTATCTAGTACACATAACACAAGCTCTGCTTAGCTTGGGGCTAGATAATGCTGTTTGAATTGTCCAGCATTATTTACTTTTTTTTTTTTTTTTTTTTTTTTTTATAGCTATAAGTTATTGAGTAAGTACCTAAATCTGAGCTAGAATTTGATACCTGTGTTATAGTTTCCGAAATAAACAGTCAGTTTTGAATCTCAGCGTGTTTACATCATTGTTCATCAACACAAAACCGTCTGCAAAATCGGATGATGTTTTCAAACATCTGTGGGCGTGTGCCCATGCACGCAGGCTGCTTGATATTACACTGCAACGTGACCTATTGTACTTACTGACATATGAGATTAATTTGACCAATATAGCCCTTAACACCTAGACATTAAGATCTAACAGCAATCGTAAGTACACGCGTAATTTAGCGTAAAGAGTAGATAAGTAACTTTTATCATAGGTTTAATGTGTCATATAACAAATGTCAGTCAGCATTGTGATACAATGAGCTAGGACATAACAGGACCAAATATATCTTGCTACAAAGAAAATGTTTGGAAATCCGAGTTTTTGAGTTAATCGGGTTGAGACAGACAGACGACGATTTATAATTAAGTAGGTAGTGATTAACATGATATCTAGATATATTAAGGAGAAGAGAAAACTGGGTGACATATCAAGAAATCTCTGAAACTACAAGAGCTACGAAGCTGAAATTTTGCATGGAGTTTCCTTTTAGGACGTAGGCTAAGACGCTAAGGACGGATTTTTGGAAATTTGCATTCTAAGGTAGTTTAAACCACTCTCGATACCTTTTGCTATGCCCTATTTGGGTACCATTGTGTCTCTTGAACATTACCTTAATACCTAATAATAAGACCTGTCTATGTACACAACGATCGCAGTGAAATAAATGAATATGAATGAAATGGGATCAAAGGTCATTTTATAATAACTTCAAAACCGTTACTGTTGGCCCGTCAAAATTTGTAGAATAGAAAGATGACTTAAAATGAAAACACGGTTTCCGTGTTTTTTTTTATTCACACCCTAAAGTTCAATGGTGTGGAGTCAAAGTTAACTCACTGACTTATCAAGAAATCTCAGGACCTAGACGAGCTACGAGGCTGTTGCAAAATTCTGGGCGGGTCAGAGTATCAGGATAAAAAGTAAATTTCCGCTATCGTAGTGCATGCAACTATGCCAATGATGCGCACATGCGCATTGCACCCCTCAACAGCCTATAATGGTCCACTGCTGGACGCAGGCCTCCCCCTGATAATCACCTTATTGGCTTTTATCAAAGGGGGGGGGGGGGGGGGTAATGCCCATAATCCTCACGCCGGGATGCGCACCCACGTAACATAAAATATCGACGACTCATTTAACAATGTGTTGTCAATTTTGATGGAGTGATTGATACAAAAGATAACAATAGGCTAGTTTATAAAACACGGAATGGTGGTCATGTCGGAAATAGAATTATCGACTGACTGAATACAATTATCGGCTGACCTTTCTATTTGGTATATACGCGGTATTTGTAGAGGCAGATAAATACGAAACATTTCGTTTCCTGCTAACGCAAGGCCAGTCGATATTTCCTATATGAATTAATTTGTGAATCTTAGCTGTGCATTTACATAAAAAGATTGGCATTAGATGTTCGGCATCAAAATTATAATTTGTTTAAAAAATGTGTCCAAGAGTCCTGTAAGGTCTAAAGGAACTAAAGCACTTTGAATTTTGTTTTTTTTTTGTATTAAAATATGTTCAGGCCAGTAAAGATAGTAGGTGCAACAATTACGCGAAAATTGTGAAAACGATTGGCACAGGATTTTGCGTTCATAGAAGCAGGACAAAACACAAAGCAGAGCAAAGTCAGTGTAAAAATCAAGTTTTCGCTTATTATTTATTATGTATTCAAAATATAAGAATTGAAAATAAATGTAATGAAACATTAGTCTGTCTATGTAATTCGTATAATATAATATGGTGTTGTAGCTAGTAAATAATTTATCGCATTCCAATTAAAACAGTTTTTTTTGCGAAACCAGTTTATTTTCATAAACTATATTCGATTACTCGACTTCTACAGGTTTTTTCCGTACCTATCGTATTTTTTAATGTGAACATTTTCGTTCGTTACCGTAAATAGAAAGCTTTAAAAATACACATTTTGCTTGTTTTTTGCATTAGGCGCACTCATAACACAGTTTTAGTACTGAATCAGATTTTTGCTAACCTTTTTTCATACCAAGCCACACAATGGTTCCGTGGAAAAAAAGTCGTTTTAAAAAACTCATAATATTAAAATTAATAGATTTTTAACCTACCTAATTAATATGTTTATGTAGGTACGGTAGGTAATATTATTTTGTCTCACCATTGATCATATTCTAAACCTTATTATCCTCTACTGGTGTTAGCACACCGACGACATTGGTGTCGCCATTCTTGCAAAAGCCAAAAGAATAGTGAAATGTCAGCATAAGTATCGTGTTGAATACAATACGATGGTAACGATGCAACATGCATGTGATTTATTTGCTTTAAATAAGTGACTTAAAAAGCTTTATCACTACCATTGTATATCATGCATCCAACTTGGAATTTTTTCTTTTGCATTGTTAGTTTAACTAAAACATTAGAAGGACTATTTGCAATAAAAAAAACGCAATTAATTGTTCGTTTCGTTTTTTTGTGAAAATTGGTATTCTAATTCGGTGTATTAGACAAACACACAGAAACAGTAAGTACACCAATTGACCTAAAGGAACACGAAATTTCGTGTTGGAGAATTATAACAGAAAAGTTCCCCCTGGTCGCATTAAATTAATTTGCCCGAAAACGGCTTAAATATTGACTGCGTTTGGTAATTAAAATTAAATTTTAAATATTTAACAACCAGAAAACCAATGAAGTATTATAGTTACTACAGTAACTCTCATTGCAGAAATCAGGTAATATTTGGACCAACAAAAAGAATTTTGGAACTCAGGTTCCCTACATTTTATTCTATTCTGCTGAATAGTGTCTAGTTAGCTGTCAGCTAGGCAGAAGAAGCGATGCAAGCAGGTACGTAAAATGCTTTATTTCGAACATTTTAGTAATATGCATATCAACCGACAAACTGAGTCACGTTCTTTCACCGAGCAAGGCTGCTCTTGTGAAACATCCTATTATAATGCATTCACCAAAATTCACGTTTGAATTTCATGCCTTTGCAAATCTAAGGGTCGGACTATACCAAGGAGGAGATGAGACGTGCGGAGAAGAGATGTGTTTTAACAACCAATAGATCGTCATTGGACACGTCTTGTCTCCGACCAGTTTCAGTGGATACGAGCGTAGATGTATCATGTTTATTTTGTATGCGAAGAAAACAGAGAATACAATACAATACAAAACTCTTTATTGTACACCACAAAAAAAAACTACAAACAGACATAGACCTTAAACATAAAAGTACAATAGGCGGCCTTATCGCTTAGAAGCGATTACTTCCAGGCAACCTTTGGATGGAGAAAGATCAAAGCGGATATGTTAGCCTTAACGTCACGCAGTAGAGACGAGAAGAGGTGTAGTAAATGGCGCCGCTAGTGCATTCGTTTCAACAAACATCCGACGCTGGCCACACGCAGCTCAGTTCCGCTCTAGCCAGTACGCATCTCCAGACAGCTTTGGTCCACACCGAAGCTGAAAAACGTCTCTTCTCGTCTCTGCTTCGGACATCTCCGCTTTAGTGGAGTCTGGGCCTAAAGCCTCCATCGGAATATCTACATCTAATCCCTAATTTGACCTGCCTTGTGAAACAACAATGGAAAGTCTAGCGTTTTACAACTTGCATTCGAGATTTCCGATTGCGATGCATTATCGAGCCGGAACAAAGAAGGTAGTAAATACCTTCGTCGCTTTGATATATGTATGTATTAACATTTTACTGCATATTCAATGTATCTGTCCTCACGTGCCTACACTAGTGATATGGCATGTGGGCATGCGTGTTACGTTGTAGGAATAGAAAACTGACCCTGCCACGGCTACCACACTTCAGATAATTATTGCCTTCACTTCCTCATTAGCAAGGCCCATACAAAAGACATCAACGCGTTTCTTTTACATGGAAATTTTGATTTATTATTTCTTGAATAAGGTATTATTTATGTTCATATATCTATGTATCATCATCTGCAGCTGCATTTTACCTACTGCTGGGTATAGGCCTCCAGAAGTTTGTGCCACCAAGGTCCTGCGCTAACCACAACCATTCATCATCAGCCTATATTAGTCCAGTGCTGGAAATAGGCCTCCCCTAATGAGCGCCATAGCGCCCTGTCTTCAGCTTGCCGCATCTAGCATCTGCCAGCACTCTTTCGCAAAGCGTCATCCCACCTGGTCGGAGGGCGTCCTACACTATGTTTTCCGAATCGCGGTCTCCACTCAAAAACACCTCCATTGACAAGGTGGATTGACGACATAGTGCGTTGGGGGCGCCAATGTTCAGTATAGTATAATACATTATTATTGATAAAATGGATTCCACAGTGTTCTTCCAAATTTAACAAAAGAGATACTCTTTTGGTGGGTTTAGGTCAAATATTATTTCAAGACGTATTATTATTTCAAGACGTATTATAGATGATAGATGCAATGAAGAAATATTTTCACGGTCACCTCTAGATAGTTTCTATGGCCGTGATGGTAGCCAGACTATTTATTGTACACGTGTCGTGTGTCATGTGTCATGCCTTGTGTGCCAAAGTAATTGCTTTGTGTACATGCAATAATTTATAGCTAGCTGTAATGCTCTATCTGCTTTGATTATGACCACCTATGGACACAAATTAGCTGTAGCTTATGCATATGGGGCGGGGCGTAAGCGGAAATTTTAGTGTTTGCTACTAAATTGAGGACTAAAATGGCGTATTTTTGCATCCAATTCAACTGTAATGGATTGTTACTTGATTGACTATTAGTATTGACTCTCTTACGTCAAACAAATATGATTGTCTACCGGACAATTCCCCCTACGGCATTATGTAATTAAATCTTAGACCAAAAACTCTCAAAAAAGCTTCGATATCATTTCCTTCGTTTCTTTTTTTGTATCATTTTTATTTTTCAGGACTTTTACTAATGTATGCCAGTCCTATCATAACATAAACTTACATTACACACAAAAAAAAACTACAATATTTTGTTAAGCTGAGTCAAGTTAAGTTGTCGGAATATTCAAAGGGAGTAAAATGACGCATAATTTTTTTAAAATAAAATAAACGTTCCTAAATAAAATAAAAAAGTTCAGGCATCAGTCTTTTCCTTCGATTTTTGGACTTGGAGCAGTTCATCAAGATGTGGTGCACATCAGTTTGGTGAGTCCATTTTTTTCAGGAACACTACAGCACATTTTTGTTGTAGAAGCCGTATGCAATATTTGACTATTACTCTATGACTTATTTTGACGACTTCTGTGGCGCGGTGGGCGAAGGTCTGCCTGCGACGCAGGAGGTTGCGGGTTCGAATCCCGCCTCGGAACAAATGTGTGTACGATCTGCAGGAATTTGTTCAGGGTGTTCTGCTCGTTTTCTATGTATAATAAAAAAATATCTATCTATGTATTGTATTGTATTATGTATATCAGTTATCTAGTACCCATAACACAAGCTCTGCTTAGCTTGGGGCTAGGTAATGCTGTGTGAATTGTCCAGCATTATTTATTTATTTAATATACATAGCATATGGCTCTGACCGTGTGGTTCTACATAGAGTTAAACAAGGAATGTTATGGCTAATGGTAATGTCATCCTAGAGATCGCCTTGAGGCAAGCGTTGCTGGCAGTAAGGCCTCAACGTGACCTCATCAAGCCATCACAATGAACAGTAAAATGAGGAAAACAAAACACTTCCTCGCAATAGGAACAAATCCAAGTCAGTTAATATCTGAGACAGATTGATAAAACGTAACATTAATTTTAAATGTAGTTATTAAAATAGGAAGTAAGGATATTAAAAGCTTATTGAGCGTCTTTTATGGACGTTGATTATGAAATTTGATTAAAACGGTATCTAAGATGGATTTGGCCTGGTTTACCGCTCACTTTATTTAGTATGATTGGGTGAAGCCCTGTCCGGTTTCGTTGCTTATTGGTAGAGCCGAGTTATCGTGCAGGTCACGATTGATGACATCACCCATCATTCGCATCTCGTCTTCGTGCGAGGTTTCCCCAGCCATTATTTCTGCTTGTTTGCCACATTGTACCTACTTCCTGATGTGACGATTGACATGCAAAAACAACGTCTAGTTCCGGAATCTCTGATTACGCGCAGTCATCAAATGTAAATGGGTACTTTTTATAAGTGTGGCTATACTCGATTCCGGAATCTATATATTATTTGAAAAACGGGATTATAAAATCAAACAAAAATAATTGATGAAAAGTTTTTTATGATACTGGCTGTTATATAAAAAGAACGGACTTCAAACAGCTGCCATGCTCTTCTATCGCATGAGGTGGTTGGTTGGGACCTCTCAGTCGCACATATTCACTCGCAGCAATATTTAATTTTTCAAAATTCGACAACCGTAGTTCGGGACTGATTTTTCGCAGGCAACCTATCCTACCTTATACTGCCGTGTTCATAATGAAATAATCTTTATTTTCTTTTTATTTTAATTCAATAATCAGACCGGTGTAAAATGCTAATATTATCGATTTACCTGTTTATACCTGGCAACCCGAGAGTTGTGACCGGAAAAGAATAGGCAACCTAACATTATTTTTTTTATTTTTTTTGTGAAATGTTAATTTTTTTTTATTTAATTACTAATTTCTTTATTCTGAAAGAAAATAACAATCAAATAACAAATTTAAATTAAAACTAGTATTTACAATAGAAACAATTAAGCTATCTGCAAACTGTTGCAAACAATCTACAGGTAGCTAAACTGATCCATTATCAATACCAGTTGGAAGCGTGCTTAAGACACTGGCTGCATTGCCCCGCTGTATAGCAATGCTGATGCGCTGTGCCAGATACTCACCATATTAATCATATCCTGGACTGAAATTTGTTAGACAACCCATATGCAATATTTTTATTGACATATTAATTTAAAGATAAAATACGTTTCATCAAATAAACATCTCGGTGAAGGTCGTTGTATAGCGGGATCCTATACATACTATAACAACATTCAGTGCCCTGAGCCAATTTGAAGACAGAATAGAAACGTGATCGTGTCGTCTCAAAATTTGTTTAGGATTTGTGTAGTTTACTGTCCGCAAGATAAAGGCTCACAAAACCTATGGAAAAAAAAACTATACTTGCGTCAAATGGCAATCCCATTTACGAAAGTATGGTTCTGTTGTAAGTACTACCAAAAACACTAACACTACGTTAAATTGCACGAGTAAAGAATTTAAGTAGGTTTGTAATAAAATGTCTATAAACCCTTTGTGTTAATTCATTGAAAACCTGTAACCATAAAGGCCAAAAGCGCTGGCATTTAGTTTCACTAGCAAAAGGAACAAGATTGTGAGATTCCAGTACACAACAAACTAGCTTTTAGGAATGAGGAAGGGCTGTGTGATGAGACTTTGGAATGAAACAACAAAGTAACTTTATTTTTTGAACGGTCTTTTTTATGTCTTCTTTCACAAAGTATGAATGTTACAGAAATGTCATGTACAAAATGATGTGTGCTTTAGAAAATTGTTCGGCCCCCTTTTTGACCAATCTTCGTCAATCCAATATTCAAAAAGTGTTCTACTAACATTTACGTTACATTACATTTATACTTACATTTAGACTTATATTTTTCCAATAAAGTATAGAATCTATACTAACTAACAGACTTATATTTAAATATATTTATATTGTATAATAATATGTCTGTTTGTTGTATGTTATATATAGATAGATCCATATCTACAAACGCTACATAAGTTTACATGACGTGCTCTAATTGTTAGAGCCTTGTTGTAGAACAAAGTTTTTCAACTCGGTGAGTACTTCATTTCGTGGATCAGTTGGTTTGAGCATCCGTACTAAGAGTAGTTCGCGGGTTCGAGTCCCGCCGATATCGAAAATTTTTGCGATATTTTTTAATTTATCAGGAAAACTTAATACAAAAACTTTGAAACTACTTAACTACACTAAAGGCGACGAGTTATAATATTTAATAGAGGTAGTTATTTTATGGTTGGAGGTCATAATAAGTTGTGCGGTGCGCGTGACTACCAGTGAAGAACACAGCTTCCGCCGATGACCTTACAGGCATATAGATAGATACAATACAACACTAGCCGAACCGAACACACGCAAGTTAGAGGCCTAAACAACCTTAAATTTTTGAGAAAAGGATAGATATAGGATTTCGCGTGCATAGGAGCGGGACAGGGCTTAACAACGCAAGCCCAAAAATCAAGTTTTAGCTTATTATCTATTAACTTTTGTATTTATTGAGAAATTAAGATTTTAGTATAACAAGTAGGTATTACGTACTGAAAGAGGAAATTAGCATAGCTATGTAATATTAAGTAGATTGTAAGTTCCTACTCTGTAAACCCATTTCTGTAAATAAATATATTTTATGATTATTATTTTTATTATAGTATAAATATTGAGGTAACTTTGAGATTTTTTCTATAGAGAAAATTTTATGATATCGTGTTTTCAAAAAAGTTAAATATTTAGGAGTTCGAAAGATATGTAGATCTAACGGAGTTGATTTGAGGTAGTATATATAGGCCCTTAAGGATCGAGAAAATATTAAGATGGGTCATGTTTTATCGCAACATTTTTACATAACAATATTCACTGTTGAGCAGAGTCCACCTGTCCACTAACAGCATCCTGGTGATGATAGCGGATAAGCTAAATGGGCCGCTATATAAACACAGCATTGCTGTTTTATTAAAATAATATTTCAATCGCCAAATTTAAAGTAACATAATTATTAAGACAATTGTTACTAACTATTATAGATTTGTAATTATCTGAAATAAATGACTATTATTATTATTATTAATATGATATTCCGTGAGCCGAACATTCAAAACGATGAAAAGTAAAAAAAAAAATTAAACAATTATATCTAATACCTAATCAATACAGTTATCGAATGAATTAAAATATCGAAACAAGATTAGTTAAATAAGCATTCTGGTAAATTACTAGGTTACAGAATCAAGTTTTATAGAAACTAAAAAGATTTTTTCACGATACCGACTAAGATTTCATGGCTTAGTTGGTTAGTAAGCCACGAGTTAGTAGTAAGTAGGCCATATCTCGAGAAGAACCGACAACCGCTGGGGTAAACGTGTTCTTGAGTGGAGACCGCGACTCGACAAACGTAGTGTAGGACGCCCTCCGACCAGGTGGGATGACGATTTGCGAATGACTGCTGGCAGATGCTGGATGCGGCAAGCTGAAGACAGGGCGCTATGGCGCTCATTAGGGGAGGCCTATGTCCAGCCGTGGACTGATGTAGGCTGATGATGATGATGAAGCCACGAAATCTTGGTGAGGCGCAGGTTCGATTCCTGCCGAAATCGAAAATTTTTGGGAACCTATTTTATTTCTTAAAGATTACCCACAGAGAGAAATGGGAAGTAATTTTTTCGCAAAAACTACAAATAAATTGGTGACATTACTTTATTTATATATCCGATTGGTGAATATTTTGATGATCTAACTTAACCTATAAAAACTGTCGAGTTACTAGTATTAGTAAATACCCAATATGTATTTAAAACGCTTATTATAAAATTTATAATTTCGTTCGAGGAAGATAATCGATTTTACTATTGAATTGCCTGGAAATTTTATCGTCGTGAACGGATGTAGTTTTAATGCATGGGCGAGGATTATAAATTGTACATAATTGTACTCATAAAATAATCTTTACATTGATTCGAGGAAATAATAAAACATTAGGCACTTACTGATTTTGTAGGATGAAACCATTACCAGTGTTTTTTGTGCTTATGTTCATCATCATCATCAGCCCACATTAGTTCACTGATGGACATAGGTCTCCCCCAAAGAGCGCCATAGCACCCTGTCTTCAGCTTGCTACATCCAGCATCTGCCTGCACTTTTTCGCAAATCGTCATCCCATCTGGTCGGAGGATATCCTAAGCTACGTTTGCCGAGTCGCGGTCTCCATTCAAGAACATGTTCAAACCAGCTTTTCTCGGTTCTTCTTTAAATATGGCCAGCCCACTGTCACTTTAGTTTGCTAATCTTTTGAGCTATGTTGATAACCTTGGTTCTCTGTCGGAAGTATTCGTTGCGAATCTTTCAAATAAACTCCGAGCATAGCTCTCTCCATAGCTCGCTGGGCGACTTGAAACTGGTGAACCAGCCCTACCGTGAGTGTCTCAGCTCCATAGGTCATAACGGTTAGGATGCACTGATTCAATACTTTCGTTTTCAAGCATTGCGGTATGGATAACGAGAGAAGACTCGGCGTAGTTTCCAAACGCTGCCCAACCTTGCTGACTTGTTTTAGTTGGGTTGTAATAATTAATTGTAATAATTGAAAAAAATATAAACTAACTTCATATTCCTTAATATTTACATGGTTTTTTAAGTTTGGCAGAACAAATACATAAAATAAAATATTTTTTCCTCTATAAAATTGGGGGAATTGGGGACCAATTCTGGATCATTCTCTTACATAACAACATACCTAACAGAGGAATCATTAAAATCAGTTCAAAATTTGATGGGAAATCAGATATAATACTTATATTTCGGCTATACAGCTGACAGCCGAACATACTTGATCTTTTTCGAAGTTGGTTAAAAGTTAACTATGCAATAAACTCCATTCAGTTTTAAGCATTAAATAATAAATAAATAATAATAAATAATGCTGGACAATTCACACAGGATTATCTAGCCTCAAGCTAAGCAGAGCTTGTGTTATGGGTACTAGATAACTGATATACCTACATAATTTAATACAATACATAGATAGATATTTTTTATTTATATAGAAAACGACCACCCTGAACAAATGTCTGCAGATTGTACACACATTTGTCCTGAAGCGGGAATCGAAACCGCAACCTTCTACGTCGCAGGCAGACCTTCGCCCACCGCGCCACTTCGGTGATTTTCATTTCACTATTTTGTTTCGACTTTACCAATATCCTCTAACAAAAGATTCACCAGACTTCTCGCTAAAAAAATCGACAGAATTCATATTTGCAATAGCCTGTGAGTTGTGTTGCATAATATTAAAGGTATTTTATGTACGCACGTACGACAAATGTCTAATGTAGCGTCGCAAGCGCAATGTTGTCACAAGCGACGTGAGTGCCGCTAACGACAGCTTTCTTCGCGGTGTACAGTCAACGCCTAGTACTTTATAGACATCAAAAACCCCCTGAACACAAAAAAAACACAAATCGCTAACCACAACATTCATAAAGCCGCTAAACCCGCTCGACTACATAAAGTGCTGAAATTTCTATGTGTTTGAGTAGGAACAGTTAGTAACAAGATTCGCCAAGTGCGAGTGTAACTCGCGCGCCGAGGGTTTCAAACATGTGCCAATTATTTGGACAATCAATTTTCTGAAATATTTTAAAAAGTATGAAACTTACAGAAATTTCAAAACGTGTTTTAAAAAGGCCGGAACGATACCTTTCATTTGATACCCCACATGGGTAGGTACCCCTTTTTGAAAAAAAATCCCCTTTTTTGACTATTTTTCAAAAACTATTATTATTACAGACTTCTCTATATTTTTCCTGTAAAATATAGATTGATATCTACAAATGCCTAATACATTGTACATGGATCGGTCTGCAATCTTCGGAGCTAGGGGGGGGGGGAATGGTCAATTTTTCGTCTTTTTTTGAAATATTTCAAAAAGTATGAAACTCACAGAAATTTCAAAAAGTGTTTTGAAATGGTCAAAACGATACCTTTCATTTGATACCCCACATAGGTAGGTACCCCCCCTTTTGAAAAAAAAATCCCCCCCTTTTTGACCATTTTTCAAGAACTATTATTATTACAGACTTCTCTATATTTTTCCTGTAAAATATAGATTGATATCTACAAACGCCTTATACATTGTACATGGATCGGTCTGCAATCTTCGGAGATAGGGGGGGGGGAAAGGTCAATTTTTCGACTATTTTTGAAATATTTCAAAAAGTATGAAACTAACAGAAATTTCAAAAAGTGTTTTGAAATGGTCAAAACGATACCTTTCATTTGATACCCCACATAGGCAGGTACCCCTCCTTTTGAAAAAAAATTCCCCCCCTTTTTGACCATTTTTCAAAAACTATTATTATTACAGACTTCTCTATATTTTTCCTGTAAAATATAGATTGATATCTACAAACGCCTAATACATTGTACATGGATCGGTCTGCAATCTTCGGAGCTAGGGGGGGGGAATGGCCAATTTTTCGTCTTTTTTTGAAATATTTCAAAAAGTATGAAACTCACAGAAATTTCAAAAAGTGTTTTGAAATGGTCAAAACGATACCTTTCATTTGATACCCCATATAGGTAGATACCCCCCCTTTTGAAAAAAAATCCCCCCCCTTTTTGACCATTTTTCAAAAACTATTATTATTACAGACTTCTCTATATTTTTCCTGTAAAATATAGATCGATATCTACAAACGCCTTATACATTGTACATGGATCGGTCTGCAATCTTCGGAGCTAGGGGGGGGGGAATTGGTCAATTTTTCGTCTTTTTTTGAAATATTTCAAAAAGTATGAAATTTACAGAAATTTCAAAAAGTGTTTTGAAATGTACAAAACGATACCTTTCATTTGATACGCCATTTGCCTTCCTAGGTCTCTTTTGAAATTTCAACATCAAAATTTGTACTGAAAATATTCATTTTCATTTTTCATTTATTTTTATATTTTTTTATTTAAATCAGTAATGGCGCACGAAATGTATCATTATTTCAAATTTCAAGTTAATAGCTGCAGTAGTTACTGAGATATTCAAGAAAGAGCGGGGACGGACAAAGCGAGACCATAAGGGTTTCAAAACCGATCTTTGAAACCCTAATAATGAATAGGTTTTACAAATTTATTTCAGCTCAATTCGTCGAGTCGAGAGTGCACACGATTTTATTCTGATATTCCTGGGGATTGCTAGGAAAACGAAAACCGAAAATTCCGAACATTAGCACGAAAATGACTCGGATGCTTCGATTTTGGTTTTTACAAATACGGGCTCCGAGAACTAGTTCTGATTCGACAAGTACTACTTAGACTAACATTATTTGTTCAGCACTTTCCAGAGTCGAGTGAGTTTAACGGTTTCAGGGGTGCCCATTCCACTCATCCAATTTCATTGTCCAATGTATATTTGTTAAAAGTACTGTGATGACTTCATCCAATTTACTAGCAATACCGATTGATTAAATATTGGACAATGAACTTGGGCAAAGATATTGGATGAGTAGAATGGGCACCTAAGCGTTTTCTGTGATTTTTCGTGTACACGGGGTTTTGGAGTCTTCAACTGTTTAACTGTATTAGACAGTGACTGTACGTACCTACTCAGGCGCATTACTCCATCCACAGGTTGAGTGATAGTTACTGCAGTTCATTACATAAGCAAAGAGCGCCCGAGGCCCGTAATGCGATTGCTTTGTATGGGAAATACCCTGCCACTATCTAAAGGTGTCAAATGTGACAATATCCATTGTCAGTTTTGACTTACTGTAAGGTACGTCAGGATGAGTTTTTTAGTTTGGGGCCTGCGGATGATGATTTGCCCATACAGACGTACTACCAAAATTATTTGTAATTCGAGCATATTTTCACCATATCGTGATGTTTTTCGTATTCAAATAGTATTTATCTAGGTCGTTTTTTTCATACACACCTATAATGAAAAATAAGCAAAAATATGTAACTTTATGTACGTTGAAAATTACATATTTTTGTCGTATTTGTTTTGTATAAAAAAAAACAATGATTCTTTGCAACAGTTTGCAGATAGCTTAATTGTTTCTATTGTAAATACTAGTTTTAATTTAAATTTGTTATTTGATTGTTATTTTCTTTCTGAATAAAGACATACTTTATTAGGTATTTATTCAGAAAAAAAAACAATATCTTACGTTTTCTTTGATAAGGAACATAGCTTACATTTTCTTGTTATAGAATAACAACACAATGTCGAAAATACACAAAGTTTTCTGTCATAATTTTTGGTATTACGAAGCACAATAATTTACGAATTGAAATTGCGAGTAGCTTTCGCCGAATCCTTAAGGTGGTGCGTTCCTCTAATTCAATTGCTTTTTAGATTGATTGATTTTACAATGTGCACAAACTTCATATCTGCTAGCATTATTACTTATTCTCCCACGTCCAAAATATTAATTACTGTGTCAACAATCATTTGCATATAAATAGGTAATAACCCAGACATGAAAAACTACGGCTTACTCGCCGAGGAAAGGCTATTAGGCATATTTAAAAATTGAAAAAAAGGAGTTTACTCTTCTTATGATTTCGCCGTGTCATTAACAAGCTCCCACGATTTTACTATAAAAACTATCGTAGTTTGACGAACTCATTACGGATGTAAGTGGATTAAATACGAACCTTATTCACTCACCCTGAAGAAGTCCCTCGTTAAGGGCTGAAACTTTGGTGTTCTTCCAACACAAAAAAGGTTCGTAGTTAACCCGCTTACATCCATACCATAATGAACTCCCACGATTTCTTAACCGCGCACTAGCGAGCCTCATTCACGGCACGGCACCGTCGGTCGTCGCCGTGCCGTGATGAAAACGTGTCGTTAATAAGAGCTCTTAGGCATTGATTGAACACTAAGGAAAATTATATAATGCACAGGATGTTTCTATGTACGCTGACTGCCCTCGCATGTTGATAAGTGTCTAATGTCAGCAAACAGCTCCGATGATTATCTGATGACTTCCTGTCATGAAGCATGCATCGATGATGAACATCTGGGGCGCACTGGGTCATGGTCATGTACTGTGATATGATAACGCTACGCCGGCAACGATTGAGAATCTTCTTCATTGATTTTGAAAGGTCAGCA
Organism: Eupithecia vulgata; assembly: GCA_946478455.1. Taxonomy (NCBI): domain Eukaryota; kingdom Metazoa; phylum Arthropoda; class Insecta; order Lepidoptera; family Geometridae; genus Eupithecia; species Eupithecia vulgata. The sequence continues at coordinate 9,666,954 of OX297873.1, read as the reverse complement.
ATTTCGTTCTCAACTATTTTCAAAGTTATCATATTTTTATTTAGGTCTAGTACTTTAAAGAAAGAAAAATAAAATAAAATAATAGAATTAAATTAAAACTAGTATTTACGATAGAAACAATTGAGCTAACTGCAGACTTTTGCTAACAATCTACAGGTAGCTCCAACTGATCCATACTATACCAGTCGGAAGCGTGCCCAAGACACTGGCTGCATTGCCCCGCTGTATGGCAATGCTGCGCTGTGCCAGATATTCACCAGCTCTCGGGCGGGTCACGTGTCGCTTCGACCAGACGCTTAGATATTTATTTGAAAACCCGGAGAGCCTCGGTACCCCACGGACCTACGGTCTCGACTCCAAGGGGAGCAAATGTGTCATCCATTCCTTTCGATTCTGATAAAAATATTGACGAATTGACATGATATTTTATTAGATTTAATAAATAAACTGGTATTGATATGGATCAGTTGAGCTACCTGTAGAATGTCTGCAGTTAGCTCAATCGTTTCAATTGTAAATACTATTATTGATTGTAGTTTCCTTTGTTAATAAAGATCTATTTCTTTTTAATCTAAGCCAGATGGCATAGTGGCAGCATTGCCACGTTCAATGGTAATGCTAATTAAACGGAAATAAAAGCCAGCATTCCGATTACATGTACCTAAGTGTTTAGAAAATAAGTAATTCAATACTATTTAACGGTTCAGTGCACCACTGCACAAAATGGTGTACCTAAATAAAGAAATACCTAATGCTGGACAAATCACACAGCATTATCTAGCCTCTATCTAGAGCTTGTGATATGGGTACTAGATAACTGAATTGTGCAGCGTTATTTATTTATTAGTATATTTACACATTGATTGGTACCTAGTGCATGGAAAATCCGATTCGCACTGATCAGTCATGACCGTTTTGATCACGCGCCGGAACGTTGGTACCTAGGCACTCTGACACGTTCAATGCCATTATTATTATTCAACTTCGACATTACAAATAACATTAGTTTTACAAATATGAATAAAATTATACAGGCAAAGCTATCAAGGGAGAACAATGAACGGACATAGCTGTTTAGTGTTTATACGTAGCATAAGATGGATATATTAACGTTTGTAGTGTCGCAAAACATAATATGTAACTACCATAGAAGATCAAAACCAGATAACATGTAGGTATCTGGATGGATAATATGCTTCCAAGCCTATATTTCTTTAGATATGCTTTGCTCTGAAGGGCAAGCACGGGATTGTTGTCTTTTGTAGAATAGAAAAAAATTACGTTACTTTGTCATCGAATGCGTAAATTATTTGAAACTTGTTTCTTCAACTTCAATAATGTCCGCAATGTATGGCGATGCGATGTCATTATTATCTATTCTACCCTAGACAACAATCCCCGTGCTTGGCCTACTGTACAAGTCTCTAACTGAGTTGAGATGAGATTTAAAATTAGATAACAACTGTCAAACTTGTCAAATGACGCTAGTTTTCTTTAAAGCATGTCAGAAAATCTAAGGTGCCCGTTCCACTCATCCATTATCTTGTCAAGATTCCTTAGTAATTTGCGTATTTGATTTCAAATGAAATTACATCACATCACACTAATATTAAAAATGCGGAAGTTTGGATGGATAGATGGATATGATTGTTAGGTACTTCTTTACGACAAAAATTCTCAACAGATCGGGCTGAAAAATTGCATAGGTGTAGCTCCATATGCTGAAATAAACCATATGCTACAATTTAACCCATAAAATTTCAGTTTCCTTGGGAAATAATTAACGTGTATACATTTTCACAAAAACAACGCGTGCGAAGCCGCGGGCGGAAACTAGTATCCAAATCTTTGATCAAATATCGGTGTTGCTAGCAAATTTAATGAAGTCATCCAAGTTCTTAGATCAAATGTGCATTAGACAAAGAAATTGGATGAGTGGAATGGGCACCTAACGCTTTTTGTTCATCAATTATCATCATTAATTATCATCATCAGCCTATATTAGTCCACTGCTGGACATAGGCCTCCCCTAATGAGCGTCATAGCGCCCTGTCTTCAGTTGTTGTTCCCGTAAGTTTAAAAATATTGATTAGAAACCCGTCTGAAAAGATTCAATATAAACGATAAAATTCCCATAAGTTCAAGAGAACGCCGATACCTTGACCGATGATGGCGACTGTATCATCCATCCGCATGGCGGATCTTCCGCGACAGACATGTATCGTACACAAAAAAACTAGCGCGTCCGAGCACCGACGACGACGTCCGCATCACTGACGCGCTCGAGCGATGGTCCCCGCACGCGGAGCCGCTCATCGGTCACGCACTAAAATACTCCATAGTATATACACTATATGCATGCAATATACTATGGAGTCTTTTAGTGCGTGACCGATGATCGGCTCATCCGGTCCGCAAGCAACGTCAGCTACCGACGACGTCCGCGACCAACGTCAGCTATTGACGTCCGAGATCAACATCAGTTACCGACGTCCGCGACCAAAGTCAGCGACCGACGTCCGCGACAGACAAACAGCGGCATAAAAAATTGCCAGGCCACTGGTTTGTGCGTAGTTCCATGAACGCACGGTAGACGCGACGCGACGTTCCAAGTCCAACTCCCATTCTAATGGAATGGAATGATTAGATGACGTCTACATATCAAAGAAGTATAAAATTTTTGACGATATCTGACGCGGTGGGCGAGATTCCACCTGCAACGCAGGAGGTTGCGCTTTCAATTCCCGCCTCGAGACAAATAAATAAATAATGCTGGACAATTTACACAGCATTATCTAGCCCCAAGCTAAGCAGAGCTTGTATTATGGGTACTAGATAACTGATATACATAATACAATAAAATAAATGTTTGCACTATCTGCAGATATTTGTTCCAGGTGTTCTGGTCGTTTTCTTTGTACAATAAAATATATATATATTATATACAGTTCATCATCATCATCATCATCAGCCTATACCAGTCCACTGCTGGACATAGGCCTCCCCTAATGAGCGCCATAGCGCCCTGTCTTCAGCTTGCCGCATCCAGCATCTGCCAGCAGTCTTTCGCAAATCGTCATCCCACCTGGTAGGAGGGCGTCCTACACTACGTTTTCCGAGTCGCGGTCTCCACTCAAGAACACGTTTACCCCAGCGGTTGTCGGTTCTTCTCGAAATATGGCCAGCCCACTGCCATTTCAGCTTGCTAATCCTTTGAGCTATGTCGGTAACCTTGGTTCTCTGTCGGATGTATTCGTTGCGAATCCTATCCTTCAGAGAAACTCCGAGCATAGCTCTCTCCATAGCTCGCTGTGCGACTTTAAACTGGTGGACCAGCCCTACCGTGAGTGTCCACGTCTCAGCTCCAGTATATACAGTTGTGGTCAACTAATTAGGGACATTCAAGATAGTGTAGAGCAATAACCGTTATGTTCATATAAATATAAAAACAAATTCACAATTTGGTTCAACTAGAGAGTGTCTCTAATTAGTTGACCACGACTGTATATTTATATTGTATTGTACTTTGAATATCAGTGTAGGTACCCATAAAACAAGCTCTGCTTAGCTTGAGGCTAGATAATACTGTGGGAATTGTCCAGAACTACTTATTATTTACTAAAGATCGTATAACCAATGTCAGGGATTCTTACAAAATGCCACATCTCATCAAAAGACACTTCGAATACAATCAAATTGCCCCCGATGCTCTCGCTTCACCTTCTGACACTTTCACCTCAGAAGGAACATTACTAGAATTTACGTCATTGGTACGGCCTGCAATTATATCATCATGAAATCAGCTGCTGGTTAAGTGGCACACTGACACACTGCCTCTGGACCGAAATCTTAGTTTTTGTTCATGGTTATTGTATTTTCTTACTATTGCCACAGTTAATAGTTAGTAGTTATTTAACTATGTTAATTTTGCATTCGGGATTGACCATTAACTGTTACTGCGGTGGCAACAGAAGATTTCATCTCTGATTACGTTTTTGTACGTTATGGGATGTAAAAATGGCTGACACTAATTCGTTTCTACGAAAATATTACGAATTCGGAGTTAATTTGTTTGTTCGTTTGCCAATTTTCTGTGTTACCGATTCACTGTTTTATTCGTCTTTCAAGTTCCACATAATTTTCTACGTTATGTACATCGTTTATAATGTTGCGATTTGTCATGGGATCCATTCTGGCAGATCACTACCAGCACATTTACCTACTTTGAGCAGGTTGTGTAAGACAAAACAAATTTTATCATAGACATAAGAGTTCGAAACAATGGATAGTTTCGTAATCTTATTTGAAATGGTGAACATGATTATTATAATCATAAGTATGTAAAAGTTTTGTGAATATGATGAGATTTTATTCAGAGGAAAATAAAATCCATACTTTTTAAACTTTAGTGATTTGTTATTATGTTAAACAATATGGGAAAAATCAGGAACGATTTAAGCATAAAATTTGAGTTTCTTGACTCGTTCCACTGGATTCGGACCAAAGCAGGACGAGTCAGGAAGAACTTGATTAATCGGGTGGGTATTATGTGACCACGATCGTTGTAACGCGATAGAAACATACGGAAAAATAAAACAAAAGGTACGTGAAAATACCCGATAAATAATGACATACTATCCATTCATACAGCAGCCTGATATACCTACCTATAAGTAGTTATGTGATACAGCTACTTAATCTACTAGTATAACAAATCCGGAAGTTTCTATCTTTCAGTCAGACTGTTACCTTTTTATGCCTAAAAACCGACTTCACCAACAGATGGTTCAATTTTAAACAGTTGTTTTGACGTTTTGTTTGACATAAGTTTTCATATATTAAACGTCAAATATAACCGATGAATTTGGTGAACATACGCCTTAATGGCTGAACAGATCTTGTTGAAATTAGGCATGGAGATACATAGTTTTCCGGGTGGACGTATGAGCCATTTACCCGGGATAACATGCGCGAAGCCGCGGGTGGAAGCTTGTAAAAGAAACTCATACATTACTAATACAAATAACTCTTTTATCGCTAATATTGCAGTGATAAAGGACAGATATGTTTAGTCAGTTACAATCTTTACGCTTCGCATCCGAACCGTCCAATGTTTTGCAATATTTACATTTACTCACCCGTATTCCGTGAAGAGCTTATACTTTTCTCTTTTCATTTCCAAGCGTTTACAAATAAAGCGGTCGCGTTTCACTGTTCATTTCACAACACGTAGTACAATCCATTACATAAACTTATAATTTGCAAATATGCAAGAAATGTACCGTCTCATCACGTCACTGCCTGAAACAAAGAAATAAAATTAGATTAGTAACGCATTAGCGAAACACCTATACAATTTGCAAAAGTTGCGAATAAGTTTTTTTTCCACTTTGTTCTTTTTTTTTCTTGCCTTATACATGAATGTAATAATAATTTCTTGTTTAGTTATAATAATGCTAATGTGTAGATAGTTTTGGTTAGTAAATTACCTACCTACTAGTTTAGACACACTTTTCAATTACCTACTTATTTGTAGTACGCACGCTCGTCACCCAAATGTTATTTACTTACTTATTATTAGCAATTAGCCCTAAGTTCTCATTTTAAGTGAATTTTTATAATTCATATGAGAATAAAGTTTCTTAAAACAAAAAGTTGTGGGACACATATAAAGAGAGCCTATGAGTATTTAAATTTAACTTAGTACCTTTATATGTCGTTAGAGATTGGTTGTATATATATATATATTTCCTATAAGAAGCAAAGTTAAAGTTCCAAACACTCATAAAATTAAATATTAATTATTAGATAAATAAGAGGAGAACTCAGTGCCTAGACAAACCTAACATAGGCTTTAAGGCTTTGAGTTCTAACCTAACCTAACCAAGCTATGTAACGAATTTTTTAAGAATAAATTATATCTATCTATCTACCAAAATTGAGTTTCAAATATTAAAAACAATCGGTATTTTCTATAATTAATTCTAATAGCTCTAAGTTGTTGTTGTAATGGTACATACTCAAATATTTTTCCGGCAAAGTTCAGGGATTCTTCTATAAAGTTCAAATGCCTTAAGGCTGTGTTACATTGAATGGCACACATTGTGCTTGTGTATCATTAAGTTATGAGAGGTATCATTCGTTATACACAGTATAAAATAAACTCACGAAACGTATGGAATTTATAGACCAATGGTTCTATTCAGAAGCTATATAATTATGTTTTGATGACGACTTTAACAAAGAGCAGCAATATTTACGATTAACTGAGATAACCTTGGTGTTGCTTTTGCTGAATAATAATTAATGTATTCCATCATTTAACTAAATAGATATATAGCTTCAAGTTACAACCAAGTTATTGATAGACTGAGCTAAATACAACAGCTACCTGCAGGTCATTGCAGGAAGGCTGGACACAGCCTCTTCCTTCATGCAGCACTGGACGAAGGCTCATGTTTTCTGTTAATTTCTTGTTAATATATGTAATGTCTATTTCAATAAACTATTTTTTAATTTGGATTTAATTTAAAATTTAATTTTGGTTAAATTTATAATTTATTGTATTAATTGATCCTTAATGTATTGTAATTTTTCTGTATATGTTTGATTTTTATTATTATTATATGGACTATGTGCTGTCTGCAAATGACATAAATAATGTTACTCTTCTTTTGTACGTTAAATGTTTATCTTCTTATTTCCAAAATACGATACCTTTCTTGTTTTATTCATAAATACATAGTTAAGGATGTGCGCTTGATGTCTTTAGCTGTAATAAATACTTTTTTCTTTTACATTTATTTCAGACACAGTAAGTATTACTGTGTCTCAAATAAATGTGATTTAATATAATTTAATTTAAATAACTCTCTATAAAAGTAAAGAGCATGCTTCTTTTGTGATTCCGCACCATTTCAATGCGTGTCGCCACACCATTCTCTTCAAATACAATGATGATCATTACAACCTCTTCAATCTTAGGCCATAGTTTACTTGGGTAATTTTATTTAGATTTCAAGCAATTCTGCATCGAAGTCGTGTCTACACAGTGTCCGTTGCAAGTCTAGTCTTTAATCATAACTTTAATGGTTACAATAATGGACAATGTAATGTTTATGGTCGTTAACGTTCTATTACCTTGCCTTTTACATTCATTTGTTGAACCAACCATTTTATGTATGTAAAATACGTGGGTAGGCAAATTGATCTTCACCTACGCTACGCATGTAGTCCCGTAAATTCTTTACTTATACACAAGTCTTTGGAAAAACAGAAACTAGTAATTCGAAAAAAAAATACAAATCTTCTTGCAGTCATTACAACGGTAATACTGCATATATAAATGTGACATAAAAACTGATGTACTTAATCATGATTGTAGATTGTTTGCAACAGTCTGCAGTTAGCTCATTGTGTCTGTTGTAAATACTAGTTTTAATTTTATTTTATTATTTGATTGTAATTTTCTTCCTCACTAAAGATCTAATATATCTATGATTTGATGCAAGGTATATTTTAGTGTAGGTAATATTTGAACCCTTTTGTGTTCTCCATTACAGAAAATGTTCTGCATTAAGATGATATTGACAAGAATGAAGACAGGGAACCGATTGACCCAAGCATTGCTAAAAGTCCCTTTAAATGTGTTTAAACCTCTGTTCAAACCGTTTCCTTCAGTTTAGATCTTCGACATAGGAACCTATTTTGAAATGATAGGTGGTTCTAATGAGACCGAGTTTGTTTGCTCTTTCATACCGCATGATTAATTTTAATATCATTCGTGGATACTTGATTACTTTCATCGATAATTCTAGATCACGAGGAGCAAAACCTCGTGCAAGTGTTGCTCGAGTCTGGATCGTGGGAACGCTGTGCCGCAGTAACATGCTCTGTCGTCAATCTGGATTGCGACTATATTAGTGAAATACATTGCTTATCATATTCCAATGAGATAGTGCTACTGCATTGTCTGTTTTAGCGCGCAATCTCAGGTCAAGTTAATCTTTTCATCTTAGGTCTTCTTCTGATCGTAAAGCGCAAGGTTGCAAAGATAATGTGCAAGTATCCGTCCATATATCAGATCAGTTTATCGAAATCCACCATCCATCAGAATCCACCAGTTTCACAGTGATTGAAAGTGCTCGACCCGACTACCGGCCGCTGCGTAACCGCTGAGAATTGATCCTTAATCCCTCCGTGAAGTAGCACCGCAACCGAACGCACTATCTTGAGTTTTTTTACCTAAGGAATCTCCGGTCAGGTTAATCTCTTAATTTCAGGTCCTCTTCTGAACGTAACGCGCAAGGTTGCAAAGATTATGTGCGAATATCCTTTCATATATCAGATCAGTTTATCGAAATCCACCATCCATCAGAATCCACCAGTTTCACAGTGATTGAAAGTGCTCGACCCGACTACCGGCCGCTGCGTAACCGATGAGAATTGACCCTTAATCCCTGCGTGAAGTAGCACCGCAACCGAACGCACTATCTTGAGTTTTTTTTACCTAAGTAATCTCCGGTCAGGTTAATCTCTTCATTTTAGGTCTTCTTCTGAACGTAAAGCGCAAGATTGCAAAGATAATGTGCGAATATCGGTCCATATATCAGATATACCCGCCCCGCTGCGTTCCCGGAATTGACCATTAATGACTCCGTGAAATTGCACCGTAGCCAAATGCACTAATCTCGAGATTTTTTTCACTTAAGTAATCTACGTGGTGATACTGCAACGACACCATTCTTATAGTAAAAGGTTTCGTCAGCAAAGTTGGGCCCTCGATCGATTTTGTTATTTTCAAAGAACAGTACTTAAAACATTGAGTGTAAGAGGTGATGACTAGTTGCATTAAGTTTAAGTAGGTACATTTTAAAGGTACCTTTAAGTAACATTATTGTGTAACTATCAGTGGATTCCTGTAAATAGCCCTTCACTATAATGTATTACCTAGTTAATTATATTGTGCTGATGGTTTCCCTAAAATAAATAAATAAAGAGTTCAGACTCTCACTAAGCGGTTGTGGTTATTTATCAATCAGCCATGCTCGTTCTAGAAATCGGACTCCTGATTATGCTTGTGGTTGTGGTTTGTTTCGCTATAATGTCAAATTACCATAAATGGAAATAGTAAAACCGCCTCTGATGCTTAACCACTCTCTATTAGGTATTGTACCTAAGCTGAAAGTCACGGGTCAAACTTAAGGGCATTGCGGATTTCTTTTCTGCGACGCGGGTCATAAAATCGCTTTCGAAACCGTAAGTTACTCGTAAAATTGCGTCGAATGGTTTGGTGTGGTTCCCTGCTGTTAATCCTTAATCCTAATTAGGTACCTACAGAATGTTGTACCTACTTGGATTGCAAAATGTTGGCCTTCGTTTTAGAGTTGAAGGGATTGTAAGTTTGGATGTAATTCAATTATTTATAGATAAAATAGGATGATTTCTATAGCTTTGTTATATGTATGCCACGAATGATGACATGTGTGTAACATGTGTTAAGCCGAAGGGATTCCGGACCGCGAGGGAAAAAACATTTGTGAGACTTTTTTTAAAATCAATCACGTTAGCACGTTTATTATTATTATTTTTTTAATTAGAGAATTTATTCCTTCATTTTCGTGTTCTGTTTAAAAATAATGCTGGACAGTTCACACAGCATCTAGCCCCAAGCTAAGCAGAGCTTGTGTTATGGGTATTAGATAAATTTTATTATGTTCAGCAATATGTAAAATATCTATCTATGTAAGATATACATAGATAGATATTTTATATAGAAAACGTCCAGAACACCCTGAACAAATGTCTGCAGATCATACAAACATTTGTCCCGAGGCGGGAATCAAACCTACAACCTCCTGCGACGCAAACAGACCTTCGCCGACTACGCCACTGAGATCGTCAATCAAAAGTCGTTTTACGTGTATTCTTACTTTATTATTATACCTAGTTTTGATATTTTAAATGGTTTTTTTTTTAATAATTTCCCCTTATATCTAAGTAGGAAAATATCCAACAGCGCGAAACGTTTAATGAGGAGCAAATGGGTTTGATGAAAGAACTGCAAAAACATTTGTGAAATATTAATTATAAAAAATTATAACAAGTGCGCGTCATACAAAATTTTAGCCGATTAAGATATTTTTTTAATTTACTTATTTATACCTTATTGATTTTCTGACTTAAGCAATTTAAGTTAAGCAAAAGGGAACGAGGGAACAGAATTCGTTCAATAAGTCCCAGTACTCAATTTGCTCAACTGAGTTTCGCAATTCACTTGAGCAAAAGGGAACTCACGGTATTTTGGTTACCAAAAATTCGATCAGGAAAATAACAATTCAGACGCCATGACCAGTAAAACGAAGCATCGCAGGGTTTATTCTGGACTTATATAATGATAAATGATTGAATTTACGATCAAAACATTGCCTAGTAGTTGGATTGCAACACTCCGGCCTTCATATTGTAGTTGTGCAGGACCTCTGCCTCTCGATTCAAGCTGTAATTACTCATTACTCTAATGGATCTCCGATCGGTGTTTATGCTCTTTGTCACGAAATGATAATAACATGCGCCAATCCAAGTAGGTTCTTATCTACTTGCGTGCCGTAGAAACGATTATGTAAAGCCTCTATTGTGAATTACGATTCAAAACATTATTGTGCTGAATTATTGACTGTTTTATAATAAACATACTGTAAAATGTACCGTACCTACCTACTTTTAACGATTGTCGATTAAGTTGGAAGTTTCGAAATAAAGGACCCAGAACAAAGGTCCTTTGCTTCGACGAAAAGTCAACCTGTATTTATTCTGTTCGTGCTCAACTATAAAATGGCAAACTAGGTATTATTCTAAACCGGTGCAATTGCAAAATACTTTATGCAAATGTCTAAGTAGCTGGGGTAGGCTAAAACACTTTTTTAAATTGGATGTCAACTAGTCGGCTAGAAGGACGATAACATTAACACGTAGGTATTAAAAGTAAACACGAGGAAAATCAAAATGCAAATATGGTGACGATCGCTTCTCAGTTTACGCCGAGGTTTGCGCAAGAGCACAGCATCGATCACCTACGTCCTTGCCCGAAATTCCTTTAACAACGTCACCCTGTAGGTACATACATACATACACCTAGCAGGTAGGCAATAAACAATATACTATATTGCCTTGGACTGTGTCACGCTACGTTTTTGCGATTGGGTGCGAATAAATGATCAAACTTTGATAACAATATAATTTTAGTGTTTACCCACTCAGAGAACGCTCAATATTCACAATTCATACACATACACTTCATAAAACGATAAACATTGTTAATGGTTATAAAATTAATTTTCAAAAAGCAATAATGACCAAGCCATGCAGATACTGCATGGATTTTTACTCTGCGTTCAATGTGAAATTTCTGGTAAGAGTACACCTAATTTACATTGCTAACACCTGTTCCTCTCAAATGTCGTGAATTTAATCGTAATATACAAAAATTTACGAGATAATTGTATTAACTAATCAATTTATCATACTAAGAAATGACAATGTTTCGGATTTTTCTTGCAATGGGTAAAAGATAAATACACATATTGGTTACATTATTGCTTACAATTTTTTTTTTTATTTTATTTTTCTACAATATTTATTCTTATTAGGCAATAATGTTCTAGCCACGCAGATGCTGCATGGCTTACGTTAGGCTTACGTGAAAACAGACGTTTTTCATATAGGTAGCTTTTTACCGCAATAATTACAATGATTTTCGCCATGGATACGCAGACACAATTCTGAGGTTATAGACGTGGCTAAATTTGTAAAACTACCTAGGTGTGAGAAACTATAGCACATTGTTTGGTATTAACTTCACGTCTTGTGACTGGCATAGCGGTGTGAGTGTGTGAATCGAAAACAATAGACGGGCAGAATCGCGTAGCTAAGCTTCTATCCATTGTTTGTACAAAAAACCAATCACTGGTCGAGGTCTTAATTCATGAATGGTCAAAGACAATATCATAATCTCTATCGTTAAGATACGATATTGTATTTGCATTGTATAAATTAGGTACCCTTAAGCAAGTTGTGAAATCGCTAATGGATTTTTACCGGCGAACACCGAGTTAGAGTAAGAACAAGATTTCAGATACCAGTGGCCAGTAGAGACTCTGGCAAATGTCAAGAGCACTGCTGCACCTAAGTGGTTTTGTAATTTAAGGACCTATTCGGTAATAAACAAGTATTATAGTAATTATATTTTACTAATATCGATAGAGTTTCAAGTGGAGTCAAGTTACATAAGTACACTTTTGTGCTAAATTCAAAAAGTATGTATAAATGCCAAGGTAGACTTCATAAGAAAATTCTTAGGTAAAACCTATGAAGCTCACAATTGTAGCCGTAGTCTTGTTAAGAACCTCTTTTTAAAATAGAGGAAGTAGCGATAATTATCTGGCAATAAAAACCCTTGTTTCGACATTTTGTGCCGGTTGCTGAAACAGATGCCGGTATCTCATGATAATTGTCTGAATGCGTCTCCCTTGGGGCGAGTTGGGCAACAGTTTATAAGTTTTATTCCTTTATGTAACGGCTTGATTAACTTCATTCTTCATGAGCATGAGAACTGACCCCTGGTCCAATTATTGTGCTGAATACACGCGATATAATAGAGATCTGCTAAAACGAAATACTATGACAATGTATGCACTATTATAATTCGATAGTTTTGCACAGTCTGCGTACTTTGTATATTACCAAGATTCTGTATTTGTTTCTATTAAGCTAAGACACTTAAAACGACTCATTTACAATAATTTATGGTAACCTGAGTTATTTCTATTTAATAAAATTTCATCATCATCATCAGCCTATACCAGTCCACTGCTGGACATAATAAACCTGGGTCTATTCAAGACAAGAGTGAATAGGTATCTTCTAGACCTTCGTGATACATTGTCGGCCACATCTTCACTTACCATCACGTGAGATTGTGGTCAAACTAAGGTCTATTTACTATAAAAAAATAACTTTTCTGTTTTTCAGTCTTCTGTCTCTACCGAACTTATTTCATAATTTCCATAAACCATGACTTTCTTACCAAATGCTTTGACGAAGACAAGGCTTTACAAAATGTTACGAAATATTTTTTTAATGATATTAGATCCAGTTGCGGTTGTATTGTCTTGAGCTCGTCAGACCGAGCCGTCCGCGTCGTCGCCATTCAGAGTAAAATGAATTATACCCATATTTTGTAGTCGATTCTGTTGGTACATATAAGAACATAACAAATCTTTCAAACCTTTCGATCGTGAAGAAAAAACAGCAACGTAACAATACGGCTACATATCGCACCCCTAGAACACACAGCGCTAAGTCATAATATCACTTTTTTCAGTATCGACGAAAAAGTGTTTTCTGCTTTTGTATATAATAATCTATATCTAATCCAAATCTTTATACATGTACCATATTGCCCACGTCCAGTCAGAGAGACTCGTAAACGTGCGTTATTTGCTCCTACTCCTTGCAAAACGAACGCAGGTATGCGCGCTCCACTGCATAGAATGACAAAAGCATATAGGTAATAAGTACTTCTCTGAAACTGATCCATTTGACACTTCACCTGCTTTGTTTAAGAAAACCATCAACAATATCTTATCATCTGATATCATATAAAATAACTTAATGTTTCATAAGTGCAAATCTTAGACAAATGTAGCACTAACACCACCCGTTTCTACAGTAACTTGCGGATAACGGGGCTGGTTCACTTGTAGAAATAAGTTTATTTAAGTTTCTATTGTTAATATCTAAGTGTTACTGTTAGTTATCCCTAAGAAAATAAAATAAAAATAAAATAAATAAATATATACTTATCATCAGTCAAATTAGTTTAGATTTTGTACCGGTCTCCTTTAGATTATTTATTTACTTTAGATACTTTAAATTTCCTTTAGATACTTTAGATTTCCTTTTGATTATACTGTCTTTGGTCAATTATAAGTCCAGTCATAGATCCAGTCCTATTTAGGCTTAGTATGGTATTCAAAACTAGTTCTTGACTATTGGTTTTGATTGGCAGATTTTCCACTACAGTGTAACAAAGGACCGGATAAAGGAAACAGCCAGCATAGCTGCATCGAATACCACTAGTAAAAATATTTTGATGTTGAATTCTCAGGCTAAGGTATCCATAGTTTCAGTTGCTGACGCTGTACAAATAAACAAATGTGCAACAGTATTTAAATTAAATGTCAAAATACTTAAAATGATAGACATTCGAACATTAATCATTGTATAGTAAAGCTGCCTTGACATCTAAGTAGTTTTATATAGCTTATACTAGTACGTTTCTACGCTAAAAGACATATTGCGTGTCTAGGCAGTTTATGAATAAATTATACCAAGTTAAAAACAATGTTAATACCTACAGACACAGTTTACAGACAGTTTAGATTCAGATACAACATAGTTTTATATTAAATAAGACTCAATAATAACAATAGAGCAAGAGTTTATCCTTGCTCTACTGTTATAATTCATTGTAGTGGGTAGAGTAATGTAATATTTTTTAATATTTTTCCTACACATGAGTTTTACTTAAAACAAACGTTTAAGCGCTTGTTACTTAATCAAAAGTTTCTATTTTACATATTAAAATCTGCAGAGGTCCCAATAAATTCATTTGCACTTGGACAAATTGTAAAATGCAAACCAGAGCTGCCGTAAATTGTTATAATTGAGGACAAGGATTTCGGGCTAAGGCATTCGTGCAAGCGGCGCGGCGCGGCCGCAGGCGAGGCGATGTCCAGCGCTTTGGTAAAACAACTCACCCGCACATTGGGCTGCCCTTGCCCTGACGTCGACGGCTAACCAGTGCCGGACTTCCGCCGGATACAGTTATTATTAGCTCAACACATCACTATCACTAGGTTATATGTCGCAGTTGCGAAAATTCGGAGGTCGCCGGCAGAGAGCGCCGTCGCCGCGCGATCACTGAAAACTAAAACCGCGTTCACTCTCGCGCTACACCGCGTCGCCGAGGCGCCTGCGCCTGCTCCACCCGAATGAAAGCGAGTTGGAAAGGGACAACTGTACATTTCATTCTCTCATTCGCAAGGAGAAAAACAGTGACAGCTTTCCTATCTGACGACGGTTGACGATCGATGGTTGAATATGCAAGTTTGCTGTCCTTAATTGCTGGTAGAGTAGGCGCTCTACCAAGGTAATGAAAACATTGCAAACACTTTCGTTAGGAGCCAAAACAACTGACTGTTACTTAGGTATCTAATTTAATTAAAATATCATTTATGTATGCATCAAACAGACTGAAGACATTATCTTAATTAACACTTCAATAAAATTAATTTACAATCGCTAGATATTATAAATTAAAACATGAATTTGTGCGTCTACAAAGTAAATCGTAAGGTGCAACGCTACTTCCTTATAGTCGAACGCATAATAAGGAAATAGTGAGGGTGATTGGTGCGGTGAGTCTGAGTACGCAGCCGCATGGAACAATGCAGCTCTACTCGCATGATTGTGATTGTCACTAGCTGTGGTTATCGTCACCAATATTACCTAGTAGTACCTGCCAATAGATCGATAACCGATTACGATTTTGAAAATAATAAGTCCTGCATTATGAAAGACGAAGAACTTTTCTAGTTTCTATGAAAAAGTGAGTTTTTGTAAAAACTATTTTTTTTATTTCTTAAGTCGATAATAAATAAATAAATATATGGCGACTATGTGCCAAAAGTTGTTGGAACATCTTCATAATTTAATATTTTAAATTCAACAATTAAACAGCATAACAAAATATAAACTCGAAAAGTTTATCGTCTTTTTTTGACCTCTGTGGCGCAGTGGGAAAAGGCCTGCCTGCGACGCAGGAGGTTGTGGGTTCGAGTTCCTCGGGACAAATGTTTGTACGATCTGCAGAAATTTGTTCAGGGTGTTCTGGTCGTTTTCTATGTATAATAAAAAAATATCTATCTATGTATTGTATTATATTATGTATATCAGTTATCTAGTACACATAACACAAGCTCTGGTTAGCTTGGGGCTTGATTGATAATGCTGTGTGAAGCATTATTTATTAATATTTAATTTTTTTGCACGTTTGCATGTTTTAAGTGTGTGTATCTTGTATGCGTTATTTTAAACATACCTACTCATATTACACAGAACCTCTGTGGACGTAAAAATATCTTATAGGCCGTCTTCATCCTAAAACAGGTCAACTATTTGACCTCAGATACCGACCTGCGCAATGAAATAGTAAAGAACGCAATATTGATGTAATCTTGATGTAATCTTGTTATATAATCTCAATACAAGGAATCAGAGCGTGCAGAATATAAAGCCACGGTTCGTTGATTTGAATTCTGGATATAAATTAAAAATAATTTATTTTCACTAACTGTATGCAAAACCGGTGTGATCGTCTTATGTTTTTTGTACACTGAAGGCTTACTTCATTACATTCAATTAATTAAGTATTGTTATGGTAGGTATCCTTTGTCCGCAGTTGGACTCCTTTTAGTCAATTGTGCGTTGTTTTTGCTAGCATAGCCAGCCTAACTCCGTCCAGAAGTGCAGAAACATCCTGGGGTCTTCACAGGCTTCGCGGAGTGACCTCGGCAAGTTGAGGATTTCTGTTTGTTGTGCTGTTATCCCCTCGCATTCCAGGATTACGTGGGCAGCTGATTCGCCGTCGGCACCCTCTACAAAGAGGGCTGTCCGTTGCTCCGATGGTGAATAAGTGTTTGTTTAGTGCGCAGTGTCCTGTTGGTGTTCCCACCAGGATACGCAGGTCCGATCTGTTTAGGTTCAGTAGGCGTTTTGATAGCTTCAGTGATGTTGATGGAAGTGCCGCTCTGGCTTGTTTGCAATCTAGCAGGCGTGTCCATCGTTCGTTTTGCGATTCTCTAGTTCTAAGTGTATTGTTATGGTAAACAGAGTGCCTTTTTGAGATAAGAATGGATGACCAAGTCGAAACTATGAGAGTTAGAAAACCGCGAGAAGTGCCATTCTATGACTTTTTCATTTATTTATTTATATTTAAATGTCCGTGGTATGAACCGTAAAATAATTCCCATGAAGGCTGCCTGGCAGAGATCGCTCAAAGCGATAAGGCCGCCCATTGTACAACGTAATCTAAGTTATTTCCTGTCCTGTGTATCTGTCTTATTTGGTGTGCAATAAAGAGTAATTGTATTGTATTGTACTTTTTTATACTCTGAAATTAATGAATTATTATTTTATATAATAATAAAACATAGGCCTCTCTAAACCACGACATAACTAATAGGGAGCACGTGAACGGATTTCGATTGCCCCAGATTAAGCCGAGTTTCTGCTATGGGTACTAGGTAACTGATGTAGGTACATAGTACAATACAGAGATCGATATGTTTAATCATACTTAATAGAAAACGACCAGAACACCCGGAACAAATACATATCTGCAGATCGTACAAATATTTGTCCCAAGGCGGGAATCGTACCCGCAAACTCCTGCGTAGCAGGCGGACCTTCGCCCACCGCTGCAATGTTGTGTGATCAGACCATCCATTTATTTTTTTCTTTACAATAATAGCACAGACAATTAAACCGATATGACGACCCCTGTGGCGCGGTGGGCGAAGGTCCGCCTGCGACGCAGGAGGTTGCGGGTTCGATTCCCGCCTCGGAACAAATTTGTGTACGATCTGCAGACATTTGTTCAGGGTGTTCTGGTCGTTTTCTATTTATAATAAAAAATATGTAATTATGTATTGTACTATATTATGTATATCAGTTATCTAGTACCCATAACTTACACAAGCTCTGCTTAGCTTGGGGCTAGATAATGCTGTGTGAATTGTCCAGCACTATTTATAATTTATTTATAATAATAAAAGTACAAACGATCTTAGGGTAATCTATGATTAATTTGAATTAAATTGCTTTCAAATCTCACCCTTTCTTTTCTTTCCTATGACCCAACATATAATCTGGTTTAAGAACTATGAACATGAAATCCATTAAGATTAACAAAGTAAAGCTGAAATACATAATTGGAGGTCAAAGCTTATTGTTAAGTAGAACCTTGTATCTGATTAGATATTGCAAGCTTTGTGTGAGGCGCCCGTAGGCTGTGAAAGTGAATTAAAATTAAAATTTAATTATAGGTAACATTGTTTAGGGTAAATTGAACGTTCTGTTAAGGCGCATACCCCACCTAAACTGGCGCCGCCACCTACTTTATGTTATTATTCCGTTTAACAAAGGAATTTTCAAAAATCCATCTTCCAGTTTGTGATACCTATTATAAGCTTTTTTTAATTCCTCTGTAATAGTTTTATTCTAATTAGTTTAGGCAGAAATACGAAGTTGCCCTTGGTGGCCACCAAAATCTATTTTCGTATCTCTGCCTAAACTAAATATAATAAAACTATTACAGAGGCATTAAAAAAAGCTTAATATGCTAGGTATCACAAACTGGAAGATGGATTTTTGAAAATTCCTTTGTTAAACGGAATAATAACATAAAGTAGGTGGCGCCGCCAGTTTAGGTGGGGTATGCGCCTTAAACAGGCGTGGTGCCAGAGTTTTTGAAAATCACATCACATTTCTTAATTAAAATGCGTTTTGCACTTAATTAAAATCTTATAATAATGCGAAATTTTAAATGAATGGGTGTTTGTTTTACAAGCCAACGGGTCGGATCAAAATTAAGTACTTATAGATTTTAGACCTGAACCAAGAAAAACTTATAAGGTTTTTGTTGGTATAATGCATAAGCCCTTGCACTCGGGGTAATCTCTAAGAAATTAAATATCTATTATCCCAAAAAAAAAAAACGATATTGGCGAGCCGTTGACCCGTGACTTTCCCTCATATAGGGAATCATCTAAATTACTGAGTTACGAAATCAAGTAGCCGTCGAGTAAAATCTTCTGGATTTCCTTCGGTCTCAAGCGCCGTTAGTTCCACACCTGCAGCGGAAACTGAAGTTTATCCCATCCTATGACAAAGTTACACGAGAGGTGTTGCCGTAATTTTTTGGGATATTATTTAATTTCTTATATCTATAAGGTTAAGTGAC
The DNA here is from genome assembly GCA_946478455.1 of Eupithecia vulgata. NCBI lineage: Eukaryota > Metazoa > Arthropoda > Insecta > Lepidoptera > Geometridae > Eupithecia > Eupithecia vulgata. The sequence goes on along the minus strand of OX297873.1, from coordinate 9,647,870 downwards.
TTTGTTTATTTTTAACCGATAAAAAAGGAGGTTCTGTATTTGGTTATAAGTACCTATGTATGGTTTTTTTGGGTAAGTTGATTTCTCCGTCATTAAAGATTCGATGATTCTTTTGCAATGTTTGAGGTGGTCCCATGAAATAAAATAACAATCAAATTTAATTTAAATTAAAACTATTATTTAATGTAATATTAAATTAATACTTTATATTAATCTAAAACTTAGATGATTAGTCATTAAATAACCGGGGCTGGTTATTTAATGACTAATCATGATCATTCCCATGAAATTAATAAAATTCTATTCCAGAGGGATCAGTATTTTTTTTCGCAGAACATAAAAAAACAGTTTAAAACTAAGGGATCGGTTTTGTTTTTTATATAATAAAAACATTATTTTCATTTCTGCTGATTGCAGGAGGAATTATTTCAGTACTTATTATTTAAGCGTTAGGTTAATATTTTCAAAACCTATTAGTAACTAACAAGCGAAGGGAAACAAGACAACTAATCATACGGTTACCTCGAAAGCCGGATCTTATTTATTACTAGCTGTTTGCATTGTGTTGCAATTTCGAACCATTTTGTGCTAAAATGCGGGCGGCAATCACTGCAGTCGGTATGATAGGCGGCTATAATCACCACCATTCCACAGCCACCTACTGAGTATTATGTAACCTGAAGCCTGAATATTAAAGCCCAGGTAGATGTGAATTGGGCGAATTGGGGTTATTTTAAAACAATTTTACTACGTCATCTTTATTGTAAAGTTTTGAAAAAAAAAATACATAATAATCTATGGGCTACAGGCCTTTGATTCGAAAATTAAAAAAAACTATTTTAAATATCAGAAATAATTGTGCAAAGTACCATCTGTTTTTTTAATTTTTACAATTTTTCTCCTAAACTATCACTCACAAGATTTTTTTATTGTCACATAAATACCATATAAAAAAAGAATACTGAAGGCTTATTTTTTTGAATTAATATCTTAATTAAAAGATAATCAGCAAAAACTTGATCTTTGACCTTACACCGCTCTGTTCTATCCCGCTCCTTTAAACGCGAAATCCTATGCCTATCCTATTCATAAAATGGTGTCTTATACCTAAGAAGGTAATTTGGTTGAGTACGTAGAATTCTACTTACTTTGCAAATGCCATTTTTAGATAGACGCCTGCGTTATGTGCTAAAAACGTGGTCATAAATTATGATCGCTGTCTATGTTCCGTCACGGGTTAGTATAATTTTAGCAGCGACATCTATGAGCGCTGGTGGAAGCTTTTTATTATCAAGGTATACTTTGCTAACTAATTCTTAGGTAGGCTTATTATATACCTACAGGATGTTTAGCAGACCGTGTGTCATATAGTAACTGGAGTACGTGGAGCCAAGTCCAACATTTTGGCGGCTTTTTTAACCCTGAAAAGCCGCTCTGCTATTTTAAAGAATTAATTTAAGGATTTTTGTTTTTTCTTCTCAAATTTGGAGTATTTTAGTAGGTAGTAGGTACTATAAACTTTTGGACGAAATAACATGGCTTGCAATATTTTTTACTTACAGTCCTAACCTAATACAATAAATTTTTACGTGAGATTTAAGTAAATAAAAACAAGCCAAGTGAGAGTCAAATCGCACACGGAGTTAAGTATCATCGCTTAAAACTATTTCGGAAAAGGAACCCTAAGAAACTGATGTTTTGGAAATAAAAACAGCCGTAAGACTACTCCTTCCCCCCAGTACCATAAGGCACACGGTCCGCCGAACACCCACACATATGTAATGTTTTTATTTTCATCAGCGAAAAGTATTTCGGTACAAAAATGCCAAGCCCAACAAATCAGTTCGCCATGTTTATTGCCCGTGTGTCTCGAGTCGCAAGGCTACCAGTTGAACCTTTTACTTTGAATTAAGAGCGAGACGCCTCAGATTACGGAGCATTAATAACCCAAGTACGTAAAGGTCTGGGAACACAGGCGGCAATTTGTTATTTAATTCTTCGAACAATCATTCATTGTCTTGTGTTTCAATGCTGAATTTTAGAAGGCTTTTAAGATAAACACTATAATTGATCATACATTTATTGAGTACTTTTATTTACATTTACATTATTTACATTTACATTAATGAAATAAATAGATATGAGTTGAAACTGTATTATTTATAGACGATCATGAAATGAAATTTGCTGTCAAGGTTTTAGTAAACGTATTTTAAATATACTGTCTTCACGACTTATTCTATGAACTATTCTTTCAATAAAATTATTAATTTGTACATGATTTGTTTGTACTATATGCAAATAAATATTGTAACATTGATTTTATGGAATGGTTAACATTGTTTAAATAAATAAAACTATCCTAGACATCATAAAACTTTACAAAATTACAGATTATCTCTTACAAGACAACAGAAATACTTATACAAGGAATAGGGTTTTTTTTAAATAGTGCAGATCAGGGCAGTTCTAAGTTTAATTGCAATTTGAACACAATCATTATTCCAGATGCTTATCTTATCGCTATCTTAGATTAAAAGTTAAGGCAGTGTCGTAGATATTATTAGTGTCGCAGTTTATCCGAAGTTCTCGAAGTGATGAATGAAGTATGGAAGACGCCTCGTCCGGTTGACTTGCTCGCAAGCTGACATCACTGACTTTGTTAGTGGCCGCGGGCCGCATGAGAAAACGCCGATCTTTGAAACCTGGAGACAAGAAGATGATCTTATTTTTGGTGAGAAATCTGGCCGTAGTATTAACATTAAGGAAAATAGTCCGTATTTACATTTTGGTAGAAGCGCGTTTAAATCTTTTTTATGGCGTAGCACACACACGCCATTATTGCAGAGAAACCGTTTCTGAGATTTTCTAAACCTTTTTTGTTATGATTTGCGATTATGTTGACAGTCATCGTAAACGCTCTTTGTAAAGTTTTTTGTTATAGTGCTTACCCGCACTCTGGGTATCTCTAACACAATGAAATAAGTTTCCAAAAATTTACCATTTCGGCGGGACTTGAACCCGCCCCACCCTCAGTACGAGTGTGGTCTAACCAACTAAGCCACGAACTCACATCTCACCGAACTCGAAAATCTCTGGGAATTCGGACTCAGGGTGGGGCGCTGGTTCAAGTCTCGCCGAAATCGTAATTTTTTCGGAACTTATTTCAACGCCCTTTGTAAATGTTTAATTTATGTTAGTTTATTTTTTTATTAATTAATGCCAAATAAAGCGTTTACAAGCCCAGGCTTGAAATAACTCGAACAAAATACGGACCATGGACCATAATTATTAGATAGAGGTTTTACATCCATCAAGCAATAATAAATCACAATTTGAAACGTTCACATTCTCAATTGTAATCAGTAGGTAGGAGTCTAGCAGAGTAGTAGGAAACCCCTTACATAGCTGTGCTTCTTCTGAACGAATTTGAGGAAGGACGACATGTCTGGTCTTCCAAAGTGGTTCACAGCTTTCAGTCCCGTGAACATCGAAGTCCGCGACAACCGTTGGAAATGATTCTCGCAGATATACTGAAAATGTAAATTAAGTTATAAAATAGCCAAAAAAGTTGTTATGCGATTTGTGGACGCATTTTGGACAAGAAACCTTAAAATATTAAAGAATTACCTTACAAACCTTTTAATTTAAGTTAAAAAGTGGCTTAGAGACAAATAATTTTTTACTGTAGGTATTTGAATTAATGAATTAATATCGAGATTGGCATTATATAAATTTACTGACATCCGAAGATCATTCTTGTATATTTTGTTAAAAGTTAATTTCCATTCATTTTACAAATTTTTAACTCAATTTATAGTTTTCTTGTGTCTATTAAAATACTACTTTTAAGCCTATATAAAACTCTTTTCATAAATAGACTTAGAGATCTATCATAATATTATGATTATTATAGATTCAAGTCTCTCCAGTTCAAGATGTCAAATGTAGATTTGTGAGCATATAAAAAACACCCGGTACTTTCTTTAAGCAATTGCAGTAAGAAGTTGGCTACTGGTGATAAAAGCGGTAAAATAATTATGTAGCAAGGGATTTCACTGGTCTAAGGAATTTGATTTGCGACTAATAATTTTCAAGTAACCTGTGGATTTTAACTGTTAAGTAAGAACAGCAATAACTTGATAAGTAAGAACTTTGATAAGCCCCGAAGTGAGCAGAGTCCGTTCCTATCTTCGGTTGACTGATAGACTACTACGTAGGTAAAAACGTTTTAAATCACTATAATTTTTCTTTTAATAAAAGTAAGCTTTTACCTACGTCTTCAAGATGCGATTTTTTTTTCAGAACATACAATTATTTGTTACAGGACGAAATAACCGCAACGCCAACCTTCTACATCCATAGAATCTTAAATCATCAATAGTGAATACTAATCAATAGTTACCAGCATTGTTGTCCGAAGGTCGAACTTGTGGAAGAACTGCGTGATGAAGATGTGAATCTCAAGCACGTTGGTGACGTCCTTGCGCTCCACGTCACGCAGAACGTCGATGAACCACTCGAAGTGCTTGTGTGACGGGCAGATCCAGAGGAAATACACCTGGTAATAGATTTTTTTTAATTTTATTAATGGTCATATTTAAATTATAATTTTATTTAATCTCACTTATTTAATTTAATTTATTGTGATCTAATTTGATTTGTTTTGTATTTATTTAATTGTGGTTTGATTTTCCGTAACTTTAAATTTTACTGTAGTAGGTAGGATAAGAGATATCTTTGATACTAAAAAATTATGGATCTCAGTTATCTGAAATAAAATAATTTTTTTTTTAAAGTTTTAAAGCCTTTTTTCTGGAAAATGGTTTAGAAAAATTGCATACGTTATCATCAGCATCTTTGATGGCAATGATTGTGAAACTTACCTTCTTACAAGCAACTCCGGAGTACCTATTGGTGGAGGTACCAAATACAAGGTCGTTGAGGATGGAGGCGTAGGGAGTGACTCCGATGCCGCCGCCGACCATCACAGCGACCTCGAACTTGTACCAGTCCTGGTTGCCGCCGCCGAATGGACCTTGGATTCTGACCAAATCAAATAAGTAATTATTTTCAAATGTTTTTTATAAGTATCAGGATATCATCTCTGGGTGTGTCATAGTGTGCAGCCGATTATGATTTTTACACTGTATAGGCAGGTTTAGGTGGCTTACTACCAAACTACCGATAGGCATAATGACTGATTTTGAGAAACTACTTGGAGATGTTCTATGGATAGAAAATATAGATAGATAGAAAATGCTTTATTGCACACATAAATTTATATAACAAACAAAAATAAAAGAAGTAAAAAACAAATATGTAACAACTACTGAATATAAAATAAATCATAGTACTGCAAAAAATGGATTTCGAAGCAAAAATGGAGTTTAAAAAATGCAATATCAATTTCGCACTAAAACGCTACAATACTAGTGACGTGTGTATGACGTCACCGATACCACCTACATATTAATTTTATACTAACAAAATAGAAACAGTTTATGTACTTGATATAAAACTAAGGTAAACGTTCACTCATTCTTTATTAAGAAAGTTTATAATTGTGTTCTTATTTATTCTTTAAAGAGCTCCTTTACGTTCCTTTAGTTGATGATGATTCTTTGTGTAATGGCAATATGTCGAACGAGACAGACAATGGAAAATAATTGTAAATATCTGAGTTATCAAATTTTGATTGTTTGATATTTTCACCCGAGTCTAGTTTGTTATCTAGCAGGGTAAATTGGCTTGAGAGTTACACCCCGTTCCTACAGTTGAAAATAAGTGAAATGAAATTGTAAGTTTTCAAATGCCAGTAAACCTTTCTTTTGAAATTGAAAGTCGAAACTGAAGCAGCCTCTTATGCTGATTCCTCGACAAATAATGTGTATTGGTTTCATCTAAAGTTAAAAAGTTATATGTGTATGCATATTATTTTGTATTAACATCTCTAGTTCCTGGATGAGTATTTTTATAAGGTTTTTAAAAATATCTACAACGTCTTTGCAATAAATTATCGTGACTAATGAATAAAATATACGATAATTCGCCTGTCCCTGACACACGTCTTATGTAAATTTGCTCTTACTTGCAATGCAATGTAAGGACGTAGATTTTGTGTAAATCTGGTATAAACATATTTTATTTAAGTATACTGAGACGTATTTACGCGTAATCCTATATTTATGTAACTCGTTAGAGCATTTCAAGTGTTGGGTCAATGTCACTTGAGTAATGGAGCATTATTGGAATGCGAAGCTTAAAGTGCTCTATACAAGGTCACTAGCTATGTCTACTACACAGTTTCACTGTTAGACAAACATCGTCCAGTGTTTTGCCAGATTTGTTGGTTTAACTAAGTTGTCAAGTCAACACAGTTTGCTTATTATGCCCTTATGTCTCTTATCTTGTTTGAAGACGTCGCATTAACACGTGTGCAATGTTTTGATTAACAACAGTGGCGAATAGTAAAGAACGCGGGTGCCAAATACCAATAGGAACGATGACTGATTCTGAGAAACTACTCCGAGATGTTTTAAGACATCTACTGAATACAAAATAAATAATATTTCTACAAAAGAAATTTTATCATCAGCCTATATCAGTCCACTGCTGGACATAGGCCTCCCCTAATGAGCGCCATAGCGCCCTGTCTTCAGTTTGCCGCATCCAGCATCTGCCAGCAGTCTTTCGCAAATCGTCATTCCACCTGATCGGAGGGCGTCCTACACTACGTTTGCCGAGTCGCGGTCTCAACTCAAAACATGTTTACCCCAGCGGTTGTCGGTTCTTCTCGAAATATGACCAGCCCTCTGCCACTTCAGCTTGCTAATCCTTTGAGGTGTGTCGATAACCTTAGTTCTCTATCGGATGTATTCGTTGCGAATCCTATCCTTCAGAGAAGTGCAAAAGAAACTTATTTAAAGGTTAATTGAGCTTTTAAAATGCGATTTCACAGTAGTTTCTTGCTAGTGGCGTCTGCCATGTAACTTCACCGTTGCTCAACATCTGTAGGGCAAGCACGAGGCTTGTTGTCTAGGGTTGAATAGGGCACAGGCCATTTTGTAAAGATTGTTCACGGGCCACATTACATTATATGGGTTTGATTATCTTACCTTTCCCTTATATTTCATTATCATAATTGGCCTTTTTGCATATACGTAAGATGATCTAAGTGGCGTCAGTTCGGCTGTGAGTCAGTAAATAATGATTAGATGAATAACTCTATTTGGAATACTTGTTTTTCATGAACATCGGGAAAGGTTTGTTTGTGTGAGTGTTAGAAAAGGTTGATAGACTTTTCTTCTAGTGATGAAACATTAATTAGGTACCTGATCTTAGGTCTATCTTCAGTGTTGAAGTTGCATGGATCGAAGTAGTTCCTCAGCTTCCAGGTCCAAGGTCCTTGCGCCTTGATGTGGCACGAGAGGCAGTTCTCGTGCGGCGCCGATGTGAGCGTGAATGAGTGGAACTCTTCTTTCTTGAAGGCAGTGCAGGAGAGTCGCACCCATTGACCTTCGCAATGAATTGATCGATGAATGTTTATATTTTTGATATAAATAATGCCAACATTGATTTCAGAAGAAAGATTTTAAGGACTGCATAAATTGTTTTCCTGTATTTTCCATGGTTTAAAATATCCCCATGACTTCAAAAAATACAAAAAAATTATTTTACAGAATTTTTAAAATCACGACTGTCATTGTCCAGCATTATTTAATAAAATGGTGGGACGAATATCGCGCAAGTTTATGTACACATTCTTACTTACTGTATTCAATCTTTTCTAGTATCGATATTGGTGGAATAAAATATATATAACGAACCCTGAAAACCATTTAAAACAATCCATCTTTTTGCAGTCATGTAAAAATTAGGGGACGTTACCGTTATATTAAAGTGCGTGTCCATACCTGATAAGTATTTAAGATTTGGCGGTCTGTAGAATTTGATCTTGATGACATCTGAAGGTAGCATCTCGGTTTCCAGCACATCAAGTGCTAGATATTTTGTTCGTAATGACACCACCTGTAGACAAACACCAATTAATAACTAGGGAAACGAGTAAAATACACGAAAAGAAAGCAATTAGTAAAAAGGCTGATTACAAGCATCATAGGTAGTCAAGCTAACAACAATATCAATGTAACCAAGCTAGAGCTCAAGTTCTTCAATGAGATCAAACCCTCTAAGCCTAAACTAGAGCATAAGACCGGAAATGGATTACAAAAAAAGACGACCTCTGTGGCGCGGTGGGCGAAGGTTGCGGGTTCGATTCCCGAATTGGGACAAATATTTGTACGATCTGCAGGTATTTGTTCCGGGTGTTCTGGTCGTTTTCTATGTATAATAAAAAATATCGATCTATGTATGTAATGTATTGTATTATCTATATCAGTTATCTAGTAGGTACCCATAACACAAGCTCTGCTTAGCTTGGGGCTAGATAATGCTGTGTGAATTGTCCAGCATTATTTATTATTATTTAACCAAATGTAAAAATTTTCAGTATTTTCAATATAAAATTAAGCTTACCTTATCTAAGGTATAAATAATAGCCGGTCCCATGAAGAATATCCAGAACCTAGGCGCTCCTGTAAGCCTGGCAAGTCCATGCACCAGACACAAAGCATACAGTGCTACGTGGAGTGAATGCGCGCGCCAAAACCAAGGGTAGGCGCGTTTGCGAATCGTGGGATGCGCAAATATGAAGATTATGCACATTATTATGAAGAGGAGAACGCCGCTGACACCTGTGAGATACGGAACAGTAAAGGATAATGATGAAATGATATAGTCAATAAATAGTGAGTGTCTTTTTGAAACTTATTGATATTCAGTAGCCTTCTATACAGCTCCATTCACATCCACATGTTAGTATAACCATGAGGAACCTTTTTGACTTGATTATAAGATAAAAATAAAAAAAATATGTACATTGGTTACTATATAACTTGACATGACACCCGTGGGTGGACCCGATAAAGTTTCTATAAATTCATGTTTGAACAACAAACCTGCGATTTCAATAAAGCGTTTTCAAAAATCTGCCCAAACATAAGTCATAAGATGCAACCAAAGTAGCGAAAAGTTTTTAAAAGTAAAAAAGACTTAAATAATTCAAATTAATTTATTAAAACTAGACGTAACATTACAACTGAGTTCATAGACTATCTAGGACTTGCTTACCTACCTGCTATAAACGTAATATAATAGGTACGTTTATAAGATCGTAATATAAGATCTGGTGAGCTTACCAGTGACAGTTTGGAAGACCCAGTAAGTGATCCCGGGTCTGAAATCTGAAGTGAAATGCACTTCCTTGGTCAAGCAGCGCAAGTTCTCAACAGGCTGTGTTGAGACATGGTAGAAGTTGACCATATGACCGGCGGTGTGGAGGAGAGAAAAGAATAGCGCTGTGCAAGCTACTATCTTGTGGAATTGAATACTGGAGTCGAGGGGAATGTACTGTTGGATGCTGAATTCCTAGAAAATAAAACGAGGCCATTGATTGATTGACAGTTGTAGTGTTTTCGTTATATGATAAGGATCGTCGTAAAAAGCATGAAGGTATTATCTAAAAGGCGTCGGATTTTCGGGTGCAAAACAATCCTTTATCCAATCATTATGAAATAAATTTAAAATTGGTCTCGGTTCTTCTCCCGCTCACAATCACTGAAGAGGCATTTAAAAAATGTGATCTTGTAAATCATGTTTGTATTATTGAAAAACCATCCCATTTTGAAAGAGATCTTTAACAGGAGATGGTCACTTACGGGCTTATGACTAAAAAACCATAAACAAAATTCAACCTACCTTTAGCTTAGTCAACAGATTCCTTGACATGGTGAGCAGGAGCAAGCTATAGCAGAACGACAGACTGGCAGCAGACCCTCTTGTAATAGCAATACCAACACCCATGATATGCCTCAAATCCAAGTGTTCAGACATAAACGAGTAGTGCGCGAATCTTTCAACAAATAGTCCGATTGTGACGACGTAGAATACGAATAGGTAGAAAATGTTCTGTCGGTTCTCTTCAAGGAAAGTGGTGAGGTAGTCCCATTTAAGAAGGAACCAGTGTCTGTAACAAAAATATATAAGATTTAGTTGGACTACAAGCTGGTTGAATGAATGAATTCTTTATTAATGGCAACGTGTCTGGTTAGACAATTCTGCCAGTGTCAAATAATGGAAAATAATTATAAACTGTATGATATTTTCACCAGATCCACTTCCGATCCGTTCGTTATCCACTTGTATGCTAATCATCTCCACAGAACAATATAAAGATAGGTATCTCTCTATTATTATCTAATCAGTAGTCATATCTCTTATCAAAATCAATTAAACAAGAGAAAAAAGTATTTGACAAGAGATTTGATTCTCGTCAGCACTCATACGTCACTGCTGCACGTCCCTTTCACAAACGACATATTCACCACGCTACGCTGTGCAGGCGGATTTGTGATAGAAAGATTGATCACTTAGCATACGAACAACCGGTTATATGACAGTGACAAGATCTCAGAAGTACTTTAATTTGTAAGTGATTACCACTAAAGGGCCTTCTGCATGAAAATAGTCATCGAAACTTACTTAATCGTCGCTTTGTAGAGCATTTTCATGTAAAATAGTTACTATGAAAACTCTAGATAGTCGAATTTCAATACTCGGGCAAATTATACACTAACCTTGACTGTTGGTCCATAGACGGTTCTAGTTGGAAGCTGGTCATCCGAGCGACATTGGTGGAAGTATCGAGGAAGTTCTGCTTGGCTCCCTTACAGTCCAACCCAATAGCCACAAACTCTCCTTTGTACTCCTTCATCATCAGCTTGAAATCTGAGTAGGTTAGGTGGTCTTTGTGTTGTAGGCCAGCATCCTATAATAGAGGTCCTTTCTTCAAAAATCGATATCGATAAAGAAGGTAATATAACCGTTCTACTGTTTCAAATTTACTTGTTTATATTTTTTAAATGCAGGCAGTAAGAAGATTGTTGAATAAAATAATTGCAATAATCTGGCAATCTGACAAAATGATATTTCACTTACAGAAAACATGCCATCGATCAACTCAGTGACATGCTCATCCCTCAGTGACGTAGTTCGAGCAATCTCGACTAGAGATCTCAGCATCTCACTCAGCTCGCCTTTATCAATAACCCCGTTGCGGTCGTTGTCGCACATGTCGAATATTATGCGAAGTTTGTCGTCCGTGGCTCCGCGAGAGAAGAGGACCACTGTGTCTAGGAACTCCTGTAAATTGGAAATATTATCATTATTATATAGGATGTAAATCATATTTACGTAAATATATAAAGAAAATTATAACTAATATTTTTATTTATGTATCATGTGTACAATAAAGAATTTAAGAATAAGAGTAATAGTATATTAACATGGAACAGTTGAGATATCTGAAAATAGTTGTAAATAACCTAGACAGTTCAACTTATATACCAATAGGAACATTTGGTAAGAGAATGAGAACATACATTAATATTGACCAATGGGAACACGTTGAACAACAAAGTTTTTTGAATATCGCCATTGCCCGTGATGGATGAAATTCGGACTAACTTCATGTTAGATTTAAAAATATAGTAGGTAGGTATGGTTTTATATAAGTACCTGAAAAGATATCCTCCCATCTCCGTCCTTGTCGACAATATTGAACATCTTCTTGACAAAAACTGCATCACCCTTCATTCCCAGCGCACTTGCAAATTCGCCTTTCGAAAGCGATGTTCTCATGACGATGGACTGAAAAAGCAGATCAAAATTACTTATAGTGGGCGAGTAAGATAGGAATATACAGTAAATTCATGTCTTTATATTACTGCCATCTAAGTACATTATCGCATTAAGTGTGCTTGTAATGATAGCTGTACGTACAGTATTAGAAATAGATACAAAAAATATCATATCTAAATCTGGCCTAAAAGCTGTTCCGTTATACTGAGCCAAGGCCAAGCCTTAGAAATTTAATATGTTTAAATGTGAACTTACCTCTGGATCAGAATCTTCATTTCGTCTCCGTTTCTCCCCGGGTGCTAAACCAAACGTGATAGCATACGCTTCTCTGAAGAAGTGTTCTAATTTTCTCTGACGGCGCTCTCTTGTTTCTGCTGTAGCCAAAATGCGTTCTCTGTATTCCTATAAAATTGTTAACGTTATTAGAATTTTCTATTATTAACTTGCATAGCATCCGTCATCTAGTACCCATAACACTAGCTCTGCTTAGCTTGGGGCTAATGATGTTGTGTGGATTGTCCTGCATTATTTCTTTATTTTATCGTTGGTTTTTAGGTTTTCGTGCTTGCGAATAAAAATCCGAATCGTTTAAGAGTCTATCTCCTGTGTCTGTCACATACAAAGATTCTAATGACTGGAACAGATGTTGACCGAGTTACATGTTGATCGAATCGCAGGCTGATCGAGTCAAGACAAACTTTGTTTGATTTGACTAAGGCGCGTGAAGACTCGGTCATCTACGATATAAAACTTTAATTGTCTGTCTTAGTTAATGAATAAATAAATCAACGCAATATTTGTAAATTGAACTTTACCTGAGACAAATTCATGGCCTTTTTATGCTGCGCCAGAAACGTGTCCAATTTGACAAGGAACTTGCGTCTCTCAGCCGCGGTGTCCATCTCCAGTACAAGGTCGTGTTCTCTTGGCGCGCGTATCAGGACTAGAGGACGTTTGCTGTTGCGGCCTTCCTGAAAAAGAATAAAAGTCTTTTGAGATTTGTGATAGCAATTGGTCTCCCCTGACATTAAGCTTAGCGCGTATCCTTTACGTTGGTCAAAGTACATAGGTCTCTAGTCTTGAATCTATAACTACCTGAACACGCTGAACGATAGCCGAAGGAGTCAGATTGAATCACATGAATTCTGGAAATTCAATCGGAGAAGTAAAGCATGTTATTACTATATTTCGAATTCGTTCAGGACACCCACCTGACTCTCAAGAACAGTCAACTGATCAGTGTGGTCCAAAGGCAACGTTCTCAATTTGTCCCCTTTTCTATCAGTAACATGTAGCGCTGACTCAGGACCAAGACGTATCTTCACGATACGCTTGTGTGACGCGTGTACCCATTCCCGGCAGACCATTTTGTCTACTGATCCTGAAAAATAACAAACAAACACTTATTTAAATGCACTTTAGACAATAGATACGGATTTTCATCTACATAATTATCGTTGGATAGAGGTGGCTAAAGACCGCTATTTGTGACTTCGTATGAGGGAGGTATATGTCCTGCTGTGGACTGATATAAAACAAGTTTATGACGAATGATCTGAAAGAGGGGCTATCCCTTACCTTACCTTTCTTTTGAGAATTTTTGAGTTGCTCTTGTTGTATTTTTAGCTTTCTCCTTCGACTGTTTTGTAGTTTGACTACACAGTACCCCGCGCCAGCGCATAGGATTGGCACGAATGCCAGGATCAGACAGATATAGATATACGCGAACTCGTTACCCTGAAATACAACATTTTTAGTAAAGAATGCGGGCGAAGGTCCACCTGCGACGCAGGATGGTTCGATTTCCGCTTTGGGATAAATGTGTGTACGATCTGCAAATATTTGTTCGTGAGTTCTAGGTATTTTATATGAACTCGTATAATAAAAATGTCTTTCTATGTAACATCATAACATATTCCAATAAACTCTTTTCAGAGTGGCTCTGCTGGTGGCCTCGACGGCCTTTCACCACAACACTTAAAAGATTTAACAGGTGCTGGTTGTGGTAAAATGGGCGAATGCCTCTTAGTAGCGATTACGTCGTTAGTGAACAAAATGCTATCCGGGCAGGTCAGTGCAGACATCATCGACATTTTGTATGGTGCAAATCTATGTGCACTTTCAAAAAAGATGGAGGCAAACCGACGTTTGGGGTGGAAACCCTAGGTCCTTGGGGTCCTGGGGCACACGTTATCTATAAAGATCTTACAAAACTACTAATAGAGTCCACAGGTGATCGGAATGCTGGTTTTTATTGCCAGCATTCTAGGCACTCTGCCTTCTGGTGACGAATAAGATTTTTAGAAAATAGATGTAAGTGTAAATATTAGTTGTAATTATTTTTTGCTGTTAAATAAATAAAAATATTCGTTTGAGTGGCGAGAGAACGAAAAAAAAATCCAATAAGTATATCAGTCATCTAGTACCCAGAACACAAGCTTGGCTTAGCTTGGGGCTAGACAATGTTGTGAGGATTGTCCAGCATTATTTATTTATTAAGTTAACAATTCTTCTTCATAAATAACTGCAGACCGCCTGTAATGTGATATTTTAGGATAGATTAATAAATGAATAGTTTGTTAGTTTTGGTTCTGGAATTGCGATCTGTAGTTTGCTTCAATTCCATATTGGGCGACATTGGCCAAATCATAACGAGCCTTGACTGGTCTAGTAAAATCTGTCATCACAAACGCTGTTACGCCAACATGTAACTGAACAATTTGAACTCACCTCGAAATAATCATATCCCTTCAAATATTTACAAGGAGGTAGTTTGGAAGCATTTAGCTGGTATGGTTGTGGACATGGATCCCCAGTTTTCCAGTGGAACACATCTCTTTGGATATCATTTGGACCAACCGCTGTGCTGTTCACTATGATGTCCCACATCTTTATACGACGGAGTTCGTCTATCTCTTCAGTTGTGAATATTCTAAAAAAAAACCATTTCAGTAATTAAGTAAGAAATTAGAATCGAAATCTCAAGAGTTCTAAAAGTCAAACGCATAAAAATTTACCCATTATGTTCATTTTCAAACCAGAATCGGTCAGCGTCTCTTATTCTTGTAAACTGATCTATGATGATCGCTCTGAACAGTTCTCCAGGGTGACCAGTTGATTCCAGCATTCCACCTTTGGATCAAAAAATATTACTGTTGATAATTGTGATGTACAATTTCCTTCAACATTGTCATACAACGGGGCAATGCTACCAGCGTCTTAAGGACTCTTCCGACTGGTATTGATATGGATTAGTTATTAAAGTGACAAACATTCTCTACAAATGTAAACATACCAATGTAGACATCAATGTTATCCAGATGACCATCGTATATTTGAATCAGTCGTTGAAGTAAATCAGGGTTGCTTTCAAAAAGATCTGGATTTATTTCGTTGAAAGTTTTGATTTTTGTTAATCCAAAATATTCTCTGGAAAAAAGTCAAGTAATTTCATTTCTATATTTACAAATACTACCTATGTCTTTACTGTTAACTCGAGAGTCGTGGTACCTTGCAGTGTTGTAATCAGGTAAACCATTGTCTCTTCCTCTCATAATGTTCAAGGCTCCAAGATCTCGCCTCGAAAACTCCATAGGTCCAAACAAATTGTCTCGAACATCAGAACACAGAAGAGCATCTTCACGCTCCGACAGTTGTGAAGCCATACCCATCAGTACTTCTTCTATTGGCACTTGAGACATTACCTCCTTGAAAAGAATATGCAATTCATTCATCCATACATATAAATGTGGTGACAACGACTATGTAGAGTTGATTGATTGGCTGACAGCCAATGAATGGAACTAAATGAAATCATTTTGCTTTGTTATACTAACATTACCATCCCACCATGTCTCACAAAGCCTGATCGCGTCATGACCTCCAGGAGCCCTCGCGTATTTGCAGTTCCTGTCTCTCAACAGTATCGCGGGTGGTACAAG
This sequence comes from Eupithecia vulgata, assembly GCA_946478455.1. NCBI lineage: Eukaryota > Metazoa > Arthropoda > Insecta > Lepidoptera > Geometridae > Eupithecia > Eupithecia vulgata. The sequence goes on along the minus strand of OX297873.1, from coordinate 9,632,169 downwards.
GGTGTGTCCGAATCGGAAGGCAGCTGTTGCAAATGTGTGTGTGACGCCCGGTGCCGTCTCGGCTTTGTAGCCTGTGTAGGGAGGCATTGGTACACCGAGGAAGGCTGGCACGTATTCGTAGAGGATGATATTCTGCAAGTCAAATGAATTTTGATTTCAATTGTAAACTAGTTCTATTTTAACATACCTACCTCAATTATATGTTAATATATCTAATTATCTCTAATAATTTTGTTAAATTTATCTAAACACTGCTATCAACTTTGACAAAAAGCTATGTTAGCAAGCTTTCTTTGTGAAATCTTTAAACTGAATGATAATGTAATTAAATAGCCAAACATATTCGTAAATGACTTGCTATCAGATAAATCTGATAATCAACCTAGTAGAAGCTTTCAATTGAAAAACTAAATATACAATAACGATAATGCTGGACGATTCACACAGCATTATTACCCCAAGTTAAGCAGAGCTTTTCTTATGGGTAGTAGATAACCGATATACACAATACAAAACCATACATATATAGATTTTTTTATTATACATAGAAAACGACCAGAACACCCGGAACGAATATTTGTAGATCGTACAAACATTTGTCCCAAGGCGGGAATCGAACCCGCAACGGCCGCAACCTCCCGCGTCGCAGGTGGACCCTTGCCCACCGTGCCACAGAGGTCGAATAAAATTACCTGCAAACTAGCTATAACAATCCGCCTTGCTCTCTGAAAGAGTTGTTCATCGCTCCAGTCTGGGTGCTGGCGGTGGACGCGCGCAGCGACCACGTTGTGCCACCTCAGTAGTAAGATCCCAAAGGTCACCATAGCAGGGTTCTGATTCGTCCTTGGATCTCCGAGCACTTGAAGTAATAACAAGGAAATTAATTTAACACTATTGACATTTAAATCACACGATTTAGTAGCAATATGTGCTTAGTTTATATTTAACCTTAATAGCTTTTGCCTGCAGCTTCGTTTTCAAACAATGTTGGATACATTGTTTAAAGCCTGACAAACAAAAGCCATCAAATGGACTGAAAGGTGAATTCAACTTACAAAATAATCTTTCCGGACTCAGCATCCTCATATAATGTGGGACTGGGTTGTTGAAAAGCGGGACTCTTTTGGTATTCCGAAGTGGCATCCCTCCTTCGCTGGCCAGACTTCCATTCTGCAATATTACTGATTCTGTGAATGTAGCTTCTTTGTAACTAAGAGAGCAAGGTCGAAAACGAAAGTGAAGTGAAAGTGATTTAAAAGGAACTTAAGCAAAGAGGTATCATTGCGATAATGAGTTCTGACATTGAAAGCATAGATTTAAAAAGTCTCCAAGTGAAAGAAGAGATAAGATAAAAGATAAACGCATATAGGAAAGTACGTAAAGAGGCAGGCGTGGCTGCTGGGTGGCACCTGAAATGACCTCATTGCATTCACCCATGCCTCGCTTGTGCTGTACACGAAGCTACCGTCTATCCAAGAGGTTATCTGGTTTATCTGAAACAATATCACACCATTGTAAGCTAACAAAACACAAGAGAGCAAAAAATCTCACGAGAAGCAGCCTAAGACCAGGACAATCAGTTACTTAAAATAAAAACAAATTATAACCGTGGATTTCTGAGATAATTACCTCGCACTGGCATGTCTGAATTGGTTTAACATTAAATTTTGATCGGAGTCTCAGCAATTATAGACCGATTAACATTCCGATACCTAGTCTATTGCGTTTCTGTAAAAGGTAAGGCTCGATTGAAAGGACATATCTGTGCGATCCGTGTGATGGGTGTATCTGGGTTATGCTACCTACCTACTATTAAGTTTTATTGCCTAGAATTTAACCTTCGTCAGACGGATGGTCGCTCGCTGAATATAGTTTACATTGCGGTAAGGATGTGACTTCATAATTGAAGTTGTTATGCAAATTAGGAAACGTAAGTAATGAAAACAAATGATTGCTTGAGTACTTTACCTTCGATATTTGATCTTTCAAATTTACGTTCATTTGTTTCTATTTCCGTCATGTTCGTTCACCGAAATGTTTGCGTAAACAAAAGAATTGAACGGCTGTGACTGCAGATTACCGAGACTCGGAATACCAATGAACATTATCCATAAAGTACACGATACACAGCCAGGGTCGAAATACATAGTGCACGTTAACCCGAACAACTATACTCGTACAAGTTAAGCCATGAACGAAGAAAACGTTTTGGAAATTGTTTGAAGGAGTGGAAATCTTTTGTATCTTACTTGTTCTCTGGGACTGTTGGGACTCTGTCCAGTATTCCGATCATATGCTGCTCTAAGGAAGGGCATCGACTTGGTGCCTTGACAGTCGGGGTCATACATGTGATCACATTTGTCCACTGGGATACGGTGATGTTCTATGGGACAGCCAGACTCTGATGCCATCACTATTTCTCCTGTTACAACTTGACCTGGTCATGAGAAAATATGGTTTAGCAAAGAAAATTACAATCAAATAATAGAATTCAATTAAAACTAGTATTTACAATTGAAACAATAGAGCTAACTCCAAGATTGTTGCAAATAATCAGTAATAATCTACAGGTAGCTCAACAGATCTTTATATCAATACCAGTCGAAAGCTCCAAGGGGACGCTTCCGAATGATATAGGGTCTCGACACCAAGGGAGCAAATGCGTAGGCTCTGTCGCGACCTACATATTTGCGCCTCTTGAGACCTTCGGACCTATCTTTCTACGTACTACGACAATAACCAATGCTAAAAAATCTCCGAATCAATTGTCTATAGTCTATGACATGTAAAAGATTTAAGTTACCAAAATCAACATAATTATGCACCCCAAAACAACGATTTGATTGAAATTAATTTATGCATATGTTTATAGTAAATGGTGTACAAAAAACTTCTCATTAGCTAGATACCTTCATTCCTTGTAGAACGTGAAAAAATAAACATTAAAACATCTAACCAATTTCGCCCAGCAGGCGGCGGCGGTGGCGGCGGCCCCCGGAAGCAAGTCAAAATGTAACTGAATCATAACACTTACCAAAGAAAGCAAGCAATGAAGTTCTATTAGCAAGCGAGGGCAGTCCATCCTGCCCTCTCATAAAAAGCTTCGAGAGTGTCCTAGCTCCGGGCCGATCGGCTCCCGCCATCATGTATACTCCATCAGCGTACGATGCAGGGGTTTTGCGTGTCAACCGACTTCCTGAAAAAATCAATCCCATTGCTTATTGCCATTGCACTAAGATATTACACCATATCTTCTCAAACTTATATGTGGTTGCCTGGAAGAAATCGCTTTAAGTGATAAGGCCGCCAATGCCTTTGCGGATAAGTTTTTATAATGTAATTTAAAAATACAAATTACAATTAAAATTTTATTTATGGGCTATGAAATAAAGCATTACCTATCTTCTATGACAACTTTAGTTCTTAGACACCTACTGTTCAGTTGTATAAAATTTTTGTCAAATTAACTTTTTTTTTGCTTATCCTCTCGCATCACGTATTCAGTTTACTGCTAAATTTTATTAGTAATTTACTATATTCCATTACCTTAAATGCTAGTTTGGAAATGTACAAAGTACATTCTTGAAGCACTTGCCATTAGTTAAATTTAAAGTGTTGGTTTAAAAAAAAAATGTGTGCAAGTAGGCAGCAATGTACAGGACATTGCTGAAATATTTCTTGTAATGGATACCTACGCAAAAATATCGTTTCCTTTCGCTACATCGTATTAGTAAATCAAATTAACTCCATGATTTATTCATTGCCGTAAAATTCGAAGGGATTGGATGTCATGTTATACTGCTTTCGGAATATTCCGTAAATGGTAAGATATCTCTTGTAAGTCATGCCTATCGGACGTTCACTATTACTGACGTTGTTGTAACATGTCCCATTCACTTATGTTTAACTTCGACCAGAAAGGGAATAAGCAGCTATAAATGATGTTGTAAAAATTCTCCATTTCCTTTTAAGAAAACCCATTACCCAGCCATTCAACGATTTTAAGTCACAAAGCGTGGCGCACAAAGCTTTAAATTTATAAATTATATTCGGAAAATTGAAGGTAAATATTACGCTATAAGACTGATGATGAATATATACTCTTATAGTTATATACATATATGAGTGTTATGACAATAATGGTCTGCTTAGATACAAGTGTCAATTAACGGAAAATAATAAATAATGAAATGAGTCAAAACGAACAAATTAAATAAGCGTTATGGCGCTCATTATGGGACAGCTGTGGATGATGATGAAACGAGTAAAATTATTTAGATTGTTTGAAATTTTTATCAGAGCCTAGTTCGTCATCTAGCACGATGCACCACGTGCTGGTTAGATTAGCTTGGAAGACGAGATGTTGGAGTCTCCATTACACCCCGCTGTAAGACTAGTTAACATACAAATTGTACATACTTGTGTGGGCAGACTTTTACATAAGCATTCCCCTTTTAAATAAAAATCTATTTCCACACAATGCACGGGACTTAAGTGTACAAGAATTATAGCGATATGTCAAACTAAATAGTGCTGAAGTAATAGATTGATATAACAAGCATTTTCCACGTATGGTACCCGTTGTTAAGCTATGATATAAGCGAAAGATTTATTACAGTCGCAAAGCGTGAAAAAGTAGTCCACGTGAATTGAGTTTACAACCTACCGCAAGGTGCAGCTGCAACGGTATTGATTATATTATCGACATCGACAAATAGGTAGACGTTACGTCACAATATATTGTGATCGTAGATCACAGTTGTGATTTAATGTTATTATTATAAGATTTTCGATGAAAACCGACAGAGACTTCGTGGCTTAGTTAGTTAGAGCACACCCGTACTAAGGGTGGGGCGCGGGTTCGAGTCCCGCCGAAGTCGAATTTTTTTTGGGAACTAATTTCATTTCTTAGAGATGCCCAGAGTGCGGGTAAGCACTATAACAAAAATTCTTTGATCACAATATTGTATTACAAGGAGACAATTTGGGTGTTCACGCAAAAACTACGGATCATCTCGGTCTAAATTTAGCATACTTAATTATTATATTTATCGACTAAACAGAAAAGAGAATGCTACATTTTTTTATTTCTAACAAAACTTACACGGAATACTTATTTATTATACTTTTATGAGAAAAATATAATAAAAATTAAGTGTAAGCTAAGTAACAATTTTGGCTATCTAGGTACTAATTTGAGTTCTAGACCGAGGTTTATCGAATTTGATTATGTAATGCAGTCCGATTTTCATACCCTACGGGCTACTTTTTATACCCGAAAAACAAAGCGAAAGAAAATGCGAAGTTTCGGCCAGAAGCTAGTTCTGAATGTATATATCGTAGTATGATACTTCCTAGATCCGGGAGATGACGGTCAAAAACATACGTTGGCTAACTATTTGAATGATAGCATGATTTATATTATGGAAGAGTCTGGTGTTTCGAGTAAATTATCTGTGATCGTGAGGTTGCGGTGCTATAGCAAGCTTGCATGAAATACGAATTAGGGACGAGGAGATTTCTTATGAAACTCTCAACCTATGTCACGAACGTATTTATTATTATCGTTTGAGTATTGCATTGTTGATGCTCAATGGTCGTAATTAGGAGTGAAAGTATGTAATCAATCATAGTGGATGAAATTCTATTGTTCTGTCCTGTCCGCTTTATGTTGCACAAATCTTAAACGATTATTAAGGTTTAGTGAAGTGAAAAATATATTCTTTTTAATTTTCCGATGCCCTACAGGTGATAGTATAATTCCGAAGACATAGATTGATCTTGTCGTTGAGTGCTTGGATGCTTCCAATTCCAAGATATAAAATGCAGAAATGGCACGTGGAAATCTTTCGTTTGTTGTAAAGAATTTTGTGTATGATTAATAACATTTCATTGAACTATTATTATAAGTCATAATCATGAATTAGTCTTATTGTTTATGTGTTTCATTTGTAAATAGTTTTTAGCCTAAGCGTGCAATAAAAGTATTTTCTATGTATCATTTACGTTTTTTCTAAAATTGAATCACAATTTTCAAAAACCGCTGGTGTTGTTATAGTAGGTATAGTTAAAACAATATGTGCCTTAATGTGTGGTCCGCAGAGCAATAATTTATACAAGGTGGTAACAAAACATGGACTTAGATTTTATTGTGATTGGAAATTATTAAAATGGAGCACTAGACCAGCATATAAGGTAGCCATTTTATCAGTAAATCGTTTCAAGCTTTTTTTATAACTTGAGTTATTTGTGATACTGTGTGAGTGATTGTGTCTGCCCTTGTAGGGGACTGTCTGTCTGTGTGTCTCTGTGAGCTGCATGTAACGCGTGATAGTTGAACGTGGTTCCATCTCATAATGTAGTAATTGATTATACGAAACCTGTCGCAAAAGACCTACCAAGAACTCATATTAGATCAATATTTCTCTCTCTTAGTTTACTTCATTGTAAGCAATTATTGTTAACAAGACTCCCATCCTAATCCTGATATAAAAAAGGCTGCATCACAGCAAACTTTGAAGAGAAAAGTCTATCATCATTATTCAGGTATCGCGTCAGATTAAATTATTAGCATGTATGTGTCTCTCAATGTTGAAATAATTTATCATGTTGTTATGTATTAGTTTATTATTTTATTTGGTATTTGTGTATTAGTATAATTGGTTTGTATAATTTTTAGCTAAGCATAAGCTCCGCCATCCTTTAGTAATCTTAGTGTACATTGGTTGCCTGGAAGAAATCGCTTTAAGCGATAAGGCCGCCAATTCCATGTCTTTGTTTAGGATACGTTTTGTAATGTTATTTATGTTTTTTTTTGTTTATGGGCTATGAAATAAAGCATTATCTATCTATCTATCCTCCATTTCTCTTCCGCAAGCAAGCAGTCTTTTAGCTTCTACATGCGAGGGAGGACACTTAAATGGTTGAGTTGTGTTAGTTCTGTAAGTTTAATTATAAAGTGTGTAAAACTTTTTGTTCAATGTTCAATATAATACAATCCTACTAATTTTATAAAGGGAACCTGTCGCAAAGGAATATTTCGCTTTTAAAAACATCAACGCGCTCTGCCTAGTTTATGACATAGATAAAAAAATGGTACCGGTCATCTTATCGAAAGAAATTAGAACTTTATTAAGGTGATCTTCTTCGACTAGTCTTCTTACTTCTTACTTAGATGTGGTTACTTATTTGTAATTGATCTTACCTACGGATCCCCAGTCTGGGTAAGCTCTGTTGTTGAACCATCCATCATAACGCTGCTTTTCATAGTAGATCTCTGAAACAAGCATTCAAAATTACTATAACATAACATAATATTATGTTTGAGGCGTTCAAAGATAGTGTGTGGTGTGGGACTCTATTTAGGGTCACGTATTCAAAAATGAAACGTCAAGAGCGAGTTGAACTCGCACACTGGATTCCGTGTAATTACAAGAACTTGGTTTTTGCCAAATGTCATGATTCTAGGTTGACGGGAAGTATCTTATAGGTTCTCGGGCAAAAATCAAACAGTATTTTTTGTGAATATATTTTAAATTTACAATCTTCGGAAAGTTTTCTTTACTTTTGATATAATAACTCGCTTTGGATTACGGAGCTAATTTTAACTCCACGCGCTCCTGAGAAAAAGGTCTGGACAGACGGACAACAACGTTTTTTTCATTTTGAGGCACGGAACCCTAAAAAGTACACATAAAGTACGTATGATAGTGATATACCTATCTAAAACATGCATTGAAACGGATACAGACTGTCGCTAGGACACCTGCGTGTGCGCATTTCTGCTCCATGTATGTTTCATGAGCAATTGCAGTTGCAGCAATCGGTTTAAATCGTTATAAAATGCCAGCGGACATTATTACATGATTGTCATATTTTGCAGGCTTTTTTATTTATCATTGTTGCACCTTTATTATGCTGTTATACAAACTCAGCTAAAAAGTACCGTATAACTGGGCAACTTAGCTTAGCTGTGGAAACATCTTGATACAGTAAAAAAATTGAATATATTTTAAATATCTCAAAAATCCATCCATAAACAAGCTTGCTTCTCGTGGAAGTAAATTTTTAGTAATATTTCTTGTTAACTATTGTTACTCGTTTTATATACATATTTTGTATATTGATAGTAACTCTTAGTTACTTCATTGTAAGTAAATATTGTTAGCAAAGCAAAGAGCTGTTTCTCCAGTTCTCTTCCACAAGCAAGCAGTCTATTAGCTTCTACATGCGAGGACACTTAAATGTGTAAGTTTATTTAAAAAGTCTGTAAAACTGTTTGTTCAATATTTAATATAAGGTAATATAGTCCTACTAATATTATAAAGGCTTAAGTTTGTTAGTTGTGCAGTTGTAAAGATGTTTGGCCGAAAGGATCGGGCTGAAATTTGGCACAAAAATCTACTGTGACAACCGCGTGTTTTTACTCTTTGCATTTAGGTGTTCAACTTATTGATTGACTGCTAGATAATTTGATTTGAAATACAATCAGATACAAAAGGCCAGGCTGGAATTACAGGCAGATGCAGAGATAAGTACATATGTCGGTTGTCAGTAGATCTATTCTGACAGCACTTGTCTAGTCGTGGGTGTATGCCGAAATGACATAGGTACCTATGCTCAGTATGCTCTTATGTATGCCCTGGTTTCATCATACGAATAAGAAGGCCGACGTCATTGTCGTGTTGACAATTTTGAAAGCCGAGAGAGTTGGTGTAGGAGTCGACAAGTGCTAAACTAGATAAGAACGGCGCTTGTCAGTAGGTTCGTTTCATACAGGGTGTTTGGTGCATCGTTTGCTAAAATATAATGGGAGTGAGGGGGGATTTTTGACACCTTCTCAACCGCCTCAAGAATTCCTGGCCGCATGAAGGATTTTATGTCGATTTTTCACAAAGTTCTTAAAATTGAATTCAAAGCTCAACTTTGATCCAAATAAAAAAAGTAGAAGTTGTTTTGTATATATTTTATTAATCTTCTTTACTCTAAGAAATGAAATAGGGTGGGGCGCGGGTTCAAGTCCCGCCGAAGTAGAAAGATTTTTGAAACTTATTTAATTTCTTAGAGATACCTAGATTGCGGGTAAGCAATACAACAAAAATTCTATACTCTATCCCCTTTCTAATGGTATGCAGCATGCTATAAAAACATTTTACTAACTTTACTAATTATCTTATTTTATGTACCGAGACACATTTGACTGATATTTGAAATTACAAATTTTTGCATAATAACTTAATAATAATAACATACGTTGAGTACATAACACTATGAACGAGTTCGTGATGATGGTCAGAACCTGCAGTTCACGTAGTGTTACTAATTTACAAATAACCCTGTGTAAGTAACATGTATTCATTTTATTTTGGCAAACGATGCACCAAACACCCTATATGTATATATTCTCTGTGAGTGACACAACTAGTTTTACAAACATTATCAACATTACGGTACTTAGTTTTTAGATTGTTACATAACCCCACTTTATCTTTATGTCATTTGATTTACTAAAGGTTATGGTGAAGCTTTTACACACTATCTAACTACTATACATATATGCGGCCAAAGATATTTAAATCTTTGTATGCGACGATTGAAAAGATATTTATCGATAGGAACGTGAACCAGATAGATAAGTTTTATAATGCAGTCTCATTAAATTAAAGATACATTTATTCAAGAAATATTTATTAGAGCATACCGACGAGTACATTTACATTTACAGATACAGTTTCACTCTCATTTATTACATCATCTATAAAATATCTCTTGTGATTGTCAGACCAAAAGGTTTTCGTTAATCGTTCGTAAGTTTTCCGTTTTTCACTTTATTCATAACCATATCGGCTTAGAACTTACACCACCCCAACTCTTCCCGTGGGTGTCGTAAGAGGCGACTAAGGGAAGTACACCGAGCTACAAAAGGTAAAAATGATAGGATGATCAAAGGCTGGGGCCAAAACTCTCAATTACCAGCCGATCCGTATCCGTTTAGGAAGTAATATGCAATTATGTTTTTGTCTACTTAGATCGTTAGTGAAGCGTATGATTGCCAGGATTTGGTGGACAAAAAGCGGATCCTGTATCATCATCTGAAATAAGAAACTTTTTGCCTTAATAAAGGTTTTTGCAGAATGTGATCATGGTATGTCGTGCGCTCATCATAATTATTGTAATAAGCTAATTCACTTTTTAACTACTCTAGGGTTTTTGTATTCATCAAATCAATCAAATATAGAACTGATTTATTATACATTTACAAACAAAAAGTTACTTCAACCAAACTTCGTTTTTTTGTTAATTTTATAAGTAACTAGCGGTCCGCCCCAGCTTATTCTATATTCTTTAGCCCATGTTACTCAGTGATGATAATGTAGCTTTCTAACGGCAAAAGAATTTTTGAGATCAGTAATCCAGTAGTTTTCAAGTTTATTTGTTACATACAATAATACAAATCTTTCCTCTTTCTATTATTTGTGTAGATTTGTATAATTTAGTAAATAGCACCCACCTTTCAAATATGTACTTCCCTTATTACAATATTTTGTACAATTTTAGGTATCGTCGATATATCTATCGATTTATTGAGTTATTCGTCAACTCACACCATCTAACTTATCCCAACTTCGAATTCGTAAAATCTGTATTCTTCGTTCTGCAACTCACACCTCTTTTACTTTGGGTGAATTTTAGTACACTCAACCAAAAAAGTGCTAAAGAAATAATAGAAAAATGTATACTTAATAAACACATTTATTTGGCCATTAATTAAAATTACACGTGTACGCAAAAATAAACACTAAATAAAACAAATTATCATGTGTTCGTTGATAGGTGTGTATGGTCTAGTTAGGTACCTATAGTAAGGTACCTTACTTATAATATCTCGTAAAGCCTGATGTTAATATGTAAATGTGTACCTATTAACACATATCATCAAAGCTTACGTGAATCTAATTATCTAGACAAACGTCGACAGCGAATCCTGCTAAAGTCATCAAATAGACAGCTGAATGATTTGTTGTTACAACATTATGTTAAATACTACAGTGGTACATACGGAAACTAATAAAATAATCTCAAGATAAATAATTGTATGCAGAATATGCAAAATTCTTTAAGAGATCGGTTTAGGTCACTTTTATAATAATGGATACTGATAACCAGTACATTTTGATATCATTTTGCTAAATTATGGCATAAAACGACATTAATAACCTTACTTTAGTATTTGCATCTATAGTTCTAGTTTTACTGTACTTGTCGGATAATTTATAGACATGCTCTATTCGGTCACATAACATGGGCGTTGTCAAGTTGTCATGGACACACTAATTAATGTCATGGTCAGGTTGAAGAATGAGGAAGTGGCCTACTAGTAACATCGTCATTAATAGCTTTCACTTCTTATTAGTGACACTAAATGGTTTGTTCTTAATATTAAATCTCTTTGAGGTACAAATGCTCCAGAAGGACAAATCTAGGCAAGTCGCAACACAGTAAATATTTGAAAAAATATGTTAAAAAACAAAAAAGACTCGCGTAATCTATAACCATCGACTTTGAAGTCGATGGTACCTACCAATATGGTAACGTGGTACCTAACCTACCACGTTAAAATATCATGATTAGATTACCCATTTGCTGGTTCGATGAATAACTTAGAACCGAAGAGCATCCACTATTTTATTGTTTCACCTTTAATGCCAATTGTAACAGCTGTGAAACCGATCGATATATCTGCCAATAAAAACCAACTCGCAGTGACTTTAGTTCTTCCGTGATCATGGCGCATGAAACTGTGCCGAAATATTGGAAAACTCAAAAATCGAATCATGGTAAATATCCCGTTTTAAAATGACTTTAATGTTAATAACCATGATAGTTTTAAAAGTTTTAGCTGTGAAACCGTCTTCCACACTACCATTAGTAGCGTATACCTAACGATAGTATGTAGTACCTTCTGACCATATGTACTTAGAATTGCCGGGACGGCATGTCACGTAAGAATCATTGAAGCTGGTATCTAAATGGAGTCTGTACACTGTACAGGCAGAGTCATTGTTTTGTTACAAAAGTGGCCTTCGCTTTCACTCTCGTAAAGTCGCGACGACATGTGCGCTTGCACAGCTTGCAAGTGAGTTACCACGCACGCTTATACCTATACCTAACTTACAATAAGTTAGGTATAAGCAGATAGGGTTTAGTAATGAAAATAGTGATATATGAAAATAGTGACGACCGATGTGGCGAAGGTCTGCCTGCGACGCAGAAGGTTGCGGGTTCGATTCCCGCCTCGGGACAAATGTGTGCACGATCTGCAGGCATTTGTTCAGGGTGTTCTGGTCGTTTTCTATATATAATAAAAAATATCTATCTATGTATTGTATTATATTATGTATATCAGTTATCTAGTACCCATAACACAAGCTCTGCTTAGCTTGGGGCTAGATAATGCTGTGTGAAATGTCCGGCATTATTTATTTATTTTATTTATATGTACTTGGGGATGATATACTTGAGGCCTGCGGATAATGATTTGCCTATACAAACGTACTAACTACCAAAATGATTTGTAATTCTAGCATGTTTCCACCACATCATGTTGTTTTTCGTATTCGAATAGCATTTATCTAGGTTCCTGGTTATTTTTTTCTTAATAACACACATCTATAATGAAATGTAAGCAAAAATATGCAAAATGTAAATTTGCATAACTTTACGTCGAAAATGACGTTTTCGTCTTATTTGTTTTTTATTAAAAACAACAATACCTTACGTTTTGTTTAATAAGTAACATAGCTCATACTGTCTAGGTATAGAATAACAACACCATGTCGAAAATACAAAAAGTTTTCAGTCATCATTTTTGGTAATAGGTACAGCACACAATAATTTACGAATTGAAGTTGCGAGCAGCTGTCGCCGAAGCCTTAATATTCTAGCGTCAGGTGATATTTAATAACACCTAAAAATCGCTGTTCAAAGAGTTTCTAAATTTTATAGTTTTTTTAATATTCATAAATAATAATATGTTATTATAAATAAATAATAATAATGCTGGAAAACTTACACAGCATTATTTAGCCCCAAGCTAAGCAGAGCTTGTGTTATGGGTAGGTTAGGTACTAGATAACTGATATACATAATATAGTACAATACATAGATCGATATTTTTTATATATAGTAAACGACCAGAACACCCTGAACAAATGTCTGCAGATCGTACACACATTTGTCCTGAGGCGAGAATCGAACCCGCAACCTCCTACGTTGCTGGCAGACCTTCGCCCACCGTGCCACAGAGGGCGTCAATTTTAGATTTTTTGAGAGCTGTAGTTGCCAACTAATTTAAGTATTAAATTAATTAAGTATTAATAAAGCCGCATTAGAAAGGTCTATGATTTCCAATAAAGGTTCGATTTTAAGTAGTATTAAAGATAACTCCAAGCAGATCCCGTTGATATCAACCGGAAGCGGATGCTTCAATCTTTGGAGGAAATGACATTTAAATGTCAAAAAATGTACCGGAATCATAATGAATTGCGCGCAATATGTCGCTAATCGGAGGCAAAGCTAGGAAGGTATTGATACAAAATGATTCATTACAGCAGTCTTGATGAAGGTCAATGACGACCTCTGTGGCGCGGTGGGTGAAGGTCCGCCTGCGACGCAGGAGGTTGCGGGTTCGATTCCCGCCTCGGAACAAATGTGTGTACGATCTGCAGACATTTGTTCAGGGTGTTCTGGTTGTTTTCTATGTATAATAAAAAATATCTATCTGTGTATTATATTGTATTATGTATATCAGTTATCAAGTACCCATAACAAAAGCTCTGTTTAACTTGGGGCTAGGTAATCCGGTGTGAATTGTCCAGCATTATTTATTGATTATAATGATAATTTGATACGTTAATTTAATTAACTATTTAAATTTATTTACCTTTCAGTGGCAAATAACACCATGTAATCAACATGCATCGTTTACGGTTTCTAACAGTGTAAAATACCTAAATGGATCGGCGAAACCACTTATGGTTAAGGTGACATTTTTGCCCCGTAAACCAAGTCTTAGTTTCAAAATAAAGTGACAGGTGATTAAACTAATTAACGTGCATGCATGACTTATGATTTATGTTATATGTATATATGATTTATGAGGACATTGTTTTGCCTTTTACTATAATAAATGGTGCAAGGCAAACGAGCCAGTCGATTGGAGCAGTCATCATTCTCGTATGCTGATTGTGTAAAATATATTTCGATATATTTCGATTGATTGACAGTAACGAGCGAATGAATAGTTTTCGGAAAAAAAATAACGATGTGACATGAAAAATACTAAATGTAAATCTCTAAAGGCCAACTTATTTACAGCACAGATGTGAGTTTGTCCGTATAATTTGATATAAATAAATAAATTTATAATGCTGGACAATTCACGCAACATTATCTAGTCTCAAGCTAAGCAGAGCTTGTGTTATGGGTACTAGATAACTGATATACATAATATAACACAATACATAGATATATAATTTTATTATACATAGAAAACGATAAGAACACCCTGAACAAATGCCTGCAGATCGTACACATTTGTTCCGAGGCGGGAATCGAACCCGCAACCTCCTGCGTCGCAGGCAGACCATGGCCCACCGCGCCACAGAGGTCGTCAAAAGTCAAAGAAATCCAAGATATAGGTACTTATACTTTGATCCTTTTACTTCATATAGAAGTCATATGAAGTCAAAGATGAAGTTCGAGATGAGTCAAGGGCTCAATTACAAAATTAGAAACATCAGAGTGTGTACGGGTATATTATATTGATATGGATCAGTTGAGCTACCTGTAGATTGTTTGCAACAGTTTGCAGATAGCTTAATTGTTTCTATTGTAAATACTAGTTTTAATTTCAATTTATTATTTGATTGTTATTTTCTTTCTGAATAAAGTTAAATTTTTAGTACGGGTTGTACGCATTACCTTTCGAATACTTTTATAGATTTCGAGTCCTTCGTATACATTTAGCATCTTGTAGCGCTCTTATCGGATCGAGAGGCACCTCGTTTTATTTAACTATGAATTAATATAAATAATATGATTAATTTCAATTAATTATCGAATTAAAAATTAATATTATAAAAATTGTGTCTACTACCATCCTAGATTATCTTCTCCGTTTTCGTGTAGACATCAACAATTCTCGATTAGTTTTATGAAATGTTTTTTGTATTGACTCGGACTAAGAGTACAGACTGAACTTGACCTTTTATGCTATCCATAGGTCCATCACTCAAATCAAAATATTGATTTTGGTATTGGTACATCCAGCTTTGAATCAATAAATAATCATCTAAGTATATGCCAAGCTCAACTATAACTTTTAAGATACATGTAGAAATTTAGGTCTACCTGCTTGGTCGCTAACTTAGTGGCTAGAGTAACTTGTTAAGCAAAGAATTAAATAAATAAATAATGCTGGACAGTTCACACAGCATTATCTAGCCCCAAGCAAGAGCTGGTGTTATAGGTACTAGATAACTAATCTTCTTCTTATCCGGTACGCTCTTGACAGAGCGGTCGTGATCGTTAAGTACAAGCAGTATTGGAAGGGGCAGATGTGATGCGCTTCACGACATGTCGCCACCGCTGCCTGCTAGAGGAAACATAATAAAGTACAATGCATAGATAGATATTTTTTATTATACATAGAAAACGATCAGAACACCCTGAACAAATGTCTGCAGATCTTACACACATTTGTCCCGAGGCGGGAATCGAACCCGCAACCGCCTGCGTTGCAGACAGACCTTCGCCCACCGCGCCAAAGAGGTCATCGTTATTAACTAACTAAAATCGCATATTTTTTTATAAAATTGGACATGAATAGCACGTTTTTGATATTAACTGTTGAAACGAGTAGATGACTGGTGAATGAACGACCATGACCTGGCGGAAGTGGAAGTATGGTGCAGGGTCGCGGAGAAAAGCCCTAGGCAGGTGTGATAATGCGGTCTGAAAATGTCAACAGCTAAGATGTCATCATCATCATTATCGGCCTATATTAGTCCACAGCTGGACATAGGCCTCCCCTAATGAGCGCCATAAGGCCCTGTCTTCAGCTTGCCTTATCCAGCATCTGCCAGCAGTCTTTCGCAAATCGTAATCCCACCTGGTCGGAGGGCGTCCTACACTATGTTTGCCGAGTCGCAGTCTCCACTCAAGAAAACGTTTACCTCAGCGGTTGTCGGTTCTGCTAAGATGTAAGATCCAGTTATTTCAAATTGCAGGCTGTTAGAAGCCGGAGATCACAGGTCGATGAACTACTCTTAGGAGAAACAGTATGCTCTGACATTGGTATTTAGTAGCTAAGCTACAGCTACGGACAAAGCTCTTACTTTGGGACTTGATGATGCTGTATGGATTGTCTGACAATATTTATTTGTATTTATTTTTTGCTAGATTCACACAAAATACGTTTACGCTCTTATACTAAGAGGAAAACAGATCAGAATGTCAGTCATCTAGTGCTTTGGGTCTTAGAACCAAAGCACCCTTTTGGTGCAAAAAAACAATCGATTATCAGCTATAACAACGGTGTTTCTAGAAAAATTCACTATCTTTAAAAAGTCAAAGAGTGAAGACGTTTTAAATCATAAACGTAAAATAAATTTAAGTAAATTAAAACGTCTTCACTCTTTGACTTTTAAAAGTTAGTGATTTTTTCTAGAAACACCGTTGATTGATCTAGAAATACTATAATAACCAACTGTTACCCAATAGGTAGTTGAAAATCTCCCTTACTGCACTTACATTGTACTTACCTGTAGATATGTAAATTAGTTACAAGATAAGCAAGGCACTTTGACAAAGAATCGATGCTGAAATTGCTCGGTATTTTGCCCTAAATGTACTGACTCGGTTCTAAACGAGTTGTTACATTGGTCTAGATAAGAACAAGGATTGTGACTCACGTAGGATTATGTATACATGTGAATATATTAAATACTTGGTTTTAACTTATGTCATTTGAATCGTATGCGTTAGGTACCTACCTATGTACCTACTATGTTTGTTATCTACATACATCCTGAGTGGTTAGTATAAGTTTACAAAATAGGAAAACGGTAAAAGTTTTCGTTTATTTATAGGTACAGTTATTTGTCAGCAG
Source organism: Eupithecia vulgata (assembly GCA_946478455.1). NCBI lineage: Eukaryota > Metazoa > Arthropoda > Insecta > Lepidoptera > Geometridae > Eupithecia > Eupithecia vulgata. Next base: position 9,614,999 of record OX297873.1, on the reverse strand, counting down.
TCTACTACCGCTGACTTTTCGAAGTTGTGAAGTTGTATTGCTAAAATGCAACAAATCACTCAAAATCCTGTGAATACATATTTAATACCTAAAAAACTATTTGAGTTTGTATTGTATAAATAAATAATAAATAAATAAATAATACAATACATAGATAGATGTTTTTATTATATATAGAAAACGACCAGAACACCCTGAACAAATGTCTGCAGATCGTACACACATTTGTCCCGAGGCGCGAATCGAACCCGCAACCTTCTGCGTCGCAGGCAGACCTTCGCGCACCGCGCCACATCGGTCGTCAATCATCGTGTTAAACTATTGCAATTTGGACTGTTGTTATACCACAGATTAAGTTATGCTATTTTTTGGTTAAACTATGAAAATAATTTTTCACAGTACCCAGTAATTGCGCTGCAAGGCTCTAAATTTAATAAGGAAGAAAACGAAAAAAAATAGAGTTTTTATAAACTATGCTAATCTCATACTAAGGGCTCCGTTGTAAGTAGCGTAGATAAAACAGCTAATCTTGCTTCATTTAAACAAGCAATCAATTCGCAGCAAACGATATTCGTGACCAAACCACACGTTGCGAATACGTATTTCATTGTAACTCCATTTGTACCATGTCGCAACCAGACACCATAGCAACTGATCTACATCCTTGATTCACGGACTAAGTACACACGTAAGCGCAAGTTGCTCATGTCCTTTGTGGATGTGCTTAAAGACAGGTGAAGCTGTAGCGGAGGACTGTAGACATCCGGTTGGGTATCCTAGAGATCGTGTTGACGTGTCGTGTAGGTGGATTGATGTTCGGAGCTCTCAATGAGATCCGCGTGAGACACGAGATAAAATTGACGTGACACAGAAAACGGCAAAAACCCCATGGCCAAAGCCTGGGTACACGAGCGTACCTATACGAGTGTTTATTGATGACATTAAATGTCAACCATAAATTTTGTGGTTGACAATGTTAACACCGTATAAAAAGGTTTTTTATACTGATATACCTACAATCAAAAAATTAAAGAAGATCAATGTGGTGCATCTTACCAGGGTCGCAGAAAGAGGGTCCAACTAAGCAGAGCAACAGCATAGACCAACTCTGAACACCCGCCATCTTGAATTCACCAATCTGCAATAATTTGACAACAATCATCAATTATTCACGCACAGACGATTAGGTTATACAACCTTGGGGTTGCTACCTCAGCCAACGCATCAGAAAAACGTTTCGATGCCATTGATTTTTTTATTGCCTGTCTTTGTCAGAAATATTTATTTGCCGTCACAAACTGAAGCACCCTAAATAGGATCATAAAAGTAGATTCATTCAGAAATAGAAATTCGCTACTACGAGTTAAAAGCATTTATTTTAGATTCTCGACTACATGGATGGTAACGAGCGTTGATAAAGTGCTTACATCAAGTTTAATTGACACCAGTAAAGTCATTTGAAAGACTCGCGCAATGGATAAGAATTGCAAAGCATTTAGAATACACATGGATTACGTATAATCGTAGGGAAGGCTGAGCCAAATATGGTTTAAGAATAAGCTAAATAAATAAATAATACTGGACAATTGACACAGCATTATCTAGCCCCAAGGCCTCGGTAGGTTTTAATGTTCCCGCGGTTTGGCGAAAAAATGGAGAGAGGGTTAGCGGAGAGGTTTTAGTGGGTATTACATCCTTCTCAGGGCATCGAGTCTTTCATCATTCTGGTCCCCCCCCCAGACCAGTCTATTTGTAAACGAATTTCCTCGCCGCATAAAAAAAGGTAAGTTACAGAAGAGATATTTTTTCCAGCAAGTTCACATTTTCGACAATGTACGAAAATATAAAAACTGTGATCGTAATGTCCTTTATTAGATTTAGTTATGAGAAGTGAGACGGACATTTCGGATATATCGTCGAGACTAGAAACTTCGAGAGTTTAGCCTGATTTGGCCTACATCAATATGCCGACTTGGGCAATAGCCACGCTTATTTATGTGGGCCTACCTACGTCTGTCAATAACCACTCAATCAATGTGAAATGTGTTGGAAAAATGTAGAGATCAAAGAACTCTTTGTAGGGTTAAGCCTCGCCTATGCCATGCCTTTTCTAGTTTAAAACTTAAAACTAGATTGTGTATAAATAAATTGTTTATTTATACACATTTATATTTCAAATATTTATATAGGTATAAAAATTTATTTATATTCAATTTATTATTATATATATTAGTACACATTGTGTATGAATATTTATATTTTACAGATTAGCAGGACGTGTTCCTACATTATTATGTAGCTAGTATAACAAAATATTTAAATATTATATTCAATTGATATCGTTTATTACTTATTTCCTCAGAGAAACGGCGGCGTAGTACTTCGATTTATTAATCTGTCCAAAATTTAAAACTTCTTATTTCAGAACGTAGAAGAATTTTATTATCTTCCCTGTTTGTTCTTAGTTAAACATTATTTCATGTGTAGGTCTTGATATCTTATTATATAATTGTTTTTTACTCATTAATAACGCACAATTGTATTATTACTAGGGTCATAACGTTTTCAATCAAAGGGTCAAGTCACAACACAACACAACATAGACGCAATAGGCCGTAGTCATTCATCATGATTTCGATATCGTATGATAATACTCACCGTGTTGATTTATGCTCCGTGAAATTTCACCATAATTCCTTAGCATTTTCTTCGCTACATTAATAAACAACATTAAAATAAAAATCACCATGGACAACTACAAACGTGCAATAAAATATTTTAGTTTTGCTTTGTCTATACGAATGAAAACCAATTTGAAAATAGAACACCTAAAGCGAAATTAAATTCAGCCAGCCAAGCTATGAATAAAAAAAACATTGAACCTCTTTTGTTTTGGTGGTGCTTACAACCTCTTTCGAGATCCTTAAAACAAAAATTTATTTCAGAGATATAAAAAGAGGTTTTCACTGTTGTTTCTGCTCAAAGCTTGTATAAAAAAGTTGCGAGGACCTATGTATCTACCTAAAACTACATGCATGCAGTTAATCTACGAACGTTCCTAATTAATCACAACTTCTCATGATCCGCCGATAATAAAATAAAATAATAGCTGGGCATGTGTAATTGTGCTTGTGTAAGAATTGACCCATTTGCTAACAAGGTCGACTTACCAAACTGCCTCGGATGCATTTGTACCTACATCTAACTATCATCAAATCAGCACACACGATGTTTTGTTGATATGGCTTCGTAAAATATTTATGCTTCCTTCAGAATTGTGCCGGTTTGAATGTAATGTTACATTGTCGTATCGTATCCCTACATTCGTAAGAATATCATGTATATACCTACAACAACATAGCTATTTGTTTAATCCAAAGATCCTTTTAAGCATTTATGGTTCCCTCGATTTGACTGAATGTTTAACTGACCTAGAAAAAGAAAGAAACTCTTTTCATGTTTTATCTTTTGTGAGCTCATTGAATGTATCGGGATGTTCTCTAGTAATATTTAATTTACATTTTTTTAACAACATTTTCATCATTCCATTTTCTTTTATAGTTTAATCTGTTAAGACATACCTGAGTACTGTTTATTTAGTTTGAATAATAAAAATGAAAATAAATAAAATAATCAAAGTTTTCTCTTCTATGATAACTCGTTTGGTAATTATTATCTAGTCAATCGATGGAAACTGGTTTTATCACTATTTAAATCTTCGTTTTTAATTAGTCAAAACCGCCGCACGTGTTTGGGTTGTACCCTGTGGCCAACTGGTTTTATTTTAAACTTGTCTTCTTGTAGGTATTCGTTATCGGATGATCTTTTATAATTTTCTCTAATTGTCTCTCATGTGCTTTCTTTAAAATGTATAATGTAAAACAGTTATCTAGTAACTAAGTAAAATAAATATGAATAAGGTACCCATTCTACTAATCCAAGATCTTAGTTCAATGTAGTACATTTAATCAAAGAAATCGGACGACGGCATCCAAATTACTGGCAATACCAATATTTGATCAAAGAGGGTACTTGTTACTGGCCGCTGCTTCGCACTCGGTGTTTCTATGAGAACGTTAAAAGGCTATTTCTTTCCCATGGAAATTGAAATTGTATAGATTAAAACTTAGCCTATATTTTATTCTAGGTCCAGTGATGTTATTTCATTTAAACTAAACTTTCAAATTATTTAGGAATCTTGGACAAAGATATTTGACGAGTGGAATGAGTATCCGTCAAAGAACTCATTCAAATCGTTTTCGATTCTTGACAAAGATATTGGATGAATGAACACAAGCTCTACAAATTATTTACATGATAATTGTAGGAAATTTTATAGAGAATCCAAATATATATTCATTTAAGTAGGTTAGCATACAACATCATCGAGAAATCAGCGAAATAATGCAATACCACCGCTCGCGCGCACCCGTTCGCCGGAACGCGCCGCGAACTGTGCCAGCGGACGGAGGTGTGCGCTAGAGGGAGGCAAGCCAGTGGAGGAGATCCTGTGTGGCTTGTCTAGCAATATTTATTTATTTTGGATCAAAGATGTAGGCAAGTCAATTGGGAAAAATCTTATTGGAATTTTCTAGTCCCTGATGAGAACCAGGGACGAGAGAAGTATAAGAACCTTAACATTGATTGATCTCAAAACCAGCGACGAAATTGGAAGGTCCCTTTTTTCTAAGAAAAAAGTTTAACAAAGTATATACTGTAACTTCAAGGAAAACAGTCATAACTATGATACCGTGAGAAATAACTGTGACATAACCGTATTGTGCATAAACTGCTTGCGAATAAACAATGTCCGTGCTCATGCAACTCCATTTGTTACAGGTCATTGGCTGGAAGTCAATGGACATTATACCATAAAATATATCTATAGACCTACAGTACATACATATTGAATACATAGTAATACTTTATTGGAAACAAGATACAAAGAAATTTATTTCGAGTAAGGTACATAATGAGTGAGTTACAAATGAACGTAAAGCAGCAAAAGTTGAAAACTGTGTAGCAGCCCCACTAACCTAACACTGTCTTGGATGCTTATGTCGTTGATTGTTTCTCTATTTATTTCGACACAAGTGCTTATATATAGTTAACTAGCGACCCACCCCGGCTTCGCACGGAAACCTCTAAAATTGTCAGTGTTCCTCTACTATATTACGCATGTATTATACATAATATAAACCTTCCTCTTGAATTACTCCATCTATTTAAAAACCGCATTAAAATCCGTTGAGTAGTTTTAAAGATTTAAGCATAGGTACATAAGGATATAGGGACAGAGAAAGCGACTTTGTTTTATACTATGTAGTGATTTTGTGGGCAGGAAAGTACCTACGTATACTCTTTTTTATGATGCTGATGATTTAGAATCAAAGATATTAAAAGTCAACAAAGACATTTAAAATGAAAACTTAACAAAACCTGATAACAATCACAGATAATAATATGGCAAAGTTATCACTTGAAACTATGCGTTGTTGAAGTTTCAACAACGCTTCTGTGCTTTAGTTCGATGATACCAATGTCCTCATTAAATTTTTAAATAATCGATTCTTGTAACCCCTTCTTTTTTTTTTCAAAAAATACCCAGGTTTATTAATCGGAGTATTAAGTATTTAAATGATGCAAAACAAAACTACTAACTATGACATCATTGCTTGCATAGCAACCTTTAAGTTTCAAAGTTGAAATAAGCAATTACTTGAACTCTTTCTTTTTTTTATCGTTTTGTATTTTATTATTTAAAAATAAATAAACAAATAATGCTGGACAAATCACACAGCATTATCTAGTCCCAAGCTAAGGAGAGCTTGTGTTATGGGTACTAGATAATATTTGTGCTGCCTTCTGCATCTTCATCTGTAAGTACCTACACTCTTATGTACAAAACTACACATACCTTACTCAGCGCCCCCTAATTAGTTTTCCCCCTTCCTAGCTTACTAAATCTTATAAGATTATCCAAAAATGTTTTATTTTGAAAACAACCAACCCCATCCAAGATGTTATACAAACTGATGTTATAAATTCGATTGTAACTCTGTCTGTCTGTTTGTTCCTTTTACAACCTTTTCACGGATTAAGAGCTTATATTAGGACGCCATTTTGTGAAAAGGATAGGCATAGGATTTCGTGTTCATGGAAGCGGGACAGGGCAGAGCAACGCAAGCCCAAAAATCTAGTTTTTGCTAATTGTTTGATAATTAGCACAAAATTTTAATGTTCTTAGTTAAATTTCTATGCTTTTTCTCGAAATTTCAACTTCTGAGTTTATTGAGAAAGTATGGTTTTAGTAAATGTTTAGAGGTAATTTTGTGTTTTGTTTCTGTCGAGAAAATCTTACGGAATCGTGTTTATAAAACTTGTAAACGATAGAGGAAGTCCTGAACTTTTCCAAATATAAATTTCAAAGTTAAATATTCAGTAGTTTGGAAGATACATCTATCTGAGGTATAACTGAATGAAATTTGGCAGGGAGATAAATGGTATCCCACGGATAGACATAAAGCTCGTATGAAGCCGCGGACAGCATTTAATTATACTTTCAATACTACTACGAATTCTTCAAAAACTTTGGTATCTTCCAACAAAAATAAGGTTCGTAGTTGACCCGCTTACATCCGTAATGAACCGAAGAGGTTGTATGAATCACACGGATTTCCTTGGAGGATGCGAATATCTTTGTTGAGGGTTCCCGCTAATTCGGATCTGCAGTGAACTCATGCGGAAAACACGCGGCTTCAAACCTCACGTATATTTACATTGATAATCAGATTCTTAGGAATTTCATCTTTGTAGTCAAAAACATTGTTAACTAGTTGTTGTCATGGACTTTGCTTACGTTTATCAGATTGCTGCAGTACCATTATGTTACAGTAGGTATCCTACAGAGGGCAAGTCTACAAAAACTAAGCTAAGATGTAAATAATCCAATATTTAAAAAACTAAAAATCTATCTCGAATCGCTTAATTTTATATTGTTTTTAAATTAACGGGACAATTATGTACCTACCTACTCGGGGAAAATTATGGCACCACCTAGGAGAAATTCTCTATAAAAAATGAAAATAACTTCAAAATCGGTCCATAGGTAATTGTATTGACGGAGAAATTGACGGAAACAGCCGAAAGATAGAATCTCCACCTTTTTTCGAAGTAGGTTAAAATATAAATATTACTGGACAATTCACACATCATTATCTAGCATTATCTATCAAAAAGAAAGATGAACTGCTAAACAATATTTTATACCTATAATATACCAAACCAAACAAGTTTACTAGAAGCAAGTTGGTGCAGTTTCTAAAATAACAATTTTATTCTTCATATTACCATGGACAAATTATATCTTAATTTGTCTATGATATTACGCCTTTTCCAACGGTTTTGAGTCAGCTGATCGAGCACATCGATCCACCTTATGTGTGGTTTTGTTTAACTCAGACCGATATACAGTTTACTGTCAATCTAACTACAATATCCTAGCAGTAGTAGGTAGATATGTATATAATGTGTGCCAAAACCAGGTGAATGTGCTGTTTGCAGATATACCGTTTCACAGTTCACCATTGTTTCATTTTTTGCAACAGTATTCTTCTCATATGAAACGCTGATCATCGGATTCAGATTTGCAAATTCAACTAAAGTAAGGACAATGACCATTTCTGCCGATCGTCCGGTAGCTAAGCAATGTGCGATCGTCCTTGCGTTCACCAGCCAGCGTGAGACATATCGTTTGCACCAACCTTATCATAGAATGTCATCGTCTAACATCGGACAACGGCTAGTAGAAAGGCAAAGCATGCTCCGACTCACCTTTAACTGCGATCGGGCATCACTCCAAAGCGACCAGCAAACTCTTCGATTCACAAGATTTTAGATAATTTTTAGAAACTATAAGTTATTCGCACGTTACTGTTTACGAAGCGAAAGCTGTCACAACGCGGAAATAAGTACGGTGCGCGATGTTCCGCCAGCGTGCGTAGAAGGCGGTCGACTCGCGCGCAGCGGCGTTTGCGACTCGCGAGGATCGTTTCACCAGGCGAGGTGTCGCGAGGAGAAAGTCTCCGCGGCTGCGGCCGTGGTGCGCACGCTTCGGTTGGACGAAACCGGGTGGTGGGGACGTGACGTACCCGCAAAACCAACAGCCACCTGAGCATCACCGATTGCTTCATCTATCCATACAGCGCATCCTCGGTGGGCTGCTAAATCTTCGAAATGTATAATGGATTAAAAGATTTGAGCCTTATTAGAGTAATTTACGACTTGTGCGGGCCTTCGACGCGTGATTCCGTTCCGCTCTTGACCGAAATTACAATAGGACTAACCGTGAACCAGCTAAGCCGGCATCTTTCACACCACAATGTATTTCCCATGCTTGTTTCTCATTGATTTGTTGGCCAGCAAATATTCTCAGAATGTCTCTATCATGCTTTAATCACCAACAAGACAATTTGTCGCGTAGCCCGCTATTGTTTTTTCGTGTGAACTCCATTACGGCTACAAATGAATATGAATGAGCGGTCGACAACTCGTAATTCAAGCAATTAGTGCGTTCCCACGAAGCTTACACCCAATCAGCGATCATCCCTTGGGATGCGAAAGAAACAACTTCAATTGATCATCTCAAGTGATCGTCTTGTATATATAGTTTGTGTACTTTCAGTTCATTTGTTTTTTTTTCTATTATTTGCTATATTTCAAAATTGTTGTATTTTTTGTCAAAATTTGACAAAAAATAGAACAAACTTTAACAATACTGAGTAGGTAACAATAGTATGTATACGTGACTTCAAAAAAGCTGATTATTTTTATGTGTTCTCTATTATTGATATGTGTACCTATCGGCATATTTATGTCAATACTGTTTATTGATGTTTTTATTGAAAAGTTTAATCATTCTAGATATTTTAAGATTCAATCGCAAACATTTTGAACGTAATGTTACCGTTCAACGTATTGTCATTAAGCTTTATCGGGATATCTTTTCGAAAGAAAAAAATATTTTATAAGACGCAACACACAAACAACAAATGATGGTTTTTATAATTTTTTTGTATCTTATTTTTATTTTGATTGAAGAAACAGAAGCACGTTGACGTTTTTATTAAACGATAATTTTTCGTTGTTTCCATATTATTAAAAAAATTGTGGGTGATATACCTACTTTATTCGGTAAATAAATCAAAAGCAAAAATAAAAAATATAAAAATGATTATACATAGGTACTTAAACAAAACTAAAAAAATAGAGATTACATTTACTAATAACGGTATCAGCGTCACTAATGTTGTTACCTACTACCTATGTATTTAGTTTTTTTTAACAATAATTCAAAATTTACTCAGAATAAATCAGAATATTTCATTGCTAGCCAGATATTCTGTTCAATGTCTGGTTTCGATTCCTTACAAATCATCACGTCATTAAAAATATTTATTGCGATAGTTAGCTTAAACAAACAGAGACAAAGTTCGGGGGAACGATCGGATTTTACATTCCCGTTGACATGTTCTCCATTCGCCACTGCAGGGACATACTTTAGAACTACCTATTTGAAAAGGACATTTTTCAGTTTTTTTGCTTTATTTTTTAAACTAAATGACATACCAACCCTTCCTAGCACGGGGATTGTTGTCTAGCGTAGAATAGAGAAAAATTACCTACGTCACTTTGTCATAGATTGCGTAAGTTGTTTGAAACGCACTCCTTCAACTTCAATAATGTACGCAATGTATGGCGATGCGATGTCATTATTGTCTATTCTACCCTAGACAACAATCCCTGTGATATGTATAGTATGTGGCCAGGTCGGGGAAAAAAGGAAGAATAGACAAAACCGTGGATAAATCGAGTCCTTGAGTTTCAGGATCTCGCTCGTCACATATAAGCATTTGATCGGTATAATTGATCTTTATGATGCAATAATTCGTTTTCTATAAATAACGTATTATACACAAGGCAGTAAAGTGTAAAGCTTTTATGTCTTGACTATAGATGTTAAATTATAAATCTAGTAGGTACATATGTACATGGCTAGTTACATAGCTAAAATTGTTTGCTCCTGTGTTCGTTTTAGATATAGTTTTTTAAGACCTTGTTTATCACCTTTTTAATATAACTTCCTAGCTCTTTATTTAGATAAAACATAGATCTATGAGTTATTACGTAGATACATTAAAACACCACAATACGTCCCTGTTACATTCTGAGCCATCTGTTTATACAATTATCGGTTAAGAGCCGAGTCAGTGGCGCGCGCTGTTCTTCCTAAATGACTCCTTCATCAAGCACATCCATTGGGGTCCTTATTAGTACCCCGACGAACTTCCTTGGGATAGTACGCAGCCCGCATCCAAACCATACAGTCTAAACATTAGCCGCCACAATAATTAGAAACATGAAAAAGTACAATGGAACGTAAAATAGTGTTCGAAAATTCAAAAGTTTCTGTTTAAAAGTTCACTTCTTTTGTTTCTTGTACGCTTAGATAAAAAAGGTTTTGTTCAAATTGATGTTCTTATTTTTGAATAATGGAAAACTTTATAAACTACAAATGTGATCAAAACTGGGAGCATATCTTCACGGTTCCGTATCAGAACGGTTCTGAAGTTCCGGTTGCAAAGCAGAGGTGTCAAGCTAATGCGAGGGAGAGAGACCGGACGCAAAAGTTAGTATAAAACATGTACCTATATTGTCAGTTAAAAACGAAAGCATTATTTTGGTAGGTACTTTTTTCGTTGAAGTCAATTTTGACGAAAGCAAATTGATTGAAAAAGGTTTGATACATGCAAATTTTATAAGACCTTCTTTTTTGATTGCTCAGCTAACTTTCAAAGGAGATTAAAAAACAAGGATTTTTTTGACAAATTCCTTGCAGTGGTTCAGTAGAAATGTTATCAAAATCTATGTGTGTTCCAAGCAGCGTGAACACTGCATTCAACACTCTGCGGCTTCTGATACCCACGGAGCCCCCTGATAGGAAGCTTAGCAAGATCGAGATCCTGAGGCTAGCTGGCAGCTACATCAACCACTTGGATAATCAGCTTTATACTGGTGAGTTACAGTTTTATTTTTCTGAATAATCTCGGGAAAAAATCATCACTAAAATATTTATAGAATTAGGTAGTTTTTTATTTTATTTTGGTACATTTCAATAAACGATAGCAATAAGTTATAGCTTTAATTATCTGTATTTATAAAAGAGAAGAGAAAACTGGGTGACATATCAAGAGATCTCTGAAACTACAAGAGCTATGAAGCTGAAATTTTGCATGGAGTTACCTTTTAAGACGTAGGCTAAGAACGGGTTTTTTCGTATTCTAAGGTAGTTAAAATGGGATCAAAGGTAATTTTTATAAAAACTTTAGAACCGTATCTGTTGGCCCCTCAAAATTTGTATCTTAGACTTAAAATACAGACGTGTTTCAGTGTTTTTCGAAATTCACACCCTAATTGGTGTGTGATGTGGAGTCAAACTGAGGCGATTCATTGACATAATCACGAAATCTTAGGAACTAGAAGCTGAAATTTTGCATGGAGGTTTCTTTTAAGACGTAGCCGTAGCTAAAAACGAATTTTTTTAATTTCGTATTTAAAAGTACCTAGTTTAAATGGGGTTGTAATCGAATAAAGAGGATTCATGGGATTTTTCATATTATAATGACTTTAAAATCGTAAAGGATTAGTTATATAACTTTGGCGGCATAGTTTACGTGGAATCCAACATTACATACGGTACCTACTTATTTCTGAAGTCCACGTGAATGAAATTGCAGGCGGGTCAGCTAGTAATCTCATATAATAGGAAACACAAAAATCATTGGTCAAGATCTGCTTGTATGAGCATATGTTGAAATGTGGATTGATCGCCACCTGTAGATTCTTTGCAACAGTCTGCAGTTAGCTTAATTGTTTCAATTGTTATTTTTAGTTAATTTTTAATAATGTTGTTTGTTAATAAAGCTCATTGGACTCAGTTGTACTGAGCAGTACCGCTTAACCCTGTTGTACAGCCAAAGATCTTACTTAGTGCCTAATAGTGAACTGTCATACAGGTAAGGTTTTCGTCTAGCTGAGCCTATTGAGGCGCGTAACGAAGCTGATCCGGACTGACGAAATAGTATCATATTTAGTGAAAATAAAGTTTAATACGAACTTATTAAAGCTCTATTTACAAACCAATTTCATCATTAAAACTGTAAAATAAAATGTATAATAACTAAAATGACCTTCAGATTCAAAAGTTTCTTTCACCAACTCAATGTTAATCAAAAGAGATAATAACTTATCTTTTTGTAAGTTGTAGGTCAAACAGCTGAAGGCATACTCCATAATAATATTGCCATAAAGCAACTGCTCGGATTTTATCTCAAAAGCACCGAACAATTACCCTTTTTTACGAACTTTTTGTGTCAGTATATCCAGTAAAATCTTGCTCTAAAAGGTCCAACATTTACTGTAAAGGTATTTTACTTGTAATATCTCAATCTGCCAACCGTTACACTGATACCACTGATGTTTTTATTTTAGGTGAAATGGAACAGCCGTGCTTGCAAAAGAGTGACGGGGATGCTAATTCAGCTTTGTGCACCTTCTGCTGGGCAGCTGCAAAGAAAGACGTAAGTTTTTTGACGCTTTAACGAGATACGTGATTATTTTTGACCTAATTCCCTAACTAGCTTCTGCTCGCGACTTCGGTCTTGTTTTTCCGTATTCAATACTAATTATAAATGCAAATGTTTAACAAAATAGAGGATATTAATGTTTAGAAGTGCCAGCCTTCTCGCTAAAACTGCTGGATGGATCGGGTTGAAATTTTGCAAATAATTGATAAGCCTGGATTAACACAATTTTAATGGGTCAATTTGGAGAAACACTTGCGAAGACGCGGACAGAAGCTAGTCAATAAATTTTTAGATTGTACAATGCGAATAACTATACGAGATCTCTTCATCATGACGACCTCTGTGGCGCGGTAAGCGAAGGTCCGCCTGCGACGCAGGAGGTTGCGGATTCCCGCCTTGAGACATATATTATTTTGTACTATATGCAGGTATTTGTTCCGGGTGTTCTGGCCGTTGTCTATGTATACTAAAAAAATATCTATCTATGTTATGTATTGTATTATGTATAGGTATCAGTTATCTAGTACCCATAACACAAGGTCTGCTTAGCTTGGGGCTAGATAATGCTGTGTGAATTGTCCAGCATTATTTATTTATTTATTTATTATCATCATTAGCGTCCGCCACAAGTTTTAACCCCCGCTGTGTCTTAGCTAAGTTAGTTTTCATGAAATGTTTTTGATTTACAGAAAACACACGCAGGAGGGCAGAGTTTTTACAAACACTATTGAAACCAATCTAATCTCTATTATACTAGTCTTCGTCATTAACCAAGCTTTGTAAATTAATATAGCTACTTTCATTTTCATTTATATCAACTTCCCAAAAAGAAGGCAGAGTGACCAGAATGCAAGCAGCAAGTTGAATGGCAATGCTAATTCTTTGAAAGAAATAAAAGCCGGCCTTCTGAACTATAATATGTTGACTCTATGAGAATTTTGGTAAGATCTATCAGGGGCCACGGCAGTAGTGGCCCTGCCAAGTCAAGTAGGTAGACGGCTGCCACGTGGCTCCCTTTTTCTGAAACCATCTCGAGGCACTTTTGAGCTATTGATATATTTGTTACAAATTACTAAGGCCCAAAAATTATTTGATTATATAACGTAGTTAACTGACTCCTAAATTTACTAGTTTCTAACCAATTTACTTTATTAAATATCAACCCTCAAAGTATTGCCGTTTCGTCATCATTCACTTACCGACTGACCGATTATATATAGTGTGTCTTTATTTTTAATTGATAATTTTAACTTGTTGGCTACTACGAATAATAGGATAAGTTTTGTGATTAACTTTTAGTTTAATTCAAATAAAACATATTTTGCAAAATGGCACAGTTTTATTTTAAGTACTTCATTAGAACTAAAAGGATTTATTAAAAGAAAATGATCACAACCAGTGTTATTAAGGTGGTCAACAATTTATTTAGAAAGTATAATATTAGATAAGTGGTTGGCAGTGTCGGAGTAGGTACTTAATCTTTAACATTTGTTATTTTGTGTACATTATAAAGTAATGAGGAAACATTTAGTAGAAAACCTTAATTCCTAAGTATATACAAGTTTTAGGATATCTCTTTTCAATAGTTGCTTACAAACAATCGAATTCTACTGATAATTCTCTAGTTAAGTACCTAACTACGTAAAAACATTTATAAAATCTACAGTATATTTTGAAGGACAGTATAAAAGTATCCATGCCTATTTTTCACATTCTGAACATTGGCAAACAAATTTCATTAATAATATTGGGCATAATAAATAGACTACTTCTAAAAGTTACTTAACTATGTTTTTCTATACCACAAAATGAACAAAAACTATTTCGTGACCCGCCATTTAAATCTTGTGACCTTTTTTACTTAGAATAGGTAATTACAATTTGTGACTAGTAAAAAATCTAGTCAATTAAGTAGATATTAAACTACCCTACTCATAAATAAGGGAAGTATTTACAAAAATACCTAAGTATACATATAAACAATCTGTAACATTTTCACATTATCACTTTCGAAATCGTAAATGCGAAAAACAAAGTTAAAATCATGTATTCCTGCTAACAACAAAAACATTAACCGCTTTACATCACATGCACACAATTTTCCTCTAAGAAGACATCACAGTCATTGCATATTATTTACTAAGTAGATATTTTTCCATTGGGATTAAAACATTAGACCAGTCAATCTCTAGGAACTAGTCAGCCACTATGCAGACCCTAAAGAAGTTTTGAATAATGACCCTATCAAAAGTTAAGTTGAAGAATGATTTAGTTTGATTGAATTGAAGACGCTGCTGACATAAATGACATAATTTTAGATTCTTCTTTCCGGGTCCTGAGTAAGCTTGAACATTAAAATAAACAATTCACATTCACTTCTTAGTTTTTTGAATAAACTTTTGCATATATTACAAAGTCACTTTGAAATACACCCCCAATGGCATCACCAATTCAATTCCACCTTATGTACAGTAATTTACACTATAGTTCTGTTATTTACACACAACTTCGCACAAAGTGTCAGCTATCGCATATTTCTGTCGCGACCTATAAACGGACTGGATTCGTGGTTGTTCTTCTCCAAGTTTCCAGAAAGCGTTGGGTCTGGTCGACTTCTTTTGAAGAACCCAAGCTTCCACAGAAGTAGGATGAGTAGGATAAGCACTATGAGACCTAAGATTATTGATAGGATGATCACCCATATTGGAACCTCTGAGGGTTCGCTGATCTTCAAGTCAGGGTAGGCGACAGTTGTGACCTGAAATGAGGAGAAATACGCAATATTGAGAAACACGTTGTGATTAATACGAACTGCACCAGGAAAGACAAACTAGTAGTATCCAAAGAGGTTTCATGGGTTGTGGTGATGATTTCCTTTTTCGCCAAAGGGAAAACTAGAATTGAGTGAAGAAAACGTTCAAGGGGAATTCTGTATTGTTTTTAATTATGTTGTTGGTTAAAAAATTTCGCAAGGGAAAGTAGCGAAATAAGAAAAAAAGTATGGCGAAATTTTGGACTTTTTTAAATTAAGAAATAATTCTATATTTTTAAATTAGTGCAATGTACTTTTGGGGACCTTCCAAAGCTTTCAAAGCTCGCAAAAATTGGTTGGTATTTTATGATTTGTTATGATACTTTGTTTTTCAAAGCTACAGTTTGTTGCATAAACTGTGAATTTGACATCAAAACATTCTGGATACGAGAATATGCACAGAGTTCAGAACAAGAGACTTACCGTTACAGTATCATCATGCTCTTTGCTCTGATGAATATTGTAATGATCTGGCAGGTATATAAAAGCTGTCGACGCTATGTTCACGTGACTAACACGAGGATAGTCTTCCACCAGTGTAGCGTTCCATAACCTCGCCTTCACAGTGATGGTCGTGGCCTGGGCTCGGGCCAGTTTGTAGATGACGCATTGGAACTTGATGCACTTCGACTTCTTTTGGCAGTTCTGAAAAAAGTCTATGTTTTGAATCGAGAAGTGTGAGATATATTCAACGGTGATAGTTTGTTTATCATCGTTGAATATCTTTTCGTGTATCGTTGTAATTTACGAATATAATTTTTTTGATAAATGCATATTCATAACAATAGTGTTCCATAAACCAAATTATAACTGATGATGATGCCCTCCTAGCCGAATTTCGCCCGCAGTGGCCAGTCTCAAGTGCGTAGGACATTTATCAGATTGCACAAGTGTGCGCGCAAACTTATGAGCACTCTCTATTTCCTCACTCATCGTAATTTGATGGGACGGTAGACTGACACGACCAGGAGAGGTTGGGCGCAGGGCCAACAGCTTATCGTCCTCTACTATCCAAGGCACGGGGGTGTAACACCAACAACTTCAAATTACCAATAACACAAATCTCGGCCCGACTGATCCGGTATTTTAACCCATGACCTAAATATCAGCGGTTGAACTTGTGACCGATAGACCAACAAGACGGTCTTTAATTATAACTTACCATGTTAACGACATGTTTTCTTTGCCCATCTTTATCCGTATACGCCTCAGCCTTTACGATATCGCTCTCCCTTTTTCTCCTGATTTTGTTTTCGAACGCACTGGTATATTCTGCCCCTTTCTTTGTCTCATTATACTGTTTCTCATTTGAGTTCACGCTTAGTTTCCCTGATGATAAGAACGGGTCCATCACCAGGTTTTCGGGGGTTCCAGGACGCTCGGATAGATTTAGTGGGTTGATCTCTCTTTCTGTGATGAAACATTCACCGTTGCTGCTTGCTGTAACAAAACAAAATCACTTTTCTTAGGTCTCTGAAGTCCAATATGTGATGGGAGGTCAGAACACGATAGGTACTCCACAAGTTGGCTGAGTTATCGTAAACGTCTATTGTGATAATGATTACAGATTTACATGTATAAATAGTAACTGCATGCCAAAGTATTTAAAAGCTAAGTTAAATTGATTATTTTTAGCACTATTGTCCAAGTCCCAGCAGTGGACTGATACGCTGATGATGATTGTCTAAGTTGCGTTACCTGTTTCTCCATCAACAGTCGGCAAATTTTCTGGGTAGAGCAGCCACTTGCCCTGCGCGCCGTCCGAAGCCACTTGGTGAGGCCACATGATCACTACTTGAACAGAAGACACTCGCCATGGACCTTCGTTGAACACCTGACAAAGAAAACCACGTGTTTAAGAGTAAATTTTCCAAAGTATCTACTAGTTGATACCTATGTACTTTTTAAATTAAATACAAATACTTAGCTAGGTAGAAATGCTTGCTTATATCTGTAGACATACCTGGTAAGTGTGCACTACCCTGGTTCCGACATCGTCGAAATACTTCATTGCAGACTCTCCTTTGATTTCTCCTCCGTAGAACACTTGCTCCGGTCGTGCAGCTCTGTAATCGTATGCGTTGTTACTAGCTTCATCAAAACTGATCTAAGCTTAATCCTTTCCTATTTCTTTATCACTATTATTGCTAAACTCAAGATGTGGCTAGAGCCATGCTTACCCTTTTATCAATAGCTCTGCATTCTTGATCACCCTTGCTTCGATCGTCGCCGGTTTCTTCCCAGCATGTAATTCTTTCGACGTGGAGTTGGCCCATACGGTGAACATGACAGACGGTTCGTTGTCCTCCAGAGCTCTCGCGTCAAACCTCATGATGATTGGGCCAGTATTGGCGGCTTGCTTCTTGAATGGGTTTTCCAGCATGCAGGATACAATGGTCTTATTAACGCTCGTGCAGATAACATGTTTGTCCTGAAAAATCAAATTGCAAATGCTCTAAACTGTCTTTGGTATTGTTCATTGGGATCGCTTGCCACACTGTCGCTGGATTACCTCACTATGTTTACTTTTTGTTGGTTATTTTTAAAAGACCTTACTATTCGCTGATTACTTTCTGCTGATTCATAGAACGTCTTTAAAAAAATGAGGAACAGAGGGCTTATTAAGGAAATTAATAACAACCATTGTTGCAATAATATACACGCATGCACATTGCACAATGATGGTGATTTTACCACAGATGTAAATGTTATCATGATCTAAGTAAGTACAGAGATTTATACATAGTATTTATGATGCTGTCATGTAAATGCAGTGCTATAGTTATTAAAAAGACACTAATCACTGTCTTTTCTGAACTCACCCATGGCGACTGCCCCTCGTCCTATAAGTTTAAATACTCTTTAATCCCGCCCGATTAACGGTTTCAAAATTAACATAATGCAATCAATCGCACTACTCTTGTAGTTAAGCACTCTAACAATAAACAAAAATATTTAGGCTAATAAGCTTCACAGTCTTGGTCTTCTAAGTCTTGGAACTTAAAACATTGTAGTTAATACAAACAGGTAGTTTAAACCTTTCAATCACGTGTTTTCAGCAGTTAACAGACTTCTAAAAGTCACGTTTTTAAAACCTTGAGGCAGTCATTAAGATTAATAAAATAGGAACTTACGCTAATATTCGCAGCAATGTAATGCAAACTGGAGTGATGCTGCACGAACACTTGTCCTTCGTAAGCTGATTCGCCATAGTTGTCCACGGATACCGCCAACCTAACCTCTTCCTCTTGGCCCAGAGTCAGGGCATATGCTGAGCCATCTTCAGCTGAAAAGAAAGCAAACATTTTTGTTAAAAACTGAGAAAAATAAAAATTCAAACCATCATCGAGCTAGGCAGAAAAATAAAACATATTTATGCCACCCCAGCACTTATAATGGGGCGCATCAATGCCGAAAAGTTAAGAGGTTGTTGAAAGGGTCTTTTCAGAGCGTAAGTCAAGAGGATATAGAGGTATGTGGAGAGTTTTGGGGATTTCAAAAATGGTTGTTTCGGTCATCATTATAATGTAGTGACGCAGAAGTTTGTAAGTGTTATAAAATAAAATGCACTAGTAGCAATGCTGCCAACATTCTGGGCACTTTGCCTTCTGGTCGCTGCTTGGTAGATTTTTAGAAAATAGATTTAAGTGGAAATATTACTTTTAATTATTTTTTGCTGTTAAATATATCTTATAACACTATCTTATCTTTACAGATATTATAAATTCGAAAGTGAAAATGCACTAGCAAACAACATTATCCGTTTAAATACGTGGAAGATTTATTTGTATACAGGCACTTACTCATTGGTAATTGAAGTACAGGATTAACCACTAGATCGCTGATACAAATGCCATCGGAGCCGCAGTCGTTAAGGAAGTTAGCTGTGAACATGGTGGTGGCTGTCGCGTTCAAGACCGGAAAGTCGTCGATCTTGGGTAGATCGCCGATCGTCAGGTATCGTGGCTGGACGTGTTCGAGCTTGTATGTCACTTGGAACTGGAAAAGAAGAAAGAACATTGTCACTTAATATGCTTAAATATTCACTAGTTTGCACGAGTAGCAAGTAGCTAGCACAAAAAATATTAAAAGGATACTGTTACTTAGTTTGTAAACGAGTGATAGGAGTGTGCTTATTTTTCTAGCAACTATTACGTTAAGTGGAATTGCAACAAGCACTTGATCGAGATTTTTCTTTGAAACCAATTGCTAGGTTACCTTGATAGGAGTCTGAATATCCCTGGTGTTATTCTTCAAATAAACAATATGCTCCCTACAGTCTTCCACATCTTTTCCTAACTGAATAGTTCGATTCACGATATTGCTCTTTTCGTTATCAAAGAAGACCCTTGAATATTTCCTTCCACCAGGGAATGTCTCTGCCTCTATAATGTAGTTGAGTTTATGTACGTTTGACTGAGTTGATCTGACTAAGGATTCTATGATGCAGCAAGCTTGAAAATGGAAGCAGGTGTAGTTTGCTCCGGGGTCCTTTTCACAGCCTTGAGTCGCAGGGTCGATATTGATAATCGAGTTTGAAGGTCGGATCGAAGTTTTTATATCGATTATAGGTCTTGTTCGGATAAGTGCAACGCTACTCTGTAAATAAGAAAATAATTATTAGATATGTATATAATCATATAGTGTTAAGCCAAATAAAATTAATAGCAAATACTAACATTTTCGTATGCGCCAACCAATAAATCAGGATAACCATTCTCATCTAAGTCAACTCCTCCAGATAAAGAATATCCAAATGTTCTCAGTAACACAGGTAAAGACTCTGCTGTGACAATTTGATCAGGCTTTACTTTAAGTCCACTCTTCCTATCTCCCATGTAAATGTAGACTACTCCATTTCCTTCGTAAGGACTTCCTATCGCTATATCCTGGCATCCATCTTTGTTCAAGTCACCAGCATTGGCAATAGCGATTCCAAACTGTGATTCTTGCTTGCCAGTTAATTTTACATTGTAATCTTCTGATAGATTCTGGTTTACGTTGAGATATAAGTAGACCGCTCCACCCGCGTCTTTGGAGAAGTAGAACGGAGCACCTACAAGGAGATCTGGCATCCTGGAAAAAGGAAACAAAAACTTTTATTATATTTGTAAAAAAAAATCTTGAGTCGTATATCATGGGACTGAAGGTTCGTTAATATGTTCGTCATCTTCCTCTCGAAAGTTTGTTTAAGAATGATTTGAGCATGCATGCCAGCAACATTTTATTGTGTTGGATAGTTAACTATTTATTTACCACACAAAACCAAAACGGTACTTTTTTAAGGGTAGAGACTATATTTGGTTTTATTAAGGTAACCCACCCATCACCGTTGACATCAGCAGCAGCAACTTCATAACCGAAACTGGAGCCAAACTGCTCGCCTTTCAGGAGCAAGGTCACATTCAGTATATTCAGGTCAGTCCTGCTCCAGTCATCGGTGGCTCTCTTGCTGTACACCACCACTTGGCCAGTGCCTCGTGCTCGAGGGGCACCAGCTGCATATGAATTCTTGGTTCCACCGAAGAAAGTCGCTCCAGTTACTGACATACCTGAAAACAACAATCTGAATCTATAACAAAGTTTACAACGGTTTAAAATTTTCTGAACCACATTTATGCATGCAGGCTACTATAAAGGGGCTCTATTACAGGATTGATGTTGAGACGGTGTCAAGGTGAAAACATTATATCAATCTTTTCATGCAAATAGCACCGCACTCACTATCTAGCGTTTCTTTCATCTACTACGACTATGTGGCATTCTACGTGATAATGTCATAGTAAAATGATTGCTACTTTGATCCATCCGTGTAAGAGGGTAATGATGTCAAATTATTCATATTTTCTGTTACCTAAATAACTGTATTTCTCTACAGGACTAGACTTGTCTTCAACAGGTCCCATGTAGACAACGTTGTCTCGCTCTAGCATATCGTCCCTTACATCCTGGGCAAAGATGGTTCCTCTCCAGGTATAGGGACCAGGGCTTCCAAGAATTAGAGTGTCGTCTTCCAGGAAGGAACTGCTGGTCCCTACTTGGCAGAAACCGTACTCCTCGTGTTCCCTGAAAAAAAATAGTTATTGTAAGAGATAAACTTCTTTTCGCAGTAGGTATCTACTTAACATTTTTGGATAGCTTTATTACGTGGCCTATAATTATGAGAACAGAACTATGTAATTATTTTAGGAAAAGGGTATGGTATTTTAGGTAGGTGTGGTGTTCTAACCGGGTATGAGGTCGTCCTCGGCATGGTTCCAAAACATCGAGTAATGTAAGTTCGTTAGTCAGGGTGTAGCAAAGTCCTTGACCAAGCTGAAGCTCTCCAGATTTTCGTATGTATCTGGAAATAATGCATCTTCTTTATTCATCTATTTGATAATGGTTATAATTGACGTCAAGTAGGTACGTGTACTAAGAATTTAATCAAATAAACAGATGGTTGTTAATGTATATTACCTGTGTGCGCAAACAACCGCCTTCTTTTCAGGACCTTGGCTCTTCACTGAAACTCCAAGCCACTGGCCTTCTTTGATTTCATCATAATACGGCCCGGATAGATGATTGGAATCCAAACCTACATTATAAAGACACATTAGACAAATAAGCTATCGATAAAATAAGCAATTATCAATAAAAGCGTTTTTGGTTGAATCAGCAAAAAGAAATATTTAATTATCAGTTAAATGTTATTTGTGATTTGGATTTCCTTAGTCACTTTATAGCTAAAATTAGACACAACAATCGAATAAAATGCTGATAAACCATGGTTATTTAAAACGCAACCCAAACACTAAAATCTCAAAATTATATTTGATGATAAATTGCTGAAGCAACTTGTAGAATGAATCGCTTTTGCTGAAACAAAATAATTGGGACCGAATATAAACCGGGCTTGTGATAATGTCGGCAAATGCAAAGCATTGCAACCAGGCGTGAATAAGTAGGTATGCAAAAAGTATACAGTAAAAATTGCTAAAACTTAAAAATATTCAAATTGCACAAAACAAATCGTGCGAGTGATAAAATATCTAGCAGTTTTCGAGATCATGCAGCCCAATACAAGTCTTATACTGTTTTGCTATAACAAAAACGATAAAGGTGACAAGGCTGCAGTTTAGGTGGCAAGTGGTAATACCGCGAAAACCTGTAAGAAATCAACGTGAAGATACGGCACAAACGTGTGGTCTCAGGTTAATGAACGTTAACGAAGTCTACTGTTTTGTTAATTTTGAGCTGATTTTATCGATGTGGCCGATTAGTATACCAGAAGAACACCACCGTTATTTTTGTGAGTATGGCCTACTTTTATGGGTAGTGTTATGTTAATCGGCCCAGCGTTACTTTGTCTAACTCCAACTTGTTATTTGTGACAAGTAAAACACCAGACTTACTTGGTTTTAAAAGTAGTAAAGTTTTATTCGTTTCCAACCAGTCACCTTTTATTCTTTATTTGTCATTTTCGTATTACATAGGTAGGTAAAAAAAGTTTTTTATGGTGTCAGTTTAAGTAAATAAATAATTTGAGTTATCTTAACCTACTAGCCTTTTTATACAGGTAAGTTTGTATTATTTATAATTTAGTATTTCTACAAATATAAAAATTATTACAAAATAATATGATTTCAGAATAAAGTGCTTTCGCTAAAGCTTGTGATATTTTGTGCTTGCAAGCTGTTAGTGCTTTAAATTCTAGAACTATGGATACATTTTCGTGTCAACTACCTACTAAAGCTTTCTGCACATGAATCCAGTGCCACTACCACACAGCACAAAAAAGTGCAATCAAATTTATGGGCTTAAACTCATTAACTTTAGATTCATTTTTCAATGACATAATGTTTTCCCACAAGTTTCAAACAAGTGGCTCGCACGGTGTCTGTCATCTGATACCGTCAATATGAAATACAAGAAATTGCACTAAATGTTACAAGCTAATTAATGTTATGTTAAGTAAGACAGGGCGCTATGTCGCTCATTAGGGGAGGCCAGCAGTGAACTAATGTAGGCTGATGATGTTGATGATGAAATTTTACGAGCAAATATTTGAACAATTTGGTACTGTGCGGTAGCAGTGTGCCTTTGATCTCCAACAGCCTTTAGTCTACTTACACCCAAACTATAATTACCTACGGTGTCGATGATGGTGCAGGTAGTAAATGGTGATTACAAAGATATTGCAAGTGTGAATATAATAAAGTACCTAATGGGTGGTAATATTATTGAAGTCGATAAGGTCGTCCCAAATTTTATACTTACAACGAAAATGTATCCCAATATGGTATGGATAAATAACATGGAGTATAATGATTTGCAAAATAAAATTCAAACCATAGTTAGTTGTTTTCATGCGTTGCAATAATACCGATCGAGCTGGAACTTGCTTTGCTATTAGTACAATCAAGGGTGACAGCGATTAGTTAGATTAATTAGTTGAAGAGCGTAATGATTATAAAGGAGGTTGAGACCACAGCTCACTTACTCATGTTTAGCTTGCCGTACTTCGCTGTTTGGGGCACCACCGACAAAAGACAACACTTTAGTTATACATTTATGGGAACCTAGTTCTACAAGTTCGAGTATAACGATCTTGTTATTGATAACCATAGATAAAATACCTTTTTCGTCTGCATATTATCCTCAGCAAAGATACATACCCGTTTTTATTGCTGATTCCAAAATCTCTACTTTACCACACTGTGCATTTTGGTACTTCTACAAGTGTTCACTCACTACTCCTTTACTAGCTTATCAACACAACACACACTCTGGTTGTTTTTCAAATATTATTTACACAGTGTTATAACCCTCTAAGATTTCATGTGTGTAAATTCAAACGGACTACATTTCCTACTTTACTTACTTTACAATTTACAAGATTTGGATTGTGTCTGATGAGTATGACAAGATTTCTCATGATCGCATTCAGTTTAGCTTTTCCAAGACTGAAGACGCGATGGCATGAAACTTGACGAAATGCATATGACAGTCAAATATGCAGGTAAATATAATGAATAGGTAAATGCTCGTAATATTTTTAGTATTACAATTAAGTGCCGTGAACTCACTTCGTCTCCCATCTGTGATGATTTGTTCGCAGTCTCCAGTCTGAGGGTCGAGAGGACATTTCCATAGTGCTCCGGATTTCGTTGTGTTCGGCTGGAGATTTTTACCAAGAGGTGCTCCAACTAGCAACCTGTAAAGAAACAAAAACCATTATATGTAGTATAATATTTTAAAACCATTATTATTTATTACATAAGCTCTGATTATTATGATGTTGTGTGGATTGTCCAGGATTATTTATTCAAAACCTAGGTATAAATAATCATTATTATATTAATTGTTATTTTAATTTGCAGCACAAAAGGTTACCAGGGTCAAAAAAACTCAGTACAACTCCATGATGTAATTTACTTATTTAATAAACCACCAAGAATTATCAAAATTATCTTTTCATTTCCGTCCCACAAAAACTACCAGCCTGCACGCAATGAAGTTAAAGCGTCAAAAGAAGATGATTAGATGATGATTACGTAGTCATTACGTCATTATGGTAACAGAATAGATACCGTAATGACGCTGTTGGACCGAGCATGACTGTTACGTAATTATTTAGATATCTGATTATGGTGGACTTCAAGATCCCCGATATGATAAGGTGCTGACGGAATTAAATGTCTGGAATGCTGTTCAGGTCATTTGGGTTATTTAATAACTTGAATAGACAGGGCGTTTTGGCGCTCATTAGGCGAGGCCTATGTCCAGCAGTGGACTACTATAGGCTGATGATGTTGATGAATAGTTTGAATTTTTTTACAGTGAGTTTCTTTTGTCTTTCAGTGCCTGCTTAAAAATCTATATTAGGATATAATAGGATTCCAGACTTCGAGGACCTTTTGCGAATCATTCACAATCCATCAAGAATAATAATATTATAAAATCGAAAGTAACTCTGTCTGTCTGTTACCTTTTCAAGCCCCAACGCCTGAACGTATTAATGAGATTTGGCAGGAAGGTAAATAGTACCCTGTAGACGAACAAAAGATACTTAAAAATCGCGGGCGAAGCTGCCAAACCAAACTGACTACACTACTTCATCTAACAAACATCACGTCCAAGCACAGAATTAAATTTAGTTATCCTTTGTATTTATAATTTTAATTTCTGTATGTTGTTAAGGAAGAGCGGGGTTTTCTAACATAAGCATAATTATGCTTAAAAGAGAACCCCAACCCATGTTATTGTAACCCACCTATGTACAGAATAAACCATTTTTCATTTTTTAATTTTCACATTAGGATACTTGAAAAGCGCGGGCGAAGCCGCGGGCAGCAGATAGTTTAATATATAAAGTTTAGGGGTACGCATATGCGTATTCATTATATATTACAAATTCTCCGACTATAATACAAAAAGACGAAAAAGCATACCAACATGCAATCAACTTTTAATTGGCCCAAACAATTTTGTATTCCGAATCTCCCCTGCAGGGCACATCATGGCTTAATTAGAGCTGTATTTGCATGGTAATGCACGTTGAACACGATTGTTTTCTCGATAAGGCTCGTTACACGTACAATGCACCCAATGGGCCACGTGCAAAAACGTGTGAAACTATTTCTGGGCTTTATTTGCAAAACCGTATCAAAGAATGTAGAAAAAATTGCATTGAATGAATGAATGAATGTATACTTTATTGCACTTTAAACATCACAAACAAAAACTGAAATCTAAATTTAAAACATGGCCGGCATGGAAAAGAAATTTTCTTTTCATATGAAGAAAAGAACAACGAAGAACTCAGTGCTCGTAGGGATGCGGAACGCGCGCGTCTAGAACCGCACTCACCCTGAAGAAGTCCCTCGTTAAGGGATAAAAAGTTGGTGTTCTTCCAACACAAGTAAGGTTCGTAGTTAACCCGTTTACATCCGTAATGAAGAACGAAGAAGGTTCACCTTATACGCAACACAATAAAAATATCTTGCCATCTCCATAATAGGTACCTACTGTAAAATACAAACTATGTATTTTGTCAATGGGACCATGACAAGGCATAAGCGTTGTAACAAAACTTCAAAGATTATATTATTTTGCAGCCCCGCTATAAATCGTATAATGTTAAGATGAAGTGCTACCCAAAACCCAGGTTTTGTCTGTACGAAAAATCCATTTTAAGGCAAGAAAACACTATTTTTTTTTATCTTTTTTGATGATTCTCGAAAGTTTAGGATTTTAGTTAGTGCGTTATAAGTCGAAACACGATTGACTCAACTTGACTCGATAGAAAAAAATCGCAAAGTTTCCTCTAAATTTTCATTTTTACTACGGAAAACCCGTTTCATTTGCTAGTTATTTAAAATATTTTAATGAAATGTCGTCTAAAAAATACTTAACTAAACACTTAAGAGCAACATAGTTTTATTTTGTTGCGAAAGAGTATTATTTTAGAGCAATATCAAATTTATAAATAAAAAGCAGTGAAATTGCGCGCGGGTCGGTTCTTGCCTCCCTTTCTCGCCTTCACCGCGCGGTGTTCGCTCGTCCTTGTCTCGAAAAAGCGCCACCACTTCGACTAATAACATAAAAACTATCATTTAAAATTTTTAAATAAAGCAATTATTTAAATGAGTATTTAATAGATAACGTGTCTTTTGAATTATTCAACCTAATAACGTTCAAGCAATCGATCATCTCAAATTGATTGCGGCTCGTCTATCAATCGATGGTAAATAGATGCTGATACCGATATTCAATTTACGATTGGATACGGGTTACGGATAGCGGTCTCGATTGTCTAGTCTTTTTCCCTAGCATAGAAATGCTATTGACAAGAAGAAGATAAAATATTTATTTTGTCTTGGTGATGATCAGGTCTTTTAATGTCACCTACATTCAGTAGACTTGCATATATCATAAAGCTTTCAGCCATTTGTTAGTAGTTACGCTGATAAAATAATCATTGCAGTGATGAAATTTCTTGTATGTATAATATTTCTTTCTCTTGAAGAATTGACGTTGAAAAGAGATCTTATTATTGAGGTTAGTTAATTATAGAATAGAGATGATCGGTGTACAAATACCGGGCTGTAATTGTGCCTTTCTATATCCAAGGAACTTTTGCTCTCTTTGTACTTTGGGACAATTTGGGAATTAAAACTTCCCAGATCATCCCAAAGTAACAAGAGAGCAGAAGTTACATAAAGCAATCTACGTAATACGGATTCATCTTACTAACGATTCAAGCAAATAAAAAGCTTCTTACATAAAAAGTGTGCGGTTGACAGTACTTTTGCCTGCCTTTAAACGTTTACAGCATACATTTTTTTGTTTTTTTGACTTGTCCTACTTTGGGCCGAATCCTGTGGGACGAGTCAGGAATAACTCATTGAATCAGCTACTGGCACCTGTCACTGGCTCTAAACGACACGGATCGTCGAGTTAAGCCACCTAAACACTTTTTTGTTTATGACCCGTATGTTTTCCCTCTGCATTTCAATCAACATAAATCATTATGTTATAGAGCTATCAAGCCGCGCCTTTTAATTTGATCGCAGTAAAAGTAACACGTGCCCAAAAAAACTAATTTAAAGAAGACCTTAACTACATGATCTGCGTGAAAATTCAAAAACCGAATTATAGTTTGCTTTACTTTTCTTCATATAAGTTACTATTATCACGTCTTTATTCGGTCACAGATTATTGTAGTACTTACCTATTGTAACGCCCACAGTAAGGTTAACGAACTTTGAAAGTGAACAAAATTACGAGTCTCATTGTTTTAGTCATGTTGCGACACTAGGTTACCATATCTAAATATTTTGAGACCACAAGAAAGCTAGTGGCCTAATTAAATGTACAAACAAAGAGCTTTGCGTTGCGCGGCTAACAGAAAATAATAAGTTTCTTATACATGAACCACAGAATATTAGAGTGATACTGACGTTATACATTGTTTAATAGGTAGGTATATATTTTATTATCAGATTTCAAAATATTCAGTTCATTTGTCTTTTTTGAAATTCAGACTTAATCAACCAATGCATAAAGATAGAATGTAAACTATGTTCAATCCAACGATTCTATCCATCCGCGGTTGCCCGGCAAAGATCGCACTTGAGTGAAAGAGTCGCTAATGGTCATATTCTTTTTTAATTTGGTTTGTTATATATTTGTTAAGTGATCAACAAATAATTTTCTATCTATCTATATAGTTCAACCTTAGCTCAGTTGAGTTGAAAACTCTGCCGAAAACTCTTTTAAGTATTTTATTTTTTGCATACGAAACATATCTCCATTACCATACAGAGACTTCATTAGAGAAAATCAATTAACAAACCTAAACAGTAAATCGAAAAAGACATGCTCACATTCCGTAACGTCGGAACTCTGCAAACATTATGGCATTCCTGCGTAGAGACCGTAAAGTCACGAGAGATTGATGGCCACCCACGAAATGCGTTTGTATTGTAATAGCTATCTAAATTGTGCAATAATGGTGCCACTATCGGCCGATGTCAAGGATAGATAGTTGATGGGAATTTATCGCCCTTCATGGGTGCGTCAAGGATACTATGATGATACAAGAGACGCGATGTAGGAGCGGCTGTTTTCAACGTTTATATTTGCATTTTAGCGGTTAATGGAAGGTGAACAAACAGATTCGCTTACGTGTAAACAAGTTTGAGGTACCTTTCAAGACAGTATGGCGGCAACTCTATCTGCCTGCGAAAACATTTTCCATTCGACTTTGCAATTATCCTTTCTGATTGATGTTTATCCATTTTTCAGACATCATCCGTAATGTACATTGGTGTTCATAGATGGGTGACCCACCTGACGGGTTCCAAGTTCCAAGTAACAAATAACAAGTTACATTCGTTTTGGTTTTATATGTATTATAAAATTTCCTATCTACTCAGCCCGTGAGCACCCAAATCATATCAAATCAATTCTAAGGTTTCTGTATTATAGTGCGTAAGCCTATAGATTAGATAGATTTCGTGGCTAAGATGGTCAGAGCACACCCGTACTGAGGATGGGCGCAAGTCCGAATCATGCCGAAATTGAAAATTTTTGGACTATTAAAATCAAATCAAATCAAAAATCATTTATTTCCACAGATACAAAAATGCACATTTAGAAAAGGTCAAATATTTACTGACACGGAAATAAATAGATACCTATTTTTGATTTCTGTCGGCATAATAATACTAAAAGGTAAATAAGCGACGACGAAACCTTTACTTAGTTGTTATTTTTCGAGTTGGAGCGAAACCCGTCCTACGCTTTTTATCTTCTAGATAATCTGATATTTTGTAGTAAGCCTTTTTGCACAGAAAGGTTTTGATAATAGTTTATGCAACTCATTATGAGTTTCGTTGTAAAAGCGTATGCGCAGGAGGCCTACACCCCCACTCCTGGATATAGGGCTCCTCTCTGTTGCGCTATTCTATCTGGTCCTGTGCCACTCTATTCTCACCTTCACGACGTCGTCTGACCAGCAGGCTAATGGTCTGCCTCTTCGCTTTTGAAAGATACCTACTAGTCTCAATATTATTATATAGAAATTTACTTTAAAATTTACATGGACAACTTTATTTAATATATCGATGAACTTCAATAACCTATGTTCCTATGTATTTCGTCAGTGGTTTGAAGTTTTGTAAATTGTAAAAACAGAATCGAAGTGCACAGCGTAGGCGCATGAGGGCTCGATCGATAGCCGATATGTGGGCGCACACCGTTCACCGCAAATGAGCTTTTTGTGCCGTAATTGATTATGAGGGTTTGACCGATTGCCATTTGCAGTTGTGAAAATTGGTCTTTTGTGAGCTTAGTTTATACTAGGGATAGAATAAAGTGTTTAAGCATCGTAAATTTCCAATCGCGAGGATTTAAATTTGGGGCGTGAATAGAATGTAACTTCTGAAACCAATCTTAGTAAAGATTACTTTTGTTAGATTGTAGTTTTATAACAGTAAGAACGTGTATATTATTTGTTATGTAGGTACATATTATAATGTTTTTACGGGTAAATTGAATTGCCTGTATTGAGGCAGGAATATCAAATACAAACGTACAATCATCATCTGGGCACCACACAATGCGACGTCACAAGTGCTGTTCGCCGTTCTTTGTTACAGTGTTGTCTTAGTCCTGTTAAAATCATAAAAATATAAATTTATATATTTAGTAAGAATTTGAGATATAGACATAAATGTGTTAGAATTTTAAATTATTGATATAGTTTCTTTACCTATTATTATTTTCTTTCACTTGCAAATGGTATGTATATGTACGAACTTATGATGTAACGACTTTTTGATTTATAAGATAATATTTTTATTATAGTACATGTAAGTCAGTAAAGAAGTGTGTGAATTTTGTGTGTAGTTTCGGCTCAATTGAATTTCCTAAGCCTTCCCACAGTATCTACAAAGACAATTGAATCATCAAATTGGATCTACCCTTTGCAGCCTACGTCTTCATAAACATTGTTTTAATATCAATGATCTGAACTATTCTGAACTGAACTATTCGATTAAGACAATTGTGA
Source organism: Eupithecia vulgata (assembly GCA_946478455.1). Taxonomy (NCBI): domain Eukaryota; kingdom Metazoa; phylum Arthropoda; class Insecta; order Lepidoptera; family Geometridae; genus Eupithecia; species Eupithecia vulgata. Next base: position 9,583,984 of record OX297873.1, on the reverse strand, counting down.
GATCAAAGAGCGTCGGACACATGGAGATGGTAGGCACAGATAGTAAATGGAACTCACAATTTGAACAAGCGACTAAGCAGTAAAAGTAAAACAAACTTTACTGTTATTTCTATATTATGGTTGTTTGCTTTATGGAGTAACGTAATTTGATACTCCTGAGCCAAAAGTCAACGCCAGGATAAACCGACCACAGAGATTCTCTACATACTCGTACATTGCGGTTTCCATACCCTTTTTTTAATGTTACTACGTAAAAAAAAAGGTAAATAAAGATGTACGTCTTCAAAGCCTATTAAGTAACTATTAGATTAGCTTTACATTAAATACACTAACTATAGAGCTGGAAACCTTGATATTAACTTAGTTTTATTCCTTTTCAACGATATTTTCAATTATAGTCTTTGAAAGCTCACAAAATCCACTCACGCTGTCCACAGCCTAAAGCTTTTTGTTTCCTTTAGGCCTGTGTTCGTATTTTATCTAGATGAAAGAGTCTAACTTTGTTGCCAACCACAAGTGAAAAACAAAAACAGCTGAAAACGATAAAATGATAAACGGTTTTGGTCACCAGTCACGACATTCACTTGTTTCACTACTTTGAAAGGTTTGTTAATGTTATGGAATCTACAATATCAGCGGCCCCTCGACTAGTCGACAAAACACTGTCGACTGCACGGAACAGAAAAAACAAGTTTTTCTGTTCTGTGGTCGACTGCCTAAATATCCATACCGGTATTAGTACCGGTATTAGTATTGGTTTTAGAACCAATCCCTCGCCACCGGGCTGAATGAGGTGATGTGTGACTTTGGTGTGTAAAATCCATTCCAGGTCCATCTGAGTATGCGAAGAAATAAAACCTATAAGACCTAAAATACAAATGGACTTCAAGAAAATCCAAGGCATTTTAATAAGAGCGTTCTACGAAAGCGTTTCGCATGGCAGCCGGGTCTGGGCAGTGAGCTCGCGTCGTCGTGTGTGGCAAATTGTATGGAAATGACGGCGAGTGCGTCCTGAAACGTCGCTGGAACAATAAAACGAGCACTTGATGTGGATTGTGAGAGTAATGAGATCCTGTTTCTTATTTGCTGTCACGTGATTACAGCACAGACGAAAAATATCGTCTCTTTCTGATATTCATTACTTTATGTTACACCTACTAGTTCCAAACATAAACCTAGAAAGTTAGTCATTTCAAGCGTATTCAAAAGCGGAATGGAAAACTTTTTGGAATTTTATCTTACGCATTTAGCGGGAGATAAAAGTGTATGGAAATCTATTTCTAACGTGTAATTTTTTTTTTATTTATGAAATGTAATAATCTGTAGTTTTGGTTATTTTCATAATAGGTAAAACAACAAAAAGTTTTTACTCCGAATCCGCCTGTTTTGCCTCTTCCGTACTATTCGGAACAATAATTGCTTTAACAGGGCGCTAAAAGAATGTGCGCTCAATCCAACCATCTTTGTTCTATAAATAGCTTGACATTAAAATGAAAACAGCACCCTCTAAGAAGGTCCTTTGTTCCAAACTGTAGGATGTTTTGATTGCAGAATAAATACCTGATGAACTCTATAAAGGTTCCTTTATATTAGTTTCATCTTGACAGGACTTCGTGCGACCGTGAAACTTCTACATTAGCCTTATATCATCTAACGCGGTTGTCGTGACGAAAACTAAGAACTCCTGTCACCGAGGGTTTAGTTACAAAATGAACAATAAAATTCCCGATGTTGTCGGGATTTAAATTAAAATATCCCTTATGACAACTGAGGAAGGTGTCGTATCGATTGCAATATTCAAAGACTAAAGGCTGTGAACTCATAATGTACCATCATCTTCGGTGACATTTAGAATTTATTGCCAGTGTCTGAATGATGAAAGAGGTGCAAGCACAACAAGAAAATACGAAATCCTTTGTCAGCAGATTGAAAAATCACGAAGTCGGAGTAATCTTTGACGAATACCGACACGACACCTTTGAGAGAGATATTTATTTGGCAGATGTTTTTGCTTTTCTTGAAGACTATATTTCTATGACGTCCATAATTAAGGAAAACGAGTACAAAACTAGCTAAAAGATTGTTAAAATTCCTGCTGCAGATACATAAATAGGAAATCAGGAACGTGAGGTAGCTTTTACCTAAACAGTTGATAAATAATGCTATTCTCAGAAATAAACGGTGCAAAAGCGGCATTCATGCATTTCTCTTTTAAGATAAATAAGAAATTATCAGAGCCCTCATTACCATCAATCAATCAACCACTTATTTCAATCACTCAATCAAGCTGTCTCAATAAAAGTTATACTGTTGACTCCAGCGTATGGAGATAACCATTGGTCGGTTGATCAAACAACTTGTAGATAGCCTGATATGGCGACACCGAGGTAGTTACTTAGCTGCAGTAAATGTACGGATGTGTTTATTTATAATTTTCACATTAATAAGACCAAAAAAACTATATAATTATGCCGCTATTACCTAATTAATATACTTACATATTTATTGATATGGGTAAATAATACAAAAAAACTAACTACAAATTCCTTAATTTTTACACTGTTTTTTTTAAGACTTTCCGGACCTAACCGGAATACCTATCAATCGGAACTCAAAGTTTTTTGAGACCACCATAAGATGGATCATTGTCTATACAAAATAGCGAAAGCATTTTTAAAATCGATCCATATTTGACGGAGAAATCGAAATACCATATAGATTTTTCATAACTTCTGCTTAGCTTGGATAATGCTGTGTAAATTGTCCATCATTATATCAATTATTTCATCATTATATTTAAAAAATACATATAGTCCAACATAATACCTCTTCTTATTTTGGTTTTCGTCGGTTAAAAAACGCGTTATTTCGATAAATTTACGATACTTTACCTAATGACAAACCGTTACCTGGGATAGCTGGCTAGTCTTTTTTGCGACATCATTCGTGACAGGCTAAATTACTATTGCGATTCACTGTACACTGATCGAAGTGGGTTTCAACATTCCTATCGGGTTAGCGCAATATACCTACTAACATGTTCATTACCAGTAACACAGAACAGAACATGGGACCAGTCACGGAGAAGTGGCGCTAATGAGTGATCGTCCGATAGCTGTGGCGACGCATGCGACAAAAACTAAGAAATACATTGCTAATTAAACAACTGGTGGAGCGAGAGCTTTTTCATTTATTAAAATTATTAATTAGATCGAGATACTACTGAAAAGGTTACTGGTTTTGTTGCGCTCATCATGAACTCCTTGGATATCATGGTTGGGGGTTTCTATTTATTTGTTAATTGTAATGCCTTAAAATATCACAACCTCAACAGCTTATAATGGCTTAATGGCAATTTTTTTATCTTATGGTGATATATAATCCCTACGCTGGGCATGCGGGTTGGGGATCGCAGTTCGGCTGCTGGCGCCCCTGGTGTATGTCCCTTAGTCGCCTCTTACGACACCCACGGGAAGAGTTGGGGTAGTGCGAGCTCTAAGCCAGCACCACACGGCTAGTCGCCTCTTACGATACCCACGGGAAGAAGAAATATCATAAACAAGGATACCTATAACTGCACTGACTTTTACATTATGCTTCAAGACGAAGAAATGTTTGATAATTGAAACTTCAAAGTAACATACAGCACTTTGTGTGGAGTAAAATGTAGATAGAAATGCAAACTTGAGAAACGACTTACTAAAGAAAGCAAATCGAAGAGTTCTCCGTATTCACTAGAGAGAGCTAAAACAAAGTAAAATAAACAAGATTACATAAGTGATGACCAGCGACCGTTTGTATCGGTAAAGGGCAGCACACATCTGTTCAGAGACTATGTAGATGAAAATGCTGATTGGAGTGAACTAAGACATGGTTTTTCCGTTTTTCCGGATAACCCTAACTAACCCGGAACATCGTAATTGCCGACAAAAGAAAAACTACCTACACGAAATATTTGTCGATGTTACAGACATCTTACAGACTGAACTTAGTACTCTATAGCTTCAAGTGCACAAAATTATTCGTGAAGTTATATTTTTTTAAGAACTAACTAACTAACGTACCAGCTGCTCTCGATCCGAAAGGTCTGATGCGTGACAATGGTAAGAGGCCCATGGCAGTTGAGGAGGCCTATCGTGTTCGACGCCACATGCGTCGAAACACTTGCGCCTTTCCATCTTCCTAGGACTTCCGTGAGGGCTGGTGCGGTGTCAGATTCGGCCAAAGATCCCAAGAGGCGCAAATATGCAGGGCTTGACAGAGCCTACATTTGCTCCCCTTGGAGTCAAGATCCTAGGTCCGTAGAGTACCGAAACTCTCAGGATTTTCAAAAAATTATCTGAACGTCTGGTTGAAGCGACGCGTGACCAGCGAATTTAGCACAGCGAATCAGCGTATTATTACGGATCAGTTGAGCTACCTATAGATTGTTTGAAACAGTCTGCAGTTAGCTTAATTGTTTCAATTGTAAATACTAGTTCTAATTTAATTACATTATTTGATTGTTTTCTTTGTTAATAAAGAACCAATAAAGTTTTAAAAACTTATACATATACTCAACACTTTTTGCTGTTTTAATCTTAGTCAACGTTTAAGTTTTACGACTCAACCTAGCACAAATATGCACTGCACTTTATTTCATCTTGGACTTTCACACGCACCGTCGTCGTCCAGTAACTCCCGTTCGCCGTTTATTGTTTGACCAAACATTTCTAACTTCAGTTTCTACTTGCATTAGATGTGCAACCGCATCTCTAACTTGTACTTGTATCTATTTAAGATCTAAGAAAACATGTGTCTGTTTAACCAAAGTATAACCAACACATGTTTTCTTTAACGATTCTTTGTGACCTTGACAATAAAAAAATAATGCTGGGCAATTCACACGTCATTATCCCCAAGCTGAGCAGAGATTGTGTTATGGGTAGGAACTAGATAACTGATATACATAATTTAATACAAAACATAGATAGATATTTTTATTATAAATAGAAAACGCCTAGAACACCCTGAACAAATGTCTGCAGATCGTACAAATATTTGTCCCGAGGCGAGAATCGAACCTTCTGCGTCGCAGGCAGACCTTCGCCCACCGCGCCACAGAGGTCATTTCTCACAATCTCTTATAACTACATTATTTCACATTGAGTTCATGGATCCAAACACTTAAAACATGGGTTTTAGCTTTATAATGCGTAATAAGCACTGGGGCAATTTTTTACGAAAATTTAATAATGTCCCAAAAATTCGATTGCATCCGAAATCGACTTTTGGACATGATTATACCTGGTTTAAAACAAAAACGAAAGCTTAACTTTTTCCGCTAGCTTTTTTTATAAGCATTTCTGTCCGAAGATATTATGTCAGCTGGTTTCTAAGTCACTTGAACGCTAGAACCAGCATGTATTTAATTTTATCAACAATCTAAGTTCCCAGCGGTATTCTGGTTCTATTAGTCTTAGGGTTTATTTAGCTGGTCACCCACTCGGCCGGTATCTGACTAATGCACGCCACCGATTATTATTTACCCACGCCACATTTCTGCTGTACCTAGTACTTGGTGGATGGAACAGGTTTCAGATAATCTGCGAGATGCCAAAGCTTCGAAAGCAGTGGCGTGTTTGTAAGCGAGGTGGAGAATAAATAAAGCTGTCGACTGAGAGTCATAGTTTCTGCATAGTATATTCAAGTAGAGTTGGAAACATTCCTTAATTAATCAACATCGGGGACTTTTTATTGTTAATATTCAAGGTCTGAGTAAAGACATCGGATTCTTCCAGATTAAAAAAAAAAAAAAACAAATAAAAATGTTTTATGCGGACTACACAATCCATAATTTGCAAGTATTTTTTATGCCAATGAGCTGTTATAATAAATGTCAGTATTCCTAAGGTACTAAAATTAAATTTAAGTTTCAATGAAATTAAATTATGTATCAAATTAAGTTAAGCTTAACTAAATAAATTTTTTGCCATATCGGATAATTAATCTTGCCAATCTCTTGTCATACCGAAGTCTAGTTTCTTGTGGCTCATATTATTAAAAATATTGCTCATAGTTGGCGTGTGTATTACAGTTCTCCAATGTACTAGTAGTAAAGTATTTGATCTATGTATTTGGAATTACAAGTTCTTATTTAGTTTAATATGGAGGCCTTTCACAATATGTCACAAATTGTAGTTTTGTGCAGTAAACAATTCGAAACCGTGTAGCCAGCATGTTGTGGGTGTACCTACCTACCTCCAGACTCGTTTGGACCCAAATTTGAGATCGATTTTACGACTATGGTGGCCCCTAATCAGGGCTTTTGCGAGTCTACCATCCTCGAAATAACGAATCCTGATCAGGCCCCAAACTAACTAGGATCAAATTACATTACTACCTAGTTCAGATTATCAATGACTGTGATATGAAAACTGTGCTTAAAATTAAAATATGCACCCTGATTATTGAGAAATGATGCACAAGTTAAAAGACATCTTAGATTGTAGCAAGAGATAAACTCTATTTAAGGCACTAATAAAGTAGAAACATGCCTCCAGAGTCATACTTTTTTATCGCATGTCTCAAAGCAATATTTACGTCTACAACTCGATTAGATATCTCTTTATAATTTCCTTTATACTATTAAACGTTTTCTAATGTTCGATCAGATGTAGGTACAGCCACAAATCGAGAAAGTTGCCCTAAGCTATTCGTTCATAATTATAGAGATGGTCGTATAATTTGTGATTATTATTGTCTAATGAAATATGTCGTTGTTATTAAGTTTAATCTTGTGTTTATTACTACTGACAAATAATAAAATATTATTAGTTTATGGCTTTGATTATTTTTTTATCCTGTATAATGTCCACGTCCACAACAAACAACAACAGTCTGTAATGGTCCACTGCGACGCAACCCTCCCCTGATAATCGTCTTATAGGTTTTTATCTCCTGGGGGGTGTAATGCCCATGATCCCCACGCCGGGCATGGGTTAGGCACCGCCTAACCTATACCCGTTCGGTGGTAGATCTATCCTGCAAGATGCGCTGCTGCCCGCTCCCCGGTGTATGTCCCTTAATCGCCTCCTACGACACCCACGGGAAGAATTGGGGTGGGGTAAATGCTTAACCGGCACCACACATCTGTACAATTTACATCACCGGAATAATTTACGACGATGAAAATTAATTATTTGATTGACTGAACGGATCGAGCAAAAATAAGTACAATTGTATCCAATCTATTAATTGATGACAGAATGGATGTGTACTGTAAACATCTTTTAATCACTATTCACAAAAAAATATTTTTCAGGTTCAGATACCTCCAAAGTAAAATACAGAACGGGCCATAGATAAGTCAGCATGGGACTGTCAGGAATGCCACGGTGACTACACCCAATATTTGCCCAGCCCGGCCTTTCTCACGGACTCTCGACCCAGCGATCAGTAAGTGTCAATACACTGTTTATTATAACAATTCTAGTTTGAGTAGGTGTTCAGTTACTTATTAACAAGGATACGTTCCTGCCTTGGCAGTGTGGTGAGCATGTGACTCACCAGTGTTTTTTAAAGCATCTGTTTTTTGAGTCAATTTGAGCACTATCTCATGATTATAACTTATAACAGCAACGTATGTTGATATAATTGTTTTTTGCATTCTATTCGTAAGTCTGCGACAAAAATAAAGTCAGTAAACGTCATTCCTGCGTCAAAGTTAATTATAGAACCGCGAGTGTTGGGAGGTTGGATGTGAACTCGCGATTCGGGTCAGCGCATACTACTTGCTCACGCAAGATGCAGTCACGCAAAATGCTGGCTGCATAGATGGCTTCTACCCAGTTCACACTCTAAGCCTCCGCCTTGATATTGTTCCCTTTTGCAATTGTTTCAGATGAATCCATCTTTACAGCTCAAAATCTAGGACGAGTTAACCACGTGGAAAATGTCTTTGCTCAAAATGAAGGCGTCTTTATCAATGACTTCTACTGGTTCCTGCAATTTATGTTTTGGAAAATGTTCAAACAACCTCCTAATCCCTTCTGCTATTGGTGAAGTTGGTTCCATTTTCCGTACCTACGAAATTTTCTTCACCAAGATGGCAGGATGAAGGATGTGCATCTAATGGCTAGTAACAAAGATTTTAGAATTATGTGCAATTGTTTCAAGAAAGACAAGCGAAACTCGTCTTATTAATGATTTGTCGTAAGGAGTAAATATAGTACATATAAAGTAGTAAATATAAACTTTCTATGTAAATGCGTACATAACCTGAGGCAGTACTGAAATAAACTACGACGTCTGCTCACAGCAGCGTTGCATTAGTAACGCCAGTTGCATGATATCGGCTTATCGATCGATTCAAGATAAAATATTGATTTCTGCTTTATCCCGACTTTGAATAATTTATTGAATATAAAGCACTTGTAATTTTCAATATTTCCAATGACGAATATTGAGAAGCTAAATCACATTTTTTTTTATAATTGGCCCCGTTTAAAGTTAAATCCTTTATGAACAAAAAGATCAAAAATAGAAATGCAACATTGTCACAGGAAGTTACAATTGCTGGAATGCTAGCTAGCGTTTGGCACGGAACCATCGTTCAATGGACTGGCATGAGAACTGGGCCACTGGGACATGTCAACGACCGCCCAAGGAGGATTGTGTCAGATATTACATAAATTTAGCTCAACATTCCAGCGACTTATTGGTATCAAGAACGGATTATCGCATAACTTATTTAGAGAGGCACATCTCGAATGTGTCCTGTCTTTGATCATATAAAAACGTACAAAAGAATACCAAACACATCTTGGAGACTTCATTTCTATATAAATTCACAATCTTCACGTATAAGTCGAACATAAATATAATGCGAAATAGCGTCGTATCGCCACAAAGCTCAAAGAGAGCGCTGTGCTTTCAGTTTCCAAGATTAATAGGCGTACAAAATCTAAAGGCTTATTGCAAGAGTGCATAATAAATCATACAGTATGATATGACACTACAGCCAATTAGCGGATGTTTTGCGGCCGTGTAGCGCTCAATAATACAAGACCTGGCTTTATAAGGTCCGCCTCCATACCGGGAAAATTTAAACTGATTGGCCGCAGACATGACTGAACAATAAGGCTCTTCCTGAAACCGAATAATGTGGACAGTTTTCTTCGTCTAATTGGGCCCTAACTTGGAAATTCTCTATCTGGGGACACTTTCTGCTTTAGCGCTATGAGAGATCTGATAGGGCTAATGCTACCATCGTCTTTAGACAAGGCACCTTTGCCGTTGTTCCGATAACGAATCTTTTCTTTCGATAGCTGTTTTTTTATTCGCGATGCATTCATTTGGCATTTGAGCGGCTCGGAATTTCTTAAACTTTTGTAAAGAAACATCCATCACGGTTTGAGAACAAGCATTGTCGCTTACTCAAATCTACCGCAAAGCTTTTCGGTCACGTCTTCCACTTTCCATAACAATGGCAGGCAGGTACAAGATACAAGTCTATGGTGCCATCCTCTTTAATTTATGGAAATGACCGCAGACAAAAACTTGACAAAGGTGTCTACTCGAAATTAAGTAGATGGGTTGTATCATGTTCCCTATTGTTCATTCATTGTTCAGATGGTATGGTAATCGTAAATATCATCCCTTGCCACGACGGCGTTCGACTTTTATTGCTGTTTGAACGACTTGAAATATGAATGGGTCTAATTTTTGTTGGAACAAAAATCTATTTTCTCTTATGTTCCGGTTGAAGATATCGGATAAACACAAGCTATTAATCTTGTGTTTATCCGTATTTCACAATGGGCTTTTAGCTATGTTAGCTTATCTCCGAATCCGAATTTGGCAGAACTTAGCTATGCAAAGTGACCGGCTCGCTTTGTCGCCAGATAGCGCTACTGACCGCTAATTAGACACGATTTATTAGTTTCTGTATCTGTATCTTTTATAAGATTGCAAGCCGCATCAAGAAGACCAAGCTATTATCAAAATAATAAACAACAAGGTAAAAAACTATATTTATATATAATTTATTTCTTTAGGCTTACTAAATAAGCACTTAGAAAAGTCAAGTTTTGTAAGGAGCTTTACAAATAGTAATTGTTATCAAATAAGTTATCTTCAGTAATGCTATTGATTTTATTTACTTCAAGGATGTTGCTTGGGCCTACCTACCCAAAACTATCTTCTAATAGGATTTGGTCTTCTCTTTTGGCTTTCCTAACAAGATTCCATCGATTTTCCTTTATGCAGTCGTTATCAGCTTTCTGTTTATTACGAAAGGCTCGCCCACGTCTGAATTTCGAAAACAGTTCGCTATCGAAAAATAGAAAGTAATAAATATCCGAAGGGCCGCTCTCCTATCTAGGTTAACTATCGAGGAACTGTTCAGGTCAATGGGATTCATGCTTTGTGTATTTCATCTGAAACTATGTATAAGATATAGAACTATATAAGGGTAAACTATATATAAGGTATAGAAGATGTTTTACCTGACATTGAAATAACTATTTAGATATTAATAAATTTGCCGGTCGGATATCTCGTCATGCCAGCCTGAACGACATCATCCGGCGGGCCTTTACCACCGCTAACGTACCAGCTATTCTCGAACCGAATGGTCTGTTGCGTGACGATGGTAAGAGGCCTGACGGCATGACTCTAGTCCCATGGGAGTTGGGGAGGCCTATTGTGTGGGACGCTACATGTGTCGATACACTCGCACCTTCCCATCTTCCTAGGACTTCCGTGAGGGCTGGTGCGGCGGCAGATTTAGCCGAAGATCTCAAGAGGCGCAAATATGCAGGTCTTGACAGAGCCTACACATTTGCTCCCCTTGGAGTCGAGACCCTAGGTTCGTGGGGTACCGAGGCTCTCCGGGTTTTCAAAAAATTATCTGAGCGTCTGGTCGAAGCGACGCGTGACCCGAGAGCTGGTGAGTATCTGGCACAGCGCATCAGCATTGCTATACAGCGGGGCAATGCAGCCAGTGTCTTAGGCACGCTTCCAACTGGTATTGATATGGATCACTTGAGCTACCTGTAGATTGTTTGCAACAGTTTGCAGATAGCTTAATTGTTTCTATTGTAAATACTAGTTTTAATTTAAATTTGTTATTTGATTGTTATTTTCTTTCTGAATAAAGGTTTATAAATTTGCCATTTTATATAAATTCTTTTGCAGTGCCCTACAGGGTGCATGTAGGTACTATTGACCTAAGCTTACTTTACTATCCAAGCTGTATACATGTACATGTGAGCAAATAAATAAATAAATATTCAACAGTTGCTATTTTTTTTCTGAATATTTCGTCATTTTAAAAAAATTTAGGGTTCAGTAGAAAATTGGGATTGTTACAGTTTTCCCCTTTCTCTCTTCTTATCCGGTACGCTCTTGACAGAGCGGTCGTGATCGTTAATCACAAGCAGTATTGAAAGTGGCAGATGTGATGCGCTTCACGACATGTCGCCACCGCTGCCTGCTAGAGGTCATCCTACTGCACTCGTTTACTGAACTTCCAATAGCAGACTTGATTTGGTCTGTCCAGCGAGTGGGTGACCTTCCGCGCGGTCTAGTGCCTTCCACTTTCCCTTGGACGACAAGGCGTTCTATGGACTGATTGTCACGCCGGGAAACATGTCCGAAGAATGTCAGGATACGAGATTGTACTATAGAAAACAGACGCTGCCTGATACCGAGTTCTTGAAGTATCGAGACGTTCGTGCGAAACTCGGTCCACGAAACCCCAAGCATTCTTCTCCAGCACCACATTTCCAGGGCATCTATTTTCTGCCTTTCCACATCTCGCAAGGTCCACGTTTCAGCCGCGTAAAGAAATATGGGGAATATAAGCGTCCTCACGAGCCTGGTCTTCGTAGCTTTTCCCCTTTACTTCATTCCTAAGGGGGATAAGTTTAAAAATTAAAACCAGAATCCCTTCATACATACATACTTGTGTTATGGGTACTAGATAACTGATATACGTAATATTATACATTACATAGATACATATTTTTTATTATACATAGAAAACACCCAGACCAACGGAACAAATTTCTGCAGATCATACACAAATTTGTTCCGAGGCGGGGATCGAACCCGCAACCTCTTGAGTCGCAGGCAGACTCTCGCCCGTTGCGCCACTGAGGTCCAGCATTATTTATTTATTTTATTTTTTATTTTTTTTTATACAAACAAACGAAACAAAGGAGAAATTAAAAAACATATGATCAGAAATCGCCCTTAAAAATCCATCAGGAGGAAAATTGGAATATTAAAATAATGTTCTAGAATTCCCTCTCAAACAACAAAACTGGAATAAGCTGAAAATTGTAGATGTTATACCTATAGGTATGCTCATATAATGAAGTACCTACCCATGGACGATTTTGTCACAAACAAACTCTTGAAAAATACAAAATACCGAAAATAACCAAAACAAAAGCAAGTATACCTACTTACTTTGATGCACAGGATCTAAACCTAAAGGATAGGTGTATTACTGTTTGTGAAAGTATTTGCATACAATTGTACCTCTGAAGGTTCGCAGAAATAGCACAAAGCCAACTATCAATCATTTTATGATCTGCGATGATAAAATTCATCCATAAAATTGTTGTATGATCAATAATTCATGTTTACCAATTTGTCATCCAATAAAGATGAACTATATATCAATAAATTGCAAATAAGCTCAGATAAGTGGATGAAATAATATATTATTTATACTTAAATGAAAGAAGAGAAGAACTTCTGCTCGCGGTTTCGCACGCGTTTTTGGAGTTAAAATTAGCATTTAGGCTATTCCACGTCCTGATCTTTGTGTATAAAATTTCAACCTGATTCATTCCAAAGATTTTGTATTGTCTTCATCCAAACATCTTCAATAACGGCATCAGCTTTCGCGTTTATAATATATTAGTTGGATATATAAATAAAATATATTTGACTCTTTTCCTTCTTAACTGATAGCAGTGTTGGTGTTTTCTTTTCAAACCGTTGAAACTCCAATGTTATTGTTTACTTTATCCAATGTTTCCTGTTTACTATCCTTACTACCCTAGCGCATTTCCTGAATACAATACTCAAAATGTCACCCCTTGATATTTCGGGAGCCCGTATGTTTCTAAATGTCGACGACACAATGATTCAGTGAGCTTTGTTGTCTTGCCAGCGGCGAGTAGTCTAGACAATGATAGTTAGCTGAAATTCTAAAGGTCAAGATGAAACAAAGCGATATCATACAATCTCAATTACTACAAAACTACGAATAAACTATAGCTACTGAAAGCAATGAAGCTAAAAATGTTTCGATTAACTGACTTCAAGTTTTGAAAATGGTGCTCATTAGGGGAGGCCTATGTCCAGTGGCTAATATAGGCTGATGATGATGAAGTTTTGAAAAGTCTATTTTTAGATCTTATAATGCTTTGGTCGACATTCGACTTCGCTTGTTGAACTGCAACACTAATCAAATAACGATGATGACCTCATCATTAATGGAACTCTTGATGTGAATGAGAGACGAGACGATAATGATTATTTCTTGGTAATTGCGCTTCGGGATTGTTACTCACAACTTTGAAAGCATCGTAAATCTCAGCAGAATGTTTTGACGATTCAAATTCCAAACGGATGCGAATATCGACTGTAGAAAATCAATAGAATATCTCTTCGAGACACGCTTAACCAAATAATGTAGTTAAACATTTCTAGGTATCTCGATCGATAAGTTAAAGCCAACGGTTTCAAATTGATTGGACATTTGAATTGTAAAACTGTCGGCCGTGAGGTAGTGAAGTCGTCGCCGACCTTTTGAACTGCGGCCTGATTCCAGGACGGGGTAGCGCCAGATTACTACGTGTATCTGCTACACAGATGTTAATCGCATTCCTTTTTGTAACATCTACCGACAGACCTTTGTTTATGTCATATAAATAGCATTATTATGCCAGTAGCTTGAAAAATTTGTGTCAGTTCCGCGTTTTAATTCATGCAATATGCACTCGTTAACGATTAACGAGGTTATTTTTAACGAACCTTTCTGGAACGTTATTTTTTTAATAACATTCCTAATGTGTAATAATATTACTCAACGTGGTGCACGATTGGTTGTATGTTGCGCCGCGTGGTGTGCATCCTTCAATTCAATTAAAAAACGCCTAATACAAATAAAGTCAAGTGCTTCATCTCGTTTCTCAAATAATGAATCACGATATGAGAATGGAGGCAATTACTCTCATTATTTCCCCCACACATGAGTCACGGATTCATATGGAGCATACATATGGGGTGCCTTCTTAGCACCTTGTTTTATGGTAACACATTCCTTAAAATCATGAGGAATGTATGGGAGAACTTACGATCAAATATTGAAGTTATGGATCATACTTAACTGAAATAAGGAGCATTCTCTTTTGCTTGGTTGTTGGGTTTACTAATCCTAGAGGCACCTTTGAACGTCTAGTCTAGACGCCATTCTAGTATTTGCAAACTACTCTTGGTTTACTCCCGTCTAAACAAATCAGGCTTTAAAATATTAGCTGTCTCAGACTCAGATTAATTTTATGTCGTAAGCAAACAAATTTTGCCTTAAGCCTACTCACATATGAAGTTGATTGATCTCCGTGGTTTTTGATGTTGGTTTATTAATTAATTCAATGGCTACCGCTTTACCCTTATAGATATTCTACCGGATATATCTAGAGACGACCGGACAAACATACGCCTCTAATCACAACAGTACACAGTGCTTTTGTTTATTTCGTTGGGAACACAGAAAATATCTCCGAGCCGAAGTGGGTGGTCGATGGCCACAACACTATTTTGGATAATCCATTGATATAGCAGTTATCTATGTAGATGTATGGGAGAGAAACGTACCGTGAAATTATTTGGACAATCATTTAGTAGCATGAAATTAGTTTCTGAGTCTAATTGATAACATTGAATGCATGGTTGAGAGTCATACGAGAATTAATAGGTAAATAGTTTTTTAACGGTAATATGAGAAGCAAGTAGGTCAAGGAATTTGATTCTGACCTTTTGCTAGTCAGATGGACCTATGCCCACACTATGCAACCGCAGAGTTCGGCAATCATCGCATGATAAGATGGTTATGTTAGTGGGTATGTGGGGTCTGGATGGTGTTGACCTTACATGAAAGATGCTGTTGTAGTAGTAGTTGTAGATAGGTACCACAAGTTGTATGGTACCACACGGAGTCTATCACTTAGTTCACTGATAGGGTAAGTTAGCTCTCTTGTGGTCGTGCTCATTATAACTAACAGGCATAAAACTCTAACTTACCCTAAGTTAGAGTTTTATGCCTGTTAGTTATAATGAGCACGACCACAAGATTCAAAGTAAAAGTTAAGTTTATTCACGAAGATGTAAAGGTGGCAAGTCTTCCTTTGATAGTGTCTCTTGCTCGAGAGTAGGTGACGTACTGAAGAATTTAGGTAATATAAATTACGACAGTCAAAGTAAACTGCAGCGCGTGCAAAATGACGCGTGCGCTATTTTGTTTAGGTACCTATGCATGGTGAAACCGTACATCCGTACAGTTTCGGCAGAACTACAAAGTCAATGTATATTTTGGGCTCCCATAAACAAAGCTTCAAAAGATTGTTTTTTTTGTTAAAAATTAAAAGATATTTAATCAACAACTCGGTAAATCTATTTTTAGAGTTGACAGAGATGAAACCAGAACTATTCTAACGATTCAGCACTTGACCGGAAATACTTGAACCAGTAGCAGACCACTTGGGCCACTCGAGATTAGACTAACACCTTAAATAGTTCTAATCTTAGAGGCTTTTTAGTTATTTGATCTGGCCACTTGAAAGATGAAGTAACCACGGTTATGCTGGCAGATAAGGATAACCAGAGGCATAAAGCAGGGGTTGGTGGCACGAGCGGTAAATTGTTTTAACGTTTTTTTTATGAAGTCAATTGCTGTTAGGTTGGAGGATGAGTTTTAAGTGGAGTGCTGTTTTTGGAAGGGGTATTACAGAAAAACCGAAATATTAATACCAATAAGCTTTATTTACTTAGAACAACCAAAGATTGTAGTTCGCGGATTCATCTAGATTTAGGATACGCATAAGTTTCTGCCTTGTTCAATTCAATGTATTTATAATTTTACTATTAATAAACATAAATTTTACATTTCAAAAACCGTCATTAAGCTGTTTTTGGAATATTCGACAGTCCCTGAACTGCAACATCTCTTAAATCATTGTTATGGAGCGAGAAACAGGCGTTTCTTCCGCGATCGTTCCATCAGAGCTGGCAATGTACACTGCCCAGCCGGTCTAAATAACGAGAAGTCGTAAAGGGTCCAGGACGTTTATGGGTTCGTTCTCACCGAGATCTCGAGTCACGCCCGTTTGCACGGAATATCAATAAGAACCTTATAAGAAACCAATTGAGGAATATAGGCTGGTGTTGAACTTGAATGTTCAGTGTTCTCGGTAAACTGAGCCCTGTACCCTGCATAACAAAATAGGACTTTATATCATTATCATCATGCATCATCATATCAACCCATACACGTCCACTGCTGGACATAGGCCTCCCCCATACCACAAAGAGCGGTCCTGAGCCGCCTTCATCCATCGATGGACTATATTTAGTGAACACCAAATACTCCGATAAAAAGTATTAACGAAAAATTATGCAAAAAGATTTATTTTTTACTAAGAGCTACCTCAGCAGGGAAACGATTTACCCAGTTCCTAACTTCCTAACATCTTTAAGGTGGAGAACAAAAGAGAAAGACAGAGACAAGAGAAACCAACTTCTCAGCAATATGAGATACAGTGACATTGTTCACTCACAGCGGGATCTCATCTACATATCCCATTACGTTTGTGTTAGCCGACTGGAAACGTGGCGCCGATGATGCAGCGAAACAGTACTACAGAACATTTTAAAGGATGTATGTCACAAGTGGTATTACTATTAGTTTCTTCTTTTAGCAAAAGTGCTATATTACCAAAATATAGTGTAATAAAAAATTAAAAGTGCAATATTACCGACTCGAACTTGGCCGGTTTTTTTCAGTTGGTTTTATAACGGTGAGTCGAGAGAAAACAATGACTTGGCTTTCCGATCTGTCACGGGTAACTTTCATTTTATCATGGATGACAATTTCCATAATCAAGAACGAAGGCAGTCACGCGTATCCTGAACAAATTTGCATGAGCTTAAACCGATCAGGTGTATAATCGATCCAAAGGTTGCCTGGAAAAAAATCGTTTTTAAGCATATAAAATGTATAAAGCGCCCATTGTACCAACTTGTCAGTAATGTCTCTTTGTATTGTTCTTTACCTGGTGTACAATATAGCATTTTTGTTGTGTATTATAGTGTTTTGTGTATTATCTAGTTTTGATTATTAGTATTAGTAATATGTATAGTATAAAATGTTTGTACGCCTAAGCGGCAGAATCCAGCGATCTAAAATAAGTCTTGTGTACTTAGATACTGACTGTAAAACTACCTGATTCACAAAAAATAAATGAATTATGTGTTAGGTCCATTTTTACCTAAGCAGATTCTTGACATACCTAAGCCCGAAACACTTATCGATCTAGTGTAGGTATCTATTGGTCTAAGGCGTTTTACTGCACATAAACATGTAGAAAACTGCTCGCCTACGCACATTCCCCACATTATGTCCCTGGCTCGGACAAGTCATACCTTTGACACGTGTTGAAATCTCGAACTTACCTGTAAAAGAAATTAATTGTCAGTTAAATGTTCGAGTTATTTGTGGTTTTATGGTTTAGGTTTAGACCCTCCCAACTCCAGTAGAAAGAGAGCTTAAGTTCGCATCATCCAGACTTTTTTGATCTTTTGTTATTGCAGGTACACTTTTTTGAAAGTTATTTAAATTTAATTTATTTGCTATGTATGATAAATAAAATAAATAATAAAAAGCCTTTCATTTCTTGCTTTGGTACAATAATGCTTAGAGACTAACAAAACTTAAAATATTAGTAGGTAGGTAAGTAAAGCACGTAACTAGTTATTTACAGTTTTGTTCTCTACTATGTTTGGCAAGAACCCCTTGCAGGTGAAGCGATGTTTATCCATCCACGTATATAGCTAGTTTAGCTTCCTTCATGTTAAGTATTTTTTGTCTTGTGAAATTAAATTATGAATTCATTCATATTAATAAAAAAAAATATGTGTCTTGTATTGTATTATATTATGTAGGTATATCAGTTATCTAGTAACCATAACACAAGCTCTGCTTAGCTTGGGGCTAGATAATGCTGTTTGAATTGTCCAGCATTTTATTTTTATTCTCATTTTTGGAATTATAAATTGTTTTTGTATTAATAGCCTTTGCCGACCAGTATACTGATGGATTCCATCAGTACTGATGTAGGAATCCTTTAAACACTTCCATTTGTTTCTACTTTGGGCAGATTTACATAGTTAACGTAAAACATTGAACCAAAAGAAGACCAGCGCCGCAACTAGTCTCGGCATTCTAAGACAGGAAACTTTTTGGACCCATGTAATACTTTGCTTGTTTGTTTTATTTCTATTCTTTGTATGTATACAGTCATAATAATTCTTCACTTCTAATAATTATATCTGTTTTTGTAACAAAAAATGTGTTGTTGTAATGTATCTATTTCATATTTCTGGTCACAAATAAATGTATTTTATAAAGATGAAGACAAAGAAGAGATTCAGATCATGCCAACTCCATTCAGAAATTGCTTGTTTTGCAGTTGCTCTTTCGTCTACTGCGCTTTACAGGTCTTTATTTTGAGGGTTTCTCCTAATTATCACTTAGAGCCAGTTTTCAAAATTCATCGCATGTCTAAGTAATTTGACTAATGATCCATAAACAGCTCTAATTAATTCAGCATCGAGTTGAAGAGTTGAAAGTAGAGTTCGGGCAAAATACACTCGAGAGCAATGAATCCGGGTCACTCAAAGAATCCAAAAAATCTCGGAAAGTAAGAATGCTAGGTTAATGCAATAAATTGTATTTAATAGACAATTTAATACTCCTTAAATGAAAGTTAAAAAAATATGAGTCACCATACATTTTATTTACACAAAATTACATAAAGAAAAAAAAACTGCTGATCTCTCCTTAAAACAAAAATAGGAAACATGAAATTTTTGAACTTTATGACGATTTTCTTGAATTTCAATACTTCGTATTACCTCCTGGTGCTTCCATTACTGCGTTTACGCGGTTTGGCATGCTGTACACCAAGTTCCTTATACGATTTTGGGGAATATTCTCCCATTCCTCTGTGAGAGCAATTTTGAGCTCAGGAAGCGTGATTGGGGGAGGGTTTCGTTGTTTTACGCATCTCCCTAGCTCGTCCCAAGCATGCTCGATCGGGTTGATATCCGGGCTGCGCGCTGGCCACTCCATACAAGTAATGTTCATCTCTTGAAGGTAGTCATCCACAATCCTACCTGTATGAGGTCGGGCATTGTCATACATAAATATAGCATCCTCACCCAAATTGACCATAAATGGACCAACGTGTTCGTTGAGGATTTCTTCCACATATCTTACGCTAGTTAAAGAGCCGTTTTCTATGATCACCAGCTCTGTGCGACTTTCAGAGGAAATTCCGGCCCACACAAGTACAGACCCACCACCGTAGGCTACTTTTTCTTCGATGCATGCTTGCTTGAATCTTTCCCCTGGTCTTCTATACACTCTGTGTCTTCCATCGTGCTTGTATTTATTGCAATTTATTGCATTAACCTAGCATTCTTACTTTCCGAGATTTTTTGGATTCTTTGAGTGACCCGGATTCATTGCTCTCGAGTGTACTTCGTTAGCACATTGTGTCTGTTCAAAGAATTTTCTTGTATCTTACGTACAATTAGACTCTTCTATGTATATATGTATACGTATTTGTATACTTAGAATCTCTAATTTAAGTTCGTACCAACATGGTAGCTGAAATAAGAGTTTTCTCCAAAGGATTCTGGTATATAGAGGCATGGAGAATAAATTATTTATCCTACGCATGGCTACGAGTATTTTGTAGATCAATATCTTGAACAGCATAATAAATTACGTTATTATTGTGTCATAAAAAACTAACGTAACAAATACTTTTATCCAAAAATAATTTTATAACCATTCCTCGGTGCCTTTCTAAGTATTTCCGTTAAGATTGACGAGGGGAAGTGGGTGTACGCTCCTACAGTGCTATTAGCCCTTAAATTTAATCTAAAGTGTTTTGCCGCTTATCAAACCTATTAATTATTGGAATAACCAACGCCTACGTGTATATCTAACGTTATGGCTCCACAAATATAATTATTATAATTGATTTAAATTTAATAATAATAGCCTGAGATGTAGGAGATTCAATCTTGTAGGTATGTAAACAGCGTAATTGTAGCAATTATGTCCACACTATCCCATAGATTAAACTGATGGTTCGTTGTTCAAAGAAAATTTACGTTCGTATTTATAGAGATAGGATTAGCATTTAGCTGGCCATATCTCGAGAAGAACCGACAACCGCTGGGGTAAACGTGTTCTTGAGTCGAGACTGCGTCTCGGCAAACGTAGTGTAGGACGCCCTCCGACCAGGTGGGATGACGATTTACGAAAGACTGCTGGCAGATGCTGGATGCGGCAAGCTGAAGACAGAGCGCTATGGCGCTCATTAGGGGAGGCCTATGTCTAGCAGTGGACAATTATAGGATGATGATGATGATTAATACAGAAGTCCTAGTGAATACGTGCATTGAAAATATAGACTATGTGGTCAGATAGATATCTTAACATTCCTCTAAAATTAAATTTGCTTCTTATTATAAGGGATTGATGAACGTAAAGATAAACACAGCATTAATAAGATAAGTGGATAGTTGTCAGGTAAAGTTACTAGACTATATACTCTGTGTTTTGATATGGTAAAACTATGGTTACTTAGTGATAATGTAGGTTTCTAACGGCAAAAGAATTTTTAAATCGGTCCAGGAGTTTTTTTGTTTATTCATTACATACAAAAATACAAATCTTGCCTCTTATATAATATCAGTTTATAAGAACCTCACGTAATTTTTGTCTTAATACAATAACTGCGTAGAAGGTAAATGTTTTACAAAAATGCTTCTGGTTTCCATCATCGAAACAGATCACGTATCAAATTACAGTAGCTTATAGTTATAGCGTCATAGTTGCCCTCAAAACCCCGTCTCCATCCGTTGTCGGATAACAGTTTTTTTACTCGAACACCCATCGCTTTATGAGAACTTCGTAATAAGGTAGGCATGATGAAAGACGGCGTTTATGAGTTCCTCGGTGTAGAGTTACTAGGGTAACTGTTTGTTTGTGGTAAGGCAATTTAAATATTTACCCATTACATCAATTCAAATATGAGTTGGTAAATAAGAGCGTGTGAGTATCTGATATTGAACAAACAAGCTGGGAATCTAAATGTTGGATTAAATTGTTGTTGATGTTAGATAGATGTTGGGCCGTTTGATTTATGTAGAGATATTCTATCTAAATTCTTGAATATTCTGAAATTTTTGGTTGTTAGTTTGGAGCAAAAACTCAGTACCATTTTGTTTATCTAAAAACATTATTTCCATTCGCGGTTTACGCACGGAGTTGTACTCTACACTCAACCTCAGAATTAGATCAATAAACAAATCTTCCCGTTTCGAGATATTCAGGATGACGTCAGAGGCCAATGAACTTCGAGTGCTTGAAAAAGTTATGAGTGGGTTTCGCAGTCAAAACAAACCAAAGAAATGTAAACACAAAGTAAAAAGAACCGAATTCGCTTCTCCCAAAAGTTGTCATTTCGATGAGTGGAACTATTTACGAACATTTTCTCCTTTTCCTGTTACCAGAACTAAGTTCATTATTTAGTAGGGACTTGGCAAGTTTATCTGCATCTTGGTTGGTTATTGTGCGCCTTGGATACTTGTAATGGATTCATTCATCTTGGTGATGTATCGCCCACTCACCGTTCACTCATTTAGTAGCTGTCAAACTCGAGGCACTCGTGCGGCACACTAATCTTAATAATAGCTCAAATGTAAACCAACTCTTCTATTGGATGAAATAAAGACTCTACGTAGAGCTTCCCGCACAGAAAATTAAATACATATTATTTATTAGCCAGTAAGCTGACTCCCTGCGAAACACTTTGCACCCCAGCGCAAATAGTACCTGCATGATACATAGATAAATACAATTATAGGCTATAACTCTGCCTTCTGGTGACGGCTTAGATTTTTAGTAAATAGATGTTAAGTGTAAATATTAGTTGTAATTATTTTTTGCTGTTAAATAATTCTATCTGTCTTTTCTATTCTATTGAACATTGGCTATAACTCGTAACATTTAAATGCACCTAAGTTATTTTGACGGCATTAGATGACAGAAAGCTAGCGAACTACTGGATTGACGTTTCTGGGAAGCTATTTGGTCCAGTGGCTTCCCACAAGCTTCAATCGAGTGATCCACGTACTTAATATTTTACAGTTTATAAGTATCTTAAGTTAACGAGTCCATAATTGAATGCACGTTGTTGTGATCGCAGAGCTTTCGTAGCTTTATCCACACGCTCATCATCATTTAACTATGGTTTTCATTCAAGCTAAGTGTTATAGAATAGAGTTTTTGTGATCTATGCTTTATTCATAGTTATATCTCAACGTTATCATAATCTCACCTTTAGGTACTGCTCTACACCTCATCTCTTCAAAATGGGCAATTCTCTTTGCTCCTCAAATTTTTCTTGTTTGTAATTTGTAACATGATCTTGTAAAAATATGCAGCGGACTGTAACACCTCGGCTCGTAACGTAATTGAGTAATTTGTTATGATTCGCAGAACATGCCGAGCCTTGTCTGGACTTCAACTTTTATGGGCATGCATTATACTGAATCATGAAAGACTCAGCAATAAGAACATTGCACGCATACGACACCTTCTGATTTATTTTATACCTACCTACCGCCTCTTTGGAGAAGTTCTATGCCGATAAATCTATATGACAATTTTAAGACATTCTTCTTTGTTGCTCGAGTTATATTGATATTACAAATATCTTGAATGTAAACATAATTTTATTGTGTTTCATTTGTCTTCAATTCTCTTTTTAGTAGTTAGTTACGCTTTAGTCTCATATTTTACTTATTAATAACATGTGCAGCTTTGTTAAAACTTCCGACTCAGTGTCGGAAGTTTTTACATTGTATTGTATGAGAAAATAAATGAAATGAAATATCCATACTTAAATATATACTTACTAAAAATTCGAAACCCTGTCTGTCTATCTGTTTGTAAAAATGTAGTTTTATGTTATGAGAATTTAATCCCAATTTCAGATTTTCAAGAAAACGTACAGTTTGCTAAAGAATGGGCGTTCTACAAGAAAAGTTTTTTTTTGTTTTTCTTATACTGATCAAAAACAGGATCAAATGAGGTTGGCATACTAAAAAAGTCTGAAATCGCAAAAAACTTTCCCGTCCATTTTATAATTAACTAGCGGCTACTAGCGGTTACCCGCGGCTTCACACGCGTTGTTTAAAGTTATTTCTATCCACTGAAAATTGAGCTGATTTATGGGATAAAAAGTAGCTTTGTTACTCTCCACCCACCAAGTCGATTGGTTATTTAGTTAGGGCGTGAAGGAACGACAAACTAACAAATAATCAAACAAACAAACACACTTTCGCATTTATAATATTAGTATAGATTAGTTTTAAATGTAATTTTATTTACTCCTTACTACGCCCAAAAATCGACCCTGAGTTTAAAATATTTTGAAATCATTTTGAAAACAACCCAGTTAGTTAGTCTTCATGACCCTCATAATAAGCTAAAACGATCCGTTGTCAATAAGATTAAAATAAATCAATTGAATTGATCAATCTGGTCATCGAATGACTCCTAAATCGAGTCGTAATGTACTATTGTTATGCAGAGATCAACGTACGATTGATCTTATCGTGGCTATAGTCAGATTGCTAACTTTAAGGTTTATGTGCTCTATGCTCTCTGCATCTACAATTATATAATTTTTGTATATGCCGCCGCCGGATGGTAGAATCCGCCCGTTTGAATGGCTTTGTAGAATGGCTCGGTAGACCGATTTCAAAACGAACTCTAATTTTTTGGTTTAAATATAATTTCCTAATTTCATTCTACGTGATCCCTCAGTGACTTTTAGCCATTTTGTTGAACGTTGATCTTTCTACAATCGGCACACAGGCAATTAATTGAAATGCGCCGTTTTGCAATCTGCTTAAGGCATACTAGAAAGGGGCTGATTTTACGATCCGGCGGCGACAGATATATGCTGTTTACGATGGATTAGTAAGGGACTAGTTGGGGATTATATAGAATTACTAAATTCTGACCGCGGCTTCGCACGCGATTGTCAAGTAGCCTATGTCCGTCATCAGCTCCGAAATACTGTTTACTTTGTCAAATTTCATTACGATCTGAACAGCCGTTTATCTGTGAGAAGATAACAGACGAAAAAAGTTACATTCTCTTTTTTAATATTATTATAGATAAAATTAGTATGGATTTCAAAACTTTGAAAATCTCTTTAGGAACATGACTGCTAATTTTAATAGCAGAGTCAGGAAATTTTTGTAAGTTCCTACTTTATTCGTTAAATAAAATTAAATCTCCATATAACAAAATTATAATTAGGCAGTAAGTCCTCAAGAAATTGAATATTTTGCAAAGGAAACCTTCAATTAAGTTTAAAATATTATTGAAATAATGAGTGACTAAAGCACATAAATTAAGCTTTATCAGGTTTTTTAAATTGAATTTTATTGAGAACTGAATATTATCGGTAAACACCGGTAATTGCGCTGACCACACAAGATGGAATGATTCTGTTGGGGCGGGCTGATACTGCCTGAGGTCTCCGCCTAGCCGCGCCCATCCTGACGTTGTTTTTAACTGTACATTTAAATTAACTTATAAAAACCCTGCCCAGGAGCAAGCAAAACGACGCAAAAAGAGGTGATCGATCAAGCAAAAATATTTAAACCGATGGAGATCCGTCGTACAAAAAATAATGAACTTTCTTACAACATTCCACGGCCCAAATTACTAAGTTCACGTCATTTGCCTTAATCGACCACCCAATTTCCCAATTTCACAGCTATTTGAAAAGCACACGCATGTTGAATGCCATTGTGTGTAATGCGTTAAGGCGGCTGCGCTGGCGCACCGTTCAGTCCATTTCGCGGATCGCTGCCTTCAATAATTACATGTACTAACTATCAATGGGCCCTACGGTGCTGACTAGGAGTGAAACTGTGCCCTGAGTTCCTAGTATGGGCTGTGAACAAGTTTTGGAAAACGAAAAAAAAATTCGATTCCTTTAATGCATTTTGTGCCTTGCCGCGCCTCTACCTGATAGAGACGGCCACTTCTCGTATTTTGACCGTGATTGAATAGTCGACTTCGAATAATAGTTTTATTTATTTATTTATTGGAAAATCATAATCTTAATTAAACAGAATAATATGAAGAAATATATCCTAGAAAACTTAAATGAAAGTTTTCACGTCTAAAAAACAATGTAGCAACAATTGATAGAACTATTAACATACTAAGGGTAATCAGTAATCAACATAAATGTAACAAGTTTACAAAATATTATATTTATTTATTAATAGTTTACGAATGGTTCTCCGAAATTTCATAGGCTCTACTTTTTAAATAATTATGTATATTTATGTCTCATTTTTTATTTTACGTGGAAGCGTTACATAGAATTTAGAGTCTATCGTATTTTGCACACTCATACTAAGCATCCTATATAATATTACACTGTAGGGATCGATGCCTTTTGTAACGTGTCAGTTTGATGCGTGAATGCATAATTTGGGCAACATTTTATTCAGTCGGATGTCACGGAGCTGTTCGGAAGTGATGACTCGATTGTCCTGTAGGATATCCGACTTTGTCAGTTTTTTATATGCCTACATCGAATGTTTTATTATTGTAGTATTTGTACTTGAGTCTTGCCATATTCAAATTGATGGTATATTTTAACGGATCTCTGCAATAATTTAAACAAACAATGTATAATTTAAAAATTGTTGTGGGTGTATGGGAAAGTCCACTTAAATGTCTGGAACAGACCTTCAATTAAATATAACTCAGTGTTATACAAGACAATGGTGTATGGATTAACTAAACATCATGTATAATGAAGCAACACGATCACCTGTGCCAATGTTGTGATTTGTAACTTGAAGAAACTTCATATTGATGTAAAATTTTACGGCCAGATGCTTGCTGAATCATACAATATTACATATTTATGTATCCGCAGCAACATCAGTGGAATCTCTCAAACTGCGAAAATACGTTAATCTTGATCGTTTGGGGTGTAAACCTTAGGTCCTTGGGGTTCTGAGGCACACGCAATATATGTATAAAGATCTTACAAAACTCAATAAAGTCCACAGGTGATCGGAATGCTGGATTTTATTATTTCGGTCAACGAATTAGCATTGCCATTTAACGTGGCAATGCTGCCAGTGTTCTGGGCATTCTGCTTTCTGGTAAAGGCTTAAATTTCTTAAATTTTAATTCTTTTATTCTGTTATTGTAATTTTCTTAACAAATGTTTTATGTAACAATATACATATTTTATTTTATTTCTTTTCTATTCTTTTGCTGCATTAGGTACTTTGATGCTCTTTTTACTGACAGTTTTTTTGTCGTATCAAACGCCGACATGGTGTCGGCGTTTGATACGACAAGTAAACAGTCAGTATAGACACAGTTTTTCTAAAAAGGGACCACTGCTCATGTTGGGCAGTTTAGTAGAGCTCTGGAGAAGTTGCGTGACAAATAAGAGAAAAAAACCTATCCCAATTACAACAAAGCTTAGAATAGACTCGACTGGAGCACAGTAAAACTAGTCTAAATAGGTTCCTAGTAAGTCAACGGTTCCTAGTACTTGTAAAAGTTCATCGCTCTCAATCTTTGCGATAATCAACAACTCAGTCATGCTGTTATAGCTGATGTTTTATATTTTTATTATATGTTTTTAAATCCGGCAGATGACTAATACTCATCCGACATGTGGTTATTAACTAAAGCATAGACTTTTCATAAGCACATGCTTGTAAAAAGTTTATGCTTCTTTCAATCTGTACACTAGCCAAACAATGTGAAATGTTTGCAAATCAAACTACGACACAGAAAACTAAAACTCACTAGCTTGCCATTGAGTTTTAGATATGATATTGCAAGCAATATTTATTGAGGACGGATCTGAAATCGAAAAGTGTAAATTGCGTATAAAAATTCGCAGCAAGACAGTAAATTATAAGGCAAGTATGAGCGGTATATTTACAAAAAAATTACATTAAATTTGGATGGAATAAAGGCTGCAACTAGAAGAAAAATAACGAAGCAAATATATGTTTGTTTGCATTTAATATCCCCAGGAAATTCAGAAGAAACTAGGTAGCTAAATGCAGCCAGCATCTCTTTTGCCGGAAGCAGTACAAAAACTTATCTCCTCCATTTCAAATAATTGTTTATTTATTTTAATTGAACTCACCTACATGACAGTTTCCGCACGAAGCAATGCTTTCAAAAAATGAAACATGCAGGTAGACATGAAATCATAAATTCAAGATGCGCATGATTCATTCATAACTTCAGGCGATTCTTTGGGCTAATGGAATTCTTAAGAGCATGAGGGGAATAATTTTAAATTTATGATATCTTCTTTTGTTGTAAACGGATTTTAGATTAAATAATTAGATTAAATCTGGTGATATTTAATTATGGTAAAGCAATATAAACTTCATGACATCAAGACCATAGTTGGGATCGACCCACTGGATGCAAGTCGGTCCAGAAAGTATTAACGCATTCACTGTCTAACCTCAGCAAAGCGTCCTGCGAGTGCACATCTTTGCTTTACTTACATACATGCTCTAATCTGCACATTACGATCAATCAATGTATTATCAAATCAAATCAAAAAGTCTTTATTTCCATAAATACAAAAATGTAAAAAAGGTCAAATTCTTATACATTATTTCTTACACTTTATTTCGGTGTCAATGTTTTATACATTGACACCGAAATAAAGTGATATTTGTTATTTCAGTCGCTTCGGTATTTAGACTAAAGTAAAGAAGCGACGAAGAAACCTTTGGCCTGTTAGTTGTTATTTTTCGAGTTGGAGCAAAACCCGTCCCAAACTTTATTATCTTCTAGATAATCTGATATTTTGTTGTAAGCCTTTTTGCACAGAAAGGTTTTTACAATTTGTTTGAATTTATTTACTGATAGATTTTGCAAGTCACTAAGAGTTTTGTTGTAGAAGCGTATACATTGCCCTTTAAAAGATATTGCAGAGAAGGCCCATAAACTCAACAGTAATAGGTAAAAATATGCCAAAATGAAATAAGACCCGCGAAACTCGTGTAAAATTCGTACGTTTTAATTAACATCCGTATCATAAATCAGAGCACTCCCAACATTGGCGTCATTCGCGTGTAGCCAAAGCCTTCCACACCCAGCCACAGTACCACTATCATACAACTGTTAACTAAAGGGTGACACGCGATTTCAACCTTTATAACTCCATACTAGCTTAGACAGCTATATTCTATATTTGTTTATCTTTTACTGTACCAAGTATAACCCAAAAACGTCAACCATCCAGGTAAAACACGCTCAC
The DNA here is from genome assembly GCA_946478455.1 of Eupithecia vulgata. Classification (NCBI taxonomy): domain Eukaryota; kingdom Metazoa; phylum Arthropoda; class Insecta; order Lepidoptera; family Geometridae; genus Eupithecia; species Eupithecia vulgata. The sequence goes on along the minus strand of OX297873.1, from coordinate 9,555,275 downwards.
TCAACAATTCTCTTGATTTCGAAGATATTAAAGAAACTACGTATATATGTGTGAGTTAACAAACATAATTAGAACTTCAGTGCTTTCATGCATAGCACTAATACGAATAGGAAATTGAGACGTATTTTTCGCAATTTTTTTGGTTACACTTCGTTTGTGTCTACTGTTCTCTGCCTATACTATACAAAATCCCAACTCAGTTTTCAGTAAACTAGAAAACAAGTCATAAACCGATTTTAATGTAAAATTTAGGAATGATGATGTTAACTCCATTCTCCTCGTAAACTAAATATGTATTGTAATTCTAGACACGATTTCAATTACAGCATTGGTACAGCTGATATAATTTTCATTTCAACGAATATTTATACAAGTGCGTGGGTTTGTAAGACCATAGGTCGATTGCGATGATCTTTGCATCTTAATAGGAGAAAACTCATCACGTTTTTACTGCTAAGATAATTGAAATGTAATTACAAAGACAATTTATTTCTGTTAAGCCATAAAACTGCTATAAAGCCCATTTCTTGCTTACATTCTTGAAAGCGGACTTCGTATCTGAAGATGACACGAACATTTTGGAATTGAATAGAAAAATAAATTACCTGTAAACCCTTTATGGATTGACGTACATATGTTTATAGGCTGTTTTAGCATTGGAAATTTAACAAAATTTAACAAAGTTCAAAGTTTTTTGTTGCTTAGTTGGGTAAGCTCGCCCGTACTGAGGGTTGAGGCGCGGGTTCGAAACCTGCCGAAATCGAAAAAAATTGGGATATTGTTAAATTTTCGTAGAAAATTGCTCCAGTGCTAGTTACGCACTATGAAACCCTCATAATAATGTTCGTCGGCTTCTCCATCAATTACGAAAATGCAAATACAAATAATTTATTTCAAAATTAAATACAATCAAATGACAGGTGTCCCTGGTTTCTATTTTAGTTTAATTTAAACTATATTACAGAGAAGCAGCTTTCTCTTCTATAAATACATACCTAGTTTTAAAATTAAACTAGGAAATAAGCATCAATTAATATAATTTAATTGTAATAATTTTGTAATTTTATTTTGAAAATGTTCCCGGGGGATTTTTTATCAGTTCAACATTTAAAAACAGTGTAAAATCACTATGGATTCGAAGTCAGATTTAGTTTTAAAAACAATCAAATTATGTGTATTATCAAAAATCTTCAGTGCTATCCTCAAGGCCTATGTCCAGCAGTGGACGAATATTGGCTGATGATGATGATAGTGATCCTCAAGCGCGGTGATTATGAAAAACCCACCTTGTTTCAAGTTCAGCCAGTCGACGTGTGGTGATGAGGTACCTAATCAATACTCTTCTGCATTCAAGTAAAGACTCCTTGCTACCCGTTAAGCCCGCCAGCATATCAGGCAAGCATGCAAACTCGTTAATTATTAGAATTAGCTGGGTGAGCCTGGTGACATTAGCACGCTCAGTAATCCAGTAATTACCCACTGACCTGCTTCTAAAGACCTTAATTTATAATTTAACTTGATGCAATTGTGCCGTGTATACCGTGGAAGAGACCCGGTAATAGGTAGTGAGTGGTATAACTAACTCGAAAGACTTGAAAAACATAAAGAAAAATCATTTCTGTTAATTATCTAAAGTGAAATCATTTCAGTCACCATCTGGGTTATTGTCTAGGGTAGAATAGATAATAATGACATCGCATCGCCATACATTGCGTAAATTTTTGAAGTGGAAGGAGTGCGTTTCAAATTACTTTTATTTAAAAATTAAAAAAAAAAATGGAAATATCCTCCTAGCCCTCATCATTACAAATTTTAAAATAGTGACAAATAGAGAAATTATCAATAGGTATTGAATGGAACAGATTAAATTTTCTTCAGGGACACAAAAAAATCAAATACCGTATATTCACCCATATGCATTACCACGAAATAGTTTCGTCATTTATTATACCCTAGACAACAATCCCCGTAATAAGGGGGATAAAATTAGTAGATGGCAAGAGATGTCGAGGACGACAACAAATGAGCTGGGAAGATGAGCTGAGACTTACTGCAGGACACAAATGGAGGAGAGTTGCTCAAGACAGGAAGCAATGGAAACTACTGGAGGAGGCATTTGCCAACAAATCAAACAATACAGTTATAAAGATTAATATCACCAGTTTAACCGGCTAAATAAATAAATATATAAAATCCGTTTTGACGATAAGTCTACTTAGTCGTCTTTTTGAGAGAATTTTAAATAATTGCATTATCTTGGCTTTACACAGAACGCTTGTTTCTTTCTATTCATTACGGTCATATCTTTACATTTTAACCATAACGTACTTACAAATAGAATTCAGTCCCTCAAATATTATTATGTGAAAATAAAGCTCGACACATAAAAAAGTCTCATGGCGTCCTTACGTGGAGAACCAGTCGCGATTTTGATTGAAGGGCCTTGCAAATTCTTGTTGGACACTCTGAGATTGATATGCAGATTGCATATCCGTGTTGATAGGGCTGCAGGGCAAGGCTGCAAGAATGTCGTTCGAAACTTCTCCATCTACATAATACAAAATGTAACGGCCTTTACGAATAAAAACACGGAGTAGATTTTCATCAATAACTATTCTCTCGACTCACTCGAGACTCGAAAATCAAGAAATTGGCCAAGGATCTTAAGAGGCCTAAATATGCAGAACCTAAGCATTTGTTCTGTGAATTATCTGAGCGTCTGGTCGAACCCATCCATGATCCGAGAGCTGGTGAATATCTGGTACAGCGCATCAGCATTGCCATACAGCGTGGCAATGCAGCCAGCGTCTTGGGCACGCTTTCGACTGGTATTGATATGGATCAGATTGGTTGCAACAGTCTGCATTTAGATGAATTATTTCAATTGTAAATACTACTTCTAAATTGTTTTTATTATTTAAAAAATAAAATAATATTTTAAGGAAATATTTAAACGGTCTTTTGTAAAGATCTTATTATAAGTAAGACCCTTTTGTGTCACTTATCTTGCTTGTGTCCAAATAAATATTTCTTTTTTCTTTTCTATTCCAAAGATTTGTTTTGGAATAGAAAAGTTTGCAAAAAGTCAAAGACGACATGTTACCGTAGGTAACAGAGCGAGTTCTCCGGTAACCCAATGCTACTATCGACAAGCAAATTGTAGTTACATATATTGGATTTTCATAATTCCTTTGTTTATTCAGAAAAAAATATTGGTGATGGGTGACCGGCTTAGGTAACTGCGACTCAACATTTACCGAAAGCTGTAGATATCACCAATATCGAAAGTGGAAATCATTGAAGAGTCATCAATAACTCGTAATCGATCTACCGAGTAGTAGGATAGATAAAATGTGCTATAACATTTTCACGGAAACCGAAGTACTAACCTGTTTGAAGTATTTTCGACGAAATTATCACTGAGGCATACCATTCGATTCTAAATAATAGATTAGATGGATAAGAGCTGTTGGTGACATTTATCGCGAATATCAATTAGTTTCGTGGTAGCCGTGTCGGGTGCTGTCTTATGAATGTAAATTGATTCAACGGTTTTGGTCAATATTGTTTATAAGATATATCATGAATTATTCTATTTGGGTGTTTGATAAGCGCTCAGCTGTGTTTCTCAGCGGTGTTTTAGCATTTTATCTACCAACCTACTAACCAGGAGTTAAAAACGTTATAGGAACTTATAGAAAGGCTGAGTTTTGTTCGTCTTCAATTATTTACATAAGTGTAGACAAGGCTTATATAAATAGTAGTCGTTCTGCGAACAGCAGACCTAGCGAGCACTTTGACACTAGTATTTCTATCCTCAAGATGAGACCAACTTGAAGTATTCTTTACCACAATACTTTTTCAAAAATCGACATTCTTATGGAATACTTGAAGTTAAATAATATGTAAATGAACCATTTTAATCTCATGTAAACGTGTTCTTACGTGGAGACCTCGACTCGGCAAACGTAGTGTAGGACGCCCTCCGACCAGGTGGGATGACCATTTGCGAAAGACTGCTGGCAGATACTGGATGCAGCAAGCTGAAGACAGGGCGCTATAGCGCTAATTAGGGTTGGCCTATGTTCAGCAGTGGACTAACATAAGCTGATGATGAATCTCTTATAATAAGGCAGAGTTGCCCCTTTTTTGGAGAAAGTTCTACCTAAAATTCCACCTTCTAATAAAAAATCCCCGACGAAAAAAAAGTTCTATAGAATGTATAAATATCAAGTTTTGTAGATCAGTTATAGAGTACGAAGAGTAAATTTGCTTTTCTAGCAAAGCAAATTTTGGCAGACTTGAAGAAAAGATGCTTCGTCAATCACGGCAGTAACTACTGTGTTGAAACAGTCGTAATTTTTATACTTAGTTTATACCTTATTAACTAAGTAAATACCAATCATAAAATTGTTACTGGTCATCTAATAAAGTTTGGGTCGCTACCAACTACGAAAGAGTTTGAACAAATAAAAGAAAAAGTAGTAAAATAAGTTATACCGCTTAGGATCTATATCCGGCTGTAAAAACTGTAGTAAAACCACAGTTACTACGCATCATACTAAAACATACATTTCGACACGTAATACTTGTAAAAGCGCTTTAGGAGCTTTGGGTACCTGAAGTTTTACTGTTATATTCTCTGCAGCTACAACTATCCCTGCTACTACTAATGCCATTAACTATGGTAGTTTGTACATACTAAAACATACATTTCGACACGTAATAGTTGTAATATCGGAGCTTTGGTTTTTTTAGGATTTTAGTACCTACCTGAAGTTATACTGTTATATTCTCTACAGCTACAACTATCCCTGCTACTACTAATTCCAACAACTATAGTAGTTTGTATATTTTTTTAGTATAACTTCTAACTACAATAGTTATTTAGCATCTACCCGTACATTTATAGAATATTTCCTGCCTCGAAATTGTTTCCAACAGTCAGCTTTGTGTTTTTATTGTAAATACTATTTGCTATTTGTATCTATTCGTTGTAATTTTCTTTATTAATAAGTACTGTCAAATTACATACGTTTTGATTATCTGTAGAGCCGTTTAGGCGTGAAAAGGTTAAAGACTGACGAAAAGACAGAGCTGGTTTTGAGCATCTTTCGAGTTTATTATAATAATATATGGTTAAAAAAGTAGGACTTTTGGACTTTAAAATAGTAGGACTTTTAGACTTAGGGCTTAAGAAGAATTTGAGAAAGATTTTTAACCTAATGTTTATGCGAATGAAATCGCGAGGAAATTTAGAATAAAGTTAAATAATATAAAATATAGCAGATACATAAGGACGTAGTTAAAAAGGGTATCTACAAGTTATAGGTAGTTAAATTAAAGGCTTGTACAATATCAGGTACGTCCATGGTACGTCGCTTCCACTTGGTTTCCACTATAAGGTCAAGTTTCAGGCGTCAAGTGCATTGTTTGGTTTGAGCCACTCCTAAATATAGACCGGAAAGTAACAACACAACGACCTATTATTACTTACCTAAGTTTATCGTTTTCATAAAATAAAACCGACCTTCATTTAGTGCGATGACCATTCTATTTTTAAGTAAGTAGACAATCATAATTTGATTGATTTGAAACAACTAAAAAACTACATTAAATTCCTTAATATTTACACAGTTTTAGTGGTGATGTACAAATACTAAATCCTTCAGTTTTTATACTAAACTTAACTCGGAATAAATTTATACAATACCAAAAGAATCGTATAAATAGGTGCATAATTGATGGACTAATCGATAAACGTATTAAAAAACGTACATACAACAGAACACAGAACCCTCTCCTTCTTAGTGTGTTAAAAATATGGTTAACCTCTTAGAATTACTAACAAATCTGGTGCACCTTGTACATAATTGCCATAATCTGGCAGTTGAATTTAAATAAAGTTCCAGAACTAAAATTAAATGCAAAACAAAGTGAAAACAAAGGAAGATTAAAACAATACCAATGGGAAATGGAACACGCAATCAAATCAAAATTCGAAACCAAAACAATCAGAAAACATTCACGCCCCTACACTTGTATTCAAATTTCGAATAGAGGTTGGATTATATTATTTAATTCCTATTATCACCTCTTTGTTTTCAAAACTTTTTACAGCCCGTGTCTACCGTTAAAGTTTTTTATTCGGTGAAAATGTTTTGCATAAAAATAATCAATTTTAGGGATAGAAAGCAAAGAGCAATGAGTTTTTTTTAATAAGTACGCGAATAATTTTCATAGTGTTAAATTGCCATTGTCAACAATTTTCCAATCATAAGAAAGCGGAAAGCCACATTCTTTGTACGTGTTAAAGATATGTACTATGTAGCCGTCTACAGAACTCTACATTCAGACACTGAGTGAGTCAACTAAGAATGTTCACTTCCATCTAAACACATGTTTCTATGTATATTTGTCTATGTAGGTGCACGTAATATAGTGTCTGGTTCCTTGAACGATTCGTCTGAGTTCTCGTGAGAGTATAATTTAGCATAATACTGCGAGTGAGACGTTTAGGTGACCTTTTCCGTTACAATAATAGAGGTTCCTGGGACGTCGAATGAGACTTGGGTTAATAGTTCTAAAACGGTGTGGATGGTTTAGTTATTTTTGAAGAATATAACACGATATAAGAATGTAATTTTAAACCGGAATAGAATATGAATAAAATCATAAATTTATTTTTAAAAATAAAACCCAAAAAAAATCTAAATTGAATTCAATCCATACGTGCCCTGAAAATGTATTTTAAATTTACATATTCAAGTTTTTTGTTTTGTGTTTTTCAAGTATGAAAAACGATGGACTCTGTGGACACCATATTGCTTTATTGCATATCAGTTGGATGTGAGACCTGAACAAATTGCGCTGATGTTGCTGATGACAGTTGATACTTTTTTGTTTGCCTACACAGCCGTATGACATAACAACATTGTACATACCTACTATTTCACGGTGATTATAAACAGATAAAAATTAGAACTTTGAATTGAATATTAAAATTCATTATTATTTTATAAACTAAAACGAACATTTTCCAACTACTTATTGCCTCCGCTATCTCATTAACTAAAATTTTAATTTTTTTCTTATATACCTAGTGTACAAAAACGAGGTGTTCAGTTCGCAAAAGCTTCTAAATATTTATATTTCGAATAAAATCATATTTTTTAAACTAATGCGGTTTTCCTACCTCTATGCTAATCACCAAAAAGATCCACTCATTCGTAACATGTAACACGAATTATGAATGAAATCCGCCTACAGACAAAATACTAGTTTGTTTTGTATAATCGCTGTTGTGTTTGTGTATAGATAATGGGCAGGGCAGCTTTCCTCTGTATCTAGGGCAGAATAACAAGAGTGCGTAATGACTCGTCATTGATCTGTGGCTAAGTGAAATTAAACACAGCAGACTGAGGCGCGGAAATGCAAAGCAATACGATAGTGTGTTGTGCAGGGTTGCCACTTCCGGATTAGCATGTGTAGGTTCCATAACCGCACTAAAAGGACTTTATGTCCTTTGCATCCTGTTGGGAAGGTGATCCGATTGGTGCGATTAATCATACATTCAAAGGTATATATGATTTATGAATTTTATGATATTTTGATTTATTCTTTCAAAATTATTAATGTGCTTGAAGAAAGCTTTGGAGCTTGGAACCAATAATATACAATTTTGAGGAGCTTGATAGATGCGTTTTGCTCAGCGTATATCGTAAAAATGACAATTACTTAGACATTAGGAAAAATCTTGTATTAAAAAACAATTGTCCAAAGCAAAATGTCCACTCATTATACAATTTTCGGAAGTTGAGTTACGCAAGCGACTCCCGACGTGTAAACGCTCGCGCAAATGGACTTATGCAAGTTTTAGTGACTTGCCATACTTGATGCAAGTCTCACGTGTATGCAAATGGAAAAATTGCAATCACAGGAAACAGTCATCAATTGACTGCTTCAAGAAATTCGGGCGTTAAAAAAAGCTTATCACAAACTGTGCAATGGATTTTTGAAATTTTCTATGTTCAACGGAATAATATTGACGACCTCAGTGGCGCAGCGGGCGAGAGTCTGCCTGCGACGCAAGAGGTTGCGGGTTCGATCCCCACCTCGGAACAAATTTGTGTACGATCTGCAGAAATTTGTTCCGTTGGTCTGGGTGTTTTCTATGTATAATAAAAAATATCTATCTATGTAATGTATAATATTACGTATATCAGTTATCTAGTACCCATAACACAAGCTCTGCTTACCTTGGGGCTAGATAATGCTGTGTGAATTGTCCAGCATTATTTATTATTTATTTATATAGATAAAATAGGTGGCTGCTCTAGTTTGAGACAATGTAGCGCCTTAAGTCAAAGTATGTAGTTGAGTAAGAATTAGGTAGCCCTGATGCATCGTGGTGATAAAATGTACATATTTGCACCGTAGATTAGTGAACTGGCCTACCAATGAGACCGTCCCTATAATTCTGTAATTGTTTGCATGCCGTATGACCGCTAGATAGACCAGCTCCGATTTCAAATGATAACGGTTTCTTGGGAACAGAAATTAATGTCCAAGGGAAATACTATATATTTGCTGACGAACAAAATCCTCCAATTGTCACTTATGATATTATAATTCCTTTATGTGTAAATTGTTTTCTAGTTTTAAGTGTGCAATAAAAGTATTTTTTATCTATCTATCAAATTGGTGCTATTCTAACAATAGGCTAAACAGCTTAGCAAAATTTTGATTTCAAACATCGCATATTAGCATTTCTATAAAAATACTAACAATTAACCTTAAGGTCATATATCATAATTTTAAAAGTAAGTAGGTCTAAATATAAATCTACATATACCTAGCAGAAGTTTATTTTCTCCGTGCTGGTGGCTACAAAAACTGTCTGAACCACGTCACGTCACGTCTTACTCCTTTTTAACTGACTTAAAAAAGGAGAAGTTTCTATGTTGTACGCCGTCAACCTATAGACCAATTTTTATGATTCTTTTGTAGTTATAGAAAATGATCCAAGATGGTCTCATTTTTTTTATTCCTGTGGTATTGATTTATAAATTTACTAGCGCAGCGCATCAGCATTGCCATACAACGGGGCAATGCTGATAAGGACAGGCAAGGCCTGCGTCCAGCTGTGGACGTTTGCGTCTTGGGGATGCTTCCGACTGGTGTTGTATTGGTTTGGTATGGATTAGTTGAGCTACCTGTACATTGCAACTGCCTGTAGTTACGAGCTCAATTGTTTCAATTGTAAATAATAGTTCTATTTTGTTTGTATTATAAATATAAATAATGCTGGACAATTCACACAGCATTATCTAGCCCCAAGCTAAGCAGAGCTTGTGTTATGGGTACTAGATAACTGATATACATAATACAACACAATAATAGATAGATATTTTTTTATTATACATAGAAAACGACCAGATCACCCTGAACAAATGTCTGCAGATCGTACACACATTTGTCCCGAGGCGTCGCAGGCAGACCTTCGCCCACCGCGCCACAGAGGTCGTCAAATTATTTGATTGTAATTTTTGTTCTAAAAGTATTTGATTAGTATCTGCCCACAAAACTTAAAAAAGCAGTGAGTATACGAATTCGAAGTCAGTTTTTAAAGCTTGGTTATAATTATGTGAATTGACGTACCTAAATTTGGTAACGTTAAAACTTTTTTTGTCCGTTTTCTACATCGAAAAAGCTTCGAAAAAATACCAAGATAACCTTTGGCTTTCTTCCATAAAATGTCCTAATTAATAGATAAATCAGCAAAAACATGATTTTTCCGCTTACGCCGCTCTGCTCTGTCCCTCTTCTTTAAACACAAAATCCTATGCCTATCCTTTTGACAAAATGGCGTCATAGATCGCCTCCTAAGCTTTTTCAAAATGTAGCAATTTTTTTTAATTCAAAACAGTCAATGCCTATAACTTTAGTTTCATCTTTCCGGGTTCGCTGTTTTATGTGTCTTCCTGATATCGGATACACTCGGTCAGTATCATTTAGCAACACATCCTGTCCAGCAAATTTACTGGAATAATTTTACATGAGTTCAACTCTCTCACTGTAAGTATTTAATAACACGAATTAACAACAACTATACAAACCGTAATAAGACTCGCAAGTTTCGAGTTCGTTCGTTTTAGAGATATATCAGAGGTTAATTAAAATGTTATAGGTATTCAATTAGAGTTAGGTACAGGCTGAAATAAGTAAGTTTTCCTCCACGTAAGTACATTTAAGTACATTCCACAGATAATACTAGGTATACCTAGAATCCTGAGTTGCGCTCGGAATTCTAGACACCCCGTACGTGATGTAAGAACCCGTATCGTCGCTTTAACGTTAATTTTAAACGTAAAAATCAACCACGCCTAAATTCACTTCACGTCGATCTTGCTTTTTTCATGGTGTACAGACGGCAGCTGCGGCAGAGGGTTGTGTGTTGTGTGTACTCCTCTTTCCGCACTCAGACTCAATTTGGTCCATTGTGCGTGGATTTGTTCTGCTAGCGTAGAAAGCCCAACTCCTTCCAGAAGCGCAGAATCTTCCTGGGATCTTCACAGGCGGCAGAGGGAACGTAGAAAAAACGTAAGACTGATAAAATTCTACGGCTTAATTTATCAAAGTTGAAATCCCTACTGTTAAAATGAGACAATCCACTCAAAAATAAATTCGAAAACAATAGTCGAATTTATAAGAAACTATTGGATCGCCTCACGTCTACTATGATACCGTCCTACTATGAGACCGTCCTACAATGAAAACTTTATTTTTTTATTCTTATTTATTGTTAAGGACTTTTACTTTATAAAGTATGCCAGTCCTATCATAACCTAAACTTATGAATAATAGCACAAAACACAAAAGAAAATAAACAATAATATTCTGCTAAGCAGGTAAGTTATAGGAATAATCAAAGGGAGTACTGATGCATAAAAATTATAAAAAATGATATGGTCGCTAACACTATTGATATATTTGACAATACAAAGCTAATTATCTCAGTCTCCGTTAGAGGCACTGGAATGAGCTCTAAAACGAAACGAAATCTTTTATAATTTGCGTAATCTATGCAAAACTTATCATTATTCCTCAAGTTAGGTGAGACTACAGTGCAAGATAAAAAGCAGTAAGATATGCATAAGTCATGGTCATAAATAAATACAACTACAGCACGCAAGTAGGTACTAAAGTTACTTGAGCAATGTCGAAGATATAAACAACTTCGGAATGGGCCAGGAAAAACGTTGCACAGTCGAATGTTGCGAAAGTCAGGATGGACGTTGACCGGGATACCTGTGTAGTGTAGCGTTTTCCGTACTTATTTTATTTAGGTCGTAGATAAGTAGATACTATACTGGGTTATTGGTTATTCAGACACAACGTGAACTGCAGGTTCAGCCAATCATCACGAACATGTGACGCAGGAAGTCATCGGATCGATACTGTCCTCGGGAGAACAGTTTGTGCGATCAGCAGATATATTTATTATGATTCTGGTCTTCTTCTGTACGTAGTAATGTAGAGGTATATATAAAAAAATATCAATATATGTATTGTAGTATGTAGGTATATGAGTTATCTAGTGTCCATACATAATACAATCCTCTGCTAAGTTTGGGGCTAAATAATGCTGAGTGAATTGTCCAGAATTATTTATTTATATTCCTGAAGACGTAGTAATTCACTGACGACGCAGTGTCAGTGAATTGCAGCCTGTGGGTAAGTATTTTCAAAATATTATGTAATTGATTTATTTGGAACAACAACAACAAACAACAAACATGTTGCAATTAAAGAGCACCTGAGACATGAAAAAAACTATCACCATGTATGGTTCGCGTACAGCCAGCCCGCGCGGGCATGTTTTTCTTTTCATTTTATTTGTATGTGTGTTTTGAAAAATCCAAAATTATATTGAAACAAATATTCGATTTAGTTTTTTGATTTTTCTTTCATTGAAAACGACGTAAAAGGATCTACAGAAAAAAAACATAACTCATAATTACTAAATTTTGCCACCTACCACCTACAGTACCAGTACCTACTGTTTTGAACTCTTGAAGCCGGTGTCGGTTTCGGTTTACATAAAGTCTTAAAACATTTGATTGTCCGATTTACACATCACTACATAGTATAAAACAAAGTCGCCTCTTCGTCCCGCTATCTGTCTGTCCCTAAGATTTTTAAAACTACGTATCGGATTTTGATGCGGTTTTAAATAAAGTTTTAAATAAATAGTTCAAGAGGAAGGTTTATATGTAATAAAAATACATGCATAATGTACCCGTGCGAAGCCGGGACGGGTCGCTATTACTCATAATATTCTTATTCAGACAGTTGGTTGCAGAGCTGGTATTTCCGGCATCAGATCTTATTACTGGCCGTTACGATTAACGTGTTCCGATTAGCAATGTTCTCAGAACTATTCTCGTACAGGGAATTCCTGTACTTTTAGCAGATTTAAAGATAAATTCCAGCTATATTTGTGCAATCTGTTCAATAAAATTGTATAAATAATTGTGTAAGCAATGGTTTACCTACAAAATTTCCGCCGCTGTAAGGAATGTAGCTAAAAACATTGTAGGTAAAACATCTACAAATTTTTTGGAAAAGTGATACAGCTAGGTATAAAAATAGATGAAATTTGTGTATTGTTTGCTGACGGTAAGTATTAAAATAGGGCCAAAACCCAGTTGTATCCTAAACCTACAAAAATACATAAAAAAAATAAAGAAAAAAAAAATGAAACGTCTCGGCCCAATCAATTTTCTAATTAGCGCAAAATATGTTAAGTACTTATAGGGAAACAGGATTATTTGCATAGTAAAACAGTATAATCCCATGTTTTACTACGATGAACAACGTTTCGGAAGTACCTAATGACTGTAATAATAGTAAAGATGCACTAATCGCATGTTTGTTCTCAATAGTGCCACGTGTAACGGTCGCCGATGCGTGAAGTGGGCACATGCGCACGCGTCTATTCAACCCCATTGCACAAAAATAATAATGAAATTGTTTACCAATCGGATATATTATTTATGCCGATAACTCGGTATATGACTGGATGGGTCTATCTGTTTTACAAGGTAGAAAACTCCGGCTAATTATTGTCAAACATAATAAAGCTAATTATTGTTAAACATTATTTGGCAAAAATATTCATTTCGATTCGATAGACATCTATTTATTAGGGACATAATCAATATCTAGTGAGGATACGGACAAAAACCACTGCAGAAATAAGCTCAGCAAAGTATGTATCTAACAAACCTTTTCATGTGTTTTTAGGTTATGTTTATCTTTTCTTATTTGGAAGAATAAAGATTTGTTTATTTCTTCTTTTCTTTATGCATAGCAGCTAGGTTCTTCTCTGTGACTAAACGGAAAATCAGTGCAGAATCTTTTTAGACTTGATCTGTGAAGATACCTAGCTCAGAACTGGAAAATATAGGCATAATAGTGCCTATATTTTCCAGTTCCGCTTGAGTGTAGTCTAGAGTGATGTTAGTAGGCACATTCCAGCAAATCGTTGCATAAAGCTTATACGTATATCTATTGAGTTAAAGTGACTAGGGTACTCATGCGAAAGAGCATCTCGTTTAGATAATAGCTGCAATCTGATGTATTCGGCTATTTGGGGTCATCGAGAGAAAGTGTCGAATTCTCCGTAACGAATCCGAAACCCACGACTTTGTTACGATGTCCATTACTTTTATGAGCCCTAATAAGATTCCGTTCCACGTTTGTCTTGTTAGCTTCAATATATTTATTGTTATTTTCATGCTAAGTATGAGTATGTTTCTTCCTTAGTTTCAATTAACATGTATTCCCTTATCTACTTCACTTTTATAGTTATAGGTACGGATTGGTCTTATTTACTGCGGGATTACTTCTTTTTTATAGTTATAGGTACGGTTTGGTCGCATTTACTGCGGGATAAAGTAATCAGCACTTCTCTTTTTGCGACAGTTTCTAAATTTATAAGTCTGTCGATGAGTAGCAGATTGCAAGCCATGTTTTGAGGAGAACTAATTGATTGCAGGGGTTTCATTTCCGCTAACATTCGCCTCTTCACGCTGAACTTCTATTGTAAACTTTGCGACTCCACAATAGCCTCCTTGACAATACTCAAGCACCGTATTCCACTAAATTCACAAATCTATTGTACGTACACCCCCCAGGTTGTTCAATGGGATTAAATAAAAGTTTACGGTTATTGAGTCCACAATAAGATCCGTAATTTGATACAACACCTCGAAATATGTTCAAATCTGCGCTTTCTCATGTGTCTTCACTTATCGGTAACATAAATAAATACAGATAAGTCTGTCAACGTGTTTACTCAACTAATTCTTCTTCCTTTCCGGCGCCAGACAGCTGCATATTGTAGATTTGTAATGTAATGCACCGTTATTTCTGTTTTGTTCATTATTCTCGTGAGCATAATGAACTAAAAATAGGTTTCTTCAAATATTTGAGGGCATGAACAAACAAAATATAAATGTTACCGTTGGTCAAGGAATCAGCATTGCTATTCAAAGAGGCAATGCTGCCAGCATTCTAGGCACTCTGCTTTTGGTGGCGGCTTAGATATTTAGGAAATTGATGAAATGTTACTAGTAGTAATTTGTTGTTTTTGTGTTTTTGTGTTTTTTGTTGATAAAAAGTAATCCTTGTGTCCACCTATTACCGTTCATACATTGAGTTTAGTCACAGGTTCAGTTCAGTACCTAACACAAGCTCTGCTTCATCATCATCATCAGCCTATATTAGTCCACAGCTGGACATAGGCCTACTCATAGTGCCCTGTCTTCAGCTTGGTTCACAAGCTCTGCTTAGCTTGGGCTAACGTAAAGTAAAGGAAAAATGTTAGTTTAACATCCTCGAATATTTTAACGCGAATCAGGTTATCGACGATTTTTGACAGCTTCATTGTAAACTGTCAAATAAATCACGTCAAGAGCCTTACTCCAATCCCTACAATCTAATTAGCGTATAAGTATTCGGGGGTTACCAACATAAACCATAAACTTTTCTCAATACTTATTTTAAATTCAAGGTTTTGTTATGGCTACTGCATAGCTAACAGTTTTGAATGGCCGCTCAATGACCCGTCGAAAGCCAGGTGTTTGAATTGCTTACAATCCTACAAAGCCTTGCTCTGTTCTGTGCGGAACAAAACGATACAAGGGCTTTGCTTGTTCCTTTCTGTACCTTCTTGTACCAACGGTCAAGGAAAAAAACGTACAAAAGGAAAAACCTGCAGTGGAATAACATGCCAAAAGGTTGGTAGAGTTCTTACATGAACTCGCTCGAGTTCACTTAAATTTCGGAAAGTAAACAAAATGTGAAGGTATATCCATTACATTTTAAATAAAAATACCAACCTATTAAATTCTTGACCTGCAAAGCATAATTTAATTTAGCCAGTCGCTCTAACTATTCCAGATATTCAAATTTCCAATGCGTTGGCTATGCCAGTGTTGATGGTTGTTTACCTATTTATTTTATAGTCAGTACAGCTCTATAAATTATTATAAGTAATGAATATGCAGTACCTGAGGCACGTGGGTCGATTTCAAGGATAAATACCTGACGAGTTGCTCATAGCCTTGGTAAACATGCTTACTTACCTGAAACAAAGCGAATAAAAACTTAAAACACGTATTTATGTTTGAATTATATCTGCTGGTCAAACCAGTTGAGTCTTTCGTAAGTGTATCACTAATAATATTTTAGACAGTTATTGGTTCATTTTCATTTGTTTTTATTCGTAATCCAAATAAGAATAGAATGGGCGGTAAAGCTCTCTCTTTTCAGACGACCAAGGATTGATAAAGCTGCTATTTCGAACATAGAACAAAACAAGCCAATGAAAATGGTTCCACTTATGGGATGCGACGAACTTTCTCGATCAATTTAAATGAGGGTAGAATGGAAAGTAATTAAAGCACTCGCGCTGTCATTGTCACTGTCACTCCAGTCAGCAATATCCATGACCACCCCGAAAAGCTATTGTACTCCACTTCATGTCACGGACGTGACTAGGGGAATACAAATACATTGTCCATTTTGATTTAATGCCTCCATTGTTATTTCCATGGTTTTGGAGAAATTGTTTTCGAAATACAAATGCACTTTCGTGACTTTCTGAACTTTTCCTGGGAATTCGATAACGACTTCTCAACCATAATGGCCTGGGATCGGACATTTGGTTTTGCTCTAGCTACTCTTAAGGCACGTCTAAGTCTTGACCTAGTAACTTCGTGTAAAGGAGAGTTCTGAAATAAAAAAAAACTAAATATCCCTCCCGGCCTGTCTCTTGTTAATTTTACAATACGGTCCAGAATAATGGTTAAGGTGCAACTTCTAAAGATAAAACTTACAAAGTTGTTGTAAAAGCTTGCTCTGAACTGGAACTTTAAAAACCGTATCTTAACGAAGCCTGTAACGACTCTACATCGATAGAGCTTCTAAATTAAATTAATCAAGAGGTCCCTAATTAAAACTATTTAACTCCATATCTGTGTTTAGAGATTGTCCGATTGCATTGTCTAAATGGAATAGTCATTGACCGGAAAGTGAATTGGAACATTCGTTCAGAGGGGAGCAATGAAATCACCATCAAGAGACCGTGATATTTAAAAAACAACGCTTTCTTTGAAACAGGAATGTATTTCGTTCACAAAGGATTAGAAGTTAGAAGGGGAATTGTGTTGTAAGAAAGTTGTTTACATGAATGATTTATTGGATTCTTTTCGTTTAAATTCGTATGACGGCTCACGTAGTTGTACCTACACCGTACGTGTTCAAGTGTATGTTATCTTAAAATTCTATTAACGAACATAAATTATACAACGATGCTAAAAGACCTCGTAAAAAGAACAATAAAATTGTGATCGATTGCACATCCGCGCGGCCATATTAACGAAGACGTAAGATCAAAGCACTATATGGACATTAATGCAACAAGCAACAAATGTTGTAATAAAAACCAAATTCAGAAATAAAATATATCATAAAATCTAAGTTATGTGGACGTTACGGTACGTTGTGTTTTGATTAAAACTAGCCCAAAGCGCGGCCACATGCTGGTCATCTTAAGCAACTTGACATAAAAAAATATATGATTTTTTGATTCAGAAGATCAGAACTCTTTCTTAAAGATCCAATACTCCACCTGAAAACCAGCGTAGCATTGGGCTTAGCCGAATGCTACACATGCTGAGGTGGGGACCCTTTTTTTTCCCATTTACATGTTTTTTTTTGTTATGTTGTATTTATTTTTTCTTTGTATACCTAGTTTTAACTGTAGTTATTAGTACCTAGTATGTAAGTCTTTTTTATGTATATTTGGGAAAAAAATAAATATTTCTCTCTCTCTCTCTCAATACAAAGATATCGTCAGGGACAGTTTAGTTTAATGTAGTTCAGAGAGAATGTATAGTAAAACACATGGCTATGTTGGATGACGTATTTCTGTGTATGAATTATTTAGCACTGCGTGAATACATATCGCTCTTATTTGCATCGATTGTAGCGGTGTCGAGTCTGTCATCTGTTTATCAGATCTTAAAGCTACATGAATCATTTTGTGCACAAGTTGTACATAATGTGCTGATGCAACTTTAGCCACACTGCGGGATGGTAGGTAGGCGGTTAGACTGGCTGGTTGCTTCGATTCTTATTAACATAATGGATAACGGGTTGCTTCGATTTTCTAGGTGCATGGTTGATACAAAATCCAAAAACAGGCATCTGACAGACGTCAGACAGCTAGACGCTTGCGGTGTGGTTGTTTATTTCAATACCTTTGTGCGCTAAGGATCACACTGTTCAAATGCTCAACAACTCAGTTGAGCAAATTAGTTGAGCATCGGGGAACTTCGTTGTTTTCTTATTACACATTATAAATATGAATATTTAGGCTGTTCTCTACATGCGTCTGTATAAATGCAAAAGTTTGCATTTTTTAACCTCTTTATGCCCATATATATATTTATATAGGAAACTTTTTATCTCGAAATAAAGCCGTCTATCATAAAAGCTACCGACCGCAATGCGGTTGTGGCCTAACATTATTCCAAGATACTTTTGGAAGAACTAGCTTAGAATAATTAAATTGTTTCAACAAGAATTTCAAATTTATAATATGCTTAAGAATGGATTCTGGTAAACAAATATGTGGTTAAATTTAAGTAATTGGAACAGCCTGTGGTGACATTATTTCAGGCTACTGCGTTAATTAACAGTTTTGTAGCTGCTTCTGTGGTTTTGAGTTACACAAAATAATTTCATATACATACATGTTGTGGTTAAGTAGATACCTATTTATAATTTAACTCAAAAATAATTTTACGACACTATTAGTGTTTCTGTACATTAACATCGAATCTGTAGGGTCGTCTGGTAAGTACGTAAGTCTTTTTTGGTAATGCTTAGGCACGGAATATACCAACTGCTCCAAAATATTGTGTGGGTAAAGTCGAGTTGGCAGACGAAAAAGGTCGTGGCTGTAGGACATCTGAAAGTGGACGAATTTCGCCAGTGTAGAAGACCTATTTCGCTTGTCGCAAGATCGTGAGATATATACGTTGAGCTGACGGTTAACCTCAAAAAGTGGCGAGCCACCATTAGGAGAAGAAGAAACGTGTGCCTCAAGTAAAAAATAACAAACGAATCCTTAAAATAAAAGGACCAGGTTCAGATTAATAAAGTAAAGTTAAAAATTACTTCTTTAATGCAAATTAATTTAATTTTAATGTATTTAGATTAGACAAAGACAAACTGACAGACAATTTATGACAAGTATTTTTATTCTACCTCAGTGAAAACGTTTACAAAAGTTGAATTACTTGTTGTTTTTTTTAATATTTTAAGTTGTAATCGAAGCAAATCTACCTAAAGCCGCAGGTATTAATATTTTTATGCGTCAATTTGAAAATCAAAATTTAAAGCGATGAATAAAAATGTACCCTTTTTACTGTATAAAATTGAAGTTTGTTGACCATTAAAATAACAATTCTGCACTTCTACAATTCTGCAATTTTAATGGCCAACCCACTCATTATTTCTTAATTATGTGACTTCTCAAAAGCAGTTGAACCTTAAAATTATCCAATCTCACAGGGGTTTGAAGACTTTCGTGAAGTAACCATTTAATAAGTGATAAATCATTGTCGGCAGCTTATTACAGATGGTAATTTTTCGCTGAAAGCCTTATAAGTGTATGATAAATTGTGAGATATCGAATTGTACTCAGTTCGACAATTCATTATTTCTGCCACCATCCTCGTTTTGGCACGTTAATGCCGCCTGTGAACGCCATAAGGAAACCTGTCAATTTTTATGAGGCCCGTTTAATTACAAAGGAGAAGGGCAAATGTAGACCCATCAAAGATAATGACAAACGTGGAGAGAAGGTTTTATTGATGCCTTCGAGCGTTGACGTAAAATAACAGTGTAATAGAGTATTTTACTCTTTATGAGAAAAAATATATAAGTATATTTATTATTAGGTAAGGCAAAAACAATCGGAAAAAGTTAGTTTTAGTTCATTAATTAATATTAAAATTCAATTCAGATTTCAGTTTTTAGTCTGTTTTTAACACCATGAAATAGTAACCGAAATGTTATTACGCCATACGTCTTTGTAGGTAAACTAAAAAGGGTCAACTGACGTCATCCGGATCCATCCACGACCAGCGCATTAGTTTAGGTACACAGCCAACTGACGTCATGATTAAAAAGATTATTCGATTAGATTGATTTGAAAGATTCTGGTTTATAAATTGTTCTGTATTCATAGAAATTGACTTCAAACTTAACAGGGTGTCAACTAACGATGAACACTACCTTATATACTACTTCCGAAGTTTTAGGATAAACTTAAAATGTAATTTCAAGCACGCTAATCGCCCAAAAAAACTATCACTTCCATAGCCCGGACGCACATCTCCGTTGGTACCACCGGCTGGAAAGCTGGGCAGTAAATGCGTTAAAGTGTTTTCAACTTAGCTCGTTGTAAACTTATAATGCTTGGATTTAGATTGGCCAGCAAATTGCAATTGATGGCAATTCTCAGTCGTTACGCCGATACGTTGAATTTATGACATGTAATTACTTCGGTTTTCGTATAGCCAGGCATGTGAGCAGGGGCTATTACCATACCTAATATAGCAAGGGTCTGTCTCTGTAAACAGCCAGCACGCCCTAAGTTTTCGATTGCTGTATTGACGAAGAATGCTGTCTTGTCTGGTACGCTTTTTGTAGTGGCATTGAAGAACCACATCATTTAATATGTATATTTCAGTGAGTATTTGTCTCTCTCTTTCTCTCTCATTGTTTTGGTGGTGTTATTAAAAAAAAACACAACAAATATCATATTCTTTGTGTTGTGTTTATTTTTATTTTCTCTATTAGGATTCTATATCGCTAAATTTGGGAATATTTTCGAATAAGCCTTTTTCCAAAAAAATGAGATAGCTCATATTTACCTTAGAAGGAATATACATATATGCAGATTAGATGGCGTGGATTTTTAACGGAGAGGAGCCAAGTTGTCAGTGGGAAGTCATTTCTAAATAAGGACGGTCAACGCCACTTTAATGGCGGCTCCACGTCAAAAATCACCCCATTTCTGTTTTTCAAACTATTTTTTATACATATAAATAAATCGCCATATTCAACAGTGAGACCGCGTACGAGAATAAAATTACAAGCGAATGAAGATACATAACATCAAATAATCCATGTTGTAACCGTATACTACGTTACCCATGATGCACCAAGTCTTCTCATTTCTCTTGCGATTCCGAATCCAAGATGGCGTGTCGTGAAAGAATAGCGCAATTTCAAACTGGTAGTGTATCACCCACGCAAATTCCTCTCAGGGCGACACTGCCACAGAACCAGTAGTTCTACTAACTAGACTTGCCAAGATGCACCGAACTAACACCTGTTTTCATTTTATAACCCACAACAGAATCGGAGTAAATATGTCTAAATGACTTGCTGACGATGATGATGATTCTTTGTTAATGGCAATATTAGTCTGGTTAGACTCTTTTCTGCCAGTGTCAAGTAATGGAAAATAATTGTAAAATATGAGTTATCAAATTATGAAGAATGTTGATATTTTCACAAGAGCCTAGTTCGTTATCTAGCAGGGTACACCACGTGCAGGTTAGGTTGGCTTGGGAGACAAGATCTTGGAGTCTCCTTTGTACCCCGAGTTGCTGACATTTCGGGCACAAGATTTTCGGACACTTTATCATGTCACAACATAGAGGAACTCACTGCTTCGCTCCGCTTCGCTCCAAATGCATAAACATAGTGAAAAAAGTGTAATTATAACGTGAAAAATATACATTAAAAATATTTTCTAATGTAGTTCCAAGAAAAACCTATAAATATTTCGAAACGGACAGTTGGCATTAGATGTATCAATAATCAGCTGTCCGTTGGCAAAACAATCCCATAAAATAGTTTAAGTAGTCTTTTAGATAGATCTATGAGATGAGAGTTCTGTAATTCTGTATAGGCGAGTTTCTTCCAGCAAACCTTAGAGTTATAGGAGAGGCGCTGGAATAGGTAGAGGAAGTGTACAAATAACAAATCAAAAATTTAATAAACAGACAGTTAAACTAATAGTAGGAAGCTATATGCAATACTTTCATTATGATTATAATAAAAACATATAAATTAAAATAATAACGATCACATAAACCTAATCATCATCTAGAATGGAATACATAAAAATATTTATAACACATAATATATGTAGGTGGCCGAAAACTGTGTTTTTTCAAGTAACTAAGCGACATTAAAAGTCTTCCAAGCGATACGAGAGTACGACCAATCAACGCAGTTTTTTCGCTGATTTCAATGATTTATATAACAATACCACCCAACATGTCGGTTAGTAATTATTGCCTTTCAAGCATCGATATTAACCTTGTAATGTTTATGATAGAGTTTAACTACATATCTAACTAAACATTTCTGTAGATAGTGCAGTTCTCTGAATTTCCGGTGACATAGGTAAAGCCTCCATAATATGTAACTACCTACACAACCTATGGGTATATAACAGATCCAATTTCTGTCCTGTCTTATTTATGATCAACGTTTAATATAGAGAGCTCGTCGTGAAGTCGATATTCAAATGAACTTTGCGCCAGCTTGACATGCAGGGTAATTGAAATGTATTATGCAGAAATATTTATGCACATAATAAAATGTCCTGTCATCTTTTAGGTGCAGTGGGCATTGAACTCTATGACAGAGATCATAAAACTATATCACAATTTAAATAGGAGTTTCTTTGCTATTAATAGAATCAAGGACTTCGAGCATTTCAGTTCTATAGAGTCCAGTCGGGTCTAAAAAATAAAGCATTTTGACTTTGAATCTCTCTCTATCCTAAATATGAATGGTTCCCGTTACGTCGATTCCCGCTACGTCGATTCCCGCTACGTCGACTTCCGTAATGTCGATTCCCTTCACGGCGACTGCTCTTTTTCGATGTGTACTGTCGGCAGTGGCGGCATAGGGAAAGTAAATAAAAACATTGTATGGCTGATAAAATTCTATAACTACCTAATACGAAGTTGTTCCTTCAGTTTACAATAACAGCTCATGTCTCATTTTGAATATTTAGTAAGGTACCAAATGAAGTTCCTTGAACTCTATTTACTTCATGAAATATTTATATACTTACCTATTTGTAAACTGAGTCATATTTAGTCTTTCTCCATCCTAATTATAGTTGTGTGTTTTCAGTTTCCAACAACACCTAATGACTAATTTTAATTAAGTATCTATTTACTTCATGAAATATTTATATATTTGTAAACCGAGTCATATTTATAAATAAGTATAAACTCAAGACAAAATAATGAAGATTTCCGCAAACATGAGTCATAATCACTTGAATTAAGACTTGTTGTCGAGTTGAGATGATTCTGAGTTCATATTTAATTCTGGTTGGTGCGGTTCCCGGAATACCATCGTCATTTGTTTTATAATTTGTAAGTTATGTTTCATAAACAATCCGAGATATCGCGGGGGTTATTACTGGTTTCCCTAGAAAATGATCCAAATCCGATTTAACCACTTCTAAGCACTGCGAAACACATAATATTTTCAAATAATAACGTTTACTAATGCGCTTATAAAAAAAATGTGAGACCCCTTAAGAATAAAGAAATCGAGAAATAACTAGAAATACATTATCATTTGGTCAATTTACAATCGTATTCAGACGCCAATAAAAAAGAAAGCAGCACTGGAGTTCACACTCTGTATATATAAACGACCTATCAATAGCCCTGAATACGTTAACGCAACTATACAGCATGTGCTTAATTTAAATGATAGACGTAATGGCCTATATTTCACATGGTCATTATTACAGCCGTGATAAATTATACGACCTGCTATTTGCTCCATAAAGGTATTATATCTTACAAAGGCGCCAGCTATTGTCGAAATTGTACAAGAAGTTTTATCTTCAGAATATTCTACTATAACTTGACCTGCCATACTCTTCTAAAGAGCTTCTCTGTCAATAACCTTAAAGTACGTTTTCCTCAAATGATTAATGCAATTCCAAGTAAAAAATGTGCCTTGTTATTGTAGAAGATCTCACTCAACCTTTTCTTATAAAGCGAATAAAACGGAAAGGTGTTAGCCGAATCTGGTGTATTCTTTTGCTTTCTATCTGATATCTTTACAACGTTAGTTCACATTTTTTATTTTGGTTTTATGAGTGTTGCAATGTTGGAAAATAGCCTAATCAGTATTTCGTTTGAATAGTAATGTACCGTAGCCATGTAGTGGTAAAGCCAAAAGAACTCTTATCAGGAAGAGGCCTGCGCCCAGCAATGGACCAGTGTAGTCTGTAAATTTAGAATCTACATTGACATCATCAGATGATGTCCAGTTAGGCAGGACAACATCTGATGATGTCAATGTAGTAAAAAAATAAATAAATCATGAATTAGGTACGATACCTAATTCATGATTTATTTAGATTTAGATAAGTACCGTAGTGAAAAGTAGAGTTATAAATGCAAAAAGTTTTCCCCAGGATGTAACACCGTACAAAAGTTGTATGTAGTCATACAATTTCTCTACTTCATTAAGTCGAAACTCGTAAAATGATATCATACGCGCATCATTATGAATAACGAGCAGCACTAATGCATAGTAATCTGATGGCCGTAAGTCTTCGCTAAGAGGGGTATTAGCTGAAGTGGATATGGGATAGGCCGAAGCTGAGTCAAGTTCCAATGATGAACGTGCTGAGTAAGAGAGAGCTGAGTGAGAAATGGGATAGGGAGAAATACCTAAATATAATGGAACAAAAGAAACAGCATGGGATGACGAAATTAGATTAATGTGTATCGAAATTTTACTTACTTAAACAAAAAATATGAGCTTCTATTTAAGCTACTGCACTGCACCTAAGTAAGGTTATAGCACAGGAATCATTAATTTCGATAAATAATTTTTATTTGTTAGAGTTAAAAATAGGGTTGCTAAAAATATGGTAAGCGAATATATAAAAAAAATGCTGAATGAACTAGATATTTATTTTTTCGTTTTTTTTTCCTATACTTATACCATAAGGCCTTGCTTCTTGAAAAATGTCATAATTCTAGGTCAACATGATGTATAATAATAAAATAAAATAGTAAGTTTATTTTGATGGCGTTGACATCTTGGTGGCGTAATATAAATTAAATTCTAACTCAATTTATATTACGGCTCCAAGATATAACGAGCCTGAGTATTTTATGTTATTTTCAACTCGATTCCTCCACGCGTTCCTGAGAAATAAGGGTTAACAGACTGACCGACGGACAACAAAGTGATCCTTTATGGGTATAATAATTTTCCTTTTTATAAGAAGGAATCGCAAAATGAGACGTATTAATTGCATTTTTCTGGCTACACCTCGTTGTGTCTACTATCATTCTAAGCCATCAACCATGTAAGATATCAATGGTTCTCGATTACTTTTATCGAGTGTTTTTTGCATTACCTCGGACTAAGGTTTCAGCGCATGCACAGTTTGGCTTTTAGTCAAGCTCTGACTGATTCCTAATTCCTAATCCTTTTCAAACTAAGTTAACTGAACGCCCGCAGCTTTAGGGGTGAACACATAAAGTGGCGATCACAATGTGCCCATCATGGCCGCAGTGACACGGAAGCCACTAAGAGCAAATAAAAAGAAAGTTAATTTAAATATCCGTGTATCCAAGAGAGCTTAACTAGCTAGGTAATAGAAAATAATTTAAAATGATACAGGTTACTATGGTCTACCTAACCTATAGCTTGCTCACCATTCCTCAGAGTTTATAGCTAAGAACTAACCTTGGAGCAATGCAATGATTTATTTCGTAGTCGATGTTTAAGCCAAACATAATAAACGTACATGTGTAAGCTCACGATGTATTGCGACGGGTGTAATCATAATTCTTATTGATATGAGTACCTTTGGTAGTGAATGATAAGATATATTTGAGGAAAATAAACAAAATTACTTATTTTTGACTGAGGTGACGAAAACAAGAGCGTAAGGTTCTATATCCGTATATATTTTTTATTAATCGTCGATTTCTTCGTTACTTATGAGCTGTTTTGCTATAGGTATGTATATAGCAAATTTAAAAATATTGCAATCTAAATATGTGTATAGCGTGTAGAAAATGATACTGACTTGGTCCCATAAAAAAGTTATTCCCAAGACGTTAGTACATTTGTGAAAAAACTTGTATAAAACTGTGTATAAATAAATACTAAGGAGTTAGAAGTCAAGTTTTAGTTTTGCATTATATTAAAAAAATATAATATATTATAACTAGATATCTAATCTAAATGCTCTACATTTAGATTGCCGGTAGCTCTTTACGATTACAATATCACGATTATTCCTTATTATAGTGCTTTAGCACTATAATAATCGTAATACGTTTGGCAAATTTTTATAATGACCGGAAGTCGCGTTTCAGCGTACCTACTAAGTAACTAACTTTAAAATGAGAACAGTTTTTTCGAGCACATTTGCAGACGTTTTCAAACACTTCATCTTCTTTATTTTATTAGCTAAATTACCGTTACCTGGCACATGCATGATGTAGGTACCTCCATGATATTAATGCTGTAGAAGTAACTACAGCCTGTCCACTGCTAGACGCAGGCCTTCCCGTGATAATCACCTTCTTGGCTTTTATCTCATGAGGGTCATACCCATATCAAATCAAAGCAAATCAAATCAAAAATGCTTTGTTTCCGTAAATACAAAAATGTGTAGGTACACTTAGAAAACGTCAAATTCTTAAAATAAAACACTGACACGGAAATAAAGTGATATTTTTGAGTTCTGTCACTTCGGTATGTAGACTAAAGTAAAGAAGCGACGAAAAAACCTTTAGCCTGTTAGTTGTTATTTTTCGAGTCGAAGCAAAACCCGTCCCAAGCTTTTTTATCTTTTGGATTATCTGATTTATTGTAGTAAGTCTTTTTGCACAGAAATGTTTTGACAATTTGTTTAAATTTATTTAATAATAGATTTTGCAACTCACTAAGAGTTTTGTGTAGAAGCGTATAGATTGCCCTTTAAAAGATATTTAACTTGTGAAGCCTGGTTGTGGGCACAGCGAGTTTATGTTTATTTCTAATATTAATATTATGTATATCGCTATTTTTAGTATAATCCCCACGCTGCAAGCTTACGGGTTGGGGATCGCGATCTATTCTGCAAAAGGCGCTGCTGCCCACCCCTCTGATATATCTACCTACAATGATGTGAGCCGTCCTCTTTGTTAATTCGATGTTCAGAACCTAAGGTACAACCTTACGGTACAATCATCTAACCAGTATTCCCCGATCAATTATAGATGATCAACCTCAATACAGTCACTGGAAAAACGGACAACCTTAGAAACCACAGTTACGTAACGAATAGCATTGTATAAATGTAGTAAAAAGTTAGAAACATGTCGTTGCGAGCGTACAAGTAACGGACCAGTCAGTCAATGGTTTCGAAAAACTGGTCGATGCTGGTATAATAAGCGCTGATTGTAGAACAGATGGTGGAATAAAATGTAGACTAAAGTAATCTAAAAGAAACGGTAACTTAAAAGACTATCAAAAAAATTTGAAACCTTCAAGGTTTCAAATAGCTGTCAGCAAGCTTTATAACGTCTATCAGTTATCTAGCACTCATAACACAAGCTCTGCTTAGCTTGGGCTAGATAATGCTGTGTGAATTGTCCAGCATTATTTATTATTATTATAATCCTTAAACCAGTTCAGCTGTGGTATCATAAGAATAATGATTGGTTTTCTTTGATTGCCAACCAATCATTATTCTCATATGGAAGGAGAAAATTCTTCCAAAGTCACGTCAAAACCAGTGTTTCCTTAGATCCATTAAGAATCCAAACAGATCCGGTTCAAGGGGGTGATCAGCGATTCCATCTACTGCAAGCAAACCCGTTAACGCCACATACATAACTGTACATAATGCGACTTACTTTCTGTATCGATTGCTTCTCTAGTTTTTCAAGCTTCCAGGATTTAAACTGCCTGTTTGCTAGTAATTGTTTCTTTCACTGCATCGTCCTCGCACAAGAACTGATCACCTTCAATGTGTAAAAGGTGTTCCGTCTTTGCAAGAATTTTCGGCGTAATTAAGAAAAGTAAAGTAATACCTACATGCTCGAAAACGTTAATTTTGTTTTTTTACGCAGCTAGTATTTCTTTCTAACAATATTTTCTTACCACACGCATAAAATAAAAGAAGCAAAAAGTGGAGTCCACTTGCTGGCTACTTTCTAGACAAATTTTATGTAGTTGCATTGTAGATCCTTCAGTTAGTAAAGAACCCGTAAATATATACCAAAATTAACGCTGTTTTCGCGTCTTTCTAAACGAGATTTATATAACTTGACAATTTGAGAATCTTCCTTCAAAAAACACCGCTAACAATCAAATTTAAAACTCGACTCAAGTGAATTTTATTTTTTTGTGTTGTGTGTTCTTTACAAGCATTTCACACAGAGTTTGAGTATTATATAATGTATATTATACCTACAAAATATTTATACTGCCTATAATATCTATATAATACCTACTAATTATAAATATTACAGGAAAAACAGAATGAAATAATTACAACTAATATTTACACTTACATCTATGTTCTAAAAATCTAAGCCGTACCTGTACGTACTTACTATATATTTTATCGTACTATTTCATCACCATGCATGCAAGAACTGAAGTATTTATTTAGTTAGATTATCCTCAGCTTGGCAAAGTGATATTCAGAATCCGAGTTCTTATCAGTATGATATCTCCCCACATATTTATCTTGAGTGTTTGCTATGGTGACGCCATTCCCGGCTTAGCCTTATCACAGGAAAAACATTTTGAAGCGCCAATTAAAACCCAAAGCATTCTCATTTAAGTATTTACGTTTTCCGGTTAATAAGAATTAGTTATTTTTCTCTGTAGGTATATGGTACCAATTTAATTATCGCAGTCATGAGGTAATTGGTCAATAGGTAGATCAGGTTTGGGTAGGAATTGGAAAACCCAAGCGATTGACGGTTATTACTGATATTAAGGCAAGCTTTACATTTGAGCCGGCACCACACTGCTTAGAATGTGCACCACCCTAACTCTGCCCATGGGTGTCATAAAAGGCGATTAAGGAACACACGCCGGGGACGGGCAACAGATCAACCACCGAACTGCGATCCCCAACCCGTATGCCCAGCGTGGGGATTATGGGCACTACCCCCCATGGCATAAAAGAAAATAGAGTGATTTTCAGGAGGAGGCCTGCGTCCAGCAATGGACAATTATAGGCTGTTGAGGTTGAGGTTACACTTGCCTGAATATTTTTACTAAGCAGTTTTTTGTGATACATTCTTCAAAACCATGATTAGGCGCCATGAACATCCGCCTGGACTCTACAATGGCCATGACTCTACCGATCACCATATTCAACGTCCATTGTAGGCGCCTAAATTGATTCCTTATAAGAAATCTTAGTAACAAAGGGCTTGAACAATGATTTGAAATCTATTTGAAACGTGTTCAAGGTTTTCATTCAATTATAGACAGAAGCACCTAACTTAAAATGGAGGTATAGGTAATACAAAATCTTTATTAAGAAAGAAAATTAGAATCAAATCATAGGATGAAATTAGGTATAATTATTTCGACCGATCACAGTTTTATCCATCCGCCAGTCGTATTTTTGCAAAGGATTTTCATTCCTACTGAATTAGTCAATTATGTAGGAACAAAAATCTCGAATAACTCAATAATTATGAATAATATTTTGCTAAATTTCTTACTTTCAATAATTACGCATTCAATGAATGTATGTACGTATTATTAAAGCTGTGCCTAATATATACCTAAGATGACAGCGTCATCTTCATGGGTGGATCCATCATACTCCAAGTAGAGATGACCTTTACATTATCGCGGACACGACTGACCTATCCACGGCTGAGTTGTTTGTTACTCTAAATTGTTTATTGTTAAGTTGCACATAATTGTAATTGGACTCACTATTGAGGTTGAAGGTGACTAAGGTTTACAACATAAGCGCTGATTTATAAATATACCTTGGATTATAAGAAAGAAACTTCAAGGTAAGTTCGGAGTGATGGCCCAGGGCCTCACTGCCAAAACACCCAACGTCCGAAATTTACAATCAAGTTTTGATAGGCTACATTTTATTGATAATACGAAAGTAGGTAGCAAATAGGCTAAGAATATATATATTTTTGTAATTCTGGCGATTTCTTTCTATTTCAATCTATAATTTTATATTTCACTATTTTATTTTAACCTATATTAGTCTTTGTTTTGACTCTTTATTATTTTGACATTGTAAAAACATGTTGCACGCCGTCCAGGTAGAAAAATACATTGTTTCCTATATTAACATACAACACCCATCTATGTACATGACTCATATGTATTTGATGCAGTAAAAATATTACTTACTTACTTAATATCCATGGAGCCTAAAATATATTTAAGCTAAATTGTGATGAACCAATCAATACCACAAAATAAAATACAGTACATACTTAGGTTTCAATATGCAATCATTTGCTATTTTCAGAAAAATAACATCCGATTTTTCATCCGCTTGTTACATTTTGACAATAGTTTAAACTTTTTGTTAACCTCTAGCGTGTGGAGGAACCAAAATTGGGTGAGGTGTGATTATTGCTTTTGTATGAAGGAACCAAGATTTGGTTCGTAAAAAATATAAAATCGAGCTTTACACAGAGAGACTACACTCCTACAATCATTATCAACCTATACCAGTCTACAGCTGGACATAGGCCTCCCCTAATGAGCGCCATAGCGCCTTGTCTTCAGCTTTACTACACTCTTTACAGCACTAATATAGCATATCTAACACTTATCCTGATGACGTTTTGTTTCTTTGTTTTACCACACACAAGTAAAAGCACTAGCGGTTAACTAAAATTTTAAACTATTGTCAATTATAAAAAGCGGATGAAAAACCGGCTGTTAGAGACATGCGGGGCGGGCAGCAGCGCCTCTTGCAGAATAGATCTACCACATAATTGCGATCCCCAACCCACATGCACAGCGTGAGGATTATGGGCATTACCCCATAAAAGCCAATAAGGTGATAATCAGAGGGGCCTGCGTCCAGCAGTGGACGATTATAGACTTTGAGGTGAGGTTGGACCATGTTAGCTGATTACCTTTGCGAGAGAAAATATTTATTTATCAACGCACAAAAAACTTTTCTTTCCTATTGCATCGTGTTTACCTACCACGGTTGTCTGGCAGAGATCGCTCTTGAGCGATAAGACCGCCAATTGATATATATTTGTTTTTTACTTATTTTGTTTTTGTTTGATTTATTATATATTTATTTGTAGCATTTTCTATCTATCTATCTACCTACCTACATTAGCATAGATAAACTGTTATGTCTCTACGATTTTCGGAGAACATAAGCAAATAAGCTATAAAGTACCTACTAATCCCACGATTCCATGAAGCCGCCATAATAAACCCATTGAAACATTAACATCGCTGTACCGATTGTAAGCCATGTGCCCAAGGGCAAGCATTTACCATAACAAGAGGTACCTAACAATGACCGACGATTTAATGTAACAAGCTTAGATAGATATCGAGGGATTCTTAACTACTATTTATTACAGAATTATATTAAGTATAGCTACTATTTCCGATAATTAGACATCGGTTTTGCTGTATTATAATTTAGGCAATTTGGCTTCGTAAAATATATTGTAGCTAAATGATATTGATTTTTCTTTTAGAAAATGTCCTGTAAAACATATACATAGGTTTTATTGAAAATAAAACGAATATATGGGTATTGATATGGATCAGTTGAGCTACCTTTAGATTTTTTGCAAAAGTTTGCAGTTAGCTCAATTGTTTCTATGGTAAATACAAGTTTTTATTTAATTCTATTATTTGATTGTAATTTTTTTTCTTATATTTATAAAGTTTAGTTTTTATAAAGTTTTTATATAATATAGGTACTTACACTTAAAATTAAATTTTATTGATCAAACCAATTTACGTGTCATTTATACAGATAGGTCAAATCGTATTAAAAACAAAAATTGAAAATAAATTATTCGTGTTGCATGTTTCTTTAGACAAAATTACCTATTATCCGTTTATTTCTATGATCAAGAACCGTTTTTAAATTCTTAAGATCTCATGTTTGAGCACCTACAACGTACAATTCATTCATCATTTCCTGTCTGATCCAAACTTCCTCTTCAAAATATTTTGCCTCTCTAAAACCCACACAGGCGATTAACCATAACAAAAGGGCAATAATGACTACCCTGAGAAGCGCGTGTAACTAGGTGTAAAATAACCTAGCATACGGACCTCTTTGTTGTAGCTCCACAGAGAATCATTATCGTTTGGCGGATTTGCTCAACTATCTAGATAAAATAAAACAAATGACGACCTGTTTTGCATCCTAACTTGCTCCGTGCTAACTACCTATAGTCTCATTTAAATTATCATCATTATCATTATGAGCCTATATTAGTTCACCGCTCGACAGAGGCCTCCCCTAATATTAAAAACCGCAAAAATATTTTTAAATTCGCGCGTATCTTCGATTCCGAGTATCGGTTTCATTCACTACGTTTGCCGAATCACGGTTTCCACTCAAGAACACCTTTACCCCAGCGGTTGTCGATTCTTCTCGAGATATGGCCGGCCCACTGCCACTTAGCTTACCATGTATGTTATATTTTTACTTTGAGTTAAAAATTCAAATGGTCGGATGAAAAATATAAAAAATCATAAACATTTTGAAAATCACACACTCGTCGCGCACGAGACAAGCCGAGCCGACGAGTGTGTAAATGGTGCACTCGGGCTATCGTTTGGTACAAAATACTAACGAAATGGTTTTATTGTACCTATATGCAGAAGACGTCTCGTCGAGACGAGACCTTTCGACGAGTGTGATACCCCCGAATGATAAAACCGAACTTTGTTGGTAGGTATTTTAATCGCAGGTTCTTACTTATTGCATGTTTTGTAAAAACTAACACAATCTTAGATTCTAGATCCCCGTAAGATTTTTTCTGCTTCATATTAACAAGCAGGCACGTTCGTCGATCTACTACAATAGATTCTATTTTAAACCAAATAGTTTCTTTGAATCACCTTTGTATGTTTAGCTTCCAAAATCACGTACCGATCGAAAGAATAATTAAAACGAGGAATGCAGTTAACTAATTTATTGGTACCGCGTTCATTTCAAAGAATCCTTAAAGTTATTTATGTCAGGAATTAGTAAAATATAGTTTCTTTGTGTCTTTAACATTTTTCGATGTCAAGAAAAGAACCATTGAAATTCCTAAACTGTAACGACGAAAACAAAAGAGGAACTACATACCTACAAGCAAAATATCTAGCATCTTTGTCCGTATTCCATAAATTAGATCTAGTTGAAATTTCGTTCATAATGTTGCAAAAGGACACCGGTAAAGGTAAAAATTCATTAGCATTTAATGAACGATAAAATCCGGTGCATATTTGCGTTGAAACCCAAGAAACAAGGCGTAGCGAAAGTGGTTAAAGTCGGACAGAGGTCCTACCATATCGGGCGAAACCGCACAGACGTCCAATTAGAGGGAATGTCTTCGCCTCTGGAGCCGATACCTTACCTCTTCACAGGCAGTTGCATTACATGCAATTTATTAAAATAAGCTCACACTTTATTGGCGCTCCGGGCGATTTCTCTTACCCACCAAACCTCAGTTCCGTTTATATTAAATCACGCATTTTTTAAATTCGCAGCCTGAGTTACGAATGGACGACTCACTCAGAACACACGCAATCAATAAGCCAGACACGAGTGCCCAAATAAATAACAGTGATAAAGCTATCAGTACGAGAAACGGGGGATTAAACGAAAGAATCTGGTTTGAGATCCGCCTGTAGGTACGCAGCCCGTGCCATATATGGCAGCTCGTCGACAATAGCATGGGAACCCAGCTCATTTGAGAGGAAATATCATGTCGTGTCTGACTTGGCTCGCTAAATCGCATTTTAAAAGGAATCTCGCAGACGACAAATATGAAGAGCGCACACGTATATAACTCTTTTTGTTTATCGTCTTCGTAATTAACGCACATTCTTATTAAGAGCCGCCAATCTACATATTTTACAGTAATCTTAAATGCAATTAGATACATCTTTAAGACAAAGTAGACACTAAAGCTTGTTGGGAAACTACAACTCTTAACAGGTAACAGCACAAAACCTACACTCCGAGCACATGCCTCTTGAAAACCTTATAAAAATTTTCGATTTTCCGTACTTTGTATAGAAGATGTACAATATCATCTTCTGGCTGATTGTGTACGGAGGCAGTCTTTAAGATCACATTTGGAAACGAACTTTGACTTTAATTAGTTAAATATTGGCATATTTCAAGGCATCTTAGCCGCCCCAGGATAAGAAAAAGTTACCAATTTATTAACAAAAAAAGTTACAATCAAATAATGGAAACAAAGTTTAACTGGCATTTCATAAATAGTCTGTAGTGTTTTAGTTTTTCACAATACATAAAATGATCATTGGATGAGAGGGAAACTAATTTGCCATATTTTGACCACCAAATCGAGTAATTTTCATCGCTTTTTAAGCATAATAAACACCTTTATTCGCCAATCTCAACCGCATGAAAATTGTTATGTATCCTATCCAAACAAACAAAATTAATTTTCATGCGATTTTATGACTTTTGCTCTAATTTAATAAGAATTTGTTTTGAAAAACTAAAACGATGCAAACATAGCTATTACATATCCGATTAATGTGTTCAAAATTTCATCAAATTCGGTCAAAACGTAGTTTCCAAATGAATCGGAAAGTACGTTTGTATGGGAACTTAGAAGTTCGCTCGCATCCACCTTAACATACGCATATCGGTTCATAGAATCAAGAGAAAATAAAAAGCATAGATAAAAACGAGCGGATACAGCTACATAAAGTTGAACACAGCTCGGTTATTAGTTTCACCTTGAGTTCTATGCAAACAGGGGGACCGAGCGTTGGGCGTGATAGGGATTATCACTATTTATCGATATTTATGTGATAATCATATCAGATAAATTGATGTTCCAAGCGAAACAGTGTTCAGTTGCGATGACTCTAAATAATGTACGAATATGACATTTTTGAGATGTCTCTTTTAACTCTTGGCATAGAAGTTATGTCCAATAATTTCAAAGAATACTTTTTGAAAAAAGAACATTCGTCTTGAAATCAGGATTTATAACTTTCATCCTGTCATGCCTGCTTCACCGCATAAAAACTCCAGATTCAAACGATGGATTCAGAACGAACCCCGCTGACCTTGCACGCGCTAACGAAGGCTGCACACTCCACAAGGCTGGCCAACAAAACGAAATAAACTAAAAAAGCCAACGTAAAGACCTGCCACAAAAAATAAACCAATAAAAGAACTGGCCGGTGTTCGGAACGCGGACGGCCGAATTTTAAATTTTATGTTGAGGATACTGCGCTTCGTTTATTTATTACTTGTGATAATTTTGGAAAGAAAACGATACACGTTTAAAGGAAATAAAATAAGAAACATAGGCGTGATGCTTTTGCTGAAAAAAATCCTAAATTTTCAAAGTATTTGGCAAACATTTTTTTGTGGTGTCATCATGTTTGTAATATTAATATATAAAGGAACAAGCGATTTTCTGGGGACAACGCCCAGCTCAAACCAAGCTAGAAAGCTAAATGGAGGGTACCTCTTAATACACAAGCTCCCGATAAGAAGGGATTTTAGGAAATTTCACCCCTAAGGAGGTTAATCTAGTTTAAAAGGGGGTTGAAGTTTTTTTTGGTGTTTTTTGTAACTCTTTAACCAGTGGCCCGATTTGCTTGAAACTTATAGAGAATACTAAAAATATAAAATTATTGAACACGTGTTTCATATGTCATAATTTTTTGTAATATCATATAACTCAGATGTTACTGACATCACTATCTAGTACAGAATACAGATTCATTCATTTACTGACATAACCGTTTTGCGTTACCTACTAATATTTATCCAGCTAAAATCTAAATGAAGAGTAAACACAGTTCGGTCCATTTACCTCCACATGAGAACTCAATCACATGAGTTTACCCCGTCCGTTTACGTTAAACGGGAGCCTATCGCCCTGATAAAGACCCCATAAACCTTGTGAACTCCAGTTGAGTTGAGTAAATGTTCAGTTTTATTTTAAAGTTTAGTTTTTACGGCTTATATTGAAATTGGATGACTGACTTAGAAAAACCTCCTTACCGCTTTAGTACTAATGAAGTAATAAAGAGTTTCTGATGGTTTAAAACTAAATGTTCTGGATATTGAAATAAGCTACTTTCTTTCAGCTTTTGGTAAGAACGTAGACCACGGAACAGTAAACTGTTCCGTGACGTAGACCGAGAATCTAGGATCACCGGTAAGAAGTACAATAATCAAAGATTTTTGGTTATTATAGTGCTTAAGCCCCGCACTAGGAGTAGAGTAATCTCAAAGAAATTAAATCATCATCATCATCATCAGCCTATTTTGTCCACTGCTGGACATAGACCTCCCCTAATGAGCGCCATAGCGCCCTGTCTTCAACTTGCCGCATCCAGCATCTGCCAGCAGTCTTTCGCAAGTCGTCATCCCACCTGGTCGGAGGGCGTCCTACACTACGTTTGCCGAGTCGCGGTCTCCACTCAAGAACACGTTTATATACCCCAGCGGTTGTCGGTTCTTCTCGAGATATGGCCAGCCCACTGCCACTTCAGCTTGCTAATCCTTTGAGCTATGTCGATAACCTTAGTTCTCTGTCGGATGTATTCGTTGCGAATCCTATCCTTCAGAGAAACTCCGAGCATAGCTCTCTCCATAGCTCGCAGAAAAAGAAATTAAATACCTATAGGTATTATTCGTTAGTTATAAAATATTGGTTATTTGATTACAGTTAGTGTTCATAGCGCAGTTGGTTAGCGCATTCCCGTCCTGAGGGAAGGTTTGCGCGTTCAAGTCGCGCCGAAATATAATTTTTTGGTATAATATTTAATTTCTTGATAATCAAAGAGCTTAACCCTTGTACCATCCCTACTCTATTATTTACTTAAAAAGGTCACAAACAAATAGATCAGTTTTGTTTAAATCGCTAGTAACTTCGCTTAGGTGCCCATTCCACTCATCCAATGTTTTTGTTCAGTGTACATTTGATCAAAGAACTTGGATGACTTCATCCGATTTGCTAGCAACACCGATATTTAGTCAAAGTTTTGGATACTACGTTTCTGCGCGCGGCTTCGCACGAGTTGTTTTTATGAAAACGTATACAGGTTAATTATTTACCATGTAAAACGAATTTTTTTAGCATATGGTTTATTTCAGCATATGGAGCTACACCTATTACAAATTTTTAGCCCGATTTGTTGAGAAGTTTTGGCATAAAGAAGTAACAATCATCCATCTATCCATCCAAACTTTCGTATTTTTAATATTAGTGTAGTGTGATGTGATGTAATTTCATTTGAAATCAACTACGTAAATTACTTATGAATCTTAGACAAAGATATTGGATGAGTGGAATGGGCCTTCATCCAAGAACTTTGATCAAATATTCGACAAAGAACATGAACAAAGTTATTGGATGAGTGGAATGGGCACCTTAGGTACCTTACCTATCTGTTTACAATGAAACCATTACAATGGTGATAGTGAATAGGGGCAGATGTACGCGAATTGGGTTACAATGATAACTTTATCAATGTTTGTGCACATCTCATAAACTCTGGTTTTCATGGCGGAATCTAATTTATCCACATTTGTCTTATGTTTGTGTAAAGGTGATGTAATAGCTCACCACCATAGACAATGTCCAGTTCTGAATCTGTATCCGAGCAAGGGGTTTTCAAAAACAGCTAGGGTGTCGATTCTTAAGCCACGACGCGACATCCACGGACTTATTTTTACTGATTTTATTATTGGCTGACATTATTTATTAACATAAAGATTAATTGTTCGGTAATGAATCGGTTTTGATCTAACTCGGATGTTACTGACTTCCCCTGGTAATGGCAAATCCCGCAGGAGGTAGGGCAAATCGAACCCTACCGAACTTCTGTACAACCATTTTTGAAAAGTGTCAATTAGATTCTATTGTGCGGCTTATTAGCACTTAAAAATATTTTCTTTATTCTTTCGATAAGTGCCAAAAATGCATAAAAAATAAATTCTAAGGTTTCGCGCGTAACTTGACGCAAACTCTAGACAAAGTGAACGCCATATTCATCTGTGGTCATGACGTCAGTTGTCTCCATACAATACTTATTTTTCTTGTCTAATCCTAACATTTTTGACTCTTTTTTGCCTAAAGCCTGCTCTTCATATTTTTAGTTTTTTTTGTCATTTAAAAATTTACTTTAATTACTCGAACTAAAGTATTTTATTCTCAATGAGGTATTAATTGTCATAATATAAATTAGACAAACACCGAACTGAACAAGGTTCAAAGCAAATCAGAGAAAATTTGATATCTGCATCGTAGTTGCACAATGCAATATCTAACACTCTAGAAATCAACTCGATGGTTCAAGACCAGGCAGCAACCGCCCACGAAACGTAGGCGTACTCTGGTTGTACAACTAGTCAACCAGTCAACTGAGCTTCAACAATACTAGCTAAACCAGTAAAGTCTTGGTCTCTTTGTCACAACGCAGTACAGACAATAACAGAAATAACTATGAATCTAAGTGCTGCTAGATACAAACACACTTATAGGTATTATCATGAAGTATTTTGGTGTTGCTAGCCTACAAATTATTTAAACTGACAACTGCCATGGACGCAGTTAAAAGTGGACCAGTACTTAATTTAATTGTTATGTTTAAAAGTAAATGTTGCAATGTATTTTTAATTAAGTCTTCTTATGGCTATTATCTTTAATAAGTGCTTTAAGACAGTCCATGATGGAAGTGAGGACTGACTTATGCATTAATTTTGTTGCCGTTACATTGATAAGTACCTACTTACGTTTAATGAGTTCATTTCCTCTAAATTTAAGGCAGTAAGCGCTTTGATGTTGAGATTTACAAGATTAAACAGTGATTTACTTGGTTAAGTGCCTGATTATCGGCTCTGTGATCTTACAGAAGGTAAAAGAACTTACTTACCTACTGACTTTTAAGCATCAATACGCTGCTAGCATCTGCCTGCTTCGTATGCTCTTTTTGATAATAAAAGTAGCTTATGTCCTTCCCTGGGATACATCAAATCATAATAATCATTATCCTCGACGACCTCAGTGGCGCAGCGGGCGAGAGTCTGCCTGCGACGCAAGAGGTTGCGGGTTCGATCCCCGCCTCGGAACAAATTTGTGTACGATCTGCAGAAATTTGTTCCGTTGGTCTGGGTGTTTTCTATTTATAATAAAAAATATCTATCTATGTAATGTATAATATTACGTATATCAGTTATCTAGTACCCATAACACAAGCTCTGCTTACCTTGGGGCTAGATAATGCTGTGTGAATTGTCCAGCATTATTTATTTATTATTTATTATAAATTGTATAGGAAGTAACAATTTCAGTTACTTAGGTTACCGTACAAAAAGTAGGTACCTGCCTAAACCAAAGGTTAATCTTTTCAGGTTGGTTGGTCTCATGATTACCTTTATAAGCTTAAGTAGTTTAATTTTAACTTAGATGCTGTACTTTTTGATTTTGTATAAAGCACGTCACGGCTTGCTTTGATTGAAAGCAATTGATACGCCGAGTGCATTAAAATCACGCATGCCTGAATTGAATTAATGAATCAATGTGGGAATCAAGTAATAGACTTCACTTGACTCTTGGGTCGGCTTAATATCAGCCATTATGGGCATTTAGGCTTCCTAAAGTTTTGGGTTTTTTAACATCGATTTTTATATAAAAGGTCTGGCAATAATATATAGCTAATATATAAACTTTTATATAAAACCTACGTTTACTTTAGCATTCTGTTCTTGGTTATTTTATCTATCATATTTCTCAAGACCATAACTTTAACCACTAATCTAAGGAATTTCATTCATACCGGATTGAAATTTGAATGCTATCACACAATCTGCTATAAACAATATCAACCAACCAATAGATTTGCCGCCACGATATTTAAATGGAACCCTCTATTCCTATACCTACTACTTACAACTCTCAATACTCCCGTACTGAGGAAAAGTCGAAAATTTATTGGGATATTATTTGATTTCTTAGACTGTTAGGTTCTTAGGACACAACCGTATGATGCCGGCTTAGAACTTGCACAACCCTCTCTTCCCGTGGGTATCGTAAAAGGCGACTAAGGAACATACACCGGAGGGCGGGCAGCAGCGCCTCTTACAGAATATATATACCACTGAACTGCGATTCCCTACTTGCGGACCATTATAGGCTGTTGACGTTAAGGTTGAGGTTTAAGACACAACGAACTTATCACTCAAATACAAAGACTCAGCACATATACGATCATCTACTAGTATAAGGCAAGAGCGAAACCCCCTAACAAAGGTATCTCTATACTGTAAACTATAAAAGGGGATTTCCAAAGCAATTTAAAGATTTATATAGATTAAGTTAAATAAATGAACTATTTCTTATATTATTTTACTATAATGTACTTGCCTCCCTCAAAATAAGGCATTTTTTGCCATAATCACCACGGTTGACAAGAAGCGTGCCCAAGACGCGCTGGCTGCATTGCCCCGCTGTATGGCAATGCTGATGCGCTGTACCAGATACTCACCAGCTCTCAGGTCACGCGTCGTAGAAAATTTTAAACATACTAGCAATAAAAAAACATTGAAATCACAGGAACGATTTCAGCGTTAAACTTGATTTTCCGTGTTCGGGCTACTTTTAGCCGAGGCGAGTGGGACTAACACGGAACACCTCAAACAATTATTAAAAACATCAAACTTTCAATTGACTTTCTGCTCAATTGAACTTCCCAGTATCATGACTGCATTAATAGTTATTCATATTTGGTTCATAGAATCGAGTGTTTGTTCCCGCTGTGCATGACGTGTGAACATTTTAATTGGGGAGTAACGAGGTAGGGGGCAACACTCCCCGGGGACAACCCTATTTCAAAAGAAATTGGATTATTGTTTATAAACATAGCAATACTCTTTGAGACGCATAATTATGGAAGAGTTTTGGAGCTAATAATAATTAAAAATAATAACCAACGTAATTGAGAACATTGTGCTTATTTTGAATTAAACAAAGAGGTCAGAATTCTTAGTTTGATTGAAACAAACAGAGTACCTACCACAGAGTAGTAGGCTCTACAAATATATGAAAAACTTTCATCACCTTGTTTTTCAATAGAAGACCTTTAGTATGGAGTTCTTAACTTTACCTGCCAACAATTTGTTTTTTTTTCTTGCATCTAGCGACCTCTAGGTGCTTACTTTTTATATAAAAGAGGTCTAGGGAAGGTACAATACAATTTATAAGTGCATGTTAGTAGAGTTGCCAAGACATTACCACAAAAAGAAACAGATGAACGTTCCGATCCAATTCATTTCGAAACGGTTATTTATTTCATACAAACGTTACAATATCGTGAGAAACGAAATGTCTTTATTTGTGAACCAGCTCCACGTTCCCTCCCACACGCAGAGATAGGAACAAATCCGAAGCTAGAACTTAGAACCTACGTGTAAGATAGTTAAAATTTACGATTCATAAATGTTCATTCTCTGTGAAAATAACACGTCCCGTAAATAATTATTTTGTGGTGTAAGAAGATGATTAAAGAGTAGGCTTAACTGCTTTAACATAAATACGCGGAATGACTGGGTCTTGTTTCAAAACTAGATATTTCTTCCTAACTAGCCATTCATACCTACAGAGTAGTTCAGAAACCTAGCGGTTTACGCTAAATTTAATTACATCCATCTCTCCTCCACTCCAGTACAAGCAGACGTACAGCATAATACTATCCTTACCTTGGATATACCTTAATAATAATAATAATGCTGGACAATCCACACAGCATTATGCAATCCCAAGCTAAGCAGAGCTTGTGATATGGGTACCTACTATATAACTGATATACATATTATAATACAATACCTAGGCAGATAATACATAGAAAACGACCAGAACACCCTGAACAAATATCTCCAGATCGTACAAACATTTGTTGTTAGGCGGGAATCGATCCCGCAACCTCCTGCGTCGCAGGCGGACCTTCACCCGCCTCGCTACAGTGGTCGTCCTTCCAGTCGCACTAAGGCTTAGTGCTAATGCTAATGTGTAAAAGTTCTAGTGCTAATGATGAAGGTAGAGCAAAACCGCTTAGTGATAAGCAGTTTTGCTCTACCTTCTTCATCATTCGCTCCAATAAGATTTGGAAGACGCCTGCTGATGTTATTCCGCCAATCAAGAATAGTTAGCTTGTTATTATTATTTGTGTTACTTGCAATTGTATCTGTTTCTATAAGTGGGAACTTATTAATAGCCACCTGTTATCTTCACACATCTCTATATTGTATATAAGTGCTGAAAGATCCCCTAAAATAAATAAATAAATAAAAATAAATAAATAAATCACAATTCGGGTCTCTTCAAACAAGGTTCAAAAATGTCTTCTACACCTTAGTGACTTTTAATCAGATGAGATTGTGTTAAAAACAAGGACAAGGTGATTAAAAAAACCTGCCATTGTTTATCAGATAATTAATACTCGTATTTAAACCAATAAATAACATTATTCTAGCTTAATTGCATAAATTATAAGGCTGGGATGAAATGAACTAGTTCTTCTTGATTATGGATAAAATTATAACGTAGTACATGGTGGAGTAATTTTAAATTATTGCGATGGAAATAGCAAACTGCAGCTTTTTGCATAACAATGTTAGAAACAAACAAGTTCTAGCTGAGCGAAACGCGTTAAAATTAAAATGCTATTTACATTTTTGATGACTTTTAATATCTTTGTTCAATAACTAGCTGTTCCTGCGGTTTCACGCGCGTTCGTATTTTAAATTTCTAGGGGGATTATTCTCGTTGATATCCCATGCGAACTTGATGTTTTACCAGGACAAAAAATAGCCTACATTACTCCATCTTTTCAACTAACTCTATGCCAAAAATGAAGCCGATTCGTTGCCTAGTTCTTTAGGGCGTGAAAGAAGGATAAACAAACATACTTTGGCATTTCAGTTAGGAAGTTAGGATTAGGATGTACCTACTGGTGACTGTAATCTGTGTTTACGTATGCTCAGCAATAACATAGGTGTTCTCTAGTCATGATAATGAGAATGTGTAAAAACCGAAGAAGTTATGTACCAACCAAGCCGTGTTCAGATACCGTCAATGTTGTGTGTCGTGATCGAGTTGCGTTCGAAAATGAAATAGGTGGTAGTGGTAACATTCGTAGCAAACGACAAAGAATGAGGGTAGATGGATATAATCTGCAAATAAAAACCAACTTGCAGTGACTTTAGTTCTTCCGTGATCACGGCGCATGAAACTGTGACGAAAAATTGAAAAACTCATAAATCGACTCATGGTAAATATCCCGTTATAAATGACTTTGACATGATAGGTTACTCCTTTTATATTAAAACTCTAACAAATCAAAACATATCTTGTTATAAATTCAGCCAGTAGCTAGAGACATCATTATATTGAAATGCCTAAAGTGCAAGCTTGCACGGCTAGGTGGGCTCTACTGCGAATGCCTAGCCAGATGGTACTTATGAACCAAGTTTGTTTAGGTCATTCATATTAAGATTAACTCGCTTATAGACTATAAAACTATAAAAGTGAATTTATTGTCAATTTCCAACAGATTTCCTTTAATTTTACTTTTTAAAAACTCTTACAACGTTAGCTTTTTGCTTTATAGTGCGTTACTCGCACTGGGCAAAATTTCCACGAAATTTTTATTTATCCCAAAAATTTTCGATTTCAGCAGGATTCGAGAATGGGGAATGGTTCTTACAATGTTTCCGAAATCTTTAATATGTTGGTACTTAGTAGATCAAAAGTAAATGCTACGCTTTATTCGCAGATGTTGGTTAATTCTATCAAACTTACCTGATTACCGTACATACATGACAAATCACTCAATCATCAAACCAGTTTTCGAGTCCAAAACAAGTCCAGTTATCCTTGGACGGTAGACCAACGACCTCAAACACAGATAACCAAATGCTAATCTATTTGTTACAATTATATATATATAGAATATTTGATTATCATCGGCGTTCTCTTCTTTTATATAAATACTAGCGATCCGCCCCAGCTTTGCATAGTATATAGCTTATGTTACTCGATGATAATGTAGCTTTCTAAAGGCTTAAGATTTTTGAAATCGGTCTAGTAGTTTTTAAGTTTATTCGTTACTAACAAAAAACAATTTTTTCCTCTTTATAACATTAGTGTACTTGGATGTATGATTATTTTTTTCTTATATTTAAGTATGGATTAATAAAGAAATCATGAAAATAGGTTAAAATCACTCTGGTCAGAATAAATACTGTTCTCAGAATCACGCTTGGTAAAAACCCCAATATAACTCTACAATAATCGACAGTAATTCTGCATGTTATCATTTCTGCTATTTGCAGAGCCTGTCTGCATACTGTTTGCATTTTACGAGCTGAGGATAACGTCTCAGTGAGCGTATTTATATCTACCTATCCTGCATTTTGCTGTAGCTGTAACTGTTACTAAATCTGTGACTGTAACTAAAAGTGTAACTGTAATTGAAACTGTTACTAAAATTGAAACTGAAGCTGTAGCTGTCTGAAACTGAAACCTAAAAACTTTAGGTACTTACTACAAACAAAAGTTTTGGGTATCACAAACAGCACATTAAATTTTTTTGAATTACCATTGTTTAATGAAATAATAAGATAAAATAGGTGGTGGCGCAGTTTGTCTCGGAAATCTGCAGCCTTAGTCATAAGAAAAAAAAAATGAATTTATTAATATTATTTATTATTTTACAGTATCTCAAGTCTGCCATGGCCAGGCTCAAAGCATTACTAGCATGTTCTTAAGGCAGCGTAGGCAGGTGCTCTTCCTCTTATAGTATTTCGCATTTACCAGGTGATAAATATGCGAAATACTACAAGAGGAAGTGGAATATCTATAATCTAT
The DNA here is from genome assembly GCA_946478455.1 of Eupithecia vulgata. NCBI lineage: Eukaryota > Metazoa > Arthropoda > Insecta > Lepidoptera > Geometridae > Eupithecia > Eupithecia vulgata. Next base: position 9,510,486 of record OX297873.1, on the reverse strand, counting down.
TCCATTTTTTCGAGGTCTAAAAGTAAAAATATCTTCATAAGACCCGTAATTTCCCGGGAAATGATATACAATTTCCCGGTTCTGAAATTGGGCAAACATTACGAGAATTCCCTGGAATTTCGGAACCGGGAAATCCCTGGTCCAACCCAGTACAGATTAGACAGTACAGACCTATCTACCGGGAAATAAAGCACTCGCAACGAGCAACGAGACGAATTTTTGTTCACGCATAACGTATCATACTCGTTGCAAATGGTACATTACGGCCCGTAACACCGGTCATTGCACGGCTTTAGGTATTATCCCAACGGATTATTACAGTGAGTCATTCGCTGCAACTGTTTGCCTGAAAAGATACGTTGCTAGTCTGAATCATAGACTAAAGACCGGAAGATCTTTGGCGCCGTTGTGGTTGACTCAGGTTAATTTTTAGCAGCTAATTTTGACTCAGAACCAATATTTCCAAATTATCTAGGACTCTATTTTAACTTCTTATTTATTTATCAAAATATAAACATCAAACTGAATTTACTTAGGTACCTACTAACACTATTAACAAGTAATTTACGTCTATGCATAATAGTAAATTTTTTAACAATGGACTAAAACATCTCAATAAAGACGACTAGACGAGATTGTTTATATTAGATGACAAGATGACATTACTACGTATAGAGATAGACATTTAGATTGAAATTTTATTGCTAAGTAATTTGACATGTTTATATGTATGTAAATATATCATAAATTAAATTAAGTTATTACCTACTTAGATAATCTAGATACCTAATATTTTAACTATTACAAAAATCAACGTAATACCTAAAAGAGTTCAATCACAGTCATAAATTTTTGCTTTTGATATTTAAGTTATTATGTGAATAGTTTTAAATCTAAAAGTTGTTTTCGTTTCTTTCTTTGTTTCTGCTACCATAATATCAACTAATCATTAAATCTCATACACTTTTGTAGCCAACTAGGTTGACAAAAAATAATCATTTGTATTGTACATATCAGTTTTCTCATTTTAATTTTTTTTATTGATTGAGAGCATCAATAATGCTCATAGTTTTCTGCCCGTGTTTGTGTTCAATTAGTTTTATATTATGATCTGTATTAAACGACTTTCGGTTTTGTTTTGAGTAATTTTCAAAATACTCTGCATGACATAAGAATTTGTATTTCCAAAGGACGAAAAACATTTTTGTAAAACAATAGAAAACGGTAAAATTTGTTTCGCTCAATCATTTACTGTCTCGCTCTAGCATTTCTTCTTCGATCTTACTATGATGTTACTGTTGACTGTACTTGCTTGTCATGGCATTGCTAAAATAACCCTAAATAGGGGAGATTTTGAGCACATTTTACATTTCGCTGTGCATTGTGCTACATTAAATAGCTAAATAAACTCTACCAGAACTGACGAGAGTTTTGAAAGCTCATTTATTAAAATAGCTACAGCCGTTTTGTTGCGTTGTCGTACCTAATTAAGATATATTATATACCTACCTAATTAAAATGTATATATTATAGTTTCAATTGACGACCTCAGTGGCGCAGCGGGCGAAAGTCTGCCTGCGACGCAAGAGGTTGCGGGTTCGATCCCCGCCTCGGAACAAATTTGTGTACGATTTGCAGAAATTTATTCCGTTGGTCTGGGTGTTTTCTATGTATAATAAAAAATATCTATCTATGTAATGTATAATATTACGTATATCAGTTATCTAGTACCCATAACACAAGCTCTGCTTACCTTGGGGCTAGATAATGCTGTGTGAATTGTCCAGCATTATTATTATTAATTGAATTTTGGGGCTCAAGGGCCATTTCGAAATGACCTAATTTAAGTTCAAAATCCCCAAAATACTTAATAATTCAAATTAGTTTTTTTTATAAGACAATAGATAAAATTGATAGGTGTAGTGAAAATGCTTTAGTTGCAAATTGTCATGTTTATCACGGTGGTCTTCCAATCAATTATTCGGTGGGTAGGTATTCATCGGATCTGTTTTTACATGACCGTTTTTACGGATCCTTCCTTCGCTACTGGAAAAAAACCGTTTACTGGATCTTGAATACTGTCGGGTGACGTGTAGTGTTTGAACTTGCTCTAATTACAAACGTCATCATGGAAAAAACAGTTCATTCTTCTTCTTCTTATTTTTTTGGCTCGCTGTGCTTTGCTGCTATAAAACGGATGCTGTGTGAGTGCGCCCTAACTTCCAAGGAAATTTTTATCAGTGTCAGGGCTGACAGTTTGATAATGAAAGAAGAAACGAGAAGAAGCAAGTGCATTGATCTCTGGCGCCAGTGTGACTAGGTCACATCCCGAGGGGTAGAGGGTAGGGATTTAGGGATCACTGAATCCACTGAGTTGAGTTTGAGTCAAATATTAAATATACAGACCTCCCCCCAAATTCTTTAACGCATTCACTGCCCAGCCTCGGCGGTGCGACCAGATGGAACATGTGCGTCTTAGGTTATGCATGAGAGTGGATAGCGCGATCAACTTTTCTAAGCTGAGTTGAAATAATAAAAGTGAATTAAACTGACGCCTACACTTTGTAGTAAAAGGTAACCTATGAGACCGAGAATTAATACTAGGTACATACGCATTCTACAGTTTAGTATGAAAACTAAGAACTGTCAGCGAAATGTGTGCGAGCCCTTATCGTTTTACAAAAGTTACTGAAATACCCATTAAAGTAGGTTAGGCAAATATTCAGTGCCTTGCTTAAAAAAATGTCGAGAAAAATGTAGAGACAGCCGACTCGAGAAAGAAGAAACCTAAGCAACCTAGTAAAATTACCTATTGCAAATTAAGCTATTTACCCAGCAAGTTTTGCAACAGTTAGTGAGCATGGCTATTAAATAAATCGTAATTATGAGTAGATGTCTTTGACTAGCAGTAAAGGGCTTAAGAGGCCGGACAGGTAGGCTTTCATAACACCTTTTGAATTCCATAATGTAGCCAGGTAGAGCCTCGAAACTAAACCGAAAAAAATGTTTTGTTCAAACAAACCTGACGACAATACCTTGTATTGAAAGATTAGACAGAAGAGAGTTTATTGAAGAGTTTCATTGTTTAAATACAGCCTATATTGTAGGTAGGATGCTTATAATCCATGTACCTAATAACCCTATTGTTTCAGTGGAAGATAATTTTAGTTCACTCAAGATTTTAGACGCCCTGAATATTCAGTTCTATAATTATCAACGCTCTGTAGTGAGTGTGAACAACTGCTTTTACAATGACTTCATAATCGTGATAAGAACAAAACACTTCTGATAAGTGACCAACGATAACTAACTTAACATTTTCTTACGCCTAAAGTTGTTTTGCTCACAGTTTAGGTAGAGCACATGTTAAGCGACCTTCACATATGACATCACTCCGACGTATTACCTCAAGATTACCTAGGTTATAAGATTATCTACTCACCAGCTAGTCTTGCTGCCGTCTTCGTTTCTGGTGATGTGTTCAGCAACAGAAAATCCGAAATATGAACCTGGCTCTCCATACTTAATCACAGGAATCCTCGGCTCCAAATTAAAACTTGAAACACTGTACAAAAAACACAAAAAAACAGCACTTTTGCACGTTTTCTTAGCCATCGTGAACTGTTTGATTTATCAACTTGATCGTAAACTTTGGGTTGAACCAATTCACCGGTTTCGAGTTATGATTTGGCACATCGCGATATTCGTGGTTAAATCGAGCGAGCGACGGACCCCCAGCACGGATGGCGGTCGCCGACCGAGTATTCTGTAAATTTGTGTGCAGTGTGCTCAACAAAACTTTACCCGCGCTTATCCTACGTAGCAACACAGCTTGTCTTGTCTACACGGTAGAGCGTGGTAGAGCGCTCGTGCCTGACTCGTAACGTAGTAGAGGCGATTGAACGCATAAAATATGATTGGAATAAATTTACTACTGCGCCATCTCTGATGATCTAGGTATACTAAATTATAAGTACTGCCATCTTGTGATTCCACTAGAAAATGCTTTGCCAGGCTTGGTGCAGTTGAAGTGCAGAGAAATCATGGTTGAATCAAAACGAAGTCTACACATGTTTTTGATTCCACCACCGTGAAAAAGATGGCGCCACTGGGTTTTTTTATTTTCCTTCCCATTAATACGATACGTGTGGGTCCAGAATAAATGTAGAGGGCGGAATACATGAACGTTACACTGAAGGGCAGGTAAGTGGGTACTCGAAATACTGTAGAAAGCAAAAACTCAAAGGGATCATTCCTTTATATTTTTTAATAAGTTAAGAGTCGAATTAGGTAGGTATCGACTTAGGTAGGTATAGGTACTAACCTGAAATAGCTTAGCGACAGCGTCAGCAATATCTTCTACGATTTATTTATTTATTTAATGTAGCAAAATATGTATAAACTAACAGTATACCTACCTACATACTTACATATTTTGCTTAATAAACTATTACTGAAGCATTTACTTTGAGATTAAAGGTTATTATTAAAATTATTAAAGTTCAGGATTGATGCTAGCTTGAACGCGTGTTTTGTTAAAACACGACTTCATAAATTTTCTCGATAGAAAAAATCCATAGTTCGCTCTAAGCTATGCAATAAATCTTCGCTATTCAATAAGTACTTTAAAATAGGCTTATTAATAAGCTAATTCTTTGTACATGTTAAAACAAACAGCATATAAAGCAGACGGTGTGTTTTTGATTTTCAAAATAACTGCCTATTTTTTTTATAATAGGCAAGATGATTTTTGAGGTTACGCCGCTCTTCTCTGTCCGGATCTTATGAATGCGAAATCCTATTCTTTTCTTCCACGAAATGACTTCAGTTTAAGGTTACCACCCCTTTAAACTGAATTCATAGGATTTTGTAAAGTAATCTATATTCCGTAGCAATTAAATAGAAAAGTGTAGGTCGTACAGTGCGAGTTGGACAAACCTGCAACTGAATTTTAGACCAATTATCTCAACCGATTGAGGTGGAATATGGCATACAGTAAGGTAGGTGTTCTTGAGTGGAGACCGCGACTCGGCAAATGTAGTGTAGGGCGCCCTAAAATCAGGTGGGATGACGACTTGCGAAAGACAAATGCTGGATGCGGCAAGCTGAAGACAGGGCGCTATGGCGCTGATTAGGGGAGGCCTATGTCCAGCAGTGGACTGATGTAGGCTGCTGATGTGATGTGATAAAAATATCAACTGCCATCTCATGACAGCCATTTCATGAGATGGCAGTTGATATTTTTAACATATTATTATATACAAATTATTATTTTTATTATTATATATATTTTTTTTTTTAATTTTTTTTTTTATAAGGAAATCTGCATAACTATCCAGTTTATTTTTTAATTATTTACTCTGGCTGGAAATCGAAATAGTTAATTTAAAAAAAACGTTGGAAATGTACTGAAACATAATTTTTGAAAATTTAAATATGAAACGGTGGGTAGGTATCTACCAAGTCCAATGTGAAAATTTCAAAGTATGTCTCCCCCTTGCATGATTTTTCTCTAATACCTACTCATGATTTCGGTTTTGGTCATTCACTCCCATCTCAGAAAGCCACCATGTAAGTAGGTACGTAAAATGTGTATGCCGAAACCGAGATCTAGACAAAAAATGAACACAGGTTTTCGTCATAAAAATTTATTGATTAATCAGAATATTACAAAACATTCGAGACAGAATCAAATAACTTTTCTAGGTTTAAATACTAGTCTTGCAATTCTACTCTCTCCGAGATAAGTTATGAAAATATTATTCTTTATATGTCAAAAAATAAAAGTAACAAACACTGTCACAAACATATTCAAATAAAATAAGAATACTGATCAAAAAGATCACTCTGAAATCGATTAATACAGCGTATGATAAAACTGACCTCAAAGTGGACTTCAGGTATTCTAGATCTTAAATAATACCAGATTTTCATAGCAGCCGTATAGCAGTAAGCTCAGATGTTAAACGCTTCATACCATAATATCAGCAAAGGCTAGAGTCTACAACCGATCACCGTCTTGTCGAAAAGACACTCTGAACTTGGTTACAAGCTGAGAATCTTCGGTTGTAAACTCGTGACCAATCGATTGGCATTTGACGTAACCAATGTCGCGCCTGGTAGGTTTTTGTAGCACTACAATACTCCCATAGGAGGCCCTATATCGCCAGGAGTACCGTAATACCATTCTGGGTGTGAAGGGCGTTTAGGGCATCGGATGGAAAGTGAGCTCGGTTTGTGAGTGCGCGAAGAGGAGGTTCAACTGGGAGTCCAGACCGACGTTGAAGACTTTTTGCAGTTTAGCCACAGCTTGTCCTGGATCCTTGCGAACTAGAGCCACTCCCGACACCTTCATCAGATGCACTTCAGAGTCTACCGAACCGCCTCCAGTCGTAGCCAACTTCACGTGACAGGTGACGTCAACGTGGATGTACTTCTCGACGGCGCACCGCTTTCCCGGAACATCAACATATTCGGTCTTCTCCTCAACTTGCGGCAGGTCCGCACGGAACACGCTAGCCTCCCCGAGCAAACCCTGAAAGGTAATAAAGGTAAACAAACTGCCAAGGTTATTTTCACCCTGGCTGGATGCCAGGAGATCGAAATTATCTGAACTCTAACATTAACAGAAATAAATCGGTAAACAAATCGTGGTGTGATATGAAAGCGTCGTGCACGCAAACTGGAGTGTTGCCAAATCACGGCGCCTACTGAGTGTAATTTTGTGCATTCCATTGCCCTTACACCAGAAGCCGGGAGGAACCACCCACTTTATTAAGATAAAAACAGATTTCGATCCCTCGTCATTTGATGTCTTGAACAGGCATCTAGTAAATCATGATATCCCTGATTCACTTATAAGACTTTTGGTATGAGATTAAATAAGACTGTTTAAAGAACTGTGTATTGAAATTTGAATGACATTGTAGAAAATTTCAGTTGCGTGAAATTTGTAAATTAAGAATTTTCTACTGAATAGAATCCAATGGTCTAGATGACTATTAATATGACCATCAATTCTACTCATTTATATTAACTGAGATTATCTTACAAAAATATGTACTTATATAACTTTGATTAGGTTTTGTCCGTGACTGCCAACGACATCTGAGGTAAAAAGTAGCCTATCTGTTATTCCACTTCTAGGACTACATAACTATGAAAATTTATGGCTTGATTCATTCCTTATTTTTGCCAATTTTGGCGAGATCTTGACTCAAAATTTCACAAACTTTCGTCTCAATAATGTAACGAAGGATGTATACTCACCCCATTTCCAGAGATAGTAAACTTCATCCCCGGCTGAATAGCCCGTGTCTCCATGCCCAAACCCTCAGGGTGAGAGTCAGACCAGAAGTAGTTTTCAGGAGCATTCAAAGTATCAGGTTTGAATGTGATGCGTTTGCCGTAACCCATCCCAACGGATTGTAGCAGCATGCTGCGCCCTTCGAAAAGATGGCGGCGGGAGCCGGCTGGGCGGACGCGGTAGTGGAACCCAGGAATTATGCGAGGGTCGATGTAGGTACCTGAAAGGAGAGAAATGAATAAATAAGTAATAATAAATAAATAAAGCATTTATTCGCCTCTCATCAGAAATAATATAAGGGATGTTTGATTTGATCTATCAAGTATATGTTTTGTTTGAATAAGAGGAAAGAATAGAAATAAAAAGGAACATACTTGAATGTAGAATATATGATTCTAAACATCCAATTTTAAAAGCGATAATGGTAGAAATATCTGATAATAATATTATCCGGTTTCCCGTTTTTATTGTGTCACTTATTTACAGCACAGCTAACGAGGGAATAACCTAAGCATTAAATTGTTTTATAACAGGAAGATTCTGAGTGGAAACGAGTTGAATATATCGAGGAAGTAAAAGAAAAACTATATTTAAACGAGTGAAAGATGTTAAATCGAAGGCCGTTCAAACTTACCAATAACAGGCAGCTCGTACTTCTCAAGTCCGACCACACAGTACTGGCATGGAATGTCTTTAATATCACCGCCGTTGACCTTGATCCTCCTTGATGAAGACTCAATGCCAGGCTTAAGTTCATATCCCTTCTTCAGCTGCTTGATTCCAATAGCGACGTTGATCACATTTGTGATTATCGCGTTCCCTCGTCCTTTTTTCAGTAAAGCTATGCCAGTGACGGGAACTAATTTAGTGGCGCAGTCGTCTTCGTACCATTCTAGTTTACAAAGAGTGTTGATTTTTACTCTCTTTTCGATAGAACCGTCTTTGGAGATTTTTTGGTCCAGCTCGACTTGGTTCTTCTGTAAATAAAAGTTGTCTTTAATTTCTTTTACACGAACTACAGAAGAGACAATAAATGTAAAAACAATGTGTAGAAAAAATCAGTTTGCTTTTTCTTTAGTGTGAATTGTTTTAGAGTAGCTCACACTGAGACGCGACGCTGCGCGCACATTGATTCGAAATATAACTTTATTTACTACGCAAAAAGGTTCAAATTTTATTAACATAGTACGAAAACTCCCTGCGGCTCCACACGCTGCATCGCGCTTGCGCCAATTTGTATCTTTTTGCGTAGTTAATAGAGTTATATTTTGAGTCAAAGTACGAGCATCGTCGCGTCTTCGCTGACCTTCAGGTAAGCAAAAAGATTTGTGTAAAAAGAATCAATTTAATTCCTGTGGTCTAGAAAAGAAGACAACGCACCTGCTGTTGCACGACCTCGAGAATCCCCTGAGGTTCATGGTTAGCATCATAGATGGTAAACTTGTCTCCAATAGAAACAGCCTCAATCTCAAATACAAATCCCTCCGGCCTCGAATCAGTCCAGAAGTAGTTAGAATTGTCATTGAGAGTCGAACCGAGGGGCTCAAAGGTCAGACGACGGGCGAAACCACGCCCTATCGACTGAAGGGTCAGCGCCTTGCCTCCAAACAAGTACCTTGGCTTCACGGACATCGGGGGAGCGTCCAATTCCTGAAATTTCCCTTTTGTTACTCTTCTACTCTGGTTAAGATGTTACCGGTACGAATTTACCAACCTCCTTAATTTTATGTTAGTTTTACACTTTGAAATAAGATAAATTTAAATAATTTTGAACTTTATAAAAATTCTAGATACAAATCAAAATTTTAAGTGCAATAACTTTTATAGAATTTTATAATATTAAGAGTATTTATAGATTATAAAACGATCATACATATCCTGATCTGACTATTTTTTCGTTATGATGTTAAGTTATTCTGAGTAGAGACATGATAATATGTTTTGTGTTACACCTCACATTTGTATGGAAACCAATGAAAAGATATGATATCCCGAAATAACATTCTCATGAAAAAATAATCACATCAAGACCGGATCTTGAGATAGGAAAGTTGATATGATTATTGGCATAAAGCCCTTATGAATGATACTTATGGTTTACCTATGATTGACATGTCATGCCGGCGGCCATGTCACTTTCGACCAGTCGGGTCTCTGCTTCTTCAAGTTTTTGTGTCCGCGATTGGCGGGGGTCTGAAAAACTGGACGATCCACATACCATCGCCTACAACGGCCAGTGCATACAACCAGTCTCGAAAGACACGCGAGAAACAGTGTTGATCGTTGGTGATATTTCTGGAAATTTCAGCAACGGACACCTATCTCTGAACTAATAAACCCCGAATAATCTACCGAATTGGTCTGGACCGCTAAAAACGACTAGCTAACTGTTGAATTTGTCGATCGTCTTACGTAAACTTGTTTCTCAAACATAAACTTTAAACATTCGCTTGTAAGGCTGCCATTACAAAGAGCATTATTGAGTAACAGAATTTAAACCACCTTCAGTTACGTGAGGGGTTTTGAGTCTCATAAGACTGACATCGATGATAACAGACTACAACTTTACTGGAATTAGCATTCAATTTGATATAAAAATAGAATTATGTATAATTTAAAAGTTTACAGAACGTTTTGTCTACTTGACTCATTGGAATCTTTACAAGAAACTTGAAACAAAATTGAGAGTACTATGACAGCCTTTCGAACAACGTGATCTCATAGAAAATTATAACAGTATTATGTAATATCACATGTTCAGAAATTATCGATTGTGGTTATGATAGAAGGGTCTTTACGAAAAGTCTTTTTATCGGGATATTTTCATGGGAGAATTATTACAAGTTAAGGGTAAAAAAGGTGATATTAATTCTTGTTAATGAGATTTTTCGTATAGCCCACGAACATTCCTGTAAGATACGAACTCACCAATCCTTGTTTCTGAAAATATAAACCTTGCAAAAATGTTCTGAGTTTAACCACAAACGATTTCGTGAAACGTTCAATATAGTTAAGTGATTCAGGATTTTTAGTATTAATTGATTTGATTTTCATTAACTTGTTCAAAAAACAGTAATAAATTTCATCACGCCAGAATGTTTAAAGTTTGGGTCAGTGTGAGTCCAAATTCAAACCAGTTGTATAGTGCGTAGCCGTTCGCAGTCCAGAATATAAAATTTTGCCCCATAATCGATAAATGGATCTTCAAAGTTTTCCGATTTTGTGTAGAAAAGCCCAATGATGATACACAAGCGATTCGAACACGATTTCATAACAATTTCGAATGGTCAAGCAACATACAACGAGATGTGGAAAGTTGTCGTCTGATATTGAAATATGCATTCTAAATTAACCTAGTTTAAGTTTGGAATAGCAAAATGTGGATGATTGCTTAGATTTGATCAGTTTGCAATCACCCACACTTCACTGCAACAGACGGCAATTTTCCACGCAGCGACGTGAAACGATTATTATTCCTTACAAATAAGTTTCTCATCTCACCTGCATCGGTCTGACTTTGTATCTGAATCCCGTTCTGACCCTGGGGTCAATGTACACCCCAATAACGGGCATTTGGTAGGCGGCCGGTTGTGGGACACGGTAAACGGCTGGGACGTCGCCCAAAGTACTAGCGTCGAGCAAAACCTCCTTGCCGTGAGCGGTCTTCGACCAGTAACTCTTAAATGGTACATCATTTTGCTCCTGAAATAGAAAAAACAATTCAGCACATAGTGTCTAATTCGTCGTGACTTAAGAATGAATGTGACATGAGACACGTGCGTGATGAGGCGCCGGTAATGTCCCAAAAAATGTTAAAGTCCTATTCTTGGAACACTTTACACACCGATTCAATATCCTCTTCTATGAGTGTACAACGCCTTTCTTCAGAAGATAACAAGTCGTCTTCTGCTACTTTACTATTGTCCGCGCATTCTTCCGGTCCTACGATATAGTCACAAATATCTTGGTACGCCTGAACGGACAACATTATAATTTATTAGACAAGTGTATGGGAAATGTAAAACTAGAACAATGACCGTTCTGTCGGCTGTTATGAGAAAGAATAAAGGAAGCTAGTCGATGTTGTACACGCCCACTTGGCAAAGTATATATGCAAGTCTTGGATTCAATCCTTGTGAGGTTTTCTGCCGAGTGTTGTGGTATTATATAATACTTCTTAGGTAGGTACTGCATTATTTTATTATGATGAACTATATGTAAGTCATTTGCAAATTCATCATTATCATCGGCCCATACTGATCCACTGCTGGACATAGGCCTCCCCTAATGAGCGCCATAGCGCCCTGTCTTCAGCTTGCCGCATCCAGCATCTGCCAGCAGTCTTTCGCAAATCGTCATCCCACCTGGTCGGAGGGCGTCCTACACTACATTTGCAAATTAACTTGCCATAATTTATTGCACGAAAAAACAACGATAGCATACTACGAGTATGTCGCAGAACTTATGTAAGATAAATTGAATCAGAGTGATTGTCGGGCCGTTAAAATAGATTTGTTATGTGTCCAACACGTGCTACGTCGCATGTCGTAGGAAGGCTGATTGATCAATCAATTGCCCAGTTAGTGAAATTGGTTTGTTATTGCAACTTTCAGCTTCTGTGCAAAGTCCAGAGCATAAACTAACATGTTTTGTTAGTCTATGGTCCAGAAGCTGAGACTGATCTCTATTTTCAGTGCGCTATTTTTATATTCAGCAGGATTTCGTGTTCTGTTTCGCCTACGAGATTTTTAACTGCGTAAACGACTAGATGGATCTATCAAGGTTGAGCTATGACCTCTTTTTTCACTGCGAAGACTTACAATGAATTAATCAGTGAAGCTTGACAAGCTCATGATAAAAGTAGTTATCTAGTGAGTGAATGGGTGTTATCATTGCGAGTTATTATTTGTACTCGTACGTAGTCTAGACGAGAGTCCGCAGGGGTCGGATGACGCAAGTCTGGCGTATTAGTAAATTATAGATAAAAGATATGTATAAAAGGACATGACAAATATATAACTACAGAAATTTCAATGTAAAATGTTTGTAAATAAACTCACACAAATCAAAAATTCTCTTTTTGGCGTGCTGTTTGAAAAAATAAATACGACGAGATATGACGACCTCTGTGGCGCGGTGGGCGAAGGTCTGCCTGCGACGCAGGAGGTTGCGGGTTCGATTCCCGCCTCGGGTAGTAAAAATTTATTAATTACAGCAAGAGACAGATAATTACATTACAAGTATCGGGACAATGTTTACAAACATTGTATAATATTCAGTTTGGCCAGAGTACCTATAGATAATAACGTACCAGGGTCCTTTAATAGTAGTTATTCTGTGATTATGTTTATTTCATCAAACAATAGGTATGGCTTAGCGGATGATGAATCCAAACAAACGGAAAATCAACAACCACATTGTCCGACACTTCAGACATAACCATAAACATAAGACCGTATCACGGTACAGATAATATTACAACTATGAAAAGAATGTGAACACTGTAGGTTATCAAATATCAGACTGCGGTGTAAGTCTATTAGCGTTAAAAATAATTCTTATAGAAGTTCAATGTTAAATCAAGGCAGATCAAGTTAAAAATACCTCTATCAAGGAAGTGACTAATCTCAAATGTTTATTGTAAATAATTCTACTATATAGGAAAAGCATATTTGATAAATTCTGTATGTCATTTATCAAAATTTGTAACTGGAAATTGGTTTGAATGCCAAAAATTTGATGAAGTCTTCTGGAATTGTCGGTGTAGATGTATTTTACTTACGGGTATCTCCAATTCAGGGAATGCTTCTTCGCCATCACTCTCGTAGTCACTTGGAACAGCGATGAAGGATTTAGGAGTACTCTCCAGTTCCTGCAAAGAATTACAAATTTAATAACTGTAATTTCGAAGTATTTATCTTAACAGAAATGACTGTGATGAAGAAATTTAAAGCAGTAAATCATTGATAAGAGAATCAGGCCAGATATAAACATTGCCACTCGGTCCTTGAGTCTTATAAAAGGGGACATTGTAAGATGCTGTTCTTGAACTTTTTGAACTATTTTATATGTATTGAAGTAAGCCAGAGCGTTACAATTTTTATTATAAGGTATGTACTTAAATTCTACACTGATATTAAAGAGGTAAAATTTGCTAGTCTAACCTTTGGAATTTTCAAAGTCAAGTAGTTGCAGTACTACTAGGCAGATTTAGAAAATTCTTTTATTATTAGAAAGCTAAATTGGCCCTGAGTGACATATCATTGGATAAATCATAGGCCGTGTGCAGAAGCTCGTCATTTTATAAGGTGCTACAATTTTAAAAGTTTTTTGGGTCATTTCCAGAAATACATAGAGGTCTAATTCTGCAAATTACTTCACTGATAGGTTTCTTCATTCTTGTACAGCTACTTGTACCTATATGGCACAAGCTAGCAGAAAATATGTACAAAAATGATAATCCAGCACAGAGAAACATAACTTACCCTAGCTGCAGGCAAGTCATCCACTAGATCCATCTCCTCATCCAAAGCCGTCGAGGTTCCAGCTAGTCGGGCGCGCGTCAGGTTCCAAAGACGCTGCAGCGCCAACGGGGTCTCTTCAGACTGCATCTCCATAGCTGGACTGGCTAGCATCTTCGACTTCTAGGGACTGTTATCTAAGAAAGAAGTTTGGTTATTCAGCCGCTTTGAAATTGTATTTGGTAACTATAAAAATCTAGTATGTAAATATTGAAAGGAAAATATCGAAACTTATAAGGAAAATGGAAATGATGAGACGAAAAATAGACGGTCAGTTTTATGTCATATTTTTTCCTGGACCTTCGAGTATGGTAGGAATTGGCAATTTCTACTTTTGCAGAAATTTCATAAGGTCACAATTTCTACAAAATCGTAAAAGTTGTTGCATGGGTAGTAGATGCGGGAGGAAGGTAATTAAATATTTACAAAACAATTTTCAAATAGTAACTGCCAAATGTTCCGATTAGTAGTGGATATTTTATGACTTTGTGTCGGCTACACGCTACATGCTTATCGCACGTTTTCGTCTCAGTTTACCTAACTTCAACGAATTGGGAAATAATTAAATCGTTAGACATTTCTTAAAATTAGAAGCTACAGAAATATTTCTGTCTATACGGCATAAATACCTGTATAAAGGTCTCTAATTACAGAAGCTATACGAATGACGTGGAAGCCCTATTTGAACAACTGAAATAGGTACCGAAGAGTGACTGAACCGTCTGTCGAACACAATCGGATAATCGGAATTAATGTGGTACTTTTCCAAATGGGGAGGTACCCAACCCACCCAGGGAAGATGACTAAGAATGCCCCAATGAATCAACCCAACGCATTTTAATCATTCATACTTGTATATAATTTCACTAATTATACACAAACCTAAGATAGGAAGTACCTATTAGTAATATCTAGCACGTGGTAGATTTATCTAGGTAGGTATACTCAACAAAACTACCTTATGGGTTCCTAAATGCTTAAACCAGTGGAAATTAAACTGATTCTAAAGTTTGTTTTTAATAAATGAATTCAATATGAGGCAAAAACTCCTCAAAACATCGCAGCAAAAAACCAGGTAGATAAATGCGACCCTTTAACATCAAAAACAGAAAATCAACTTATAAAGAATACCGTTTGGTGATCTCGAAAATTTGGTGTTTGGTTATTTAAAGCAGTTTTATTATTCAGCTTACCCCTTCGAGAACGTTTTTCTATGTTAATGTTGTTAAACAAATCACATATAGAAAGTGTTTGTGTATAGAATGAAGTGGAAGCATCGAGAGAGAAAGCGGCCGCTGCAATTTTAATGTCGGCCATTTGCTGCGCCTAGCGCCTGTACCGTTAACTTCACCAACTAATTTCGTTCACCAATTTCCTCTTCATGAATTTCGATTTCTTCCTTTCCATATTCCTCTTTATTCTTTGCATGCATACTTATTATAATTGCCATCATTTCGTAAACTCACCTCAACAAAAATATTTAACAGCTGTAGGTAGGCTCTCGACCTCAAAATTCAAGGATTTCCGTCTGGACAAGTCTACAGAAAGTCACGAGTGAAATGTAACGTTGTCGCAGAGAGGACCGTACTGAAAGGCAGCAAGAACACCACTGAGGGTTGGCGCTTCGATGAAGGTATTTTAAGCTCGAACGGTTCTCCCCGGTGGAATTTGAAATGTGCGAGAGTGATGCGGCTATACGAGAGAAAGAGAGGAGGAGATGGCACGCACCGTCCGCGTGTTAGACACTCACACTAGTGTGCGAAGTTACGCATGCGCCAGATACCTACTGTCTGAATACGTCGAGGACCGAGTTCGACGTCACTGCTCCCTTTCCGATCAAAACGTGATGGCTACTGTCTTGTAGTCACTTCATTACTCATTATCGACCCTCCCCTCCTGTAGGTATTACCTAATTTTTACAAACGTCGAGAAGTGGGCTGCACCCAAACGGACCTTCACATAAATAAAAAATAACCTGTTTTTGATAGAACTTACTGCTGTAGGTACTTTTAGGTTATAATGTTTTATAGCTACTTAAATAAGCTAGCTATTAAATTTATTTCACTAGGATCTCTCTTGAAAAAAAAAAACAATCTATGTCAGTGACAAAAAAATCTACATATCATATGAATGAATATAAACTATAAAAATTAGCGAAGAATTGTATCGAATGATTACCTAGGTAGGTAATCATTCGAATTCTTCGCTAATTTAAAACGGATACACATTCTTCAGACTGGTAAAAAAATTGGACCAGACGGTCCATAAGGATCTTAGACAATTTAACCCGCTGTCAATGGACGAGGCTCGCCTGTTTTCCTACAAACAAAATATTCTGCCATTTTTAGCGGGAGGGGAGGAATGGGGAAAATTTATGGTGATACCTACTATCAAACTTCATTACCTCATAACATAATCATAACTTACTTAAATTTGAAAGTTTGTGAAATATTTTGTTTAAAAAATGAAATTAGAACAATTCTAATTTATTTATTTTTATTTGATAGATAGTCTAAATTAATGCAGCAAACTACAGCTTCCTGGTGGGCATTACTATGTATATGTCTGAATGAAATCATAATCATTAATGGACTTACTCAAATCATTAGATGCGAAAAAATTGTTAGTATAAATTAGTCTCCAGAAATTACTTTTAACCTATGCCTAAACTACCAAAAATCTTGGGAAAATATATTCAGGTATCACTACTGCATGAAAGTCAAAAGTTCGTAGGGATTGATAAATATCGATGATTTCCGATGTCCATGTTTTTCACTTGGTAGCGAATTAAAACAATCATGACAAGTCCATTATGTATTTTTTAATATACATATTATTAAAATATTATTACTTAGTAATGAATAGATTTACATTAAAACTAAAATAAAAAAAATGCTAGTAATAAATTCTCTCTCATTGTTCATCAGACGCAATTTTCTGGTCTGCCTTAAAAAAACCTTTCTGGTTTCTTGTTCGCTTCTTTACGTTTAAAAAGATTGAAATAAACAAAAAATCTAAATGATCACTGTATAGTTTTACTTAATGTAATTAGATTTTTTGTGACATCGTTTCTTTGTAATTACACTATTATAATAATATAACTAATGTTTAAACTCAAATAAAAAAAAAAACAGATAATGACTGAATACAGATTTCAGGATGTTTCGAAATTATCCAAAACGAGCTTAAACGGTTTTTGAATACGGATTTAAGTATGCTCCTACTCCTATACCAGGATTTCAGCTGATATCGACCTTTTTTTATTCTAAAGTTCACGCGAATTAAATCGCAAGCGGATCAGCTGGTTATTAAATGATGTATGTAATGCCTGGCTAGACATCGCTTGATTCTGAACCGACATTATATCAAATAAACAATTTTTTTTAAAGAATCAGTTTTGTGTGAATGTGCCTAATATATTTTTCAGGGTCGCTTATTTGCAATATATGAGATTCTGGTATCTGTATATTTTTACATATATATATAGCTAGCTATATATAGCTAGCATAGATAGCATAGCTGTGGCTACTTAATTTTTTTTGATTAACATAAATATCTGTATCGTGTATTTGAGAATAAATCATCAGTCATCACCATTCAAGTGATGAAGACCTTTTGTTATTTTGTATGCAGTTGTAAATTTGTTATTTAACTTTTTGTAGTCGTCTAGGCCTAGTCTTATAAATTTTTCACATAAACGACTAAGCTTGATAACGCTTTCGTGCGTAAGAAATAAAATAGGTTTCCTAAAATTTTCGACTTCGGCGGGACTCGAACCTGCGCCCCACCCTTAGTACGGGTGTGCTCTAACCAACTAAGCCACGAAGTCTTCAGTCGGTTTAGTCGAAAATCTTTGAGATTGTTCATTTCTTAGTGATGCCCAGAGTGCGGGTAAACACTATAACAAAAATACTATCGTTCGTTTTTGTGATATTTGTAAAGCTTTTGTCATCACGTGGACCAAATTGAACCTTAAGGCAATTATCACATTTAATATTTTTAGAGAGGGCAAATACCAAATATCCAGATAAATATGTGCTCTACGACTTTTTCTTCAAAATGCGAAAGATAAAAAAACCTATGCCTAAGAAAATGACAATCGGCCGGAACTAACTCAGTTATATCGATATCGATACAGAGTGAGTAAACCATCCCTTCAGGTAGTCTCGGTACATAAAAACTCAAAGCTTGTAGAAGTCAAAATTCAAATTTAGAAATTCGTGGGTGACCTTATGCGTTAAGCAATAAGGTCAAAAATACATTCCTGTGATAAGGAAATTTGGCATAAATTACCATAAGTATAAAACTATCTCCTGTCAAAAACGCCCACTAGTCTCGTGGGAGTACCCATAGAGCTTGCGAAAAAATGTTAAATACTCGTTTATTTGGACATAGTTATTCAAAATAAGACTTTACAGAATGGTGATATGATTGAAAATAAAATATAAATACGACGCGAAGCAATTCGATTTTTTTTCATATTACTTGATTATTTCGGAAAATGGATGCACTATGAAAATAATTTGCAACGATTCAAATTGGAGGAAATTATAATTATTTACACAAAAAAATACTCGCATGTGAAATGAACCACCATCTTTTAGTCTGTTCAAGGTGTTTGATTTTTTTATAAAGACGCTGACCGCACAGGTAGTCATTTTTATCAGAGCTCCTTACTCGGCCATAACGATACTGCGACTGATGAAATCGATTATAGAAGTAGTTTTTATAAACGACCTTGATTAAAAAATCATGGTCCTTGGCAGAGGGGTAAGATCCATCAAGGCTAGTCCTTTGGTTACTTTGTCAAAGATAAGGATGGACAGTTTCGCTCGTATTAATTTCTGTTTATTTGGTGTCAAAAACAAATGGATCATAAAAATCAATTCAAAAATCAAAATCAAAAATTCTTTATTTCCATAAATACAAAAATGTATACTTAGAAAAAGTCAAAAGTAAGTATTTGTCGCTCAGCTCTCAACATTATAGGTACCTACTACCAATGTCCTATTTGAAATTCAAGGATAAACATATCCAATTCAAATACTATTCATTTTTTATAATGTTTCCATAAAAAGAAAAAAAAACCGATATGAATGATGAAACTTAGAGATAAAATGAATAACGTATTTTGATTTAGTTGGAAAGGTTTGACAGCGCAAAAAAAAAATTGGACCTAACGGTCCAACATGATGGAACGTCTCGCCTATATAATTTCATTTTCTTTGGTGTCAAAAACAAACGGATCTTATAGGTAGGTAGGCATTTGTTGCTTCGCTCTCAACATTATACCAATGTCCTATTTGAAATTCAAGGATAAATATATCCAATTCAAATACTCCTATATTCATTGTTTAAAATGTTTCCATAAACCGAAAGCAAATATCTTCCGATATGAATTAATAAATCATATTAAACTAAAATGATAAAATGAAAAACGTATTTTGACCTAACGGGCCCAAGCTGCTTTTTAGCAATCTGCTACTTACATATGTATGGGTTTCCTATTTTGTTTTTTATCTGATTACTTCTTCGTCTTGTTGTTATTCTACTCTATGCCAGGTCGGCATATCACGTTCTTTTCGTTCTCTTCCACTCTCCCCAATCAGTCGACGCACCCATTTTATGCCTTAAGAGGCAGGTATATGACGCCATTTTGTGAATAGGATAGGCATAGGAGTTAAAAGGAGCGGGATAGAGCAGAGCGGCGCGGCGTAAGCTCAAAAATCAATGATTATCTTTTAATTAAGAATTTTTTTTGGAAAAATAAGCAGAAGGTGCCCTAGTTTTTCTTTTATTTAATATGGTGATGAAAATAAAAAAATCTTGATAGTTTAGGAGAAAAATTGTAAAAACTAAGAAAACAGATGGTACTTTGTAAAATTATTTCTAATATATTTTCGATTCTAACGTGTCTATCTTGTATCTCATAGATTATGTAAGTTTTTTCAATAAAGATGACGTAGAAAAATTGTTTTAATGTAACCCAAATTCGCTCAATTCACATCTATCTGGGCCGCTATGTGATAATGAG
Organism: Eupithecia vulgata; assembly: GCA_946478455.1. Lineage (NCBI taxonomy): Eukaryota > Metazoa > Arthropoda > Insecta > Lepidoptera > Geometridae > Eupithecia > Eupithecia vulgata. The sequence goes on along the minus strand of OX297873.1, from coordinate 9,490,625 downwards.
TCGTTAAGAGAAGGCGAAATTAAAATCAGTCTGGAAATGGAATGCGTTTCATACTTATTCCAAGACCTGAGTACAGAAGTCACTGCTGACTCATTGTCCATTCAGTTGAGATAGCTTTCGAGGAAGCGATCATCGCTGATAACGATAAGTAAACTTTCCTATCTTTAAATCCGTAGACACGGCAAATTATATCAACCAAAACAAATAAGATAGCGAGAGATTAAGGAATCACTTCATGCGTCTACAAATTCACGTGCTTAGTTTATGGGGAGTCTTTGAGAGAAGAATGAGGTCTCTGATGTAGTTCTTTATTTGTTAGGACAGCTTAATTTGAACCTTCTTAAGGTTAGGTTAGGTTAGATACCCCGAGCCAAACTAGCGCCGCCACCTATTTTCTCTTATTATTTCGTTGAACAAAGGTAATTTCAAAATTTTCAATTGGCAATTTGTGATACCTTTTATAAGCTTTATTGTTAATGCCTCTATCATAGTTTTATTTTGTATAGTTTAAGAGGAGATGCAATAATTGAGTTTGGTGGCCACAAAGTACAACATCGCATCTCTCCTAAACTATACAAAATATCACAAACTGCTTATTGAAAATTTTGAAATTACTTTTGTTCAACGAAATAATAAGATAAAATAGGTGGTGGCGCTAGTTTGGCTCGGGGAACAGTCTTAATATCAAGGACTAAGATTCATACTTATGTAAATTAGAAAGTACCTACATCCAAAGCTAAACCAACAGTTGGATTTTTAAGATTAACTATTGGAACATCCAAGTAGGATTCTACTTGGATAAAGATTTATAAAGATCTTAAAAACAGTCTGTATATTGCAGACTGTTTTTATTTAAATTACCTAAACGTGTCGGTATAGATCGATTCCCAGCCTCTAAAGTATAACTATGATAAAACGTTGCAGGGTAATATGTCAGTGACCGCTTGCTCAACGTACCTAATTTCTGAATCCCCAAAAGTCGGCCAAATTGTTGTCAGGGCAATACTGATAAGTATACCTACCTACCTACCTAAACACACATATCTTTTTATACTAAGCCTCAGATATCAGCTGATGAAAAATTCTATATTTAAGTGGGTACTAGCCAAAGGTATTGCGACCTACTTCTGCTTATCAATCGTCGATACAATCCTCTGTTTGAATTGAAGATCACATTTCAGATCGTATAGCGAACGACACCTTCGCTGTTCCTGGAAGCCTTTGTTTTATAAACACGTGCTCATATAGCTGGACGGATTGTCAGGATAGTTAAGGTAAGAATTATCATTATGTATTCTCCGAAACTTGAGATTATCAAGCCCTTTTGGCCTCCACGGAAGATCAGCGCTACGGCAGGACTGCCTTCAAATCCGGCTGAGTGTTGGTGTGTTTGTTATCTTATTGGTCGTAATTTTAACTTTTTAAATTTCATATTCTTTTCACTTTACTTCTTTATTGTGAATAAAAAACAAGCACTTTTACATAATATTTGATTATACACATCACATCAGTCATCATCACCTACAAAATATTTCAGCACTGATCAGAAATTAAATTTATCTTAGTATGTTACATACACCATTTTTTTATTTATTTACGGTACCTACCTACCTAAGAGAATCTCCTACTCAGGTTCAGTCTTATATTTTAACTTGCAAATTGATAACACCAGCAGTGCAGTTCAACAACACAATTTTACAAACGTATAAAAAAAATTCGACTTCAAGACACGGTCTACCTAACACATGGTGCAAGTCCTTCAATCAAACGTGTACTTACAAAGGATTTCTGTAAATCCCTATCACCTGTCCTTCCCCCCGTGTTGTGTCGTTTGACCTTCCATCGACGGTAAAATTAATTACGAGACATGATAATAATAATAATGCTAGACAATTCACACAGCATTATCTAGCCCCAAGCTAAGCAGAGCTTGTGTTATGGGTACTAGAAAACTGATATACATAATATAACACAATACAGATAGATATTTTTTATTATACATAGAAAACAACCAGAACACACTGAACAAATGTCTGCAGATCGTACACACATTTGTTCCGAGGCGGGAATCGAACACACAACCTCCTGCGTCGCAGGCACACCTTCGCCCACCGCGCCACGGAGGTCGTCATGATCTAGTTATTAAGTATGCATTATTAAGTTATTATATTACTTTAAAATGCACCTACTTCTTATATTTTTGTTTGTGGGGACGATTGCAAAACTTGTTACCTTCTCAAATCGATATGTAAATTTCATAAGACTATCAAATTATAGTCAGAAACGTGCCCAGACAGTAAGATCCTCATCATAATATTGATTTTATGATAAGTCACTCACGTTACTAGCTGTTTAATCATTTTCCTTGTAGATGATCTACCGAACACCGAACTCTGTCTAAGAAATGTGTCCATCAATGTGTCACCGATGCTGGCTTGATAGTTATGCTTTTATATTATAGCTTATTAATCCTAGGTATGGTAAGTTACCATAAAAATTAAATTCACTAGTGACAGCAATGATTTTAAATCTATCTTTGATGGATGGGTGTATGGTTTCGTCCCAGCCTACCTCCATACATTCTCTGCCCAGGGATAGTAGGATCATAGACATAGAATTTTTTCACTACGGTAATCCTACCGTAGTCTATGTCTAATGCGGACCCTGCGAATCTATCCAGATTCGCAGGGTCCGCATTGATATTGGTTGATGTTGATGATGTCCTAGCCAACTTTCGGCCACACCGCGCGGCGACCAGTCTCAACTAACCCCTACAATCGTTTGGACCCAAATCGGGTCGATTTTACGACTCTGGTAGACTCTGATCAAGGCTTGTGCGAGTCTATCGTACTCAGCCCTGATCAGTCTCCCAAAACCAAGCCCTGATCAGGCTCCAAACGAGTGCAGGAGCTAGAGAGACTATCTATGTGCGCACGAGTTAGGACGACATAATAATATGTTAGGACTAAGCGCCAATACTTACTAACTGAAAACTGAAAGATAGTTTTCGGTAGACATCGTTCTATTTTAATAATCTTAATTGTATTTAAATTGCCACGTGTTACCTTATCAATATATTTGTTATGTAAAGTATTATTGCCTTGCATTGCAAATAACAATGTTAGCATAAAAGACAAGGCAAGTAATTTGTCAGCAGTTGATGACCCCATGTGTAGGTAAAGGTCGTTTAGTGAACTATTTAATAAGTACTAATAATAAGTAAAAGGATAATAAAACTAGAAAACTTTACTGTATAGGTGTTAATTATGATATTACTGTAGGTAGGTACGTTCGATTCTAATCCGTATGACCTTTGAGAAGATAATATTGGAAATGCAACAAGAAATCTGTTCGACTTAAGTCTGAACGAAAGATCCGTTCAGTGTGAAAAAAATGAAATAAAACAGAATGGCATGGAAATAGATTTTAGGTATTAAGGAGGATATGGGATTTGATCTCAAAAATGTCTTGAAGAGGTTAAAAAGGTGAAATAGGCGACATACGTGTATCTTGATTGAGTGTGAAGCTGCCTTTGCTTAGTTCAAACATTCGATTATGTACCTTCTTTCTTGAAATCCACACACCACTTCATATAGGATTATTGTTCTATGTATGAGAGTTAAGACAAAAATTTAAATGGAACGAGACAAGCAACACCTAGAAGCCTAAAGTATGAATTAGGTAAGTATTAAGTTTTAGCTTATGGTCCCATAGACCATAAGTATGCATGTATAGGTATATAATTGTGTTTTTTACTAAGTTAACCAAGTACATGTATTTCACTAAATACATGTAGGTATACGATATTCTTTGATACTTGTAATATAAATAAATAATAAATAATGCTGGACAATTCACACAGCATTATCTAGCCCCAAGGTAGAGCTTGTGTTATGGGTACTACTAGATAACTGATATACATAATATAATACATTACATAGATAGATATTTTTTATTATACATAGAAAACACCCAGACCAACGGAACAAATTTCTGCAGATCGTACACAAATTTGTTCCGAGGCGGGGATCGAACCCGCAACCTCTTGCGTCGCAGGCAGACTCTCGCCCGCTGCGCTATCTACATCGGAAGTTGGTTGTTAATTAACAAAAATAATAATTAATGCAAATGAATTTAGAATAAGACATTTAAAGTACACAGTGGTATAAAATAGCTACTTATAGGTAATTAACTTTAAGGCTACCCTGTAAAATTTGAAAATAAATATTCTTATTCTAAATTCATTTGTATTAAGTAATTATTCATTTTGTTAATTTACAACCAACTTCCGATGTATATATTACAAGTAGCAAATAATAACGCATAATAATTTCACAAATCAAAACATGAATGAAACATTTTGATACGCAAATATACGCAAAAATGTAAACAATAGACTTGTTACTAAGTGAGATCAGGACTCAACAATCTGCCCGTAGGTATGCTAAAGGATTTCTTGGAGTTGGTTAATGAGCGATTAAAATTTCATTAGGTACTTTGAGCTACTTCGAGTCTCGCTGACAAAATTTCTCGAGATAGTAGTTCCGAGTAACAGACCTTGATGTTTAAAAAAATAAATCATATTCAGATAGAGTTATAGCGTCTAAATAATCCGAGTTAAGTATAGGGTGTTAGTACAATACAATACATTTTATTGCATACCAAGAAAATATAGAAACGAATACAAAAAAAAAAGATATAAAAACAGTGTTGCACAATGAGCGGCCTTATCATTAGTACCTACCTACCTACTTCAACGGAAGGGAATAATGAATTATTTGTCTTAGAATATTTCGAGCTAACGGAGTTGGCGTTAAAGATTCTCCTTTGTATTTCAAGTACAGAAAGGATAAATCCATTTCTAAGGTATATCCAAAATTACTAAGGAACCTCAAATTGGGTAGGCAAATAAATATGGACTTAAGTGATCACGAAATCATTTTAAAAACGTGATTTGACCGGATTATGTTGGGCTTTATTATTGGCTACTAAAAGTTTAGTTATAGGTACGTACTACCTGATAATCATTATTATCGTGATTGCCTAATTTGATACAAACTAGGTTCAGTGCGCAGCTTCGCATCTTTTGCTCCATGCGTCTAAATTCAGCAAAATTACCTATACCTACTCCAAACTCGATGTAGAATGTTTGTAAACAAACTCCCCACTTATTCTAAAATTCAATCTGTTGCCGCGTTTTTTATACTTGTTGATTTGAGAAAAAAATTGCTTACAATAATAATTATATCTGAAACTAGACTCGAATAACTGAAACTCACTTGGAGTTTCAGTTATTTGTCTCGTGGTTTGTTCACAAACATTCTAAATCGAGTTTGGTTAGCGAATGCTTCTTTTGTAAACAAAAGTAAGCAATTAGGTAATTGATATTGCTTTCAAATAATTTCCTTTTGTATTACTAGTACTCCGATGCTCACGTGACTGCGAACAACTGTTAACGCTCTGAAATGTGAGTTTCTTTAATTAATTTAAAAACACGCTTTATGTAGATATCATGTTTGCGGTAATTTGAAAGAAGCGCTATTATAATATTTAAACTTTTTATATTTCAACAGTTGCAGCGCCTCGCGGTTTCACTCGCGTAGTTCCTGATCCCGTAGGAATTCCGGGATAAAATATATCCTATGTGCTATTCCAGACTATAATCTATATGTGTGCCAAATTTCATCCAGATCCGTTCAGCCGTTCTGGCGTGATTGAGCAACAAACATCCATCATTTTGTATTCATGGAAATAAAGACTTTTTGATTTGACATCTATCCATCCATACATCTTCTATCCATCCATCTAAACTTTCGCATTTATAATATTAGAATGTGATGTGACAGTGCTCGCAGGCCAGAATAGCTATGCTAAAACAGACACCAAAAACATACATGTTTACATCTATAGAATATAAAAAGGTTAGGAATAAATCTATATAACATGTTTGGAACATAGACATAGTCCTGTATGGGTGCGAAAAATGGACCATGACACAGCCGGATAGAGAGAGGATCGAGGCATTTGAAATGTGTTGCTGGAGGAGGATGGAAAGGATATAGCTGGACGGAGTAGGTTAATGAAGAGTTGCTGAAAAGAGAAGACGAGAAAATGTTTTTGATTAACACCATTCAAAACAGAAGAGGAAGAATGATAGGACGTATTATACGACATGGCAGCTTCAAAAGAGACATCAAGAAGGAAAAGTAGAAGGAAAATGAGGAAGGGGAAGACCAAGGATTAACTAAATGAGTCAGATTGAAGAGGAAGCCGCTGTCGTATAAAGAAGTAAGAGACCGCATTGGAAAGAGAAGAGTGGAGGAAATTGCATCATTGCACCGACAAGAGCTAGGCTAGGCTCTTTAATCTACTCTTCTAATTCGTACATATTATGTACGAATAACAAGGCTTATGTCCAGCAGTGGACTAATATAGGCTAATGATGATGATGATGATGTACGAATACTCTGACCAGGTGGGATGACGATTTGCAAAAGACTGCTGGCAGATGCTGGATGCGGCAAGCTGAAGACAGGGCGCTATGGCGCTTATTAGGGGAAGCCTATGTCCAGCAGGGGACTGATATAGGCTGATGATGATAATGATGATGATGTACGTATTTGGATAAAAATGCTAAAAGGTCAGGTTGGCGAGACATTCACAGATGAAAATAACTATTGCTGTTATGAGTATATTTTTTTCATAAGGGAATATCTCAGAAATCTGACGCGTTAGAACATTAAGAACTTTAAACATTTGAAGTCTGTTTTCTATCCAAATATGTAAATTTTATCGTGCGTTGCGATTTTAAAGACAACAAATACTGGTAGCCGATGTTAGGGCCAAAAACTTCAATAGGTATGTACATTACTGATGAGGCCAGTAATGGGTGGGTTGCGTTTACAGCTGATAATTGCTGAAAGCGCAGCTTAGCGCTGGCCCAGGGCCATCACAGCGCGGTCAGCATTGCAGCCCAGCCCTTGATGGACCAGCTGAAATGAAGGCCGAGAACCAAGGTCGAGGCCTTTATAGCGCGGCCAGCAAGGGCTGCAATGGTGACTAAGCTTGAAGGCCGAAACGACAGCAAGAGCAGCACTATGACTACCCTGCTGCCCACGGTATGATGGCCTTAAGCTAAAGGCCAGCAGGGCAGTCATTGCTGACCAAGGCTTGTATAGTGCTTTACTTAAACAATGTAAAAATAAAGCCAATAAAATACACGACATAATAGTAATTTCATTACTGTCGTGTTCTGCGGCCAGTAATGGAAATTTCCAGCCGTAAAACACGTATGAAATTGCTGGCGCCATTTCGTGCAAGACTGTTCACAGAAGGTTGTCAAGTTAATCACCAGAGATACTATGTTTGAGTATAACCTTTATACATACAAAGACATGTGTTATGCGTGGTAGACATGTCGGTCGTCAGTCAATTTAAAAGATTTCTGTAACTTGATTGGCGACCGACGACAGTCGAAGTAGTGTTTTAAAATCACCTTCTACTGAAACAATGCCACGCTCACTTTTTCTCTTTTACTTATGCATACTCCAGTCTACCCGTAAATTCCATTGGCATTTTACAATTTCGCTACATTGTATAGATACTAGCGTCTGCCCACGGCTTTGTACGCGCTTTTCCAGGATAAAAAGTAGCATATGTCCGTCCCCAGGATACCATCTACCTTCCTGCTAAATTTCATTAAGATCCGTTCAGCCGTTTAGGCGTGAAAATGTAAAAGACAGACAGAGTTACTTTCGAATTTATATTAACATTAGCATAGAAAAATTATATTAGTAAGGATTTGATGAACGTTATCAATCAGCTAACAACAACCTAGCCTCAAACCCTGATTATTATTTCCTGAATAACTAAACCAATTTATTTCCCTATTACTTTTATTTTGACTAAAGATGTAACCACAAAAACAGTCTAAAAATAAGTTATTTACTACGCGGATACCCGCTTTTTGCCCGTATTTTTCTTAATTGTGATAAGAGATAACCCATATGGCCTTTCCTTAAAATATTCCATTGTATTTATCAAAGAGCCTTTTACGTGTGCAGTACTGTAATCTTTGGTAATTGCGTTGTTATGACTAATATTAGTGATTGTTAGAAAAGTTATTAATCATCATCTTGAATTCCTACTTGCTAAATCGCCATGTGAATATTTTGAGCTGATATTTAATGTTATAAAAGCTAATTTTCCAATAAAACCGTAAAGCCCTGACACTATTCGTTCTTTGAATCATCGCGCGCTGCATAAAATTTTAATGGCTGCATCCGATTTCCTTCACACAAAGCTAAGAACATTCTGGATGTGTTGAAAAATGAGAATAACGACAATTTTTTTATAAAACAATTAAAGCTTCTTATTAATCACAAACGCATACTACTCAGTTGACGAATATTTAAACGAAAAATAAGAAAAATACAAACTACTAATAATATATCTAACTTAGTTTCAATGACGTCCTCCTCTCTCTCCATAATATTTTGTGTGCCCAGCAGGGTCTATAGTGAAACTAAATATCTACGTAGATTTTAAGCACCTCTGTACACCTATAGAATGCAATAAATGATTGAGTATGAGTATGGATCACGTTTTAAACGTAAAAAACTAAATCCTAGTCTGTTCTTGTATTTGGGAGCTTCGATGCCTAAAACATAGATTGATACACGCGACAAACTAAACAATCTTCTGAAAATTTTGTCGGGGTTTCAAATTTTCAAAATTAAGTAAGTAGGTTCTATGTATATAGGTACGTATCACCATAACACCACTTTCAAACCCATTAAATTTCCGAGAAAACATTTTCAAAAGCGATGGATCACTTATAGCATGTGTCAGTCTGCACTTAGGTACTATAATAATCAAGAAAATCTTATCTCCCCTTCAGTTATCGAGAATATTGGCACAAATGCTGAAGTTAGTGTTAAGAAAGTTCTAGATGATCCAAGAATAAATTTCGACCTCGTGCACCTTGATAAAAGCAATTAAATCTTCGTGCGTCAATGCCCCCTGAAATAGCCTTTTGCCAATTAGTTGTTACCTACTGGATGGAGCTTATCTTTTCACTTACTCTTTTAGCTCTTGGATGTTGTTTAGTTTATTTATACTTATCATTTGGTAAATACCTTTTATAAACAAACAAAACAACATATGTTTTTTGGTTTTATAGCCACACACAAAAATCAAATAAGCACGTTTTTGCTGATTGGTTTCGTTTGACCCATTAACAAACAAACCTTTGGGGAGTTTTTATAGGTTACCTGTATTTCAACCAATTTGAGCCATTTTTGGCAGAAAAGTGGCTGTGACTGAACTAAAAATTTGTACCAACAGACAAACAATTTCATTGAGCATGGATTTAGTTATAATTTTCTTTTATCTTGACTCGTGTTGGTGTCAGTACTGTTTAACTGGATTAAACTGGACCAGTAGAGTTAAACTAGATTTATCTGGAAAAGATCGCGACCTACGCGTGACCGAGCGATTTCAGATCTTTTGCCTGAATGGAATCTTCCCGGATCTTGGACGAAAATAGAAAGCTCAGACTTCATAATGATGCCTACCTTCTTTTCTGATACTTATGTGCATAAAATAATTTTCTGATTGCAGTTTGGACGCAGAAATTGAGTCAGTGTTAGATTTACTGTAAGGTAGTATCAATGTGCATAAGATTATTTTTGATTTTGCAGTTTGGACGCAGAAATTGATTCAGTATCATAGATTTACTGTAGGTATCATCCTACCACATAAAGAAGCGACAGAAATCAAAAATTACAGTGAACTTCCATGAATCTTTATTGTGAACTGTGTTACATAGTTGGTCTTATGAACTATTATATTTACATGGCAGTGTTTAATTTTATGGATTTGACATTTACTAAGTACCTATTTATGTACGTTTATCGTTTATTGTATTAAAGGAAATAAAGATTTTTTTATTTGTTAAAAAAAAGTATGTGCTAGCACATAGCTCAAGACGCAGAAGTCGATCTCCGTGTAGCAGCGGCGGCGCGTCCTTGCGGGTCACACCGCCTAGGCAGGGCAGTGAATGCGTTAACACGATCACTGCTAGCGTCGGCGGTGCGACCCGCAGGGGCGCGCCGCCGGGACAGGGACAGGGACAGATCGCACTCTGTGTTTTCAGTCGTGAAAGTGCTAGTAAACATACTTAAACGCAATCACTGTCAGCAGATGGAAAATATATGCAAGATGATGAAAAATGCAAAGGCAAATCACGAACGTAATTTAAGATAATTCTCGCAATCTATTTTAAACTGTGAGTTGTTCGATACAGTTGAATCCATCTTTAGTCTCTGGAACATTCTATCCATAGGGTTTCAAAGCAATCTTCTAGAATTGAAACCATACAAAACTATTGATGCAGCTAATAGCAAATTAATTGAATAATTTGATTTGATATCGGTGTCAATTCAGATGTCCCTTAAACTAAAATTATGCCATCCTTTTCATTTCGTTCGTTATGAAAGGGACGGCAAGTTTTTAGGGCTAATTTATTACCTTATTAGTGTAGTTTAATTTTGGTGCCAGGAAATATGGGTACTAAGCCTAGGGGGATGTTTCTGTACCCCGAGGAGATAAGCTTGTGTTTTGTTTTTAAATTTCGAATATTTTTTTCTTATTTATTTGACCAAATATGTTTTTTCTTCTTTTTCGGTCAGCACCCCTTTATCCGGCTTAGTACCTAAACATGTTACGTGGCACCCTGTAGGTTTAGAGCTAATTATCATATTTTATGAATGTCTCCGGCCAGGTGGGATGACGACCTGCGAAAGACTGCAGGCAGATGCTGGATGCGTCAAGCTGAAGACAGGGAATATTAGGGAATGTCCAGCAGTGGTCTAATATAGGCTGATGATGATGATGTATGGCTTTGATAAAACCACATACCAGTAATGTGGCGAGACGAGGTATATGGATTAACTAATCACAAATATTATAAATGCGAAAGTTTAGATGGATGGATAGACGGATGGATAGATGGATGGATGGATAGAATGATATTTTTTGCTCAATCACGCCAGAACGGCTTAACGTATCTGAACGAAATTTGGCACAGAGATAGATTATATTCTGGAATAGCACATAGGCTATATTTTATCCCAGAATTCCAACGGGAACGGGAACTACGCGGGTAAAACCACGAGGCGCTGCTAGTTTATAATATGTCTAATATGAATAAACTATTTGATTTGATATCAAAATAAAACGCTCTAAGGCGGTAAAAGAGGAACCTATTATATATGTATTTACTAAAATTGACAGTGTTCCTCTACTGCATGTATTATACATATAAACCTTCCTCTTGAATCACTCCATCTATTTAAAAAAACCGCATCAAAATCCGTTGCGTAGTTTTAAAAATTTAAGCATATACATAGGGATATAGGGACAGAGAAAGCGACTTTGTTTTATACTATGTAGTGACTGCTGGCAGATGCTGGATGCGGCAAGCTGAAGACAGGGCGCTATAGCGCTCATTAGGGGAGGCCTATGTCCAGCAGTGGACTGGTATAGGCTGATGATGATGATGATGTAGTGATTTTATTTGTGATGGATATGCGATTGATATCAAGCAAGATGCATATTACTTTCGAAATGGTTCATATTATCAGGTTTGAGTTGGGATGTAGGTAGGTGCCTACTATAAATTTATTCATAAAATATACAAAGAACAGTACATATAAATATTTAATTCATTAAATAGGTACTCTATGCTATGAACGGGTTGTATAAATATAAAATCTTATAAGTAGATACATTTATAACTGTTACTTACAAAGTATAGTGTCAATACAGGGTGTAACGAAAATGAAGGACCAAACTTTAAGGGGAGGTTCAGCTTAGATCACAGAACACGGAAAAAATACAAAAAAGCGATTTTTAGTATTCAAAAAACACAAAACACCTTCGTCGCGGGTCGTTGACCGCGGCCGTCATTGGGCGGCGACATCATCGGTGTGGGCGACGCGCCACAGATGCTGTAAGTGGTACTACAAATGCATTTTTTTTTCTGATCTATGACAATAAAGCTGGTGCATCAGTTATTGCCTGTCTAGTGATCATTTTTTTAAATGAATGTTTCGAAAACTGAGTCGGTATTTTTACCCTGTTCTGCTATCAAAGCTACCCCTGAAATTTCGGTCTTTCATATTTGTTACACCCTGTACTAACAAGTTAATAAATAAATAAATGCTACGCTAGGTCGAACGCAAGTAGTTTTTTGCTTTTGTAAATTGATTATAACACCTAAAATTTTCATTAACACTCCACTACGTGTCAGAGTCAGTGAGCTGGTTAAAAAGTTAAGCTATTTTTAACAAATTTTTAAGCAGAAACCAATATGAAAGTACTTTTTAAAGTTTTTTAAAAGTAAAAAGATGTTTATCTTAATTTCAAAGTAAATTCCAGTCAAAAAAACTGCCTGTTGTATTATGGATAAAAAAAATATAATGCTAGGCAATTCACACAGCATTATCTAGCCCCAAGCTAAGTAGATCTTGTGTTATGGGTACTTAATAACTTACTGATATAAATAATATATTACGATACAATACAGAAGATCTTTATCCTTTACCATAGGGCCGAATTATCACGATTTTTTTAAGATAAATAAAAAAACGCTTATAGTATCCAAGACATACTGTACGATACTGACACTATAGGCGATAATAAAATATAAATACAAAGGATTTGAATTCTTGCACAGTAAGACGAAATTCAACGACCAAAAAAATTTTTTTTACTAACATTTTTTTAGTAATGTTCAGTGTTTGAGTGTTATGCTATTCTCATGGACGTAAATAACTTGAATGAATTCTGAACATTACTAATAAAAATGTTAGCAATAAAAAAAATCGTCCTGGGATTTCGCCATACAGTGCAAGGATTCAATTTCTATGTATGTATATTTGATGATATATACAACCACAGCCTGCAAAATTTATCACAGATCCCATATGAATATATCTTGTAACATACCAAGAGCTTGCGTTTGAGTGTCACTGCTACTGGCTAGATCGACTGTCACGTACTTGGCCGCTCCTAATATCCTTAAACATGACGCATTTTCTGGAGGTAGCCGGCGACATACTTGCATGAATAATGCCTTGGCAGTTTCGTGGTGGAAGACTAGAGGGTCTAAAATTTCAGTAAGATCGGATGGAGTGAGAAGGCAGCAGAGATGAGAGAGGGTTACGCATAGCTGAAAGAAAGAGAAGTTTTGATTAAACGTCATCGTATGATGTTTTTGGTTATGAATAACTCAAAGGTTTACCTACGCTCTTAGTATGTATTTTAAAACGTAATACTGATTATCCCATCGCCTTGTCAGCTTATTACGCTAACGCCTATTCATGGTATAATTATTCAATTGCACTGTGGGGGAGTAGTGTTGACTTTAACGATAACTTTATCAAACAAAACAAGATCCGCCAAGTACGAGTGTAACTCGCGCGCCGAGGGTTTCAAACATTTGCCAATTATTTGGACAATCAATTTTCCGTCTTTTTTCGAATGGCAATATTTTGAAAAGTACGAAACCTACAGCAATTTCTAAAACTGTTTTAAAATTTACAAAACAATGCCTTTCATTTGATAAACCAATAGGTAGATAGCCCCCTTTCGATAAAAATATCCCCCTTTTCGACCATTCTCAATGTTTTTTTTAAATGGTCATTTTTACAGACTTCTCTATATTTTCCTGTAAAATATAGATCCCTATATACAAACCCCTAATACATTGTACATGGATCAGTCATCAATCTTCGGAGATAGGAGGGGGGAGAATGGTAAATTTTTCAACTTTTTTTGAAATATTTTAAAAAGTATGAAACTTACAGAAATTTCAAAAAGTGTTTTGAAATGGTCAAAACGATACCTTTCATTTGATACCCCACTTGGGTAGGTACCCCTCCTTTTGAAAAAAATTTCCCCTCCTTAAAAAAATCTGTTCCCAAAACACGATTCTATAATATTTTCTCGATAGAAAAAAATCGCATCAAATTTTTATTAAAACCTTAAAATCTCAATATATTATATATATAATTAATAGAAGTTAAGATATAGATAGTGTTTCAAAATAACGCATTTTTTTATTGAATACTAGTTGTAATTAATTTATACTATTTTTTTTTATTTCTTAGTAAATGTTGTTATGTTCCCAAAAATTTACGACTTCGGCGGGGATCGAACCCGCGCCCCACCCTTGTTCGAGTCCCGCCTTAGAGATAACCAGAGTGCGGGTAAGCACTATAGCAAAAATCCTTGTTCATGTAAGTTTGAATTCAAATTAAATAATTTTCTTACCTGTTCAATCAGATTATCCTTGTGCTTATACTCGGTGAAATCATCGACATAAGCGGCATTTTCCATGGCTGCTAGCACACCCCTCCACACCGTTGTATAATGGTCACCGTAGTGTGTACGTTTAGAAGGCGCACGTAACGCTGCGGCGGCGTTAATGCGAACCTTTAGATTCTTGCACTCTTTGGTAAGTTGGCAGAGGTTGGAGAAGAGTTGATTCTGAAATAATATTACGTAATTAAATGTTGAATTCAAAAAATCTAAATAAATAGTGCTGGACAATTCACACAGCATTATCTAGCCCCAAGTTAAGCAAAGCTTGTGTTATGGGTACTAGATAACTGATATAAATAATACAATACATAGATAGATATTTTTTATTATACATAGAAAATGACCAGAACACCCTGAACAAATGCCTGCAGATCGTATAAACATTTGTCCCGGGGCGGGAATTGAACCCGCAACCTTCTGCGTCGCAGGCAGACCTTCGCCCACCGCGCCACATCGGTCGTCACTATATGTATGAAACGGATATGCCTCTGACTCCTCACGACAAAACACGGCACAACAGTGACGTTCTACCTTAAGGGGGCACCTATGACGCCATTTTGTGAAAAGGACAGGCATAGGATTTCGCGTACATGGGAGCGGGACAGAGCAGAGCGGCGTAAGCGCAATAATAAATGTTTTGCTTCTATAAATCTATTAATTAAGACATTAATTAGCAAAAATACGCCAAGGATTCCCTAGGTACTCTATTATTTAATTCGGTGATGTGATGACAATAACAAAATCTTGTGTTTGATAGTTTAGGAGAAAAAAGGTATTATAGTAACTTAAAAAAAGATGGTACTTCACACAATTATTTATCTTTTTTTTTCATACGCTGGAGACCTGCCTTGTATCGCATAGACTATTTTATTTTTTTCCAAGCTTTCCCTATAAATATTTATAGAAAAAAAAAGTTTTTAACGTAACCCAATTGACGTCAATTCTCACACACCCACGCCTTATTATCTAGTTTCCAGTACACACCTGCCATCCACTCAGACAAGTAAAAAGCTGATCGTTCTTCATAGCGTTTCCCATAGCATAACAAGCGTTCCACCGTACTTTCATATTGGTGACTTTGCAGGCGCAATCCAAAAGCTTCCCTATTGCCGTCTCGCATAAGGTTTTCAATTGCGGCTTTCGGAGTAGATTCTCGTTGTTTATGAGTCGTAGAAGATTGCCTAAGCCTCTGGTTGCGCTCATTTTGACCTGAAAATAAAAATAAATTCTAAAATAGATCAGCTAGGTAACTGTTGTCGTGGCGGTCGCGTTAGAATTGACCTCTCCGGCTCAGTGAACGACAAAAGAGCAGAATAAGGGAATCTATAAATAATAAAAAATGCTGGACAAAGCATCATTTTAATTTTTTTAATTTTTTTATTTATTTATTGAGAAAGGAACGCCAACAAAGTATACAAAGACGATCTCCATGGCGCGATGGACGAAGGTCTGCCTGCGACGCAAGAGGTTGCGGGTTCGATTCCCGCCTCGGGACAAATTTGTGTACCATCTCAGACATTTGTTCAGGATGTTCTGGTCGTTTTATAAGTATAATAAAAAATAATTATGTATTGTATTATATTATGTATATCAGTTAGTATACTAGCTCTGCTTAGCTTGGGGCTAGAAAATGCTGTATGAATTGTCCAGCACTATTAATTGTTTATTTATAGATTTTATCATTCTTATAGATAGGTAGACTTATAGTAGTAGCTAGTATAGTATTATTTAATAATATGTGATATTAGTATAGAGCAGGTCCTAATATATACGCTAATAACAGGCGGAGACAACATTTTTCACGAAATATTTTTAAAAACCTAATAAACTATCTAACATAATTTTATACTATAGTATTTTATATAATTAGATTAAATCAAAAGGTATACAGGTAGAAAATATGAAATATGCTATTAAACTTATGAAACATTATTAAAAGATAGCTAATTATTATTCGGGCTCCATCTGAAAACCAGCGTAGGATTGGGCTTAGCCTAAATGCTACACATGCTGAGGTGGGGACCCTTTTTTTACCCATTTTTATGTTTTTTGTTATTGTTTCATTAAATTTTTCTTTGTTTAGTTTTATCTGTAGTAATAGTACCTAGTATGTAAGTCATTTTATTATGTATCTTTGGGTTAAAATAAATATTTTTCTTCTTTTATTAAAATTCAACACTTTTTCGAAATTTGGATAACATCTGGCAAGTAAAAAAATCAACTCCGATGGAGTAGTCCAAACCGCCTTCAAAGATTTTATTGATTCCCGTCCGAATGATTTTTTTAGTAAAGGTATCAATAAACTACCTATGAGATGCCAAAAGTTCATAAATAGCAGTGGCACAAGCTTTGATTAATTAAATATTTTATTTAAAAATCGACTTTATGTTCCTGTAATACAAAACGTCAATTTCATAAGTAACGACTCAATATATGCGCAAAAATAAATAAATGCTGCAAACCATAACGCCTTTTATTCTCAAGAACTTTCCTTGAAGTTTACCAAATCCAACGCTATTTTTAAAAACACTGCTTAGGTATCATAATAATAGATCCATAACAAGATACAATTTTGAAGGTGTGTGTAACTTTGGATGTAAACATTTCGCTATGTTTACTGTCACGTCAGCCTTCGAACCTAAGTGATTAGACGGGGTCGGTAAACAGTTCAAATAATGAACAACGTCCACCATACGGGTACGAACCAAGCGTCAGCGATGCAATCTCTTCTTCTTGAATGAATGTATTCTTTATTAATGGCAACGTTAAAACTTTTAATGAACATTAAATTCTTTTATAACTAACTAAACCATGATTCGATATATCCTGCCAATAAAAACTCAATAAAAACTAACTCGCAGTGACGTTAGTTCTTCCGTGATCATGGCGCATGAAAATATTGGAAAACAAAAATCGAATAATGGTATATATATATTATATATCCCGTTATAAATGACTTAATAATAATGGCAACGTGTCTGGTTAGAAAATTCTGCCAGTGTCAAGTAATGGAAAATAATTATAAATTGTATGAGTTAACAAATTATGAAGATTGGCTGATATTTTTACCAGAGCCTAGTTCGTTATCCAGCAGGGTACACCACGTGCAGGTTAAGTTGACTTGGGAGACGAAATGTTGGAGTTCTTCTTACATATGGCTCTGAGT
This sequence comes from Eupithecia vulgata, assembly GCA_946478455.1. Classification (NCBI taxonomy): domain Eukaryota; kingdom Metazoa; phylum Arthropoda; class Insecta; order Lepidoptera; family Geometridae; genus Eupithecia; species Eupithecia vulgata. The sequence continues at coordinate 9,473,071 of OX297873.1, read as the reverse complement.
CTGGGTGATACAATTCTGCTAATGCCAGTTTCAGATTGCGCATTTAAAAACGAAAAGGTTCATAATTTTTAATGCGGTCTCAGCGTTGAACTGGGCGCTGTCACATGTGACAAGGTGGAAATTTGGCCTTAGCTGTTAACACTCGGCGTGTTAAGAGCCTATACAGTCTCAAGTTTTTGCGAAAAGGATAGACATAGGATTTTGCGTTCATAGAAGCGGGACAGGGCATGCCAAAACCACGCAACGCAAGCCCAAAATTTAAGTTTTAGCTTATTATCTATTAATTATGACTTTATTTGAAAAAAATCGAAACATATGAAATGTTCTTTACACTTAGTTCTATTACCATGCTTATTATCATGATCTTAACTTCTGTATTTATTGTTAAATTAAGGTTTTAGTTACACCAGTTTAAAGTCGCCCAGCGAGCTATGGAGAGAGCTATGCTCGGAGTTTCTCTGAAGGATAGGATTCGGAACGAGTACATCCGACAGAGAACCAAGTTATCGATATAGCTCAAAGGATTAGCAAGCTGAAGTGGCAGTGGGCTGGCCATATCTCGAGAAGAACCGACAACCGCTGGGGTAAACGTGTTCTTGAGTGGAGACCGCGACTCGGCAAACGTAGTGTAGGACGCCCTCCGACCAGGTGGGATGACGATTTGCGAAAGACTGCTGGCAGATGCTGGATGCGGCAAGCTGAAGACAGGGCGCTATGGCGCTCATTAGGGGAGGCCTATGTCCAGCAGTGGACAAATATATGCTGATGATGATGATGATGATGGTTTTAGTAAAAATTTAGACTAAGTTGGTAACTTTGCTATTTTTTTCTATAGAGAAAATTATATGTAATCGTGTTTGCTAAACATATGATCGATAGAGTAAGTGCTGAACTAAAAAAAATATACAAAAAAAATATACATAATATTGTGAATTCTGTCTGCTGCCACTGCCTGTGTGTGGACAGTGGACACCGAGCTTAATTCTAAAACAAAATTTGTGACGTCAGAGTGACTAATGCACGAGTAGATACCTACTACTACCACTCCCTGCATCATTAGGGTATTGATTACTTTATTTCTAGTAACGATGTAAAGCTTTCTTGGTAATTGGTTGTAAAACCTTCCAACTTATTTTTGAGTTTTTAGTATTTGTATTTTTTACACATATTTTTTCTTTTTTATCTTTAATTTAACTACATATTTTATTAGAAGTGACGCGGCAGGGCGGACGGCAGCGCCCGTGTGGCAAATCAAATCAAATCAAAAAGTCTTTATTTCCATAAATACAAAAATGTACACTCAGAAAAGGTCAAATTCTTCTTATCTCTAAGAGGACCTTTGTGAAGAAAAATAAATCATTTTATTATTATTATTGTATAGCAGGAAAGTGCCTGAAGATGGTTCGAGAAAAGGGTTCTCGGTGCTGGCCGTCTAATCGACTTGGCAAGGCCACTACCGGCTCTTCACATTATTGTTTGCAATAGTCTACAGTTAGCTCAATTGTTTCTATTGTAAATACTAGTTTTAATTATATTCTATTATTTGATATTAATTTTCTTTCTTAATAAAGGTCTTTATAGTTATTAATATAACCAGTTTTACCTTATCATTGTCCAAAACACACTGGATGCTGACTTCAAGTAACCGGAGCAGAAGGTCATCGTCGATGTCATCGCATTCCGGATCGTCCCTGTTTCACAATGATTCGTTAAAACAACGGTCAAAGAGTGTCGAAGAACGTTAAAAGGGCACTCTGTAGGCAGGCTACAATTTTTATCACAAGTTTCTAAGTAGTGGCAAAAGAAGTAAAAAGTACCCCTCACTGATTAAGACGATTAAGAGATGACAAATGGTAATTTATTTTATTAAGATACGTTTTGGGCCTCTCCTCCAAATCAATGTAAATTTAACAAGGTTTTTACTTTCAGAGGCGAACCCAAGTTCTCTGCTGTACTTTATTGGTGAGTGAGGCTTAAATAAATAAATATTCAATCTTTTGTGGTGAATGTTAGATGCAGAGATGCGAAAACAGAGTTTGGTGGCCACAAGAGCAACTTCGCATCTCTGTATAACTAAACAAAATGAAATAATTTTAGAGACAATAAAAAAATCAAATGATAAGTATCATATAAATAGCTTAACGGATTTTTTAAAAATTAAAAGGAAAAGAAGCAAAATAGCCAATGCTTTGTGGTGATTTTGAGAGGCCGAGATGCGAAAACAGAACTTCGCATCTCTGTCTAAACTAAGTAAAATAAAACTATTTAAGGGGCAATCAAAAAGCTTTTAATAGGTTTTTCAAACTGCTCAATGGATTTCTTAAAAATATTTTTTTTTACTTAAAAGTAATAATGAACAGGTGGCGGCGCTAGTGTGCCTTAACTACGAACCATGTTTATAATGAAAGAAAACCAAAGATTTAACCAACCTTCGCGCTTAGAAAATTATTGAACTTTGTCTTGAATGTCTAATATATAATGTCTATATAATGTATATTATCAGACTGATAGATATCACCTGATAAGATACTCCTCTTAGAGAGGACACCCAGTTATTTAGTGATACAAGATTTGGTTTTCCAAACAACTCTTAAATTTTTTGATAAATTTAAACTATTTATTAAGTTATCTGAACTTACATGTTCAAAACCAGAGCATCACTAAGATTTCCCAACGCCCAAGCCGCTTTGGTCCTCACGACTAAAGTAGGTTCGGCTAATGCTCTCAGTATGTTTTCCCCGCAGTCACTCACGAAGCCAATATCCTGCAAACATGAAAATTTGAGAAATAAGCAGGTACTTTATTCTTACTTGGTGCAATGAACTGGTAAAATCAATCTAAAAATGGCAAAACAAACAAACAAGGTATGTTCCTGCTAAAAGATAATCAAACATACCCTATGTACGTACATAGATAGCTACGCGTCGCCTACAAGAGGATTACATGTCTTTCGGAAACCTCATAATATTCTATTAGACAATAAATAATCTAAACTAACCATAGCCAAAGCGCACACAGCGGCCACCTTCTCCGCCGCTTCATTATCGTTGAACGAACCCACCAGTAATGTACAGCACGATACTGGTGGGTTCGTTCAACGATGATGAAGAAGGGAAATTCACTCTCTAAGAGGAGTAAATTCACATCTCAAAACATGATTTAGGTGGTATAATATAGGTAAGTTTGTGAGTGAGGCGGTTATGGAGCACAAACGTCTCCCAGCGTCCTAAACATAACAGCCGTGGCCAGAGCAGCCGCCCTCACCGCCGGTTTCTTGTCGCTGCATGAACCCACCAGTAACATACAGCATAGGAAGCATTCGCAACCGCGCACTGCAACCGCCCTTACTGCCGGTTCCTTGTCGCATGAACCCACCAGTAACATACAGCATAGGAAGCATTCTCATCTCGAGTACGACTCAGGTGACATTTGTTTAGGAGTCAGCTGAGTATAAAAAGGAGCACAAACCTCTCTCAGCGTTCTAAACATGACCGCCATAGCCAGAGCGCGCACCGCAGCCGCCCTTACTGCCGGTTCATCGTCGCTGCACGAGCCGACCAATAAAGTACAGCAGAGGACTTGGGTTCGCCTCTGAAAGTAAGAATCTTGTTGAATTTACATTGATTTGGAGGAAAGGCACAAAATATTTTTAAACTTGTTGTCTGCCCCGGTTTTGCACGGGTATACCCGAACGAAGGCGAAACGAAACAAAATTTTCTATTGCCTATTTTCATCACGGATAATGTAGGATTGTAATGGTGAAAGAATTTTTCAAGTCGGTTCAGTAGTTTCGGATCCTATTCAATTGAAACAAACAAATCTTTCCTCTTATAATATTAGTATAGTTTTTTTAGGCATTTTTATACAGGACTAGTTTCTGCCCGCGGCTTCACACGCGTTGGGTCTATAAAAATATTGAAAGGTTATTTCTATGCCACGGAAAACGTTCTATGGGGGGAAAAGTAGCCTGTTTTTGATTCCAGGCTCAGAACTACATTTAAGCAAAATTTCAGCACGTCTGTTGTCAGTAGTTTTGGCGTGAATAAGTTACAAACAGCCATCGTCAATAAAACCTCCATCTTACTAAACATTCAAACGTTGGCATATATGATCTGATGGTACATGGTGAATCTAAGAGGGTCAAATGAAATGAGGTAATATGTTTTAAGAAAGAATGCTTTTGATTTGATTTGACATTTGTGTTTTTGATGATTTAAAAAATTATCCAGCAGCCAAAAATACTCCACTTTTGGGCTTAAAATTCTCAAATATTGGTCAAATACCAATTTTACCAATGGTGGACCACCATTGGTCCATCCGCAGAACAAGGCAGCCACACCATTTTTTCCCCGTAATATAATTTCATGGATTATCAGCCTAAAGTAAAGCCGGATTTGTATGCTTTCTAAAAAAACATTCCAGAAGTAGTTAAGTAAATTACCGGTAGCTCTTTAAACGCTCGCTCCCCGACATTGGCTATACAGTCGCAGACTACGGCCTTGGCAGGTGAATTGTCGTGGCATTGCAGCACGGACGACAGTGGCGGTAAGAGCTTCTCCCACATGTAGACGCAGTGGTTCAGAGAGGGCGCCTGGTCGGTTTGTTCTGCAAATAAATGTGTTTTTTAGAAGTATCTCGCTTGCTATATGCCCATTTTGGCATTGTACTAAGAGTTTTACAATCTTAGAATGATAAAGAGATTTTAATGAAAATTTGTAACCAAACCGCATGCCCAGCGTGGGGATTATGGGCATTACCTCTCATGAGATATGAAAATCAGAGGCAGGCTTGTCCAGTAGTGAACCATTATAGGCTGTTGAGGTGTCAAAAGTATCAAGACGGATACCAATTTATCAATCTCTCCGTGTAAATAGCACCGTACGCAGTTAGTGCGTACTAGCGTACGGTGCTATTTACACGGAGTTTCTTGACGATCTGCAACGATACAATTGTGATAGTGAAGCGATTGATGATGATGATGGTTCCTTATTAATAGCAATATGTTTCTGGTTAGACATAATTCTGCCAGTGTCAAGTAATGGAAAATAATTGTTAATATGTTATGATTATGAGTTTTCAGATTTGATATTTTCACCAGAGCCTAGTTCTTTATCTAACATGGGATACCACGTGCAGGATAGGTTGGTTGGCAGACGAGATGTTAGAGTCCCTCAAAGCCTCGTAAAGCGATTGATTAGCAGAATTCAGCCCGTGCTTACTCTCAAAAATCGCTTGAGCTCATCAAACTTGAGACTACGTCAATCTGAGTTACGTATGAGCATTCGGAGGTAAATGTTATACTTATAAGTTTTTCAAAACCAGCCTAGTTACCTAATTTCTGTACAGCATCACCGATCATGCTGACTGTCCTAGCAGCCTGCAGCACCACATCCTGATGCTCGTAGTGCAGCATCTCACACAGAATGTCGCCCAGCAACGTGAGGTGCGGCTGTAAGAGATCCGGGAGGTGGTGGAATGCGATGGCGGACAGCACTTGAAGAGATTCCAGCATCACTGGGATTACGGATGGTTTGCAGCGCTGAAAAAGAGAGGTTTTATAGACGTATTGATGTATTTGAATTTTAGAAGTCGTGTGGTATCGGCTTAGTATTTGCACCACCCAATTGTTGTGAGAGGTGACTAAGTGACATACATGACGTGTTTATAGTTTATAAATAGGTTTTCTGACCAGGGAGAGGCATTTGTTCATAAGTGGGATACACCAGGCAAATTGTAATTGCCATTTCTAGTATGTAGCGTTCAAATATCAAAGTCCTTATTTCCTTTGGACCTTACAGGACTCTTGGACACGTCACAAAAAATCAAATTGCATAGAAAAGTAAAAGTAAAACTAGGAAATAAAGTGATTACTTTAATTTTTGGTTCATTTCAATCTTTTTAAGGTAAGGTAAAGAAGTGAACAAGAAACCTTAACCCTGTTAGAATTATTAGTTTTCGAGTTGGGAGCAAAAGTCGTCCCAATTTTTTTTATCGTCTAGCTAGATAATCTGATATTTTGTAGTAGGTAAGCATTTTTACAAAGGACACGTTTGACAAGTTGTTTGAATTTATTCATCGATAATTTTTGCAACTCACTTGGAGTTTTGTTGTAGAAGCGTATACATCATCATCATCATCATCATCATCAGCCTTTTTCAGTCCACTGCTGGACATAGGCCTCCCCTAATGAGCGCCATAGCGCCCTGTCTTCAGCTTGCCGCATCCAGCATCTGCCAGCAGTCTTTCGCAAATCGTCATCCCACCTGGTCGGAGGGCGTCCTACACTACGTTTGCCGAGTCGCGGTCTCCACTCAAGAACACGTTTACCCCAGCGGTTGTCGGTTCTTCTCGAGATATGGCCAGCCCACTGCCACTTCAGCTTGCTAATCCTTTGAGCTATGTCGATAACCTTAGTTCTCTGTCGGATGTATTCGTTGCGAATCCTATCCTTCAGAGAAACTCCGAGCATAGCTCTCTCCATAGCTCGCTGAGCGACTTTAAACTGGTGAAGCGTATACATTGCTATCTAAATGATACATTAATCTTCTGTAGCCTAGTTGTGGGCACAGCGAGTTTATGTAAATTTCTAGTATTTAAATTATGTATGTCGCTATTATTATAGGTATGTCGTTTTCACTTTCGGCCGTACAACCAGGTCAGTCATTATATTGCAGAAAATAAGTGAAATTGTTGAAAAAGGAATAGAAATATGGGTGGTAAATATGGTACCATATTTTTGAGAAAATAATCCACATCGGATGCTGGCTTTTATTTCAGTCACAGAATTAGCATTGCCAGCAGTGACGGCTTATATAGGAAATGTATATCATCTTAAATGTGAATGTGAAATATTAGTTGTAAGTTGTAATTGTTTCATTCTGTTTTTGTAATTATCTTGTTAACAAATGTTAGTCTGAGTAGGCAACACTGTCATTAACGTTACTGGAAATTTTTTTTTTAAATCTAGGTGTTTATTGCTAATGTTACTTACATTCACTTCATTCCCCCGAAAAACCCATCCCATATTTTTAAAGCAGATATCCAATATCCAGGTCCTAAAGTAGCTACACTCTTCAGTCACGTTATCCACGTCACTTCCTTCTGGGACTGTGAACATCTCATCATCAGAATAACCTTCTTCGAAGTCCTCACAGTCACTATCACTTTTAACGATGGAGATTTCACTAGTTTTTACGTTTAGAGGAACTGTGTCTTTCTCTATCGAAGTAAGGACTTCGTCTTTTTTCGAGTCAACGGACAGGACGCAACCCATTGTGATCAGAGCACCAACTTGGAGAGTGAAATCTGGGAAATAAAAATTTACGTTTAGATAGAAATAGTTTAGGATTGGATCAAACGCAAGCTTCGGCCAAACGTGCGCGTCAAGCACACAGAAAACTTTCACGAAATGGCACGCATTGCGGTCTAAGAGTTTTGTTGACCGTCCCAATTCGTGTCCTGTTTTCCGTGTGTTTGACGCGCAGGTTTTGCCGAACGGGCTGAGACCACTAAGCTATTTTTAGTTTCGAGTTGCAAGAAATGCGTATTTTTACCTAATTATTTTTACCGAAAATGAAGACTGCGTGTGGCACAACCAGACTTTTTGACTTTTTCTGTGTCTATCAACTCTTTACTAAAGTAAAAGTCGCGCGCTTTAATACGCCTAACATGTACTTGCTCTTGGGGTGCTTTTCTTTGAAACCCACAGAGAAATACTGATTGTTACTACAGATCTACAACATTTTACTTTAGTACTTTAAACTAAAGTAACAAGTTAAGACTTGTGCAGCTACAAACACTGAAATTTCATGCTCTACTCACCTCGATGGACTAAAAACTTTCTGGTAACCTTTACTAGGTCACTTATAAGTCCTTCTTGCATCTTATGGTATGGCGTCGCTTGCACTAACGCGGCACAGCATTTCAGTGTCACTATAATCACCGCGTGAGTTCTCTCGCTCTCTAAAATACTGCTCAGTATTTTGTGCATGCAGATGATCATATATCCGAGCGAGACAGAGAATGGAATAAAAGAGGTGGTATCTTTTTTGCTGTGGATAATTAACAATCATAAAAGTTCGTATCTTATTCTCACCATGATTGCTTAAAACTAGATATTAATTAAGAAAATTAGAATAACTGAATAAAACAATTACACCTAGTATTTACACATACTATTATATATATTTCTAAAAATATAAGCAGAAGGCATGGTGAACTGCAGGCAGCATTCTGGACACATCCACGGTCAATGGAAATATATCAAATACTTTTCAATCATCATCATCAGCCTATATTAGTCCACAGCTGGACATAGGCCTCCCCTAACATACTATTCAATGCTTTTCATAATCGTAGGTTCGCTTTTTCGAGACAAGGACGAGCGAACACCGCGAGGTGAAGGCGAGAGATCCCTCTCTCGCAAGAGCCGGCCCGCGCGCTATTTCACTGCTTTTTATTTATAAATTTGTTATTGCACTAAAATAATACTCCTGCAAAAAAATAAAATCATAATCGTCTAAAGTGTTTAGTCAAGTATTTTATACAACATTTAATTAAAATATGTTTGTGAATTAACTATAGCAAATGAAACTGGTTTTTCGTAGTAAAAATTAAAATTTAGAGGAAACTGCGATTTTTTGCTATTGAGTCAAGTTGAGTCAATCGTGTTTCGACTCCCATAACTTACTAACTAAAATCCTAAACATTTGATGATTATCAAAGAAGCACAGACTAGAATCTAGTCTGTGCTTCTTCATCTAGTCTTTGTCTTGCTTTCGACATCTAGTCTTTGTCCATCTAGTCACTAGATGGATAAAGACTAGATGTCGTGCAAATTAAGTTATCAAGTAGTTATTTATTAGGCAATTAAGTTTTGTGTATAAGAATTATTGGTACCAATTAACACCTGAAAAACGATTTCTTTATATTCATTTATTATTATGCGGCTAGTTCTGTTTTTAAAATAAGTAAATTTTATTCTTTTATTCGTCATCAGCCTATATTAATAAACTGCTGGACATAGGCCTCTTTTATATGTATAGTAAATATAATTACCAAGATTCAGCATGTGACAAGTACACTCTGGACCCAGATAACAGTGATAATATCACGCTTAGGACACTGGCCCTGCTGCTTGCAATGGGGTCTACCACAGCTGCATATGCAAGGGTTTTCTTAGCAGGGCCTTCTGTCAGCCACTTACTTGGCTCTGGTGAATCTGGGAGTAAGGCCCACCAGTAGCCGAACATTTCTTTCTTTTCTCTAACCTGAAAAAGAGGGAAGTACCTCAGCTATACCTTAGCCAAATATCTTGTAGAATATTTGCAAACACGACACCACGACACAAATACCTAACTAAAATTCACTTCGTCGGCGTCGAGTGTAGTTGTAAGCAATACTTAATGATAGAATGATCACAAATCGACAAGTAATGTAAATTGCGAATGCAAGGACGCGGCGACAGAGTGACTTTGGTTAAGTATGGGCAGTTTGTTAACATTCTACAAGGAGTTTGGCTAAGGTATAGTATTCGTGATTGCGATTTTCGTTACCAAAAACCATAGAGGCGAATAGAGTAGCGTGAAAGACCAATGAAAAGAAAAGTTAAAGGAGGCCTACACATAACAGTAGGTAAAATAGGCTATAGGATTATTCATAAGTGATTGATAACATACCAGAAGGACAAAACAATCATAAAAACAATACCTTTACTAAAACAAGCAGCAGATTCGAAGCACTCTGCCTTACTCTTGACCGTAAAGCAATGAGCTTAGGCTCCCCGGTCTCCACATCAGACATATCCGAGTCACTGGTCAGATTCCAGTTCTTAGCTCTCTGCGGTTCTAGGTAATTACAACTCGCTGGTTTGTAAGCAGAGCTGTTTTCAAAGTTATCAACATCTTTCATGAGACTACGGTCTGATACTGGTATCTCTTTTTTGAGGCTTTCTATTGCATTGTTACGCTGCTTTCTGAGCCTTTGTTTCTGAAAAAGTTTGAAAAGATGGCTTTATTCGCTATTACTGATTAAAAGCAAAAAATCATTTCAAAGCAGACTTTTAAAGATTTAAATAAAAGCATGTGTTGTCTGATTAATTGATTATCTATTCGACATCGTAGCGGTCGCATCGAGTCGATGGATGGAGGCGGCTCAGGACCGCTCTTTGTGGATATGGGGGATGAATATGTCCAGCAGTGGATGTGTATTGTGTATGGGCCGATATGATGATGGTGATGTTTGATTCTCTTTTGGTGAACACCAGCATAAGTGTTAAAGTTTCTGCATACGTAACGTGTCCCAGACCAAACGTGACATACAAAAGTACAATATTTGCGATGTAAGTGTGAATTAGAAAATCAATTTTAATGCAATAAAACACAATTTTTTTAAAATATTTTTTGACGAATATCAAACGTTTAGGATTTAAGTTAGTAAGTTATGGGAGTCGCAACACGATTGACTCAATTTGACTCAATAGAAAAAAATCGCAAAGTTTCCTCTAAATTTTAATATTTATTACGGAAAACCAGTTTCATTTGCTAGTTAATTAACATATTTAAATGAAATGTCGTCTAAAAAATACTTGACTAAACACTTTAGACGACTATGGTTTTATTTTTTTGCAAAAGATTATTTTATAGCAATAACAAAGTTATATATAAATAAAAATCAGTGAAATTGCGCGCGGGCTGTCTCTTGCCTCTCTTTCTCACCTTCACGCACGGTGTTCGCTCGTCCTTGTCTCGAAAAAGCTAACCTACTTCGCCTTAATAAAAATATTAAAAAATAGGTTAACTTTAAGGCTTGATCATATTGTGTATTGTACAGCTTAATTTATTGATTTATTTAAATCTGTTGTAATTGGGAAGTTACCTTGCCTCCTTTAGTGTTCTGAACTATTGGTGTCGCCGCAATGGTCTGTTGTGCAGGCATTATCCTCTCTGGCTTTGCACCCATGTTCACAAGCCCATACAGAGTAAAGTACTGACAAATGCCAAGCACTTCTGGCAAGGAAATATCAACATTCAAATCATTGAAATAGAGTTGAGATAAAGCTCTCAATGCTGATATAACGAGCTGTAAAAGGAGATTCATATTAAGAACAGATTGACAGATTTATGAGTGAGTAAAACTAAAATTTTAATTATTTGCTACCCATACCTTGCAATACATAAATTCATCTTGAGAAATAGTGGATCCTGTCATTAACAAATTAACAACAGAGCTGGAGACCTTTTTCTTCACAGAAGGTTGTAACACTTCAGTATTTTTAGTTTCATCTACAGTTGAGACTAAACTGGCAATACATTTTAGAGCTAAGATGCAGTTTTGCAAAGGGTTTTTCACGGTGAGAGTGGGTTTTTTCAAGTCTAGTAGATTCAGTAGGATTCCTTGGCTGCCTAACAATTGTTCCACAAACTGAAAAAATTAAATAACGCTAAATTAGTGAACATTGTATGCACTGGCGTCAGCGAGCTGCCGGCCTTCCTAGAAGACATCGCGTGGGTAGATTAGCAGCCCCCCACCCGACACACAAAAGGGCCCACCTGTGGCCTAGTTGCGGAAACCAGTCCAAGAACAAGTAACAAGTAAGTAGTGAACATTGTATTTATAGAGTTTTATTTTTATTCTAAAAATTCGATGGGTTTAACATTATAGCAATATGGTACTAGGTAGATACAAAAATTTTGAAAAACTGGCGTAATCCCCTTTTGTTCTTCGTATACAGGAGGCCTGGATTTGTGATAGTGGATAATAGGTTATTTTACTCTACATGAGAAAAAAAGATATTAAATTTTAGGTAGTAAACTAAAAAGTATCAACTGTCAGCACATTTACTAAGGTAATCTACACAGCAAACTGATATTATGATCACAGAGCAATATTCACTGTGTCCAGAATTTTTATCAAACTACTTGTGAAACTTAAAAATGTAAATTTTAAATGCATTTTATAACAATTAAGTAATGATTGAATAAAATTATTGTATATTTTAAAGTTTAATAACACTATAGAATCTAATTGAGTCACTTTCCAAAAAGGGGTGTAATAGGTACCCTAAAAATAAAATACATTCATGCCAGGATTAAAAATAATATATACAAACCTCATCAGTAGCTAGCGGATAGGATTGCAGTATGCACTGCATATTGTGAAGAATATCAGGCTGTATTATATCAGAGCATGTCCTCAAACATTCCACATGCCAAAAAATCACTTTCTCAATAAAATCACTCGGTAACTGAGTCTTCTGTTTTACTATGATGCTGTTCATCAAATGTGATGTTTTTGCCGTGATAAACTCATCACCAGCTTTAATGTTAAGGCACAGGGCGGTGATTAAAGTAGATGCATCCTGTAAAGAAAAAATTGGCAATTACTTTTTAGAATAGAATACATAATAAAACTTTTTTATATAATAATTTTTGTGTCTGGGCAAACACACAAAAATTATTTATGCAATGTATGTGTATGCTTTAAATACTTTTTATAAAACTTTTATAAAATAAATAAATAATGCTGGACAATTCACACAGCATTATCTAGCCCCAAGGTAAGCAGAGCTTGTGTTATGGGTACTAGATAACTGATATACGTAATATTATACATTACATAGATAGATATTTTTTATTATACATAGAAAACACCCAGATCAACGGAACAAATGTGAAAAATAAACTTACTACTTAGTGGTTTATTTTTCACTTCTTCCACTAGTAGACAAAAACTATAACATAATTATAATTATATAATATTTGATTAATAATTACTATTTATAAAGCTACAAAAGCTATATAGTATACAATTTGACTAGTAAAGTGCTTATTTTGTAAGTCTAAAATTAGGTATTGATTTTGATTTTTTATTTTTAGGTGTGATAGAAGGATCAGAAGAAATAACTTTGGATAAACTTTTAACAGAATACAACAGCTGAACTAACATTTTTATTTTGGGGTTAGAAACCCTAATAAATAACCCAAAAATGGTGTAGGTAACTTTATAAATAATTCGTCGTAAAGTTTATTACAAGACCTAATAAGTAGATAACGAGCTGTTATAAACAGGTCTAGCTGCAGAAAGTGTGAGCTTTAATGAAAATCAGATTGTTATTATATGAACTAAGCAAGGACCAAGAAGTATCACTTTCACTTACATGTTTTCTCACAAATAGCTCTCCTTTATAGGGCTTTGAATTAAGGTCATCGATTAGTGAATTTACTCTGGATTTATTGTAGTCTTTTAGGTACAGGAGGTTGCATAGCTCCCCACAAAGCAGTGAAAACTGTTGCGGTAAGCTACCTTCCATTTCGGTAGCAAATTTACAAATATAGCAAAAATCTATGATATTTTTTGTCCTTAGGGGTGTACTAATGAAAGAAATAATAAAGAAACTAGTTTTCTCCGTGTATATGATGCGTAAACATAACAGCGGGACGGAATCGAAAACAAAACAAACTCAAAAAACTTTGTTGATTTTGTTTGACATTGACAGTTACACTTATGACATTGAACCCCTTTTTTTATCTTTGTTGAACAGGCTATATTATTTAGCTTACGAAATAACATTATTTCATCTGAGCTAATGTTCCCGGAACAGAAAAAACAAGTGGAAGTGACAAGAAGGCATGGCATGCGTGCCATAATTATGCGTATTACGATTAACTGATCTCAGTCGTGTTCTTACATCCATCGCGTCGAGTTGCTAGCAAGAAACAAAGAGAAAAAGGAGAAGAAGTTCAACGTCATCATCAAGAATCATAATATCTTTATTTTTTGTATTTATTATAATAATCGAAGTTAAAATGCCTGCCCATGAACGCAGTCACCGTAGTCGAAATCGGCTGGGAGATATCATCATCATTTTTTTTACGACAGGTTTAGGAGTGAGGAAATATTCCTTGCTTATTTAGATGGAATGAACTTCAAACGTTCTTACGTATTTCTGACCCTAGAATGGACCAGAAACACGAGAATGTTTGTAGCCCACCTAAATAATAAGTAAAGAATATTTACTTACTCCGTCAAAACTTTAACACAATTATTATAGGTTGTGAATTTATATTTTTGTAAACAAAAAATAAAATACCTGAATAGTTGACTTTTAAACATTCATTAGGCTTACAAAATAAAATAGACTCAGTAAAGGAAAATAATGTAAATAAGTATAAAATACCTACATTAGAGAATAAAATTTTCGTCGTCGACTGGCACAAGTTCATAGAAAATGGCTTACGGTTTGCGGCAAATTAGTTTTATTGCTTGTGGAACATAGAAACAATTTTAAAACCACAAAAATATTTCAGTTTCGCGCCAACCTGCGGCGATAATAAATAAATACCTAATACTTACAGCTGTAGATGCTTGTGTCAACATTGTGATCAACAACATCATTAGAAATTCGTAATTTGCCATTGCATATCTATGCAAATTTTTTGATACCAAATCAATAAATGCACTCTTTTCAAAATGATCTGCACTTATCATTTTGTGACTTCTATATAGCTTTTGGTGAAGATCATTACAAGACCAGTTTTCATCAGGGTGGATGAATTTGGCCCATGATTCGATTCTGAAATACCTATAGGTAGAATTTCAAGAAACTAACAAAATTCAGTGATTCCTTGAGAAAGCCAAATATCATACGCAAATTATTATGATAATCCTAATGAAAATGGAGACTTCCGCTCCGTTGCAGCACTTCAAGAAACAAGAACTTATTGATAGGAAACCAAGACCTACCGGCGAACGTTCCAGCTCCCAGGTTTTGGAAAACGACTCATGGAAAATTTTTGATGCTGTTTCGTAGCTTGCAAAATTTTGGGAACTTTTTTATTACTTACGTCTAGATATTGTAGTTAATTATTGATAAGGTATTTTGTAGGCACCAATTAAACTTAATTTGTAGCATCGATCAAATCAACAGCATAGAATACCTACATCGACTACATCCATCACTAATCGAGTAGCGAAGAACATTCGAGAACGTAATCTTGATGAATAGAAACAATCCAAAATCAACTTTATGCTGATAGTATAAGGTTGATTTTGACTGACTAACTGTTCTAATAAATTATAAGTAAATTTTAATAAACTATGATTTTATGACAAAACAATGAAAAAGCTAATTATCGATGGTATAAAACACCTCCGTTATTGAGATTTTTTCGGTTACTATAATTTTTACACTCTGAAATGGAACAATACGGCATAGCTTTCGAAAAATAAATTTTTCGCGAAACGCACTATGAAAACGACTTGAGATCAGTTGAGCGTAATTATAGCACGCGTGCCACGCATAATTATAGCACGCGTGCCAAGCCTACTTAGCAATTCCAAATGTTTAGTTACAAAAAAAACTAGAAATTTTAATTTCAGCCAGAATAGTCAAATTAAATAAAATGTGGTCTTAGCATTATGTTTAATCTAGTACTATAGTTTCTTACAAATATAATAATGATAAACATGTTTTATGGGTAATTATTTTGTGACACTGGTCACATTCTGAGGAATGGAGGAAATTTCTGTCGAGGTGCATCGGTACTGCACATTGGGTACAAAATGTCATGAAATGTGCATACTTTTGTTTGTTTTGGGGGCAGAGCCAAATATTGCTTCTTATTGTCAGGTACAAGATGGTACAAGCATAGTGTAGGGTGGTAGGTACGTGAGCCTAGGATTAATATGACTCGCCGAAAAGAACATCAGCAGCGCAGCATGGCTCTTGTGACGCATAGGTACCTAGCGTGTAGTTTTGCGGCGGAAGGCCCCGTGCAATGTGTGATGTCTGGGTTTAGTTAAATAATTATAGGGATTAATAATTTAGAGGGAAAGAACTATATTTAATGCTCTTTAATGATCCATAAAAATAAAAGGATTTGCTCCACTATCTTGTCACTTTGATGGTGAATTGGTGACATTGATTGCAGTGTTTGAAAAAACAAGGTATAGTTGCGTTTAAAGATTGATCATTGAAATATTAGAGCATTTATAACGGGAGTTGGCAAGCGCTACTTTTACTAAAATCTTTCTGCCGTTTTTCGCGGGAGGCGAGGTAATACGGTACAGCACACATTTATATAATATGCATACTAATGCAGAAAAATTAAGTGTCCTTACAAACGCACACGCAAGTAAAAGCTGTGACACAACAAGCAAAACAAGCACACAATAATTATACAATGACTGTTGTTACACCATTATTGAGTTACACACTAACACGCACTACGCCTTCTACCAAGAAATCAATACTCACCTACACCTCCTACCAAGACGCTTGAAACAGTCGCCACTAGTATTCCATTTAAATCTAAATTATACAATATTACAAAACAATTGACAAAAATATCACTTACTTGTGATAGGAAATACCGTGCAAGAGCGCCTTATGACCGGCAGAGGGGTACGCCTTGCGATGACATCTCCAGTTATAAATGCTCTAAGATTGAAATAGACACTGGTAGAAAAGTGACAAACAAGACACATTGCCAAAAACAAAGAAGTCAAGTCAAGATTAATGAAAGATTGTATTTTTGTATTCTCTATTTCTCTTTGGACTGATTCTCCTCCTACTTTATTTATGGTATAAAAAATGGCGCTTTTTAGAAAAATATTGCGAATCCTACAATTTAATATCACTACCTATTTAATACGGAAAATATAGCCTTTGTATTTATATTTTATTATACCCAAAGCAAATTATGGCGCAACATAAATCTGCTATTCCTATCGAGGCAAAAGAATTCAACGTTGGAGTAACAGAGCATCCCTGGGCCAAATTGGTTAAGGATTATTTATCACAGAAAATTAAATACGCTCACAACTCAATCAGAAATCCGCAATATCCTGTAAAGATTTCTGAAAAGCAACAAAATCAATCGGACTCAAAAGAATCAGATGCCGATCGCGTACAATTCACAGTAATAGGAGATAGGGTGACCAAAGAATTTATCTTCTGCTCTAAATTGGTCAAAGGACTTCACAAATACAGATGGAAAAACTTTGAGGTTCCTGTAATAAGAGGTAGATACCTACTTTATTATTAACGACTCCTGTGGTGCGGTGGGCGAAGGTCTGCCTGCGACGCAGGAGGTTGCGGGTTCGATTCCCGCCTCGGGAAAAATGTGTGTACTTACGTTTCTGTCAACTCTGCATAAAACGAAACTGTCATAGGTCCCTCATTAGCTCCTCATAATATGTGTCGTGCCCCAACTCTTCCCGTGGGTGGCGTAAGAGGCGACTAAGCGACATACACCGGGGGGCGGGCAGCAGCGCTTCTTGCAGAATAGATCTACCACCAAACTACGATCCCAACCCGCATGCCCAGCGTGAGGATTATGGGCATTACCCCTCATGAGATAAAAACCAATAACGCGATTATCAGGGGAAGTCTGCGTTCAGCAGTGGATCATTATTATAGGCTGTTGAGGTGAGGTATTTTAACCATTCATTACGGATGCATAGATAGATATTTTTTTATTATAATAAATAGAAAAAGACTTGCCAGAACACCCGGAACAAATACCTGCAGATCGTACAAATATTTGTCCCAAGGTGGGAATCGAACCGTAACCTCCTGCGTCGCAGATGGACTTTCGCCCACCGCGCCACAAAGGTTGTTGTTTTGAGTGGCGACATCGGGTCAAAATTCGAGTCTAATTTAGTTGATGGTGGGTGATGGGGGTAGTGAGTGATGGGATGGCATACGGATGCACAGAACAATATTATGCGGATGAAATGAAGAATGAGACCTCTTGTTTACGCTCATTGCCATAGAAACCATTTGTTATCAGTGATTGTTAAATTTCTATTGCGATGATATTTTAGATACGTTTTGCGGCATCCATATCATTTCCTTGAGGACCAAACTTTTACGGGACCACCTCAAATCAACCTTTAAATAATAAATAAATAAATAAATAATGCCGGACAATTCACACAGCATTATCTAGCCCCAAGCTAAGCAGAGCTTGTGTTATGGGTACTAGATAACTGATATACATAATATAATACAATACATAGATATATATTTTTTATTATATATAGAAAACGACCAGAACACCCTGAACAAATGCCTGCAGATCGTATATACATTTGTCCCGAGGCGGGAATCGAACCCGCAACCTTCTGCGTCGCAGGCAGACCTTCGCCCACCGCGCCACATCGGTCGTTAAACTTACAACAAAGAAAGAATAATCAAAATTTAATAAGAACTGGAAAATAGTACCTATATCACCAATATTGTGTGTTGCTAGTCGTGATTTTTCAAAAGTGTTGTTATTTTAATATAAATTGGTAGGTTCAGGTCCAGGTAAAGAAGTTTTATAATCGGTCCATAAATTGACCGAGAAATCGACGAAGATACGTAGAAAAGTTCATACATATCTGTGGTTCATACCCACTGCTGAACATAGAACCTCCTGCTGAAGTGGGTTAAAAAGGTAGGTACCTAGGCTTAGACATTTTAACCCGCTGTGTACCTAGGTAATAAAAAAATATTGTTCTACAAGTTTTACTCTATGTCGGTATAAGCACTATAAAATCCTCCTTGCCTCGTTCAGTAGCGGAACATTTTTGTGCTGATGAGGTGATTTGCTAAGCATTGTTTCAGGTGTTTCTACCGTAGAATGGCCAAATGTCTGGAACGACCTGAAGGTTCGTTTTGGCACAGCGATTGGTTGTCTGCTAACATCTGTAGCAGTGTTCAAGAACGATCAGATCGTAGGTGGAGAGAAAGAACTGAAGGAGTTGGTGGAGAAACAATATATTTATCATCTATGTTTGGATTATTACAACGAGGGCGTGGCGGAGTTTTCGAGATTCATAAAATCTAGTGGAGTAAGTTTTCTCGTTTCAAGGCACAGGGATAAAACTATAGAGTATAAAAATAAATTTACAACACACACTGTTGTTTATTTGTTTATAGTTTTATCTAGATTATCCTCTTTCGGCTAAGAACACATAACCATCTATCATATTATCTTTTGCTAAAATTCCTGATATCATTACAGAGACCGACTGCTTACATGCACGTCTCCATTGATGATGCACATGTTGGAACATTAATATTCATGGTGAGTCCAGGACACCTTTAGCAGATGCATGTAAAGTAGACAGAAGGATCAATATCATAAATAAATAAATAATGCTGGACAGTTCACACAGCATTATCTAACCCCAAGTATAGCAGAGCTTGTGTTATTGGTACTAGATAACTGATACACATAATACAATACATAGATAGATATTTTTTATTATAGATAGAAAATGACCAGAACACCCGGATCAAATACCTGCAGATCGTACAAATATTTGTCCCAATGCGGGAATCGAACCCGCAACCTCCTGCGGGTAATAAAACGTGACATCTATTCAAAAGGTTTGCAAAATAAAATAAATTAATAAATATATTAAAGTTCTCTATTTTCAATCATCTGGTCTTCTAGCTATATGCAGACATAGTGCCATACACTTGTGAGAATTTCCTTCGCCTTTGCAAAGAGAAAAGGGGTGGTTATGGAGGCACTCCCGTTCACCGCATCGTCAAGGACGGATGGATTCAGTGCGGTGGATATTCTCTCGTAAGCACTCCTCTAACCAGTGAGAGCTTCATCGTTCCTCTTGACAAACGAGGGGTACTCGCTATGGCTAATGATGGAAGGTTAATTAATGAAATTTTAATAATACGCTAAAAACCGATTTTGTATTAGTTAAAGCTGTTAGACATGGATAAGGTACATCGTACGTATGGTACATATTGTATATTAATGTGCTTATACGATGTGTATAACCCGAACCCGCCATCAAGTGTTATGTATGATGTTGCGATGCCTGTGTGCCCGCTTCTTCGTCTACGATAATATGTATATCAAGCAGAGAACTAACAAATCCAGGACTTTAAGAAGGTCAAAAAAATCTTTAATAAATAATGCTGGACAATTCACACAGCATTATCTAGCCCCAAGGTAAGCAGAGCTTGTGTTATGGGTACTATATAACTGATATACATACATAATATAATACAATACATAGATAGATATTTTTATTATACATAGAAAACGACCAGAACACCCTGAACAAATGTTTGTAGATCGTAGACACATTTGTCCCGAGGCGGGAATCGACCCCGCAACCTCCTGCGTCGCAGGCAGACATTCGCCCACCACGCCACAGAGGTCGTCAATCATGCTAGCTTGTTATATACAGTTACATTTAAATTCAAGGATGATAGATAGATAGATAGAAAATACTTTTATTGCACACTTAAAACTAAAAAGCACAATTTTATACAAAACAATTATATCATAAG
Source organism: Eupithecia vulgata (assembly GCA_946478455.1). NCBI lineage: Eukaryota > Metazoa > Arthropoda > Insecta > Lepidoptera > Geometridae > Eupithecia > Eupithecia vulgata. Next base: position 9,452,763 of record OX297873.1, on the reverse strand, counting down.
TGACAATTGGCGCAATTCATTTATTCCTTAGGATATCTAACATAGATGCAGTGAGGCATGTACTTACCAACCTACAGTATTCTATCATTAAGTATATAGATGGTACAAATCAGTTACAATAAAACAATATTCAATTTTGTCATCAATCTATGTTAGTCCACAAGTGGTCATATGCAGAGGCCTATGACAGAGGTCTATGGTGCTCATTAGGAGAGCCTAATGAGCCACCATAGACTCCTGTCTTCAGCTTGACGCATCCAGCATCTGCCTGCAGTCATTCGCAGATCGTCATCCCATCTGGCCTGGGGACGTCCTACACTACGTTTACCATCATGGTCTCCTCTCAAGAACACGTTTCATGCTCTGCTTCTTTTTAGGAATAATTTTTATAAAGGTTTATCAAATCTATTGGCTTGAGAAATAACGGAACTAACGAGAGCTTTGATATTTATCGAGCGACGGATTATTTTTATTTTTTACACAGATTACGTGTGTGCATGAAATATTGTATTCTTTTATTAAATCAAAGAATAAAATGCGTGGACGAAGTATAGTGGTATAGGGCCTAGGCCTAGTTGCTAGGCTCGATCATCGTACTGCACACCTGCATCCAGTTCCTAATACTTAACTTTGACGAAATTCAGAGACAATGACTGTTCAACGCAATTCTTCGTGCTTCTCCAACCTGCGCCGTGGATGAACAACAAGTACGTCGCAATCGGACAGCTCATCGAAGGAGCCGGTACCCTGGAGAAGATAGAAAACGTCAAGACGTGGTATGAATCACCAACTTCGAAGATTATCCTTTACCGATGTGGAATTTTCAACATGGACTGCCATGACATCAGGATTAATAAAGGAGCTAATCAGTACATCGATGCACATATTGAAGATTTGAATGACTTTTCTGAAAAATTATGGGAGGTTGGTAGATTTACTTATGATGTATATGACGACCTCAGTGGCGCAGCGGGCGAGAGTCTGCCTGCGACGCAAGAGGTTGCGGGTTCGATCCCCGCCTCGGAACAAATTTGTGTACGATCTGCAGAAATTTGTTCCGTTGGTCTGGGTGTTTTCTATGTATAATAAAAAATATCTATCTATGTAATGTATAATATTACGTATATCAGTTATCTAGTACCCATAACACAAGCTCTGCTTACCTTGGGGCTAGATAATGCTGTGTGAATTGTCCAGCATTATTTATTTATTTATTTATATACATATATATACCTACGTATACTTATATGTACTTATATTTTTTGCTAATTGGCGGTATGATCCTGTTTCCAGACTTTTATTTCCGATTGAACGTATTCTAATATCTGTGATATCGACTGTTTCCGATACAAAGGGCGTACAGACCATTTCGGGCAAAATGACTTTTTGTAAAAAACTGTATAAAAAATTTGCACCTTAGATATTTTTTAAACTCATTCGTCATATTAACTTCATCTGTTATCTGAAATGGAAAGCGCTACGGCAAGAAAGGTGATAATAATTAGCTTGAAAAATTAATATTTTTCTACAAAATCGGGTCGTAAAACACCTTTTTGTAAATCACACTAGCGGTCCACCCCGGCTTCGCACGCACGGGTATATTCTATCACCTTTGTTCATCTGAGATAATGTAGAATTCTAATGTTGAAAAAAATTGTCAAATCGGTCCACAAGATGCGAAGCCTATTCAAGTCAAACAAACAAATCTTTAAGAAATAATGAATAGAGATACCCAGAGTACGGGTAAGCACTATAACAAAAATCCTTAAACAAATTTTTCCTCTATATAATATTAATAAAGTAAATACAAATTGTTAGGAAAAATTAGTCAAATGAGGGCAAATATCTCGGAATGAGAAATGGTCAGCTATATATCTTTATTTTGACATCGTAAAACTTATCTTAAAACCTACTTATTCTTATACAGAAATTCCAAGGTTAAAGTAAAAAAAAAATATTTTTTAACCATATAGTGCAAATATCTTCTTTCCTGTGGGTTTTATGCTATTTGTACTTGTGATAAATAATAACGTAGAATATTAAATTCTCCACAACTTTAAAAAAAAACATATCTTGGACCGTTTTAGTCTCAACAGCTAACCAGTTAGTCTCTAAGGCATTTATCATATGGGCCCTAGTTAAGTTACTTTGTAAGTACTTGTCTTGTGTTGCCTGAATTAAACGATTATTATTATTAATAAAGTAAATGCGGAGTAATGGCCTACCTGCAAGGATTTTTATACCTGGAGCTGGGCTTTAATTTATCCTTCTATTGTAATTTGGGAATCGATTTCTTGTGGTATCTTTGGAGGCACTATAAGTAGGTAGGTACCCTTTATTTACGTGTCTTTTTTCCAAGGTAGATTTTAAATGTAACCTAGAGCGTTTTGTTCATTGAGATACCTACCTACAATCAAAGATTTATTCTTCGTCTACAATTTATACCCTTGCTTTTAGGCTATCCTTGAGCAAGTTTTCTTATCAGCTCAACTGAGAGAGATAGAACGTTTGAGAGAGCAGGATGGCGAAGGAGCCGAAAGCACTCCCGAAGATGCCATCCGTCCCACACAGAGGTAAGGCTGAAACGGTTTACGCTATGGTACTCTGCAGTTTGAACGCGAGTGGGCTAAATACCAACCTCTTTTGCGTTGGACGAACATCGACGTTTCGCCCCGTAAGGCCCAGATAATGTCAATTGAGCGAATTTGGGTTACATTAAAACAATTTTTCTCCTTTACCTTTATCGAAAAAACTTTGAGAAAATATAATAATCTATCGGATACAAGGCAGATCCAGTAGGTATACTTGTATACAGACCTTTGGCTCGAAAATAAAAAAAAACTTTCAAATATCAGAAATAATTTTATTGTGCGAAGTACATACCACTTGTTTTCTTGGTTAGTTTTTAAAAAAATTCTCCTAAACTATCAACCACAAGACTTTTTTTATTTTCATCACCATATTAAATAGAACCAAGGGCATCTTTGCTTATTTATGCAAAAAAAGTCTTAGTTAACAGATAATCAGCAAAAACTAGATTTTTGAGCTTGCGCCGCACTGCTCTATCCCGCTCCTTTAAACGCGAAATCCTATGCCTATGCTTGTCACAAAATGGCATCATATAATATGTATATGTACCTGCCTCTTAAGGTTGTACGGCGCGTGTTGGCACGAGATACAATTTCGTTTGTTTTTTTTTATTTTTTCTGCGTTTCACATGCAATAAAACTAGTAAAAAATGTGATGTACGATAAATCGTAAACCATTTTCTAACTCATGATAAAAACCAACTTCGATTCATTTGTATTTTATGAACATATGGAATAATGTTGTTTTTTAGCACACATCTCTTATTTTCCAAATGTATCCAAAAAAACCTGATCAACAGAGATCATAAATAGGTACCTACCTAACTATATTATTCAACGAGAGCAACCTCGCATCCTTGACCTTAACGAGAGACATCTTCAGGGGTTCTTTCAATTCAGCACATACATACTTATTATGACTTATTACTTTTTTTATGTGTACCTATACCTATTTAGATTTAGACCCCTACTCTTCCCAGGAGTGTCGTAAGAGTCTACTAAAGGGCATACACCGGGAGGCGGGCAGCAGCGCCTCTTGCAGAATAGACCTGCCACCAATCTGTGATCCCCAACCCGTATGCTCAGCGTGGGGATTATAAGCATCAACCCCCATGATATAAAAGCCAATAAGTAGATTATCAGGGGTAGGCGTGCGTCCAGCGGTGGACTGTTGAAGGCTGTTGAGGAGATAGATTTATCAAATTACTCAACAGTGTTATAGTAGGTAAATAGAAAAAGTTCCACAAATTAACACACTTTTAACCCCAGGTTCAAAAAAGAAGACATTCAAAAGCAAATCGAAAGGAACCAAGTAGATCAACGTTCAACCGATGATGGCAATAAAGAGTTCGACGTAGATGAGTACGTTTATGAACCGGAAGAGGAGGAATACAAGCACCAGTCGTTACATCCCGGTAGTCCGGTTGTGAAATCGAAGAAACCTTATTATATACCACTGACTGATGTGCCTTATCCGGGAGATGTCGAGTCAGACTTCGATTTAAAGAGGTAACTTACCATCAAATAATAAAAACAGATTAGAACTAAAGTCCGGACGCAAAGCAGTAAGAATTTCGAACAAAATATAAAGATGAAAATATTTAGTAACAATTCCGCGCAAAAACTTTCTTCAATAAGCTCTAACAAAATGTAGTCAGCGTTGTAGAAGAAAAAACCACATCAACTACAAAATGAAAAGAAATCTATCAAAGTAAGACGTCAACTAGTTTCGTCTCTCCACGAGACATCATCAGGACACCACAATACTCGACCTTGACATTGAGAGCACTAAGCAACACCGGCATATTGGTCCCAGAGACCACTCCGAGCTCAGAAAGTTTTTTTGCGGAATTGTTAAAAATATTTTCATCTTTATATTTTGCAATGGATTTCCGCAAATTACGCCAGAATCTTTTTTTTAATTTCGTACAATAACCTCTTTGGCTACTGACAGTGCTCAAGAACATTTTTGCATTATCTAAGTGAGAAAAAATACATTTATTATTTATTTTGATTTTAGTATGATAACAGTGAACAGTGAGTTATTTATAATTAATTACTGTACAAAAATATAAATATGAAAATATTTAGTAACAATTCTACGCAGAACCTACTCCGATAAGCTCGAACAATATGTAGTCAGCGTTGTAGAAGAAATACTCCAGCCACATTCGATGTCAATTATTTGTGGAATAGAAAAAAGCGTAAGAAGCCGCGGGCAGAAACTATTAAATCATCATCATCACCATCCTATTATTAGTCCACGGCTGGACATATGTAGGTCTCCCCTAATGAGCGCCATAGTGACCTGTCTTCAGCTTGCCGCATCCAACATCTGCCAGAAGTCTTTCGCAAATCGATATCCTCACCTGATCGGAGGGCGTCCTATTCTACGTTTGCCGAGTCGCTTTCTCCACTCATAAACACGTTTACCCCAGCGGTTGTCGGTTCTTCTCGAGATATGGCCAGCCCACTGCCACTTCAGCTTGCTAATCCTTATTAAATAGCGGCTTTAATAGCTGCTATTATATAAAGGTTTAATATATTATGTACTTATTAATAATAATAATATGGTGAGATCATTTCTCACTTGTTGTATATGGATGACCTCAAACTATTTGCGCCGAATAAAACACAGTTAATGGCCCTACGGAATATCACACAGATATTCAGTAGTGCTATTAACATGGAGTTCGGCGTTGACAAGTGTGCGGTCATACAAATACAACGAGGGAAAGTAGTACATTCTAATAATTTACAACTTTCAGACATAATGTCTCTCAAATCATAAAACGAATTTTTCGCGTGCCATTTTCCTGGGGAGACCCTTCGTCATATACTTTCGGGTTGTTCGCACCTTGCTAACTCTCAGTACTTGCAAAGACACAACCAAGTAGCCAAAATCATACACCAGCAACTTTCTCTCCAGTATCGCCTTACTGATACTGAAGTTCCGTACTATAAGTACACACCGGCACCAGTTCTCGAAAATGGCCGTGCCACGCTGCTAACGAGGTTGTCAGCATGTGGGATGTAGATTCAGCGACCATTGTTCCTATAGTTGTTTCGGTTAACGGCGTAATAGCGAAGAGCCTGATGAGATGTTGATCTCAAGAGACTCTCACTAGGAAGTTTGATCAAAGGCCAGATCCAAAAGGCGGTACTCCTGGACTTGGCGCGTATCGTCTAAGTTAGAAGTTCCTCTCTTTGCAGCCCTAGTCACCGGTTGCTTTAGCCTAGCTTCGCAGCCGGTGATCTACCGTTTTGATATATATTTTTTACAGTACAGTATAGTAAAAAATATATTTTTTTACGAGATTTAAAATAAATGAAGTGTCATAATAATAAAAATAAATAATGCTGGACAATTCACACAGCATTATCTAGCCCCAAGCTAAGCAGAGCTTGTGTTATGGGTACTAGATAACTGATACATAATATAATACAGTACATAGATAGATATTTTTTTATTATATATAGAAAACGACCAGAACACCCTGAACAAATGTCTGCAGATCGTACACACATTTGTCCCGAGGCGGGTATCGAACCCGCAACCTTCTGGGTCGCAGGCAGACCTTCGCCCACCGCGCCACATCGGTCGTCTATTATCGTATTGGGCTTGGTGTCTTATTTAATAAATAATTGGTTTTAGATTATTAAAAGGCAAATACTGTCTCGAATCAGATTTAGAAAATCGAGTTAATCAGATAGTATTACCAATAAGCGCAGCTTCAGAATTACTTGTGGATCGAAAATCGGAAAGTGGTGAGTTAACTTAAATATTTAATTACATTAGTACTAATAAGATTTAAATCAGATATATTACATAAATACCTAATTTAAGTGTGTGTTTTTATGAATAAACTTTTTCTTATCAGACTTCGAAAATTGGAGGAGGTTCTATATTCCGCTGTATTTTTTAATTTTGTATGTTTGTTGTTGTCACCGTCTATAATTTATGGACCGTTTTTGAAAATTCTTTCACTATTATATGTAGAATAAAACCGAGGGTGGGGTGCGGGTTCGAGTCCCGCCAAAGTCGAAATTTTTGGGACTTTATTTCATTTCGTAATAAAACCAAGGTCTTTCAAAAAAATATTCCTAAGGGCAGTATTTTCCCTGCAAAATTTAAAAACAGTGTAAGCATAAGGGATCTGATTTGATTATTCGGCCAAGTGGGATGAAGATTTGCGAAAGACTGCTGGCGGATGTTGCATGCGTAAAGCTGAAGACAGGAAGCTGAAGACAGGAAGGCCTATTTCCAGCAGTGGAATAACATAGGCTGATGGTGTGGTGATGATAAGGGATTTGAAGTCGGTTTCCGTTTTTTTTTTCAAATAAATAAAAATTAAGTACATAAGTAGCTTTTAGACAGTTTGCAATGTAAATATGTTTTCTTCGTAGAAGTCACCGTGGAAGAGGAAGAGGATGAAGATCTCGCTGAATATTTGAAGTAAGTTTGTATATAATTTCATAACATATAACTTTTATTCGGAAATCCGACCCAAAATGGAGGAAGACGAAAACGTAAAAAAAAATCTTATTTTGAACATTTAGTAGATTCCAAGTCATAGGTTAGTATTTTTTGGAAGGTAGCGAATGAGCACCTTCATCTGTTAACATATAGGCTTCTTTCTAGTTGTATTTGAAAACGCGACCAGCCAAACGTGGCTTGGTCAAACTCGTCTATAGGCCTTCTACGAATTGCGCCGGTCGCTCGCGCACGCAACCGACGACACGCTGCAGACTGAAAGTTGCCTGAATCTATAAAAACATATTCCAAAATAGCGTGACACATTACTAAATAGCGACTTGACGCAACGTGTCTACGTCGTCGGGTGTTTATGTTTACCTATAATGTTATTCTGATTTGATTTGCTCTCAACACGCATCACTTTTGTCAGGTCGCATGTCGTTTTAATCCTTAAATGTAGGTATGACTTCTTATCTGTTCACAGAGAAAACGTCGACAGAGTCAGTTTCGCCGGAGAGGTTGTCAAAGGTATTGCCAAAAAAGGTGACACGAAGTTCTTGGACGATCTATCTTCTTTAGACAGTCGAAAGTAAATAACCTTCTTATTTTTCGTAGAACGTAATACACCTGATACTTTTTAAGGCCAGTTCAGACGTGGTATTCGTTAGCTAGCGAAAGGTTTTGTTTCTATACAGTTTTTTAAAGATCTTTATTCGATTAGCGAATATACTAGTCCAGTTTTACAAACAAACTTAACCCTTACTTTATTTAATAATATCAGATACTTGGTTGAGGATGTACAAGGCCTCAGCGGCCTCGCACAGTGGGGTAGAAAGTAAACTTTAATCTAAACCTCTAGATTCAAGGTTCTGCTAGATTCAAATTAAAAAGAGCGTTCAAAGAGGGGTTTTCGATTCGCCTTTTTAGGAAGAAAAAATAATAGTTTCAAATATCTCGATAGGTGGCAGGGGGCGTCAACTGGAAATTAGGGTATGTCAATGTCAAGTGAAAGGAAAACAATCTTACGTCAAAATGATTTATAAAATTCAAAGTTTTTCTTTCATTTAACATTGACATACACATTCCTCCAAGACATGATGAATGTCTTCATTGACACCGCACGAAGGTGGTTGACCTTATTAGGTGGAATATTTTCGGACCGCAACCAGGGGAAGCTTCAACCCACTCTTTACCCACAAGGGGACGCGAGGAGGTTCATTATTTTGTACAAGATATTTCGCAAATAATTCTTTCTCTTTTTCTAAAACCTTATATATCTGTATTTTACCTAAACCGATTTAATATAAGGAAGGAATATAACAGAGGGGACGTCATAAAATATTTTCGATTGGCGTTCGTTTCGTCGGGTTTAGTAAAGCACAGAAACGGTACAGTGCTAAATTATGTACCCTTAAAATTGTTGAAAATGCATTCTTAAAGGTTTAAAAGAAAAGGGTCTTGTGACGAAGATAATGCCCACGGCGTTTGTTTGTCTATATAGCGTAAATTCAAAGATTTCAGGAATTGTATACCTTTTCGTAAAGGCGGATTAATATGTCGTGCTGACATTGTTGGCATCCAACAAACTTGTCCATCATATCGACACATTCTTGTCTATGAATGTTTTATATCTATGCCACACTCTATGTTACTTCTCTATGGAACTGAGTAGTTTCCGTTTCCGTGGTTGAGATGTTAAGCACTTCCCATTGCTACTCGAATTTGTACACATGTGCTCTGGAGAAATAAAAATTGAAATCAACTTAAACTCAGTGTTTTAAACAATAAAATCACTCCCAAACACGCCAGCGCCACGAAATATTCGTTATCCAGGTACAAATGTTTGCTACGAGGACTACCGCACTGAATCGGTTAGCCTCGTGTACTCCGAAATTTTATACACTTCAGCCCCGGTCTCAACCTGTTTTGCAAGCAAGTCAAGCTCCTCCCTCGTTCCCTTCCATTCCGTTCTCGTACCATACTCCTTTATATGAAAAAAGTGACTTAGTTACATGTCACTTTCGAAAATAAACAAAGCTTTCTTTGATCAAATTACATAAACTACCGAAGCAACTCGGATCGGATCTCACATCGGATCCCATATCGGATGCCGAAGGTCAAGGACTATGCGGCAATCCTGCTGTACTCTACGACAGCAGGATTGCCGCATAGTCCTTGACCTTCGGTATCCGATATGGGATCCGATCGTTTAAGAGAATATTTCTGGGTAGCGGATATAAGATGAACTATAATATTATAGTCTGTGGCGGGCGCGAGCCGTGTTAGAGTATTTCGCGTACTTGCTACGTGTTATAATATAAACCTACAAATGTAAGGCGCGGCACGGAAACGTGCGTCGGCACGTCCGAGCCGTGTCCGAGCTGTCCGAGCCGCGTACATGCTACATACATAATTACTGTACACCTAATTTTTTTTTATTTTATGTCTTGCAGCGTGGGCCACATTAATGACGAGAAATTACGAAAGATAAGGTTAGTAGTACTTCCGTTAGCTGAATAGTAAGTAGTGTAATAACGTAACACTGTAAGTATCTACATACATATAATGCTACGCGTTTACAAGCTTTTCGTTGAATTTATTTTTTAAGCTACGTTGGATTTTTTAAATAAAATGTTTGTTTAAAAGTTTTGTTATACATATTTAATATGAATTTATATATTATTTTATTTTGGGTCTTAGTGTCTGTCTACAGGGAATGAAAAACACGTGACGTAGTTGGACGTAGGATAGGTTTTTTCTTTATGGTATCTCAGTGCTAGTATTTATTTTGGTACTTTATTTTACTTTCGAATATCCTACCTATAGCAAGGAGGTTCAAAAGAAGTTTTATTATGTTTATTTTTTCAGGCTTGCATCAATTGAAATTCGAGAACAAGAAGAGCGATTAGCAAGCGGGTTAGTTTTTTTTTTTTTTTAAATATACCTACGTGATGGATTTTTGAAATGCCTATTTCAAAAATCTGGTGGATGGAAAAATCTAAAACAAAAACGCATGATTAGATTTTTTAAAACTTTTATTTGTGAAGGAAATTGAACCGATAGTTTTCTCAAAAAATTCGACACCATATTTTTTTACTAAGTAACAGATTCGGCTGCTTATGAGGATAAGTATGTAAAAAAATAATTAAAACAGGAAAGAAAGCAGTGTATAACAATTTTAATTTGAATAAGGGGTTAAGCATTCAAACTAAAATTTAAAGAAATCGCATCGTGAGAGGAAAGTAGGTTACCTACATAAAAAAACAATAGGTAATGGGAAAGAAGAAACAACTAACTAGGTATATGTTAAGGAAAAAAAAACAATTATCTACGCCACACATAGTTTGGTTAGAGGTACAGATTTAAAGTACAGGAATTATAGTTTGTTGGAAAGTCGCGAGTTGACATCTTTTGTATGCTTGCTACGAAGCACCGTAGCACTGGTAGCATACGGTAAAATAAAGACTATTTATTTCAAAAATTACATGATCCTTAGGTAGTTGCTATTTATACTGCCGTAAAGAATATCTTGTGTTATCTTAGCAATATGTAATTAAGTAGAGAGAGAGAGAGAGAGCATACGGACTTTCAAAACGATTTACCATAAGAGTTAATGATGCCTGAAATCGCTTAGCGTCAGCGATCTATCTTCCATAATACCTAAGCAATTACTTTGAGATTAATATATGTAAAAGTTCAGAATTTATGACAGAATTCAAGTGTATTGAAACTACGATTAGGTACATAAAATTTACTCTTTAGAAAAAATCCAAAGTTCGCTCTAAACTGTACAATAAATCGTCGTCATTCAATGAATTGGTACTCTAAAATAAGCCTTCATAGTTTGTACAGTAAACACACAGAATATAAAGCACCCGTCTGCTTTATATTCTGTGTGTTTTAGATTTTCAAAATGTAAATAAAAAATTGATTGTAAGCATAAACTTGTGTGCGAAGAAAACAATGAGAATGAACAGAATTATCAATTTATTAATGGTCCGTATTATAACATAGGTACTTAAATTTGTGTGCTAGACAGCGTAGCGCACTTATTATATACTCTATCAAAGTAAAAAGGGACTAGACGTCCGACCCCGAAGCGAGCTCAATCCCGACTGCCGAGTAGCACGGCCCGCCATCTTAATGTTTTTTTAAATGTCCAAGTAGACAACTGACTACTGGCGGTACTGCGCTCATTTCCGTTCGTAGTACTACGTGGTACTATGAGTCAAAACAAGTCAAGTTGAACTATTTAAAAACGGAACTATCGTAATATTGTTTTAAAATATTTGAAAAATTTACAAAACCTTACACTTGATTTTTGCACTTACACCGCTCTGATCTGTCCCTCTCCTATGAACGCGAAATCCTATGCCTATCCTTTTCACAAAATGGCGTCATATGCTCCTTAAGGCTTCCATTTGTTTCATGATTCGTGCCTTCCGTGTTTCGTAACAATACCTACTGTGTTTGACCACAGACTTTATACTGGCAGCTGCGCCCTAAAGCAGAATCGACATTATTTTCACAACTACTAAGAAAAGCCCATACAGCTGTTTCACTATGACCACAAATGACGTCACGCGTTGTAAGATGCCATAACGTAGAGTTTTGGCGGCATTTTTAAACATACAATATTAAAACATGATTTTGAGTACTTCAAAAATTTTATTTTTTATCGGAATAAATATCCAATATGATTAATTAAAAACACTCTGAAAATTTGGCCGATCACCTATTCCCAGAGATAACCCGTAACGCCATGAACATCAATAGTCACATCATTTAAATATCTTGGGCATTTTGTTACTGACGACCCTAAGGCCAATTTTGATATTGAAAGAGGAGTTAGGGCTCTGGCGGTGAGGGGTAATAATTATGTTGATCCGTAGGTTTTCCCGGTGTACACCGGGAACACACACTTCTGTTCAGAAGAAGTTAAAATAACGCTTTTTAAAGCGTACTGCCAAAGCTTCTACACCGGGAACCTATGGGTCAGCTATACCAAACGGCCATTGGAGACCCTACGAGTATAATATAATAATGTTTTTAGGATGATGCTAGGACTGCCGCGTTTCTGCAGTGCATCAGGTATGTTTGCAGAATACGAGACAGATGGCTTTGCTGCCATACTCCGTAAAAAGATCGCCTCTCCGATGCGCAGGCTGCGTGACAGCCCCAACACCATCCTAAAAACAATATCTGGTAGGATCAACTCTCCCACATGGCATTGCTTCGTGCGGAAGGTGATCTAATCTTTTGGTTTCTTGATATTGTATTTAGTGAAATTTAACTTATCCTAGTGATAAGATTTTGTAAGTACCTACTAACAAACTATGGATCAATTGTGTTGTCCGAAATAAAAGATTTTTTTAATTTTATTATATTGCAAGAACACAGTTACATTACAACCATCTACATAGATTGAAGTGCTGCCATCTAGTATCATATTATTTACAAGTAAAATTTTTATATTCCTAATAGTATACGATTCCGCAGTACGCGCTACTACACACTACTAGAAAACAAGAGCAGCAACAAACAAGATCCGTCAAGTGCGAGTGTAACCCGCGCGCCGAGGGTTTCGAACATTTGCCAATTGTTCGGACAGTAAATTTTTCTACTTTTTTCGTATGGAAATATTTCGAAAAGTAAGAAACCTACAGAAATTTCGAAAACTGTTTTAAAATTTACAAAACAATGCCTTTTATTTAATACCCTCCTAGGTCTCTTTCAAAATTTGAACATCACAATTTGTACTGAAAATATTCATTTTCATTTTCCAAAACATATTTTTTTATATATTTTTTCTTTAAATCAGCACACGAAATGTATCATTATTTAAAATTTTAATGTAATTGCTGCAGTAGTTACTGAGATATTTAAGAAAGAGCGGGAACGGACAGAGCGAGAACATAAGGGTTTCGAAACCGATCTCGAAATCCTAATATACTAAGCGAGATAGTCAATTTTATTTTAATGTTTCTTTTGTGCAGAATTTTATTTATATTTTTTTTTTCTGTTTAGAAGAGTCGCAATTAACGCCCCCCAACAATTGGCTGGGAAAATAAAGCGGCGGCAAACAGGCTTCGTTCGACCAAAGGATTTGGAGAATATACGAATATTTCATGACTCTGACGATGATGATGATGATGATGACGATGATGATTCCAATGATGGGTGATATATTTTGAACTAGTCGTTTGCTACCTTATTAATGCCGCTAAAATGGTTAAACGTATCTAACTACTTGTTTGCTATTAGCATAGATAGGTAGGTAGTTTATGAACTCATTCAGTTAAATCTTTATAATTTTTAGGCTTCTGTATCCATTACACCTTATTAGTTTTTGGTCGCCGGTTTTTAGTTATATTATGATTTTTTTACTTTGTTTTTTGTTTGTAGTAAATCCGTTCGTCTGAACCCAATCGATGTCGTTGAGGGGGGAATGTCTCATGCTCGCCCCAGTTATTTGTCCCAACGTCGGGCTACTGGTTTCATTCGACCTGCTGATTTTGCTAAATTTATCAGTAATTATACTGATGATGATGATGATGATGACGATGATGATGATGATGACGACGATGTTGGTGATGAAACGGCCAAAGCAAATGAGGAGACCGTCAGCGAAAGAAAAACTCTCTTTAGACCTTCTGAAAATGTTGTTTTTGATGAAGAGGATGAGAAAAAAAAACCGTCTGTTCTCGCAAAATTGTTCAAACGAGTTGATATCGAAAATATACCAGGGCAGCCGCCTACCTTGAAAGGTTATAAGTAAGTTTAGGTGCTGGAATTAAAGTAACGTTTCATATGGGGCAAGTCATTTTCCATTTTCAGCAAAACTTACATTACAAACTCCTTTAAACAAAACATCAAAACATGGGATCATGATTTCCAAAATAAACCTTACTGCACCTAACAAAGACCTACTTCAGTTGAACGCAAATGGAATGGTTCCGGATTTTCTGGGTGTCTTTTATGTAAAAAGTATCTACTTATATCTTTGTTACATATTAAATATACCTTAGGTACCTACCCGTTAACAATCTCTACTTACTTTCTATATTGTGATTTTTTGTCCTTCACAAAGAATCATGATCCATCTCAAAGTAACATTAATCAAAGTATTTTTGTGGTTTTCATATTTATTATCTTTACTTTAGCTATTGTGGGTTCGATTAGAATAAAAGAGTTAGTTCACTTTTCTGAGTCTCAATACACAGAGACACGAGTACAAGAGATTACATTTACTGATGTCTATAATCCCCTTTACTAGGATAAGTGTATTCGAATCGAAGGGAGTTAAATGAAGTGACTGCTTGAGCTCGGCTTAGCCGATAAAAACGCTGAATAGCGATCCGCGTTTTAAACCTAAACTATGTCACTACAGTATAATCCAGCATTATTAATATCATTTTCCAAGGAACATTTGCATACTCCCAGAAATATTAAAATAATGTACAAGGCACCTACATAAACGTTTTTCATTACAGACCATCCTTTGAAACACAGCAGCGCAAGAACACTCTGCTAACATATTCCCCGGTGGGTCGCTTGCAAAGCAATGAAAGTACCCGAGCAAAATACACGCGCTCGGTGCAGCCTAAGGAAAACTATGTCGACCAAATACTTGACATTCAGCATGGGAAGAGAATCACCCGCAAAATATCCTCAGACTATGTGAAAACGATAGGAAACGATCATAAAATTAGTTTCTCTTTGAGAAGCGTCGAGTACGCAAAGAAGCGTCCGACAATGTCTGTGTCCGAGTACAAACTGAAGAACCGGAAGTATCAAGATGGGTTGCGACTCATATCGAACCAAGTTAATACTGTAATGATGCCCAACGTGGATTTTGGTGGGTGTTGATAATAACCTTAAACAATTTCAGTTATCGTATACAATAACCTTAAACGATTTCAGTTATCGTATACAAGCTTTTGCACTCTGCTTCGCACGCGCTATTCCTGGACCTACTATCTTATTAGGGCCTTACCGCACCGACGACGCGACGTCGCTGTGGTAATGAATCTGATGATGATGATGATTCTTTGTTAATGGCAATATAAGTCTGGTTGGACTCTTTTCTGCCAGTTTCAAGTAATGGAAAATAATTGTAAAATATAAGTTATGAAGAATGTTGATATTTTCACCAGAGCCTAGTTCGTTATCTAGCAGGGTACACCACGTGCAGGTTAGGTTGGCTTGGGTGACAAGATCTTGAAGTCTCCCTTGTACCCCGTAATGAATCTGAATTTTTCATTCAATATAGCTAACTCACTTGGCGACGTTTTGGCTACATTTCCAGTGACGTCGCCGTGGCGTCCCGGTGACATAACGCCCATGTGATTATGTTCTATATTGTAGGCGAGGTATTGTACCTGTGCCAGCATTAATCTTGATGTGTTCAGTGGTTTTGTCAATTTCTAACAAACATGGTCACATCTTCACACACTTTCTTCTTTATAATTGTAGGTATCCTCTTTATCATCATCATCAGCCTATATTATTTCACTGCTGGACTATAATAACTAATAGGACTCCCCTAACGAGCGCCATAGCGCCCTGTCTTCAGCATGCCGCATCCAGCATCTGCCTGCAGACTTTCGCAGATCTAGCCGAAGGGCGTCCTACACTACGCTTGCCTTGTCGCGGTCTCCTCTCAAAAACACGTTCACCCCAGCTGTTGTCGGTTCTTCTCAAGATATGGCTTGCCCACTGCTACTTCAGCTTACTAATTCTTTGAGTTATGTCGATAACCTTGGTTCTCTGATGGATGTATTGGTTACGAATCCTATCCTTTAGTGAAACTCCGAGCATAGCCATGCTGTTTCCTCTTTAAGAATTTGATCTGAACGGGGTAGCCTGACAGATACTTCCTTAAAGTATGTACATTTTACTGGGCCGCCAGGACCGTCGGTCAAGTGGAATAACGCCCAATGAAATTTCAATTTCAATGGAATGATAGATTCAGAATATATCATAATCATTTGCTTACAGACATGCGGCCCTCGACAGGGAATTTTGAATGTCCCAAAGATGCACGGCGTAGTAATTCACCGGAAGTAAGATATTCCAATATTTTTCGCAATTAACGGAATTTTCTGGTTAGAAGCGCGACTGGCAAGGGGGTTAGGTAGACAGCAGATAGATGGTTTATTAATTGATGGGTTATAGTATATTTATATTACTTAAATTTAAGGGAAGGCTATATTTCGAAAAATTAAAGGCAAAAAAAACTCGCCCCTACGTTAGTGTTTTCACACATCAAATTTCTGAGTTTAGTTTCAAAGCTTTTAGGGAATTTGTTTCATCGATTTTGCACGCTTGTTATATAGGTACCTACCTACCTATTTCTAACTCTTATGAACTAATTTATTGGATAAATTTCGGTTATTCCCTGGAATGACACACAATTTGAAACCAACACACAAGTTTGCATAAATGTAGGACCTACATCTATGCATTGAATTGACTATTATTGAATTTGACTGAGTGTGATCCGATAGCCATATTTCTGTCCAGATCTTTCTTTTGGATTTGGCTATAAGGTATAGATAGGTAAATTATATTAAAACTAGCAGCTGCCCGCGGCTTCGCACGCGTTGTTAAAGGTTATTTCTATCCTAAGGAAACTGATTTATGGGATAAAAATATTCTCCATCTTTCAACTAACTCTATGCTTAAAATCAAGTCGATTGGATGCTAAGTTAGGGCGTGAAAGAAAGAACAAACAAACATACTATCGCATGAATATATTAGTATAGATTAATACAATACATTACATATGTAGATAGATATTTATACATAAAAAAACACCTAGAACACCCGGAACAATTATTCGAGTGATAGACTTTGGTAGACGTGTGGCTTAGAATTTGCACCACACCAACTATTCCCGTGGATGTCGTATGAGGTGACTAAGATAAATACACCAGGGGGACGGACAGCATAATAGATCTTCCACCGAAGTGCGATCCATCCCCCGCATGCCCAGCGTGGGGATAATGGGCATCACTGTACGAGATAAAAGCCAATAAGGCGATTATCAGGGGGAGGCTTGCGTCCAGCAGTGGACAATAATAGGCTGTTGAGGTTGAGGTGGAGAGTTAGGTATGAATATAAAAGTAAATCACGCGTTGAAATATTTGTATGCTACGAAGCGTCGTAGCACCGTCGTAGCTCCGTCGTAGCACCGTCGTAGCACCGTCTTAGCACCATTCGTAGCACGCTCTACGAAACTCTACGACAAAAAACATACGGAGAAAATAGTAGCAGGTAATTAAAACATGTGTGTGGCAATGAGGTATATAAAATAATGAATATCAGAAAACAAAAGCAAATAAACAATAAGTTTTTTTTTACAGAATTGTTTTTTATTTTCTTCCGTACCCGCTGTTTCGCCCCCGTAAAATTTCATGCGTTTTTTGCTCGCAAAAGCTATTGTAATATATTTTTGTTATACCTGGAATTTCATTCAAAATTTCATTTTTAGACGAAGCTCGATCTGCTTGGCATAGAGCTTGCCCCGATGCTGCTCCCCCAAAATCTCTTTTGTCCCAACGGCAATGGGACGGGCCTCTGTGTGAGTTGACACGGAATTGTTTGTTACAAACGTGCTCCAGCTCTGCAGATCGTGCCCGTCTTCTAGCCGTTTCTAAATGGGAGTCAGGACATTGGTTGCAAGCACTTCCTTCATATAACACTGGCACTTTATTGGATCCCGTAAGTTTCCGTGTCGCAACTTGTCTTCGGTTGGGTGCAAGGTGTTGCGCGCCTCATCAATGCCAGTGCGGTACTGCTGTCGAACAGCTCGGTCATCACGGATTATCGTGTACTAGGGCTGCCGGTCGGATATCTCGTCATGCCAGCCTGAACGACATCATCCGGCGGGCCTTTACCACCGCTAACGTACCAGCTATTCTCGAACCGAATGGTCTGTTGCGTGACGATGGTAAGAGGCCTGACGGCATGACTCTAGTCCCATGGGAGTTGGGGAGGCCTATTGTGTGGGACGCTACATGTGTCGACACACTCGCGCCTTCCCATCTTCCTAGGACTTCCGTGAGGGCTGGTGCGGCGGCATCTGCCGCCGCAAATCTGCTGCAAGTCTGCTAAATCTTTAGCCGAAGATCTCAAGAGGCGCAAATAAGCAGGTCTCGACAGAGCCTACATATTTGCTCCCCTTGGAGTCGAGACCCTAGGTTCGTGGGGTACCGAGGCTCTCCGGGTTTTCAAAAAATTATCTGAGCGTCTGGTCGAAGCGACGCGTGACCCGAGAGCTGGTGACACAGCGCATCAGCATTGCTATACAGCGGGGCAATGCAGCCAGTGTCTTAGGCACGCTTCCAACTGGTATTGATATGGATCAGTTGAGCTACCTGTAGATTGTTTGCAACAGTTTGCAGATAGCTTAATTGTTTCTATTGTAAATACTAGTTTTAATTTAAATTTGTTATTTGATTGTTTTTTCTTTCTATATAATTTCTTATTTTATAATAATATTAGCGGTCCACCCCAGCTTCCCACGTGTATTTTTTATAGCCTATGTTACTCAGTGATAATGTAGCTTTCTAACGGCAAAATATTTTTTGAAATCGGTCCATGAGTTGTTTATTCTATCATACTTATTGTCACCATTATCATCATCAGATTTAGCCCTCTGTTGGCCTCAAAACTCTTGTGCTACTTTTAACAGCCCTGCACGGTTATAGACCCTTCACCGTAAGATGTCCGTGCCGTGACGTTGGCAATTCCCAAGGTAAGCTTTGGGAATGCTCCCGCTATAACGTCATCTCCAACTTGCTAGCGAAAGTCCCGTAAAAAACTATACCTACCTACATATATGAACCATTAAATACATCAACCTCAACAGCCTATAACGGTCCACTGCTGGACGCAGGCCTTCCCCTGATAATCGCCTTATTGGCTTTTATCTCATGGGGGGTAATGCCCATAATCCCCACGCTTGACAGGTGGGTTGGGGATCGCAGTTCGGTGGTAGACATATTCTGCAAGAGGCGCTGCTGCCCACCCCCGCGGTGTATGTCCCTTACCACTGAATACTCAAACGCATCTCAGGTTTAAGCACGTCTTAAGTGACGATTTTTTGACACATTTTCATTAAATTATGTCAAAAAAACCGCGACTTAAGACGAGCTAAATGTAAGTTTCATTTGAGTTTTCGGGGGTTAGTCGCCTCTTACGACACCCACGGGAAGAGTTGGGGTGGTGCAAATTCTAAGCCGGCACCACACGGCACACGAACCATTAAATACGATGCCACTTTATTATAATTGTGAGGACTTATGCACCAACAAAAACCTTACATTGTCACAGACAGAAATTTATACAACCGCCTATTTTTGTAGAGGGCTTAAAATGATAATAATGATGAAGGCCTGTGAAAAGTTACCACATTACATTTCTTTTGATCTGGGTTCGAATTAATAGTTTGTATCTTTTCAGGTAACTCATCACATCAAATAAAATGCTGCTGAGTTGGTTTCATTTGGCTTAATTGTTTGCGTTATTTACATGGTGGTTATGTTTTAATTGTTTTACAATTATTTAGTACTAATCGATTTATTTTTTAGCGTTATTTTTTTAATTTTAATAAAGCTATTTGGCCTTTGCGAGTGACTTTATTTACCTTCTACACACTAATGAACGTCTGAGATTTAAAGTTTTTCTGACCGGCTTAAACCGATTAATTGAAATTGATGAGACAGAGACTTTTAAAGATCTTATTTTATACTCAAAGGCTCGTTGCGAGAGCTCGACTGCCTTACATAGAGTTTATATAGTGTACTATATAAACATACAGATTATAAGGTAAGTAAACGCTGCCAGCATTCTAGGCACTCTGCCTTCTGGTGACGGCTTGGATTTTTAGAAAATAGATGCAAGTGTAAATATTAGTTTTATAAGTGTAGGTTTATACTAGTTGTAATTGTTTGATTATACATCTTTATCTGTTAATAAAACAATATGGTAAGTAAAAAAAAGATAACTAAAAGTGTATGAGTAAAGATAAATGTCGATTTAGATCAAGTTTGTACAACAGATAGTTGATAAAGAACAATATGCCATCTCAATTAGTTTCAATACTGTAATCATAATATTATATGACTGAACACTTGACTCGGAGCGTAGTCTGCTTGTTCCAATAAATTTATCGTGCACGTTCCCTAAATAACTGCAATCTCCAAAATGGAGGTCATTGACCTATACGTTTTTATATCAGTAAATGAGAATATACACTATCATATAATATCTTATACATTTTGAGATATAGTTGCTTGAACTTAGTAGGTACCTACACGGCCTGAATTCGCAGGTTAAAGGCGCATACCCCACCCAAAGTGGCGGCATTGGGTGGGGTATGCGCCTTAATGATTTGTTTAATAATTAAAGCTATTTTACCATATAGCTCAGTCTACGTTCTAAAAGAAGTTGATAGAAATCAGCACCGGATTTTTACTCTATGACTTTACTATTTCGACGAGATTTCGACCTTTGGACTGAACTTGGCTTTCAAAGAGATTAGGAGCTTAGAGCTTATATTTTGTAAGTTGACAGCGGGTTAATATGTCTGTAAGCTTCTTGAAAGAGATTAATCATCGTAGTAAGTATTGTCACAGAGAAGGCAGATGTAGCTAATGTTTACTGATTCTCGTTGGAGAATAAAACATAGACATAGAATTTCTTCACTTGTACATTCTAAGCCTATGGAATAAAACCACTGTTAGGTTTTCTTTCCAAAGTGACAGGAAGTATAAGTGTTCCTTGTTCGAACTAAAGAAAATCACGATAAAATCATGAATATTTATACAGATAAAGAACTTCTTCCAAAAGAGATTAAAGCAAAACAGCATCCCTGGGCCAATACCATCAAAGGACTTTATTCGCATAGAATCAAACATGCTCACAACTCTGTCAGAAATCCAAAATATCCGGTCAAAGAAGAAAAGCAGTCATATCCAGATCGAATACTATTTGCAGTCATAGGAGATAGGGTGTCCAAAGCATTTACCTTTTGCAAAAATTTGGTCATAGGATTGCATAAATACAAATCGAAAAACTTTGATGTTCCTAAAATAAAAGGTAACCTTTAATATTACTAGGTAATAGGTAGTGTCAGTCTCAGTAACTTCCATAGGTACTGACAAAATATGGGGCAATTTTGAATAGGATTTCATACAGGAGTCGTATAACTCTAATGTGTTATTTTGCAGGTTGTAGCTCAATAGAATGGCCAGATATCTGGCGCGACCTGAAGGTTGACTATCGCGGCGACATAGCTAATTGTCTACAATCATCTGTAGCAGTGTTCGTCAATGGAAAGATCCTAGGTGGAGAAAAGGAACTGCAACAGCTGGTGTATTCGAAATATTATTATCATTTGTGTTTGGATTATGTTAACGAGGGTGTGAATGAGTTTGCGAGATTTATAAGATCTAGCGGAGTAAGTTCTTACACGTACGCTGTTTAACATCTCTTTATTTGCATTTTAAACTCAATCATCATCATCAGCGCCGGATTTTGGGGTGGTCCCATCTGATCACGTTAGAACCGATCTCGGTGCATCCGATAACGGCAAACGGTGCCAAACTACTGAATCATAATAAACATACACAACGAATGACGTACGTTAGTATTTAATAATAAAAATCTATTTATTATGCTTGCAAACGTAAATAAAAAAGTAAAAAACTATTTGTATGGCGTGATCGGATGAAATTGTTTGGCGCCGTTTGCCATGATCGGATGCATCGTGATCGGTTCCAGCGTGATCAGATGGAACTACCCCCGTATTTCAGCCACTGTTAGCTTTAGACCGTAATTTTGCTTTACAACATACCTGAAAACAAATAGATAAACAAATCTTCCATGCTTTATTTTTGCAGAGACCTTGTGCGTACATGCATGTCTCTATTGACGATACGCACATTGGCACATTAATTTTCATGGTAAGCCTAAATCATCCATAGTCAATGATGGTTTCGATAAATAAAATCAAAACGCTTTCATTAAATAATTCTCTTCTATCGTCCGCTCCTCTAGCTATATGCTGACGTAGCGCCATACACGTGTGAGAATTTCCTTCGCCTTTGCAAAGAGAAAAAGGGTGGCTACGGAGGCACTCCCGTACACCGCATCGTCAAAGATGGATGGATTCAGTGCGGTGGATTTGCACTCAAGAGCACTCCTCTGGGCTGCGAGAACTTCATTATTCCATTTGACAAACGAGGGGTGCTCGCTATGACTAACGATGGAAGGTTATCGAATTTTATATATAAAAAATAGCTCTGCACAATCACAATAATCTGTAAGGTCAGATTTGTAATTGCAACTGCTTTGTCAGAGGCGGCTTCATCATATTCTTGTACTACTGCGACCCCACTAGATGGCAAGTGCCACATGTTATCCTCTTCCAATGATAATGGAAGAGTAGTATGAGTTCACAGTTTCGTTGATCTTCCGAATGTATTACACGTTACACCCATATTTATTCACAGAAATAGTCTGTCTAGTTACATCAAAAATCTAACAATATTACGTCTTTAGAGACGATGACTGTTCAACGCAATTCTTCGTGCTTCTCCAACCTGCGCCGTGGATGAACCACAAGTACGTCGCTTTCGGACAGCTTATTGAAGGAGCAGCAACCCTGGAGAAAATAGAAAGCGTCACCACGTGGTACGAATCGCCGACTTCGAAGATTATCCTCTACCGATGCGGAATTCTTAACATGGAGTGCCATGATATTATGATCAATAAAGGAGCTTATGAGTACATCGATGGCCATGTTGAAGATTTGAATGTTCTTAGGAAACTAATATGGGAGGTGGGTGTACAGATATTCTGTAACGGGTGCTAATTACATTTCTATTTAATAGAATTATTCTCCTCTAATATCTACATTATCTTCTGCATAACTAAGTCGGCCACCATCAATCCCTAATCATAATCATAACCAGCTGCGCCAGTTTTCAAAACAATCATTTTTAGTTACTCATTTTCTTTTTTTTAGCGCATACTTGAAACAGTGTTTTTAAAAGCTCAGCTGAGAGAAATAGAAAGATTTAGAGAGCTACAAGGAGAGGATGCCGAGGCCAGTCCGAAAGAAAGTGACACGAAGAAGTAAGTAGGTAACTAGATTAGTTGGTGAAGGTATATAAATAAGATTCTAACACAAACATCCGTTTATATTTTCGAAACTTGTAAATTCGTAAGAAAATACCCTCAATATTTTATTAAGAAAATTCATATACCTACCTAGACGAAACGTAAACAGATATAACAATAATAAACTACCTGAATAAAATTAAATATTCATTGCACAGGCCCATAAAAATCTGCTTTTTCTAATAGTGCCTCTCCATTACTAAAGGTCGGCGATGATTCTCTTGAATTTTTCATTATCCAGGGCTAGCCTTAATACAAATACAAAATACAAATACAAATAATTTATTTCAAGAAAGGTACATAATGAGTGAGTTACAAATGAACGATGAAGCAGCAAAAGTTGAAAACTGTGGAGCTGCCACATCGCCCGCCTCCTTGGCACAACATAAATTAAATTTTATGTATATATACATAATGTCTACATCTTAAAGTTAATGAAAGAAGAATTAAAAACAACATAGAAATTATTAAAAACGTGGTAAACTGATAAGTGGTAAAAGTTAATTATAAATTAAATGGCTCTAATACATGAAAGTGCTGTGAATGCTGATACGAGTACGTACGGTGTGAGTAAGTGAGGAGGAGAGCTCCTGAGGACACTGGTCTCTTAAGAGTCCAGGCAACAGGAGGCTCATATGTGTGTGTGTGTGTGTGTGTGAGAGGGAGTGTGTGTGCGTGTGTGTGTGTGAGAGAGAGTGTGTGTGTGTGTGTGAGGGTGTGTATGTGTGTGTAAGGGTGTGTGTACCTATACGAGTGTGTGCGTGATGAGCACCTGAGGACACCGGTCTCTTAAGAGTCCGGGCAACAGGTGACTCCGGAGTGTACTATATGTTTGTGTTCAGAAAGAAGGGATGAGTGAAACAAAATTGTGAGTGTTTAACCTGGTATTTGTAGTAGGACTTCCGTTTCCTCATACGAGAGGGAGAGTAACCAGTCGACAATTTTTTGTTTGCATTTAAAATGCGATAGAGGGTAGATTTCAAGTGTTTTATTGGTTTTGTTGTAGAGGGAGGGGCTCATATAGTGGTAGTGACGTCCCGCGAGCGCGGTCCGACGTGATTCAATTTTGCATACTCTATCACAACGGCGTTTTTTGTTTTTAAAGTTTGGATCATAATGTAATTGAGAATGCTTACGCAACAAGACCGCTGAGATAAAGAGTTGCCGAACAGTCAGGACCTTGCATCGGGAGTATAATAGACAAGTGGAGTAGCGTCTCGGCTCAGACAACATTACCTTAAGCACCGCTCTCTGCGCTCTCTCAACTCTAATCATCTGAGATTTAATGGCACCGCCCCATGCTATATTGCAGTATGAGATGATAGATTGAGCCAGTGAGAAGTAGACAGTCTTTAAGCAATCCATGTCCGCAACTCCTCTCAGAAGCTTAAACACAAAAATAAGTTTGCGGATTCTACCAACTGTACAATCAATATGGGGGAGCCACGAGAGTTTACTGTCCAAGTACACGCCAAGATATTTTATTATCAATGTGCGTTCTAGGGTTTGGCATGAGCATTGACCATCCGTATAATTAGTGCATGTATGGACTCTCATAGCTAAATTGGAGGGACATTGGGTTCTGATAGTAGGAGAAAAGGCAACATACTTTGACTTAGTAACGTTAAGCGTTAAGAGGTTAAATGAAAGCCAGTTAGAAATTACTCTCATGGCATTCTCTGCTGCAGCAATAACCTCTTGCCAGGTTGGTCCAGTAGCAACTAGTGCAGTGTCGTCAGCATAGGTAAAAATGGAGCAGTTTGAAAGAGATAGGCTGCACAAGTCATTTATGTAGATGAGAAAGAGTTGCGGTCCTAAGACGCTTCCCTGAGGGACACCGAATGTTAGGGTTTCCTCTTCGCTGTAAGTATTATTTATCTTTACAACTTGAGTTCGGTTAGTAAGATAGCTCTGGAAGAGGTCTCTGACACTGCCCCTTATACCAATTGATTCTAGTTTATTTAGGAGCAGGGGTACAGAGACAGTGTCAAAGGCCTTAGAGAGATCGAGAAAGATGCCGATAGTCTTGAGTCCTCTATCAAAGTTCCTGACAATCTCAGTAGTCAGATCGATGACTGCATCTTCCGTAGACATACCTTGCCTGAAGCCATATTGATTAGAGGCCAGGATGCATTTGTCATTGAGAAAGCGTACGAGTCTCCGATTGATGATTTTCTCGAATATCTTCGATAGGACACTCAGGACCGAGATCGGTCGGTAGTTATTGGATTCGGCACTGTTTCCATTTTTATAAATAGGGTGAATGATGGCTTTTTTGAAAACGGTCGGAAAGGAACCTGAGGTGATACAGAGATTGAAGATATGATTCATTAAAGGAACAAGAGTAGTGCTGGCCCCTTTGATAACAGCGGTTGGGATGCCATCCCAGCCTACAGCACATTTATCCTTGAGGCTATCTATAAGAGATTTGATTTCTATACAATCAGTAGGCCAGAAGACCATGGAATTATGGGGTTGAGAGCAGGAATGTTGATGACCTTTTTGAAGAACAAAGTTTGGTGGACTGGTTATGCGGGGGTTAATGTTAGACGCGAGGGTTTTTCCTACATTCGCAAAAAACTTATTTACTATATTTACTGATTCTATGGGTGTTTCAGCTATTTTCAGTAAATTTTCAGATGAAGTTTTTTAAATTTTTGTTAATAGATCTTCTGCTTTTTTAATGCCAGTCCATTGCGCAGCCAGAAAGTCTTCCTACGACCAACTGCTCTTCTACCCTGTATCTTCCCCATCATTATCACTTGCAGCAGTTGGTATCGATTATGTCGTAAGAAATGTCCGAGATAGGCAACTTATCCCTGTTTGATGGTTCTTAGGTTCTTACAAGGTTAGGTCTTTTGACTCCTATTCGTTTAAGGACTTCAACGTTTGTGACCTTATGAGTCCAACTTATGCGCAGCATACGACGATGTACCCACATCTCGAACGCCACTATTCGTTTGTGATGGTCTTCTTTTATTGTCCATGCCTCGCAGCCAGTATTACTGGCCAGACGTAGCATTGAACAATTCTGGTGCAGAGCTTGATGTTCAATGTTCTTGAGCACAGTACTTTACTCATTCTCACGAATGTTTCTCTGGCGATCTCGACGCGGACACGTATTTCGGTGTCGCTTTCCCATGAGTCCGATAACCAGGATCCTAGTTATCGATACTTCAGGACTCTTAAGAGCGACACCTTCTACTTGGATGTTACACTGTAGGTCCGCTGTTTTAGAGACGACCATGCATTTCGTCTTAGATGCCAAATAAAATGGCGGCAAAGATTAATAATAAAAGGAAATATAAAAGAAAATAGAAAATAAAAAAGGATACCTGACCATTTATTATTTATTATTATTATGACACTTTATTTATTTTAAATCTCGTTAAAAAATACATTTTTTACTATAGAAAATATAATTTTATAAAACTATTCTACAGTAAAAAATATATATCAAAACGGTGGATCACCGACTCGAAGCTAGGCTCAAGCAACCGGTGACTAGGGCTGCAACGAGAGGAACTTCCTGACGATACGCGCCGAGTCCAGGAGTACCGCCTTTTGGATCTGGCCTTTGATCCAACTTCCTAGTGAGAGTCTCTTGAGATGTTGATCGAGGCTCTTCGCTATTACGTCGTTAACCGAAACAACTATAGGAACAATGGTCACTGAATCTACATCCCACATGCTGACAACCTCGTTAGCCAAATCAAGATATTTGCTAAGTTTTTCTTTCTCAGCTTTAACGAGGTTAACATCATGTGGTATGGTGACATATTATTATTATTATTTAAAGTATACATCTGACATTCATTTCACTAAATCATTAAAGACATTCTAAAAAAATATGTTAATAAACGCCTTATGAATTTTTGACGATAAGACTAATTAATGTGAAATAATGTAAACTACCCATCTTTTGCACACTTAGTTGGTAGGTTTTGCCTACCAACTAAGTGTGCAAAAGATGGGTAGTAAGTGTGTTTGAATATTATGTATCAGTTATATAGTCCCCATGCTCAGATTAGCTTGGAGTTAGTTGTTGTTAGTTGTGTTAATTATCCAGCATTATTTATTTATTTACAAGATTCGGAAAGACTGCTGAAGATTTCGCTATTAAAGAAAAAGAATATGAAGACTGGGAAGAAAAGGATGTTAAGTCTTTGATAAGTTCGGGCAGTCCGGTGGTGAAAGCGCCAAGACCGTATTATATACCGCTGACTGATGTGCCTTATCTAGGAGATGTCGAGTCAGACTTCGATTTAAAGAGGTGAAAGATTTACATAGTCTCTTATATATTAGCTAATTTTAACTCTTAAGACAGTACCCCGAGCCAAACTAGCGCCGCCACCTATTTTATCTTATTATTTCGTTGAACAATGGTAATATAAAAAAATTCAAGTTTGTGATACATATTATAAGCTTTTTTTATCATAATTTTATTTTGTGTAGTTTAGGATACAATGTTGCACTTTGTGGCCACCAAAGTCAATTATTGCATCTCCTCCTAAACTAAACAAAATAAAACTATGATAGAGGCATTAAAAAAAGTCTATTTAATAGGTATCACAAACTGCCCATTGAAAATTTTAATATTTTCTTTGTTCAACGAAATAATAAGATAAAATATGTAGGTGGCGGCGCTAATTTGACTCCGGGTACCGTCTTAATATTCAGAGACACGATTTGTGAATTTACCATTCGAAAATAACAAAACGAATAAACCAAAGCTTTCGACTGGTACAGATAGTTGAGCTACCTGTATTAGATTGTTTGCAACAGTTTGCAGATAGCTTTGTTTATATTGTAAATACCTTCTAGTATTAATTTAATTCTATTATTTGATTGTAGAAAAGATTAATTAATATCCTAAATAATTTATTTTTCCAATCAAGTGTATTTTAAAATAATAATATTTAATCTTAAATCTAATAGCCTGTGTACGTACTGTGTGTAGTTACGGTGATTTATATTAAAGTATTTTCTAGCTAGTTAGTGAAATGTAACTTTGTGAAAGCACTTAAAACGGAACACTTTTTTGGTTGATGTTACTTGAAAATACTGGTAAAAAACTGTTTGCCACTTTTTAACTATTAAATAGTTTTGGATGAATTGACCACTAAACATTTTGGATTGATCAACTCATCCAAACTGGATGAAATTAATTGGATAAGATGACCATCTACTCAACAAGTCGCATGTACGTGTGATTTAGGTGCCACAATGTTTTTTGTCCAAATCACAATCAAAATACTAATGTATTTTTTAGATTTTTAAAAGGGGATTACTGTCTCGAAGCTGATTTGGATGTCGACGCATATCAGAAAAATAGAATGAAAGGAACCCAAGAACCCTTTTCATTTTCTTGGTCCGATTCTGAGACAACCTCTCCGGCAACATCGGGTTGGTATTTATTTTTGTTCAAAGTAGCTAGAAACCCCTACGTTAAGCCGCTGCGCAAGCTGTGCGTGGCCAGGCGGTCCATTAAAACTGCGTGGTATTGGGTGGTAGGTACCTATTGTTAAAAAAACCACACAATACTATTAAAAAATCACGACTATTTTACAACAATTTTGGTGATATAATGGATTTTTTTGATTCTTTCGTTTTGTCAAAATTTGATTTTGAAGAGGTCCTTTAAAAGTTAGATTCTAGAAGAATTTATATGTGCACCTTAAATCGTAGGTCTAAAAAATAAACATGTAAAACATAATCACAATGATAAATTTCACAGTTAACAAATGGTTTCCATGGCAACGGTAAACAAAGAAGTAAAGTCTGTCGTTTTGCCCATCTATCACTCATTATCACACTATCATCAAACTAATTTTAACTAGATGTCCCATAACACTTTCATGACTTAAAACACAGAGTTTTGAAGTGTTCCGTGTTTAAAACTACTTCCAAGCCCTTTTTCAGGAATTTGAAGTAGACATAAACGTGGAAAAAAATATCAAACCGTCAGAATATGTATTACTGACGGAAACAGTATACAAGTACCTACCTAGTTTCTTTTAACATCAACTTTTTTTAGTAAACTTCTACTTTTTTACAAGTTTTTTTCATCCGATTGAATGTAAAATGACAAGTCGGTACATTTTCATAGGTTTAGGTTACTTTACAAAGGGCCTAATTATGCCAAAATAAGTAAAGTAACAGTCCTTAACAATAAAAAAAAATTATGATACAATGTCGATATATTTTTTTTTACCGTCAAAGTGGAGCGGACGCATTTAGGACTCCGTTCAATTCACAACGGTAAACTGCATACTCGATTTTTTACCACCTAATAGTCGAGCGGAAAGGACTGAGCGAGCAGAAAGCTTTTGGAAATGAACTTTGCTCACTCATCTCTCGTTTCCGGCTCATTATCATTTGGCGCGGGAAACTAGGCTTAACGCTTGGCCAAAATAAATATTACGTAATACCATAAGTAACCATAAATACCATCCTGTGATTAATGGGTCCACCGTCCCAGTTTAAAAAAACGCTGCTGTTTTATAAAAAAACACATGAGTTTTTCGATTTTTTTTATTTGACGACCTCTGTGGTGCGGTGGGTGTAGGTCCTCCTGCGACGCAGGGTTCGATTCCCGCCTTGGGAAAAATATTTGTACGATCTGCAGGTATTTTTTCCGGGTGTTCTGGTCGTTTTCTATGTATAATAAAAAATAACTATGTAATGTATTGTATTGTGTAGTTACCTATATCAGTTATCTAGTAGGTACCCATATCACACACAAGCTCTGCTAAGCTTGGGGTTAGTTAATAACTGTGTGAATTATCCAGCATTATTTATTTATTTTATTTTTCAGATCAGTTTTCCTTGAATTCCGAGCAACAGAAGGAAATAGATGATTATCTCAAGTAATTTTCAATTCATTACGGATGTAAGCGGGTTAACTATGAACCTTATTTGTGTCGGTAGCTCGCAGTGCTCGGAAGGAAGCGGCACGCGCGATCCACAACCGCACTCACCCTGAAGAAGTTCATCGAACGTTGGTGTTCTTCCAACACAAATAAGGTTCGTAGTTAACCCGTTTACATCCGTAATGAATTCGTCAAACTACGATAGTTTTTATAATTTTCTTCTTATTTTAAACACTGAACGGCTCAAATAACAGTATAATCAGCCCGTCTAATGGACACCCATTAGACGATATTGTCGAGACTTGATCGTGATGACATCGTCTGAATACCGACTTCAAGAGGAGGTTTTGTGTTCGGCTGTATATTTTTTTTAATAAACAAGTTTGTATAGCTTCATATAAAACGAGCAGTCACTCATTTGCGGCCTGCACACTTACGGTTCGGACCGCGGGAAATCGCACGCGCCATTCCATCCCGCGCTCCGAAACGTAGGTACATGTATATGCGCGGGGCTGACCGTTTGATCGCAAGGCAAAACTTTGGGACGAACATAGGCCTCCCCTAACGAGCGCCATAGCGCCCTGTCTTCAGCATGCCGCATCCAGCATCTGCCTGCAGTCTTTCGCAGGTCTAGCCGAAGGGCGTCCTACACTACGCTTGCCTTGTCGCGGTCTCCTCTCAAAAACACGTTTACCCCTGTTGTCGGTTCTTCTCATGATATGGCTAGCCCACTGCTACTTCAGCTTGCTAATTCTTTGAGTTATGTGGTTGGGGTGGAGTTTACGGGAATGAACAAAGGTACAAATTTCTCCAAGTTTGAAGAGTTACATAAGTACCAAATGGGAAAAGTTTTTTTATCTTTTTTTTGTTTCAGTTTACCCTCAGTAAATAATAATAACATATTAACAATGGTACGTTAGCGTTTGATTGTCCTATTAGGGTCAGTTCACACTGAGCCTCGGCGAGACGCTGCGCGCGCTTTCATTCAATTTTTTTTTTTGTGTCTGTAAAATGTTTTTTTGAGTAGTAAATAAAGTCATATTTTGAATCAAAGTGCGCGCCGCGTTGCGTCGTCGCATCGCGTTGCATTTCAGTGTGAGCTGACCCTTATTATCTTTCAAAGACAGAGTAGCTGGGCGATAATATCGCACTCCTAGAACATGACAGATTTACTAACCCATTAACTATTATACAACAAGAAAAAACAGTTTTTGTCGATACTGAAAAAAAGTGATATTTTAACTTAAAGCTGCCTTGTTCTAGGGGTGCGATATTTGATGATGTTTTTATCAGTATGCTTTTGAGCTGATGAAACTGACAGGGTTCAACATTAAGTAACTAACATGCAATATTGCAACATTTCAGGGAAAATGTGGACAGAGTTAGTTTTGCCGGAGGAGTGGTCAAAAATATTGCTAAAATGACCACGAAAGCCACCGACATCTTTAATGACGAAAAGCGGCGACCGTAAATATCTATTCACACTTTTAGATTATAGCCTATTTAAGGATTCTGTACCCAAAGTTTACAAAACACAATTGCCTAATGTATTCGTCCGTCTGTCTGTGCGCGTTATCAACGATGTATTCTTGAACTGTATATAGATACAGTTCAAGAATACATCGTTGAAGTCCACGCAATCAAAAGTTACATTTGTTTATGCCTAAATATTTTGAAATTTCCTACATGCACACAAAAGCTTAGGGTAGGTACTTCCCATTGACCTGGAATCATGAAATTTGTCAAGAAGCAAGGTTTTATAGCACAAATAAAGGGAAAATCCGAATACCGGAAATTTGTAGATTTCTCTCTCTCGCTAGTGACCAATATTTGAAAAACACTACTTTCCGTTGAACTAGAGTCATGCTATTTGGCAAGAAACAAGAACACACCCAACAAACTCTTAATTTTACGGAACCCTGGGTGCGCGAGTCCGACTCGCACTTGACGGGTTTTTTTTATTTTTATTTAAGTACGTAGGTACATGGATTTTGGTGATATCATTTGTATAATGTGTTTATTATTTCAGATCGGCGTATATTACTGACGAGAAATTGCGCAAAATGAAGTAAGTAACCAATATCATTTATATTCATTTCATTTATTTTAAATCTCGGAATAAATATTTTTTTACTATAGAAAATAAAATATTATGAAAAAATTCTACAGTAAAAAATATATAAAAAATCACCGGCCGCGAAGCTAGGCTCAACCAGACGGTGACTAGGGCTGCAAAGAAAGGAACTTCCTGATGATACGCGCCGAGTCCAGGAGTACTGCCTTTTGGATCTGACCCTTGATCCAACTTCCTAGCGAAAGTCTCTGCTCTCTCTGTTCTTCATCTTATTATTATTCATAATCAGGGAGGGGCATGTTTTTGGTCCCTTAAGGGTAGCTACCGTTACTTTTGTAGTTAGGTTTGTAGTTCGGTCATCAACTAAGACCAAAGTGCTTGAGAAAGACAACAAACCCAAACTCGAGGCGGTAACGTCGTTTTTGGAGCTCCTATAGCCACATTCTGTCTCCACAATAATTACCAAACCATTACCTAACTATTTATTGAAAAAAAGTATTTAGGACAAAATCTTCTTAAATGGTCTGGCCATGATCTGGCTTTTGGTTGTTTAAAACACATACGTTTTCGTAACAAGAACCTAGTATCCAAATCTATGATCAAATATCGGTGTTGCTAGTGAATTGGATGAAGTCATCCAAGTTCTTTGATGAAATTGGACAATGTTATTGGATGAGTGTGGAATGAGCACCCACCCGCTCAGCTTAATTCTGATTTTTGAACCAGTTTTTTTTTATTATACATTGCAGAATAGCCAGAATTGATATGTTTTTATCTTTAGGGCGCAGCCTATATAGTATAATGTAAAGTCTGTGGTTGTTATTAATTATCTTATTATTTTATTTCATTAGATTGGCATCGGCTGATTTAATGTACCGAGAGAGGCGTCACACGTAAGTCATTGACCTATTTATTTTTCACATCATGGAGTAACTCTAAAAAATTAGTTATAAAAAAATCGTAGATACATGTAGCTTTATTTTTATTTGATGAGTTTGTCCACTATCGCTTATCCCGTTCTTTTGTACGTATGTTTGTAAATTTAATTTCATTATTAAAGCAATTCATCGTTTGGAAAGGCAGAGAATAATACAGGGTGTTCAGCAGACCTTGTGCCATAGGTATAGTAACTGAGGTTTCTGATTGGCCAATCAACCTCTAGTCTCATTGGCACATTCCGCACCCCTATAATGTTTTTATTAATAGCATTGTTTTGGTAAAGCACTACACATGCCTTGGTCTACAATGACTGCCCTGCTGGCCGAGCTATAATGGCCTCGAGTTAAGCTTGCTATGGTTTCGGCCTTCAAGCTCATTGCAGCCCTTTGCTGACCGCGCTAAAAACCCTCGCGGCCTCGAACTGCTGTCTCTGCCTTCATTTCAGTTTGTCTATCAAGTGCTGCACTGCTGACCGCGTTGTAGTGTCCTGGATTTGCGCTACGCACTTCCAGTCATTATCATCGTGCCCAGCAATCCACACATTACTGACCTCGTCCATAATGCACTTTATTGTTCACAGGAAAGTTTCAATAGTCGTACCTGATACGAAAATCCATAAGCAAATAAAGCGACGGCAAACTGGCTTCGTTACCGACGAGGACTTGGAAAGAATACGTGTGTTCTCTAGGCAGCACTTTGGCGAAGATTCCGACGATGACAATGGCGACAATGATGATGTCGATGATGATGATGATGATGATTTTGATGATGAT
This sequence comes from Eupithecia vulgata, assembly GCA_946478455.1. Lineage (NCBI taxonomy): Eukaryota > Metazoa > Arthropoda > Insecta > Lepidoptera > Geometridae > Eupithecia > Eupithecia vulgata. Next base: position 9,418,849 of record OX297873.1, on the reverse strand, counting down.
AATGATCTTGAATATTCTAAGTAAAACCAAACTTTTAATAACAGTGAAAGTTTTTGATATAATAAAAATGTCATAGTTAACTTTTTTGTGTTTTTAGAAAACCCTTGGTTCACATGGCTCCTGGAGCTGTCGACTCGAGCCACCTTTCGCGGAAGATTCAACGCCGGCCCACTGGTTTCATTTCGTCTTCTGCTGTACCCTCAGACGATGATGATGATGATGACAACGATGAGGATGATGACGAAGTAGTTCGTTTCGCTGAACAAAATATTCAAAAGTCTGCCCCCTCTGAAGCTTTAAGGAAACGTCGACCTACTTCTTTCGTTCGTTCTGGGGTAGTTCCCGTTGATGATAGTGATGATAAAGACGACAGTAATGATAACGAAAAAGAACCGGCACCCAAAAGTAATGAAAGCAAACTTCATTTTGCTGCGGAACTGCCTGAAGCGGCTGGCCCCTCTGAAGCTTTAAAGAAACGTCGACCAACTTCTTTCGTTCGCCCTGGGGAAATTTCCGTTGATGATGATGATACATATGACGATACAGAACCAGCAACGGTAACATCTCTTGCTACCCAAAAAACAGAACTTAAATTTGCTGAGCAACCAACAATTGCTGTTGAAGACGATAAGCCTGCTTCTAATACAGCTTTATGCAAACGTCGAGCCACTGCTTTCGTTCGTACGTCTGACGTTTGCGAATCTGACGTTGATCATCAGCCTGTAGTCAGGGAATCTGTAATGAAAAGATTGTACGAAAAAGTCAATACCGACGACCCTGGGCCTACTTTGAAGACTTATGTGTAAGTCGCTATCGTTAAAAAAGATATGCTTGTAAAACGAATGTTCAAATTATCAGAACTGAATTCGAATGACAATTCTGCGTGCTGATAATTACGCAGAGTTGTAAATGATCAAATGTTATTATGATAAACCCATTTTGTTTCAGACCAACAGCTGAAGTACAACAAATGAAACTTTTACTAACACATTCGACACACTTACGACATACTAGCGTGGAAAGTAGGCTAAACTCTCGAGAGCAATACAAGCTACATACGATGAATTTGCAGGAGTCATTCGACGAGCTTGTGAATCTACAGCATGGCACTAGACTAGAACCTAAATTATCCTTTGACTACGTGAAAACTATTGATAAATTCGACAATAGATTTTCCCATTCCATCGGAAGCATGGAGTACGCTAAGAAACGCCCGACTATCACAGTATCCCAGTATCAACTAATGAATCGGCAATACCAAGAAGTGCTGGATGTTAAGACAACTCCACTCTAAGCTGATATAAAGTCTGCCAAGGATCTAGGTAGGTGGTTTTGATACAAACTTTAAACTAAACTTGCTCTTACACGCAAGGTAGTCCAGCCAGGTGGCGGCGGCGCGTCCCTGCGGGTCGTACCTACCGCCGAGGCTGAGCAGTGAATGCGTTAGTGACTGTCATAAATTAAATAAATAAATAATGCTGGACAATTCACACAGCATTATCTAGCCCCCAAGCTGAGCAGAGCTTGTGTTATGGGTACTAGATAACTGATATACATAATATAATACATAGATATTTTTTATTATATAGAGAACGACCCTGAACAAATTTCTGCAGATCGTACACACATTTATCCCGAGGCGGGAATCGAACCCGCAACCTCCTGCGTCGCAGGCAGACCTTCGTCCACCGCGCCACATTGGACGTCAAATTGATTGAGCTGGCAAGCTTTCAGATGCGGGAACTTACTTATTTATACAATTTAATGCTGCTGCTGTTCAGTATTCACACAGTAATTACGATAGCTAACTACTCCAGTTTTTCTCAGACAGCATTATAGGGCCGGCTACAAAAAGAAAGCACAACTTGTGATATAGGGACCAGATAACTGTTTACAATATTTAAACATAAACACCCAGAACAAATACTTGCAGATCATAAAAAAAAATCCCGCGGTAAATATCAGAATGTATTCAGTCGTCGTAAATGGCGAGAAGGTTCTCGAAATTGTTTCCGAGTACACTTACCTTGGGCAGATTCTGCAGTTAGGTAAAAACAATTTCGAGAAGGAGGCCAAAAGGAGGATCCAGCTAGGTTGGGCACCGTTCGGAAAACTACGTCAAGTCGTCATCCATACCGCAATACTTGAAAACGAAAGTTTTCTATCAGTGCGTCCTAACCGTCATGACCTACGGAATTGATACATGGACACTCACGGTGGACCAGCCCCACTAGTTTAAAGTCGCTCAGCGAGCTATGGAAAGAGCTATGTTCGGAGTTTCTCTAAAGGATATGATTCGTAACGAAAACATCCGACAGAGAACCAATTTCGTCGACATAGTAGCTCAAAGGATTAGCAAGCTGAACTGGCAGTGGGCCGGTCATATCTCGAGAAGAACCGACCACCGCTGGGGTAGTCGTGTTCTTGAGTGGAGACCGCGACTCGGCAAACGAAGTGTAGGACGTCCGCCGACCAGGTGGGATGACGATTTGCGAAAGACTGCTGGCAGATGCTGGATGCGGCAAGCTGAAGACAGGGCGCTATGACGTTCATTAGGGGAGGCCTATGTCTACTACTACGATTAATATAGGCTGATGATGATGAAATATCAGAACCCAATGCGTCACAGGTGGACCTTTGTTCACTACCGCCTCTGATGGACACAATTAATAATGTACAATTGTTTGTATAAAATCACCAATTGATAATGATAGTGGTTCGTCCTTTTATTTCAGTTGAAACGAAACCATCCAAAAGAATAAGAAGACCGCAATGATCTACAGAAATATATTAAAGAAATATTGTTTTGTTTATGGGTTATCTCCGGAATACTGTACTGGGCCGATTTTTAAAAGCCTTTTTATATTAATACAGTAGGGTGTGAATCAATGTGAACAAAAGTGAAAATACACATTTACTTTTTAAAATTAAAATAATTTTGTATGAAAAAAGTCGTCCCTTGAATAAGATATTGAATACGTTTTGGCATTAAAATCAACAAATTCTTTACAGTTTTCTGTTTTTTGGCCTAGAATGGCCAGGAAATTCACAATTCGGAAATTATTCTCATTGAAAATTTGTGGGCTAAAAAGCTAGACTTCACAAAATTTATTGCAGCACAAAAATTAAGCTGGTAGAGGCTGGTATTCAGATATTATGGTTTCGAGATCAGCAAATAACAGAGAACTGTAAAATCTTGTAGTATATTCTATGACAAAACGTGTTCAAGATATTATTAAGGCCAAGGTAGCGCACACTTCATATTTTTTTTTTAATAAAGCTCTAATAATTTTTAGATTAATATAAATGCAGGCTGTAACAAAAATTATGGACCAAACTTTCAGGGGGTTCAGCATCGTTAACAGAACACGGGAAAAATATTAAGAATAAACCTGACGGTTTTCGAAAAACAAATAATTATGAAATGACCACTAGATGCATGTGCTTATAGCCGTGTGCATGGTGCCGGCTTAGGACTTGCGCTACCCCAACTCTTCCCGTAGGTATCGTAAGAGGGGCTGCCCGTCCCGCGGCGTGCTCATACGACACCAGCGCCTCTTGCAGAATAGATCTACCACCGAACTGCGATTCGCAGCCTCCATGCCCATCGTGGAGAGTATGGACATTACCTCCCATGAGATAAAAAAAATCAGGGGGAGGCCTGCGTCCAGCAGTGGACCATTATAGGCTGTTGAGGTTGATGTTGAGGCATGTACTTATTGTTATATCAGGCCTACCTAAGAAAATGTTTACATCTAAACAAAAAACCACCTTCGTTGTCGCGGGCGACGAAGCGCCTTAGTTGCAGGTCAGCAGGTGCTACAAACAAATGCACATGCATCAGTTATTTTTTGCCAATCATTTTGCTTCTTTTATTTTTAAAATCGAATACTAATTCGAAAAAATGGATTGGCTTTCGGTTGGAAAGCAAAATGATTGGCTTGGCGTTTCGGTTCTTCCACGTTTGGTCCTTCGTTTTTATTACACCGTGTTTATAAACAATAAAATGTGTATTTTCACTTATGTTCACATAAATTTGTTCACTGCTGTACAGTAGCTACGTTATCTTTAAGCGATGTAGGCGAAGCATCTTCCACGTATGACGTCAGTGGAGCCGCGAGCAAAAGTTAGTTATTGTTGAAACAGTGTTCATGTTTAACTGAGTTTTATAATAGCTTTAGTTAATTATTATTTTTGATATGTGTTGTTTAAGTAGAGCACCTAGAGTAATTTTCTTTAATTTAGTAAAAAAGATGATTTAAGTTATTTTAAGCTTGTTTAATATAATAACCTCTGTTTAGTTTTCATTTCTTTCTAATAAAAATATTTTAATTACCTACTGGTTGATTTGATTTGAACCAGCAGTCGTAGCATTGATACGGTATTTTTTTAGTTTTAACCCAACGAAGCTTCTCTCCATTACGGTAAAATATCCCATTCCCATTGAATGGGCCATCCGGGGAGAATCGTCATAAACGATTTTAGTTGCCAATATGGTACCTACTAAAAATGTTGTGACGTATTGACGTTGACAGCTTCGTCGTCAATTCGTCGATAGAAACCGGAATAGCTTACACCTCAGAGCAATTGCTCTGAGGCTTACACCCAGTCCCCATATGGCGATCCATTGAATGGGATATTTTACCGTAATCGCTCGGCAGCTTTGGTAAGCTTTGGATAAGTGAGGCTTGGTGTAAGGCAGATTACATTGCCTTAGTCTTTAATTCTAGAGGCATATTTCGCTTAAAGATCTCTTTGGGAAACAAACATAGGCTACTTTTTTTCATAAATCAGTTCAGATGGAATAGAAATATTCTTCAATCGTGTCAATAGAAACGCCGGCGAAGCCGCGGGCAGAAACTAGTACTTTCTACAGTTGAGGCGGGGCGGAGGCCCGGAGCGGCGGGGCCTACGATAACCTGAGGTTGCAGCGTTTTTATTAAGTCGCAACTTCGCCGCCATTTTGAAGGATTTTGTATGAAGGGGCCAGGGGCACCGATTTAAAACGTTTAAATCCAAATTTTGCGTTTTTAAACTGCTCTGTGATAGTTTTATTCTATTTAGTTTAGCCAGTTAATCGAAAATAGATATTGGTGGCCACCAAGGGCTACTTCGATGTTCTGCCTAAACCTAATACAGTAAAACTATTACAGAGGCTTTAAAAAAAGGTCATAATTAGGTTTCACAAACTGTACGTTGGATTTCCGAAATTTGCTCTGTACAACGTCGTAATAAAATAAAATAAGTGCCAGCGTTACTTTGACGCATACGACACGTTCTTTTCACCGCACAGCGACAGCGCTGTGCATGCGCCGGGTCTTCACTTCGGCGCGGCGCGCCGCCGTCGCCGCCTCTACGCTCGTGAAAAGACCACCCAGGCCTAGTCAACCGGCATTCGCTAGGAAGCGATTCCATTTCTCTACAATCGTCATAGCTGAAACGATAGCGAAGTTCGATTGGTAGACAAAGTAACCTTCGCGTGGCGATCGCCTTGTCTATTCGTCTGATCGCTAAGAGACGCGCTTAGTCTATGGTTATCGACAGCAAACGTCAAATGTGTCATTCGCCCTTAGATGAATTATACCTCTTCCTCTGTGCATTCGCCTATTTTGCCTGTCTTTTTTACGTTCCGGTCTACGCAAAAATAATATTCTTGATTTTCGATATGAAAAGTTTTTCTTTTTTTTTTGCGGGTGGAGGTTTATCTTAAATTGAGTTTTTGATAACATGAGTGGAGTACTAAAATTCAACGGCATAATTTAGTACGTTGAATTGGAAATAAAAATTATTTGATTTTTCGAAATACCTTTATAAAAAAAAACTTAGTCAACTGAAATGAAACGCACATCTGCCTTCTTGAAAACAAACTTGAAAAACTTTGATGAAATTGAAATTCCCCGTTAAATATTGAACTCTGTGTGTTGGAGTCCTATTGGAATTACTTTGTTGACCTCCCGGCTTAGAATGCGTTTAAGTGTTGTCTTTGTTGTAATCATTCGAGCTAAGAAAATAGAGTCAAGAGCACGGGCCAGCGGCAAACAATTTTCAACTCTTTTGGAGGATATGGAAAGGTAAAATATTCATTTATTACTTATCTTTCTTTGTTATTATAACTAGGCTAGAGTATCTACCTACCTAAAACATTTATTCTACATATTCAACAGCGTTATCATAAAACACTTAAAAAGTTTCAAGCCAGAAGGCAATACTTACTGTAAACAATGAAGCGATTCACAAAGAAATATTTAGAACGATAGCTCTTTAATTTATTTATGTTATGTTGCAGCCATGGTGAACTTGCAAAACCTCAGCACAGGGACGTTTGAGGGCTGATTGGCAAGAGCTGACCAACAAACAAACACTTTAAATTCAATACACTTTAAACTATTGGTGGTGGTGTCCAAAAGCCTACGGAAAAGTGGAAAAAGGTACCTACATTACTTACAAGTACAGAAAGCACTTATATGACCATAAATATCAAGTAAATTAATTACCAAAGTTATTTCTAAATAAAAAGGTAGGTACCTAGATATGTATATTTTAAATATTATTAACAAAAAAAATCTGCAATCCGCTAAAACTCTCATAATTTTAAAGTGTGAGTAGACTGGAAGTCAAAGACAAAAAATAACATTATCCATCAATCAACATTCTCGTTGCACTGGTGGTGGTTCTTACACCAATGTTACCTTAACCGCTTTAGAGGCCAGGTTAATAGGAATCATTGGTGCACAGGCTGTGGAAGGCTACTCTTGAATAGAAGAGCAGGGTTTTAAAAATAATTATTTAATTATTTATATTTTTTAGGTTTTACCTACACCTTGTGACGTGTTTTTCACGTCTCATGCCATCATTCAGTCTATTTGACAGCCAGCTGGCTTGCTTGTCAAGTAGATTGATTTAGTTTAGAAATTGTCTTTGGTTTTTTTTAGCTGTCAAACGAACATTTGAGGTTATTTTTCGGAAAGACGTCACTTTGCGTCCCATGAACTCACTTGACAGTTGTGAAATTATCACAATTTTTATTTTATTTAAAATTTTATAAAATGGGATTTTAAACCCAAAAATATATTCGCCCCTATGTAGAGGGTGTTGCATCCTGTCTTGTGGTGGAAGAATTGTGAGTGACAGTTGCCAGATTGCTGAGATCTCTTTTTTACTGGAACCTGCAGAGGCTTGTCGTCCAATTTTCCCCGCGAGCTGGATTGTTTTTGACTTTTGCTCCCGAAGCGGACCTATTCTCCGTCCTTCCTCGAGTTTGCGAGCTGGGGGGCATCGCTCCAGACCAGCTCCGGAGGGAGATGTGAGGTTCCGTAACGGTAACGCAGGTGTCAGGTCAAGGGGTTTGATTTCTATTTGATTTTTAGGGTGAATTTTTACTTAATTGTTAGGTTGACTGTTGGTTTGAATTTGTTTAAATTTACTTGAATTTTTAGGTTGTAATTCAGGTTTATTTATTTGTATGGTTGTATTTTTTTGGCTACAATCTATTAGTATTTTTTAGTATCTTGTATCTGGTCGTATCACCGGATAGGCCTTGGTGGTTAACCAAGTTTTACCTTACACTTTGAGCTTAACCTCACTTTACATGGTATTTGATTAGAACCCACCGCTTCTCGGTTGGAGTTATTTTGTTGCATAAAGCCTAGGGTTGTAAAGGAGGATGCAATAGCACTATTAGCTGCAAGCCGTAGAGCCCTAGGAACTTAAATTTAAATAGAATTAATTTCAATTTACTTAGCCCGGAGAGAGGACACGAACCTTTATATCTTCCCTCGTACTCCTCCCCGGACACTTCCAAAGCCATTGTTGGGCTTGGGGAACGTTAGCGGTCCTTATTAAACCTTTTTTTTATAGCCGCCCAATCCGAAATTTCCAAATTTTACTTAAAATTTGGGCGGATAATTTGTAAATTTTGTTAGGCCTTCCGCCTTATTATGAGTTAGATTCCTTCTTTATTAGGTTTATAATAGTTTTATAACCTGTATTTTCAGTGTGTTAGTCTTAAGCTTCCGAATAAATATAAGATGAACTGTTTGTGATATCTTTTATTCGGAGTCCCTGCCCTAAGATTAAAGGTCTGTGCTAGCAGTAGTTATCCTTGGCTAATATTTCTCAAATTTTACACCGGTAGTCTGGCGCCCGAACTTAATCTATTTTTTTGACATTTTAAACGACTCCGGGGTAAAGAAAAACTTTTTGTTCAATTAGAAATTTTATTATTACAATTGGCGCTTTTATATTACAAGTGCAAAATATTATTATTACAATTGACGCTAGCGAACAGGGACTTTGAATTGGGACTTCACCTGAATTAGGACTTAACCTTGTGTATTGCTAACCTTTTTCTTTCAGGACTTAGAATTATTTTTGATTTTTTATTGATTCAACCCCTTGCACCTTTCACTCTCTACATTTATTTTTATTTTTGTGTTAACTTTAAGTTACACCATAGCTTCACATACTTTTGTGAGCTTTGTTTTTTTTGTTTTTTTGAAACTTCACGAGCAACCAACAAATTGTTTTGGTTTGTTCTTCGATACTCTTTGCGGATTATATTTAAGATATTAAACCCTAGTTTTAAGTGTGGTATAAACTATCTTTATAGTGTTAAGCACTTAATCTAATCTTTGCGGTTAATATTTAAGAAATCAAACTCTAGTTTTAAGTGTGGTATAAGCTATCTTTATAGTGTTAAGCGCTTAATTTCTAAGTTTTTGATAACAATAGAGTAATGCTTTTGCATCCTTTACAAAAATTTACTTAACGTTTATACACATTCATAAATTTTAATACAACTTTACACTTCTTACCCTTTGGTAAGTTCACACTTGTTTACATAAGCACTCATAATGGAGCGATGATGCTGAAAGCGCTTTCCTTAGTTTAAAAAGAGTTCTAGTCTCTTCTCCTGTTTTAACTTGTCCAAATTTTGAAAAACCTTTCTTTTTGCATTGTGATGCTAGTTCTGTTGGAATTGGTAGCGTTCTGAGTCAAGAGGATGACAATGGTCACCAACATCCTATCGCTTTTTACTCAAGATCTCTTAATAAGTGCGAAAGAAACTACAGTACCACTGAGCGTGAACTTCTCGCAATTTTAGATTCTATAGAACATTTCGTCGTATCCAACGAATAAGGTTACAGTCGCCAGTGTGACCTTTTATTTTTATTGCATTTTAAGAATCTCCATTGTCATTTACACCTTACCATTTCGAAAAAGTAAATAAATAATGAATATAAAAAAAGTTATTAAGGTTTGAAAATTTGGTTACAATTGCACTGATGCATTTAGCCCGACGAATAAGGTCACTAAAAGCTTTGGCGCTTTCTTTCATGTGCGAAACGCAACCGACATGAATATTTCCCGGCGAATAAGGTTACATGCTCCACAGTAGCCATGTACCGCGGGCGAAAAGGCGCGCGGACGGCGCGCGGCGGGTTGTCTTACGTAGTAAACTGAGAAATTAAAATAAGACAGGTACATTAATTAGTGTATATAAAAGATCCCCCTGCATGGAAAAAAGCAGAAAGTAAAAGGTGTAGGTATTTGTAGGAGTTTTTCCTGTCAGAATAGTGAATATTAGTACAAATTATTTATTTATTTATGTATTTAAGTAGTATATTATATATATATATATATTCTTTTCTTTTATGTGTTTATCTAGTTTATGTGTAAATATATTGAGTTAGGTAATTTGTAATATTTATTTAATATCTGTTTTTCAATATTCTGTTATATTCATGTTTATTTTATCTTTTGTACACCCCCTGCCTTTCTTATATTCATATAGTTCTTTCCATCCAAAGGTTGCCTGGAAGAGATCGCTTCTAAGCGATAAGGCCGCCCATTGTACTTGTCTCATGTAATATGTCTTTTTTTGTAATGTTCTTTTTCTGGTGTACAATAAAGTGTTTTGTATTGTATTTGCCTATTTAAAGTTCAAAAATGGCTATTAACACTAAAGTCATTAATTGTTGTTCCGTGAAACCGTGTCAAAATATTGTAAAACAAATAAAATAACTCAAATCATGGTCATAGTCCCGTTCTAAATGACTAAGATAATTCAGTGCAGTTACCGATAGATTTAATCTTTTATGAGCCCTTAAACATTCGCATTACATTCGCGTTCATTGTCGCGAATGCGAATGCGAGTATTGAAAATCTTGCAAATGTTCACGAAAGCGAGTATTTGTTAAAATATCTCTAGTATGGTTAAATAACTCTATTAGATTATTAAAATCGATTGATATTAAAGCTGTTTAAAACCTGATTTTATTAAGTAATTATTTTCAGATCCATAATTTAAAATTAAGAGCTGTGTCTTCAGTTAACATGGGCTACATAGCTTCACAAGGTGAGCTTATCTTGCAGCCTGAATAACTTGTAATATTAAATGTAAGAATCTTTAACTTTAATCAATTATAAACATAAATAAGTACACTCGCCACGAATTGATCAAGCTAAATCTAAATTAAAAATTGGTAAATCTTTAGTTCTCATGCCGACCGGTCCCGGGTCAATGTGGCCATTGATCATGACCTTGGTTTTATCCAAGTTCATGCCAAGACCGATGCGTCGTGAGGCTGAAGCTAGGCCGTCCAGCATCCGGTTAAGCTCCTCCAGCGACTCCATCATCAAGACTATGTCATCAGCGAATCGCAGGTGTGAGATGTAATCGCCGTTTATGTTGATGCCCTTACCTTTCTAGTCACAGTGTTATCTTATACATATTTCGACACATAGTCATATTAAGTACCTTTATACGACTTTAATTACCAAAGTTATCGACGTAGCTCAAAGGATTAGCAAGATGAAGTGGCAGTGGGCTGGGCATATTTCATGAAGAACCGGCAACCGCGTCAAGAAGAACCGACAACCGGGGTAAACGTGTTCTAGAGTGGAGACCGCGACTCGGCAAACGTAGTGTAGGACGCCCTCCGACCAGGTGGGATGAGGATTTGCGAAAGACTGCTGGCAGATGCTGCATGCGGCAAGATGAAGCCAGGGCGCTATGGCGCCCTTTAGGGGAGGCCTATGTCCAGCAGTGGACTGGTATAGGCTGATGATGATACGACTTTAGCGATAAAAACCTGTATAACAGTACAAATTTTATGCAGAATTACCTTGTTTTCTATGAAAGGAATTATAACGTATTAGTACTAATTATTTTTGTGAAAAAAAAACTCGAATAACCCATAATAATTCCAGAAACCCCAAAATTCTACTTTTCAAAGTATATCAATCCAACAATCCAAAGTTTTATATGAACTTGGTTTTGGCTTTAGAATGATTTTGAGTCATTTAGCTATAAAACATTAAAAAGTCAGCGGTAGTAGTTTTAAAATGTACCGAGGCGGGAATCGAACCCGAAAATTATTTTTATTAAACGAAATTCTTGAAGCAAAGTAAAATGTAACCTTTATGTTTTTGTAATTGTCCGGATTATTTAGTCGAATAAGGTTACAAAGACCATTGTAACCCTTTAGTTTGACGACGTGAAGCGAAATCTCCGTGGAATAAGGTCACAAAGGCGTTTAGAATAGCGTAGCTTTGAAGAATGCACGCGGAATAAGGTGATAAGCGACAAAAACTAGGAAAAACGGTATATTTTATTTTTAAAACCCACATGATAATTTAGCTGAAAATATTAGAAAACGATTTAGCAAAAAAAACACACTCGCATAATAGAAACTTTTCGAATTAATAAGAAAAAACCGTCTCCTGTAAAGTTGGTGTTTTGCAACTGTGACCTTATTCGCTGGATACGACGATTTTAGACCTTATGTCGAAGGTATGCAATTTACTGTCATTACTGATCATGCTAGTTTGAAATGGCTTTTAGGTTTGAGCAACCCTAGTGGACGTTTAGCACGTTGGGCTGCTAGGATATCTCAATTCACTTTTAACATCGTTCACAAGAAAGGCTCACAACATGTTGTTCCTGACGCTTTGTCTAGAATTGATATCACTGCTAATCTCGTCACCCCTGTGCAAATGGTCCTTCCTGACGAAGATATTGACGACCCCTGGTTTAAAGACATTTTTGTCAAATGTCAAAAGTCTCCCGTTAAGTATAAAAATTTTAGAGTTGAGGATAACACTTTGTATAGATTTTGTAAGAATAAATTTAACCCTAATAAGAAATTAGATTGGAAAATAGTTGCCCCCAAAGAACACGTTATGGATACAATTAAATCGCACCATGACGACTTAAACTCATGTCATCTTGGAATTCATAAAACTTTAAATAAATTAAAGCAACATTATTTTTGGAAAGGAATGTTTGGCGATGTGCATTCATATATAAAATCTTGCGATATTTGTAAAGCTTACAAGCATAGTTGTGCTCCCCCTCTGGGAATAATGATAAATCCTAAAAAGGTAGACTTGCCAATGGTCATGCTATCAGTCGATATTATTGGACCCTTACCTAGGAGTTACTCCGGACATAAGTATATACTTTCGGTCGTAGATGTTTTCACAAAATTTTGCTGGATATTTCCTATGATTAAAGCCACTACCTTAACAATTTGCAGACTCTTTGAGAAAGAGATCTTTTTGATTTTTGATGAATCATGATGCCGTGTGGTGCCGGTTTAGAATTCGCACCACCCCAACTCTTCCCGTGGGTGTCGCAAGAGGCGACTAAGGGACATACACCGGGGGGCAGGCAGCAGCGCCTCTTGCAGAATAGATCTACAACCGAACTGCTATTACCAACCCACATCACAATAATAACATTATGGGCATTACCCCCTATGAAATAAAAGCCAATAAGGCGATTATCAGGTTGAGGCCTGCGTCCAGCTGTGGACCATAGGCTGCTGATGCTGATGCTATGTTTAAATGTCCAGTTCATCCCAAGGTAGCCTGGAAGAGATCGCTCATAGAGATAAGGCCACCTTTGTACTTCGTCTACTCATAGCTTTTAATTCTGTACTGTTTTCTGTGTTTGTTTGGTACAATAAAGAATTATCTATCTAATCTATGTGTAAACTGTCCAGCATTATTTATTCTATTTGAATTTGAAGAGAGTGTCCATTGTGTACGTAACTTTCTTAATCTTTGACTTGGCCAGGGATATGACAAAGCTGTTTTCTGTTCTAGTCTTTATCGAAATCGAAAGGTATGTGTTTATTTCAAAGCATAAACTTTAATAAGCTAGTATTGTACTGGTAGATTGTATAACATATTTACTGGTAGTTGGAACACGTCACCGATAAGTATTCCTACGTGGATGAATTGATTTCATATTGATAAATAAACCGATTAGAAATATAGAAGAATAATTAATCTGACCAGGTGGGATTACGATGTGCGAATGACTGCTGGCAGATGCTGGATGCGGCAAGCTGAGGACAGGGCGCTATGGCGCTTATTAAGGGAGGCTTATGTCCAGCAGTGGACTAATATAGGCTGATGATGGTGACGATGATGATGAAATAAAACGCCCAAGAGCGAGTCGAATCGCTCACAAAGACTTACCATCGAAACTGATATTTACAGGTGTAACAAAAATGAAAGACCAAACTTTCAGAAGTTTAAATTTGATCATAGAAAACGGGTTAAATATTTTGAAAAATTACCGATTTAGTTTTTAAAAAATAAATAAAAATATAATAATTACTGGACTAGGCAATAACTGATGCATGTGATGTGGTACCACTTACCTCGTCTAAGGTGCTCACCCGTTGACCGGCGACGGCGGTCAACGACCCGCGCGGGATGTTTTTTTTTGTGTTTTGATGTAAATAGTTAGGTATTTATTAGGTCCTTACATATGAAATTGGCGTTTTGTATGGGAGGAACAAAAAGTCGAATATTTTTTAATATAATATATTTAATTAATCAAAGTATGAACCATAACATAACATAAAACATAAAAATATATTTATTTCAGCAAAAACACATTAGGTACAGTAGGTATTTAACTTAATGGGTAGGCAGGTAGAGTTTCATTATAATGTATTACAATGGTCTGTTAAACTGATAGAGGTTATTGCTGAGGGTTTGGAGACAATGTTTTTACTTATGGATCTCACACTAGGCGGAGCCTGTATCGTGAGATCCAAGCTGGTGATTCTTACAGACACATGCGGGTACTTTGTCTCGGTGTGAAACGTACAATACTTAGTTGCCATTATTTTGAATAACGCGCTGGAACACTTCTCTGACACTCTTGGCGGCATAGTAATGAGAAATACGAAAGAAATCAAACTGAGTCGAACTCAATACAATCTCAAGCCATGGATCACGCCGGGTGTCATGCGTTGCATGCGCCATCGCGACCGCCTACATCAACAGGCAAAAAAAGAACCTAAAAATGAAATCCTTCAAATATCCTACACCCGATACAAAAACTTTTTTAGAAGACTTCTACGCGAGCTTAAAAATGACTTCGAATCAAAAGAACTTAATTCCAATCTAAACGATCCAAAAAGATTATGGAAATCAGTAAAGAGTATTTGTAGCCTTGTAAATACAAAGCAAGACAGCTCGGAACTTCTATCTCTAGAAGGTACATCGTCCCCGCAATCATCAATTGACAGCTGTAATACACATTTCTCATCCGTAGGTCAAAAACTTGCTGATAGTATTCTTCTTTCCATTCACAAAAATGAAACTGAACTTGCAACATCTGTACGAATAAAAGGCTCCTCCGTTGATTCTTTCTACCTAAATCCAACACACCCAAAAGAAATTGAGTCTTTAATTAACCAATTGCAGAGTGGCAAGGCGCCAGGGATAGACGGACTGGATAACTCACTGTTGAAACGTATCAAAGATCACATAACCGCTCCTCTAGCTTTTATCTTTAACCTTAGCTTGACAAACGGGGTATTCCCGTATAAATGGAAACTTGCATCGGTTTGTCCTATTCACAAAGGGGGTGCCAAGAACTCTCTTAATAACTACAGGCCCATCTCTCTTCTTAGTGCTTTTTCAAAGCTCTTAGAAAAAATAGTTAACAAACGTTTGGTAGCTTTCTTAGAAACCCGTAATTTAATTTCCCAAAGACAGTTTGGTTTTCGCAGAGGAAAAAACACAGAAGATGCAGTCCTTCTACTCACTTCAGAAGTGTCATCTAAACTTGATAATGGTCAACCTTGCGTAGGGGTCTTCTTAGATCTTGCGAAGGCCTTTGACACTGTCTCCGTTCCGATACTACTGAAGAAGCTAGAGTATCTTGGAATTCGCGGAATGGCTGCAGACTGGTTTAAAAGCTACCTAACGGAGCGGCGACAGTGCGTTAAGGTCCTTCAGACAGTGAGTGGCCATAAGCCAGTATCTGTTGGAGTTCCCCAGGGCAGTATCCTGGGCCCAACACTGTTCAATTTATACATTAATGACATGCATGACATCCCTATCAAAAACTCGGAAATCATTTGCTACGCTGATGACACAGTAATAATTTTTCATGGCAAAACTTGGCATGAAGCCCTTTCTCTGGCAGAACAGGGAATGAATCAGATGACTGAATGGCTTCGTCAAAATCTTCTCACCCTAAACACTGGGAAAACTAAGTACATATGCTTTCACAAAAGTGCTGCATCAGCTCCCCCACCCCACTCAGAAATAAAAATTCATAGCTTTTCCTGCCAGAATGATAACAATACCATATGTAACTGTGAACCTATCACTAGAGCTAAATCTATTAGCTATCTTGGAATTACTATAGATGAAAACCTAAACTTTAAAAAACATTTTGAAGGACTGTCAGGTCGCATTAGGAAAGTAATACACATTATGCGATGCCTCCGGGACATTGCAAGTAAAGAACTCCTTAATTCTATTTATCTAGCTATGTGTCAATCACTAATCCTTTACTGTATAAACGATTTCGGATAACGTTTACGTTTTAAAAGATTTAAATAAACGCACTTCAGGTAGATACCACGTTAAAGACATAATTAAATATTAATTTAAATTTTAGAATCAGATTCTTATTAGTATAGCTTCAATTTAACTTTGATTTATCAAATGATGCTAGCTCTGAAAGGATTGGAATAAGCGAGATGTATGTAAGGACAATAGCTAGCGTGAGAGGTGTATGAAAGGAAATAAACATGCGATTATTCTTTGTTAAGTTTTAGCTCAAAATTTCCAATAGTTTAACTTATTATACCTTTGAATCTTTCTTTACCGCCTTTATCGAATGATCTTATTTGTTTATATGTACCCCTGTACATTTTGTTTTGTTTTAACACTTGATGTTTATGAAGGGTAGTCTTAGTCCCTGATTATTCTCACGTTGTTCCCTTTTTGTTTTGTTTTGACACTTGATTTTTATGAAGGGTAGTCTTAGCCCCTGATTAACCTCACGTTGTTCTCTTTGTTCTGTTTCGGCACTTGATTTTTATGAAGGGTAGTTTTAGCCCCTGATTATTTTCACGTTGCTCTTTGTGTTTTGTTTTGGCACTTGATTTCTTTGAAGGGTAGTTTTAGTCCCTGATTGTTTTCTCGTTGTCGTTCCGTCGTTCATGCTCGATAATTCGATGGTGTTGAGTCGATCATGTTCGCGAAACTTTTATACCTGTCTGTGCCCGGAAAGTTGGTGGAGGCGTGCCGATCACATTCAGTGGATTTTCCTGCTTGTGTTTCCTTTGTATACCAGGTTCACATTCAGTTTTTGTTTTTGTCGTTCGTGCCCGATAATTCGATGGTGTTGAGTCGATCACGTTCTCAAGAACTTTTGTTTCCTGTCTGTGCTCGGAAAGTCAGTGGTGTTATGCCGATCACATTCAGTTGTCATTATAAGGTTGTCGTTCCTAACGCCATTTTGTGCGCGGACACATCCGATCTTCGGCTTTGACGTTTGATTTCATTAATGGTCGGTGAACTTAGTTTCCAACCGCACCACTTAGTGTGGAGTCAACATACTATCTTTTGACACTTTTAGTTTTTTCTTTGAGATTGTTTGCATCTTAGTTGCGCTTCTCGAGTCGGTGAACATAGTTTCCAACCGCACTTCAGCGACAAGATTTCTTCTTTTGATAGAAACACTTACCTTTTTTTGATTGCCTTTTTTCTTTCCTTTGAGATTGTTCGGATCTTAGTTGCGCTTCTTGAGTCGGCGAACATAGTTTCCAACCGCACTTTAGTGACAAGATTTCTACCTTCAATAAGTGAAAATTTTGAACATAGTTGTTAATATGTATTGATTCTTAGTATTTTTTAGAATTGTTAACTTCTTTTGCTGCGTTCCAGGAGTCAGTGAATTCTTATATTCTAACTGCACTCGTATGGACTAGTTATCTTTCTCTGTAATAGGAGAGATTTCAACTTTACCTCTGGTTTGCTTAGTTTAGTTTACTTTGGTTTTGAGTCGCGCTATCGCTCCTTGAGTCGGTAACCTTTAGTTTAACCGTTCTTTCATAGGAGGCGCTTAGACTCGCCTTATTGTTTATAGTTGTTTTCATAAAAGAAAGCTTCCTTTCTTTTATTTTTCTTGGAAGGGGTGTAATGTGACGTGTTTTTCACGTCTCATGCCATCATTCAGTCTATTTGACAGCCAGCTGGCTTGCTTGTCAAGTAGATTGATTTAGTTTAGAAATTGTCTTTGGTTTTTTTTAGCTGTCAAACGAACATTTGAGGTTATTTTTCGGAAAGACGTCACTTTGCGTCCCATGAACTCACTTGACAGTTGTGAAATTATCACAATTTTTATTTTATTTAAAATTTTATAAAATGGGATTTTAAACCCAAAAATATATTCGCCCCTATGTAGAGGGTGTTGCATCCTGTCTTGTGGTGGAAGAATTGTGAGTGACAGTTGCCAGATTGCTGAGATCTCTTTTTTACTGGAACCTGCAGAGGCTTGTCGTCCAATTTTCCCCGCGAGCTGGATTGTTTTTGACTTTTGCTCCCGAAGCGGACCTATTCTCCGTCCTTCCTCGAGTTTGCGAGCTGGGGGGCATCGCTCCAGACCAGCTCCGGAGGGAGATGTGAGGTTCCGTAACGGTAACGCAGGTGTCAGGTCAAGGGGTTTGATTTCTATTTGATTTTTAAGGTGAATTTTTACTTAATTGTTAGGTTGACTGTTGGTTTGAATTTGTTTAAATTTACTTGAATTTTTAGGTTGTAATTCAGGTTTATTTATTTGTATGGTTGTATTTTTTTGGCTACAATCTATTAGTATTTTTTAGTATCTTGTATCTGGTCGTATCACCGGATAGGCCTTGGTGGTTAACCAAGTTTTACCTTACACTTTGAGCTTAACCTCACTTTACATGGTATTTGATTAGAACCCACCGCTTCTCGGTTGGAGTTATTTTGTTGCATAAAGCCTAGGGTTGTAAAGGAGGATGCAATAGCACTATTAGCTGCAAGCCGTAGAGCCCTAGGAACTTAAATTTAAATAGAATTAATTTCAATTTACTTAGCCCGGAGAGAGGACACGAACCTTTATATCTTCCCTCGTACTCCTCCCCGGACACTTCCAAAGCCATTGTTGGGCTTGGGGAACGTTAGCGGTCCTTATTAAACCTTTTTTTTATAGCCGCCCAATCCGAAATTTCCAAATTTTACTTAAAATTTGGGCGGATAATTTGTAAATTTTGTTAGGCCTTCCGCCTTATTATGAGTTAGATTCCTTCTTTATTAGGTTTATAATAGTTTTATAACCTGTATTTTCAGTGTGTTAGTCTTAAGCTTCCGAATAAATATAAGATGAACTGTTTGTGATATCTTTTATTCGGAGTCCCTGCCCTAAGATTAAAGGTCTGTGCTAGCAGTAGTTATCCTTGGCTAATATTTCTCAAATTTTACACCGGTAGTCTGGCGCCCGAACTTAATCTATTTTTTTGACATTTTAAACGACTCCGGGGTAAAGAAAAACTTTTTGTTCAATTAAATTGTAATAATAAAAATTTATTATTACAACCTACTTTTTAAAAACAATACCTATCTAAGTAGTCTACTTATTAACTTACTTAAATGGTTTTTCAGTAATAAATCAATATGAAGTGCCACCGCCGCTGCCTACTGCATTACCTCCAAGGACTCAACCATCACCAGAGCCAGTGGCGCCTGCCACTCTTTCGTGTCTGAGTTTTTACGTAGGCTATTATGTCGTTATTATGTAAAAATAAAATATGTTTTAAACTTTAACTATGTATACTTTTATTTATAATCCATTCTCATCACAAACTACTGATTAAATGATTAGGCATTGCTCTGCCTCGGATTAGTTCACTTTGGTCAGCATTAGAGACGTTAGCTTGTGAGGTGTAATCATTACTGCCATCATTATTCGTGCCAGGGTGTTGGAAGCTGAGCCTTTACTCCAATGTTGTGTAGTACACAGCATGCAAGTGTTATCTTGCTAGGTACATAAGGATGGTAGTGAAGAACTCTGTCTTTAAGCAAGCACCTCCAACGAGACTTCAGCAAACTATAGCAACGTTCAATGCAGTTTCTGGCTTGCATGTATCGAGATGTGTAATATCTCTTCTCCGAGACCCAGGTGCAGCATTTAAAACAGGCGTCATCAGCCAGGGTCGCTGTGGATAATCAGAATCCCCTACAAGAAAACAAATAGCACTTATTTTATGTTGTTTGTTTTAGGGCGCAGAGCAGAGCACCTGAGAAAAAGAAATTTAAACAATGTTATCGTGTTGTTAATTTGATGCAGGTAGGTAGGTAAATAGAGATTTAGGTAGGTAGATATTTTATTTGCCTACTTACCAATACCAATACAAAAAAAATATTTCTTAGACACATACCTTTATTTCCAGAAATATCTCTGGAGATCCTTTTAATGAGGTCGACAAAGCTTTATATAAATAAGGCTTTGCTGAGCCGTGCTAAAGTGGTCTCTAAAAAGTGATTCTGGTATTTCATCAACACTTTCCAATAATTGCTGCCGAGAAAGGTAGGTAGGTAGGTACCTTGTGTGGCGAATAAGCCAAACATTTTAATTTTGAGCTGACCACAGCAAACGCAGGTATATGCATCTAGAACTAGGTAGGTCACCAAAATTATATTGAAATCAGAAAACAAACAATAAACACCTCTAATGATTTCTTTCTACTCACACTCCTTCCTACAGCTGTTTGTTTAAGAAATCGCCATTTTGTTTCGTTATCTACAGGGTCTTAGCGTTCGCTAGCGTTTCTATCAAGAGAATCGACTATTTAGCGAAATCGCTTGTCAAAAGTGCAACTTGGCTAGGCATTTGTATGGAAGTAATCGTTCGATGTTGTCGATTCGTTTGGTGGAATCGACAAGTATGTACATTGTCTACCATTAATCTATACGTTGAAAACAGATCACGTGACATATCTAAGGCATATGTCAAACCCATACATTTTCGGACTTTTCTACTATCGCTTTCGCTAATCGATTGTTACATTGTCTAGGCCTGCAGATATCATACCACTGCTACGACACGGCGCTAATTGCCATTTTTGTCGAACTTGACACATTTATGGCAACGAAAATTTGTGATCGTAAATCGGTCACAAAATATATGGGGTTAAAATAAAAAATACGTGTTCGCCGTTTTTCAAGAGAATGAGACCATATATTATACAGGGTGTCCCATAATGAGTGGATAACCTTATGAAGGTATTTGTGCGGGAGGGCAAGGCCTATCAGACACAAAAACAAAAATTTAAAATGTAAGGGTTTGGTACTTATTAAAAAAATAACGGACTTTTTCGTACTTTTGCTCACATTTTTGGCCCACAATTCGAAACAATTTCATAGGTTTTATTTCTGAAATGTATAAAAGAAAAGTAGGTTTATTATAACATAATATAACCTTTGAAAATATTTTGACTAACTATGACCATTTAAACTTTTAAATAATACATTTCAAAAATAAAATCTATGATATTTTTTCCATAAATGAGAACAAAGGTAAGAATTTCTCAAAGTTCAAAAAAAATACATACCAATCGCTTCCACTTTTTAAAACTTTTTTTGTGTTTGATTGACCTTGCCCCCCGCACAAGCTCCTTCAAGGTTATGCACTCATTATGGGACACACTGTATATATTATATTGTTCGCTACAGTTTGCAGTTAGCTCAATTGTTTCTATTGTAAATACTATGTTTTATATGAAATATATTATCGTATCTTTACAGTGTGTGATACCTTAAGAAGCTATAATACTTTATCGTAAGGTATCTTAAGACAAAAGGTTATATTATCTTCGCCGTGTGTGACTACCTTATTAATTCTTTGGTATTTACACAGACTTTATACTGGCGGCTGTGCCCTAAACTTGCCCTAAAGGGTATTCCCATCCAGCGTACCTATTAGTGAAACTCAAAGTTCCTTGCCTTTTTCGACTCTTCTGTCAGCTTTTGACACACATGTAAACTTGACTGTCTGATAGCATTTGTGTTAGCAGACAAGACAGCATTCAATAAATATTTATTTTTCTGACGATTATTTTAAAATAAATAAAACTACATCTATGTACATTGGTATTCTTGTGTAGTGATTGTATACTTTTATTCTTATATTAGTTCCTTGGTGAGAGGAAAATCATGGCACTTTTTATATATGATCCACTTCCCCTAAAAGAAGTTGAGGAGAAACAGCACCCCTGGGCAAGAACCATCAACGACGTATATGCACATCGAATCAAACATGGTCACAACTCTATCAAAAACCCAATATATCCTAGCAAGAAAGAAAAGCAGCCGAATCCAGATCGAGTACGATTCACAGTCATCGGAGACAGGGTGACCAAGGAATTTACTTATTGCGCTAACTTGGTCAAGGGTTTGTACAAATACAGATGGAGAAACTTTGAGGTTCCTATAATCAGAGGTAAAAATCAGAATCAATCGTTTATTTGCAGAATACAATAAGTAGGTACATGCCAAGATCTTAAAGCTATGTGATGACATTGTATTCGACCCGCAAGCGGGTGTTTAAATATTAAACATGTCATTATAATTATTAATAGGTAGGTATAACTTATAGTATCAAATATTATTAACTAATGCTCTTAAAATTTAAGTATTCGTTTACACTATAAAAACAACTTGAAAGCAACCAAATATCTAAATAATCTAATCTGTTTCTTAAATAAGTTTCCATTCAAATCTTTAAATTTTTCTGTTAGCTTGTTAAAAATAATTATGCACATGTTAAAAACATTTTTCTTATAAATATCCTTACAACATTGATGTTTGTAGAGCAAGTTCTGAAACTTGGCTCTTTTCTGTCGAATCATAACATCCTCACGTTTAGGCAAGTAAGCTGGGTAAGATTTGACAAATACACAGACTTCTCTAATGTACATGCATTAGGCACCTACGTTCTATCATCATCATCAGCCTACATCAGTCCACTGCTGGACATAGGCCTCCCCTAATGAGCGCCATAGCGCCCTGTCTTCAGCTTGCCGCATCCAGCATCTGCCAGCAGTCTTTCGCAAATCGTCATCCCACCTGGTCGGAGGGCGTCCTACACTATGTTTGCCGAGTCGCGGTCTCCACTCAAGAACACGTTTACCCCAGCGGTTGTCGGTTCTTCTCGAGATATGGCCAGCCCACTGCCACTTCAGCTTGCTAATCCTTTGAGCTATGTCAATAATGTCGATAACGTTCTATCAGGAGCTCTTAAATTAAGTCACGCCTTCTAGGTTTTCTTACTCAAGGTGGTTGTTAATAAAGGAAGTCGACATTAAAATCACTGAACTCTGCTTACTGTGGAGGATGATGCTGTGTGGAATGTTTATCACTATTTGAGTACCTAGGTATACATTTAATTCGACAGATTTGAACACTATAGAATGGCTTGAAGTCTTGCACGATTTGAAGCTACGCTTTGGAGGCACAACTTATTGCCTACAATCATCTGTAGCAGTGTTGATGAATGATAAATTCGTTGGTGGAGAGAAGGAACTGCAACTCTTGGTGGAGACAAAACTATTCTACTACCTTTGCCTGGACTACTACAATGAGGGCGTAGCAGAATTTGCAAGATTCATCCGTTCTACTAATGTGAGTTTATTCAATGCGATTAGATCTGTCTACAGTTTTAGGGTTCGCTCGTACAGAAGGTCCGTATTTACAGGATCCGTTTATACAGATCTTCGCTACTGGAGGCAAAGATTATAGTAGGAACGTAGGATCCTAGGATCTTTGACTGGAGGTGACCTTGCCACACACCGTGCAGCTTCTATACGATAAAATTGATCAGTATTATAATCTGTTGTGTGGAAACGTAGGTACGATAAAAGGGCCCTTATTTTTTTTACTGTATCCATTATAATGTGATATTTGTGAACTCGTTCATACAACTATCCGCCATCGCCTACCGCCAAAAGTATACCTACGATTAAACGGTCCTGAAAACGGACAGCTGACGTTTTCTTACTTGTCGTTCAAACGAGATGAGTTGAACAGTCTGTTGCATTACGCCGACCTCTATGGCTTTGTAGGCGAAGGTCCGCCTGCGACGCAGGAGGTTGCGGGTTCGATTCCTGCCTTGGGACAAATATTTGTACGATCTTCAGGTATTTTTTCTGGGAGTCCTGGTCGTTTTATATGTATTACAAAAATTATCTGCCTATGTAAAGTATTTTATTATGTATATCACTTATCTAGTACACATAACAGTTCTGCTTAGCTTGGGGCTAGATAATGCAGTGTGAATTGTCCAACATTATTTATTTATTATTATTCTAAAGCGCTCGGTCAGGTCAACAGATACGTGCTGGCTATGATAGGTTGAATTCCAATCTTATACTTAGTAGGATACAAGAAAATGTGTTGTTGTAATAATAGACCGATGGGAGCGGAATAAGACGTATATTTTTTTATTGCAGAGGCCTTTTGTTTACATGCACGTCTCCATAAACAATGACCACATTGGAACATTAATCTACATGGTGAGCCTTAGTTATAGTCAACGATAAAATGTACCTATAGTTAGACATAAATTTCAAACACGTTAACTATTCATTATACTATTGGCTTCTCTTTGAGAGTCGAGAAGTTGGAGTCACGCTGTAATGTGAACTTCGCGTCATTTATGGTGAGAGTGCCGACGGATCGTCTCTCGACTTTTATGGATAGCGGATTTTGGCCGAAGGGTGTCGTGTTCAGGAAGTTCTGTGGAAGGCTGATACGCGACACCGCGCGCACGTCATCGACCTAGTGCCAGTGACACGACTGTCCGCTTTATTTTATTACTTATTATGTATGTTAGTCTCTAAAGTATTTATCATATGGGCCCTAGTTAAGTTACTTTGTAAGTTCTTGTCTTGTGTTGCCTGAAATAAACAATTATTATTATTATTGTATTTATTGTATTATTTTGGTCTTGTAGCTTTATGCAGACATAGTGCCATACACGTGTGAGA
This sequence comes from Eupithecia vulgata, assembly GCA_946478455.1. Classification (NCBI taxonomy): domain Eukaryota; kingdom Metazoa; phylum Arthropoda; class Insecta; order Lepidoptera; family Geometridae; genus Eupithecia; species Eupithecia vulgata. Next base: position 9,394,517 of record OX297873.1, on the reverse strand, counting down.
ATTTCCTACGCCTTTGCAACGAGACTAAAGGTGGTTACGGAGGTACTCCTGTTCACCGCATCGTCAAGGACGGATGGATTCAGTGCGGTGGATTTGCACTCAAGAGCACACCTCTAAGCTGCGAGAACTTCATAGTTCCTTTTGATAGGCGAGGGGTGCTCGCTATGACAAACGATGGAAGGTTATTGAATGAAACTTTTAAACTTTAGCGATTTGTTAGGGCTGTACTCCTACGCACACTAGCGCCGCTACCTATTGTTATTATTATTTATTACGTTAAACAGAGATATTTAAAAAACCGTCCAAGAGCAAGTCGGACTCGCGCACGAAGGGTTCCATACCATTATCTATAAAAATAGCAAAAAAATACGTTAGTTGTATGGGAAATATTTGTTTTATTTCCCTTTAATTATTTTAGAGAAGATATGACTAAATTTTATGTGAATATTTCGAGCGTCTAAATGTTGCCGTTATCAATATCGAGCAAAAAAATCACGTTATGGGAGCCCCCTTAAATATTTATTTTATTTTGTTTTTGTTTGTATTTTTTGTTATTTGCGGCAAGAAAAAAACATTGAAAAATTAGGTATTTTACTGTCATGACATGACTTGACGCGACGGCCAGACAGCGGAGGATTAGTAGGTAATACTTAGTCCCGTTTTCACTCTTTGGGTACGGAAGTCTATATTAATTAAATTACATAAATTAATTTAAAATGATAGGGACTCTCATCCAGAAAAAGGTTTTTTTTTTGCTTTGTGCTCTACGTTGGTCTAAGCTGTTTCTCTTGAATCGTTTTAGGGAGACAATCGAAATGTTGACTGAGTTATGAATTACTTCTATTGAAATAAATTTAATAACTAGCCAAAGTTCAACCGCCAACAGCCCAAAGTCTGCCAAGTTGAATACCGATCACCGAAGGGCGTGTTCAATACTAGAAATTACTTGGATGGGTGACCGAATCGGCTTTTTGCTTGTTTTTCGATTATCGGGTTACGGAACCCTTCATAAACATTACCTCATCTGTGCCTGTGTGCTAGTCGACTCTCACTTAGCCAGTTTATTTGGTAATAAAGTCGTAATGTGTATTTAAGTGTCATTTAGTTCCCCATTGGTATCTGTAACGTATCTTATTTCTACGAAAATATCATATTTACGTCTTTAGAAATGCGTGGATGGAGTATAGTGGTATCGGACCAAGGCCTAGTTGCTAGGCATCATCGTACTGCACACCTGCATCCAGTTCCTAATTCTTAACTTTGACTAAATTCAGAGACAATGACTGTTCAACGCAATTCTTCGTGCTTCTCCAACCTGCGCCGTGGATGAACAACAAGTACGTCGCAATCGGACAGCTCATCGAAGGAGCAGCTACCCTGGAGAAGATAGAAAAAGTCATTACGTGGTACGAATCGCCAAGATCGAAGATTATCCTTTACCGATGTGGAGTTTTAAACTTGGAGTGCCATGACATAAGGATCCATAAAGGAACTAATCAGTACATCGACGGCCATACTGAAGATTTGAATACGCTAGCCGAACTTTTATGGGAGGTTGGAAAATCATTTCAATAGATACGCTTTTCAAAGGCTTCACAAACTATTAATACATTCACAATTTTTTTAGACCTTAATTGAGAAAACTTTCTTAGAAGCTCAGTTGAGGGAATTAGAGCGAATGAGAGCCATGGAAGGAGAGGGTGCTGTCGCCAGCTCACAAATTGGTGAACCCGCGGTGCTGTAAGTGATTAGTAGTAGGTACTTTATCCCAAACATTAAATATCTTGTGAGATTATCATACATTAACATCGAGTAACCAATTTCTTTCAATTTGTTAAGTATGCAGTAGGTAGGTAATATGTAAAGTACCTCTGCGTTAGCCAAACTATCACATTCTAATAGATCTCTTATTGGTTTTACAAGGCCCGACGATAACCATGACTTCGATGTAGAAGAGATAGAGTTCAAAGAAGAAGAAGAAGAACAAGATGATTCTTACAGGCATCTGTCCATGAAGTCTGTCAGTACGGTAGTGAAATCGTCGAGGCCGTATTTCATACCGCTTACTGACGTGCCTTACCCGGGAGATGTTGATTCGGATTTCGATTTGAAGAAGTAAGTACTTACCTAAAAATAACCTAACTAGGCTCTCTGGGTTAGTGTAGTTGCTGAGATATTAGAGGGAAATTTGGCCTGTTTTAAAAAACTAAATCGAGTTAAAATTTCGGTAAATACCTAGTAGGTATTCATCTATATCTCGAACTGTCACATTAGGTGGTTGCTAGGGTGGTTTTTTAAGTTTTACGGGATAAATACTAATTCTTCGGGAATTAAATTTATATGGGACCATTTGGAGATTATTCTTTATACAAAAGTGAAAGAATCATCAAAATCAAAGTACTCTGTAAAAAGTTATGCGTGGTCTAACATAAAAAAATTATGTAGGCGTCTATTTGAGAACCTCCTTAGTTTTTTCGTTGGTTAAAAAGGAAGGACAGCAAAACTAGTTCGATCCCCGAACACATAATCCTAGAAAAAGGTCCATCACCGATTCGCATCAGGTTATAAGAAGCCAAACGTCTCCATCCAACTTATTGATGTTAAATTTGTGGATTTCAGGTTTTTAAAAGGCGATTACTGTCTCAAAAGCGATTTGTCTAGTAAAAAAGATGAAGCCGCTGTGATTCCTTCAGAACTTTGGATAGACTCTGAGTCTAGTACGTCCACATCAGGTACCTGAACAATAATTTAACACTTTATCTGTCACCGTGTGACTCATCTCCGCAGGCCAAATGGGCCGATCTAAGTGCAACTGGTTGTAGAGCGGCGACGAAGCCAAAGGCTTCTTCGCTTCTGGTCGCATCGCTGAAGCTTATTTGAGTTTGACCGTGTTAATATAAATATGAAGGTAGGTAGGTATATACATTTTTTTTACTGTTCAGGTATATTTGCCTAGTACAGAACTTCATATATTACGTAGGTACTCGTACATAATTAAAGTCGAAGGAATGAATTTCAATTCATTTACGCGTTCGATAGCCAAATGACTTAAGGTTCGACGCAAGATATTTTTGTTTTTGTGTTTTTTAATAATTGCTGCTTTGTACAAGCATTAAAATAGCGAAATCCTAATTTACCGCGAATTGTAAACCATTTTATATGAACTCATGATAAAACCAACTTCAATTCATAGTATATTGGAGAATTTGGTAAAATAAGAGATTTTTTGCTAGGTAGGTAATAATCAACATTTTCCCAAATGCTCCCAAAGACAAATTAATCAAAGTTAGTTTTACCATGAGTAAAAATGAGTATAAATATGAGGTATAAATGGTTTGCAATTTGCCTCAAATTACTTTCCCGCTAGATTTATTGCATGTGGATGGCAGAAAAAATTAAAAACTACAAAAAAAAACTCGTTTTTCAGACGAGCTGTCCTTAGGTTCAGAGGAACAGGAGGAATTAGATAAATATATCAAGTAAGTGTAACTCTTGTACCTAACTTACGATAACGAACGAGTATTTCTGCCCTTGTAGTTATATTTTTAAAGTTGATCGTCTCGTGTTGGCGCGAGATCCAATTTTTTGTGCTTTTAAGTGTTGCGTTCTACAAGGAATAAACGGAAAAGTGATTTGCCGCAAATAGTAAACCTCGAACACTGCATATATTTTTGTAATTCAAGTTTAAATGCACACTTGGAAACTTTGGCCAACGATGTTCCGAATTTCCTGTATAATTATTTTATGTATATAATCGACTATGTTTTCAGAGAAAATGTCGATAAAGTCAGTTTTGCTGGTGAAGTTATAAAAAATATTACGCAAGCGAAAAAGGACGCAAATCATTATAGGTAAAAAGCCTTTTATTAACCTTGTACGATTATTATAACCCCTCAAATTGAGAATATTAATAACAAACTAGAAAGGTACCTAGTGGTAAAACAAAGCCCTGATCATTGTTAAAAAGGCTACGAAGTACATTATATACCTATCTAAGCCGAAAGATGGTTTTGAAACTCGAGGGGATGATTAACTTTGGATTATAAACTATTTTTGAAATTTAAATATTTCTTTTATTCGTGATCTTTCACAGGTAAACCTACCTAAACCTACTTATGCATTATAGGCTTAGTACATAAAATATTCTGTACGTGGCACCGTGTTTAATTTTTGATACTGTACCTACTGAGTTATTATAATTTTGCTAGAATATTCATAATTGCAGATGATTCGGTTTGTGAATAAATAAGTGAAATTATTGTATAATTCTAACAATGTTAATCTAATATTCATTCTTATCTAATAAAATACTTGGAAGGGGAGAGCAGGTATCATTCTTATAGTTATTTAGAGTCCCAATAAAATGAAAACGTATTGCTATTTCAATACTGTTTCATTGCCACTTTATTACCAACTAGCTGGCCCGGCAAACTTCGATCTACCTTAGAATCAGAGCGTTACATACGAAAAATGTAACAAATGAAATAAGTTCAGGTTGAAAAAAAAACCTAATAATCTATGAGATACAAGGTGACCCCATTCTTTTCGAAAATAAAAAAAAAAACAATAATACCATACATAGTTGAGCAAAGTATCATCTGTTTTCTTAGTTTATGTTATTTTTCTCCTAAACTATAAATCACAATTTTTTATTTTCATCACCATATTTAATAGAAAAATACCCAGGGCATCTTCGGTTAATTTTTGCAAACAAATGTCTTAATTAATAGATAATCAGCAACAACATTATTTTGGAGTTTACGCCGCTCTGCTCTGTACCGCTCCTTTAAACGCAAAATCCTATGCCTATCCTATCCTTTTCATAAAATGGCGTCATACTATCGCCACGTTAATATTACGACTTATCTTAGCAAAGCCGGTGGCGGCGGTGGGGCGGGCGGGCGCAGTGCCCCCCACGGAACAGAACTTGTTTTTTCTGCTCCGTGGTGCCCCGCTACTCCGCGGCTAGCCTATGCGTATGGGTGGGGTTCACTTCACGCTCCCAAAATACAAAGGCTTTGAAGTGTTTCGTATAGATAGAAGATAATAATTATGACCGTTGTATGGATGCTCCTGGTGTATGAATGCTACCTGCTCTCCCCTATTTACTCGGGTAATTACTGAAATATATATTTTTATTGGTAACTGTCTAATTAATTATATATTTCAGACATAATTCAATCCCAGACGAGAAATTACGAAAGATTAGGTAAGTGAGAAATGCAAGGTGAGAATTTATTTTAAAATAATATAAAATTAAAAAACTATGTAAATAACTAGGTATCTAATAAAAACATATATTTGGAAACTAGCCTAGTTCCTTCAGATAGAGAGAATTTATATCTTAATGCAGCCAGTGTCTTAGGCACGCTTCCAACTGGTATTGATATGGATCAGTTGAGCTACCTGTATTGTTTGCAACAGTTTGCAGATAGCTTAATTGTTTCTATTGTATATACTAGATTTAATTTAAATTTGTTATTTGATTGTTATTTTCTTTTTGAATAAAGACTTATAACCCTGCTATAAGTCTTTATTATATATATGCCAATGGCAGATCCTTATCTCATTTTTGTTACGTTCTATCATTATTTATGTATGTCTTGGCAAGTGCAACATCAAAACAGATGCGGTGTGGATATAAATTTTCAAGACACTAAGAAAGACACTAAGGCTTAGAAATTTTACCACCTTCACGTGGGTGTCGTAAGAGGCGACTAAGGACACACACCAAGGGGTAGGCAGCAGCGCTCTTGCAGAATATATCTACCACTGAACTGCGATCCCCAACCCGCACGCCCAGCGTGGGGATTATGGACATTACCCCCAAGAGATAAAAAAAATCAGGGAGAGGCCTTCGTCCAGCAGGGGACCATTATAGGCTGTTGAGGTTTATTTATTTATTTAGCCATTTATTATATAATAGAGTAAATTAACATTACAAAATTAAATATACCTAAATTATTTGACATTGTTATAAAAATTTATTACTTATAATTATTAGACATGAAAAATAAGCATTTTTTTTATTCTGTGATCTCCATTCGAGTAAAGGCCTCCTCCTGACTGTGTCATTTCTTTCGGTCCTGGGCTATAGTCATTTTCTGTAGTTTCCAAAATTTTGAGGTGAGGTTAAGATTGAGGTAACTAAATAAAATTTGTACAGGGTGTCCCATAACTCAACGTCAAGCCAAAACGGAGGACAGGTAGGTTCATGACGACCCAGAAAAAAGCAAAATCATGGGTCTACTAATAAAATAATGTTAATTATTTTATGTTCTCCTAAAAGTTGATGCATCTTCTCTCACATGCCAGCCTTTTGTGGTGGCCTTTTTAGGGTTTCAAAGATCCCTTTGAGTTTTGAAACCCTTATGGTGTCGCTCTGTCCGTCCCCGCTCTTTGTTGAATATCTCAGTAACTACTGCAGCTATTAACTTTAAATTTGAAATAATGATACATTTCGTGCGCCATTACTGATTTCAAGAAAAAAATATATAAAAAAATGAAAATGAATAATTTTATTACAAATTTTGATGTTGAAATTTTAAAAGAGACCTAGGAAGGCAAATGGGGTATCAAATAAAAGGTATCGTTTTGATCATTTCAAAACACTTTTTGAAATTTCGAAAAATTGACCGTTCCCCCCCCCCCCCCCCCCTATATCCGAAGATTGCAGACCGATCCATGTACAATGTAATAGGCGTTTGTAGATATCAATCTATATTTTACAGAAAAAATATAGAGAAGTCTGTAATAATAATAGTTTTTCAAAAATGGACAAAAAGGAGGGGAATTTTTTTTCAAAAGGAGGGGTACCTACCCAAGTGGGGTATCAAATGAAAGGTATCGTTTTGACTATTTCAAAACACTTTTTCAAATTTCTGTAAGTTTAATACTTTTTGAAATATTTCAAGAAAAGACGAAAAATTGACCACCCCCCCCCCCCCCATCTCCGAAGATTGCAGACCGATCCATGTACAATTTATTAGGCGTTTGTATATAGGGATCTATATTTTACAGGAAAATATAGAGAAGTCTGTAAAAATGACCATTTAAAAAAAAAACATTAAGAATGGTCGAAAAGGGGGATATTTTTTATCGAAAGGGGGCTATCTACCTATTGGTTTATCAAATGAAAGGCATTGTTTTGTAAATTTTAAAACAGTTTTCGAAATTGCTGTAGGTTTCGTACTTTTGCGAGTTACACTCGCACTTGGCGGATCTTGTTTTCAGTATGAAGAGATAAAGTCAACCTATTTAAAATCATCATCATCATCAGCCTATATTTGTCCACTGCTGGACATAGGCCTCCCCTAATGAGCGCCATAGCGCCTTGTCTTCAGCGAACTATTTAAAATGATTGATGCAAAATCAGAACTAAAATATACTTTTTTTAATTACGGGCATAAATCATCTATTGTTTAATAACCTATTTGATTGTGTACCTAATGCCCGAACAAAACCAACACAAAATATCGAATTGTAGTCACAGTATAGAAAAGTTTACGACAGGCAGAGAATTTATGATTTGCTAAAAGGAAAACTGGAAAACAGACATTGGAGATAGACCCATGATAATTGTAGTTTCCCTGGGTCGTCATGAATCCACCTGTGCTCCGTTTTCGGTTTGACGTTAAGTTTCGGGACACCCTGTATATCCAGTAGGTACCTACCTAATTTGGCAATTCTATTTATATGTAAACTAGCAGCACAGCGCGGTTTCACTCGCGTAGTTCCCGTTCCCGTGGTAATTTCGCGATAAAATATATGCCCATGTGTTATTCCAGACTATAATCAATCTCTGTGCCAAATTTCATCCAGAACCGTTCAGTAGTTTTTACGAGAAAAAGTAACAAACATCTATCCATCCATACTTACAAACTTTCGCGTTTATAATATTAGTAGGATAATGGTTTCGCTTCTTCAACATAGCCTTGTATAACAGCCGAAAGTTGAGCCTGGCTAGGAGGTGGAAGCGAATTAATGCCTGAGATACGTTTTTGTACCTTTACATTTTGAATTTTTTTATATCAGACAAACGTAAGATATATTTTGCAACAGTAGTCAAGTAGCCTATTGTGCGTGAGATAAACCGTTTTGTCACTGGATACAATTAACTTGACGTTTTTTTTCTAGATTATCAGCGGCGCAATATCGTCAGGCAAAGAAACACAGACCGTTAGTATTTTTTTTATTCTCTTAACTTGTGGTATTTTATGTTATAGTGCAATCAACATCTATTTTTTAATTTCCATATCATTTGTAATTTTTTCAAACATCACAGTAGGTAGTTAATTAAGATGAGTAGGTACGTCTAAGACACATATCGGTCGATCGACGGCAACAATCAACAACTATCGAGCGACGCGACGTCGACTTATCCATTCCATCGATCGATGATCTATCGATTGATGTGGTAAGGTAACACCCTTGACTTTGTGGCGAACGAAATCAACTCCCAATTTTTTTCGCCTAAAGCTGCTATGGTCCACTTAAGTCTATGTAGTTTATATGAAACATCACCAGCTGGTCCCCGCGGTTTCACCCACGTTAAATTCGAATTTGTATTGGAATAAAAAGGCCTTCTTCCCATAAATCTCTCCTGGTAATTTGACGTTGTACCAGGACAATAAGTAGCCTATGTCACTTTCCATCCTTTTAACTAACTATATGCCAAAAATCAAGTCATATGTTAGGATTGCATAATAATATACTTTTATAGTCTGCTGTCCTGAATTGTGGCAAATAGCAAAAAAAATGTGATCAATGATAATGAGATCAAAGCGTAGATACATATGTATTATGTTTCTTAACAATCTTCGCAACAGCCGCAAACGCTCCAATCGTTTCTGGATTTGCTTCGCTCGCTGACATTTATTTTTCATACTCTTCTTAACCTATTAATGACCCAAAAATGTAGCGAAATTTAGGCGGCTCGTTCCGTTTGCCGTTATATCTTTCTCTGTACCTAGTTTTGTTGTTGAATGCCGAAAAAAATCACAAAAATTCTACGGCTGTGTCCAATCACCGTCGTCCGTCCACCGTTTGTTGGTAACCCGACCTAACCAAACTTTAAAGTTACGGAGCTTTTAGGGCTCGCTCCATAAACGCGTGGAGTTATCGACTGATATTCACATCATATACGCAGGCTCGTAACCTCTTGCAGCCGCGATATAAATAAAACTTTTACGTCAACACAATCAAAAGTTACAGCTGTTTATGTCTATTTTTAGGGTTTCAAAGATCGGTTTTGAAACCCTTATGGTCTCGCTCTGTCCGTCCCCGCTCTTTCTTGAATATCTCAGTAACTACTGCAGCTATTAACTTGAAATTTGAAATAATGATACATTTCGTGCGCCATTACTGATTTCAAGAAAAAAATATATAAATAAATGAAAATGAATATTTTCAGTACAAATTTTGATGTTGAAATTTCAAAAGAGACCTAGGAAGGCAAATGGGGTATCAAATGAAAGGTATCGTTTTGTACATTTCAAAACACTTTTTGAAATTTCTGTAAAATTCATAGTTTTTGAAAAATTTCAAAAAAGTCGAAAAATTTACCATACACCCCCCCCCCCCCCTATCTCCGAAGATTGCACACCGATCCATGTACAATGTATTAGGCGTTTGTAGATATTGATCTATATTTTACAGGAAAAATATAGAGAAGTCTGTAATAATAATAGTTTTTGAAAAATGGTCAAAAAGGGGGAGATTTTTTTTTCAAAAGGGGGGGTACCTACCTATGTGGGGTATCAAATGAAAGGTATCGTTTTAACAATTTCAAAACACTTTTTGAAATTTTTGTAGATTTCATACTTTTTGAAATATTTCAAAAAAAGTCGAAAAATTGACCATTCCCCCCCCCTATCTCCGAAGATTGCAGACCGATCCACGTACAATGTATCAGGCGTTTGTAGATATTGATCTATATTTTACAGGAAAAATATAGAGAAGTCTGTAATAGTAATAGTTTTTGAAAAATGGTCAAAAAGGGGGAGATTTTTTTTTCAAAAGGTGGGGTACCTACCTATGTGGGGTATCAAATGAAAGGTATTGTTTTAACAATTTCAAAACACTTTTTGAAATTTCTGTAAGTTTCATACTTTTTAAAATATTTCAAAAAAAGTTGAAAAATTTACCATTCTCCCCCCTCCTATCTCCGAAGATTGATGACCGATCCTTGTACAATGTATTAGGCGTTTGTATATAGGGATCTATATTTTACAGGAAAATATAGAGAAGTCTGTAAAAATGACCATTAAAAAAAAAACCTTGAGAATGGTCGAAAAGGGGGATATTTTTTATCGAAAGGGGGCTATCTACCTATTGGTTTATCAAATGAAAGGCATTGTTTTGTAAATTTTAAAATAGTTTTCGAAATTGCTGTAGGTTTCGTACTTTTCAAAATATTGCCATTCGAAAAAAGACGGAAAATTGATTGTCCAAATAATTGGCAAACGTTTGAAACCCTCGGCGCGCGAGTTACACTCGCACTTGGCGGATCTTGTTTTTAAATGTTCCAAGGGAAGACATGCAGACAAAACCTATACATAGGATACTTCTCGTTGACCTAGAACCATGAACTTTGGCAAGAAGCAAGGTCTTATAGCACAAATAAAGGCAAAAATACGAAAACCGTATATTTGTTTGTAGTTAATTCGCAGAAAAAATAATTTTCTAATCTCGCCATGGAGCAAAAACCTGTAGGGTACTTTCCGTTGACCTAGAACCATGAAATTTGACATGAAGCAATGTCTTACAGCACAAGTAAAGGGAATAATCTGAAAACCGTAAATTTGTGGTTTATTAATAGAAAATAGTAGATTGTTAGCGAGGGCGCCAATAGTTCCAGGGGCCTAAATAAGTTACGTCATAATCGTTATCAAATCAGAAAATTATTGTGCACTATTCGTCTGGGTTGATTTCTTTGCTGAAAAGTAGAATATGTACGGAACCCTTGATGCGCGAGTCTAACTTGCACTTGACGTTTTATTTAATACTCTTCTTAATTTGTTTCGCTCCGCTCACCGTAAAAATTCCTATTGTCATCCAACCCCAAAGGCAGTATTTTTGTTTTCGATTTTTTGGGGTGAGCTTGGCAGAAAACCGCCCCAGGCTACGCCGCCATTGAAAGACGGGCAGATGGACAATAAGGTAATCCTGTGGGGGTACCTTTTTAGGGTTCCGTACCTCAAAAGGAAAAAGGATCACTTGTAGGATTACATTGTTGTCCGTCTGTCAACCATCTTTTCTCAAAAACGCATGGAGGTATCCAGTTGAAATTCACATCATATACCCAGGTTCGTATTGTTACCTCTTGGAGCCGCGATATACTTACCTATAACAAACTTCTAAGTCAACACAATCTAAAGTTACAGCCGTTGCTCAATGTTTTGAATTTCCCAAGGGATCGATTCCATTTGAGTAACGAAACGCGATCGTAACGTCTCATATTTGGGGATTTTCGTAGTTCCCTGTCCGCACGACAGAGGCGCTGCACCAAAATCGATGGAAAAATGACATATTCCATTATGCTCCCACTCTCATGATCCCAGTGGGATCAATGAGACGTCACGATCAGGTCTCGATACTATTGTCAAATGGAATTAGGCCCTGATTTGCGTCAACCTTTATTGTTGTTATTAGGAAAGTGTCAATGATGGCCCCCTCTGCACACGGGTCCAAGAAGAAAGAGCCTAGTTTCCAGCGGCGGCCAACAGGTTTCATTAAACCACAGGACCTGGCGAAATTTATCAACATGTACGGAGACTCTGATGACGATGAGGATGATACTGATGTCGAAGAGCAGGGGTAACTTCCTAATCACATAAAAATTGTTTTTCACCCCATCTATTCAAAAAGGACGACTTGGTTCGCCTTTAAGTGCACCCAAAGGTGGTATTTTCTAAAGAAACTTTTAGCGGGTAGTAGTGAGTTTTTAATCCTCTTTATAAGTGCGCCACAATTATCTTTTCATCCCATATATTCGAAAAGGACGACTTCGTTCGCCTTTAGTTTAGTTTAGATTAGTATAATGCATTCACTGCCCATCCGTGCTCGGCGGTGCGACCCGCAGGGGCGCGCCAACAAACAAACATTACTAATGTTTGTTTACGAACCGGTGACGTCACTAAGACGTTTTAGGCGTTTTAGAATCAAGTTTAAATTTAAAATTATCAATTTTTCTTGTAAAATCTGTTTATTATGCAGAAATATTATTTGCGATGGATTTAGTAGAGGTCTTGAAACATTTTTGTGTAGTTTTTCAAAATCGGTCATCAAGCGTAGGTATTACCTTTGCCGCGCACTTTTTGAATTTGGAACATCTTAGTGTTCAGCGCCAAAGAAATCGAACGCAAATATTGTTTAAATAAAGACTGGCTGGTACGACGGCCGATGGCCGCGCCGTCGCCGCCAAACGCGCGGACTACAGCCCGCGTTTTCGTAAATTTTCACGGATTGTTAGAAATTTATGGTTTTGTTTTACCACCTGAAAGTATTAGAACTGACGCAAGAAATGTGATGGATAATAATAATCGATTACCTGCAAAATCCCGGAAGAAATATACGAAAGCCTATGGTAATTTTATTGAATGGAGAAATGCAAGAGGCGCCTTTTATTTTCTCTTGTCTTGAAAAGTAGAGTGTACCTAGCACTCGGGCACAAAATATATTTTTGGTTCGGGCGACGTACTTTGAATCCCTCACTAGGTTCAGGGTTCTACTAAAGAATCCCTCACTTCGCCCTGGATTCAAAAAAGCACCCTTGCCGTAAAATTTTAATTTTTCTCCCTTGTGATACAATCTACTTTATTAACCCTTCAAATGGTGAACTTTTCTAACATAATAGGTAGGTAGATAATCGTAAAACAAAGCTCTGATCAGCGCTTAAGAGTCTACAAGTTAAACGTTTGCAGCAGCGGAAAAAAGTCAATACCTAAAAAAAATTAATACTTATTGGCCGGTTTTAATTAGATTGAAAAAAATGGCTTTCAAAAGTATGTACCTATTACTTTGTTCTTAATTAGTGTTTGTTGAACCTTTTTATTAGTGTTTGAAGAACCGACAACCGCTGGGGTAAACGTGTTCTTGAGTGGAGACCGCGACTCGGAAAACGTAGTGTAGGACGCCCTCCTACCAGGTGGGACGACGATTTGCGAAAGACTGCTGGCAGATGCTGGATGCGGCAAGCTGAAGACAGGGCGCTATGGCGCTCATTAGGGGAGGCCTATGTCCAGCAGTGGACTGGTATAGGCTGATGATGATGATGAGTGTTTGTTGTTGTTTGGTGCATCGACTGAACCATTTTAGAGAAAACTAGGTCCCTTCTTGTATGCGCACTGTGTACGTCCGAGTTGACTTTTCTGCTGACAACGTAGCAAAAAGTGTATTTAAGCTCAATCCAAGCTTTCCTTACTTTAAGACTAGATTATACTGTGCGAAACCTCCAGCATTTTATTTATTAAGTATATATATTCTAAGTTTACTAAAATATTTCCGTTTTCGTTATTAGAAAAGCAACCGGTATCACATTCAGTCAGCGTAACACGAAAACCGGTGCATCGCGGCCGATTATGCGTCGGCTTACCACTTATGTTAAATCAACAAAAAATTACGATGATGATGACGATGATGATGATGATGATGATGTTGAAGTGGTTGAGGAAGAAAGTCGACCAAAGTCGAAGAAAGAATCTATACTCTTGAGATTGTACGATACAGTAAAATTCGATAACAAGCGTGGACCCACTTTGAAGAATTACATGTAAGGGCTTGCATTTTTAGGGTTCCGTACCTCAAAAGGAAAAAAGGAACCCTTATAGGATCACTTTGTTGTCCGTCTGTCCGTCTGTCCGTCTGTCAACCCACTTTTCTCAGAAACGCGTAGAGTTATCGAGTTGATATTCACATCATATACGCAGGCTCGTAACCTCTTGAAGCCTCGATATAAATCAAACTTCTAAGTCAACGCAATCAAAAGTTACAGCTGTTTATGTCTATTTTTTTTCAATTTTCCTAGGGAATCACATGCACACAAAACCTATAGGGTACTTCCCGTTGACCTAGAACCATGAAATTTGGTGAGAAGCAAGGTCTTATAGTACAAGTAATGGAAAAAATCCGAAAACCGTAAATTTGTAATTTATTCACAGAAAAAATATTTTTTTAATCTTGCCATGGACCAAAAACCTATAGGGTACTTCCCGTTGACCTAGAACCATGAAATTTGGTGAGAAGCAAGGTCTTATAACACAATTAAAGGGAAAAATCTGAAAACCGTAAATTTGTAGTTTATTCACAGAAAAAATAATTTTTTAATCTTGCCATGGACCAAAAACCTTTAGGGTACTTCCCGTTGACCTAGAACCATGAAAATTGGTGAGAAGCAAGGTCTTATAACACAAGTAAAGGGAAAAATTCGAAAACCGTAAATTTTTAGTATATTCACAGAAAAAATAATTTTCGAATCTCGCCATGGACCAAAAACCTGTAGGGTACTTTCCGTTGACCTAGAACCATGAAATTTGGCAAGAAGCAATGACTTATAGCACAAGTAAAGGGAAAAATCAGAAAACCGTAAATTTGTGGTTTATTCATTCAAAATAGTACATTGTTACACTAGGGTTGGACGTAACTTATTTAGTCTCGAGACGCCAATAGTTCGAGGGACTAAATAAGTTACGTCATAATCGTTATCAAATCAGAAAATTATTGTGCCTTATTCGTCTGGATTTGACTGATTTCTTTGCTAAAGAGTAGGAGTTTGTACGGAACCCTTGATGCGCGAGTCTAACTCGCACTTGACGTTTTATTTTATTATATTAATACGAATAAAATAAATAACGCTGGACAAATCACACATAATAACCTAGCCCCAAGCTAAGCAGAGCTTGTGTTATGGGTACTAGATAACTGATATACATAATATAATACAATACATAGATAGATATTTTTTATTTTATATAGAAAACGACCAGAACACCCTGAACAAATGTCTGCAGATCGTACACACATTTGTCCCGAGGCGGGAATCGAACCCGCAACCTTCTGCGTCGCAGACCTTCGCCCACCGCGCCACATATGATTTGTAATTCAAGCATATTTCTACCATATGTTGTTTTTCGTATCAGAAAGTATTTTACTAGATCCCTGGTTGTTTTATATGCGCATTTTGCATATTTTTTCTTACATTTCATTATAGGCGTGAATTAGTTACCTATAATTATTATTAAATGTAACCAAAAATATGCAAAATGCGATTTTGCATAACTTTACTTACGTCAAAAATGACATGTTTTCGTCTTATTTGTTTTACGTTTCCCACAAGCGACAATTTCAGCACGCACACTGAATTGTCGTGTCGTGCGGTCCATCGTCGCGTCGCTCACTACCACCTTTTTACCCCCTTAGGGGTTAAATTTCCTAAAATCCCTTCTTATCAGGAGCTTGAGTATTAAGCAGTACCTACCTACCCTCCAAATATCAGCTTTCTAGCTTTAGCGGTTTGGCTGTTTCTAACTCTTCCATTGTTTGAAATAAAAACTTAATATATACCTAATCGACGCGACGTATTTATTTGTGTTAGGGGATCTTTCAGCACTTAAATACAATATAAGAGATGTGTAAAGATAACAGGTGGCTATTAATAAGTTCCCACTTATAGAAACAAATACAATTGCAAGTAACACAAATGATAATAACAAGCTAAATATTCGCATTTACCATAAATCAGTTTACTATACATTAATTTATCTTATGAGTAGGTACACAAATGTAAATCTCGGTAAGTACTGTATTCATACACAGTGCCGCTTGCACAACGATAATTAACTTTTGATTAGTGAGTTGTCAAACCATACAAATACGTCAAAGTTAATCAAAATTAGACATTTAAATATTGTTGTGCAAGTGGGGCTTGTTGTTTATCCAACTGATATTTATCAAAGAAAGATTTGTTGAGCTTGGTTTTTAAACTAGGGATGCTGCTATTGTATACTTACTAGTCCTAAGAGGGATTATATATCCCTCTTCCATTCCAGGACAAGCAGACGCACAGCGCATTACCACCCTTCCTTGGTGGATATACCGTCGCACTATGCGTGGTGAAACTAAGGTCTATAGACTGTAAATAATAATAATAATTCTTTTCCGAACAGACCAACAGCTGAATTTCAACATAAAAATCTTCTCGAACTGACACATTACACGCCGCTTTTTGAAGCCAATGATAATCGAGACCTATACAAGCAGCAAGAAGCAGCTGTGAAGAGTGGCGACTCGTTAGACCGCGTGCTCTATTTACGGCATGGCGCCCGAATGAGTAGGAAAATATCCAATGACAACTACGTGAACACTACGGAGAAGGAGGATAACAAGCCCCGTTCTATCAGAACCGTGGAGTACGCCAGGAAACGACCGACCATCTCTGTGTCTGATTACCAATTAGAGAATATGAGGTACCAAGAGCAGTTGAAGAGAAAAGCTAGCCTATCTTGGTGGGTATCATTTTTAGAAAGTCTTTTCCTGTTCCTTCCATAATAGGATTATTATTGTGGTTTCGCTTTAATTACGGATGTAAACGGGTTAACAACGAACCTTTAATGTGTTGGAAGAACACCAACGATTCATCCCTTCACGAGGGGTTTCTTCAGGGTGAGGTAGTTCGGGCCGCGAGCGCCTGAGCGTGACTCTCACCCGACTGGTTTTGCTTTGTTTCAGAAGGGCAGATTTATTCGGAAACCAGGAAGACTACTTTGTGGGACTACGCTATCGTTACCTTAAGGCTGTGTCCCCAGTAGGCAAACTGTAACGGCCGACAGAGTTTGTGGCGTATCGGTTCAGTACGCCCTTTTATATTTAAAACTGAGTGTCCACAGTTTGCTAGTTTGCGCTCACTGTACGCAGTCTGCAGCGTTACGTACGCTGACTGTCTCAGTTAGCGGCAGACTCGCAGCAAAACCGGTTCCAGTCGGCGGCGGCGATATGGTTGTTCGCTGAGCGTAGCGAGTTCAGTTCGCCACAAATTAGCGGCTCACTTAATCGGCCGCTCAGTTTGCCTACTGAGGACACAACCTAAACCTTTTACTTTCAGATCTTACTGAACCTCTATATAATCAAGAAGTAGAGTACCCAGATTTTCCTCTTTTTAAAATAAGCTATTATAAAAGAACTGCTGGTGGGCAAACTAACCAGCAAACCTACAAGACCAAGCGAAGAGGTTAACAAAACTGTGAACTTATTTCGGAACAAAGAACATGGTTGTACGTTGTTATATTGAAAACATTATTAATTAAGGCAGACTTTTGGTGACCGTATTATGTAACAAACCCTTAAATATGTACCAATTTAATTTAGAATTTAGACGTTTATACATGTATTTAGTATTCCTATTCTATGTTATAATAATGTAATTTGATATTGTAATTTTAGTGAATAAATAATGTGCTAGTACGCTAAAATAAAAATAATATTCTTTTATAAAACAGATTTATTAACACTGAAATACATCATACAATTTCCCATCACATTGTAATACTACTAATAATTTACACCTTCGTTACCCCAAGCCTTAGTCGATAAAGATGAATTTTGCATAAATTAGGGCTGGTTTTACCAGAAAGGAGATTTTAATAAATATCCAATCATAATGGAATCATAGTGTCCAAAATAACCAATAAAATAGCGTCACATAAGAAAGGCGTTTTCGAAAAAAAAAAAACGATCAAAACGGGACAGCATTCAGTCCCAACTTCATATTATACGCAAACTATGCAGGGTCTGCGATTTGAATTTGACAGACCCAAAGTCATAGCGCCGTCTTCACTGTAGCCAAACTACATATTTTTGATCAAATTTTTTACAGAAGTCGCTTCTCTCTGTCCTTGAGATTTTATTGGTTGTTAAATCTACCCTTCGCTTCGGTTAAAACCGGCTCCTATTTATGAACATACATCTCTCAATGCTGTTAAATTGTAACAACTGTTCAATTTATTAATTTGCTATTAAACACTTTCGAGTCCAGATCAAAACTGCGGCCCTACTTGTCATGTCCATGATAGATATCACACTGGATATTTACTATTCACTACACTGATCCACATACTGCAAACACCCTGTATATGGACCGAGGTGATGGAAGTAACGATTGGGGAAAAAATATGCATCAGTACCTAATTAACAGCCAAAGGTTTTTAAGATATGTAGGGAGTTGGCTGTTAGTTTAGTAATCACCATTCTAGCAATTTATACAATTTTGCGTAGTGACACCAAGGCATAAACGCCCTGGTTAACACAGTAAAGTATCTTTAACATCATAGTACCTTTAACAACTCGACCTTACTTTGTTGGTTACAAAGAGAAAGAAATCTTTTAGTGCGTTACTCGCACTGGGCAAATTTTCCGCTAAAATTTAATAATGTCCCAAATAATAAATAATGTGTTTTTTATTGGGACATTATTAAATCTTCGTGTAAATCTCTTTTGTACACATGTTCTGTATGAACTCAAGACACCTGTTTCTACACAAGCGGTACAAGCAGAAACAGACATCAGACTGTACCTATTTAATTTTAGTTTAAATTGGTAATTATTTCTTTCCCAAACAATGCGAGTTAAAGTGATGTTACTAGGTGACCCGTACTTTAAAATAAATATTTTTTCAGCCCAATATAATCGTGACTTCCATACCTTTTACCGCTCCACTGCCATCTATGTCCGTCCACGCCGTGTAAGCTACTCTTCTATCGCGCGAGTCTCCGTACCCTCTCCATTTGCTCCGTTCTCCGCGTGGTGACTTTCTAGTTGCTGTTGCCACATTGACGCATAGACGCCGTTTTGTGATAACAGAGTTTCGTGGCTGGAAAGATGGTTTAAATTACTGAACGTGTATCGCTATGCGCGTGTAAGTCGTACCGACAGAGTAGGTAAATTTCTCATTTTTCTAGTTGTAAATTTTTGTAATATTCAATTCAGTGTTTATTTTAAGAATTTGACGTTTTCTAAGAATACATTTTTTTATTTATGGAAATAAAGCATTTTTGATTTGATTTAATTTGAATTCACTGCGGGAGCGATGCCATCTTCATTCGATTCATTAGACTAGTTAACCATATTTATTCGTTTTGTATATTGGCAGCTGAATTTTCATCTTGTAGAGAAAAAGTATTTATAAAGTCGACTGTTGATAACCAAATCGATAGATTGAATACTGCAGACAGCTTATATGTCTTTCTTGCCTCTATATTAATATTTTAGACCCAAAACCGTAGTGAGACAATCGACAGAGGAACTATTTACTTTACACTTAATCAAAAAATACTAACTCATAGAATTTATACTTACTTTCCTTGCTCGACGATTTCGCCCTCCTTTAGAACTAAAATCTCATCCGCATGAATGATAGTGGATAGCCTGTGCGCGATAATAAGCGTTGTTCTGTTCGCGCATACCCTACTCAGGGCCGCCTGAAATACAAAATGTGTCATAAAACAGTGGAATAAAGTTCTATATCATATAAATCATCATGTTATGGTGCATTTCTGACGCGGAGTGGAATTTCGGAGGAATTTGGAAGAATTTCGACTTATAAGCAACCAGCGGGAAAACAAAACAAAAGTTTTATCATAAGCCCGTGTACGACCACTGCTGGACGTAGGCCTCCCGCAAACGACGCCAAAACTAGCGATTCGGAGCTGCATCCATCCATCGACTCCCTGCGACAGCTACAATATCGTCGGTCCATCGAGTGGGTGGTCTTTCCACATTCCATTGTGCATTGCAACGGGTTCGTCACTCGACAACCTTTACTGACCTGAGAGTTATATCCTATTATATAGTTATAGCCTGCCCATCGCCACTTCAACCTGCTTATTATGAGAGTTATTTTACTTTGGTTCTTCTACGGATTTCAGTATTCCGAATTCTTTGGCGAGTTTCGATTTTTTTCTTTCTTTGGGGATTACAGGCATTCAGATACAAGCCAACAAGGCGATTTTCAGGTGGAGGCTTGCGTTCAGCAGAGGACCATTATAGGCTGTTGAGGTGAATGAATTTTTTCGCGTAGAGAAACTCCAAGCGTAAGACTACGCTCGGAGTTTATCTAAGCGAAAAAATATATAGAGACCTCCATAAACCGCTGAACGACTTCAAGCTTATTATATCCAAACAAAATATTTATAACTAACCTTATAAATAGATAAATAGGCACAGTGCCACGTCTATATAAGTTACAACGATGTTCCTGCGTAGATGGCTTACTTTTGTTAGGCACGAAAAAATCCTAGCCAATCATATCGCTCTGCCTATGCGCGCAAACGTGTGTTTTTGGCAAAAACACACGTTTGCGCACCGATTAAATACGAATTCCAACGCCGTTGAAATAATAGACAAGTGAGTTTCGTTAAGCTTTTAAGTAAAAAAAAAAGGCTCATGCTATCTCGCTCATATGATTTGTACATGGGAAGACAAAAGAGAACCAACGTATTTTCATACGTATTCCTCTCAAAAAACGAACATATGGAAATAAGTTGGTTTTCTTTTGTCTTCCCGTGTACAAATCATATGAGCGAGATAGAAAAAAACTTTTTTTTACTTAAATGCTTAACGCAACGCATTAGTTGACATTCGTATTTAATCGGGTTGAACTAGTCTCTTTTGCGGAGACGAATTTTGCCGATGCGCTTATAATAGTGGACTGTGCACATTGGGATTAGTAGATTCCGCACCGTTCTGCGCCAATGTGAATGCACTCTTAGAATAGCGACAAGGTTCTATTTCTTACCTGAATATTTCGTTCTGTATTCGTATCTAGGGCAGATGTGGCTTCATCTAAGAGAACTATTGCAGGATCTTTGAGTATTGTCCGTGCTATAGCGATCCTCTGCTTCTCTCCACCGCTGAGCCGGAGACCTCTTTCTCCAACCTGGGAATTATAGATTAGTGGTCAATACAATGTTATTGTTAAATAAATTTGAATTTAGAACATGTACCGTTAGTTTATTGTTAACGTTTATAAGTTAGGTAAACTTATAAACGTTAACAATAAACTAACTGAAACAAGTTCGAATTGTTTGAACCTCAGTGAATTTTCATATTACTTAGATAGGTATTAAAAGTTAGAGATCATACAAATATTTGTCCCAAGGCGATAATCGAACCCAACCTCATGCGTCGCAGGCGGACCTTCGCCCACCACGCCACAGAGGTCGTCGTACTATGACGTACCATGGTATCATACGCGTCCGGGAACGTTAGTATCCTGTCGTGTATGTCTGCATTCTTGGCTGCGGCTATGACGTCAGCTGTGGGCGCTGCCAGGCGACCGTATTGAATATTATATCTGAAAAAAAAAAACAATTTAGGGATTAGGGAAACACTGGCACTTTATTGGATCCCGTAACTTTCCGGGGTACCGATCACTCCAGGTTTTCAAAAAATTATCTGAGCGTGTCGTCGAAGCGACGTGTGAACGAGAGCTGGTGAGTATTTGGCGCAGCGCATCAGCATTGCCATACAGCGGGGCAATGCAGTGTCTTTGGCACGCTTTCAACTGGTATTGATATGGTTTAAGCTACCTGTAGATTGTTTGCAACAGGCTGCAGTTAACTAAATTGTTTCTATTGTAAATACCAGTTTTAATTCAATTCTATTATTTGATAGCAATTTTCTTTCTTTTAGGGAATTATTTTAAACGCCATAGCCTGGACGTGCTTACGCTGTTTATCGACAATAGCGCCATTTTCTACATTTGTAAGTGTCATGCCTTCGGCTGGTTTGCTTCAGCAGTCGCGGCGTAGGATCAGCCCGTGGATGTCGTAAGAGATAGTGTAAACTATCAGAGAAAAGGCAGCAGATTTTTTGTGTATTTCTGCGATCACCAAACCGCCTGACAAGCATAGTGATTATGACAAAACTAACTCGTTTGGGGAGGCTTCTTACAATACAATACAATACAAAACACTTTATTGTACACCAGAAAAATAACATTACAAAAAAGACATATTACATGAGACGAGTACAATGGGCGGCCTTATCGCTTAGAAGCGATCTCTTCCAGGCAACCTTTGGATGGAAAGAACTATATGAATATAAGAAAGGCAGGGGGTGTACAAAAGATAAAATAAACATGAATATAACAGAATATTGAAAAACATAATTCTATTAAATAAATAAATATTACAAATTACCTAACTCAATATATTTACACATAAACTAGATAAACACATAAAAGAAAAGAATCTACATATATATATAATATACTACGTAAATACATAAATGCTTGCTAAATAAATAATTGCTTGTTCAGCAAGCACTACCCCGATGTAGCCTTTAGCGACGACTGCGTCACAGTCCTGACATCTTGTCCGTCCAACGTGACCGCACTGTTCTCCACGTCGTAGAAGCGGAATAGTAGTCGCACGGAAGGACAGACAGACAGACGAGAGATGAGGGAGCACCATTGGTTATAATATTACCTAACAGTTAAACGGCACAGTATCTTGTGGCACCACTCCGATGTTAGTCCTCAGTGACGCCTGCGTCACAGTCCTGACATCTTGTCCGTCCACCGTGGCAGGGTCTTCGTTATTGTTGGATTTTTACATTACAAAAGAGTGAGTGAGCGCCTTTGGTTATAATATTACCTAACAGTATTGTTGAACAGCACAGTATCTTGCAGCACCACCCCGATGGTAGCCCTCAGTGACGCCTGCGTCACAGTCCTGACATCTTGTCCGTCCACCGTGGCAGGGTCTTCGTTATTGTTGGATTTTTACATTACAAAAGAGTGAGTGAGCGCCTTTGGTTATAATATTACCTAACAGTATTGTTGAACAGCACAGTATCTTGCGGCACCACCCCGATGGTAGCCCTCAGTGACGCCTGCGTCACAGTCCTGACATCTTGTCCGTCCACCGTGACGGCGCCTTTGTTCACGTCGTAGAAGCGGAACAGTAGCCGCATCACTGTCGATTTACCAGCACCGCTGGGGCCAACCTGTAGATTAAAACAAGTCAAGCGAGTGTCTGTATCTTACCAAATGCTTCAAGCATTTTGCAATTCAGTCCAAATACTACCTATCCCAATCGTGCACATAGAATTAAAGGATGGCAGTTGAAACGAATGTAATAAAAAATTTATGAAAGTAACTTTTTTCAAGATAAGCGGCCCAGCTAGGTTATGATTTCTAAGATCAAACGGCTGTTGAAATCATGTTTTAATGGGTAATAAGGGGAAAATAGGCAACACAAAAGGCACTGAGGCTAACCCAAAGGGCTATTGAGTTTGTTTGTAAAAATAAAATAAATAAAAAACCGCTCAAATTTAAAAAGTTCAGTAATAGTAGTAAATCTTATTCTCTAAGTCTTGAAAAAAGTACTTACAATAGCAACAGTCTTCCCTGCTGGTATCTTAAAGCTGACATTCTTCAAGACAAGCCTTTCCGGTCCGTAGCCGAAGGAAACCTGGTGGAACTCCACAGTGCCGCTTCTGATCACCAGCTCGGGCGCGTCATGTTCATCGGTCACGTCGCTCCTTTCACGCATCAGGTCGAACATGTTTTCCATGTCGATGAAGTTCTTTTGAATAGCTCTGGAAAAAGTTAATAAATAAATAATGCTGGACAATTCACACAGCATTATCTGGCCCCAAGCTGACTTCATGCTGGCGTCCACTGGGTCTAGCGTTTGCATCAAATTACGCGCGAAACTTGAAAATTTATATGTGAAATGTATTGTAAGGCACGTCTCATTGGATAACTTCATCAAATTTACTAGCAACACCGATATTTGATCAAAGATTTGGACACTAGTTTCTGCCTGTTATTTTGCACGTGATTTCTATGAAAACGTTGCAATTAAAGACTATCTCTCTTATCATCATCATTTTCAGCTTATTAAGTCCACTGCTGGACATTGGCCTCTTCTGATGAGCGCCATGGCGCCCTGTCTTCAGCTTATATTCATAACTATTCTTTATCTATCTGTCTATCAGGTAATTTTTTCCCGATTGAAACTTAAACTTTGCAGATTAAAATTTAGCCATTAAATCAATCCAGGTCAAGAGCTACACTTATGTATGTATGTATGAAGAAATAGATACCAAACAATCATCCATACTTTCGAATTTATAATATTAGTTTGATTTGATGCGTTTTCCTTTGAACTCAACTACGCAAATTACTAAAGAGTCTTGGCTTTGTCCAAGATTCCTAGTTATTTGAAGAGTGGAATGGCCATCCGTCCAAGAAATTTTATTAAATGTTGGACAAAGATATTGGATGGCATGAGACATGAAAAATGAGAATAACGACAAAATCTTTATAAAACAATTAAAACTTTTATTAATCACAAAAGCATACTACACAGTTGACGAATATTTAAACGAAAAATAAGAAAAATACAAACTACTAATACATAACTAACTTAGTTTCAATGACGTCTTCCTCTCTCTCCATAATATATTGTGTGCCCAGCAGGGTCTATAGTGAAACTAAATACCTACGTAGATTTTAAGCACCTCTGTACACCTATAGAATGCAATAAATAATTGAGTATTGAGACCCAAGACACCACATGGATAAAGCTAACTCTAGAACTAGAAAGGAAATGTTTTACGAACCTGTAATACGTGCCAAACCAGTTCAAAGGCACGTACAACTGCACGATGTAGGACGAGAATAACGCATAGTCGCCCACCGTCAACGAACCGGCGTTCACAATCATTGAGACACAGAGCAAGGAGCCCGCTAGCAGTCCCGTGCAGATTATTATGTTCTGAATGGTGTTCAGCATATTCAGGGTTACTAGAGATTTGAATTCTTCTGTCTGGAATGAAAATTACATGTTATGTCTTGACGAAATCCGTACTCAGTATTAAGGGTTTATAATAGAATTTATTGGAATTTAGAAATACAATCAGGGTAGTTTTTAATAATACTCTGACTTTGCAACCGAAGTGACTGTACTCTAGTCATCCGGTGACCACGGCAGCGTGTAAACCGGCTGAAACGTCGGAAAAGGAAGGAACATAAACGCGGTAAAAACCTGTGAAATAGTTGTTTTATGAGTTCCGAAGTTTTAAAGAATTTATCGGGTCAAAAGTTGCAAGTTTTGATGTAGGTTTTCTCCAGAGCTTCCGGTCAGATCTAAAATTATACTATTATTCTATTAGCTACTCATATCTAGTAAATAATAAATAAATAATGCTAGACAATTCACACAGCATTATCTAGCCCCAAGCTAAGCAGAGCTTGTGTTATGGGTACTGGATAATACTAGATGATATGCATAGTATAATACAATACATAGATATTTTTGATTATACATAGAAAACGACCAGAATACCCGGAACAAATACCTGCAGATCGTACAAATATTTGTCCCAGGGCGGGAATCGAACCCGCAACCTACTGCGTCGCAGTCGGACCTTCGCTCACCGCGCCACAGAGGTCGTATCTGAGTGATTATAACAGGTATGAATGACGCGAGTAGAAGTGGGAAGAATAAATTACGGCAGCCAGGCTTGCAGGGTTGTTTCTTTGAGAGAACAATATAAGGGGATACTTATTACTTATTAGACGACCTCAGTGGCGCAGCGGGCGAGAGTCTGCCTGCGACGCAAGAGGTTGCGGGTTCGATCCCCGCCTCGGAACAAATTTGTGCACGATCTGCAGAAATTTGTTCCGTTGGTCTGGGTGTTTTCTATTTATAATAAAAAAATATCTATCTATGTAATGTATAATATTACGTATATCAGTTATCTAGTACCCATAACACAAGCTCTGCTTACCTTGGGGCTAGATAATGCTGTGTGAATTGTCCAGCATTTTTTTTTTTATTTTTTTTTTATTACGAAATTGCACGAAAGATCTGAGTGCTCGTTTGCGTTTTATAATTGAGATTTTTACGATCAAGTTTTAATAAATAATTAAAATGTTACCTGATAGTTAACAATAGCTCCTTTATAGTTTAATACTTCGTATGACTCCGCACCGTAATACTTCACAGTTTCGTAGTTCAGTAATGAGTCGACAGAGCGAGCTTTTTGTTCGTTGTCAGCCAAGTTCATACAACGTTGGAATTGCGTGCGCCATTCTGTTACGACTATTGTAGCAACTAGAATTGAAAAATATATTATACTAGCAGCGCCTCGCGGTTTCACCCGCGTAATTCCAGTTACCGTGGGAATCGTGGGATACAAAATATAGCCCATGTTCTATTCAAGACTATATTCTATCTCTGTGCCAAATTTCATCCAGATACGTTCAGTAGTTTCTACGTGAAAGAGTAACAAACATCCATCCATCCATACTTACAAACTTTCGCGTTTATAATATTAGTAGGAAGCTTCATAATTGTACTAAATAATATAAAGGCGATTTGTGAAGATCTTTGTTAGCCAAGATCTCAAAAACTACTAAACAGAAGAAGATTAAATTTGGCAAATTTAGCTCGTGCGAAGCTATGAGAATAAGTTAAGCTTAAGGTTGTGAGTATAATTTGGATATTAGTCGCGCAAATTAAGATTTTAATTGATTGCGAAAAACCCTTTTTTGCGTTGTGTTAACTTAGATTCAACAAGGTTTCATAATAGAGCCGCTTATCTACAAAAATGTATTAATGTCCCAAAAATTTTCGTTTTTGGCAGGATTCGAACCCGCGCCTTAGGTACCTTACTCCTTACTCAGTACGGGTGCGCTCCAACCAACTAAGCAACGAAATCGAACACATGCCTCATCGAAAATCTCTGGGACCTCTTACGACTCTAGCGTCGTTATTAGTCACTTATCCCAGCAGAGGGTTAAAAAGTATACTATTTTATAAAATTACTCACTTATATACAGCACCATAGTAGAAAACACGATCAACCCAAACCACTTATTGAACTGCGTGATAAAGTACACCGTCGCGATCAGTATATCAATCAGTGTGGGTGCGATAGAGAAGAGAATGTAAGAGAGCAGGTTGTCTATTGAATCCGTCCCTCTGTCCATGACTCGGAGAACTTCCCCCGTCTTGCGGGACAAGTGCCAGCTGAGCGGTAGATTGTGGAGGTGTTTGAATAGCATTAACTGAAATGAAAAGAAAATTTAATGATTCTCCTCCTTGCGTCGATATCCTCAGTGCTGAAGGTCGGGATCTTTATGTAAGACCTTGGAATGCAAGATGTGTCTCCATCGGGGTCGGTCTTCCGCAGTGCGGATAGACAAACAATCGATAGATAATAATCACACTTAAATTGAAAATGCGAATGCATGGCTGGGTTACTATAAAAACTATCGTAGTTTGACGTGTTCATGCGGATGTAAGCGGGTTATTTTCGAACCTTATTTGTGTTGGAAGAACACCAACGTTAAATCCCTTAAGGCGCATACCCCACCCAAACTAGCGCCGCCACCTACTTTGTTGTTATTCCGCTTAACAAAGGAATACAAAGGAATTTTCAAAAATCCATCTCCCAGTTTGTGATACCTCTTATAAGCTTTTTTTAATGCCTCTGTAATAGTTTTATTCCATTTAGTTTAGGCAGAGATGCGAAGTTGTCCTTGGTGGCCACAAAAATCTATTTTCGTATATGTGCCTAAACTAAATAGAATAAAACTATTACAGAGGCATTAAAAAAAGCTTATAAGAGGCATCACAAACTGGAAGATGGATTTTTGAAAATTCCTTTGATAAACGGAATAATAAGATAAATTAGGTGGCGGCGCCACTTTGGGTGGGGTATGCGCTTTAACGAGGGACTTCTTCAGGGTGAGTGCGGTTCTAGACGCGTGCGTTCCGCATCCCTCAGAGCACGAAGCGAGAAGTCCCTCGTTAAGTGATGAGAAGTTGGTGTTCTTCCAACACAACTAAGTTCGTAGTTAACCCGCTTACATCCGTAATGAGTATGGCTGGATGTTTGTTACTTTTTCACGCCAAAACTTAACGGATCGGGCTGAAATTTTGCGTAAATAAATAATGCTAGACAATTCACACAGCATTATCTAGCCCCAAGCTAAGCGGAGCCTGTGTTATGGGTACTAGATAACTGATATACATAATATAATACAATACATAGATAGATATTTTTTTATTATATTATACATAGAAAACGACCAGGACACCCTGAACAAATGCCTGCAGACCGTACACACATTTGTCCCTAGGCGGGAATCGAACCCGCAACCTCCTGCGTCGCAGGCAGATCTACGCCCACCGCGCCACAGAGGTCATCGAAAAGCTTTACGAAACACTCAATATCACCTTAACATGGCCAAAAAATAGTAAGTACAATAAATAAATTATAATTATATCATTAACAAACATTTAACAATTGGCAAACGTAGTGTAGGACGCTCTCCGACCTGGTGGGATGACGATTTGCGAAAGACTGCTGGCAGATGCAGGATGCAGCAAGCTGAAGACAGTGCGCTATGGCGCTCATTAGGGGAGGCCTATGTCCAGCAGTGGACTAATATAGGCTGATGGTGATATCATTAACAATTTATATAGGAGTCACCACATAACTGTGCAAACACAATTACCATTTGTGCACCATTGAGACCAGATCAGATATATTTAGTATGGTCTGGTATCTCGTCGTATTTTGCTCTGGTCGCTTGGTTTTAAAACGTCAAAATATTTTTAAACTTACGCGATCTAAACACAATCATAAATACTATTTAACGGGTATTTATCGCGTTTCTTTACCAATTTTTTTCCGACCTTTCGACAGGTTTACCTGTAAACGCGATAAATACCCGTTAAATAGTATTTATAATTAAAACGTCAAAAGTTAAATCTCACAATAAATACCGCACGAGCCTAGACGCCTCCCCCTTCCCTCTCGCGGGTGACGCCCTCACTTGTTACGTCGCGTACTCTCCGCGGACGTACTTGCCGGGAACGTACCTACGGACTCCCTTAATTGTACTTACTTTGAACATTCCTTGTATAACCGGGAATAAAACAATTGTAGTTACGGGTGTTTTCATTTCATCCACTACATACCTGCATTTCCCTTGTAGTGTACTGTTCAACTTTGATCCACAAGAAGGATCTGAGATTGTTCAGGAATCCCATACCGCCGGTACCGCCTCCTTGCAGGAACTTCAACGTCACGTACACGGCAACGAGGTCCCATCTGAAGAGCAGTGGAATATCGACAAGGCTGTCAACTGGAATGATAGGTTCAAGCGTTTATTATATTTATTTTTTATTTTACCAATTAGAAAAAATAATAATGTTATGTAATTCGGGGATCCCGTGAGTACTGAGATCTGTACTGAAACTGAACTGAACGTAAAAGAACGACTAAGAAAAAAATACGGAAAAAAACATGACAATACCACCGACGATACACTGCTTACATATTATTTGGTCGATATCTCACTAACCCTGCGGTCTATTGAAATGACTAATGTTTTTATTATAGGCCTAGTTTGATAACCAAACCCGTTAGGTTCGCCTCTAAACCCCTACTTATAGATACTTAATACTTACCAATGAGTTTGTTATAAATAACCACGTAAAGGTTAACAACCCTGCCGGCCAGTAATGCCAGTACACTGATGAATACGTAGAACTGTAGCAACGGGCTTTTCTTAGGCCAGAGGAATGGTAGAAGAACCCGAATTTTAGCGAATGCATTTCTGAATGTTGATCGATTTCTTTCCTGTAATCAATAAAATAATAAAAATAGGATAACTTCGTCTTAAATAAAATTAAGCTTACAGAATATTGTAGAGATCAATCTTGAGCGAAAAGATCGCCAATTGTCACTTAGGCTAATGCCACACTCCAAGGAGCTTCGCTTATTATAAGGAATATTGTAGAGATCAGTCTTGAGCGATAAGATCGCCAAATGTCACTTAGGCTAATGCCACACTTCAAGGAGCTTCGCTTATTAATATAAGCCAAGCCACCTGTAGCTATACTCCGATTTATAATGCAAGATATTTTATGTCAATATAGACATTTATGAATGAAAACTTAACAAAAACTGATAACATTTGAAAACAAGAAGCAGATTATCAGAAACAGCAAGATAATCAAAAAACAACAAACACAACGCATAATCTCACATGTGCAGCGAAAAAAAATTATATTAGGATTTGATAAGGAATGAGAGCAATTAAATAATGACATTTTTCAAAACCAAAAATAGTTTCGCGCTTATTTGCTTTGCTTGGATGATATCTATGTAGTTAAATATTTTCCACCAACATTCCTTAGGTTGGTGTTTTACCTCTTTGTTTACGAAAATTATCCAGGTTTTTTAATCGTAGTATAGGCCACTGCTATTATATTATTACCAGGCGTATTTAGCTAGGATCTGTCCAAGCGAATCGCTTGACAATTAGCTATAAAGCATAGCACAGTGGCATAGTCATAGCATAGCATAAAGCTACTGATACACATGCTTGTAAGTAGCACGAAAGCATGCTATTTTTAAGCAAATGCTATCAAGTAGCACGTGTGTATTGGGCCTTGCTTGAAAATAGCATGCTAGCTCGTAGTTTGCTAGTAAATCGACCAACTGTTGATTTACTACCCCCACAGCCCCCACTACCCCGCTCCTCAGGTAGTCTACCTGAGGAGCGGGGTAGTGGGGGCTGTGGAGGCTGCGTTGCAGTGTGACTGGTATGTTTGCTTCGAGCATTCTAATACAACAGTATACTCAAAACTAGCATGCCAATACGTAGCATAATTATGTAAACATTACGATAGCATACTCATTATTAGCATGCTTAGTAGTGCGCTACTTTCTAGCATGTGTATCTGTACCTTTAGTCTTATTTTATGTTGTTTTATTATAAATTGTTTCTTTTTTATTAATGTGGGGAGTAAGTACAGTATATTATATTTATGTACCTATCTATTTAATTTATAACTAGCGAAAAATAAAATACTACAAATAACCACAGTGATTCAGGTTAAATATCTACAGATCTTCTATACTTTTGTTCTGCGATAAGAATCGAACCCGAATCATGCATCAAAGTCGGCTCTTGAACCACAGCGCTACTGAAGCCGTTATCAGAGTGTTGTAAACAGTTTGTAGTAGAATAGCATGTTGAAATAGTGTCGAAAACTTTTGTGAATTCTTACAGTTATAGGTTGCCCATACATGTAAGAATAATATTCCATGCCGGTTTATATAAACCTAACAACAATTTAGAATACTACTGTTTTATTTTAAAATTTTCCGTTATTTTAGACTATTAAACTATTCTTTCACTTCAGATTTTAAACTCCTGCTTGTCAAAACAACCCAGCAAAAAGATGTCCTTACTATTTGTTTTATTATATTTCTATAAGTCCTTGGTGTAGATATAAAATGGAAGGAAACAACTGTACCTTTTTAATTTTAGTTTCTTTTTCCCCATAATAACTGCTATGATTATGATATGGACATGACATCTTAACCTAAAATTATTCTAATACAAAAACAATAAAAATTTCGACATTGATGTGAAACTATCAAATGTCAACCAAAGAGAATACAATAACCACGTAAGATGTCAACAAGTTTAATTCTAGAGTCTATGGAACAGTGTTGGAGAAAAGTTTTGCATCCGGTTGGTGTAGTTTGGATCCAAAGAGATTTTACTTGCTTTGCCGCTTATTAAAATCCATTCAGTAAGGGAAGTGCAGTGCATAGACGAGATATGATAAATAAAGCCCTAACTAAGCAACCAATTGAATTGATTTTTGGTAGGTATAGAGTAAGTTGAAAGGATGGAGAGTAACATAGGCTACTTATTGTCCTGGTAAAAATTCAAATTCCCATGGGAGATTTACGGGAATATCCCCCAGAAATGTGATATTCGAATTTAACGCGGGGAACAGCTATAATTTTTAGTGTGCCAGTCCGCCGGATCTTTGTTATATTATAAGACATGGTTGCAATAAATTTGGTTTAATTTTAAATCTTCTCTTACCACTCCTTCATATATTGGAGCTCGGTAGGTATTCAACACATTCCAGTTTCATGTCGGTAGAAGATAGCAAGAATAACCTACTACCGACTAGGAGCAGTCAGCGTCCAGCAGTGGACCAATATAGGCTATTGAGGAAGGAAGGACTAGGAGAAGTGAAAGAAACTTTCACAGGTATTGAAGAACCTCGCCGTCGCACCGTTCCATGAGAACCCTGAGACCTAAGCTCTGACCTTGAACTTTGACCCTCAGAAGGGAATAAAGGGCTATTTTTATTTCAAGGTACTACATAAATAATACCCTATATATAATACCTATTTAAATACTACTACAAATAACCTCAAGTGTACTAGCTGACCTACAGACTAAGTTAGTAAGTATGTACCTGCCTTATAATTATTTTATTTGTCGTAGTATGTATGACGCTAAGCATACCTACTGCTATAAGACAAAGCTTTAACATTATGTATGTATAACCTCTAGTCTAGTAAATATTATATTATTACAGTCCGACCAAAAAGAGTAGAAAATAAATGAGGGCGCCACTAATTATTACATGTTTTACATGGTATCACCATATACTACGGCAGAACGTATTGATACTTGATATTGTTAAAACATGCAGTTTTTGTTTTACTATTATGCTCATCACATAAATGTTTGTCCTGGATATGAATCAAACCCACTATATTATTTATATACAAACATTATAGTAATTAAATCTTTTGTAGACCAAGAGCGTTTGTCCACCGCGCCAATACCGAGACGTTAAACGATCGATACCAATTTTATTTTATAGTATCCTAGGTACCTAGGTACTTCGGCAACGTCAACTAGTTGGACGAACGCTCTAAGCTGTGAGGTGTGTGAATGGGAATTTATGAATTATTTTGGGTTTCTAGTCTTGTGCCATAAACAAAAACATTTTATATGAGCGAGCAATGATGTCCAAACTAGTCCTATGACACTACCTACCTAGAAAGAAAGCAAGAATATTTTGTATACTCAGAGGGGGATAAACACAGTAAAAGACAATTTTGTTGAATAATAATATTCTAAATCATACATCAATCTAGTGATTCAAGGTATAGATATTCAACACCAGACATCGATTCTTCATCAGAATGTTGTGGTAGAACACAATTAGAAGTCCCTGCCATATCATCATTTTCATCTTCACTCTCCGATTCCTCGCTTGAGCTTTCAGATTTTCCTGCAATAAAACAAGTATCAAAAATAATTGGTTGCACTACAAAATAAAATACTATTCAATGAGACAAAGATAAACAATGATTAATTAGTATGAATTACATGGATTTTGGATGGATTTACAAGATTCTTTTAATAAATTATAACAGTTTACTTCCAGTGCTATTCTTTTTAACCAGCTACTTACCGGTCAAATCTGCTGTTCATTTATAAACGTCTTCTAAATCAGTCGGCAGCTTCCCGGCTTGGTACTCGGTCAAACATCTCTTATACACTTTGTAAATAATGTCACGAGCCCCACTGCGTATAGTTTTATTCATTTTGCTAATATTTGGCGATTTATGCGAATAATTTGCTTTCATGGAAGTAACAACCAACAGAACAAACAAACATAAACAAAGAACTCGACTCGACCGAAAATGACATTGTTTGGAGTGTTGCCGCCAGCGGAAAATTATTCTGGTTAGTCCAACAAATAAAACAGCAAGATTTCAAAAAAAAAATTACGTTTTTTAAATTTTGTATAAGTAAATACTTATTCTATTGATATGAAAATAAAATTTCATAGGTACATAAATACCTACCTATTATATTTTTTTGTTTTATCATTGGGTGGTTGAAAATTGTTTATTATTATCTCAACAAAACGTTTTGAATGTTTCAATTTTGTAATTAAAAGTTAGATTTTTTAGGTATCTTACCTAAAGACGTGCATATAATTTTGCAAAGAAAAGCTAAGTCAGGCGACAAATTCACTATGGCGGAAACACTGGCCTTTCATAAAGAGTTGCCAGATTACACTAAATTTTAGTTCCTCGATAATTAATTTCTACTCTTTGTGGTCGGACTGTACCTAATCTGACTAATTTTCGATTCCTTTTTATATCAAACTAAGTATGTAATTGTTGCGCCCTGACAGGATTTTTAGAATAGAAAAACGTTTATTTGTGAAACAAAATTTAAAACATTACATTGCTATGGTGTGGGTACACAATGCTTTTTATGCATTGTGTCCCTACCCACTCACTAACACTACCTACACCTAAGAACCATATGTATGCATAAAATCACAATAAATGATTATTATTATAACAAGCTGGTGATTTGCAACATTTACCCATGCAAGCGATCTTATCAAAAATAAACATTTCAACGGTAAAAAGTTTACCTAGGATATCGTGAGAGCTGATAAAGGGACAAACCAGAGAAGTGCAGTAGATTCCTTCTGTGTAACCACCTCAACTGTTCAATGCGCGCTATTTTGTAAAAAAGATGGGCATAGGATTTCGCGTTCATAGGAGCGAGACAGAGCACATGTTTTTGGAACGGCTTTAGCGCTAAAATCAAGTTTTTGCTTATTTACAAGAAAACTACACAACTAATTAAGGCGCATACAGCACCTAAACTAGCGCCACCACCTACTTTATGTTATTATTCTGTTCAACAAAGGAATTTTCAAAAATCCTTCTTCCAGTTTGTGATACCTATCATAAGCTTTTTTTTAATGCCTCTGTAATAGTTTTATTCTATTTAGTTTAGGAAGAGATACGAAGTTGCACTTGGTGGCCACCAAAATCTATTTTCGTATCTCTTCCTAAACTAAATAGAATAAAACTATTACAGAGGCATTAAAAAAAAGCTTATGATAGGTATCACAAACTGGAAGAAGGATTTTTGAAAATTCCTTTGTTAAACAGAATAATAACATAAATTAGGTGGCGGCGCCACTTTCGGTGGGGTATGGGCCTTAAGAAACTAGTTCAAAGAAACGAATAATTGGTAATGACCCACGAATTAAAACACCAGTCATTTCAATAGATCAAAGGGTTCCTGATATCTCGAACAAATTGTGTGTAACATAGTGCACTTTCAAGATTTTTTCAATAGTGTTTTTACTTTTAAGGAACAAGGAACCAAAGAAAAAATGTTTCATTTTATGTAATTCGCCTCCCAAGTGGCAAGTGGCAGTTTTGTCACTCGACAAAACTTCAAACTAATTTATTTATTTATTTTGCCACTCAACATGAGTGAACAAAACCCGAGGGGGAATGTCATGTGGACGTACGTGCGGTGATAAAGGAGCAGGTCCAAAACTCACCGATCTCGGTATAAACGGCATTCTCCAGCTGTCCTCCTCATTCTCCATGTATTCCATGTGATGCATAATCCCAGGTGCCTTCATGCCAAGTATGAACATGATCATACATGATACGTAGCGTCCGACGAACAGAGACATTTCTAGGCGGTCTTGTAGACTGAAATAAGAAAACCATTTTGAAGATTTTTTTTCTTGGATTTTTAGAACGTCGGTGGCTAAGGAACTTCATACTTTATGTTTTGTGCCTAGCTAGAATAACATAGAGGATACTTATTATACCAAAAAACGCGTGCGACGCCGCGGGCGTAGACCAGTTTACTATCATCATAATCAGTAGCCTATATTAGTCCAATGCTGGACATTGGCCTCCCCTAATGAGCACCATAGCGCCTACCTTCAGCTTGCCGCATCTAGTATCAGCCTGCAGTCGCTTAGATCGCGCAGATTGTCATTCCTCCTGGTCAGAGGGCGCCCTACACTTCGTTCGCGGTCTCTACTAAAAACACGTTTACCCCAGCGGCTGTTGGTTCTTCTCGAGATAGGGCCAACCCACTGCCACTTCAGCTAGCTAATCATTAATAAATAAATAATGCTGGACAATTTACACAGCATTATCTAGCCAAAAGCTAAACAGAGCTCGTGTTATGGGTACTAGATAACTGATATACATAATCTCAACAGCCTATAATGGTCCACTGCTGGACGTAGGGAGGCCTGCCCTGATTTTTTACCTCATGGGGGTAATGCCCATAATCCCGACGCTGGGTATGCGGGTTGGGGATCGCAGTTCAGTGGTAGATCTATTCTGCAAGAGGCGCTGCTACCCGCCCGGTTTATGTCCTTAGTCGCCTCTTACGACACCCACGGGAAGAGTTGATATACATAATATAATACAATACAGTCATTTTTTTACATAGAAAACGACCAGAACACTAAACAAATGTCAAATCATTTGATCAATGTCGATAACCTTGGTTCTAAGTCGGATGTATTCGTTACGAATCCTTCAGAGAAACTCTGAGCATAGCTCCCTCCATAGCTCGTTGGGCGACTAATCTAATCACTACATAGTATAAAACAAAGTAGCTTTCTCTGTCCCTATATACCTATGTATGCTTAAATCTTTAAAACTACGCAACGGATTTTGATGCGGTTTTTTTTTAATAGATAGAGTGATTCAAGAGGAACGTTTATATGTATAATACATGCATAATATAGTACCCGTGCGAAGCCGGGGCGGGTTAGTTTACTATAAGGTTCATACTCACTTCCTAAGATGCCACCACCATCCCTCCTTATTTAGATTGAGGAAAGATAGATTTTCAGACACGAAGATCATAGCCCAAAACACGAGAAGCACGAAGCCGTGCCCTCGCGGTGGCATCGACGGCAGAAGGAACCTTCTTTCTTGCATCGCTAAGTAGGCCGATAGTGGAAACACTAACAGGGTCATCACCAGGGCTACTATCTGTAAAATAATGTGTATAATGTGATACATGTATTTAAGAGCGGGCCTAATGCAAAAAATTGTGAAAAGGATAGGCATAGGATTTCGCGTTCATAGGAGCGGGACAGAGTAATGCAATGTCAGTGCAAAAATCATGTTTTTGCTTCTTTTCTATTAATGATTCAAAATTTAAGCATTAAATAGAAAAACTACACGATTAGGTACTTAAATAAAACAGTAGTCTGGCAATGTAATTCGTAAAAAATAATATGGTGTTGTCGCTGATACTTTAGAGCATTTCAATTTAAACAGTTTTTTTAAAGCGATTTTTGTATAATTTTTTGTAAAGAAACCAGTTTATTTTTCAAAATTCTATTCGATTACTCGACTTCTATGGGTTTTCCCCTACCTGTCGTATTTTTTTAATTAGAATTTTTAAGTTCGTTACCATAGATGTGAGGCTTTAAAAATACACAATTTGCTTGATTTTTGCATTAGGCGCACTCTTAAGGCGCAGGTATAGGCCTTGAAACTAGGGCCGCTATCAATTTGTTTGTATTTTAAACAAAGTTAAACGTAAAGGCGATCCCCGAGCCAAACTAGCGCCGCCACCTATTTTATCTTATTATTTCGTTGAACAATGGTAATTTCAAAATTTTCATTGGGCTGTTTGTGATAAAAATGGTAAAATTACCTTTGTTCTACGGAATAATAAGATAAAATAGGTGGCGGCGTTAGTTTGGCTCGGGGCATCGCCTTAAAGAAAGGAATTTTCAGAAAACCATCAGGACAGTTTTGTAAATCAATTCATGAGGTATTTAAATAAACTAGAACCATGTCATCATAACACATGATTTGAATCATATCATAGCTTTATGTACCCATAACACACATCAATTACCTACTGATATAGGTTCTTAAGGGAAGCCTATGTCCAGCAGTGGACTAATATAGGCTGATGATGATGATAGGTACTTAATACAATTATACTAATTATAATATGCAGAACATACAATATTTGTCATGAGACGGGAATCGATCCCGCAATCACTGCAATCCTGCATTTTTATCATAAACTCAACAGGCATTATAATTCCAAAGATAACGTATCTACCACCACTTAGGAAAAAGTGGTGGTGCTAAATACGTTTGTATCTGCGCTGTAAACATAAGTTCCGATAGCTTTTTAAGACTTACCATATATCCATAAATATGGCCTCCATTAAACAGGAATCCTTGCATAAAGAACCTCATCACAGCCAGAACTGGTATACAAAGCGTGAAGAATATCTGTACACCGAAAAGACGCGAGGATCTCACATCCGTTACTTCCATTCCATGTCTGAAAAAAAAACAGTTTCAATTTAAGCTTATCTCCGCAGAAACCGAGTACTTATCTTAATTAATAAGAGACGGGTATTAGGTGCCCATTCCACTCATCCAATATCTTTGTCCAAGATTCCTAAGTAATTGTTGTCACACAGAAGTAATTGCCTCGGAAAACGTAGTGTAGGACGCCCTCCGACCAGGTGGGATGACGATTTGCGAAAGACTGCTGGCAGATGCTGGATGCGGCAAGCTGAAGACAGGGCGCTATGGCGCTTATTAGGGGAGGCCTTTGTCCAGCAGTGGACTGGTATAGGCTGAATCAAAATTTCAGTACCTAATGAAAGGTTATCGATGGAGTGATGCTAATTACTCAAAAACACTAATTTCATTCATTCATTTATGGGCATTTATTACGAGTGGGAATAGCAATTTTCCATTGATGGTTATTGTATTTGCAGTGGTTAGATAAATAATAATAATAAATAATGCTGGACAATTCACACAGCCAAGCTAAGCAGAGCTTGTGTTATGCGTACTACATAACTGATATACATAATGTAATACATTAAATAGATAGATATTTTTTAGTATACATAGAAAACGACCAGAACACCCGGAACAAATACCTGCAGATCGTACAAATATTTGTCCCAAGGCGGGAAACGAACCCGCAACCTCTTGAGTCGCAGGCGGACCTTCGCCCACTGCGCCACAGAGGTCGTCAATACATAAATGATTTAAAAAATCACAGGATGTGACGTGTTGCAACAATAATATTACTAACTAATATGCAATTAGTTGCTCAACAATAGGCAATTTCGGTGTGGATGAGACTATGTTTTGTTCTTCTAAATAATGCATTTTATTCGTAAAAGAAATCTTCCTATAAGATAAATTCTAACCTAAATGTTACTTATCTTTAATTAAGGTAGATAGATAATATTACAAGGTATTTGTTAATATTAGTGTTATTTTATTAGATATTCCCTACCAACCAACGCTTTTATCAAACGTTAACATGGTACTTATCAATCGTTTATCAACCGCGTAGATATTATTTTCACGCTAAGCACTTGCATAACTACCTACATAATTGATTGTCTACCAAACAATAGCGCGATAGATAAATTAATCATAAGACATGTGTGTGCACTCATCCTAATTCTTACTATAATATTAAAGGCGAAAGTCT
This sequence comes from Eupithecia vulgata, assembly GCA_946478455.1. NCBI lineage: Eukaryota > Metazoa > Arthropoda > Insecta > Lepidoptera > Geometridae > Eupithecia > Eupithecia vulgata. Next base: position 9,355,318 of record OX297873.1, on the reverse strand, counting down.
GTGAAGTTGTTAACACGTTTGTTACTATGTGCCTACTATTCTCTGCAAAACTAGAAAAAGAAAAGATAAATATTGATTTAGCATAGGTAATATGGCTCAAATAGGCTCCAACTGGCTATGTGGTGCCGGCTTAGAATTTGCACCACCCCATTTCTTCCCGTGGGTGTCGTGAGGGGCGACTAAGGGTCATAAGCTCATAAGACTAGACTTACATCGGGAGGCAGACAGCGCCTCTTGCAGAATAGATCTACCACCGAACTCCGAATCCCAACCCGCATTCCCAGCGTGGGCATGCTCATTAACTCCCATGAAATAAAAGGCAATAAGGCACTTATCAGGGAGAGGAATGCGTCCAGCAGTGGACCGTTATAGACTGTTGTGGTTGAGGTTGGAGAATAACTAGAGAACCTATCGTAGGAACTGAACTTAGGTTAAAGTTACATGTGCCAGAAAGGCGTTCAGCTCCGCAAAGATGTTGGAGACAGATCAAGAGGTTGCCTCTGAACAGATTATGATGAAATTTGGCGAACATGTAGTGCATAATCATCACACTATATACACTGATATTATAAATGCAAAAGTTTGGATGTATGGTTGGATGTTTGTTAACAGATAAAACAGATAGATATAACAGGAAGAGACTAATACAGTTGCTATATTCTATCGCTTTAAGCGATCTTTGCCAGGCGACTCCCAACATAAGATTGAGGTTACTGTTTATCCGAGAAAAACACGTGTGAAGCCGCGGGCAGAAGCGCTAGACGTTAAGACAACGATCAAGGATCAAAGCAAACTCTGTGATGCTGATAAGAGGACAGCGTACCTAACATCAGAAAACTTTATCTCTACGTGCCGGACGGTGTTTGTTGACCTTTCAAATAAACCTACAAGGCGCCGAAAATATAGCTCATTATTATTTAATCTCAAGGCTCTAAATAATCTAATTAGTTAGGAGCGATCAAGGGAATATTGGCAATGAAAAACAAAGCGCGCAAGTAACATTACTTAGCCCCGAGTTCACCAACAGATGGTTAAATTTTATACAGTGGTTTTGACGATTTTGACACTCAAATCAAACATCAAAGTTTACCAATGAAGCTTTCTTTTGCTGAACACAGACCTTAATCTGTGGCGTGCTGACAAAGCGAATGGAAGCACGGGAATAACTAACGTGCAAAGGGTGTTAAGTGGAAAAAGGATGTCAAACAAGCATAGCTTTTTGAGTTGTGAAGGCGGAATTCAGAAAATGCGACTTTCAACAAAACGCAAGATTGAGCTACTTTTGTATATTTTATAATAATAGAATCAAATTTCCATCTTACAGCATCTTATTGTCTAGCTAGATTCTAGGTTCATCTGTATGTTTTTTTAGAATAATAGGTTTGACTTGTACCTATAAGTGCTTATTTTGTAAGCCTAAAGAACTAAAGTTATTGACTTTGATCCCAATAAGCTAGCTAATAAAATTGTTTTAGGCAATGTTCTGTAAGAAGATATAATGTAATGAAAGAAAGTGATATAGGTAACAATAGGCACTGCAGGAATAAGTATTTATTTAAGCATTTATGTGTAAAGAATTAATTCAATTTGAAAATTTCTTCTACTTATGCTGTAAACTCAGAATTTAGTAGCACCTGCCTTGAAATCCCTAGATTGATCCCTTGTTATCTATATTGACAAAACTCTTAGACAATTTAACTATTTTGTCAAAGACAAAACTGTATCCTCAAGAAATTTACTTAGGGTTGGTTTACATCTGACGGAAGATACGTCGACCGTATAATCGGTCGCGTCTATTCGGTCAAAACAGGGTGTTTTCATATCTGACGGAATATGCGTCGGGCGTAACTTCGTTTTGCCACATTATTACGCGTTTATTCATTATTTATTTATTGTATGCCATATCTCGAGAAGAACCGACAACCGCTGGGGTAAACGTGTTCTTGAGTGGAGACCGCGACTCTGCAAACGTAGTGTAGGACGCCCTCCGACCAGGTGGGATGACGATTTGCGAAAGACTGCTGGCAGATGCTGGATGCGGCAAGCTGAAGACAGGGCGCTATGGCGCTCATTAGGGGAGGCCTATGTCCAGCAGTGGACTGAAAAAGGCTGATGATGATGAGATGATGAGTGTGATAATTGATTCTAAAAATGAAGCTCATCGAAATAATAGATTTATTTTGTAGATTTTAGATGTTTTTCATAAATTTTTAAAACCTTATTTTAACGAAATAATGTAGCGTTATTTTTTTTAAGTTATTAAAAAGGCATTGGGTAAGGGCTACATAATAAAATCAATATTTACGTGAGATCTAGATAAATAAAGCGTTGAAAACTGAAAATTAAAAAAAAGTGTAACTTAGCATTGTTTTTAAAAAGTAATAAGCGAGTCTAATCTTCCAATGCACTTCTCTCGTTAAATGGGAAAATACCCTAAGGTGGGAACACTAACACTGCAGTCAAAATACACGTGGCGTGACGATGCCGCTCTTACGTCGCGTCAGCCGACAATGCGTTGACGGATAGAACAGACGCTGTATGCTCGACGCTAGTAACGCATCATTAGTTTAAGTGTGAAAGGTTGAATGTTTTCTCATATAATTGTCTGTTCTGGCGTTACGCGACCGATAATACGCGACGCGACGCATCTTCCGTCAGATGTGAACCGACCCTCAATATTGTTACAATGGGTATGGCTGCTTGTTTCTGAATTGATGAGTCTCGTTTGTCGCAGTTTCGCTGTAAGCTTTTAGCTATTATCCCTGTAGCACCAAAAATATTATCGTAAATAATATTACCTACTATATTTGTAATTGTTTACCCTGAGTAGCAATACCGATATAAGTTAACAGTTACTGAACTTTCTTTTCAGACTTCGAAGGCTTGGTAAATTCTCTTATCAAGTTAAATTTGTAGGTAATTACGTCATAATTTTATCTTGAAAATAGTCTGCTGCTATCGTAAAACATTTTCCCTAATATTGTTGGTATTATCAGTAGGTATTTCTATATTGTAACTTATTGAGGTAAAGTTTTAATTAATCTGTATAAACTTAATCATGTTAGTTACATTATTTAGAACTCAAAAACAGCTGACCGATTTTAAATATCTTTGATTTTTTGGTTTTTTCTCTTATTCAAATACTTAGGTACCTATTTGAAAAATTGAAAAGTCACACGGAGAAAAAAATATGAAGGAATTAGTTTTCTCATACATTTTTTGTTAACTGTGCCAGCTAGAAAAATATAATTGTTTATTGTTTTTAGACAACATCATTAAATGTGTAATGTGTTATGCAAATTTGTTTTTAGCACAAGAGAGTGAAAAACAAAGTGTTTGGCTGCCTTAAAATGTACTATTTTAAGGCTATTTTAAGGTTATTAATTTTTGTGATGGATAGAATGTACCTACTAACTAAGGTATTGAAATTGCATAAAGGTCCAGACTTACCTTTTATACATAAAAATCTGCATGGCACCAAATATCATCATAAATCCTCCAATGAGTATTGCAGAAAATGTTTCCATGAAACATTGGGAGATTCCATGGTCCACCCATACTTCCCACAGAGTTACATTTGGGGGGCAGTACTTGATCATTGTCACTGTAAATAAATAAAATAAATAAATAATGCTGGACAATTCACACAGCATTATCTAGCCCCAAGGTAAGCAGAGCTTGTGTTATGGGTACTAGATAACTGATATACGTAATATTATACATTACATAGATAGCTATTTTTTATTATACATAGAAAACACCCAGACCAACGGAACAAATTTCTGCAGATCGTACACAAATTTGTTCCGAGGCGGGGATCGAACCCGCAACCTCTTGCGTCGCAGGCAGACTCTCGCCCGCTGCGCCACTGAGGTCGTCGAATAAATAAAGTCATGGTATTAGTTGAATGCCAGAAATACAATTAATTGGCAAAATCAATTTACATGTCAGTTTCATAAAAATTGTTATAATACAAATTGTATTCTATAATTCAAATCGATTCACTAACAAATTAAATTTAGGAAAATATTTTATGTAAAAAAACAATTAAAATTAATGAATAATTAAAATTAGTATTAATATTAACTGGAAAAAAATGGAAATACAATATACCTACTATAAATTCACTATCCTAGTAGTTCATTCACTGAATAGAAATTCTACTTAAAGCATTGTAGACTGCTATCAGCCGTACCAACATGGGTTAACTTTGAGGACTTTGTGAGAGCCTCCCATGATTATGATTAGGGCCATAGGTACTTGTCATGCCCGTGTCCAGCAGCGGTCTAGCATAGTATATCGATGATGATGATGTAGAAGTACCTAGTTAAATCTTTCACATAGGTTGTGAAACAGGAATAAATACGTAGGTAAATTATATTACCCGTTATGACATTAGTAGGAAGGAATTGTAGTTATCTTGATCACATAATAAAGGGTACTTATTCTTCCCAGAGAAAACGAACAAGACAGAGCAGGGAATCACTCTTGAATGAATTAAATGATGCTTGTAAAATTATTGTGGTCATGGGGAGGAATATAATATCCACTAAAGTTCTACGTCTTTTAAGCTTTTATGAACATATTAAAGTACTTACTGATTTTAAGTGGATTTTAACACGTTTTATCAAATACACCGGTTGTTCATAGTATTTAATGCACCGATATTGACCAAATCGCTTTAATTTTTGCGTGACTTTGTGCAATTCTACGAAGTCTACGATAATCGTCGATCGACGACGGACGACCGAGCGAGCGACAGCTGCGGCCAGTGCTGCCAGATAGAATTTGACAAAATAGGTAGAAAGTCGAGTAATAAATCAGTAGATCACAGAAAAGTCAGATTTACAAAAATATATCTATTTATATAGGTATAAAAAATAAAGATGAAAATATTTAGTAACAATTCCGCGCAAGACCTTCTCCGATAAGTTCTAACAAAATGTAATCAGCGTCGTAGAAGAAAAAACACACCAACTACAAAATGAAAAGAAATCTATCAAAGCAAGACGTCAACTAGTTTCGTCTCTCCACGAGACATCATCAGGACACCACAATACTCGACCTTGACATTGAGAGCACTAAGCAAACTCCGGCAGGGTTCCACCAGAGATGTTACCACTCCGAGCTCCGCGCGCCAAGTGAAGCATTGCCCGCAAAACTCCCCCTTTTATACTGTCACTGGTGACACATCGTGCCTGTCACCACTGTCCGCGCTCGTGCCGGTACCGCGCGCGCCACCATTCGAAAAAATTCGTAATAACGGCGACCTAGGTAAACCCGTACTTAATTCATTCAACAATGTATTATTACTGTATTTTGTAATTTCTAAATTTTCTAAGACTGACAACCTAAATCCCTTATCACAAGTATGTAAAATCGAAAATGAGTGGTTATCATTTAATGAATGACCAGATTCTAATAAATGTTTTGCAAAATTTGACTTTTCTGGATGGTTGTTTCTATAGGCAGCTAAATGTTCTTTATACCTAACCTGAAAACTACGACCCGTTTGACCTACATAAATACCATTACATTCATCACAAACCAACTTGTAGACCCCCGATTTTTTATTGTTATCTAATCTGTCTTTTCCGTTACAAATCTGTTTTAATGAATTGTTGGTTTTGAACGCTACACTTACTTTATTTTTGGACAAAACCCTTGAAACTCCCTCACTTAATGGACCTAAATAAGTTAAACTTCCTACATATTTATCTATCCTATCTGGAATAACAGGATACAATAAGGAACGGACAATGCTACGTTGTTTACTCCTAACTAGACCATCAACCATATTCCTACTATAACCGTTTCTCTCTGCCATGTGATAAATAATAGATAACTCCTTATTAAAGTTCTCCCGTGATAAAGGTACTGACATCATTCTGTGGACAAAACTACGGTAAGCTGCTAACTTATGTTGTAATGGATGACAAGAAGAATTCGGTATGGTGATGTCTGTATAAGTCGGTTTTCTGTAAATTTGGAAATCATGCCTATTGTTTAACCTAGTTATTGTCAAATCTAAAAAGTTTAACGATCCACTGCTTTCCAATTCAAGTTTGAATTTAATTTTTGGATGAATTGTATTAAGCCTATTAACGAATAGTTCTATTTGACGTAAACTTCCAGTCCAGCATATGATTATGTCATCCACATAACGATAATAATATAAAATTTTTGAATCCCCTATAATATTTTTTCTCTCAAAACTGTCCATGAAAATATTTGCCATAATAGGACTTAGTGGTGAACCCATAGCTAACCCTTCTTTCTGTTTGTAATACTGATTACCAAATTGAAAATAATTTTGTTGCATACATGTTCTAGTCAAAGATATAAGCTCCTCCTTTTCTGCCGGAATTACTCGTTGTCGTTCAAGATGTCCTTCCAATATTCGCAAACTCTCCTCATATGGTACGTTTGTAAATAAACTTTCAACATCCAACGACAATAATTTCGCATTATGAGGCAAGATGACATCTTTTACTTTATCAATTAAATCCATACTATTCTTTAAACTATACTTGGGATTAAAACGAGATCTAGACTTTAATTCGTAATTTAAATATTTTGACAAACTATATGCTGGTGCACCTATGTAAGAGACAACGGGACGAATTGGAATATTAGGCTTATGTATTTTCGGTAAACCATATAACAAAGGTGCTCTGGGATTCATAGGAACTAAATATTTAAGAGAGTTAGGAGGTATAAAGATTGAATTTTTTGCCATTTCTTTCAACTCCTGTGTGAAAACTTTAGTAGGATTGGAACTCAGTAATTCAAAATCATTACCCTGTATGACCTCATTAACCTTCTGCTCATAACTACCCCTTTCTAAGATAACTACAGTATTACCTTTGTCTGCCTTTGTAATAACCAAATTATTCTGATCTATTTTATTCCTTAATGATTTATAAGCATTAAAATCTTTTGGTAAACTCCGAACTAAACTTGGACTACTAAGTGGCTTCTTAATCAAAGAGGCTACCGCATGTTTGACCCCTTCTTAATTCTTAATTCTTAATTCTTTATTGCACTAATAAAACCTTATTTAAATCTTGTAACAAGAGAGATATCGCAAAGGCGAGCTTAACCCTAAAAAGAGTTCTCTTCCAGCAAACCTTAATGAGAGAGGGAGACATGTGTGTATAAGTGGGCAAGAGTGCAAAAGATATAAAGATAGATGTTTTCTATCCTACACTAATTGCATAAACTAATACATAAAATAATATAAAAATATATGTAAAATACTATAAATCTGAATAAATACCTAATAAAAATAATAATGATTCTATATATATATAATAAATACATAAAATACTTATACCTACATCGAAGTCATGAAGATAGGTAATGCTCTTTGACTTTACGCTTGAAGATGAAGAGTGAGCGGCTAGCACGAATATGGTGTGGGAGAGAATTCCATAACCTGACCGAGTCGACAGTGAAGGAGCCACCATAGCGGCTGGAAGAGTGTCGAGGAAATTTCAGGAGCAGGGACAATGATGTTCTACAGGATTTATCGCGGGGGTAAAGAAATTCAAACCGCTCACGGAGGTAAGAAGGGGTAAGAGGATTGTTCAGAATGCTAAAAAGAAGCGAGAGAACGTGTAGATCACGCCGGCGACGGATTGGGAGCCATTTTAACTGAGTTCTGAACATTGACACGTGATCATATTTACGCAAACCAAAAATAAATCGGATGCATAAATTTTGAAGTCTTTCTAGCTTGTTGATGATTTCCTCCGTGGCGTCAAGGAAACAGGAGTCAGCGTAATCTAATAAGGGAAGTAGGAGTGATTGAGCTAATGTGATTTTGGTTTGTAAAGGAAGAAACTTCTGAAAACGCTTGAGGGAGTGAAAGGAATAATGATTTTCTAAGACTGACAACCTAAATCCCTTATCACAAGTATGTAAAATCGAAAATGAGTGGTTATCAATGCAAAACATTTATTAGAATCTGGTCATTCATTAAATGATAACCACTCATTTTCGATTTTACATACTTGTGATAAGGGATTTAGGTTGTCAGTCTTAGAAAATTTAGAAATTACAAAATACAGTAATAATACATTGTTGAATGAATTAAGTACGGGTTTACCTAGGTCGCCGTTATTACGAATTTTTTCGAATGGTGGCGCGCGCGGTACCGGCACGAGCGCGGACAGTGGTGACAGGCACGATGTGTCACCAGTGACAGTATAAAAGGGGGAGTTTTGCGGGCAATGCTTCACTTGGCGCGCGGAGCTCGGAGTGGTAACATCTCTGGTGGAACCCTGCCGGAGTTTGCTTAGTGCTCTCAATGTCAAGGTCGAGTATTGTGGTGTCCTGATGATGTCTCGTGGAGAGACGAAACTAGTTGACGTCTTGCTTTGATAGATTTCTTTTCATTTTGTAGTTGGTGTGTTTTTTCTTCTACGACGCTGATTACATTTTGTTAGAACTTATCGGAGAAGGTCTTGCGCGGAATTGTTACTAAATATTTTCATCTTTATATTTTGCAATGGATTTCCGCAAAGTAACGCCTGAATCTATTTTTTATTATATAGGTATGTAAAAAACGCGTCTTAGTGTCAATCTATACGTTTTTGTGCCATTATAGTTCCTGAACGGATGAAATGATTTTAGTCCTTGTTATGTCTAAGTTATGCGAGTTTTTATGAAATGAAATAAGTTCCCAAAATTTTTTGACTTCGGCGGGACTCGAACCCACGCCCCACCCTCAGTACGGTTGTGCTCTAACCAACTAAACTAAGAAGTCTCAGTCGATTCCATCGAAAACCTTTGGGACCTTTTACGGAGTGTACCGCCGCCAGTGGCTCCACCTACAGAGGAAACATTTAAGTTAGTGAAGTTTATCCAAACCTGTTCAAAGACTAAAGCTACAGTTAGTTCGTTTGGCGAGAGTTGTTGCCGTTGCTAAATTCTAAGGATTTTCAACATATTTCATTTCTTAGAGATACCTAGAGTGCGGGTAAGCACTAAAGCAAAAACATCCTGAGTATGTTTTAATTTTCAATGATGAAGTTTGTCAAAGTACCCATGTAAAACAAAACATTCATAGCTCTAAAATTTTGCCTAAACTAACTGATATGTACTTACTTGGAATATCCAGGTATGTGAGAAACTACATGCATAAAAACATTTGATCGAAGCCACTCATCAGCTCTGATTTTACCGAGTTTTTTTACTGTTTCAGATGTAATATTTTAATTTGTTTAAATTTTACAGACCAGGGGCTTCTCTCAAAAAGCAGGTAGATTTCTCAAATTATAAGAAAGAAAATGAGTAGACCTCTTGTGTATTTAAAAAAAAAATGCAAATGCTAAGTAATATTAGCGAGTCCAGAAAAAAATCAGTAGATTTCAGTAATGTTCAAAAATCAGGTAGAACTGCTGCTAGATCCGTGCTAAATCAGTAGAACTGGCAACACTGACTGCGACTTTTGTGATTAGGCGTCATAATGACATTGACAGTGTTTGGTTTATTGACTTTGGCATTGATGTAATCCGATGATCGACACACTAGTTTGAAAAAAATGAATGAGTTTTCACCTGTGTGTGCGTCTGTCACAGACAGAATGGTACATACGGACTTGTTTTAGTGTGCGTTTCGCTCGCCTTGCTTGTAGTCTTGCGCGGAGTACGGGTCCGGGAAAATTTCGATTAAATTGCGATTTTAGCTTGTTAATTCTATTAAAAATATCGTGCATGTTTATCCTTAGTGCAAAAATATATTCGCTATGATTCCACGGCGTCTTGAATGTAATTTTGTGCTCATATGATTGTGGAGAAATATCTAGTGAGTGTGAATGATCAGCATGTGTCACCATTCATCAACAAATTCCGTGAAACGGTGAACACCCGTCATGTGAGGAGAGTTAGGACTAGCTGATAATCAACTCTCCTACCAAGTGTTTGTGTTGTGAAGGAGTGTTATTTATTTTTTGCCTGGTGAAGGTGATAAATTCAGTATCAAAATGGCGGACCTCGAGGCTGTACTGGCAGATGTCAGCTACTTGATGGCTATGGAGAAGTCGAAATGTACTCCTGCTGCAAGAGCTAGTAAAAAAATAATCTTACCAGACCCAAGGTAATGACCTCATGGCTCGCTCCGCCTTGAAAAACCATATTATGTTTACTAAAATAACTTGTTTAGATAACTTTGGAAACTTGTTTACAACATACATTTCTCAAAATCTTTTACATTCATTGGACTCCTGGAATAGTCAGTTGAAATCCAATAAGATCATACTCGACCACAGGGTTTATTATGATTTTACCAGACAAAGAGCACTTGATAAATTGTCTACATAATTATTTTTGACCTCTTTTGAACTGCAAGTTGGATCTAAAGTTGCATCCTGATATTAAATGCCTAAAACACAATATATTTTTTATTTAACCAGGTTCAGGTCTTCAATCTCAGAATTATAAGCAAGTAGGTACTGTGTCTATTCAGATTGTTTCCTTGTTGAAACACAATTTCTTGGTTTACACAATCAAAAAGTCTAGTATATTTGATACTAAAACCCTTGACAGATATTCATAAAAAAGTTCTAAAAATAATAAATCATTATGTGCGAGTCGGACTCCCACAACGAGGGTTGCATAAACATGTACAGAGTGTCACAGGTTATCCTCTCATTATGTATAATGAGAGGATAACCTATATTAGTCAACATCTATGTATATTAGTCGACAGCTGAAAGTAGGCATAAAAATGAATTAATACCTAGAATGCCATGTTTGTCAAAAACATGTCCAATTCTAAATCTGAAATTGTAATAAACTACGAAATTCAAAAGAAAAATGACTGAGATAATGGTGATTAAAGATAGACGGGCGCTATTCTAAATAAAGATCAAAGTAGAAAGTATGCTAACACATCATCAATAAATTTTTCACTTCTCTTGCTCAAAAAGTGGGTGAATGTAGGGAAGCTTAGTGGTTTTAATGTCTGAGGTTAAAAAGTAATTTTAGATTGAAATCATCAGCCAATAAAAGACATGCATCCTCTTGCATAAAGACTCAACTTTTTGGTGTTCCATTTATAAAGAACATACATTTCATTTTGTTATTTTTGAAATTGGAACTGAAAGCTCCTTTTTGGTCATTGTTGGATGTTTTGTATGGTGATTCTTCCTTCATGGTAGTATGCGAAGGTAGGTAGTAACCTTGCATTGTCATCCTCCCTCGCTACGCAGGAGTTTAAGCAACCTCGTCTGTAATGAAGTTGTTCCGTCCCTTTTAAAAAATATAACTATTAATTATTTTTTCACTGTACCTGATTAAAAATGGTTCCTATGCTACTTAAATACACCAAATTGAAGTAGTAAGAAAATGTTTTTCTTCATGAATATAATAAATAAATTATGCTGGACAATTCCCACACCTTGATCTAGCCTCAAGCTGTGCTGCCCTTCAGCTACCATGTGTTTCAATATACTAGAAAATTACCTTTTTCTGATTTTTCCCTTTAAGTCTTTACTTCTAAGTCTCTCTTAAGTCTTTGCTTCTTGCTAAATTTCATGTTTCTAGGGCAATGGAAAGCATGCTATAGGTTTTTTGGTATCAGAGGAAATTTCCTAAATTGGACTTAAATGACTGTAACTTTTGATTATATTTACTTATAAGTTACATTTATTTATCACGGCTCCCAGAGGTTACTGATGTTAATTCAAATGTTAATTCTTGATGGTAATTTCAATAGAATACCTCCGCATGTTCTTGAGAAAAGATAGTTGACAGAGGACAACATATGTGTCCTAAGAGAGTTCCTTTTATTTTTTGAGCTAGAAAAACAAAATTCATGGTGGTAATATGTATTTTATGGCACAGCACTTTTATCACACAAGAAGACCTTGCAACAATTTTAGTAACATGAAAATGTTCATCAATGGGCGAAACGACACTATTATTTTTGTTACACTAAGTTTTTGTAAACCTGTGTATGTTAAACGAAGCTGCTAATTGTTCAATAATCATACAAAGAATCACCCTAAGCTATACCTAAATTGCAAACATTAAGTATATATGTATATGTAACATTGGTATTTTTATGAGACCTTTTAAACAGTGTCCTATCTTTACCAAGTTGATTCCCAAAATATTTATACAATCAGAAGCATAACACAAGTATCTTAAACTCATTAAAGTTATAGAGTCATCGAGTTAGAATAATATTCTAACTCGATGTATAGAGTACAAAAATAAAACTCTTGCTCATGTAAGCATTGAGTAAGCAAAACTGTGTAAGCATAGTAAACAAAACTATAAAAAACTTACCATTTCCTAAAATCAATGACATTTTGAATGGGTTTTATTTAACACTAGCAGTCCGCCCCGACTTCGCACGGGTATATACATAGCCTATGTTCATCAGGAGGGATGGATAAAGTATGATTCTAATGGTAAAATAATTTTTCAAATCCGTCCAGTAGTTTCGGAGCCTATTCAATTCAAAGACAACTTTCTTCTTTATATTAGTATAGACTAGCTACTAATACGTACTAACTAATCATAAATACTAAAAGAAATTAAGTACTAATAATAAATACTAGAGCGCGATTTCGTTCACGCGGTAGGTATCTGGATAGAACAGCCTGTGTCGTGAAGAATTTTGAAATTCAGACAAGAGAGAGAGATTGAGAAATTCAGAGGTTCCAAATTTAACCTGTTACTAGGGAATCTAATCCCACAACAAAATTGCAAGCTGAGGGATCGAGGTCATCGACGTGACGCCATGCCACCGCGTAAACAAATCCTATTTTTGGGGTTCTTCACCTCAAAAGGAGAAAGGAACCTTAGGATCACTTTATTGTCCGTTTGTCTGTTTATCCTCTTTTGTCAGGAACGCGTGGAGGTATTAAGATGACATCAAGTACTCAGTTCCGTAACCTCTTGGAGCCGCCGCCGTGATATAAAATGATACTCGTACTTAGAAGTCAACGCGATCAAAAGTTACTTACTGCCAAACTGTACAGTAATGGCGCACGAAATGTATCATTATTAAAATTTTCAAGTTACTTAATAGCTGCAGTAGTTACTGAGATATTCAAGAATTTATTGCTTTATTGCTGCTAACTGCTAAATGAATCGAGAGTAATTTTTTATTGTAAATTAAGTAATTTACTAGGTTAGGTACCTACCTATACTTTATCAATAGGTAGGTAGCTACATTACAAATTTTACCTGGGTCGTTCATGAATCTCGTGATTTTTATGAGCAACTTATGAGTTAAATTACAATTATCCCCCTCCCTACCTAAAATCCTCTATAAATCTTGTAAAATACTATAAAAGTTAAAAAAAAAAAAACAGAATATTGTCTTTGAATGAAGTAGTTAGGCATATAAGGCATTGTGAATTCGTGAGAAAAAATAAATACATGTACTATATAGTAATATCTCAGTACACACCCTCCCCCCTCGTAATATTTCGTGATTTTTCCGAACTAACCCCCCTTTACGAACCTCACATGATTAATGAACGACCTCTTACGAAAGAAATTAGTGAAATGTTTAAGTATAGTTTATTATCATTTGATGTGTTTATATATTTAAGTATTTGACCATACTAATAACAATTGTTTGTTTCAGTGTTCGGAGTGTAATGCACAAATACATGGAAAAGAAGAATGAAATAAATTTTGATAAAATTTTCCATCAAGTGTTAGGTAAGCATGCAGTTTTATCCGATCTCTTACGGTACCTAGTGTTCTTCAAAAGATAATCGAACAAGAGCTCCCTCGGTTAATTTTGACGATTAATGTAAGTATGTACCTACCTACTAAAACTTATGTCAAACCATTGTTCGTTTATCTTTTCAAAGAACACATGCCTAAAGGTGCGTCCAGATTAAATAACAAAACATGCTATGAAACTAAGTTATTTTACATGTTTCATATTGTGGACTGTTCTAATTTAACATTTTAATATTGTGGATGTGGTATACAGGGTGGAAAGGGACGAGGGCCGTTTACGTTAATATAGCCACATAAGTGATGTACATTCGATGGACCTACCTAATGGTTAGAAACGATTATTATACAGAAAACAAAAAAGTTAAATAACTCGTGTTTTATATTGGTGACAACCCTATGTACCTAACTACATCTCTAACCCCCGAATTCTCTTCTCAAGTAGCTGTTTTTTGACATATTTGAATGAAAATGTTTCAAAAAATCGTCACTTGAGACGTGCCTGACGTGACGACCTGAGATGCGTTTGAGTATTTGGGGGTTACACGTGTTAGGAGAAAAGGATACCTGTTATCTTAGGGATCTACGGCCGATGTTCAAATATTCCATCACGTCTAATAATGAAGGCAGCAGCTCGTGTCCGAGTGTGGCAATTGGAAAAGCAGCTTCGATAGTGTATTTTCTTCACGATTTTTTCTACGCAATAGTTCGAAGGCAGCGATTAATCACACAAAAATATTGTCAATGCTTAGCTTAGGTATATCATCCATCAATAACGTCACCACAACGTTAATGTTTACTAGTTAGGTCAAGCTGCGGTTATTGACCTTATCAGCTGTTAGGGTTGAAACAATACGTTTTTGTAAACAACTTTAACTAGCTGAAACTTGAAAACGTCAAAAATATTAGCATAGTTTCTCGCAGAAAAATATAGTTCTAAAGATACATACTCGAATTTACGGGAAGGTCCGTCGTCCCTTTCCACCCTGTATAACAGAACTTGTGTAATATGTTACTCAATCTGAACGCACCCTTAGAGTCTAGACAGACGGACTGCATTTCAACTGCACCCAGACTGCAAATTTACAGTTTGCAATAGGCGTGCAGTTTCAACGACGACTGCACGCTGTACACGCCAACTGCACACCGACTGTGTGTGACGGACTGTACGGTTGGTTTGCAGTTTTATTGCAGTCGTACTAATTGCATTCAAACTGCAAATTTGCAGTCGGAGTGCAGTTGAAATGTAGGCCGTCTGAGACTCTTTATGCCTACTTTATGAACAAAGGACTATACAAAACATCAACAGAACTAAAATCCATTTCTACACAATAGCTACACTTCCCTTTTTTGAAGTCTGTTAAAAACAGAACGTGCTTGCTATATAAACACCCTCGATCGTTTCATCTCAAACGATTTACGCGAAAGCTTGTACAATTTGTTCACCGATTGAACAAGCATTTTCCGCTCACACGAGGTGTTTGCAATTAGGCTGAGTTCTCCCCTTTCGGTTCCACTCGTACGTTTCATGTTCCGTAAACAGAACAAAATATAGTATTAACACCACCGCTGATATAAAAGGGCAGTAAGAAATCTAAACTTCTTTTATTCTTTAACCATGGCCTACCGAGTGAATAGATAATAGATGGCCTTTTCCAAAGCTTTACCTAAAGGTGGGTATTGACTGCAGTGACGGGGTGTAATGTAACGTGTTACATGACGAGCGTTCGTGCAGTCAGTACGAGGAAAGAACGCGCTCGCAACGAGCAACGCAACTGATTTTATCACACTCAGCGTATCATACTTGCTGCGAATGGTTCATTACATCCCGGAACACCAGTCAGTACCGGGCTTTAGAATCTTTTCCGTATAAAAACAACATAATGCTACTAGCTACTCGTACTGCATCCGGAAAATGAAGACCTGTACAGCAGACCTCTGTCAGCCCTCCCCTCTTCAAAACCACTTGATTCGGCTGCTCACCGAATATACGACCAATAATTTTATCTTATTTTGTATCGTAAATCGAGGGGAGGAGTGAATTATTTTTTGACTTTGATCGTATCACCTCGGTAAACTAACTGATTTGCGCGGAGGAAAATCGGGTACTGTTTGCTGGGATTGTTTCGTAAACAAGATTAGCGTGCGCAATGCCGGAGATGCCTAACCATGCACGCCCTGGATTAAACGGCTTCTGCTCTCAATTGTCTGTCTAATGAAATTGTCCCAACGATAAGCAAGTTCCGACGTGAAACCAGCCTCGATTCACCGGATGTTTCTTGCTATTTCCTTCTTTTGTGTCTGAAACTGGAGCGAAAGCCAAACAAGTCCGTTAATTAATCTACCACCGGGGATGTGCCAATTTGCATGTGAATGAACGAATATCCAGCCAAAGTAGTGAAGTAAAATATGTAAATAGATTTGCATGCTATGTGACACTTCATCGGGTCTTGGTTGCCTTTACAGGCTGAAAAATATCATTTCTATGCAATGCCAGTGTAATCAAGTCCGCTCCTAGCTGTGGCAAAGCAAACCTGTAGATCAGTGTTTTTCGGGGTAAGTAGATTATATAAGAGGCTTACGCCCGAATACTCAAAGGGATCTTACTTATTTAAGACCGTCTCAGCTGTTTGAGACGTCGTTATCCTTCAAAATCGTATACTGAAACATCAATCCTAAAATTTAAGCACGCTACATTTGAGATCATCCCAAACCTTGACACAACGACGACTTACAGTAAATTTGGTATACACAAAGGCTTATCAGCTGTGTAATGACGTCTCAGATTTATAAGTTCGCGTTTAAATCTGAGACTGCTCGCGACCAATCTTACATTGCGAGGACGTTCCTAGCTTTGGTTCTCAATACGACAACAATACTATTTACGTTATTTAAATTTATCTATTAGTTATTAAAAGTTAGGTAGGTAGGTAGTCATAATGTCTGTGTCTTCACTTTCTTCGTTGTCGGACGGTGAAGATATGGTTGAGCGGCGGCGGCGAAGGAATGTTGGAATATTTTGCCTTTGAGGAGTATGACAAGGCCCAATTCAAGATCGGTTCCGTTTGAGCAAAGATACTGTGAAGCATTTGTGTATGCTAATGGGCCACAACATACAGCCTCTCACAAACAGGAATCACGCGATACAAGCAGTGGACCATATCCTGATTGCTCTACGATTTCTCGCCACTGGTACATACCAGCGTGTTATTGGGGACATTTTTAAAGTAGAACAACCGACGGAGGTTCCCATGCTTGCAAATTGGGCTACAGGTTAAGTTGGAGAATGTCCCTAATATAATAGTAGCCTCTGCCATTCTTCACAACATAGCCTTGTCTAGACAAGACTTGTTTGATGATGATACCATACTGAGGATGCTACTAAAGAAGATGATGTTGAACCAGCTCTGCGTATTGTACCTACATAATGAAAACTTCTTAGCAAGAAATATGATTAGAAGCACTTATTTTAATTCTAAGGTATTCAATGTAAATATAAATAAAACAGAAAGTACATAATTTTATTGTATATTTTTCTTTGAAGTTAACTTTTTAATTTTTGAATTGTTTCTAGATATTTTACATGACATTAATGTTGTTGCATTCTGGTTTGAGAACATGGTTACAGGTTATTTTATTTATTTTTATTTTATTTTAAGCTTTTATTGCTAAAAATTACATTTTAATTATTACATCTAATATTATTTTAACATTTGAATTTTTAGCGTGTCCTGTGACACGTAAGCCTCTTCCAGCCCTTTCCAGTGTTCTCTGCTGCGTGCGGATCGAGACCACGTAGCACCTCCTACTTTCTTTATGTCATCCTCCCATCTTTTGAGTTGTCTACCTCTTTTCCGTTTGCCTTCCCGTGGATACCACTCTGTAATGATGATCCTTGTCCATTTCTCTTTGCTCTCTCTTGTCATGTGACCAGTCCATCTCCATTTTAGCTGTTTAACTTTATTAATAACGTCTATGACTTTAGTGCTTGATCTGATATGTTCTGCTCGTTTTCTATGCATTAGTGTGACACCCATCATGCTTCTTTCCATTCCTCTTTGGCAAGTTCTGAGTTTCCGGGGTTACAGGTTAAATGAAGGAAAATGAGGCTCAACAGAAAAGGAAAAACTCTAGTAATTGTTTTATTTCTTGCATATTCTCAATAGCCTCCTCCTCAACAAAGACTTCATGATCTAGAACAAAAAATAAGGTATAGGTAGGTAATAAATTTGTAAGAAAAAACCTTTTATCACTATCTACACGTAGACCTGCAAAAATATATTCATGAAACAATAATTTCAGGTAATACCTACATGGTACACCTACATTTACTTCTACAGTGACTTCTGTATCTGAAAAAAGCAAAAGTATGCAATTAGATAATGTAATTTTATCAACAAATACACTTGGTACTACAGGTACTATGATTTTTAAAGCATTCAATAACTAACCACAATAATATACCTACTGCAGCAAAATCAGATGTATCTATATTATCATCTACAGCAAAAATATTATGCATGAAGACATATTATTAATATATTGATAACAACAAACACAGCCAGAAAATTAAAATTAAAGAGCTGATGAATAGTTAGTCACACTAAAATTATGAATGTGGAAGTTTGGATGGATGTTTGTTACTTCTAGTGAATGGATCGGGCTGAAGTTTTGCATAGATATAGTTCTAGGCCTGGAATAAAACATAGGCTACGTTTTATCCCATGAATCAGTGCCAATCGGATAGAAATAAACTAGTTTCCTTAAAAGAAGCTGCGGGCAGAAACTAAATAAAGGAGCAATATGCACATTATACCTACTTGTAATTGTTTTATAGTGAGTTAGATTACTTACTTTTTAACAATTGTTATGAGCGCTTCTTTCTCCGCGCTCGTGTAGTTCGACCCCTTTTCTTTTTGCTTTCTTTTATTTCCGGCTCCATTTTAAATCCTTTGCCATTGCCGAAGATATTTTCTTTTGAATCAATGTAATGAGTAAACAAACCTCAGCACAGCAAACTTGACTTGACAGGCCGATTTACGCTTCATTCCTTAAGTTTTTATAAACATCTACCAAAAAAAAAATAGAAAATCGCGGAGATTCTGTGTAAAATGAATCTTTAGACCGAAAACGATGAAAAATGTAATCGAGAACAAACATTTAATTATTATGTTGCCATTAGAAAGAAAGTTAGGATTAGCTTACGTAATCACGGTACTAAGACCAGTCGGAAGCGTTTGAGTATACCGTTTAAAAGTAAGACGATCTCAGTAGTAGGAAGATCCCAGCTAAGTCGATGAACTGAGATGCGTTTGAGTATTCGGGCGTTAGAGCCGTGTGGGCAGGCTTAGAATTTGCACAACCGAAAATCTTCCCGTGGTTGTCTTAAGAGGTGACTAAGGGACATACATCGGGGGCGGCGGGCCGCAAGCAGCGCCTCTATCAGAATAGTTCTACCACCGAACTGCGATCCCCAACCGCATGCCCAGCGTGGGAATTATGGGCTGTTTTTTATTACGGTCTATTACCTCTCCAATTTATGTCAATAGGTGTAACTTCGACTTGTGATAAGGCAATTTCAAATAAAAATTGCAAGTTTTAATAATGTCAGCACAAAACGTAATCCACGAGACAATAGATAATGCGCTCGGTGTTCAAACCATTTTAGCGTCAGGAAATGGCTTCAGTAAGCTTGTTAATCCCGCTTACTAGGTCAGCTGTTCATTGCATTACTGTAGATATTGTAAACAATACGGCTACTTGCGCTAAGATGGATGATGCTCTAATGTTGTTGCTATTTCATTGCCTAAGGATTCGGCGACAGCTGCTCGCAACTTCAATTCTTAATATTATCATGCTCAGTAATACCAAAAATACTTTTGTATTTTTCACATAGTGTTGTTTTTCTGTAACTAGACAATAATAAAATAAGCTATGTTCACTATCAAACAAACGATATTTTACGATATTTTTGTTTTCAATACAAAACATAAAGGATGAAAACATTTATTTTCGATGTGAAAATTTGCAAAATGTGATTTTCTTACATAGGTACTTTATAGGAGAGGATTTTGAAGGAAAAAAACAACCAGGGACCTAAGATACCTATTTGATACAAAAAATTACTAAATAAGACGCTTGAATTACAAATAATTTTGGCAAATTTATATTTGTATGGGCAATTAATCCGAAGCTGGCCCCCCGGGACGGCATGGCAAGGGATTTAAATTTTTACCAATGTACTTTCAAACGTATCTGTATAGAAATACGATATACTTTGCTATGCTTTAAAATAATACCGTGGCATCGAAAGATCCGTTTTGATGCCGCGGCATCATTTTAAATCATAGCCATTTATATCGTATTTCTATATCGATAAGATTGATTGAATGTCCGTTTATAAAAAAATTAATCCCTTGACATCCTGGTTTTTGTATTGAATATCTTGCTGCTGCCTAAATCTGTATTCTTACTATTTTCGGGTTTCCAAGCGGATAGCATCGCATCGTCTTCACTCGCCTCAAAATTTCCTGTTCATTACCAAAGCAAACCTATTCCCATAACATAGCAATGTTGTATCATACCACATATTATGCAAGTAGATGCAAAAGCATAGTTTAATGTGGTATGATATCAGCCTTATCTCAAAATTAGCCAGTTCCGCTGCGTTTGGTCAAAACATTAACACTTTATCTTGCTATTCCAAGCTACGTCAGTCGTTTGTTAATCTCGTTACAGAATTCTAATCGAATTAGGTGCAGTTTCCGAACTGAGTTGGTTTATTTATAATGCTTAGCACGTTGATTATCGGCTTATGGTTCATACTTGTTAATCACAAGTATGAGTTCGTACAATTTTTTGTGTACGCCAAAAGATTCGAGTAAAAGCTGGAGTGTTCTTGTTTCTTTCCATTTCAATGAACTCTTTTGAGATCTCTTTTTAAGGTGATAGCAAGTATAAGCCTTGTTTGCGCCAAATAACTTTGTCAATGGTCATAACAGCGTAAGCCGCGATCATATTAATAATTAGCTGCTGCCCGCGACTTTGCCTGCGCTTTTCAAGTATCCTATGTCCGTCCCCGGGAATCGGGATACTATTTACCTTTCTGCCAAATTTCATTCAGATCCGTTCAGCCGTTTTGGCGTGAAAAGGTAACAGACAGACAGATTTACTACAGATTCTATGGATGATCTAAGCATTAGCAGGTCCTTTAGTCAGATGCCCTTCATTAAATGGTTCTTTTCTCTAGATAGGTAGACTGCTGAAATGATGGTCAGGTCCGGTCCTGATCTCTCAAAGTCAAACACGAACAGCATGCTCCATTAGCATACGTTAAATTTGCTGATGATTAGTCAACAAATTTAAAAATCCTAGGCGCTCATCCCTGTTCTAAGCAGTGCCTTTTCTAATTTATTGTTTTCTGCCAAAGAAAAACACTATTATTGAAAAGAAACAAATTAGAATAGTATTACTTAGAGCAGTATAGAGCTAGCTCAACTAGTCCATAATGTGCATAATACCTATCAGAAACATCCTCAAGACGCTTCTGGCTGCATTGCCCTGCATGTATGGCAATGCTGATGCGCTTCGCCAGATACACACCAGCTTTCGGATCACGCGTCGTCTCTTCGATCATGTGGGTCTCGGTCAACAAAAGGTATCTAATAAATCTGATACATTTGGGTAAAATTTTAAAATGGGTTTCATGCCAATACTAGAATTAGTACAAGCAAGTTTGTATATACCTATGTATCACAATCAGAGAAACAATTTAGACAATCAGAATTAACGTCGTAAAATAAGGTGGTTGGCTGACGACGTGAAAAGCGCCTTGTCAAGTAGGTATACCTACTCAAGATAAGGCACGATGAATACAGTGTCCTTATCTGACCCATATATCGTCTCCCACCGTGGAAGTTCACAATACAGTCTGTAGTTATCGGCATGGTTATAGAGTCCTCGGTGCAGAAGATGCGACTGTCTTAATATCATTCTAAATTAAAACAAGGTTTCAATTTAAATTTAAGCTAATTCTACTTAGCAAGCAATTCTACATTAAAGCTTGCAACAGGTGCATGCATTTACTTAGCTTGAGCATAGGTACTTTTTAAACTATAGGCTTTTTATTATGCAGGATTAAAACGTTTCATCCCAATCGTGTGGTTTTTTCGTAACTTTGTGCAATTCTACATCAAAGCTTGCAACAGGTGCATGCATTTAGGATATTGTACTTTACAAATTTTAAACTAGGCTGGTATTATTAAGGAATAGGATATTTCTTAACTCGTTTCATAGCAATCAGGTGGTTAGAGATTTCTGTTAAATGAAATGTACTCGTAGGACGAACGTCTATTTTTTCCTAAAAGTGTCTGTTCCAGTTTATCATTGATGTGAGTTGAAATATAGGGAATCTTATTCTCAGGATATTATAAGTAGGTACACGATCTGCACCATTTAGGTACATAATTTCATTCATTCTCATTCATCTCTAGATAAGTGACTAAGAGCCGAAACGAAAACTTGACGGACGACTAACAAGTCATTGGCTGTCTCATAAAGGTTAAGTTTATCTCGGTTAGCGCCTGACACGCGCTATAATTTGTCAATGTGTCCATTTATTCCCCATCTCGGCCACTTTTCTAGGGCAGTTTTTAGAGACGTCAATGTAGCGCTCTCGTGGATCGGTTTTGATTTATGATGTCGGTTCGTTCATGACCGGAATTAATGTTATGATTATGACGCTATATCTTTCAAGAACAGTTGTGCAATTAATTACTAAACTTGGTTTTTAACAAGCCGCAACCTAATGTTTTCTGGTTTTTAATTCATTTCATTAGACTAGAAAGACATAATTGCTTTATGTTATAGAATGAAGTTTACACAGGCAAATTGACAGACTTTTAACAAAACAGCACCAAATCGTTTGTTTGTCATCATCCCTTTATAAATTCAAGTCAACTCTACCATTCTACAAGATTGTACAATACAAAACAAACGTTCTGATAACGATACTGTCTTATTTGCCGTCGAGCATGATATTACCGCTAAGCCCTCAGGAGGGAGTTACAAACGCAATTTACGGGGCTCCTATCCAGCTTGTACAGTAAATAACTTTATCGGGTGCACTGGACGCTGGAGGGGCCCGCCCTGTTTCCTCCGGCCCCTATAGCCTTCTCCGTATAGTGCTTGTGACCTGAACTCTTTTATTACAAATCTTTGCTTCCGCACTCGACGGAATTGAAACGCTAGATCCCCCTTCTAGCCCCCTACTTTGTAAATTGCAACATGATAGTGATCATCTCTAGCTACTGCGATGCAAAGTGCTGTTCAAATTGCTATTTGGATTATTTGTATCCTCAACGTTCTTGATTTCGTGTTATTTATACTAGTAGTGCCGAACCGAGTAAAGGTTCTAATTTGAATGATTGTCTAAAATGCGTGCGTCAACCTTTAACGCGTAGTTTAGTATGAAGTTCGTGTCCGGTCAATATTTGCCATCGACTTGCGTAATTTGAACGGATCGATACATTCAATATTTGCATAAGTTTTACATAATTTACATATTTCAAAAAACTATCTAAACATTGACTTGACATCCATAATCTTATGAAGCCACGTCATCCTCGATTCGATACTTGGCCACGGAAAGTTTCTAAAGAGTACAAACTTAAGTAAAATTCAGTAGAGATGGTCAGTATCTAAAGTTTTATAAGCTGGGACTGCGCCCTGAGTGAAATAACATCGAAGTACTCTTAATCCAAGCTTATCTGAAACTGGGACACTAGACCCCCACCAATCTTTTAAGATACCTACTTATTAGCTTCTCGTGCCGTTCGAACCTTTCCTTAGCGTGGGGCCATTGAAACTTTTCAGACCAATTTAAATCAAACGCTCGATTGGGCCACACAATTGTTAATATTGAATCATGGAAATATAATTAAATTATTGAACTAGGTAAACTAGTGTGCAAGAAAAACTTTGTTGTATTAAAGGTTATCAAGGGAATGGAATTGAATGGAGAATTGGGAGTTTTTCTATTGTAATTTCGATTGACTATTTTTCAATGTGCAAAAAAATCTTTCAAAAATTAGTAACTGTATTAATTTTATTGCCTGAATTTTGTGTGTGTGCCTAAATCGTTCAGCATTATTTATATATTAGCCAATAAATAAATAATGCTGGACGATTCACACAAAAAAATCAGCTAATAAAATTAATACCTCACCAGCCTCTGCTGGACGCAGGCCTCCCCCTGTATTTTTATGTCATGGGGGTAGTACCCATATTACCCACGCTGGGCATGTGGGTTGGGGATCGCAGTTCGGTGGTAGATCTATTCTGCAAGAGACGCTGCTGCCCGACCCCGGTGTATGTCCATTAGTCAAAAAAAATTGCGATTGTCTTAAAATTGAGACAGTTGCCGGTTATTATAAAAAACTTGAAGACAACTACTTGCGTCATAATTTATAACAAACCGTACCTAACTATACTTAAGAAACTATTATACTACTTACTTGCGTCATAAATAGTCATAATTTATAACGAACCGTGCCTAACTCTAAAGAGACTATATACCTGTCGACGTGGTCGTACTGTCCTATACATACATACAATATTGGCATATTAAGATGGATGCGAACACTTCCATACAAAGGTGTTTTCCGATATATTTGGAAAATACACCCTTATTTGCAATGAATTGCAATGCAAATTTAGCATACAAAATGTGATAAAAGCTATGAGTGCACCGTTTTAGTTTTTCAAAATACGTAATCATTATTACCTAACTAAAAGAAAGCGAAAATTAATTTGAATAAAATTTTAATTGATTTTATTACTTTCGCTCTTATTTAATAATGTTTTGGGTTTTAGAAAAACTATAACGGTGCAAACATAATTAAAATAATTAATGAATAAATACTTAATGCAAAACGAGCACGGCATAACTTTTTCTTATCCGATTCACTTCTAGACATACATAGGCCTAGAGAGCCTAGAGCGCCATAGCGCCCTGTCTTCAGCTTGCCGCATCCAGCATCTGCCAGCAGTCTTTCGTCTTTATTTTATCCGATTACGTGTGCAAATATCATTAAAATCAGGGATGTAGTTTTAGTTTCCAAATAAATCGTTTGTATGGAGGCTTAGGCTGAGCGTAGACTCGTGTCACGATAGTTTTAAGACTTAGAGGTTCTTACCCACCTTAAACGAAATGCCGTTTAATGTACTGAGAAAGATAATTATGGTCCAGGCATACATACCAATTGACGACACGAATATACTTACTATACAATAGTTTTACATCACTCTGTTATTATTCGGCGAGTACATGTTAAACAGATGTTGTTACCAACTCGCTTAGTATAAATATTGTTTATATGATCTCACCTAACTACACTGTAGTAAAAACAACATTTTGTTTCAGGTTATTTATTATTTAAGGAATTTTGTGAACAGGCGTCGGAAGAACCAGTGCCACAATTAAAATTTTATGAAGAGGTGAGTTAACAATGGATTTGTGTCTTTGTCCTCCTGAGAAGTCAAAGGGCATTGAGTTAATTTGAATTCTGTTTTCCAGATTAAATTATATGAAAAACAAGAATGTATAGAAGAGAGGCAGCGGATTGCGAGGGATATTTATGACAATTTTATTATGAAAGAACTTTTAGCACATTCTCACGTGAGTATAAAAGCGTAATAAACTTTGTACTTACCACTTACCATTTTGTGGAGCTTTGTATCGACTTTCTAAAGCTACATGCAGACCACGTCGAGAGTAATGTAATGAGATCCCACGTAGCGCAGAGAGGTAGTTCCAAGTACGTTATGGGTTTAAAGCAAAGTGTACATAAACATTTCTTATTTCGCAACATTGACTTTATTGCATTTTAGACGTAGTACTTTTGTTAATACAACGTCTGAGACATGGTTTATCTATCTACTAACAGCGTTCTTTTAAAAGCAGACAAGGGATTGTTCTTCCCACGCGGCTTGTTTTCAGAGTGAGATATACTGTTGGCCTGTGCCCCGATTATATTTTGTATTGTACTACCCTCCTTCCACTCACAAATTCGCATCTTATTCTATTATAATATAAAGTAACATTACAGGCCGCTTGAGATCATGATATTCAAGATGCAGGTAATGGATAAGAGGCCTTCATGGTCCAATGTTATAGACGCGTTTGTTCCATTTTGACTTCAAGTTGGGCCGTTTTCAATATAAACTAATTTATTTCTTGCTAGAAACAATCTTATCAATTTATAAAAACAAATATTAGACTATTTGTTTCAGCAAAGATAACCACGTGTCTGCCAAGAAAACTGAAAGGCTCTGTTTGACCTAACCGAACGCACCGGTTGCTTTCAGTTGCAGTCGAGTCACATAACTCAGCTTACACATACGCCGGATTATCCCCGATTCAGTCCACTCCATAGCAAAATCTCGTTATGTATGTTTGGGATAGAAAATACTTCACTTTGCTCACTGCAGTTTGTAATCTCGCAGTACCACTAACTTTTTCACTGTGAGATTGAGAGCAGATGAGATGGCCTCAAGACAGATGGCAAATGTATGGGAATTATTCCATTTCTGCTTCTGGATAAAGTTTTCAAGGAAATAGCAATTCCCATAGCAAAGAAAACAATAATTTTAAAACTACAGTTAAATGAATGGGATCTACGTGTCATGTGATCATGTGCATACGATTCTTTGCGTTGAAGGCTGAATAGTATGATGTCATTTTGCCATGGAAAATCCCATGTTGCGATAGCTTTCGCATTCTCCAAGGATTTAAGACATGCAGATTTGTTGAAAACACTAGAATTTAGAAGACTAGACTATTATGACTATTATTATTATGACTATTATGAAGTCGCGTTGCGGTACAAGTAAATTAGAAACTGGGAGACGAGAGGGTCGTGAGCGGTAGCATCCGGCAGAACGGTGCTTGTCCGTATAATGACCCTCGTTAGTGGGATGTTGGCGAGCCCTGAACCTTCCCTGCCAACAGATTATTCGGGTCAACCGAATTATCTATTTCATTTCTTGTATTGTAGCTCTTTATGGTTGTAGAATTTAAATCAAATGTAATGTTGATGGTATCTTTTCGGTTTGGTTTGACAAAACATTTAGAAACACGGATATCCTGTGACTCGATTGTGAGATTTAGAACAATTATTAAACGATAGCTCGTTTTGTATACTTATAATTTTGAGGGAGTTAAGTGTTTACATAACGAGCATACATACTTACTGGTTTGGGTTATTTTTAGCTCGCGATGATACCATGGTATAAAACATGCATATAAAAATAAAACGAAACCTTGCCATATTCTGCATAAAGCTAAAAAGTAGGCCAACAAATGAAACTACACAAAGGCGAACTATACACCGTGCCGTAACTATACAAAGTAAAAAGGCATTTTCCTCCGACACGGAGTTAGGCTAATGCGTTCCCTGCTCCCTCGCAAGGGGAAGTTTCTTGTAAGTAACCGTATTGACTAGCCTGCCATCGTGGGCTTGCACGTCTCTCAGGGTAACTCGATTCACCAATAGTACTGTACGTAGTACACCTACGTAATATTCCTATGAAATAAACAGAGATGACTTCACCATCCCGTTGTTTATGTCTTAAGATTTGCACGGCCACGTTACTGATATTTAACTTCTCTTTATTAAAAACAGGAACTGTTTGAAGCTCACTTTGTATATAAATTAGTAATATAACCATGGACCTTTCCCTGTGCAGTCTTACTTCCGTCTCGTGAACGGAATACGAAATTGCTTATTTGAAATTTTACAACCCACTCAGAGACATTCTAATTCATCATTTTGTTACAGGATTATTCTAAGGAATGCGTAGCACACGTACAAAAATATCTAATGAAACATGAAGTACCACCGAATCTTTTTGAGGTAATTACTATTATACTTACCGAAGGGCCCAAATTTCCCAATTTTGGGGCCAAATTTCCCAATTTGATCCCAATTTTTTTATTCTTCAAACGGACGACTTCAACGGGAAACCGAAGAAATTATTATTCTTTTCCGTAAACACTTACAGATTACCGACTGTAATAGTTATAAATGGACAATTGTTTATATATAAATTTTGTTTCAGCCTTACATCGAGGAAATTTTCCAACAACTAAGAGGAGAGCCGTTCAGAATGTTTTTAGAAAGGTAAGATATCTTTGACCGTCTATGTATAACCGTATGTATCAAAATAATTGGATGAAAAACATGGCTCAAAATTTTCTCATCTTATTTATGTTTCAGTGATAAATACACAAGGTTCTGCCAATGGAAAAACTTAGAGTTAAACATTCAGCTAACGATGAACGACTTCAGTGTCCATCGCATTATCGGGCGAGGCGGGTTCGGTGAGGTCAGTCCATTGAATTTAAACACCAATTTGTACTATTCCAAGCAGACCCAATTTCCCCAAACTACATATTTTCACTTAGCCTTGTTACCTAAATTGAAAGTATTGAAAGCTTTACCTTCACTGGATTCAATTTTATTTGTAAACGTAAACCTATGAGAACACAGCCTTGATGCTGTGTAGTCAGATGGATGGTAGAAATCAGCGGCGTGAAATGAAATATGTAATTATGTTAGACCACAATGAAGTGGACAGCATTCGCTCGCTGTAAATTAGAATTCCATTCGAACCAGCGCAATACATCCAGTTAAGTTCGTATTCATTCTTGGCAGATAGGAAACCGACGCGATTGTAATAATGCCTGCATGAGGTTCAGAATTTTGATGGACTTCATGTAGGTCACGTTACTGTGCTAAGCTCACACAAACTAGGTATAGTACATTTGTATAGCTTATTGTTGGACAAAACGCAGAACCGACTTCAAATCTTTCAATGTATGTTTTTAGGATTCTGTACCCAAAAAATTCAAAATTCATCCCCGTGAGATGAGTATTTGTTCCGCAAAACTGAAAAACCGGCCAAGTGCGAGTCGGACTCGCGTACGAAGGGTTCCGTACTATTGTGTATAAAACGGCAAAAAAAACACGTTAGTTTGGATGGTCTTAAATATTTATTTTATTGTTTTTTAGCATTTGTTGTTATATGTATAGGCAGAAATACATCATCTGTGAAAATTTCAACTATCACGGTTAATGAGATTCAGTCTGGTGACAGACGGACGGACAACGGAGGCTTAGTAATAGGGTACCGTTTTCATCCTTTTGGGGTACGTACGGAACCACAAAATACATACAGCCGAACATAGAACTTTACTCGTTTCTTGGAAGCCGGGTAAAAACGACATTCATCACAAGAAAGAGCCATTGTAAATTAAAGTTCTCTAACAATTTTATTATTATTGGCTTAGCATTATTATTGTTATAAATCTTGAAATCAACGTTGAATATTTAACAACGTAATTGAGAAAGTTAACATTCATTTGCGTGTATTTCTGCGGCGATACGGTGACTGTTATCAATACAATAAACAAAATTGACATCATCGTCTGCGTATGGTCTGTTCTATGATAAACTACACGAACGCCCCCTTTTTCTATCGATATTGTTTTGAAAATATGATCGTGTTTATTCTTTTACTCGCACGAATAATACTCGTACTGTCTCACACATTTGTTAGGTACCTACTTATCTCCTTTTAGGTACGAGGTACATTATGTTGGTTTTGGTAACGTTATGCACACAATGTCATCTATTCTAGACTTATTATTATTAATGATGAATGAAAAGGAAATTAGGTAAAACTTAATGTAAGAAATGTTCTATTTTTGAAAAAAAAAAACTAAAAACTGACTCCAAATTCAAGAAATGAAATAAGTTCCCAAAAATTTTTGGGATCTTATTTCATTTCTTAAGCGATGCCCAGAGTGCGGTTAAGCACTATCACAAAAATCCTTCCAAATTCAAGTCTTTCTTAACAGGTTAGCTGTCCCGAAGCAAGTTTCGATCTTCTTTGTACACGTCCTCGTAGTAAATAATGACAGCTAACGCTCATGAAGTTTCGTATTAAGTTACGTCATTCTCTTCAAGTATTTTATGATACTTTATGTGTCCTAGTGATTGAAATTAATTATATCGATAATTGCTAATGTTAGATGAGTATAATAAGAAATTAATTATTTACGTTTAATGATAAAATGTACGTTTATGTTCGTAACACTTTAGACATCTGAAAAATATCTTTTTGAAAACAATCATCTGGTATAAAAAAATAGCAGCTGATCTTCTCTGTATTTCGATTATAAATTCCGTGCTGATTTACAATGAGTTTCGTGAGGACAGTAACAAACTATCAATTCTTTCTGGTCAAGAACAAATTGTCAAAGAATTATTGCAAATATCTACGTCATCGTCATCACTAATGAAAACAGCAAATCCGTCCACAAGTCATTTTTTGACTACTATGCCACGACAGCGTAATAATAAAATAAAAAGAAAACGTTGCAGTGGATGTTACGCAAAGAAACGCAATGAAAATTTATCATCCAAAGATGCTGGAAAAAAGGCTAAAATGGTATCAACTGAGTGTACAATATGTAACATTTCATATTGTATGCTATGTTTTAAAGAAAAACATACATGAGGGAATATAATCGCAGGTCTACAATCGCCATTTCGGTTTTGATGATAATAGGCTAGTTTCCTAATTTTTGTTGGCAACCCTAGTTCAAAGGGTCTCACAATAATAGTAACATCGGTGAAAGAATAATTTTGTGTTTGAATAAGGTTAATGTTAATTTTTAAGTGAAATTTATTTTTTGTTAAGTTCAATAATAAATTGATTGGTAGAATTTGGTTGTAGTATAATTTACTAATGCTACAAATAATATAATTATTAAAAAAAATTATCGATAGATCGATTGCATTATCTACATCATTGGCCATGAGGCACATATGCCTCATGGACGTACCAGTGCAATCACCCATGAGGCACATGTGCCTCATCGGACAGCTAACCTGTTAAGTCATGTATTTACACTGTTTTTTATGTTTTTCTTAACAAATACCTATCCATCAGTAATGATCTTATATTCACCAAAATTTATTTTAATATTCAGCATACTAATAATTCGGCAAATAAATGATTTGATTTGATAATTTTTATGGAACCCTTCGGAATCATTCTCCAATTCTCCATAAATTAGCGAAATAATTTTCCAATTCGGTCAGTAATTAATGACGAAAAAAATCGAAGAACATACATTTAAAAATACACACAGCCAAACTTGGAGGTTCTATCCTCCTGAAGCCCAAAGTTAAAAATTAAAGTAGGTAAAACTTACTCAAAAATTGAGTATTAACGTACGCTGCGTATGCATACTATTCTAGTATGTATAGTATTCTAGACTAGGGTACTGAAATGAAATGAAATATTTATTCAAAATAATTGATTTACAGACTTACGTAACTTAACTTACGTAACAACTAACTCTATTTAAACTAACTTAGAAAATAGTCATTCAGTCGTTCTTACTCTAGTTACAAATAAGGATCAATAAGTCTTGAAAACTCAAGTGACTTTCCTCCGTACAAGTTTGCACTGCATGACGGCACAGACTGAGTACATACATAAATGTATTTTAGGCAAGGCATGCTATAAGCCCACTTTGTAACAACATTGACGTGTTTATTATTATGCTACCAGTATTTAGCCAGTCCTTGTAAAAATGTTGACACGCGAAAAATTCCAGAGCGAATTACTATTTGTCACAGAACTTATCGTGCCTGAACCTATGCCTGAAACTCAACACTTCCTTGTGTAAATACATGACTAGGTTATGCGTATCGCGCACAAATGAATTTCAACCTTGTCGACATAGATATAATAGGTTTTTTTGTCTGCACAAGAATGTTGAAAACAGCCGTGCCTTGAAACTTCCGAGTTTTATCTACGGAAATAAAATAATTTAGCCTATGATTCTTCGCAGACGTAGGGGGAAAACATAACTTCCAGTTTCGAATGAATATACATGAATCGCTAAGACTTACCGAATACAGAAGGGATCAATATCCCCAATTCGTGCCGTAAAACTCCCATATACAGGGGTTATGAAATAAAATATTCATTAGACAGTAACATTGATTTGTGAAGCTGAAGTGCCGCTGGGGTAAACGTTCTTGAGTGGAAACGGCGACTCGGCAAATGTAGTGTAGTAAACCCTCCGGTCGGGTGGGATTTAATAAACTGCAGTCAGAAACTGGATATGCCAAGCTGAAGACAGTGCTATGGCACTCATTAGGGGAAGTCTAATAGGTTATTGAAGAGCAGGAGTGCACCGCTACCACATAGTACATAAATTTGCATTCAAATATGCGCTTTAATTCGTAAGATAAGATGCATATCATAATGACGGCATCCGATGAGAGATATCTCGCGGGCCACTCGTTTGATGCTAGTGAAAGATAACGATTTTAAGCCCATATTTAATGCACTTCTTGGTGTGCGCAGAGCTATATAAATAAAAAAAAATGCTGGACAATTCACACAGCATTAGCCCCAAGCTAAGCAGAGCTTGTGTTATGGGTACTAGATAACTGATATAGGTACATAATATATTACTCGTACAATACATAGATAGTTTTTTTTATTATTTGTAGATAACGAACAGAACACCCTGAACAAATGTCTGCAGATCGTACACTCATTTGTCCCGAGGCGGTAATCGAACCAGCAACCTTATGCGTCGCAGGCAGACCTTCGCCCACCGCGGCACATCGGTCGTCTTTGTCTTTGGTGGACTAGTATATACTGATGATGATAATTGATCTGTATTACAGGTATACGGTTGCCGAAAAGCTGATACGGGAAAGATGTACGCGATGAAATGTCTCGACAAGAAGCGGATCAAAATGAAGCAAGGGGAGACGTTAGCTCTCAACGAGAGAATCATGCTGTCACTAGTCAGTACCGGGGTAAGTTATCTATTACTAATATTATAAATGCGAAAGTGTGTTTGTTTGTTTGTCCTTCTTTCACACAACACAATCAAGATCAAGATGACAATCAAGTCGATTGGTTGCTTAGTTAGGGCAACTTAATCGACTTGATTTTTGCATAGAGTTATTTGAAAGGATGGAGAGAACCAAACAAAGGCTTTTTATCCCATTAATCAGTTCCCATGGGATAGAAATAGCCTTAAACGCAGCTAGTATAACCATAAGTGCATTTCACTGTGCTATTATAGTTTCTTTCGTACAATTTTCCAATTTTGTTTGAAATACGTAGAAACTTGTGAAAAACATGACTAGAAAATTATGACGAATTACTTCTGTTTTGATAAACACCCCTTGTTCAAGATCTCAGGGATCACTTACTTTAATCTCTTTTCCACGGAAACAATAGGTCATTGTTTGCTATTTCAAGTTCAATGACCAATTAGAAGTAGACAACTATAGTGATACATCACGAAATAATTGCTAGTAGCTTTTAATTATTATACTACAAAAAACTTCTATGCCATTGTAAATCAATTATATATGATATTAAGCCTTATCGGCTAATAACGGCTATAACACGATAAGTAGTCCAAGAGATAATACCGTGGAAAATATTACGCAGAATAAAAAAAATCGAAACAGGAAAAAATTATTAACATTTAAAGTCAAATTGAGGAAACATATTGATAATTTTAATCCAAAGAGACACGACTACGTGCAACGAAACGTGAATAACTAAAGCAGCTGTTGAAAAGTTCAGTCCACGTTACATCTCCATCATCTCTTAAAAACTTAAACAAATAAGGAAACGTATAAAAGTTAAATACATCTGTGAGATATCTGTTGGTCTGTTGCTATGTTACGAACTTCCTCGTTCTGATCAATAAAATAATTTGATGCTAAATAATGTTTTAACACAACAGTGCTAAAGTAAGTAACATGCGTATCAAGTTAAGCGTGTTAGAAATAATTCTTTCTCATTTTTCGAGCTTCAATTCGTGAACCGAGACGGGCGCCTATCGATTGATTTTTCGAGGGAATAATTTACATAGATAATACACGATTATTCGAAATACGTAAACAACAACGCGCAAACAATATTTTATCTTATGAATCATAAACTTTGCTATGTATGAAGCTAAATATTGCGTGTCATGATACTTCCTGTAATTTGTTTTGCCCTAGTATTCTACTTTGTAATCTAAGAGCTATATTCTTCCACTCAGTGTATTCTTGAAAAGAGGGTTATTTGAAAATTGTTTGCATTTCCTACCGTTGTAGCAAGTAAATCGTAACGTTCAGCAGACAAACGAAAAACTAATCTCAGTAGCAAAAAAAAACTGATCTGGAATTCTACACCTAATATGTAACCAACCATAATATCTTCCACGCTTGAAATAAGACAAAGCTATAAGGTAGTTGAGAAAATTGACATGACACGAAAGTTGGGTTTACGATTCACCAAGATAAAATCAGGGACCTTTCATTGGAAGGAAAGCTATAGGAACCTAATTTATTTTATATGTAAGGTAGTGGTCAACGAAGTAATATGTGTGTTCCAGCCAGATTAAGATAAATTAAGCCGTAAATATTGATTTGCAGGCCTAATTTCGTTATGATATCGGGCTTGTGTTACTTTCAGGTAATGCCAGATTGATAACAAGCTAGATAATATTGCATAGTTTCATATCCAACACATATTTACGGTAAATTCTAGAAAAATATACTATAGTGAGTTTTTTGCAAACTTGCGTTTCTATGTATAAGTATTTGAAACATATTTAATTGTAATCAACTAATAAAACGAAATAAGAAATAGTATTAACAATTGCTAATAAGCTAACTGCAGACTGTTGCAAACAATTCCTAGGTAGCTCAACTGATCCATATTAATACAGTTGATATGCATTGATACTAAAGGTATTATAAAAATAACTTAATTAATATCCCAAGAAAATTCGACTTTATTAAAGAATACCCACAGTGCTAGGGCTAACGCACTATATTAACAAAAACCTAATCGTTGATGTTGAATTGAAATATTAGTACTTACTTAGTTTATAGTTAAGAAAATTCTGATTCGGTTCTGATTCAGTTGAAATATCACTCACTCAACAGCCTATAATGGTCCACTGCTGGACGCAGGCCTCCCTCTGTTTGAAATCTAAATGTCATAAAAGCATGAATAATTTAGGCAAAATGCTGTGATGATGTCAGTTACAGCAGTAGCACCGAATACGCCCTGAGCGTTAAAAATACACGTGGCAGGTGAAATGAGGCACCTTGTGTATCAATAAATCGGAAACATCTGCCATGGTTGCACCATCATTGAACCGGCAATTTTATCCATATTTTTTCAATCGAACCCATACATTCCAGAGAAAAAGCATAGGCGTAAACAACAAAGGAATGAACAAGCATAAACATAATTTGAACGTAATTTTTGTCTCTTTTTACGATGTACGCTTTTATTGACGTTCTATGTGTTTTTATACGAGGGCCCTTTGCATACAAAAGAATATAACCAGTAATTGAATGTGCAAAAGCCAACAAGTTGACGTTTTAAATGTTTACCGAAGGAATATTGTCGTAAAAGTCAACCAGCCGTAATTGAAGACTCGGTTCAAGAAATAATATTTACCCACAGTGGATTAGAGCTTTGTCTCTAAAAGCTTTCAGCAGAATTTTGTACTATTTTTATTTTTGACTTTTTCTCGAGTATATTTTGGTAAAACAATTTGCATTTTTTATTGTTATACATAAGTCTATTTGTGTCAATTTTGTTAACTTATGTTCAGAATCAGTTTCTGTAGGGTTTGACCGTAATATTTTTATTTTATGCTCGGTGGAGTCGATGTGTAATCTTTGGCGAGAGGCTAAGGTGGGAGTAATGTCCGGAATCGAGTCTCAGATAAAATAGGTTACGGCAGTCGCTTCAGTGCGCAAACTCAACCCCGCTACCAACAGGCTACTTCGTCGGACGTTACTAGCATTTTCGCCTGTAATTTACCCTTATAATCATATTTGCATCTGGCTCACGTGCTTGGTTTCCGAGTGAATACTATTCACATATTTTCTACTTACGTAAGCTGCTCCGTGGATTTCTACAAAAGGGTATCAACTGTCATCAGCATTGTCAGCGCATTTTCTTAAACCATATACGTACACAGACAACTGGTATCATGACCACAGAGCAATATGGCGTCCACTACGTCCAGTGTTTTCGTTAAATTACGCTCAAAGCTTGAAAATGTAAATTTGAAATAAATAAAATCTAGTATTTTTTGTGATTTATAAGCACTACTTAATTTAATTGTGACACCTTTCAAAAATGGGTGTCATGTTTCATGCTTTTCTATTTTGTTATAATATAATTTAACTGACTGACTCCAACTCAATCTCAGGTGTAAGCACGTCTCAAGTGACAATTTTTTGACACATTTTCATTAAAATATGTCAAAAAACCGTGACTTGAGACGAGCTTAAATGTAAGTTGCGTTTGAGTATTTGGGGGTTAGACTAGGTGTCACACGAGAGCTTTAAAATTACAAATCATTAATTCAGACCATCATTCATTTTCATTTCCATCAAATTTCTTGTCCCTTTATAAATCTGTTCTCTCCTTCATAGTGTGGATTTGGTGTTTTTTAGCAGCTTTGCCACCCAGTCAATCTCTTAAATCAAATAAACAGTTGGATCGTCCACTTGTCTTAATATCAATATCAGATTGCTTATCGATCATCGGCCGGATAGATTCACTAGTGATACAAAAGGCGATCGCACTAGTACATTATATTTATAAGCGATTTGGTATCGGGGACATAACGATATCCAGCCAATTGGACTGAAACGAATTGGATCGCCCTCAATTTGTCGTAGAACAATTCGCGTCCGCTGCATTTTGTTTTGCCATTCCCACCAACTCGACGATTCATTTTGAACACAAGTTGAGTTAGTAGGTCACGATTCGGGCAGTGAATGAAGGATGGAGATTTATGAGATATTGTTGGCTCTAACAAGTACTTGCATTTTGTCAAATGTGCTAACTATGAATTCTACAGCACCAAATTTTAGGATGGCGGCATAGTTAAGCGGGATTGTATCTGGTTTTTATTGAGTTCCGCTGTCCTCTTAACAGGTAAACCGTCAATGGGGACAACAGGCATAAATTTTAATTATTTTTATTAAGTCCCGTTGTCCCCATTGAATGGGGACAGAGTCGATGGGAACAACGGGAATATCATTTTAATTAGTCAAATTTTCTAAATTTCAATACGTTGATAGAGATTTTATACTATTAGTATTTTTACCACCTGTAGGAATATCTACACATCATATGGTACTAGGTGTGTTAGTGGATAATATTAAATTCTTCGCTTCTGACCTATACCAAATTTCCCTGGAAGTTTAACAAGGCCGCGGATTTCCGTCCGCAGGAAAGTTTACAAAACGAGAACTGTCAGTCATTTAGTGCCTAAAATTATGTAGTAAACCCATGTGGATGTAGAGTCGACTTTTGGCATGAAATTTCTTTCACTGTGACCTTGTTTTAAAAACATTAAGTTGCGGTAATAAACCGCTTTTATTTTATGTTTACGAGATGGCAAACTCCGCTTTATAGGGGCAATGCGAATGACAAATTTTATCGGTAGGTATTCGAACATATGAGTCGATCATCAGCTGATACGATTTACTTGATCAATGAAATTCTATTGCAACGTAACGTATTCATCCTTTATCGACCGTGAAATTTAACATTATGATTTATGAACCTTTACAAAGTTAACGTCACGTTCCATAACTTTTTTGGGCTAAAAGCCAAACTAACATTATTGTTTTCATTTGAGTCATCTACTTGCCCCGTTGTGCGAATAGTTTCTAAAAAGCAACACATAGTTATGTATACAATTTTAGTAAGTTAGTTTAATATTAATTGGATGGACTTAAAACGTCTCTATTCTTTCAAACCTACAATTTTAATTATCGGAAATAAAATATCATGCATCTCCGAATTTAACTGGAATCGGATCGGATGCTTCCATTTCGTTTCTAATTAAACGCCGTTGAAAAATGTCTACCCGTCAAAGTGGATTCACCAAAAAGCTTCGTAATACGAAAGTTTCAAATTAGATGCACTTTGATTATTTCTTTGAAGTCTTTGAAGAGTTTTTACGAGCGTCGTCTGCGCTGGACGGCGCCGCCATGTCTGATTGTAGCAAAGCCGTACTTTAGTTAGGGAGTAGTAAACCTTGAAGCCTTACCTCAACTTGTGCGAATAACAACTCTCCACTTATAGTTAGACACGTTGCAAGTTCTATCTGGAGGATGCGTGGCGTCTTCTAAGAAGCTTCACGCTATTCCGCTGTAACTTACGATGCTTTTGGGATTTGCTATGTTAGAACTTGTGGTAATGTTGCCAAAGTTTCGTCGTAATGAAATCTTGTAAGCCTTATGAAATTTCTTCATACTCCGTTTGTATATACCTACTTTCTAATGTACGTGCCGCACAAATTCATAATATATCCTACCTGTTATTGAAATGACTGCGTCGAATATCAAAATTGTTGTTGTTTTACTAAAACGACTAGTTTTACCAATAATCAATAACCTAGCACCGAAACCATAGCAGTATGCAGTTAAATATTTCCGTTCGTCGTTTAGTACGAATCCATATTTCGTGTGTTTATTGCTTTGATATTTTCGTATGCCCTGCCTGCCCTATGCCATTTGGCCACTTAGCTATTTCTAAGACTGTAACTGGTTTACACAGCAGATTTAGAGTATTATAGCATTTATATAAACAAGAACCGACCAGAAATCAGCATGGTGTTGTTATTTACGTAGCTCAAAAATCTGCATTAGTCATCAAATATGAGTTCTAAAGTCTAATCGTTTTTAAAGCTTCATTTAAAAGCTTTTGCGATTTCCGACTTTTTTAGTACTCCAACCTCGCATACTTGTATATATACTTTTCTGAGATTCATCTGTATAGTTTACTGAAAACAGGGAATTTATAGCATGGGATGTTATTATGATGAAACTTAAAAGAAAGGAAACGCTAATTAAATTTGAATTATCTAAACTGTAACAAGTTGACAAATTACTCGGAAACAGTGTATCCCAGTTATTTGAGTTTTTGTAAGTTGACAAATTACTCGGAAACAGTGTATCCCAGTTATTTGAATTTTTGTAAGTTGACAAATTACTCGGAAACAGTGTATCCCAGTTATTTGAGTTTTTGTATGTTAACAAATTACTCGGATACAGTGTATCCTAGTTATTTGTCAACGTGTTACCAAATTGAAGGAAGCACCACCCGTAAACACATGCCATGTGTCATCCGCGCTGCAAGCATTACCTAAGTGCTACTTCCGATCGCTGTTTGTGGTTAAATTCCATTCTGCTGATTGATTCACAATAAGCTACAGCCACATTTACCCTCAATCAGAAAGCTCTAAGCATTAATATTTAATTAGATACCTACTTCCCTTTATAGGCACTAGTATTGCGACCAGGGACCTAATTCCACTAAATTAATCTCTTCAAGGTAGCAATGGTACATAGTATCGTCTCAGAAAGACACATTTTGGCGACTAACCGGTGGGCGGACAGCAGCGCCTCTTGCAGAATAGATCTACCACCGAAATGCGACCCCCAACGCGCAAGCCCAGCGTGGGGATGATGAGCATTATCCCCCATGAGATAAAAAAAACAGGGGAGGCCTGCGTCCAGTTGTGGACCTTTGTAGGCTGTTGAAGTTGAAGAGATTTAGAAAAGAAACTAGGTGGTGGTGGGATGTGTGTCTAAAGTGTCAAAACCATTCACTAATACTCCTACACATATATTTATTTACACCTATATCAATCTTTTATATACACCTGTATCAATCTCCGCGTGCAAATGGCAACGCACGCGCCATTTTTTTTTGCTGTTTACAATTTCATTATTCATCTTCATCTATGGACGTTTCTGCGATGATACCAAAGTCATAGTAAAGCGATTGGTTAGCAGAATTCCGCTCCAGCTCTTTACTAGTCTATTTGGACCAAACCAACTTCAGTGGATCTTTACTCTCACAGAATACGCGACAGTATGCTACCTGTACTTCCTCCGATCTATTTCGAGAGGAAATTGCATCTGAACTCTGTTGACCTGATTCGGGAAAGGATTTTTCATTTTGACGGATCAAACGTCGTTTATGAAAGTAGGTGGTTTGCGGTTCGAATTTTCACGTTCTGAAATTAGACCGAACTGATATTTGTACCACGGATTGTTTTTGAAGTGAGATTAAAGAGTTTTTGTAAATGATGTCCGCTGCCAAATGACAAAGTGAATTATGGACATCATCAGGCATCATGGCGTGAAACATCAGATAGAGAGATAGATAGATAGATAGAAAATGCTTTATTGCACACATAATAGACATAAAAAACAAAAATAAAAGAAATAACAAAACAAATATGTAAGAGAGATCACCTAACTAATTTTAGAATTATAGCATGAATATTTGTATTGCTAACGCCTCTATCAAAAGATTATATCTAGCCATATCTTCAAGACCATGTGGGATTATGAATACATTGAGTGGGTAGATTTAAGTGAACGTGAAGCAATGTAGACAAACATCGTTAGAAAAAAATCTATTTAATATACCATTTCGTTCTATGCTTGAGTAACGTCACTAAAGCAAAGATTTATGACTGAGCTAGCTTTCATACGATCCTAAGGCAGCCTTACCAACAGATATGTACTACATTGCTATGTTTTCAGCCGACCAATACAATCGCTTCTTTATCGCGTCATTTTTGTCAGGTATGAAAAAGACGCGATCCTATTGGTCGGCTAGAAACAACAACGTGGCACATCTCTGTTGGAAAGGCAGTCTTAGGCCCGTATTATAAAAGCTTGCGCAGTCATCAATCGATGCTTGAGTAACGATTTTGTATGGCATAAACTCAAGCATAAATGTATGACTGAGCAAGCATTCATAATACGAACCTTAGTCTTTGTCGAGCAGATCAACAGGGCCCGTAACTCGTATAAACGAAAATCGATCATTCTGATTCGGTTTCGTGGGTTATTTTTGCACGATA
Source organism: Eupithecia vulgata (assembly GCA_946478455.1). Lineage (NCBI taxonomy): Eukaryota > Metazoa > Arthropoda > Insecta > Lepidoptera > Geometridae > Eupithecia > Eupithecia vulgata. The sequence continues at coordinate 9,314,581 of OX297873.1, read as the reverse complement.
TCTAAACAGGAACTTCGATTTTTGCTCTCAGTAGGCCCCCAGTTTACCGTATCAGTAAAATGTAAAGCTGCATTATGCTAATTACATCTTTTATATTTCAGGTGGATTGCCCCTTCATCGTATGCATGACCTACGCATTCCACACTCCAGACAAACTATGTTTTATCCTGGATCTCATGAACGGAGGCGATTTACACTACCATCTATCTCAGCATGGTGTCTTTAATGAGGCTGAAATGAAGTTCTATGCTGCTGAGGTTATATTAGGTAAGCCAAAGTTTGTCAAAATCTGTCATTTTAAAAGACACAAAAATACTCTCCTTGTAAATTTGAACTCCTCCTTTTCATTCTCAGTGTTTATGGTTACAGTACTTGTTCTCTCGCTAAGTATTAGGCTGCGTTTCCACCAGAAATGTGCAAGGGGCATAGATTTAAATCGTTAGATAGGCCCTTACCGCAGTGAGACCGCGCCGTGTTGTTCCACGGTCGAAGAGAGTGAGGCTCACTAACCTGGAATCAGTGCACATCCAAACACAGTGTTAGCCGGACGTGTCGTAAAGGACGTTTGCGAGCAGTTTAGTGTCACAAAATGCCATCGTGTGCCTTTCTAAAGTGCAACAACAATTCTAGAAACACAAATAAAGCCAGAGGTGTAACATTTCACTCGTAAGTATTGCGATTTGATTTAAAAACTTTTATTTTTCCTTCCGCACTGTCTAAAATCTGGGGTTACTTGTGGACAGGCACCTATCGTGGGGTCCTCAGCTAGCAGCGGTATCCAAGAAGATTTTTGGAACAGGTGCTTCACTAAAGCGATTGCGCAACTTTCTTCCTACTTGCACCAAAATTGCGCTTGCACAATCGCTATTGCTCCCCCTATTAGACTACGCAGACGCCAGCTATCCCGACCTAACTGAAGACCAACTCAATAAGCTTGAGCGTCTTCAGAACTACTCCATTAGATTCATATTTGGCCTGCGTAAATTTGACCACATCTCTGAGTACCGTAACAGGCTCAAGTGGCTACCAATTCGTCTTCGCCGGAATGCTCATGTTCTTAATCTCCTTTACTCTGTTCTATTTCTTCCATCAACACCGTCTTACCTAAAAGACCGTTTTGAGTTTCTCCATCAGACCCATTCACGACCGCTCCGCTCCTCTGATACCCTTCTTTTAAAAATCCCACCTCACACTTCCCAGTTCTATGGTAATTCTTTCACGTTACAGGCCACCAGGCTCTGGAACGCCCTTCCTGTTTCCATCCGAAAAGCTAAATCCCTTCCTGTCTTCAAAAGTATGGTTCATCAACACTATCTGACTACTCTAGATAAGTCTTCCTAAATTTTTATAATTTTTTTTTTTTCCTTTCTGCTATTTTGTTAATTGTCGCTATTTTTGTGTTTGTAGCCATCTTTTTATTTTTTATATACTTCATATGGTAAAATATAAGTTATTTTTAATATTGTCCTCAAATCCATTACGCCACCGTCAGCTTTAATGCGTACCGATCCTGTCCATCCAAAGGTTGCCTGGAAGAAATCGCTGTTAGCGATAAGGCCGCCGATTGTGCCACTTTATATAATTTATTAGTATTAAGTTTATGTTAATTATATTTTTGTAAATTGACTGATGGTGCAATAAAGTTATAATCTATCTATCTATCTATCTAAAATAACAAATTTAAACGGCGAGTGCACGAAAGAGAAAGTAGTGTTTGCAACTAATGTGGGAGAAAAAGAGATGACACTATTTTCTCAGTACACTCTATTACTCTATTCTCAGACAGACGCGTTTTCGATTTCAGTATATAAATAAGACCTTTATGTTTTCACAGAAGTCAGTGCAATACAATTATAAACGAAATGGTAATAATAATAATTAGGTTTATTGGCAAAAACACTATTTATAACTACTTACCGGACCGTACCTTCTACACAAATTGCACAGTTTTTGGACGCCATGTTGACACACACATTCAAACATTTTCGATTTCGCGGCATCTAAGTGCATACTTTTTTCAGAAAAGTGTGTGAAATACAATTGCACACGAAATGGTAATAGCAACAGATAAGTACAATGGCAGAAACACGATTTTTTTGACTACTCATTCGTGTGCGTCCGTCGGCATTTTGTTAACGCACACATTCAAAAACAAAGCCACAGTTTTTGGTGTCGGGGCCTATCTAACGATTTAAATCTATGGCAAGGGGTATGTTTTTTAAACGCAAATATAATCTATCCATTTACCTAGCTCAGCGCAGCTGTAGTGAAAGCGGTTCAGCGGAGCGCGGTTTTTGTACATACAAAACAAGGAAGATGTGCAAGGAATGTCTTAAGAAATCAAAGTTTCCAAAAAATTTCGATGTAACCGACTAAGATTTCGTGACTTATTTGGTTAGAGCACCACCCGTATTGAGGGTGGGGCGCGGGTTCGAGTCTGCCAAAATCGAAAAAAATTTGGAACTTATTTGATTTCTTAGAGATTATGGGTAATCTTAGAATTGTGCAAGGAATGGTTTACGAGGGACGTGTGCTAAGGAAAGACGCTAGCAAAAAAAATTCTCGCTTATATGAAAAGAGTTCGCTAGACATTCTCGCATCGCTCAGCTACCTCGACGGTACCCCGAGCCAAACTAGCGCCGTCACCTATTTTATCTTATTATTTAGTTGAACGAAGGTAATTTCAAAATCTTCAATTGGCAATTTGTGATACCTATTAAAACCTTTTTTTTAATGCCTCTGTCATAGTTTTATTTTGAATAGTTTAGGAAGAGATGCAATAATTGACTTTGGTGTCCACAAAGTGCAACATCGGATCTCCTTCTGAACTATATAAAATAAACTATGATACAGGCATTAAAAAAAGCTTTTAATAGATATCACAAATTACTCATTGAATTTTTTTAAATTACTTACCTTTGTTCAAAGAAACAATAAGATAAAATAGATGGCGGCGTTAGTTTGGCTCGAGGTATCGTCTTAAGTTAGAAGCAGGAATTTGTCTATCTTCGGTTAGAAACTGAACAAACTTCACAATATTGACGTCTGGTAAGAACAAACAAGTCCTATACCAGCTCTATACTTACATTTGACCATGCTTCCGTCGCAAAGTTGTTGACGAGGGAACGATAACAATCTACGGAATAATTGTGCTCACAGATCCAAAATCTATTTGGGTCCTTTGGAAACCCACATGTAGTGTTTGACAGTTTTATCAGCAGAAGCTTTGTAGAATCTTTACTTTTTGTCGTATTTTATCTTTACTTTTTGTTGTGTTGACGGCCTTATGTACTTACTTTGTTGTTTTGTTTAGTACACATTTAAGCAATAGAGTAGTAGAAAAATAATATGAAATATTATAATTATAAAATTATAGAAAATTTGTATTCAATTGATAATTGCCCTTATAATGTATTTCAAAGTTTACATATTCAAGTTGCGCACGTAATTTCACGAAAACGCTGGACGCCATATTGCTCTGTGGATGTCAGTTGGACGTGAGACCTGAACAAATGCGCTGATGTTGCTGATAACTGTTTATACTTTTTATTTTGCCTACATAGCCATATGATGATAACATGGCGATGTAGGCGCCATCGTGTTTAAAAACAGATTAAAAAAAACTGAACTGAATTGAATTTCAAAATAAATTTTGTTATTTTATGAACTATATCGAACATTTTCCGACTGCTTTTTGCTCGAGCTATCTCATTAAAGAGATTTTAGATTTTTTCTCTTATAGAGTAAAATACCCGTTTAAGTATTTAACTCTCAGGACAGGTTACACTTAGGCATTTTCTAACATTCCTCGAACATAAAGCTTGGAACCGCTTTACGAAAGTCACCCCGAACACCCCCCTACGATTTTCTAACAGAGAGGTGAGGTAAACACGTTACACTTAGAACTGGGATTACGATCACATGCATTGCGCACAAAGGTGGGGTTCCATTCGCACAAAATGTGTACCTAAGTAACGGTTCTGAACGTTTGTATATGTACCTATTTTGCTGAAGTGAAAGGTATAGAATTTCCTTACTTTTGATATGTTCGAAGCTAATAGGTGAAAATATCACATGAATGTAAGGTACATACATATAGTGATAGGATAAGGTATACATGGCAAAAACAGGCATTTCCTTCCCTTTACGTTTGAACGTGTTCATGAGTGGAGACCGCGACTCGGAAAACGTAGTGTAGGACGCCCTCCTACCAGGTGGGATGACGATTTGCGAAAGACTGCTGGCAGATGCTGGATGCGGCAAGCTGAAGACAGGGCGCTATGGCGCTCATTAGGGGAGGCCTATGTCCAGCAGTGGACTGGTATAGGCTGATGATGATGATGATAACGTTTGAAGCTAACTGGTGAAAATATCACAATGTACCACCTTACAGTGATAGGATAAGGTAAACATTGCAAAGACAAGTTTTTTTATCTTAGGTCTTTGTGAGTTGTTGTCATCGACCTCTGATTGAGTAACGCTTTTATCACTATTGTATTGTTTTTTGTATGGCATAAGCGTTACTCAAGCATGGATCGATGACTAAGCAGCTTTCTCAATACGGGCCTAAGTTATTGTGCACGCCGAGAAAACGTACCTATAGGTATTATAGCCTCACAAAGACCTAAGATAAAAAACTTTGTCTTTGTCCTGTTGCTTTGCCTTGTGATATCACGTTGGTCCTTTTTAAATTAACATATAGCCCTTGCAAGTTCCGCAAGGTCACGTATCTTATATGAATGACTAAGACTCGTATTAGGGGAGGCCTATGTCCAGCAGTGGACTAGTATAGGCTGATGATGAAAGATCGTAGCCTATCTCCGCCACGAAATCATAGCAGCGGAACCGCAGTAGTTTCGCCATGATTTGTCCGTTGTACGACAAGCGAAACAGAGGCAGGACTGCCTGTTCTATCGTATAGATTTGTCTATGATTCTTTCTCTTTCCTGCGCGATTCCGCTGATCTACTCTGACGCCAGCTACATCTCCGCGCTCTGTCCGCAATTTCACTGCAATACTGCGTTTGCTTCGCATGTATCTTGTGGCATTCGACAATTTACATGTATTCTGCTACTCGAACGGCGACATGCAGTAATGTTGCTATAGTTTTGCGGCGGAGATGTGATACGAGCCTCGGTAAGGAGACATGCGAAGATAATGACATAAACATTGAGTATTTATTATAAAACAAATTAAATACTTTTTTTAATGAATTGAAAATGAAATTTTGATATTATTTTAGGTCTAGACCACATGCACAAACGGCACATAGTCTACAGAGATTTGAAGCCTGCGAATATCCTACTGGACGAGCACGGCCATGTGAGAATATCCGATCTCGGGTTAGCCTGCGACTTCTCTAAGAAGAAACCCCATGCCAGTGTGTAAGTATATTGATATTGATTTCTTGTAAAACGATCTATGAAATATCCATACACTAACTTCAACCTATTGATTAAATAAATAAATAATGCTAGACAATCCACAACGTAGGGTCCTAACCACTAGGCAACCACCGCCGGTATAGCCGTTTGGTGCCGGCTTAGAATATGCACCACCCCAACTCTTCCCGTGGGTGTCGTAAGAGGCGACTAAGAGACATACACCGGGGAGCGGGCAGCAGCGCCTCTTGCAGTAATAGTCCACTGCTGGACGCAGGCCTCCCCCTGTTTTTTTATCTCATGGGAACCCACGGGAAGTGTTGGGGTGGTGCAAATTCTAAGCCGGCACCACACGGCTATCAAAGATACAATTTCGTTTATAACGGTTCAAAGTACAAATAGGTCCGTTTATGAGCTTTTGTATTCTATACTCGTACTTGAGTAACTTTGGAAATGAATTGAAAATCGAAGTCCCACCCAATTATTAAAATTGAATGCACATTTAAATTGAAACTCACATAGCAGCATTTGACCCTTGTTTTGACAAATAAGTAGGTCATTATTGAAAGTCACTGAACTTTAAAACTGGTTCGGACAAAGAGTTTTAGCGGCTAGGTCACTTTTGAAACTCGATTTTGACCTGAATCAAAGGTACCTATGGAACCTAAGTAAAGTAAAGTAAAATTGCATTGCATCAAATACAGTAAATAAGGTACATAGGTGGTGTATGTTTAGTTAGACACAATGTATTGCTACCGTTGCGGTGTGCAAAATATGTGTACAAATTGTCACTTAATTTTAATGTTTACATAATAAATAAACCACATTACGAAAGAACAGGTGATAAGAAATTGAATATAAAAATGATATAATGAAAATTGAAATAAAAAAAACAAAATCAGAAATAATGTTATTTAAAGAAAAGAGAAAGAGAAAGAGAAATATTTATTAGACACAACACAGCACAACACACAAATAAAACTTTAGTACATAGATAAAAACATAAGACTACTTAAGTACCTACTAGATAATGAAGTAGGTACATACTTAAACTAAGAAAACAAGGATGAATTATATATAAACTAACACAATCCATTGGGTTGGTACTGGTACTAAGTAGCCCACTCAGCAAGTAGAAAAGCGCGCGTGTGTGTGTCGGTCTAACTGGTCGTGACTCAGCTTATTGCTCTAATACAAAATGTAATTTGTGCAAGAGCGCTGGTTTTCAGTCAGAACCAGGTAGGATAAGTGACACAGTGTACATGAGAGCAAAATTAGTTTCAGAACAAGACATATGCCAGTTCCCGAAAAATAACGAATGATTTATGTAGTTGTAAATGGGTATTTTGTTCGTTCAAGGTTAGGTACCAACAGTCATGCCGCGAAACTGTCATCTTTGAAACTGACAGTAGCATAAGTTTACTTACTTTAATCAAAAAAACTTATTTGCCCGTCATGAAATCATTTAATTTATATATATAGAATTTACCTTCCAATGTTGCTTAACATTTTCCGAAACTAAGGAGAATCACAAATGTACCTAACCGATGCACTGACATGTTATACGTTGCCCCTGCGTATTTTTACACGAGAGGCGTGTGCCCAATACGATTCAAAAAACCCTAACAACCATCCTGTCCTGACAACCGATCCAATCTAAAATCTGTCACGGGACAGCCTGTGCTATTTCTACATCATTCTAGGGTAAAGTCCTGGTTAACGCCGCAGGAGGGAGAATTGCTCCACTGCGCAAAAATTCTACACCTGAAAATTGCAATCAAGTTTTGATAGTATGTATTTATTAGAAAGGAACGCCAACAGCGTATACATAAAACATTCATTAAGATAAGTGTACTTATAATGGCATGTTCTAATATGTGTATATACAATAATAATATTAGGTATGCAGGCGCTATTATACAGAGTGTAACAAAAAGTAAGGACCAAACTTTAAGAGGTGGTTCAGACACTGTCATAGAACCGAGTAAAGGTATTTTCAAGTATTGCCGAATTTTAGTTATCAAAAAAGAACAAAAATCTATATGACTACTAGAAAAGGCAATCACTTATGCATGTTCTTATTATCACTTATTTACATCTCCTTGTTTAAAGGAGATGTGTGTTTAAACACAATACCTTAGTCGCGTGTCGTTAAAACCACGGCGGTCAACGACCCGCAACATCATCGGAGCGGGCGACGCGACTTAAATGCGATAGGTAGTTTAGTTACCAAAACGCTTTTTTCTTCCGTTCTATGCCAAAAAGCACATGCATCAGTCTTTGCCTAGTTTAGTGATCGGTTTTATATACATTTTCGAAAATTAATTCGTTTTTCATAATATTTTATGCGTGTTTTGTGATTAAGCTTGACAGCGATTTTGAAAGTTTGATTTTTATGGTCTGTATCTGTTCTGAATCACCACTGAAGCGATTATCCTTACCTTACACTACTTATCTATACTATGTTATAAATGCAAATGCGTGCGAAGTGCGAAGCCACGGACTGCAGCTAGTCTTTTATAAACATTTCTTAGTCTAATGTTAATCGTCTATCTTCATGTATATCCGATGATCCATACCAGGTCGTCTGGCAGAGATCGCTCTTGAGCGATAAGACCGCAAAATATCACTTGTATTATAATTGTTTCATTTGTAAATTGTTTTTTAGTTCTACGTGTGCAATAAAAGTATTTTCTATCTCTCTATATACAAAATAGTATGTATATTTCTTCACGAAAATTTAACAATATCCCAAAAACTTTCGATCCTGCCTAAATCAATTTTTTTTGGGACATTATTAAATTTTCCCAGTGCGAGTAACGCACTATAAAGCAAAAAGCGGAGTATATTTTTCCTAATTCCAGTGGCACTCACGGCTACATGGCTCCAGAGGTCCTCTCAAAAGGCACGGGCTACGATTCCTCAGCTGACTGGTTCAGTTTCGGATGCATGCTCTACAAGCTGCTCAAGGGCCACTCTCCCTTCCGCCAACACAAAACAAAGGATAAGCATGAGATCGATAAGATGACCCTCACTATGGTAAATGTTATTCATGTATGTATCTGTCACGGTGGACTTGGGTGCTTGTGGTTATGACGGACCGCTAGATGTCGCCAGAATAGTTATTTAGTTCCTCCGGCCAATCTCAAGATGAAATGTTTGTAAACATTGCCCCCATATTAAACCCAAAAATTAATTTATTTTTGATTTTTTATCAGAATTTGCGCTGATTGTCGATTGGAGCTCTTTTCTACAATGCATAAAGTCGCTGTCCCCTCGCCACGCATGTTGTTCACGGCCACGCAGCGCATTTTAGCTGCGTTTGTTTGATTGTTCGATAACGTGGGTCTAAAACTTTTCCACTACAGCACACTAAACATGCACGCTGTACACGGCCTGCCACGCATTTTAGGTGTGTGGGTTCGTTTGTTTTACAACGAGGGTCTACGTTACCGGTTTACGTGTACCGTTGTAGCGTTGAGCTACGTGGTCACATCCACGTATTTGAGCAAGCCATGCTTGTAGCTATGACGTCAATAACCTCGTATTTGTGTTCGTGGGTTGCAGTGGACGTTATCACACAAATTTTCTTATAAAGCGAAGCTACACACGTGCGTAGCCTCTCCGTGCATGGCGGTGGGACAGTGGCTAAATGCCGACAATTATTTTCTAACTCAATAAGAGATATTAGGATTTTTTGTTGAGTGGTTTATTTACAAACATTGTACCTTGAGAATGGTTTGAGTATAGTGGTTCAAAGCTCGCTATATGCTATAACTACAGGGGCGCTAGCAGATTTGAAAGCAGCGTTGTTATTGTTTACCAAAGTATAACTAACTCTTCAACATTGAAGTCAAGTCAAGAAATTTAAATAGTAGGCACATTTTAATATTAGATAATAAAAATCTGAAACCCGACTTCAATGACTACACTATCCACAACGTCGCAAAGCATGATTGTATTTTTAAGTACAACTATATCGTCATATACCTACTGAACAAACATCAAATAGGTATTAAAGTGCTTTATTTCCTTTAGACCTTACAGGACTCTTGGACACGTCACAAAAAATCATATTCCATAACTATAACTTGGAAATAAAGTGATCACTTTAATTATTTGTTCACTTCAATATTTTTAAGGTAAAGTAAAAAAGCGAACAAGAAACCTTTACCTTGTTAGAATGTTAGAGCAAAAGTCTTTAAATCGTCTCTAGATAATCCGGTTTCTTGGTAATAAGCCTTTTTACAAAGGACATGTTTATCAATTTGTTTGAATTTATTCATTATTAATTTTTTTAACTCACTTAAGAGTTTTGTTGTAGAACTAGATAGATTTAATTGTTACTTTAAATTCACCGTCTAAATCGCATGTGGTAGTCGCTATGCTCTAAATTCTTCGATAAAATACACTCGTTTATTTCCAGTGTAAGTAACGCATCACCACTGTATCGTTCGATGACTCAACAAAATGATAACGCTGCATAGATTTATACGCAAATAGCTTGCTTTTTATCACTTTTTAATGCGCTTTATTTTTATTATATCTGCCGCATTATTATCTTTTATTTTTTTTTATAATGGCACATCTTGGACGGACTATCGTACCATTCAAGCACCTGATTGGTCCACCTTTAAGCTTGAATATGTGAATTTTATTGCGAATTTTTATTTATTTTATTCTCGATAAAAATTGTTTTAAATCAGCATGGCTTTTATTGTTTGCAAAATTTATATGCTACAATTTTGTTATACTAGGCTTAAAAGTTAGATTCTTGTTAGATCTTGTTTCCTCATTTATCGGAGGCAAAGAACGTAAACAAAGTATTATCTGAAACTGAATCAGAATACCAAATCACCCATAAATAAATAATAAATATTTATTCATGTCTTTTGAAACCATGCTCATTTGAAATATACGTGACTGGCTTATCTTTATAGAAGTTTATAATGTTTTGTTAGATCGTAAATTTAGATAGCTGGAAGACCAAGTTAATGCGGTTTGCAGACCAAATGCTACGGTAACTAAGGTCAGTATTATGATAGCTTGCTCAGTCAAGGATCTCGATTGAGTAACGATTTTGTATGCCATAAACATCACTCAAACATAGATTGATGACTGACCAAGCTTTAATAATGCGGGCCTTACAACAATCCTCTGTGCCTATATACTGCCCCCCTAGAACTTCGCGATAATTAATACGATAATCTACACGGAGACGATAATTTTTTTTCTCCGAATCATTATCATTAATCAGAATAACGATGCAACACACAAAAAAACCTCATAACCGCTCGGCGTCTCGCTGTCAACAAAGCGCCAACTGCACGATCTTCGTCGCGATAAAACCTTTTGATGTGCGGCAATTTACCGACGACAGCGGCGCGAAGGGCATTCGTGTTCGATAGCTTGCCCAAACTTGTCACGACAGCGCAAATCTTCGCGATATCGCTTTATTGTGACCGAAGCATTAAAATTATAAAAAGTTTAACGTCTAAAGACTCAAAAACAACAATTGATTCGAAGTTTGTTTTAGCATAGGTTTATACCAAATGGATTACAAAGCTTGCAAATTAGTTATCTGCTTGCTAAGCTACTTCATCTAGAAAAAAACTAAAAAGCCTATGTATAATTCCGCGCGTGATGTACCAGCATATAAACTGTTGTATTAATAGTTCAGATAAAAGATACCGTGGGTGGCAACGCGCGAACGACTGTCCGCTCCCGAATAGGTCTATACAGCCACGCACGAAAGTGTCCGGCTGATTCTCAACAAAACTGACGCCTAGGTGGCGTCAGTTTTGTTGAGAATCATCTATCGTAGATTTTAAAACGCTAATGATGATGATTGATAGTTAAATCAATAGATTAACCTATAAGACATTTATTTATAAAAGCTTAATAAAAGCTCTGTTTAGACCAAAATATTTAACCCAAAATGCTTATTATCTATAGAGTAGATATTAAGCATATAATGTCTCTTAGGCCAGTATAATGAAAGCTTGCTCAGTCACAGATCTATGCTTGAGTGACGTTTATGCGTAAAGCGTTACTCAAGCATAGATCGATGACTGAGCAAGGTTTAATAAATAGGTACCTCAGATTGTAATCCCAAATTCCCCTAAATAAATCGCTTCACTATAACAATGGTAGAATAACACCTTTTGCCTTTGTTGATAAAAACTACAGGAGGGATGCGTGACAAAATTGAAATACAATATTTACAAAATTTCGGTAAAATAATAAATTCTAAAATTATTGGGACAGTATAAAATTCACCAAAAACAAAATAATTTTACGCACATTTACGTACAAAGAAATAATTTTATGTATAGAATGAAGAAGTCTAAACATAACACGATCACTGCTAGCGTCGGCGGTGCGACCCGCAGGGGCGCGCCGTCGGTACACGGACTTGCAGATCGCTCTCTGTGTTTTCAGCCATGAAGTGCTAGTCAAAGGATTGCGCCGATACACCGTCAGTGACATCGGACCGTAGACGGTTGTGTATCTTTGGCCCCATGACGTGCCTTAGCGGTTCGCGCGAGCCGCCTGGTGCCTTCAGTCTTTTTGAGTGTCTCAGTGCATAGTTATGACCATCCCCACGCTCCTCGTACCCTTCCAAGTGGCTTCGTGCGTATAGAGCTACCTGAAAGAGAACCATATCAGGGACAGTCATAACTCCGAAACCTTCAAACAGCAGTCGGGGCTGATATGTCTTAGGACACCCTTTGTGGTGTTTACGGCCGCATCTCGTATAATTATTAGTGACGTATAGAGTATAATGCCTGTGTCCAATGTTCTGTCCGGAGGGCGAATCATTTCTCGCAATAGATTATCGAAATGTTTCAGAACGTGGAGCTGCCTGAAACTTTCAGTCCTAGCCTGAAGAGTCTGCTGGAAGGTCTGCTGCAGAGGGATATCAATAAGCGCTTGGGGTGTAAGGGACGAGGGTAAGTCTAGTTCTTCCAAAAGAGTAGGTGTAATTCTTTATTTAACCGATAATGAATAGAATAGAATCATTTATTCACAGAAAACATTGTTGTTGTTGTATCAGTGGTGTATCATTAATTGAGTCTTTTTTTAAATAATGTCATTGGCAAGTCCTTAAATTGCTTTATAAAACCAATAATGTTCAGTAACTTTTGTCGTTGACCGTACAGTCTTCATTCATAGTTCTCTTAAAGCTTAGGTGAAATTCTTGCAACAAATGTATTAAGATCTTGAAAAAAGAAGAAAAATTACCATTCACCCTCCCTCGCCGAAGTTTGCGAAGCGATTCATGTAAAATGTGGCGTTTGTATAGAAGATTAGGGAAGTGTATTATGAAGACTATTTGAAAAATTGACAAAGGGGTGGGGGAAAAGGGGGACTATGATTTGTCGTGCAGGAATTAACAGGTAACTTGTTTACCAAGCACTGTCATTTACGTCAATAGAAAAAAATACGCACTTAAATTACCAATCATCAGTACCTACATCGTAACCATTAATAGATTAATTATTATGTTCTATTAATAAGCAACTGGTGCACCATTGACCCTCGGGTTGCGTCTGTGGATGCCGTCAATTGCATACGCATTTGAATCCATTGATGTAGTTAACATTGATTAACCCTTAGGGAATCATATAGTGATAGCGTTCTTCAATGCGTGTAGGTATATTGTATGCAGTTTCAGCTTTGTTAGGAAGGTTAAAGAGTACATATATAAAGAGTAATAGTATAATTTATAAACCCTTTTTTTAAATTAATAGTCAAGACTAATTAAGTTTTATTTTGATTGTTACAGAGCGGACGAGCTGAAAGAGCACATGTTCTTTGCCGGCATCGATTGGCAGCAAGTGTACCATCAGAAGTACACGCCGCCGCTTATACCGCCGCGGGGCGAGGTCAACGCGGCCGATGCCTTCGACATCGGCAGCTTTGACGAGGAAGATACTAAGGGAATTAAGGTGAGAAAGATTATTGGCAGCAAGTGTACCATCAGAAGTACACGCCGCCGCTTATACCGCCGTGGGGCGAGGTCAACGCGGCCGATGCTTTCAACATCGGCAGCTTTGACGATTAAGATACTAAGGTAATTAAGGTGAGAAAAATCATTGTCAGCAAGCGCCTAGCAGCATACTTTGAAAATATTAATGCTTATAATAGGTACAAGGAGTTCATTATTCGAATTCAAACAAATATTTAAAAAAGAAGCCTTATCAATAATGCATTTCTTTGTAAGAATTGATCCTTACCAGCAACCGATACCATATTGTTGCAAAAATTAAGATGTAAGTAATATTTTTTGATAAACATATCCATTATTCGGATTCAAAATTCAAACAAATATAAAAAAGCCATTGCCTTTCGTTTTCAATTATGCATTTCTTTGTAAAGATTGACCCTTATCAGCAAATGATACCATTGTTGCAAAAATTAAGATGTACCTAATATTTTTTGAGAAATCTATTGGTTCGAATTTCTGCCAAAGTAAAAGATTAAAAAACCTAAATAAGTTTGCAGATTTTGTATTCTCGTAAATCAAGTCAAGTTCTTTCCAAAAGTTTCTCTCTAGCTTTCGGTTTCGGATTTTCCCATCCACTCCCATCTCAAAATTCACCAGTATATTGTGACATTAACTGTATTCACTTTTATTAAGAAAGAAAATTACAATCAAATAATTAATTAAATTAAAACTAGTATTTACAATAGAAACAATTGAGCTAGCTGCAGACTGTTGCAAACAATCTACAGGTAGCTCAACTGATCCATAGCAATTCCAGTCGCAAGCGTGCTCAAGACACTCGCTGCATTGCCCCGCTGTATGGCAATGCTGATCAGCTGTGCCAGATACTAACCAGCTCTTGGGTCACGCGTCGCTATTATTCACTTGTTTTTTTATTTCGTCACACTGTATTCACTTGTTTTTTATTTCGTCACACTGTATTCACTTGTTTTTTATTTCGTCACACTGTATTCACTTGTTTTTATTTCGTCAGCTCACGGACGCGGACCAGAAGCAGTACATAGACTTCCCACTCGTGATCTCCGAGCGATGGCAGTCCGAAGTTGCGGAGACTGTGTTCGAGACTATCAACCAGGAGGCCGACAAAAACGAGATGAAGAAGAAATCCAAGCAGAAACAGAAGTTCGATACTGATGAGAAAGGTAAACTAACTTGAAGCTCAAATACTCAAGTCCGTAACCTCCTAGAGTCGTTATATAAATCATATAAATCAAACTTCTGTGAACGCAATCAAAAGTTACAGCCGTTTGTGTCTTATGTTTTTTTTTTTAATTTCCAAGGTGATCTAATCACATGTTTGTAAGGTATCAAATCATTTGAGCATGTTTACAGGACCTACATGAAAAGATTCCACTATCTCCATTCCACTCTAGGACTAGCAGACGCACAGCGCATTACCCACCCCTAGGTACTCGGTGTATATATCGTCCACTCGCACTAATCGGTTTTCCTCCACCTTCATCATTCGTACCGCTGGGTATTGGAACACGCTCCCTGCTACTGTTTTTCCGGTCAATTACAAACTGGATCCCTTCAAGACAAGAGTGAATAGGTTTCTTTTAGACCTTCGTGATGCATCGTTCCACTGATAAACTTTCCGACAATTGAGAAAGAGAAGGAAGGGAACTCTTTTTAGGGTCAAGCTCGCTTTTGCCATATTTTTAAATTTAATGTTTTATGAATATATTTTGTTTTTTCTTGTGCAATAGTGTGCAATAAAGTATAAATGAGATTGTGGTCAAAGGCAGGTATACTGACTATAAAAAAAGCCAGCATTTAGTTTAGCTTCTACGTTTGCGTTTATTTGAATATGGTATTCTCATTCCAGAATCCGACTGTATCCTCCACGGATACATAAAGAAACTCGGCGGTCCGTTTTCAAGCGCCTGGCAATCCCGCTACGCCAAGCTCTACCCGAACCGGCTCGAACTGCATCTTGAGAACAGCGCTAAACCAGAAATGATTCTTCTGGATACTGTGGAGGAAGTATCTTCAGATCTGGTGTCGGTTAAAGGGGAACAGTGCATTGTACTACGCACCAGGCATGATACTAAGGTCGTGCTGACTAATGCGGTAAGTTTTACTCCTCACATCACTCATCATCTATATTCTATTAGCTTATTATATACATCTACGAAGGGTGGTTTCACCTTAAGAACAGCGCCAAGCCAGAAATTAACCTTCTAGAAACTGTGGAGGAAGTATCTTTCGATCTGGTGTCGGTTAAAGCCTAACAGTGCATTGATTGCGCTCTAGATTTTTACATCTACGAAGGGTGGTTGCATCTTAAGAACTCAACCAGATACAATTATAAAATGGTGCTTCTGAATGATAGACGAGACAATAATTCCTTAATCTTAGTCGCACATCAAAACTCGTTCGGCCTCAACTCAATTGAGGAAACCTTACCTCGAATTACAATAGCTTTTTAGACTCCATAAATTCCCCGAGTTTATCAAGGTTAAATCGAGGTTGCAGAAAGTCTCAGACCATAAAATTTAATCTATAAGTTTCTGGCTTTGCTTGGCCATTGTTAAGTTTGACTAATATGTGTTTTTTTTATTCAGGATGAGATCGGGCTGAAGGAGTGGGCGCTATCCCTGCGCTCCGCTCACAAGAACTCGCAGGACCTGCTCGCGTCCATGGCCAAGAAGGCCGGCAAGATCTACGGCACAGACGGATCCAAGGAGCAGCATATGGTAATACCTACTTCGTTTATATGACGAATGTGACGAAATTTTGCGTGATGTTTCACACGGCATCGTCTAGCGGTTTAGCTTCTTAGTAATTAAAGCTTTTGTTGACTGTTAGACGTTGTGTTCTCTTCGTTGAAAAACAAATGAAGTGGGGTGTTTAGGGATTCTGATCCACGAATGGACCGGACCCTAAGTATTATCTGCGATAAGTTTTAACTGATTTTGTGCATGCTTTACGAGAATACGGTAGTTTCCTGGGTCGTTTTTTTTTTATATTTTAGTCTGTCGGTTAGATAAAAAAAATTATTGACGTGTTTTCCTTGTGACAATTAATCAAAAATTTCAAAGATAAACGCGTCAAAGTTACTTTAACTGGCTTTATCGTCATTTTTGTTTTTGTTAAAAAGGTTTTCAGTAATCTTCTTATAATCTAACTGTCGGATTATTTGTTTTTTTTATGACACTAGCATATTTGCAAAGGAATTATACTTGTTAAAAATACATAAAACACACATCTCAGGATCATCAACTTTAATGTCATTATCTTCGTTCCAGCAAGGGATGGCGCGCCTCCCGCCCGCAGCCGCCACCGCCACCGCCGCGGTTCCACCGGCTCCAAACGGGAGTAACTAGCACGAGCTTTCCGCGCCCAACAAGGGCGCGAAGATGTTCCGTCGCTCCAAGAGCGCCGCCCAGCTCATCAAGTGAGCGAGCGAACCGCATGGCGGCACCGCGTGCCGTCACGGTTGGAACATGACTCTACCGGTGTACGCATCGCGTGAACCCCGAGTGGTTCGCTCTTAGTGTTAGCTACGTAGACAGTGAACGCATCACGGGAATAAGACTCTTATAGTACCAAGATATCTTTGAAATGGCGTGCCGAGCTATCGAGTGAGCGAGCGTCACGGTAGCATATTTTTCGGCATGGTTGGAACATGACTCTACCGGTGTACGCGTGAACCTCGTATGGTTCGCTCTTAGTGTTAGCTACGTAGACAGTGAACGCATCACGAGAATAAGACTTATAGTAGCAAGGTATCTGTGAAATGGCGTACCCTGCTAACTAGTGAGTGAGAGAAACTGTAGCATATTTGTCGGCATGGTTGGAACATAACTCTACCGGTGTACGTATCACGTGAACCCCGTATGGTTCGCTCTTAGTGTTAGCTACGTAGACAGTGAACGCATCACGGGAATAAGATATCTGTGCAATGGCGCGAGCTCATCAAGTGAGTGAACTGTTACTAATGTACGAATCGCGAGAAATTCCAATGGTTTACTCTTATTATACGTTACGTCGAGGTAAACGAACTAACTTATTTAACCGCTGGAATGTGACTCTTATACCGCGATATCTGTGAGTAGGTCGAAGTAAGTCATAAAGTGAGTGTGCGAACCGCACAGCGGCACATGTCATGTTATTCGCCGTTGGAACATGACTGTATCGGTGTACACATCGCGGCATCTCGTGAAACCCCGATTGATTGGCTCTTAGTGTTAGTTACGTGGAGAGCGAGCGAACTCACTAGGATAAGACCTAGTTAATTGGATTCGTGAAATATGACTCTTGTAGTACCACGATATCTGTGAAATGGTCGCGTTAATCGCAGAGTGGATTGCACTAGCTAGGGTTAGTTATGTAGTCAAGTGAAGGGAGTCACTGCGGTCGGAATGACTCTAGTAGTGCCACTATGTGTGAAAATGAAAAAGGCCACTTTAGTCATCAAGTGAGTAAGCAAACCGTATGGCGGCCTTCTCACTAGTGGACATCGCGTGAATCCAAAGTAGTTTGCTCTTAATGTTAGTTATGTATCATCATCATCATCAGACTATATTAGTCCACTGCTGGACATAGGCCTCCCCTAATGAGCGCCATGGCGCCCTGTCGTTAACTTGCCGCATCCAGCTCTTTATCTTCGCATATCGTCATCCCAAATGGTCGGAGGGCGTCCTCGACGCTTGTGAAGTCGCGGTCTCCACTCAAGAACACGGTTGTCGGTTCTTCTCGATATATGGCCAGCCCATTGCCACTTCAGCATGCTTTATTTATGTATATCATGGTCAAAATACCCGTGGTTCTCACCTAACGCCATACT
The DNA here is from genome assembly GCA_946478455.1 of Eupithecia vulgata. NCBI lineage: Eukaryota > Metazoa > Arthropoda > Insecta > Lepidoptera > Geometridae > Eupithecia > Eupithecia vulgata. The sequence continues at coordinate 9,296,397 of OX297873.1, read as the reverse complement.
ATATGTTTAGCGCGAAGTCCACAGATATTGTGACCAGGTTTATAGTCAAGTAAACAAGCTAACTTCTCGCACCTCGGGTCTTTGTGCATTGTAAATTCCTGGAATAGTACTTTAATAGTACCTATCATAATGTCTGAAAAATAGAATAAAACAGACGACTGTATGAATTAAACTAAGAAAATCTGGAATTTGTATGACCTGTACCCTAATACCACAATATCTGTGATATTGACGGAAATATAACTTCATTTGTCTCAAATGAAAGAATGAAGGGCATTTGTTAGTTAGAACTACCAAAAGATACAAGGAGCATCTAGCTGTGATTACATTATATGTGTATATGCTAGAATTAAACAAAAAAAAACAACTCAAAAGTGCACGAAACAACTCAAAAGTGCACGTCGCTCGTCTTTCTTTGGTTGCTAGTCATATCAACAGCTAAACTAGTAAAGTTAGCGAGGTTATATAATACAGTTGTAACCGATGCTATTTAAGCCGCTGAATTCAAAGATACCTTGGTAGAAGCATACCGTTTGTACGCGATCGCGTGAATACCGTGCGTGTTTCTCTCTTAGTGTTAGTTATGTAGAGAGCGGACGCTTTTCAGAGCGGCCTGGGAACTCTCTCAGTGCAACGGACTCAGTAACTTTTAGGACTGCCAATTATAATAATAAAAGCGAATACTGCTCGCATTTTTAATGTCGTACGAATTAATGTGATAGGGCCGATCAAATTCATTGTATAAATGTCTATCTCCATTTTCCTACAATGAGTTACAATATGAATAAACTTTTTTAATCATTTGCACCGATTGAAATTTTGTAATAATTGACATAACTTTCTGGATGTTGTATTTAACTTGTAGTAGATAATGTAAAAATTTAATGACTTATAAAATTCGAGTAGATAAGCCTAGTGACTATTAATATGTGTTTGTGCAATAGGTCAGTATAATGAAGTTAAATGTAACTAATATTGGTCGATTAATAATAGAAAATTATAGATTGTCTTGGCAAATTTTAACGCGATTGAATTGTTCGTTGTAATAAATGATAGAAGCTTCAAATTAATCGATTTATAATGTAATTAGAATTTCTAGCACTTGGTTACCTCGGAGTATTGCGCACGAGTGGTTATTGTCACTGGTAGCTCAGTTTACCTTGTGGAACTAGTTTGTGTTGTGTCTGTTGCTCTCTTATGCAATACAATATGTTTAATGAATAGTTCCTTTATAAATTATTGAAAAAAAAACACGCGGAACAATTAATTACTTCTATTTATTCAGTTCAATGGTACTTAACAATAAACGTTTTGATGTTGTGTTCTGAACCAACTTTTATTTAAGTTAAATGTTATTTATATTTAGATACCAGTGTAAGTAGGTCTTAAAATCTCTTATAAACTATTTAGAGGCAATACTTTTCTAACAACATTTTAGGTGTGGTTAATAATAAAATAGGCATAATTGAAATATTTAGAGAAGTTTTAAATCATGTGAATGTGTAACTAAGATATTGTTTTACTTTATTATCATTTTTATACCTTTACTCCAAGATTACCTTAACGGCATAGCCATGATGAATTTTGTATATTCTTATTATTTTATTTCAATATCAGAATTACAATGTAATTGTTGGAAATTCAAATATATTTCAAATGTGTTTTAATGTCTGATGTAGATTTAGTTATTCTTTGCTGCATATTATTGCCATAATTAATTTTATGACAATCATAGATGCTGTCATAGGTTTTAATATACATATCTCGATCTATTTATACATGTAAGATGGTTATTTATATAAGCAATATAACTTGTCATAGTATTAACTGTACGCAAATTAAAAAAACGTATTTTGTAACTTCATTCATTACAGATGTAAGAGGGTTAACTTCTAACCTTATTTGTTGGAAGAACACCCGCGTTCGTAGTTGACTCGCCAACATCGTAATGAATTCGTCAAAATACGATAGTTTTTATTACGGATATTCATTCTTATAAAATAATTTAGATTCTAGTCAAATTAATTCAATGAAAAAATGATTTTAATAAAATTGAGTAATTTTAATAATTTATGTAATTTCGTAAACTGTTTGAACAGTATTATAGGTTAGTTGTTTATTTCTTGTTAATTAAAAAAAATATGTATTGTGATATTATAAATTTTATTTACATTGTATCGAAGACATGTTTTCGTTATTTATCTGCAAGGCAAGCACGGATATTCTTGTCTAGCTTAGAATAGTAAAAAATTACGTCACTTTGCCAACGATTGCGTAACTAATATGAAATTCATACCTTCAAATTCAATAATGTACGCAATGTATGTCGATGCTATGTCATTATTGTCTATTCTACCCTAGAGAATAAACCCCGTGCCTAACCTACTGATCTTTACGATATCTTTTTAAGATCTTATCTACACTAAATAATGCATGCAATAACGTAGTTTTACAATATTCAGTAATAATTACGACAGAATTATCATGTTTATTTTGTAGATTCATGAAATTCTTAGGATTTTCTATTTATTTTTTGTGCTTCTAGTTACATTTATATTTTTTTTTGAAAAATCACGACATACCTTTTGTAGTAGCACTTGCCGACAACAATCATTACAGAAAGATATATTGTGAATTACGAATCGCGGCGGCCAAAATAGGAAGCAATGTTACATTCCGGAATGCCAAATTAGAGGATTGTCGATTTTAATTGCATTTAATTGTTATATCATCTATTTTTATACATGCATACATACAGATTCATACTTATAGATAAAACCTTATAATCTAAACTATAATTTCCGTTGAAATATTTTGACGCTGTTCTAGTGGACACCCTGTTTTCATTCAAAGAAGCGACGAAGAAACCTTTAGTCTGTTAAAATAACAACTAACAGACTAAAGGTTTCTTCGTCGCTTCTTTAGTGACATACTGAAGCGACAGAAATCAAAAATATTTTTTTTCCGTGTCAGTGTTTTATTTTAAGAATTTGACGTTTCTAAGTGTACATTTTGTATTTATGGAAATTTAGCATTTTTGATTTGATTGATTGATCATATTAAACTGTAATCTAGAATTGAAATGGGCTATACGTAGTGTATCATAATTAGATTAGCAGTTAATATATTACTTGGCGCACTTTATTATTTATTTCTTTTTATGTAAAATTATAGAGAATATAAGTTTAAGTAATACCTACGTCGCTAGATAATTAGCTAACTCTGCATCAGACACGTCTTATCATACCTCTGTTAGAAATATTTTATTGTGAACCTACATAACGTGTAGTAAATTGTTTATTTAATCAATTGGGCGTTTTAATTCTGTAGAACTTTATTGTTTTTTATATTTTTTATTAATAACCACTGATTTATGGACTATTAGTTCGTCCCCGCAGCTTCACACGCGGTTGCTTTTGAGTAGGTATTTCGGGTGACAGTACCGAAGGGGATCTAAAGTCATAAATTTTTCATTGAATAGAATGGTTTAAAAATTTACTCTTATGGGTCAGCTCATACTGCTTTAGTTATTGCTCTGAGGCTCATACGAAAACCCTACGTCAAAGTAAGTGACGTTAATAAAGTTGAATCAAAGTGCGCGCTGTTGCTTCACGTCTCTGTGTGATCTCACAGACTAGGTAGAGATGATTATCATCATCATCAGCCTATTAACAGTCCACTGCTGGCCATAGGCCTCCCCTACAAAAATTGTAATGAGCGCCATAGCGTCCTGTCTTCAGTTTGACGCATCCAGCATCTGTCAGCAGTCTTTCGCAACTAGGTAGAGATTATGCTAGGTGGAGATACTATATTACATAGTATCTCTATATAACAAGGGAAAGTCAGATTTTAGTAAATAGATGTAAGTGTAAATATTAGTTGTAATTATTTTTTGCTGTCTTGTATATTAAGTGCTTCTAATATCTCACTGCAGTTCGAATTGTGAACTTAATTTAACAGTTCTGAATAAACCTGGTAGCTCTAGATGGAAAGTCAGATCACAGTTATAACTGTGATCTGACTTTCCCGTGTTAAAAAGTTCTTTGTGGACCTAACCCGAAGACGTGGACCCCTCCCCTCCATCTGTAAGACCAACGTAGTGAAAAAATTCTATGTTTCTATGGTAAGACCAAATTTTATTTTATACCATAGACATAGAATTTTTTCACTGTTTATATCCTTGTTACAATAATACCATCCCAAAGAGTAAAGTAATAACTAATGAAAGAGGTTTCATTCTTCCAAGGTATTCGTAGAATACTAAAACATTGTGTTGTGTCATTCTGTTAATGTTCCTATTAGAGAGAGCTGAACCATGTAGGTAATGATGAGCCCACGGAACAAATTTTTTTTCTGTTCCGTGTATGAGCCTCTGTTGTCTCGACAAAGGGTTCCGTACCATTATCTATAAAAAGAGCAGAAAAATCATGTTTGAATGGAATTGTATGGGAACCCTTAAATATTTGTTTTATTTTAATTTAATAATTACCTATGGGTACTTTTGCACCGGGAATGGTGAGGGGCAGGTTATTTAATGACTAATCTTTATATTGTCTTTCAATATTAAGTCCAGTCTTGATGGTTTTTTTTTACGATTTTTATAAGTAGTTGCAGTAACAGAAATTCATCAATTGTAATAATTTCAACTGTTCATGAGATACAGCTTAGTGACAGACAGATAGACGGACGAACAGCGGAGTCTTAGTCATAGGGTCCCGTTTTACCCTTTGGGTACGGAACCCTAAAAGGGGATTCTGTGTCAATGAAAAAAGATATCCCCTTTAATCAATGTTCTGTGTGAATGCGCCCTAACTTAAGTAATTGTTGTCCATCTACGAATAAATTATTGTCCATAGACTAAAATATCCTCTGTCTTTTGTTGTGATTTTTTCTTATTGATAACTGTTTACAAACAATAGTAAATTATTAATAGGTATTTGTTTAAAATTAGAAAATTCAAAGTAAAACCGCACTAATGGTCGAAGATTTAGTGTTCTATTCAACTCTAGCTATTTCTATAACATTAGCATATTACTACAAAAGGATCGAGGATGCAGAAATGAAAAGTAATTACGGGACTGGTCTCGGTTTAATAATAGCGTTTCTCATCTGCGGTGCTCAGATTATAGGTCTGTCTTTGATGGTGTGGGGAAATATTGTTATCATCAAATGCGGTGATCGACGGTAAGCTTGCTTCTACTAAATTGTAAAACTACGCTCTTAGGTACCTTCATTTAGATGTCAAGTGAGAACTTGTGGGGCTACCATACGACGCCATTTTGTGAATAGGACGACCACGACAACCTCTGTGGCGCAGTGGGCGAAGGTCTGCCTGCGACGCAGACACACGCCTCGGGACAAATGTGTGTACGATCTGCAGACATTTGTTCAGGGTGTTTTGGTCGTTTTCTATGTATAATAAAAAATATCTATCTATGTATTGTATTATATGTACCTAGTTACATAGTATATAATATATTTATAACAGTTATCTAGTACTAACACAAGCTCTGCTTAGCCTGGGACTAGATAATGCTGTGTGAATTGACCAGCATTATTTATTTTTTATGTTTATTTTACTTAAATTACAATTAGTTATTTAAATTTATATTAGCTTGTATGTGGGATAACTAGATAACTGATATAATAATACATACATAGATAGATATTTTTTTATCATACATAGAAAACGACCAGAACAAATACCTGCAGAACGTACAAATATTTGTCTCAAAGCGGGAATCGAACCCGCAACCTCTTGCGTCGCAGGCGGACCTTCGCCCACCGCGCCAGAGGTCGTCAAAAATATATGTAGGTTTTATCTATTGTATTAACTATATCTATCATCAGTCTATTATATTATATTATATTATATTATACCTACTCTGAGGTTAAGGTAGGCAGTGAAGTCAGCAGTTTTAATTCTTAAAATTATCTGTTGCAGCTACATCCATCAAATAAGCCTATGCTGGACATGGCTTATGTTGCTCTACATGCACGTTCACCATGTAAACCAAACCTACATAATCTGGATAAACCAAACCATAGCGCTTAGAATGGTGGGCTTGGCTTTTGAAATATACGGTGCTGATAAGGCAAATAAAAGGAGCTCGACTGTGAAGATACACAGCACTGGAGACACCGATCTGGATTACACTGAACCTTCTGTGCATGATATTGTTTCGTACACATTTTTCTTCATTGGAATTCATAAAGGTTAAACGTAATTTCTAGATATATGCCCCTTGACTATAGGTAGTCAAGGGGCATATATCTGGCTGACTAGGGTCAGCGTGCCTACTTAGGTAGGGGCTAATAAAAGTAGATACCTACCTACCTACAATGAATTGCCCAAGTAGGTACCTACTACAACAGCTTTGCTTAGATTGGAGCAAAGATACTTTAACCCTAAGAACCTACTAGGTTTGGAGCTAGACGATGCTGTGTAGATAAATTGTCCAGCATTATTGATTTATCGGCTTTATTACAGGACCATATTTCACGTGGAAAGTGTACAAAGATCAGCTAAGTAGTTCTTTTGGAGCACTTGGCGACTGCAGAATAATAACGGAACAGAAATTCAAAAAAATGTTGCTGTGCCTAATCGGGTTCTTAATATTACGTACAAAATATTCCCCTAAGGTGAGTTTCTCAGACAACGCCATCGAGTTCTTAGGTACCAAGTAAACAATACGAAATTCAACAAGGATGACCGTTTCAGATTTATGAACAGGACTCATTCTACTCTGATTATGACATGGACGCCCGGTATATCTACAACATGCCGCTTCTAACGATGTTCTTTCTAAAGCATCAAATAATAATGCTTCTAGCGACAAGCGCGTGCACTGAAGCTGGGTTCGGTGTATATCCCTCAGAATGTAACGCGTTACCGGGACTCGGGCCCTCGATAAGATTGAGCTTGCTGAAGTTAGTGTAAGTAGTACTAAACTAGTAAAGTATACATTTTAGATATGATACAAGTGAGCTAAGTTGCAATAAATAAACACGAGGCTGTGGGTTGCTGCAGTCCGAGCCGTAGCCGAGGGCGTAATCAGTCGAGTGTGTGGTGAGCAAGTTGCTCGAGTTTCATACGCCCTTTTTCAAACCACTTGCGAGGAAAAAAAATTTGCTGTAAGAAAACTCTGTTAGGGTTAAGCTCGCCTTTGTACATAGATTTTCGTTGTTTTATTTTTGTATTTTGTGTACAATAAAGAATTTAAGAAAAAACAAACATGTATTGCATAAAACGCAACGCAAATTTATTTACTTTATACTCCATTCTACCGTGGAGGAAGAATCAAACAAAACATCCAACACTGACCGAGAAAGCGTTTTCAGTTTCATTTTCAAAAATAAATTCTAATTAAATGTAAGTTCTTTGTAAAAATGGACAACAAAAATAATGGAACACCAAAAAGTCGAGTCCATAAGCGCAGCCGCCAGAATTAAGCCTGGAGAAGAAGACGAAAGCTTGTACTATAATAAATTAATAGAATTATCATCAGCCTTTAACTACGCACTAATGCGTTGAAAAATATTTAACTTAATAATTACTTAATTAGTAAAACATCATTGTTAATTACCTAATATTTACCTAGTAATAAGGTGTATCTTCTATGGCTTAATTTTAAGCTTTAAATGTATTACCTACCATAATAATATCTTAATTATGTAAAGCTGTGATTTACCAATAAAGAAATAAGAATAAGTATATTGGAGAGATCATACTGACCTACGAAGTATTTTGTAGTATACGTACATTCCGACAGTAGGTAAGCCCTTTGTCTTATGGTTTATAAACCCACGGCATATGAATAGATCTGTTTTATCTATTCTTATGCCCACGGGTAAGTTAATTTCAAAGATCCAGACACGAGCCTATTAATAAATCTCAAAATTTAATTAAATTTTTAGGTTATACCTATTAAAATTTCTATCACGGTTCTAGTTGGCCGGTCCGTTAGCTGTCAAACGGAGGATCCGATCACCTTGTCAGGCTAACGCTTTCATGGCTCAAAGTCAAGACGCACATGGTCTATCCACTTGCGGTCTTTGATGTGGCGACGCGTCCCTCCAAGGTCGCACCGCAGGGACTAGGCACTCACTCGATACTTAATATGTGTGGTTTTTGCAGTGGTTCTCCTGAAAAAGCCCTTGATATGGAATACAACTTCGCAATGCTGAAATGTTTCGATGCTGACCGGCTGCTAATAGGTCCTCGGATGCGGGACACGATGAATGGCTGGAATTTAACAACGCGCTTCTGGTTCTGGACTTACGTGTACAAGAGCCTGCTGAAAGCTGATAAGACCGTTAGGTTAGTGAAGATTGCTACCTATGGATCTTACCCTCACCACATTTGTCGAAGCGGAATCGGGTTTAATAATTACATAAGGGAAAGGTCAATATAGAGGTCTATACCTCTATATTGACCTTTCCCTTATGTTGTAGTACCTACCCACACTAATCTTTTTTTGGCCTGGTAAAACCTTCTTCTTCACTTGCTCCAAGTTTGATAAATATGTTATAAACAACATCAAACCCGTACAAAGTAGACGTTTAAAAAGATATCTGTCCGACTTTACGCCAATTCTGCAAGTGTGACGAGACCCTAATACATAATAGGCTACACACCACACTATAAGCCGCGTGTTCTACCGTTGTGGAGTAAAGGCCTCTCTCTGGTAGGTATCCCAACGCAACTGTCAATCAGCCAATGAATTATTAGAAAAGGTAAATTTCTGTTTATACAAAACTTTTATGGCTCTTGACCAAAGAAATTTTTCACTTTTTCCGTGGAAAATGTGTTTGCTCTTGACAGACTCAGTGATTCGGAGTTCCGTTTAGCTCCTAGACCAGTAAGTGAATGCGATATAGTACCAAACTAAATACTGATTTGGAAAGAAATGAAATTATATATTTCTGTCGCTCGCTATGCAGATTAATGTTAAGAAGTGGCGAAGAAACCTTTTCGAGTCAAGTAATTTTACAAGTTAAAGAATATAGGTTATGCAAAGATACTTACAATGCAACGCGAAACGGAGTGTTGGGAGACCATCAACTCGATGGACCGACGACATCGTATCGGTCGCAGGGAGTCGGTGGATGGAGGCGGCTCAGGACCGCTCTTTGTGGCGTCGTCGTCGCGTCGTCGTATGGAGGAAGCCCATGTCCAGCAGTATGGGCTGATATGATGAAAGATACTTAAATGTGGGTACCCAATACCTATAGGTAATTGTGGTTCTTTACAGACGCGTGTTCTCGTACCTGGCGTGGACGCTGTACCTGGGTCCTTCGTTACAGCAACTACTCATTTCTTCAACTCTGTGGGTGTACGTCCACTTAGAGTCGGAGTACAGTGAATTTTACGAGACTAGCAGTCCATCGGTTCGTTGATGACTTTTATATATTCGTAAACCGCGATATTGAAGCGGCAAGCTGAAGAAGTGCTATGGAGCTCATTACGGGAGGCCTCCAGCAGTGGACTAATATAGGCTGATGATGATGATGTTGACGACTAGCTCTGCCCGCGGCTTCGAACACGGAGTGCCTTAATTATACGTAGCAAGCGCTCAGGGATAGTAAAAGTATTTAGAACCGGACAAATCGTTCCATAGAAATACCCTTCCATGTGTCATATCCATCTCATCAATCCAATCCATGTACCTTTCCAATGAAAACAATTATTTATAACCTCTATGGATGTCTGTAAATTGATGTGGAGCGAAGCGGAGATTTATGAAATATTAACCAATGAAATTGCTTAAAATCTTCGCTGCTTCAGTGGACCATTGGAATTGCCTAAAATCCGGTACGCTGAGCCTCGCTCCGCGTCAACGGACGCGCAGCCGGAATCGAAAGTCCTCCCTGAATGCTATTCAGGGTGATTTTTTTCGACGGGGCAGTAAGACCTTTATTTTTAAGAAAGTAGGTAATACTTAAAAAAAAATTACCAGTAGGTATAAGAAACATGATCGATTGGCATCAAAAATTGAAAAGAATTGGCATTTTAATGCTTTAATGGCTTTTAAATGTCAATTGATGGGTGGTTCTAGCAAAATTCCATAGCCGTACCCGTTTTAAGAGCGATTGATTTTCGTATATGCGATATTATTGGTTGGGTTTGTCTGGACCCTGTGGCCCAGCCGTGGGGTGGCATCACATTCCGAATTCAACTGTGTAACTAAGCCTGCTAAGTTGATTATTAAGTTGTGAATGCAATAAGTTTATTTCAGATGAAAGTGCCGTGGGACATAGGCTTCTCCATAATGCGAATGTTCTGCCTGATATACCTTACTCCATGCCTTATAGTTGAAGAAGCTGGAGTTTTATTTAGATACTACAACTCTATATGTTGGGTTTACCATGTAATATTACTCGTCATGATTGTAGGAGCAGTTGTTATTTACAGAAATAGGCGGCGACGACGTACCAATGTTTTATGAGCACAACAACAGCAAAATAAAGACAGAAAACTCAAATTAATGATTTTACCTACCTCTACCCCACCTTTGTTATTAGATCACACTAATATTATAAACAACTGGTTTGGCTGTTTGTTACCCTTCATCCAAAAACTACTAAACAGACCGGCTGGAATTATGTATATCTAACTACAGTTAGTTCTAGGTCTGAATTGAAACAGGCTTTTTAGTGTCCATGAGATAGAAAACGTGTTGCCGACACGGCACACCATCATAGGGAACCGTAGCTGTTGTGTCCTATAGCGGTGATCGGACACAGTTACCGGTCGCTACTTCTGCCCACTGGGTAAAATTCGCAGCTCAGTACAATTGTAAGGAAATTTGTTAATGTTGATTGTGTCTTCAACAGACTACTTTTAGTGTCCAGTTACCGACACCATATTTTTGATTGTTGGTTGTGGTAAGGGGAGCAACTGGACAAACGTATGTGCAGGGAGTGGATGATTTCATACTGGTTCTATAGAAATCAAATATTCATCGGTAGCTTGTATCTGACACAAGACACAAAATTGTCTACGTTTGCGCAGCGCCTAAACGTGTCTAAGTGTTGGACACAAAGCAGGGGAAGCGTAGAATAGAAAAGTTGATACTTTTATTTATCAAAACCACTCTAAACAATAACCTAATAACTATCTTAGCCAATGAGGCGCTTTTCAGGGGGAGGTCTACGTCCAGCAGTGGATCAATATAGGCTAGGTTGAGGTATTTTAACAAAATTAGTTGTCCCAAAAAATTTCGATTTCGACAGGTTTTTTTTTCTGATGAAATTTTCGTTGAAATTTTGTCCAGTGCGAGTAACGCACTACAAAAAGAAAGATAAGTTAAAGTTTATTTTGTGCGTAACAGTATTTATGGCAAATAAGGCCTTCACTCAGCATTGTGCTGGGTGCACACTGATCTACGCCCTGGGCTGATTTTCAGTGAAGACCCGAGGGAGCCGTAGTAATAAATATTACTGGATAATCCACACAGCATTATCTAGCCTCAAGCTAAGCAGAGCTTGTGTTATAGGTACAAGATAACTGATATACTTACTTACCTACTTATTACAAAACATTATACCTATCGAAATAAATAATGCTGGAAAATGCACACAGCTGAAGTGGCAGTGGGCCGGCCATATCTCGCGAAGAACCGACAACCGCTGGGGTAATAGTGTTCTTGAGTCGAGACCGCGACTTACTGAGTCGTAACGTAGTGTAGGACGGCCTCCGGCCAGGTGGGATGACGACCTGCGAAAGACTGTAGGCAGATGCTCATGCTCACGATAGGGCGCTGGCGATCATTCGGAGAGGTTAGGGGAGGCCTATGTCCAGCTGTGGAAAGTCATCATATATATATAGCCTCAAAGTTTGCAGAGCTTCTGTTATGAGTACTAGGTTACTGTGTATCTAATAGTTAAGTTTGTTTGTTTGAATTGAATATAGGCTCTGAAACAACTGGACCGATTTGAAAAATACTTTCACCATTAGAATCCTCCAATATCCCTGATGAACATAGGCTATAGAATATACGCGTACGAAGCCGGGGCGGACCGCTATTAAATATGTTTTATCGGGTATTTATTGCGTACCACCTTGTGTTTTTTGCCCCTACGAGTCCATCGCGTTACTCTATCGTGGTCACGGGCAGACTGTAGGCCCGGAACACATCTTCAGATCGATAATTATTTGTCAGCCGGGAATCGAACCGCAACCTTCTGCGTCACAGAACCTTCGACCGCTGCGCTACTAATGTTTTACTCACAGATAATAGTTTTAATTCAGATGTCGCCGATAAAATAACTAATTTGACAGGACTAAAGATGTTGCCGTCTCTTTCAAAACAGTCGAAAATGGATTTGGGAAAGGATGGCATCAATTTTAGTGGTTAAGGTGGTTTGACACGGGTTGGCGCGAACAAAATTTTTTTGTGGTTTTTAATTTTTTCTGCGTTCCACAAGCAATAATATACTAGCGGAAAACTTATTTGCCACGAATCGTAAACCATTTACTATGAACTCATAAAATATCCAACTATGATTTACTGGTACTTTCGGGAAAATCAGAGATTTTGTACTAAAAATCAACATTATCTCAAAAAAATAGTCTAAGTCGGTTTTAGGTTTTATGATGAGTTCATAGGAAATTGTTTACGATTTACGGCAAATAATTTTCCGCTAGACTTATTGCGTGCAAAACGCAAAAAAAGTAAAAAAAAAACGCGACGGCGGCGGCGGCGGTCGATAGTTGACCCAAAATCGACCCAAAACAAAACCGACCGAGCATTGAATAACTATACTAGGTTCAAGTTTAGTAAAACGAAAAAGTAAGAACAAGTAACATTATAATTGTCTAGTCAAAAATAATTCAAGTAACATATAAAACAATCATTCAAGATTTGGAGTTCTTAGTAACTAATCATTATGCACATAAATTATAAAACATTTTAAACAAATAACATTTTATTATCTTATCACAGAAATATATTATAATAATTTATTGTTTTTGGAAGACTTGCCTGGTCATTAATTTTAATATTACTTAGCTTATAAAACTATCCTATCCGTGACAGCTGTAAAATGTAATTGTCCTATATTTTTTACTAATTAATTTATAATTTCAAGCTAAAAACAGGGCGCTATGGCGCTCATTAGGGGAGGCCTATGTCCAGCAGTGGACTATAATAGGCTGATGATGATGATGAGGTACAAACCCCTAGTTTTAAGCCAACTAACACACATGACTGCAAATTGGTCTTATTAAATAAATTTATATATAAAAAGAATTATTATAAATAAAGCAATCTACTTGAAGCATGATATTTTTTCAACGATAATAATTTCTCATCGTTCACAAATAGGTATATGATTCTCACTATAATAAAACCGACGAATAAAAACCAACTATAAACATATGGCTCAGATTTATAAATATTAGAGTCCTCTTACATTTTTCAAACATAACAATTTCTATACCTACTTAACTGACCAATGTTTGATCATTAATAATATAGATATACTGCAATTCACAATAACCATGAACCTAAAGGGGGCTCATAAATTACGTAAAGTGGATTTGGAATTTTTCGACCCCCCCTCCTCTTGGTGAGATTTTTCCAAACAAGAAATTTGGTTTTTCGTTTCGTGTTGGCCTGAGATTCAAATTTGTCTGTGGTTTGCGGTGCCAAGCCTTTGATGTCAGTGTTATCCTCCTCCGTTGGTAAGTATTTAGGTAAATATCTAAGATATTAAGATTGATCGTTTCGCGTTTAAATTTATTCGACTTTTTAATTACTGCGTTCTTAAGGAAAAAATCTAAAAATGTAATTCGCTGCAAACGGTTAACGACTTTCTTTTCCAAAAGTAAATCACGCGCCAACACGGAATCAACACAACACTTTACTAGACCGTGCTAAAATTCGTGGAAAAAAATACCTGAGATCTATCTCGACCAGCCAGGGTAGAAGAAGAAGAAAGATATTTATTTTATCCCAAAGATAATAAAAAGACTTGCACACTAGGAACTATTACTACAGATAAAACTATACAAACAAGGGTAGGGTTTTAGAGCGAAATTGAAATTGCAATTTCTCAATTTATTCTTCCCTCGATGTCTATTTTTTGCAGAAATATGATTCATTTTGTATTTAGTACCTACATGTTTAAAAACATCCCGGAGAAGATTTTCAAAATCAATCATCATGCCTTATTTCTAGCGCATCCTGTACTGCAAGCCATTTTATAAACTAATTTCGAACCTCGCTAAGCTGAATCCGCAGTGATTTTAAAAGTTTTCTATTCTGTAAAACTCGATAACGCTTGTAGCGCCTTGCTGACGAGCGTGATAATGAAATGAACTAAGTTGAGTGACATTTTGACATTCACTCTAAAGAATGGCGTACCTGTAAGGGAATTCACAAACCATTACGAAACTCGAACTTACTTTTATACTAACATTATAAAGAAGAAAGATTTGTTTGTTTGAATTGAATAGGAATCCGAAAATAATGGACTGATACTGACTGGGATGATTTGAAAGATTCTTTCATTAGAGTCCTACATTATCCCTGATGAACCCGTGTAAAGCCACTAGTGTCAAATTACAGATGAGCGATCGAATTTGGTCACTTGAGTGAATTCGATTTCGAATTCGAAGTTAAGATAATGAGTCTACTGAGAGGCGCTTGAGGCTGTTGCGGTATATAATTAAATTTATTATTTTCAGCATTTCGTAAGATTAATAATGATTTCAATACTTTCACAGAACAAAGAACCTACTTCTAACTTATTCTATCCACAAAGCTACATTAAATATTGCGTTAAACATCTGTTTTGGCCAATTATTTCTATGGGTAACTTGGGTACTCTAACAATTTACTTCTAGTAAATATTTTACATACCTATATATATTTTTAAATATATTAAATGAAAAATAAAATAGCTTTTTCCTCTATTAATCAATGTGAGGTCAGTTTTCCTCGAAAATTGAATAATTTGATGTCTCTTGTTTTAAAAAAAAACCACGTTCGTAATCGTTAGAAAATTGTACAACAAGCTTTTAAAACAAATACACTTTCATACTACAATACCCTCACGTAAATGCGTAAGTGTTGAGAAATACGCCATCTTTTATATAAACCATGTTTTTTATTGGTCTTGTAACAGAAAACAATTTTAAACATGGACCCGGTTAGGGCATTACAATATATACACAATATACATTATATTTACAATATATTTATAGGGCTCGCTAAGCTAGCAAAACAATCACGCACAATGGACCAATAGTCTCAGTGCGGAAAAGGGAGTACACACACCACACCACACCAATATATTTATTAGGTAAATATTATAAATATAATAAGAACCCGATGGCTCTTTAAATAGTTGGGTAAATAGTCATATATTTTTGGGAGATATTTAATTAATTATGGTCAATGTTGGTTCATAGGTTCTAAGAACCTACAGTGTCAGTAAATTATATATCATCTTTATATTTTGTTAAAATAATATCACATCAATAAAACCAGGTAGGGTAGGTACTAGATAAGATACTAAAGCCTATACAGTAAACTGTAAAGGTATAAGCATATTTCTACATATTACATTACTATTCTTACTGAACAGTTTTTACTCTATGGCGCTCATTAAGGGAGGCCTATGTCCAGCAGTGGACTATCATAGGCTGATGATGATGATGAAATACTGTACAGTAATAAATATGTAGAAATTTGCTTATTGACATTAAGATATTTATTATCTAAATTACTTGTAGAACCTATAAAAAACCGGATTGTTTTTCAGGCGTGTTTTTCAAATGCGAATTAAATTGAAACTGCGAATGACGTCATACGCAGGTTCTACTCACATATTTTTTTTTATATTCTTCAAAAATAAACTTACTGTTATTTTATACTTTCATTCTCGCTAAATCTAACACGGACATATTTTTTCTGCGTGAATTAGTATCTCTGGATTTTCGATGACGGATTTATTCTGGATCAGTCTCAACTCCATGAGCTTGCAGGAAATGCTGCCAGTAGGTTGTATTTCTAAAAAAAAAAGAATTTATTACGACATCTGTGGCGCAGGTGATTACGGGTTCGAATCCCGCCTCGGGACAAATGTTTATACTACCTCCATAGGTCTGAGACAATAAGTATACTTATATTTATTTCTTTCAATACTACCTACATAAACAGTTTTTTATTTACATACATGCCACCGTCTATACTTTTTCGATCACTTCTTGTCCATCCTAAGGTTGCCTGGAAGAGATCGCTCTTAGAGCTAAGGCCGCCCGCCCATTGTGCATTTAACATACCTCTCGCTTTTGAACGTATCGTTCACAATAGCCTGTAGCGTCGCTATCGTCTTCTCAAGCGTGAGTTTAACGTCGTTGTTCGTCTTGTGCCACCACGCCAGTAAAAGCGACGCGAACAGATCGCCGGTACTGACCTCGACAATAAATACCTTCGGTGTAAATTTACTAGAATAAAACTGCATTTAACATACCTCTCGCTTTTCTGAACGTATCGTTCACAATAGCCTGTAGCGTCGCTATCGTCTTCTCAAGCGTGAGTTTAACGTCGTTGTTCGTCTTGTACCACCACGCCAGGAAAAGTGACGCGAACAGATCGCCGGTACCAGTGTATTTTGCGTCTTTCTTGGGAAACTGTATTTTGTAACACTGCCCTGAAAGTGGTAATTGTTTTAACCCGTGTCTTCATTCAAAAAATATAATAATAATAATAATGACAAGGTCCATAGATCCCTTGTTTTTGTTGGAAATACTTTTTTTTTAAGTTTTTAGTGAAATTGTTATCAGTTTTTGTTAATTTACTTCTGTTTGGTGCCGGCTTAGAATTTGCACCACCCCAACTCTTCCCGTGGGTCGTAAGAGGCGACTAAGGGGACTAACACTGGAAGGCGGGCAGCAACGCCTCTTGCAGAATCGATCTATATACACCAGCCCTGGACTGCGATCCCCAACCCGCATGCCCACGCGCGGGGATTATGGGCATTACCCCCTATGATATAACAGCCAATAAAGCGATTATCAGGGCGAGGCCTGCGTCCAGCAGTGGAGTATTATGCTATCTATTGAGGTTGAGGAGACTTCAAACCGACAATTTATTCGTATTTTGTTTTAGCATGTATGGGTTCATACTGTTCATAGTACCTTAATGGCTTACATTGGCCGCAATAGTACTTATCTGCAAGCTAAAATACTTGTACATGTGTGATGTGTTGAAAAATGAGAATAACGACAAAATCTTTATAAAATAATTAGGTAAAGCTTTTATTAATCACAAAAGCATACTACACAGTTGACGAATATTTAAACAAAAATAAGAAAAATATAAACTACTAATATAACTAACTTAGTAACAATGACGTCCTCCTCTTTCTCTATAATATATTGTGTGCCCAGCAGGGTCTATAGTGAAACTAAATACCTGCGTAGATTTTAAGCACCTCTGTACACCTATAGAATGCAATAAATGATTGAGTATTGAGTACATACTATTCTATTTATAACATAAACATACCTCCACTACTAGCAAGCGCAGTCATACTGCTAGCATCGCCAAGGTCAGAACTGGACAGCACCACAGTTTTAACTCCCTTATCATGCAGTGCGGCAATAATTTTCTGTGCCCCATTGAGGTCGTCTGCCTTGAGCCCAGTCAATAGCTCCGCTTCGAACTGATTTGGAGTAATAATGTCAGCGAGGGGAATGACTATGTCTCTGTACGCAGGCAGGATATCTTCTGGGACGTACATTTGTCCATTGTCACCCATTACTGGATCGCAAACTGAAAGATAAATACTCAAATAAATAATGCCAGACAAGTCAAGGTCAAGAAAGTATTGAGATTGAGACACACAAAAAATAAACATTGGACTGTTTATTTTTTTTTAGCCTCAATACTTTCTTGACCTTGACCCAATATAATTTTTGATGTTGACATCATTAAATGACTGATAACAAGTAGTTAATTATAATATAAGTCCTTGGTGTCAATTTAGATAGCACAAGAACTGAGCTAAACTGTAGCATATAAATTATTTTACTGACAAAGAAGAACTAGGGGCACTAAAAATTATGATGACTTCTAATTTGATCAAAATAAAAGGGAAATCTTAATTGTTTGTGCTTTCAAATTAGTTTAGTTTTTGTGCTACCTGAATTAACACCATTGTATGATTCGACGACCTCTGTGGCGCGGTGGGCGAAGGTCTGCCTGCGACGCAGAAGGTTGCGGGTTCGATTCCCGCCTCGGGACAAATGTGTGTACGATCTGCAGACATTTGTTCAGGGTGTTCTGGTCGTTTTCTATGTATAATAAAAAAAATTATCTATCTATGTATTGTATTATATTATGTATATCAGTTATCTAGTACCCATAACACAAGCTCTGCTTAGCTTGGGGCTAGATAATGCTGTGTGAATTGTCCAGCATTATTTATTATTATTATTTATTTGATTATACATAATGTAATCTGTGTTACCTACTTATAATCACAAAGGACAAACAACCAGTCAAAGATTTATTATGTACTCCGAAGTACCTACCCAAATAAACAACTTAACAAGGTTAATAGGGTTTTAACCTTGTTAAATTAGTTCACTTATTAAGAGTGTCTTAATTAAGTTTCATAATGATAATAAACATTTAATTTTTTTATTTTTTATTTAATTTCAGCATGCATTTTGTGCCCTAAAATAAATAAAAAAAAATTTACTTGACGAAAACGCTGGACGGGACGCCATATAGCTCTGTGGTCATGACGTCATTGGATGTGAAACCTGAACAAATGCGCTGATGTTGATAAAACATTTAACAACATTACGTCTACTATTTCATGGTGTTTTAAAAGAGATTAAAAAAAACTGAACCACTGAGGTCGGTTTTCCGGTTGCCTAAGCAATCTCAATAACAAATTTTTAGATTTTTTATCATAAACAGTAAAATACCCTATTGTCTGTCTTCATGTTATGAAGAATAGCTTCAGTGATAATTAACATACATGTACGTACAATGACATCATATTCATATCAAATACTGTAGGTAGGTAAACTCAAATACCTACCAAGAGAGGTGTGCAAAGGTATCAAATCTTATCTTCACACTCAAATAGGACATTACAATATTGTTGTCTGTACCTGTCTAAGTCTACATTATTATCTCTTAAAATACATTGGCAATTTATGCATGTTTTATCTTTCCCACTCAATAAACGCTTCTTCGTCGCTTCTTTACTTTAGTCTACATAACGAAGCCACAGGATAAAAAAATATCACTTTATTTCCATGTCAGTGTTTTATTTTAAGAATTTGACCTTTTCTAAGTGTATTTATGGAAATAAAACCTTTCTGATTTGATTTGATTTAAAAATGATATAAGGGCTCTTTTCCTGCCAAGTGGATTTCCGCCAGTGTGCAAACTTATTCCATGTGCAGGCCCTCACAACCTATAATTTCATTTAAAGTTTTTCCTATCATGCGGGTCCCAAGCAAGCTGACACGGATTAGCTGGAGCATTATATAGGTTTCGGGCTGCTATGCAGGATTGATAAAAAATCATAAAATCAAAGACCACTGTTTTATACAGAAATATTTATCTAAATCAGGTTTTTCAGATATTTACTTGTCATACAAAGTACTAGCAGAGAGGAAAGATGATAATTTAGGCACTTCGTATACACATTTGACTGCTTTGTATTCAAGTCATTGATTTTAATCATATTATTAAATCACTGATTTGAATTAAGTGATTTAAATGATCTCAACAATGATACTATGTATGTACAATAATATATAGTAAATGTGTTTCTGGATCATTTTTGTCTGTATTTTTACTTTCTTCAAAAAACGAACAAACAAAATATTATTACAAAAATCTACTACCTACAAAAGGTATTTACTCAGCCCACTGCTGTTTAAATTATTTTATACACTCACCATAAACCAATTTGGGATTTTTCTGCCTTAACTTCTTGATTATATCAGCTATCATCCTCAAGGAGTCAGGAGATCTCGAGTATCCTGTGAGGAAGTGTGTGTAATAGTCAACATTATTCAATACCAGGCCGTCAACTAACTGGCTCATCTCCTCGTTCTGGAGAACATTGCCCCGTAAGTGACTATACTGTGTGTGAGTTGAGAACTGGACTGTGTTTATGAAGTCAACTTCAAATCCTAGCAACTGAAAATGAAAATTAAAAGTTAATTGTCAGTAATTTACATAACAACAATTAATGTAATAAATCATTACAACACTTTAACACTGTGTGATTGAAACACTTAAGCCACAGATTGCCCATTTACAATTTAAAAAATAAATTAGAATAATATTACCTGTAAAGGAAAAACAGCACTTTTGTTTCCCACATATCCATGAACCACATGGCTTTGTATAGACAGAACCCTAGGTGTGGGAACTGAAGACAAGTTGGTAACATTCATTATGTTTAATAAATAATACAGTAAGCTTATGTCTTATCGATGCCACGTTCAAATGAATACTGAATTACTGAGCGTCGTCGTATCGTGCATTCGTGCTACTGAGATATGGAATCTCTGTATCGTGGCTTAGATATTTAACTGATTATTTTATCCGCATGTATTACCTATACGTATAATGTATTACCTACGATAAATGGGCGCCTTATAAGGTTTTACAGGTCGAAACACGCTCAATAGCAACCACTACAACCAAATAGCGTTTCGAATCTGATTTCACAACCTAATAATACAATCACATTCCTGTGTAAAGCAATTACTTTGCTATCTCTATTCCACTTTCCAGCTCAGACTTTCCAGTGGCCTAAATTGAAGATCTATCGAGTGATTGAATCTTCACCCTTGTGCTGTGCTGTGCTAGCTAATCTCAGTCTACGGCATAGCGCACAAAGATAGGCAGCGTAGATTATGCGTAGCGGTGGTTGTTTTGTTTATTTTCTTTATGTGTGGATGGATTAGCACCACTAAACAAATAGATATTTCAGTTATTATTTTAGTAAGTTTTTCTTATATGAATCGAAACCCCTACTTGAACGTTCCCCGCAAAAAATCAATCATGTCAGAATCATCAGAATCATGTGTTGTTTTCGACAGTGCATATACTTTGACACTGACTGATTTTACTTGACTTTGACACGACACTTAAGTTTTTTTTCGCCATATAAATCTTAGGGTCCTATTCCACTCATTCAATATCATTGACCAATATTAATTGATCAAATTTCTTTGATGGATGTCCATTCCACTTCCAATATCTTTGTCCAAGATTCCTAAGCAATTTGTTTTGTGTAGTTGATTTCAAATGAAATTCTATCACAACACACTAATACTTAAAATGCGAAGGTTTGGATGGATAGATGCACGGATAGATGGATGATCGTTACTTCTTTACACCATAACTTTTCAACAGATCGTGCTGAAAATTAGCAAAGGTGTAGCTCCTAAACTGAAATAAACCATATGCTACAATTCAATTCAACCCATAAAATTTCAGTTTCCATGGGAAAGTATTAACCTGTAGGTATACGTTATCTTAGAAACAACGTGCGCGAGTGCGAAGCCGAGGGCAGAAGCTAGTATCCAAATCTTTCATCAGATATCGGTGTTGTTAGTAAATTGGATAAAGTCATCCAAGTTCTTTGATCAAATGTACATTGGACAAAGATATATTATTGGATGAGTGGAATGGGTAGGTACTAGGTACCCATTCCACTCCAATAGTAAAATCATTTGACTTACACGTATCATAGAATAACATCCACCCGCTGTCCGTTGTTGGAACAAAACTTTATAATTCTGAGCGTGAATGTACACCTCCGCAGAACACCGCTCTAATTTCGCCGCACGCTATTAAGTCGAAGTAGGTTCGCTTTTTCGAGACAAGGACGAGCGAATACCACGCGGTGAAGGCGAGAAAGGGAGGCAAGAACCGACCCGCGCGCAATTTCACTGCTTTTTATTTATAAATTTGATATTGCTCTGGTTTTCCGTAGTAAAAATGAATATTTAGAGGAAACTTTGCGATTTTTTTCTATCGAACCAAGTTGAGTCAATCGTGTTTCGACTTCTATAACCACGTCTATAACTTACTAACTAAAATCCTAAACTTTCGATGATCATCAAAAAAGATTTAAAAAATTTTGTTTTCTTGCCCTAAAATTGATTTTCCGTACAGACAAAACCTGGGTTTTGGGACCTTCACCTTAAACCGTGACGAGACCTGTACAAAGGAATCTTAGACAAAGATGTTAGACGAGTGGAATGGGCGTCGACACAGAAATTTGATCAAACGTTGGACAAAGATTATTGCATGAGTGGAATGTGACCCTAAGCTACGAAAGAAATCAGCTGGCTAGAGGGGCCTCGCTCAGGCCCCTCTAGCCAGCTGATTTCTTTCGTCCCAACTTCTTGCTGCAAATTTTAATCTTCACACGCCCCTTTGGCGACGACATGAAATAGCAAGCCTGCGGTAGGTAGATAAGTAATGAGTAGGTAACATCTACTTTAGTACTACTACATCTCTCCTTCCTGATTGGGTTGGGGCTAAACACTATGTAACCAATTTTGAAATCAGAATCCAGATTTAAGGGAGTACAGTACAACTAAACTGGGGTTAACGATAAATGTGACTTTATTCAAACTAAAAATAAATCGAGCTTGTGGGGAACTGATACACTTAGTAACATAACATTAATCATTTTTTTAAATTCTATTTTTCGCAGAACACCCTGAACAAATATCTGCAAATCGTACAAAATGTTGTTCCAAGGCGGGAATCAATGTCTGCAGCTTCACAGACAATGTTGGTCATTTAAACGAATGTACTGACTATTGACTACTACTAGCTTGATCCCGAGTTGTTTCATAGGCTTTTTCCAAGGTATCCATAACAATCTTCATATCGCTTTCAATGCTGCGTGCCCAGTTTTCAACATCCCCTATTTCTTTCAAGGAGCTACTGAAGTTCTCCACCAAAGCCAACCACTGTTGAGTTTGTTTTGCAAAGTTTATTGCGCCTTGATGTAGTAATTTTGCTTCAGCATCAAGTTTCTTTTGGTTTAGATAAGCTTGAGCCACCCTGAAAAGTGAGATAAATGGTTAGATAATGCTGTGTGAATTGTCCATAATTCAATAATGTTTATTTCTTTAAGCTTACTAAATAAGCACTTAGACAAGTCAAATTTAATATTAAAAACACGTTTATAAATATTAATAATTATCAAATAAGAAATAAAGTAATAGCTTGTTCAATATAGCATCGTCTGACATATTTTCACAGAGATGTTTAATAACAACACGGTAAATTTATCCCTTTAATGTTGTATGCAATGCTTTAGTGCTTAGATACTTGCTTTTACATGCATTCAATCTGATTACATCTAAGTGGTTAAAACAATAGGTATTTTACAAAGTTTTTAATACCCGTAAGGTGAAATATTTATATAAGCTTACCCCACATTTAGGTGGTCTACAAGGGCTTGGGTCAATTCATTTGCAGCTGCGATACATTCCTTGCGCTTCTGTTCTGAAAACAAGAACATTATTAGGAATTTGCATTTGGTCTGTTGTAAAGTATAAGAATATATTTTAAGGATTTACCTTGCACGACTCGTTTAGCTGCTTGTTTGGCCTGGTGTTCTTTGATAAGAGACGATAACATCCTGATTCTGTGACACTTTAGAAATCTACGAATTATATCTAAAACCAAGCCTTTGGGTTATGAGTTTCATAGAAATACAAAGTGCATATTAAAAGTAATGAAATAAACGTTCTTTTTTTATTTTTTAGTAAGAAATTTAAAGAAAATTATGTTCACAATCGTTATCACAACAACACAATACACAACACCAGTCAGTCAATGGTCTTCGACATTTCGAATTACACAACACCAGGTGCAGCAGTGCGTGCACTGTCACTGTGACAGACGATCAAATCTACTGTCAAGTTAGCCAGCTGTCAGTCAGTCATTACAAAAGACGTTTTGATAGGTATCAATAAAAATTATAACTTGCTTCACAGATCTGTGTCACAGATTTATAAGTATAGTACTAAAGTAACTTGCTTGCAGGCATCATTTTGTATTCTGGTTGTAGGCCAAGGCTGAACTCGTCGAATTCATTACCTAAGCAAAAAAATATCTTACGTTACCTGCCGCAAAAGTATTAGGTACTGCGCTCGCCGGTAATATCTCAATGATGCCTTTAGTATGATCAATCAAGTGCTTAGGTTAGGTAGGTACCTACATTAATATCAAGCCCACACACACCACCGCGAAAATGTTTAAAAAACGTATAATTTAAAATTAATTAGATGACAAACAGCTCTGCGCCACTAGTGGCATAAGGGGTAACCTCATGGCACATGGTGGTCCGCCTCATGTACCAAGCTCCGAAGATCTTGGCACGACCGACAGTCGTAAATTCAGATTTCATAAAGTCAGGTCATTTTGCTGCTCGCTTCGCATGCCGTAGGGCTGGGCTGGGTCTATTGTCTTCCTATTTTGTTGTTAATCGCTAAAAAACTTATGATTTTTCTAAGCCCTAACTTAGCTTAATTGTCTTGCTATAGCTTCCTTGTTTTGCTGAGCGAGTGTAACTCGCGCGCCGAGGGTTTCGAACATTTTCCAATTATTTGGACAGTAAATTTTTCGACTTTTTTCGAATGGCAATATTTTAAAAAGTATGAAACGTAGGTACAGAAATTTCGAAAAATGTTTTAAATTTGACAAAACAATGCCTTTCATTTGATACCCCATTCAAGTAGATGCCCCCCCCCCTTTTGAACCCCCCCCCCTTTTCGACCATTTTCAAAATAGCCATTTTGTCCAATATGGTAATTTTTACATACTTCTCTATATTTTCCATGTAAAATATAGATCTATATCTACAAACGCACATTATATACATTGTGCATGGATAGGTCTGCAATCTTCGGAGATAGGGGGGGGGGGGATGGTACATTTTTCGTCTTTTTTTTAAATATTTCAAAAATTATAAAACCTATGGAAATTTCAAAAACTGTTTTAAAATGGTCAAAACGAAACCTTTCATTTGATTCATCACGTCATTTTTACAGACTTCTCTATATTTTTCCTGTAAAAATATAAGATATAAATCTATAAACGCCACATACATTGTACTTACATGGATCGGTCTACCTACAATATTCGGGAGGGGGGGGGGGGGGGGAATTGTCAATTTTTCGACTTTTTTTGAAATATTTCCAAAAGTATAAACCTACAACAATTTGGAAAACTGTTTTGCTAGGCCATTTGCCCCCTAGGTCTCTTTTGAAATTCCAACATTACAATTTGTACTGAATATATTCATTTTCATTTATTTACACATATATTTTTCATATCAGTAACGGCGCACGAAATGTACCTATCATTGTTTCAAATTTCAAGCTTCTTCAAATTTAGCTGCAGTAGTTACTGGGATATTCAAGAAAGAGCGGGGACGGACAGAGCGAGACGAGGGTTTCGAAACCAATCTCGAAACCCTAAAAAAGACTGCAATTTATTTGACTGGCCGTTATTTATGTTGTATTCGTTTCTTTACAATTTTCTCAGCCATTGCAGACTCTCTTAAATTTTCAGGGCTCCATCCGCTTGCCGTTACATATTTTTCGATTTCTTTTTTGTTCATTATTTATTTAGGTAAGTACTCCTAACATTATGATAATCGGCGAATGATGATGATGATTAGGTAGGTGTACCGTAAGGTACACTAATGATTTGTGATTTTTCCCGAATGCTAGCTCCAAATCCCCCAAGACTAACGTTACTAAAGTAGCCCAGATTAGGTTATGTTACCCTAAACTGCACTCCACTGCAAAAGCCGGCAGAAGGAGGACACCACAGAGATCTATCTTTATTTCGATCTTTATTTCTGATATCTGTGGAGGACACAGATAAGCCATAGGGCAGGCGAGCACATGGTTCTGTTCGTTGCATTAATTATAGGTACAGGTACCTACTTCGCTAATGGAAGAGATCGTTATGTATTGATTTTCGCTTATCGTTTATGGCGGTAGCAGCTGCGAAAGAACAGGGATTACCTTTGTTTGTTAAAATTGAGCTTGAGTTTTGAGCAATAGGATCAATTGAATAAATCCGGCCAAGACCTCTGTGGCGCGGTGGGCGAAGGTCTGCCTGCGACGCAGGAGGTTGTGGGTTCGATTCCCGCCTCGGGACAAATGTGTGTACGATCTGCAGACATTGACAGAGTTCAGGGTGTTCTGGTCGTTTTCTATGTATAAAAAAAAATATCTTTTTGTGTATTGTATTATATTATGTAGGTACCTACTTATATCAGTTATCTAGTAGGTAATAACACAAGCTCTGCTTAGCTTGGGGTTAGATAATGCTGTGTGAATTGTCCAGCTTTATTTATTTATATTCTGTGCTCTATGCATTCTAAGTGCGAGTCAGACGGATGCACGAAGGGTTCCGTACCATTATCTTTAAAAACAACAAAAAATCACGTTTGTTTTATAGGAGCCCCCTTTAATTTTACTTTATTTCTAGGTATTTGTTGTTATAGCGGCAACAGAAATTCATCATCTATGAAAATTTCAACTGTCTAACTATCACGACTCATGAGATTCATTTAGCCTGGTGACAGACAGACAGACTGACGGACAGCATCTTAGTAATAGGGCCCCGTTTTACCCTTTGGGTCCGGCACCCTAAAAAATTAGTCGTAGTAAGACCTTACTAGGTATAGTAATGGGTAGTACTTATAAGTGATGTAGGTTGGTAGGTGCTTAGGTACTAATAGGTATGCAGTAGGTAAGTGATAAGCAGCAGGTACCTACTAGGGGAAGATGGGGAGGATTCGTACACCGGGAGGCTTCGTACACAGGTCATATCTCGACTATCCAACATGCTGAAGCGTTCAAAGTTGTATACGGGACTGCCGCTCATATGTATAGGCAACCCTCCAAAAATGATGCTAGTGCGCTAGCAGACTTTGACAAAAAGAGTTAATATTATGTGTTTTGGCTACTCAAAAGTAATTTTTGGTTTTCCTTGGAAGCATCCGGTCTTCAATAAGTTTTAATAGAATGAGAAAAAAAAATTAAGTCTAG
The DNA here is from genome assembly GCA_946478455.1 of Eupithecia vulgata. Lineage (NCBI taxonomy): Eukaryota > Metazoa > Arthropoda > Insecta > Lepidoptera > Geometridae > Eupithecia > Eupithecia vulgata. The sequence goes on along the minus strand of OX297873.1, from coordinate 9,269,309 downwards.
TTTGTAAATACATGCATAAGATTGTTATAATTAACAATAGTTTAATGTATATACGGTTATTTTTTTATTATGATTTTTTGTGACAGGTTTGATTGACCTTCATACACTTAAATTGTATGTAATTTTTATACTGTACGAATGCACCCCATGGAACTAACAAAAATTAAAATCAAGAATATAATTATTATAAAACTAGGTCAGTAAGATATGCCTAAAAGGTGACTAAAACAGGTGAAATAGCTGAGAAAATAATAAATTCCTAGAAGATACAAATGGTGTTCGAATGTACCCTACGTGTGGGGTGCGTTCGTACAATTCCCACTTTTTCGGAAAATCGTTATAATTTCGCCAAGTTTCTTTGTATCAAATCAAAAAAACGCTGTTATTATAGTCAGATAAGTGGACGATGCAGTAGCATTAGATTTATATTAAATTAGCAGTTAGTTTTTATTTTAGAAGGCTCAGAACAAAAAGCGTACGAAGCCTCCCCACCTTCCCCTACGCTATCGCTATATTAACTGTCACTACTTTTAATGGGAAAAATAGTCATTATTAAAGGGAGCCTAAATGTAGCCTAAGCCTAAATAATACACACATTATATTTCATAATTTATTAATGTTTTAAGTATAGAAAAAAAATTAATCCCTAAAACCATCGAGTTAGATAGTATTCTAACTCGATGCCTAAAACTAAAGGACTTCTGCATCGAAGAATCGTATACTAAGCTTCATAATCGTACATACCAACGTAGTCACAAAGTTTCTACTTTTAAAAAAACCTTGACAACATTATTATCTATCGAATAGGTAGGTAACGTTAACTATTTCTTAGTCGCCTCTATGATCTATCACATTCAAATTAAAGTCTATAATAGTAAGTAGTATTAAGTACTATTCTAAGCATGTTTTCGATCACTGCTGACTCTCCCGTATTTCTCTTTTAATTTCTCGTTGAACTCGGGGTCATCCCAGCCCCAAAGGTGGTGTGTTCCGTCACCGGTGCGGTGTGTACGCTGCTTTATGATCTCAGGGGAAACTGTCTTGAGATCATAGGCTTGGCCGATCTGTGGACGAAAGATTTGCTTTACATTAAATCATCTTATTACCAGCCCGCTAACGTCTGCTTCTGGGCATATGTCTCCTCTTCCATTAAGAGTGCGCCTAATGCAAAAATCAAGCAAATTGTGTATTTTTAAACCCTTACATCTATGGTAACGAACTTAAATATTCTAATTAAAATAATACGATAGGTAGGGGAAGACCCATAGAAGTCGAGTAATCGAATAGAATTTTTATTTTTTACGAATTACATAGCCAGACTACTGTTTTATTTCAGTAATCGTGTAGTTTTTCCATTTAATGCTTAATTTTGAATCATTAATAGAAAAGAAGCAAAAACTTGATTTTTGCACTGACATTGCTTTACTCTGTCCCGCTCCTATGAACGCGATATCTTATGTCTATCCTTTTCACAATTTTTTGCATTAGGCCCGCTCTTAAATACTGAGTTATGCATACGGCTTTATATACGGCGGTATATGTATATCTGTAAATTGTGTTATTTTGTTAACTAGTTATTATCGAAGGTAGACATGTGAACTTTACTGTGACTTATTGAACTTTACTGGACTTTTCTGTTTTATTTGTATCATTATTGAATTGTGTGTCGTGTACGTGACGCGTTGGTTCCGACGGAAGATCAGCGTTGTGATAGCTATGCGTAATGACTATTGCAACATAATTCTGAGTCGGACCTCAGTAAAGAAAAAGTAACATAAAAACATGTAGGTACTTTTTCTTGTGTAATTTAATTTTATAATGTTTATGCTATAGATAAAGATTTTTATTTATAAACCATCTTTATTCAGAAAGAAAATAACAATCAAATAACAAATTTAAATTAAAACTAGTATTTACAATAGAAACAATCAAGCTATCTGCAAACTGTTGCAAACAATCTACAGGTAGCTCAACTGATCCATATTGCCAGCCAGTTGGAAGCGTGCCTAAGACACTGGCTGCATTGCCCCGCTGTATAGCAATGCTGATGCGCTGTGCCAGATACTCACCAGCTTTCGGGTCACGCGTCGCTTCGACCAGACGCTCAGATAATTTTTTGAAAACCCGGAGAGCCTCGGTACCCCACGAACCTAGGGTCTCGACTCCAAGGGGAGCAAATGTGTAGGCTCTGTCGAGACCTGCATATTTGCGCCTCTTGAGATCTTCGGCTAAATCTGCCGCCGCACCAGCCCTACATTTATAAATACAATCCAGAACCGAAGTAGAAACCTACTTGTAAAAGCACCGGGGCGCAATGCGACTCCCACTAAAACGCCTCTACACCAAAACTAGGGGAACAGTAGGTATAGTCTGTCCCCACGAATTTCATGACCGAATGTTTTAGTTGTAATCCGTATCCGCATTCCAAACTCCAGTAAACGATGATCAAATGTCTCATCATCATCAGTCTATATTTTTCCACTGCTGGACTTAGGCCTCCCCTAATGAGCGCATAGCGCCCTGTCTTCAGTTTGCCACATCCAGCATCTGCCAGCAGTCTTTCGCAAATCGTCATCCCACCTGGTCGAAGGGCGTCCTACACTACGTTTGCCGAGTCGCGGTCTTCACTCAAGGACACGTTTACCTCAGCGGTTGACAAAAATGTCTACCTTTTATCATTATTAAGTGTAGTAAAGTAAGGTAAATAAATGGCAATGCTAGGTCAACGAGCAGAGGACATGAATGACGCGTAGGTAACAAAACAACAAAGGAACTTGAATATTTAGTATCTTCACGTGACCATCTTATGACGATGTTTTGAAACTAAGTTGTTTGTTATAGATATACGATTTTCGCTGGATAACTACTCCTATCATATCTTATAAGTCCACTGGATCCCAGGGCGAAGACCTCCAAAAAATCGAAGACCAATTCAAGGAATCGGGCTTTGGACGGGTTGTTGAAGACAAGAGATATTAAAGTCCTTAGTATATAAAGTTTTAGGGCAGTGGGCAGGTCATATGACTCACATAATGTAACATAACCGCTGGTGAGTAAATACTTTCGAGTGGCGACCGCGATGCAACACGACCCTGGGTGTATGGAGACCATCCCCTCTATATAATGGAGCCGGCTTAGGACCCCTATTTTATAACTTGTATAGGGGAGGCCTATGTCCAGCTTTGGTCTTGTGTGAGCTGATATAGTGATGATATGTTTTTTTATTATCTAGTACCTATACACACATAGGCACTGGAATAAAATTACAATCTAGCCACAGCATTGGCTTATGGGTAATTTTTTAAAACTTATTTTTATTAAATAAGTTAAAACTGAAAAAATGGTGATTATGAATTCTAAATAACTTACCAAAGCCATAGCGTCAATGAACATGATGGTAGGAGTGAGCATGTTAAAGAGAGGGTTCTCAGTCGCGCGGTAGTCCCACGGAAATGTGTGATGGTAGTTGTGAAAGCCTTCCACGCAGATCAGCCAGACGCCGATATTCTCCCGCGGGTTCAGGGATCTGGAACAGAAGAGTTAAGAATAGGAGATCTACATCTGTGTCTACGGTCCACAGCTGGAGTCAGGGGGACCTACATGACATGATTCCACCATCCCTCTTAAACTCCAGGACAAGCAGACGCACAGCGCATTACCATCCCTATTGGTGGATATACCGGCCAACCGCACTAAGTGGTTTTCCTCCTTCATCATTCGTACCGCTGGGGTTTGGAACAGGCTCCCTGCTGCTGGTTTTCCGGCTAATTAGAATCTGGGTCTCTTCAAAGTCAAGAGTGAATAGGTATCTTCTAGACTTTTGTGATACGCCTTCCGCGTCCGCTACGTCTTCACTTTTCATCAGGTGATATTGTGGTCAAACGAAGGTGGGCTATCAAAAAAAACCTGATAAAGCGCTTTATTGGCTTTAAGGTACCTGCCTCACGAAAGAAGTTTACCTACTACGCCCAAATAACCACATTATCTTATCAATCTAAATAATCAATTAACCCAACACACACCACATTCGGGTAGACAATGGCTAATTAATAATGCAATTGTCTGTGGATCGCATGGATACAATGCATATTTATGAGGTATTAAGTTGTGTGGATTGAATTATTTCAACGTATAGAGTTTCATGAACATAAAATGTCTTCGCAATTTACCTACTACCAAGGCGTCGATGCCGTTATAAGTTAGTTTGACCCAAAGATTCTAGTATACCTACCTCCGTAGGATCCTAGGATCTTTGGTGAGACCCGATGATCACGCCAGTCAACCAATAAATGCTGTATATAATGAGTTCAAAAACGGAGGAGGTTCTATATTATATTTTTGTTATGCATAGAAAATAATTCCAAATAGGCCCTTTAAAAACATTCCAGAGCGGTAACTGTTTGTAACTTTAAAACAGTGAAAATATATTTATTAAGAGAGGTGTTAGCTATAAGTTTTTTCAAAACAATCACTTTAGATATATACTAAATTATATTAATACTTAACCAACAAAAGACTACTACTTACTATTGATACTAACAAAAGTGCAAATAGGAAAAACTTTTTGCAGTTAACCATGTCAAAAAAATTATGTTGATGTATTAGGTGAATGGGTAGGAGACGTATGTTCAGTGGGTAGTTAAGTTAGTACTCGTAAACTGCTTATAAGACATTAAAATCGGCCGAGTTCCTAAAAAGTTTTACGCCGCCGCGCCGTGCCGTAGCAGCTATAGTCGAGCTACTAGAGATTTTTTTTACAACGCAGCAGAATTAAAGACAGATCAAGTTTATGAATCACAATTCCCACGTACTATCTACGACGTAGCAACTCCGATTGCTATGAGCTACGGCGTAGCATCTCCGATTGCTATGAGCTACGGCGTAGCAACTCCGATTGCTATGATCTACGGCGTAGCAACCACTATTGCTACGAGCTACGGCTTAGCCACTTCAGTAGGGTATATGCAATATGCATAGATTTATTTAATTTTTATACGATTTATAAATGTTATTGCATTACCGAAAAAAATAGGACTCTCATATACAAAAACGCTGCCTTTTTTCTGTGACGTTACCGTTCAGTTTTTCAACTCAAAGTGCTTCTGTTCACTGTTTGTTGCGTTGATTTGTCAATCAAAATAAAATTAGAACCCAATAAAATGATAAAAACCATCATATTTGTTGTTTGTGTGTATTGCCTAATAAATAACCCGCTAAAAGCTTTATGACAATACGGTGAACGGTGACGTCACGTTTAGTAATTTTGCAATGAAGTCGTAAAATATCTACTTTTCAATGATTAAATTTCACAAAGAAGACAAAAATAAATATGCAGATACAATTCTATATCAATAGAGAAAACAATTAAAAATAAATAGGTTTTTTGCAGACACGTGCATAAACCCTATTCTTATGAGCTACGGCGTAGCCACTCCGATTTCTAAGAGTTACGATCTCTTTTTTTTTTTTAGTCTTGATATAGCAGGATTTCGAAGTATTTTATAACTAATAATAATATTTGGATCTTTTGTTTGCGTTGCTCTATTTCGACCCAAGAGCTGTACCACGACCTATATCTATTGATGACATAAATATCCCCCATAACATCAGACACAACTCACTTGTCATAAGGCCTATAACCAAAGTGGTGCGCGAAACTATTGACGCTCCAGACCACGTTGATACCACAGGTGTAGCGAAGGATGGTGGGGATGAAGAAGGCATTGGTCCAGGTCTCTCCCCAGAGGTAGACGGGTAAGACAGTTGGTAGCAGGAAGCAAAGAATTGGCATCATCTTTAGATAGTGCCTGAAAAAACCAATGTGACTAAAATTAATATTATATAATCTGTGGTATCTAGGTACTTTTAGTAGGTACTGGCCGGACAAGATCTTCTGTAATAGTCGATAAAAAAACGGATATTCTAATCTTCATAGAATATAGAATGCGTTGTCTTTTAGGTACCCAAAAAGCTTTATCTTCTAAACTGAAAAAATCCTATAAAAAACATGGGGGAATCAACCTATCTACTTTGTTTGATCCTATAAGGCCTGTGTTCACCAAAAGATGATCGGACAAGTAGGCAGCTTCTTCGGTTAACTTAAAAAATGTGTCAAAAGCGTCAAAACAAATGTTTTAAATTAACCCAATTGTTACTGCAAGTCTTTCAAATATAATCGGTATACTAGCAGCCACATTGGCTATTTTTAGTCGCTAATTATATCAAAACATCTGTCAAAAATGTCAATAAAAATCTAATGAGAATAACTGTTTCATGAAAATGTGCCTTAGAATGGAACATCCTGTTGACAAGGATTCATGTATCCTAGATAGGCTTACGCTAAAGTAAGTATCTACCTACTTTATCGTAAACCTAACTAGGTATCTGATAGACTCACTTCCTCTGGAACATTACAACAGGATCCTCATACAAATCGCTAAGGTCTATCCGCTTCCCACCCTCGATGACCTCAGGGCTCTTCTTGCAGCACAGCCAGCCCATGTGAGAAAAGAACAGTCCACGTTCAGCGTTGTGAGGGTCTGCATCAGTGTCAGCATACTTGTGGTGCGTTCGGTGGTCTCGCGCCCATTCGAAGATGCTATCCTAGTGACCATAGAATTAGCGTGTTAAAAGGAGGATGCATGCAAAATGAAGGCAATATAAACTTTTTGGAAAAAAGAATTTTTATTATTGAAAAAAGAAAGAACCCTTAAAGACACTCGGTCTCTTTTTTCATTGCTTTATACTGTAGTACTTACGGTTGCTTTTCAATGAAAAAAAAAATTTGTCCCGCTTACTACTTTAGAGTAAATCCAATATCTACCTTACCCCTTCAAATATATTTATCAACCTTAATTCCCTAAATTTGTTAGGATATAATTAAAACAGGAAGGTAGGGACTTAACAAGGCGCTATTTCTCCGACATCAATAGATAAATTAGCAAAGTTAATTTATGATTCCACAAAGGATTCGATACAAAAATGTTACAAAAGCGTGAGAAATAAAGAAGCTGAAAGATGATTGATGAAAATATCCAGCCGCAGCTGCCAAGAAAATTAATTTTCCTCGTGAAAATTGCTATTTGAAAGATCACTGTAGATGTAAAATGTCGCTATTCTAGCTCATTATTCGCCCATTATAATATTTTTCCTTTGACCTCATTCGTCTTTTGTAATTAAAAGTAACATTTTGAGAGGAAATGCGTAGGCAGGCATTTTAAATTATGATGACACGCAACTGAGGCATGTACCACCTTATACCATCACCTACTTACTAAAAGAATATTCAAAATAGGACCAGTACTTCCAGATAATCACTCACTCTCAAACTAAAATAAAATAAACAAACATTTGGCTCGCTTCAATATTATGTGTAAAGGCTTCATTTTGCCACACCGTTGTCAAACTGCAGGAGTAGGCCCTGCGGTGGCTAGCCTTCCTCTCAGTCTACGTACTTTAATCAAAACCTTCAAACATGATACGAATGGCTAAGTCATCATCATCATTAGCCTATATTCGTCCACAAACAAACAAAAGTCGCGGTCTCCACTCAGGAACACGTTTACCCTAGCGGTTGTCGGTTCTTTTTGAAATATGGCCAACCTTACTGCCACTTCAGCTTGCTAATCCTTTGAGCTATGTCGGTAACCTTAGTTCTCTGTCGGATGTATTCGTTGCGAATCCTATCCTTCAGAGAAACTCGAGCATCCGAGCAAATGCTAAGTGTAAGGTCAAATTACCTGGAATCCCATGGTCTGCCATAGCATAAGAAGAGTTCTAAGAGGGGTCTTTGCTTTGTAGCATCTGTGGGTCCAAAGGCGGTGAGAGCCGGCGCCGATGCCGATCGCACACATCAAGTGAACGGCGAATGCTAGAAATAATAAATACCTAACAATAATAATGCTGGACAATTCACACACCATTACCTAGCCCCAAGCTAAGCAGGGCTTGTGTTATGGGTACTAGATAACTGATATACATTATTTAATACAATACATAGATAGATATTTTTTTACTATACATACATAGTAAACAACCAGAACACCCTGAACAAATGTCTGCAGATTGTACAAAACATTTATCCCGAGACGGGAATCGAACCCGCAACCTCATGGGTCGCAGGCAGATCTTCGGCCACAGTGCCACAGAGGCCGTCAATAATAAAAAACAATACCAACATAATAAACATTTTTAGTATTTCTACGGTTTATTCTGCAGATATTCTTGATGCTTTTTGTTGGGTCTGTTATGGTTTATGATCTTACGTTTATGTCTATTGATAAAAATCCTCCATACAAAAACGTTTCGATAACATGTAAGTTAATTAACTTGTGATAACACAATTGAGATTTTCTCGGAAGCATTGTAAAGGTTTGCCTTCAGAAATTTTTGCCTTTAGAAGAGAAGAAACTTCACTTAGCATTATCTAGCCCCAGGCAAAGCTTGTGTTAAGGGTACTAGATAACTGATATTCATAATACAATACATTCCATCGATAGTTTTTTTTTTATTATAGAAAACGACCAGAACACCCGGAACAAATACCTGCAGATCGTAGTTAAATGGGTACATTGTGGCCCGTATTATGAAACCATGGTCACTCATCGATCTATGCTTTTTGCATTTTTACCATTTTCTATGGTAAAAACCTTTACTCAAGCATAGATCGGTGAGTGAGCAAGATTTTCTAAAACAGGCCTTAGATACCTATGTTTTAAAATTGTTGTACATGATAGCTATCAGATTGGGTCACAAGACCTACTTACCAAAAACATTAGTCTGCCATTTAGCCGAAGTGAACACCAGATACAATCCGTAAACCGAACCAATATGGAGGAAGAGGAACCAGAAGATATTGAACCAGACCAGCTCGTGCTTCCTCGGAGTCGCCTTCTTGAGGACTGACACGTCCTTGTCCAAGCCAAGGTCTGAGGTCTGTCCGTCGGTTTCGAAGAGCACCCCGCTGACAACCGGGTCCACTTGAGGAGGCATCTAGACGAAAATGTGTCAATATTAAAGTTTGTATGGACAATTGTGACTATAAATAATGTGTTTTCTTGCAAGACAAATTTCACACAGTATCTAGCCCAAAGCTAAGCAGAGATTGTGTTATGGGTACCAGATAACTGATATACATAATATAATATATTACATAGATAAATACTTTTTATTATCAAACAGAAACTGCTGCGTCACAGACCACCTTTGCCCACCGCGCCACAGCGTTACAGAGGTCGTCAAAGTCAGTGTCATTAATTTCAGTATTTGGACTATGATAGTTCTTCTGAGATTTGGACACTATATTCTCTATTATATATTTTTTTTGCTCCGACTCCCAAACAAACAAACTAAGATAAGGGTTTCTTGGTCTTTACTTTAAAAAAATTTAAGTGGCCAAAAAGTAAAAGTGATCACTTTATATTATTGTTACGTGACCAAGAGTCCTGTAAGGCTTAAAGAATTTAAAGCTACAATATTGTGCTTTATATTCTTTAATATTGTAATGTAATAATTTTGATATCTACACTAATTATGTAAAGATTAAACATTTTTATTTTTGTGTGTAACGAATGAAACTTTAAAACAACCTGACTGATTTCAAAATTCTTTTGCCGTTAGAAAGCTACATTATCTGTGTTATCATCACTGACTAACCTATGCTGAATGGAATATACCCGTGCGAAGCTGGGGCGGACCGAAACCAAAAATAAAAACTGTAGTTGATTTTTAAGCATTATGTATATTAAAATAAGAATATTTAATTAAACATTTTTACATTGCATTATCTACTAGAAATCGAATCTTCATGCCTAACTCATCTATACTAATATTATAAAAAGGAAAGATTTGTTTTTTTTTTAATTGAATAGGCTCCGAAACTACTAAACCGATTTCAAAAAATATTTCACCATTAGAATCTATCCTACATTATTCCTGATGAACATAGGCTATAGAATATACCTACCCGTGCGAAAGTGGGGCGGACCGTTAGTAACATTATAATAGACCATAGTATTTCTGTAATTACAAATATCTAGCTAAATTAACCCAAGAGCTGGTTATTATCTGGCACAGCGCATCAGCATTGCCATACAGCGGGGCAATGCAGCCAGTGTCTTGGGCACGCTTCCGACTGGTATTGATATGGATCAGTTGAGCTACCTGTAGATTGTTTGCAACAATTTGCAGATAGATCAATTGTTTCTATTGTAAATACTAGTATTAATTTAATTCTATTATTTGATTGTAATTTTCTTTCTCAATAAAGACATTATTGCTAAATTAATTAAACCTAGACATTCATACGCCTCTAGGTAGGTAAGATACAGTGAATCCATTACCAACTTATCGTGAAAACTGACATTACACCTGACAACTGTTCAAACAATAAATTTATATATTTTCAAAGGGGATGTGGATGCTCGCACATGACGGAGTAAACTGGCGTACAAAACTGTAGGCCAAGAAATGGCTTCATTTTCAATTTTCTAAGCATAAAGGTAAAAATTTATATAATCTTTTCGAACAACTGTTGTGCTTGCCACTAGCCAGGATCATAAGAATAGATGCCAGGATGCTGTATAACCTGTATTTTATTGAAGTTTATCCTTGGTAAAAAATCTTAATGAATTTTTGGATACCATAATGAATAATTCCTAAAAAAGGAAAAAAGTATGCAGTTTTTATTTTCTTATAAATTGAGCTTTTGACTCCTTTCACTCTTTTCTCTAACACCTACAGTTTCAGATTTGGCGTGTGAATGCAGAGTATGCTTTTTATTTCTCGCTTTAAAAAATCAAAGAAAACTACACACATTTTATTGAATGACGTCTCCTAATATATTAAAACATGCACGAGACCGAATAATTTTCCCAAGCCCACATTTCATAAACCCATAAAATTTTATAGTTATTAGAATACCTCGGTATATTTCCAATTATGTAGAGTGCTCTACAAGGTTCACAGATTAATAATCTCAGTGGAAACATAATTAGAATTTCTAATGAATTGATAAAGAGGATACCGAGGTTTTTATACTCACGCAAGTTTGAAACTCTGATAATAAATAATATCTGCAAGCCGTAATAAATTGAGGCTTATTGCCACGCAGTTTAGGCTGGGTTTCACAGCAAGTTTATGTGACACGAAATTTATTGAACTGGTGGTAGTAAAGTCCATAAACAAGAGGCCTTAACTTTGAGAAAGACATTAGATTATTATGTAACTCACCTCAAAGGGCTGAGATGAAAATTTGAGTTTCAGTAGGTAATCAAAGTACCTATGTATGTTCTTAGGGTATTAGGTTTGATGGTGGCTCAAAAGTGCTTAGGTACATGTAAGGGTCTCTTGACTTGACACTAATGTACTAAAATAGAACGAGGAAATACAAATTTCTATAATTATTATTACTACTATTTAACTGGTATTTATTTCGTTTATTTGCCTGTATTTCCTGACGTTTCGACAGATTTACACACTGTCGTGGACATGTCAGGGATGTCAGTCATCCCGTGACCACGACCAGTTAAATAGTACTATTAGGTATATGTACATATTAATTATGTGTTCAGAACTCGTAAAATATTTATATCTCTGTAATATTTTTGTTATCAATATAATAATAAATACAAAAAAATGGGGTAACTTTTATTTTAGCTCACTTCAAGACATTCAAGACATGCTCAAAGGTAACCTTTAGTAACTTAACGTTTCAAAAGAATATCCTCTTACTTATAAATCTGTCCACTTTAAGTAACACTTTTTCTTTTGACATAAATCAGAGCAAAAAGTAAAATTTCAAAGTTTAGAGAGGTTTACAGGTAAGATGTAAAGTAATTTTCTAATAAAATTGTCTATCTAGAACTTACCTTGATTACGTACCACTTTCACTGGTACTTCTTATACGAATTAATATAATTTGGTCAGTCACTCGTATTTATAGAGACGGCAACAATAGAATTTAACATTTAAATTAACGAGAAGTGGACCAAATAAAGTACTTTCTGATACACACATAAACTTACATAGGTACTTCATTTGAAGAATTCATTGTATTTATGTTAAAACTAATAAGTAGGTACATACAAAAGTTCAATGTATTCCTCATATCAAATTCAGTAGATAGTTTTGCCTTTTATTTTTGAGTTTCACATATCGATCAAGGCGTTCGATCGAAGGTACCTATGTAAATTATATATTATTAATACTTAAAATCTTATTTGGTCAAATATCAATAACGTTTATTTCTTTAGGCTTACAAAATAATCACTTAGACAAGTAAAATTTTAACTACTTATAAACTTTTTTTTTTTTTTCTGTAAACAGGTTTATAATTTGTAATGATTACCAAATAAGAAACAAGGAGTTTGATTTTGTCCACTTCAACGATATAATGAAGTTGCAGTCTGAAAAATAGGCGTAAGTAATTGTGGTAGTATTTGGTTTTCCTTAACACAAGCACGTCCACTGCTTAGCATGCTTTCCAAAGGATCAACTGTCATCACATCATCAACATCAGCGCAGTAATTATCCTTACATTTCGCTCTTCTCAAATGGAACCATAAATTTTAACATTTGTGTTGTTGTACTGACCAGTGTTAAACAGGCTAAAGGTTTCTTCGTCGCTTCTTTACTTTAGTCTACATACCGGAGCAAAAGAAATATTTTTCTTTATTATAAACTTTATTTCCGTATCACTGTTTTATTTTAGGAGTTTGACCATTTCTAAGTGTACAATTTTGTATTTATGTAAATTAACAAAAAGTATTAAAAATATTTTTTTTTTCGTTTGAAGTTACGTTTCATAATGTGCCATTCGTATCGAACATGATACATAATGCCACGCCGTGTGCTGAAATCCGGCTTGTTGCTCGCTGTAAGCGCTTTTTTCCGCGTAATGTCTGCAAGAACACTCGCTGTGTAACACTATAGGTACTTACGTTCCGTAACGCCCGTCAGTACCCACCTTAATAATTTCATGGCCCAAGACTCACAATATGGTCTCTTGGCTTATGGGTTTTTGATTGAAAAACATTAATTAGAAACGTACAAAAACTTAAGGTTTTTGTTATAGTGCTTACCCGCACTCTTGGCATCTCTAAGAAGTGAAATAAGTTCCCAAAAATTTTCGACTTCGGCGGGACTCGAACCCGCGCCCCACCCTTAGTACGGGTGTGCTCTAACCAACTAAGCCACGAAGTCTGTCGGTTTTCGTCGAAAATCTTTGGGACCTCTTACTGACTGTAGCGTCGGTGACTCCTACAGAGTTACAAAAACTTATTTATTCTCTTCTATTACGCAGCACAAATTGCAAGAACACTCAGTTACAATTACAACCTCAAGATCGAGTAAAGTGCTGCCAATTAGTATCATATTTACAAGTGACATTTTTATTCCAACATGGTCCATGGTCCTAGTGCGCCGGCGGCGGCGTGCCCTTCCGGGTCGCATCGCCGAAGCTGGACAATGAATGCGTGAACCCGTAATTATGTAGGTTCATTTAGGTAAGTATACTAGGTTACTTATCTATAGGTTTCTCTATTTTTATCCTCTACCCTCTCGATTCCATTAGCAGGGTGCTACAAAACCGTTCGAGCAGGACGCAAGCAAAGCTAAGCTAAATGTAGGTACCTAAGCTCTAATGTAAGTACTCTCTACACTCAACTTTAAACGCATTAACTTTTTTACCTTAGGTAACTTGTTTTCTTACCTCTTAGACAATTCTAAGAGGTAAGAAAACAAGTTACCTAAGGTATAAGACCAATACCTGTATGCATAAAATCACAATTAATGATATAAGATGTAAATTGTTTTTTTACCTCTTAGAATTGTCAAAGACTAAGAAAGCAAGACGCAAATAACTAAAATTCTGACTGATCTCAAATCAACAAGTAATGTAAATTGCGTAACAAAAAACCCGGTCAGAGTGAATTTTAGGTTAAGTATGGGCTGTATGTTTTCAAACATTTGGCTACAACAATTTGGCTAAGGAGTCTTAGTGGGTGCACAATTATGCCTCAAAATCCTGTCAGGCGTAACAATTATTATGGGTTTTCTCTTGTTAGATTGATAACTTTATTTTGATACTTCATGTTTATAGAATGTATAAGTATTATAAATGCGAAAGTTTAGATGGATGGATGGATAGATGGATGTTTGTTGCTCAAACACGCCAGAATGGCTGAACGGATCTGGATGAAATTTGGCACAGAGATAGATTATAGTCTGAAATAGCATTATATTTTATCCCGGAATTCCCGTTCCCGTGGGAATTCAATGAAAGGGAGGCGCTGCTAGCAAATAATAATAAAAACCAATTTTTTCGGGTTTTCAAAAAATTATCTGAGCTTCTTGTCGAAGCGACGCGTGACCCGAGAGCTGGTGAGTATCTGGCACAGCGCATCAGCATTGCTATACAGCGGGGCAATGCAGCCAGTGTCTTAGGCACGCTTCCAACTGGTATTGATATGGATCAGTTGAGCTACCTGTAGATTGTTTGCAACAGTTTGCAGATAGCTTAATTGTTTCTATTGTAAATACTAGTTTTAATTTAAATTTGTTATTTGATTGTTATTTTCTTTCTGAATAAAGATATAAGTAATGTATATTAAAATCAATAAGATTAAGTTTAGATACAATCAAAGATACTCTTTTTTGTAGCTCATGATACCAACAAAGAAGCTTCTACGTATTTACGTATCTACTGTAGTAACGTCAGGCAATCTAACTATGACAACTCATGGTAGACGTACAGTAATATCAACGACACCCGTACGATATTTCACGTAGGTATCACAACATTTCCTGTGTATCGAACGCAAAGCACTGCCAGAGGTCGATGGGACGGAAATTAATCGTAGGCATCCCGCAACCTAGCAGGCAACACCGACACTCTCGGAAATACAAATTGTTGCCACAAATAACTCGAATTCATCTCGCTGGCACTTCAAATATTTATGACGGTAGATTGCTAGGTAGAGTCGAGATTAGTGGAAGAGTCATATTAATTTTTTTTATCAGATTTTACAATAATTTGAAGTCTAAATCGAATCAAATTTTGATAATCAATGAAATGAGGAAAGGACAGGAGTAATTACTTTATTCGTCAACTTGTTATGATGCTTAAAGATTCTTAAATTAATAAACATTTGTATTGTATTGTATTCTTTATTAATCAAAAACTTATACTATTCTTATTTATAAGACTCTATAAACCATAGGTTTGTCTAGTGTCTCCAGTTACACCGTGTTGTTACACATTTGACAAAAAGTTTTCTATACTAAATATAACTATTATCATAAACAAACTAAATCTAAGTAAGTAGATACCTTTATTTATGGGTATTTCATGGGTATAAGATTTAATACTTGCTCCACATGAATTAATCTGACAATAGAGCATGGCTTTAATCTAGCAAACACAGTATCTTAATTGGGATTAATACAATTTGGTTTAAGTTTGTTTACAATAGAAAATACGACAACTAATTTACAGAATAAACTTCGTTATAACTACATGGTAGCCTATTCCCAGCAGTGGGACACCACAGGTTTGTTCACCTGTACAATGTTTTTTTTCTAACAATACTTAGGTACAGAGATGAAGATTTTTATTAGCCAAAAACATGTGTAAAGTAACATAAAAGGTAGTTCATATAAGTACTAACTGTTCTGTGGTAAACCATGGAACGATAAAGCCATGTTGCTGTTACATAAAACTACTGATCTCTAAAGTGGAAAGATTGGTTTGTTTGAATTGAATAGGCTCCGGAACTACTGGACCGATTTGGAAAATTCTTTCGCCATTAGAATCCTGATGAACATAGGCTACCTATAGACAATAAATGTGCGAAGCCGGGGCCGACCGCTAGTGTATAATATGATTGTTATAAAAAACTGACACTTAACGGACTTCGAATCCCTTAGTTTTAATATAACATTTATGAAACCACATCGGAATCATCTTTCATCCAACTACAACAGAATCATCCAAATTGATCCCTAAATGACGGAGAAATCGCACTTACATAAAAAATATACTTTCATAAAGCCTTTTGAGAAGAACATAGAAAAATCTTTTTTCAAATTTTTAAATAAGTACGAAAATGAAAAAACCGGCCAAGTGCTCTAAAAACGGCAAAGAAATCACGTTTGTTGTATGGGAGCCCAAATCAAATATTGCTTTTATTCTGTTTTTTTGTATAAGTTGTATATAAAGAATTAAAATATAGAGAAAAAATATAGAAACAACAGAAATACATAAATTGTGAAAATTTCAACAGTCTTAACTATCACGGTTCATGAGATACAGCCTGGTGATAGACGGACAGACAAACAGACGGACAAACAGGGTCGGTCAGGTTGGTAATAGCTTTACCTTTTGGGTACAGAACCCTAAAAAGATCCCCTATGGCTGCTGTAGATAAGATAGGAATCAAACGGTTTTACTAAGAGAGAAAACATAAATTATTTTTGCCTCGAGCTTCCCGAAGCTATAGTTCGACTCTCGATGCCAAACGTCAGTTTCAGGCCGTTGTTGTTTAGAGATTTGTTTAGCCGTTTCGAACATTAGACGTCATAGGTAATTTGTGGCTTCGAGATATACAGAACATTTATACAACACATGGAATCGCCGAACAAGGCAGGCGGCTTGTTTCGGCAATAGGTACGTGAGACTTGAAATAGGTGGAGCATACAACCTGATACTTATGTCTCGCGTTTTTTTGAGGTGTATTTTAGCTTTGTTCCCGTAGTTTGTTCCATCTTCTTGCTCTTTGTAGGTACAGTTGTGTTTATCTGTCGAGTCTGTGATGATTATCTGTATCTGTCCCACGTATTTTTGAGGTGTATTTTAGCTTTGTTTCCGTAGTTTGTTTCATCTTCTTGCTCTTTGTAGGTACAGTTGTGTTTATCCGTTACCGGTCAATCAATTCTGTAATTCTTTATAGTACACAAAAATAATACATAATAAGAACTTATCTAATAGGTTATGTACAATGTCGAAAGGTTTATTTCTCTTTCAGTTTACTAAAAATCGTTAATCTCTCAGTATATATCCTTTACCTAGAAGTAAAGTACCTACCTAGGTATTTACTAATAAAAGCCATGTTATGGTGTGTTTATTACAACATGACGACCTCTATGGCGCGGTGGGCGAAGGTCCGCCTGCAACGCAGGAGGTTGCGGGTTCGATTCCCGCCTTGGGACAAATATTTGTACGATCTGCAGGTATGTTTCGGGTGTTCTGGTCGTTTTCTATGTATGTATATAAAAAATATCTATCTATGTATTGTATTGTATTATGTATATCAGTTACCTATCTAGTATCCATAACACAAGCTCTGCCTAGCTTGGGGCTAGATAATGCTGCGTGAATTGTCCAGCATTATTTATTTATTTACTGATAAAAGCCATGTTATGGTGTGTTAAAGAAACATATATTATTATTTAACAGCAAAAAATAATTCCAACTAATATTCTTACATCTATTTTCTAAAAATCTAAGCCATCACCAGAAGGCAGAGTGCCCAGAATGCTGGCAGTATTGCCACGTTGAATGGCAATGCTAATTCATTGACCGAAATAAAAACCAGCATTTATGGTGTGTTTATTACACCATTACAAATTAACACATTACGAAATTATGACACAACATAATACCTAGTTGTTTCTATATGTGAATCAATATTTCAGAGCGGATTTTCCATGCTGTCAATGCTGACATTGTGCAAAATTGTTCCCTAAATTCATTGTCAAAGTAGAAAACATCCACCGATCCAGAAATACCAATAATTTCCAAAGCAGATACACAAATGACATCAAAGTATTCATCCACCCCAGTAGGTAGGCTCTTGTAAGTGGACGTATTAAGGGAAGGTAGGGGAGCTTAAATAATAATGAGGAAGGGTGATCCCGAAAAGTTGAACTCACCTCTTTACACTTGATTAAATAACTTTGCAATTAAGTGCGTAATAATTTATGCCCCCAAGGTCTCACAATAAATTAATTAAAGCAAAAATTTGAAACATTTCTTTGCTTTGACTTTTGCTTGCTTTGCTCTTGTTTTATTTTTTTATGTAGGTACACACAGTTGATGTTGAGATTTGTCTAATGTTGCAGGTATGACATGCAAATGAATGTTTCATGTTACTAAAGCTGCTCGTGGCTTCGTACACGACGTTTATGGTTATTTTTATGCCATGGAAACTGAATTATGAGATAAAAAGTAACATATGTTACTTTCCATCCTTTCAACATCAAAATCAAGTTGATTGATTGCTTAGTTAGGGCGCAAAGGAGCAACAAACAAACACACTTTCGCATTTATGATATTAATATAGATTATCGCTACTGAAAATTTAATTTGAATTGTATTGGTTAGTCACATAGGCAAAAAAATAAAGTAAGTTACAGGCCTTAGACCGACAAAGATTTTTTAAATGGTATAAGTTATTTTTTTATATTTTTCTATGTTATAGGAAGATATGCACCGACAAGCTGAAGACAGGGCGCTATGGAGCTCATTAGGGGAGGCATAAGTCCAGCAGTGGACTGATATAGGCTGGTGATGATGATGATGATGCACCGACATCTTCCTTATTCTTTGCATATGCAAAGAATAACAAAATTTTAAAAATAATATTATTATTATCGCCGAAGTGCCGTGCTGACTTCCCTCTAGGTTGCTCGTAGCATATATCAAATACGAATCTATGGTTATTAGAAGTAGATAAGATAAGTAGAAGAGATTAAAATCATTTATAACGGGATATTTACCATGATTCTATATTATATCCAATATTTCGAGATTTTTTCCAATATTTCGGCACAGTTTCATGCGCCATGATCACGGAATTAAGAAACGGAAGAACATGGCGCGTGAAACAGTGCCGAAATATTGGAAAGCTCAAAAATCCAATTGTGGTAAATATCCCGTTATAAATGACTTTAAACTAGATTATACTAGACTAGACTAGATAATACTAGACTAGTGTTAATAACCATGATAGTTTTAAAAGTAGAAGAGATTCTGCCCACGTTTATTGTTCCCTGAGTCCGCGCAAACTCATACACATGTGAGTTGAATGAATGGCGCAGCTTCCGGTTGGGCAACTGGGGCGTGAAACGGAGATTTTATACCGAGCTTCTGCTGAGAACACTCAGATTTTTCCATCCCGATAGCTATGTTAATGTGCTTTCATCGGCTGTGTAGTTAAATATAGACTGAACTTACGTAGGTAGATAAGGAACTCTTTTTATAGGGCGGTAGAGCTTAAGATTGTGGAGTTTAAGTAAAGACAGATTTGTTCTCTTGGCGATACCTAGTTTGCTTTCTTAGGTAAGTCATATTATATAAAATCGTATGCTTGCTTTAGTGGGTACCTACCTACTACCAAATCTAGGATTTTAAATAGTAGTATCTAGGTACAAATAAAACGGCAAATGCGAGTCGGCTTCGCGCAACAAGGGTTCCGTATACATATATAGGTATTATATAATATCATGATTCTAGGTCAACGGGAAGTAGGTACCTACATTATAGGTTTTGATCCATGGCGAGAGCCAAAATTTTTGCGAGAAGCTGTTTACCTATTTATTATTATTATAAAATGTTGATAAGGTATCATGGGATTTTATTTTACCTAAGTAATTCTTATTTAACACCATGTAGCGGCGGTAGCGAGTTTTCTGTTTATTCAGGTATGATAGTTTTCTGAAATTTTATAATAATAGGTATTAGATTTTTTTTTTCTCGAAGCAAGAACTGAGAGTCTAACAGTTCCATGGACCAAGACGAAGATATCCGCATCCGATGATGTACCGCCAGGCTGGGCAGTGAATGCGTTAAATTCTGCGATAGTAGAATTTACCCTCTTGATATAACTTACATTACTAAAGAAATGAATGATGTAGGTAACAGTGGCCTATCAGCTTTCGGATGGGTGCCGTCAATACGGCGAACGATTCCGATAAAACGATTTCATTTTTCACACCAATACCCAAATTTTTCATTGAAACTATGTTTTCGTTAGTAAATTTTTACGACAATTCAAATTGAATGACTTTCTGGATTTTATTTAAATAAATTATGCATGATGCCTACCGTTGTTTTATCGAAAGCGAAGTTGAATAACTTATAAAGTTAACAATGAATAGAATTATACTTAAGCATGTTTAAGTATATCTACTTGGTTACTAACAAGGAATAGGCACGAATTCTTAAAATTTTAGTAGTCACTAGCTGCGTACTTTCTATATTCTAAGTAGCCAACCTAAGTTAGACTATGTTCTAAATGTACGCAAATTTTGTTCAGTAATTATTGAGGGAAAAAAAATCCGCCCAACTCTTCCTGTGGGTGTCGTAAGAGGCGACTAAGGGACGTATGACGTAGCAGCGCCTCTTGCAGAATAGATCTACCACCGAACTGCGGTACCCAACCCGCGTGCCCAGCGTGGGGATTATGAAATATAAATTCTCACATTCTAAAACTAATAAAAGGTTTTCTTTTGAACTCACAATCAAAAGTACAAATACTAGAGTTAGCAATGTGGTTCAATTGTGGAGAGATGGGTTCCATTCTTGAAAAGCGATTGGTCCACCCACGCAAGTCAGATACTGTGTAGGTACTGTCGTGTTGAAAATTGTAGTCAGGTTTTTAAAACTCCTGGCACGTTGACATAATTTGTCTGTCTAGCCTTGTGGATAGGTCAGGGAGGTAAGTTAATTCTATTATATTTTGGCGACCTCTGTGGCGCGGTGGGCGAAGATCCGCCTGCGACGCAGGAGGTTGCGGGTTCGATTCCCGCCTTGGGACAAATATTTGTACGATCTGCAGGTATTTGTTTCGGGTGTTCTGGTAGTTTTCTACGTATAATAAAATATCTATTTATGTAAGAATGTATTATATTATGTATATCAGTTATCTAGTACCCATAACACATGCTCTGCTGAGCTACGGGCTAAAGTTGTGTGAATTGTCAAGCTATTTCATAAAAAAAAAAAAAAAATGTTAGTCAACTTGAGGGCATGTCCTGGTAAAACATTTCACAGGCCCGGGGAAATATGTGCTGATAGAGA
Source organism: Eupithecia vulgata (assembly GCA_946478455.1). NCBI lineage: Eukaryota > Metazoa > Arthropoda > Insecta > Lepidoptera > Geometridae > Eupithecia > Eupithecia vulgata. The sequence continues at coordinate 9,248,233 of OX297873.1, read as the reverse complement.
AGTCATGGTGAGATTCCCAGAACAGTAAAGTAAATGAAAGTAAGAGAAATACAAAACTAAAAAAAGCAGCAACAATAAACTCCGTAACAAATAGCTAGGCAATACAGTATAAGTCGTTGACCGATCTCCTTAACGAAATCATAGTAGGATACAACTAAACTTTTTTTCCTTTTTTAGGGCCATTCAATTCTCTGGAAAATTAATAATATCACGCTTAATATTATAGACTCATGTTATTTTGAATTTTAAACGTTTCATTATAGTTATTCTGGTATTTTAGAACATTAAAATACGTGAATTCATTGAAATCGTACAAGTCACTAATTATTCCGGATATCAATTTTTGGGGTTATGACTTGTGATGTTTGACTTTTGCTTTCTATTACGTTTTTACCACGATACTTAAGTAACACTGGTATCGCTTTAGGTATGTATGGAAAGCGACAAAATAGCATGCAATGCATTTTGCGATTTCGTGAAGGTTGACATGAACGTCCTGTATTGCCACCTCATTTAGCAATTAGTCCTCTATTTGAAATGCTTAGACTTTGTTGATGGTAGCAGTTTTGGTCGCGACGATACCTTCGAAAACCACAACCATTTATTTCCAATTGAATTTTACCGTTTTGTTAAAAGCGATTTGTTATTTTGGGACTTGGGAATTGGATTTATTATCCGTTTTGTTATTCTACACGCAATTTAATTCATGAGAAAACTTAGTATGTGCTGACGAAAACTCGCTGCTTCTTCTATGTAGGTAAGTGTGATTTGATTAGTTAATTCATTCCATCCAAAGGTTGCCTGGAAGAGATCGCTTCTCAGCGATAAGGCCGCCCATTGTACTTGTCTCATGTAAATGTTTTTTTGTAATGTTCTTTTCTGGTGTACAATAAAGCATTTTTGTATTTGTATTTGTATTCATTCATTTTTATTTATGTACCATCTAACTTATCTTTCACTGTGGTTTTTCTTCCTTATCTAATTTGCGCTAATTTAACTAGTATGTATTTTATACTATCCTAACCTAAACAGCCTATAATGGTCCACTGCTGGACGCAGGCCTCCCCTTGATTTTTTTATATCTCATTGAGGTAATGCCCATAATCCCCACGCAAGGCATGCGGGTGGGGATCACAGTTTGGTGGTACATTATATACTGCAAGAGGCGCTGCTGCCCGCCTCCCGGTATATGTCCCTTAGTCGTCTCTTACGACATCCACGGGAAGAGTTGGGACGGTGCACACTTATATTATAAACTAGAGTATATTATTATAAATGCAAAAGTTTAGATGGATGGATGGATAGATGTATGTTTGTTGCTCAATCACGCCAGAACGGCTGAACGGATCTAGATGAAATTTGGCACAGAGATAGATTATAGTCAGAAATAGCATATAGGATATATCTTATCCCAGAATTCCCACGGGAACGGGAATTACGCGGGTGAAACCGCGAAGCACTGCTAGTCTGCTAATAATTTCGAGCTCCGCTAAACTAAACAGTTTCATTGCAGGAAGAGAGTTTTACTTAACTTAAATATTTGTATACGCTTCTACAACAAGACTCCTAGTGAGTTGCAAAATCTATCAGTAAATAAATTCAAACAAATTGGCAAAATCTTTCTGTGCAAAAAGGCTTACTACAAAATATCAGATTATCTAGAACATAAAAAAGCTTGGGACGGGCTTTGCTCCAACTCGAAAAATAACAACTAACAGGCTAAATAAAGTGTCATAATAATAATAAATTCTTTATTTTCAGACACGAGATCCATAAGATTTAAATATAATTCTAAAGGTTTCTTTGTCGCTTCTTTACTTTAGTTTACATACCGAAGCTGAAGCGACCGAAATAAAAAATATCACTTTATTTCCGTAGAATTTGACCTTTTCTAAGTGTACATTTTTGTATTTATGGAAATAAAGACTTTTTGATTTGATTTGACTTGGAGGTTAAATACCCAATATTTCGGCCTGTTTTCAGAATTCCAATCAGTTTGCCATGGCTGTCAATGCTCACTCTGAATCCAATCTAAACTATAATAGAGTAGAGTTTAATCTCGCACAGTATATCTAGAATATTCATTGTCCTCTCCTATCAACATTACGCTGATAACAAAGAGCGGTCCAGGCACGAAATCAATTTAGCAAAGATTATAGTAAATGCGGAACAGAGTCGCAAAATCTTTGTTTGTTTTGGAGCTTTTGTTTTGGAGGTTGGAAACACTTTTTTGTCACGGAATATATAAGCTCTATTGGCTTTGTACATGATTAGGCCTTAAAAATAGGAGTGAAACATGGTATTCATAACAAACATTTACTATTTACTAATCTTTAATAAATAACAAAAAAAATTACGATAAAATAATATGATTAAATTAAAGCTAGTGGTTACAATCAATTAAAACAATTGAGCTAACTGCAGACTGTTGCAAACAATCTCCAGGTAGCTCATAATACTTAACTACTGAAATACAAAATATATAGTATTTACTTTGCTATTTAAATCGTACTTAAGAAGAAAATTAAGACCTTATAAGTTGAGGATTCTTTGTACGTAGGCACATTCAAAATTCTGTTTTACTTGTTGGTTTCAAAACAAAGGAATATTTTCTATTAGTAGAACTTCTTTTCTTCAACATTTCTGGTACTTACTTGCCATAGGCCTCCAGTTAACAGATAATCAGCCTATATTAGTCCACTGCTGGACATAAGCCTTCCCTAATGAGCGCCATAACATAATATAGGCTGATGATAATGATACAGGTAATAGGGCTTAATCCAATCAAGGCTTGATCTGTCGATGCAGGACGATGACGTAATATGATGTAGGCCTATGTCCAACAGTTGACTAGTATAGGCTGATGATGATGATGAATAGTATGTGCCAATTACATAGAAACACTCGAAAAACATAAACTAGGTACGCTCAGCCAAAAAAACAGAAAAGCCAGAAAACAGCCTTTATTTCTATGGATTTTGTTCTTTGGACTTCTTAAACAATAGTGAAGATTCTGATTAACTTTGACACAGTGACAGAGGACAGACTATAGCATACTTCCAAAACTATTAACTCAACTTCAACTTGCGATTGGAACTGATAAAGGCGACTCGATTAGATCTCCGAAGTGTCCTCCGAACTATTACAAGTCGAGTGGTGGGCTTTTAGGAGACAAAACTAGAGAGGTGGACAAAATATACCTTCTTTAGAGTGGTTTGGGAAAGAAAAGGGGAAAGAAGTGTTTTAGCAGTTCTTGTACGTTAAAGTTGTTTGGTAGGTGACCTACTTAGCTGTCTAATAGCTCATCACCTGCGTTTGTCAAAAGAAAATTTCAAAAATAAAGATGAACGTTACTTTTTAGGGTTCCCTACCCCATGGGTAAAAACGGCAGCATGTTAAGCCTCCGCTGTCTGTCCATCTGTCCGTCAGCCGGGTGTATTTAAAGACTGGTAAAAGTTTGACAGTTAAATTTTTTACAGTATCTTTATTTTTCCTGTCGCTAAATAACAAATAGATAACAAAAATAAAATATCATAGAAATTAAGGGCGGCTCCAATACAAAAAATCGTCATTATTTTGGCTTTTTTGCTCCACTTTACGGGGCTGTATCTCTATAACCGTAATAGGTAAACAGTTGAAATTTTGCACTAAGTATAGGAAAAATAAAATTATTAGATCCAATACAATATTAAATCCCTATAAAAATTAATTTTGTATAAATCTTTTCATTCCCAATTTAATTATTTATTGCTAAATGAGCTAACAGTTTCAATTATTAATACTAGTTTTAATTTAATTCCATTATTTGGTTGTCGTTTTCTTTGTTAATAAAGTAATTTATTAATTACTAGTCTTATTTGTTTATTATTGGTCAGATTAGTCATGTTTTGTGATTCGTTTCTTAACTTATTTTATATTTGTTTAAGATTTTTTTTGAAATATGTCCCATGGAACGCTCTCCTTATACTTAGCTATAATTCCTTTAATAGTCTTTGAATTTAATTTCGTACTACTTTATAGGTACGTCTATTATGTATAGACGTACCTATAGTACGAAATTAGTAACGTTGAGGACGTAATAAAACAGCTTGTGTCGTAGTTATACTGACTACATTATCTAAGTTAGCTGTAAATTAGGAGGAAGTGAACTTAGCATCCTAGCTTTCCGCTAACTTACCTTCCTGCATGAGTAAATTACATCAAAGTTTATATTTAGTGACTATCTCCGCATAAGATGTAGCTCCATATTCTGCAGCAGTTCCGGTAACCGCAATAGGTGTCTCAGGTCGAAACTTTATCAGACAGAAACTTTGGAACTGTACTCGGTTCAAGAATTTAACATATTATATTTTTTGTAAACAGAGGAATTACAAAATCAAGATGGCGAGGAAACAAAGGAATTACAACAAAGGAGGAACAAACAAATCAAAGAAGGCTGGTGACCATTATTTTATGACAGATATCATCGAAGCAAATCATAGATGTTCGAAGCATTTTTGTGTTTTGAAACATTACCTACATTCATCATTATATTCGTCTGTTTTATAACTCGAATTCGAAAGTTGTTCGCTGCGCTTGTGCAATTTCGCATTGTTAAAGGTTGTGTTATAACTGGTTATCTAACCGTGTCTATAATACCTATCACTATCAGTTATCAGTTTTCTTTCATAGCCTTTGTTAACTTAAAATGTCTTGGATTCTACTACCGAATGATAGCTATATATATATATAGCTCAGGTGCACCTATGTGGTGATAGTTGTTAGAAAATAGCAGGTGCAAGGTATTGTACTAGCCAATTTTCATGAATCATCATCATCATTTACCTACGTGTTTTTTTCGGTTTGTCGTCTTTAACAGTCTTTAGACGAGATAAAGGCTGCTGGATGCTGCACTTCACCCATCGATCAAGGTATTAGCCATCCGCCCTACATGATTAAAAGTTCTAGTCATAATAAATATGTGTTTTAGTTCTATTCTCGATCACAATTCGGAAGATCCAGTGGGTCCAAATTCGGATAAGTTTGAAATTTCAGATTTTCAGATTTCAATAAAATTTATGTTTGTAGGCAGGCTTACAGAATAGGCACTTAGAGAATTCAAATTTTTATGTTATACCATTATCAAATAAAAAATAAGGTGTTATTGATTTTCTCTTCACTTTGATGACAGCAAAACAAGAGATAATTAAACAATATCTAAACAGAATTAATTGCTATTGAAAGTGAATGGGAGCTTTGATTCGTATCGTACACAGCCGATAGTGCGAGTTTAGGCGTAGGTAGCGAAACGACTAGTTTTGACACGAAGTAAGGTTTATACAGGGTTATTGGTAAATTAGTAACACTAAGTGAATTGCAGGTTCTGTCCATCATCATAAACACATTTGTGAAGGTGGAAGGTCTTAATTCTTAAAAAAAATTATCAACTACATCTGATACGAAATGAAAAAAACACCTTTTCTGGAGCCCAACGAGTTGGACAAGAAGGACAGATCCGTTCTTTAGTTAAATTTCAAATAAAACCGATCTAAAGAGCGATTATTGAATAGGGGGGTACTATTATTCCCAATACCAAGTTTAAGAATTAAAACCTGGCGTCTTCACAAACGTGTTTGAAATGATGGTCAGAACCTGCAGTTCACGTAGTGTTACTAATTTACCAATAACCCTGTATAGTACAAACAAACAAAGAAAACAATTGATAGAAACAAGTTTTTTAAACTAAAAATTATAGGTTATAAAATATCTTCTACCCGTTGACCTAAAATCATATATATTTCGCAAGAAAAAAGGTCATAGAATTATTTAATTACATGGAACCCTCGCTAGTCCGACTCGCACTTGACGTTTTAATTTTAGTTTTTCAAGAAAAAACGAAATCGTCGGGAACAACATTTTTATGGTACCACATCATCGGGATTAATTTAAATACAAAAGTGAAAGAATTTTCCAAATCGGTCCTTGACAGAGAAATCTACGGACTCAAGAAGTAGCGGTGCTAGTTCCAATTTTATGCCTTAATTGAGGTAAAGTTCCTCTTGGTCTGTCTTATACTACTGATTGTATTAGTTTGTAAGTCATATATACACTTACTAGTGGTTTATTTTCCACTTCTTCCACTTGTGGACAACAAATTGAAGTGGACAAAATACAAAAAATACAAAACGTTTATTTCGTACCATTTACATATTTTTAAAAAACTAGAAACATAATGCAACGATACTGACGCTAAAAGTATAAACTGTGTCGCGTTCAGTATCGCCCTCCTCTGGACAGGATAAAAGTATTTCACAGAAAAAAAAAAATTATTTAGCTTTTGTTTATCTAAATCAATAACACCATGTTTCTTATTTGATAATAATTACTATTTATAAACGTGTTTATAGTATAAAACTTGACTTGTCTAAGTGCTTATTTTGTAAGCTTAAAGTAATAAACGTTATTGATATTTGATTTATGTTTGAGGGGCTCATTTTAGCTTCCGATAGAACACAAACAACCAACAGTCCAACTAATCTGATAAACAAGACTTTGAACTTTGATTGTATTATGCTCTAGTTGTTTACTACTAGTACTTTCTGGGGCTCACGGATGTTAAAATTGTTTGAGATTAATTTCATAAATTTGAACCTGATCTCTTAAGCAGATAGATAGATATAAATTTATTTGGTTCACAAACACAAGCAGAACATATCAATAAATAAGTCAAACATAGACATTAGTTATGTGTTTTTGCTGCAAATAAATGTATTTTTATGTTTTATGTTATGTTTTTATGATAATTGTTCCAGAGTCCAGCTTGAGCAGTAAAAGAGTAGCTGTAAAAAGATTTTTTCTGTACTAAAGATATTCCAAACACTCAAATAATGAGCTGACGACCCGTCACTGGCTCGCTGTGTTGTCTGATGATGACGTCACAGGGCTTGCCGTTTTTCTCGCGCGCGTTTTTAACTTTTTAGCGTTCCGTACCCAAAGGGTAAAACGGGACCCTATTAGGTACTAAGACTCCGCTGTTCGTCTGTCCGACCAGGCTGTATCTCATGAACCGTGATAGTTAGACAGTAACAGTTGAAATTCATAGATGATGTATTTCTGTTGCAGCTGTAACAAAAAAAACAAAAAAAAAATATTAAAGGGGCTCCCTAACAACAAAATGTGTTTTGTCGTTTTTATAGATAATTGTACGGAACCCTTCGTGCGCGGTGTCCGACTCGCACTTGGCCGGTTTTTGAGATACTTAGGTACACTAAAACTTTTGTATATTAGTAATTTTTATCCGATAAAAAACAAAATCACAGTCGTTATTGGTTTTTATTGGTACCTACATAAAAAAAAAACTTATTTATATTGCGTAGGTAAGCTAAGTAATTTGCAGCATGGGTAAAATTTATGTTGACATATTATTATGTAGGTATAAAGATATAGGTCAATCGTAAATAAACCGGGGCAAAAATATCAATAATGTTTGTTGATTGTTTGGAACAGTCTGCAGTTAGCTCAGTTGTTTCTATTGTAAATACTAGTTTTAAGTTAATTCTATTATTTGTTTGTTATTTTCATTGTTAATATAGTAACTCTATTTATAATGTTTCGGTTAGCTCTAGGAACTCTTATTGCAGTGCGGATACAATTCTCAGTAAATTGGAAACAAGTTGAAAGAGTTTTAAAACGGTGCATGAAAATTGTATATGTTCGAAAAGGGCAATAAAATGGTGGCACGGCGGGCGAAGGTCTACGTACGACGCAGGAGGTTGCGGGTTCGATTCCTGCCTTGAGACAAATGTTTGTACAAATATTTGTAACGTGTTCTGGGTTCTGTGTTGAATAAATAAAACTTATATTATATGAAAAATATCTATCTATGTAATACTAATATTATGTAGGTATATCAGTCTTCTAGTACCCAAAACACAAGCTCTGCTTAGTTTGGGGCTAGATGATGTTGTGTGGATTATCTAACGTTATTTATTTATTATTATTTTAAGTTGCTGCTCAAGGCTGTATGGATTTTCCTCCGGCTTTTTTTATCATCATTAGCTTTTACTGTGTAGGTAGGTATTCTTTATTGTAACCAAAAATACAAAACCAGCTTTCGTTTCCTCTACTGGCATATTTTCGCAAAACTCCGGCGAAATCACTCCGGTAAATCTCCTACCATAATCCTTGGAAAGAAGGATTTCCTAGATTGCTTCGGTAACTTTTTCAAAACAAATTTACATATTTTCCGGCATGTTATGATTGATCATCCCGACGGTACGACGACGACGTGAGAACGATCCTTAAGGATCACCTTCACGGCCGAGCGTCTCGCTACAAATTTTTCCTACGATAATATGCAGTGTGGACACACTCATTATCTTACTATAAAAACTATCTTAGATAAAAGAAAGAAGAAGAGAAACGATGGTGATATTTCAACACAAATGTATTTTTAATTGGTAGTTAATCCAATAACACTCATATTTAACGCTCTTTAAAATTTGCATTTGACAAATACGCGCACCATGAGCAAACGTAAGTAGAATCTGTCAAAAATCTGCTCCCGTTTAAGAGGTAGGTATATGACGCCATTTTGTGAATAGGATTGGCATAGGATTTCGCGTTTGAAGGAGGGGGATAGAGCAGAGCGGTGTAAGCTCAAAAATCAAAAATCATTTTTGCTGATTATCTTATAATTTTGAATTAATTATAACAAAAATAAGCCAAAGGTGCGCTGAGTATTCTTCTATTTAATGTGGTGATGAAAATAAAAAAGTCTTGTGATTGATAGTTTAGGAGAAAAATTGTAAAAACTAAGAAAACATATGATACTTTGCACAATTATTTCTGATATTTAAAATAGTTAGCCGAAGGGGTGTATCCCATAGATTATTGTGTATTTATTAAAAGTTTTTTCAATAAAGATGACGGAGAAAAATTGTTTCAATGTTACCCAAATTCGCTCAATTCACATAATTATATCTGGGCCTTAAACGCGCTCTGCGGCGCCATAAAGAAGTTGAAATTGATATAAGATACAGTGACAGTGGCACGGATTGACAAACTTCTGGCGTCGATATACGGCCTATAGAGGTGATCTTTAATGGTTAGGTAGGTATCTATGTTTTACAGTGTATGTTGCTGTTCTACGAACAAACTGCAACTTATATAGACATCCCAAAGAAACTAGTAAGTATATACTCAAAGACAACGTTGTTTTGCCTTAGAAGTTTTTACATTTTATACAAGCCTGAAAACAATGTCTCATGGCTAAGGATGCTACTTACTTTTAGACGGAACACAGCGCGTGTGCAATTATTTTGTAAAACCAGACTGGTCGACTGGCGGTCTGGAGAATCCTCCGTCCACTTCTCCAGACCAGGTTTATGGTGTTACATTTTGATATTTTTTGTTAGTACGGTTACACTACACCATAAACCTGGTCTGGAGAAGTGGACGGAGGATTCTCCAGACCGCCAGTCGACCAGTCTGGTTTTACAAAGTAATTGCACACGCGCTGTGTTCCTCTGCCTTGTAAGTAAATACCAAAGATTCTAGGAACTGCTTCATCAGTATTATTTATCCGAATAACAAGAAAATACAACTTTTTTTTAAAACTAAAGATAAAGATACATTTATTTGGCTAACAGGTAAATAAACAGCAATAATAATAAATAGTTATAAGTAGGTACATTTACATACATAGACACAAAAAGGGTACAAGCAGAGAGCAGGCAGGCACGAGAAAATAAATGAACACAGTTGCATGAAACGAAGAATCTAACACGCATTCACTGCTCAACCTCGTAAAAAAACTAGGAAATAAAGTGATCACTTTGATTTTTTGTTTATTTCAATCTTTTTAAGGTAATGTAAGGAAGCGATCAAAAAACCTTTACCTTCTTTAGAATGTTAGTTTTCGAGTTGGAGCAAAAGTCGTAAGTCGTAGCACGTTTTTTAACGTCTTGAGATAATCTGACATTTTGTAGTAAGCCTTTTTACAAGGGATGTATTTGATAATTTGTTTAAATTTATTCATTGATAATTTTTGCAACTAACTTGGAGTTTTGTTGTAGAAGCGTATACATTAGTGGGTGGTGGTGTTTGTTTTGGTGGTTTTCGCTTGATAACTCAAGATCCAAAGATCCTAGGATCCTACGTATTCGCAAACCAAATAGATACTCAATAAACAAAGCTAACACCTTGCTGGTAAAGCGCAAAACAGGCTCTTTTATGAATGCTGCGGTTACGGCGCATACCCCACCCAAAGTGGCGCCGCCACCTAATTTATCTTATTATTCCGTTTAACAATTGATTTTTCAAAAATCAATCTTCAAGTTTGCGATACCTATCATAAGCTTTTTTTAATGCTTCTGCAATACTCGTAGTTTTATTCTATTTAGTTTAGGCAGAGATACGAAAATAGATTTTGGTGGCCATCAAGGGCAACTGTGTTAAACGGAATAATAACATAAAGTAGGTGGCGGCGCTAGTTTAGGAGGGGTCTGCACCTTAACTACAAGCTCTACGCGTCTTAAAGTATTACGAATGCTACAGTTTACGGGTTACAAGCTCTACCCACGGTGGTACGACCGGCGACGTCCATGGTGTCCTAACGGGATAGGGCTCTAAGCATCAAAGACAAAGCGGTATTTTTCCGCTATTTTATCACAGGGGAGGGAATCGAAATCGAAAATTATATTATAAAATTGTATTGTGCATGCAAGAGCTGGAATTAAATTAGCCAAGATCAATTGCGCTGGGGTGGAGGTCGTAACTCCGATGGCTTGCTTTGTTTCTTTTAGTTACAGTCGAACGATATCGAATTTTTCCTTTGTGTGTTGCGCGATGTATTTTATTTGCGTTTATTCACGCCTATTGGAAAAGTATGAACATATTTTTATGTGGTTTATTCATGGTTTATTAAGCAAAAACAAAAAAACATAATCCACAGCCCTTAGAACTATGATACCTACATAACAAAACTTACGGTCAAAAAACGTTAACAAATGGTTTCTTATCAATATTGATTCAGGAATCGTCGATCCATTTTTGTCATTTTATTATAGATTTTAAAGACAAAAGCCTACTTTATCATTCCACCTGTTCAGTGTGAAATGTGAATGCTTACTTGCAATCAGTTACATAATATGAATTATGTTGCTTTATTATCAAAAAAACTGTTATTATTGATTATTTATTAATAAATAAATAAATAATGCTAGACAATTCACACAGCATTATCTAGCTCCAAGCTAAGCAGAGCTAGTGTTATGGGTACTAGATAACTGATATACATAAGAGAATACATTACATAGATAGATTTTTTTTATTATACTATATAGAAAACGACCTGAACACCCGAAACAAATACTGCAGATCATACAAATATTTGTCCCAGGGCGGGAATCGAACCCGCAACCTACTGCGTCGCAGGCGGACCTTCGCCCACCGCGCCACAGAGGTAGTCTTGATTATTATTATTATTGCAAACAGTTTAGGGGTATTTCAAGTGATCCATATTAATACCGAGGCGATTATTATTGGAGGCCAACGTCCAGCTGTGGACCATTATAGGCTGTTGAATTAGGTAGGAGGTGAGGTATATTGATACCAATCGGAAGCGTCTCCTAAACGCTGCATTGTCTGTTTTATGGCAATACTGACGCGCAGCGCCATACTTACGCCATTCTTAGGTAGGTGGCGATTAAATCATTGTTGACTCGATCTGACGAAGCAAAAAAACTCTTTGCTGAGTGATTTCCTAACACCTTTTTGTCGTATAGTTCCTTTCTTAGTCCTGCCAGTTAATAGTATAAAATACACCGTCAGTAAGTTAGTTACCACAGCAGGGTATTAGGTCCATAAATCACGGAGCGAAGCAAATTGTTATCGAACGAGACAACTGACGTAGCATGGCAGGCAGGGCCCTCGAATATTCGGACTTGCATATTGAAGTTTTTTCCGATACAGCGGTTGAATTTACAATTTAAGAATGGGTTAGAAAATCTGTAGTGAGTTGGAAAGATGTGAAGTGTTTTTACAGTTGCGTTTTTCCAGTCAAGTTTGGTAAAAAATTGGTTTCCAAAGCGATACGAAACCAATTATTGAAAAATTGATTATTATTGAGCAGCTTGGCTCCTCCGAATGTGATCTTCTAATCTTTTATCCTTTAAAGTGCCACGCCCACAAACTATAAAACCAAAGCCCCCATCGGGGCTTAAACGAGTCAACGATTGTCTTAACAAAAACAAATGAGCGAACAAGACGTTTTTTAGATGTTCTGAGTAATATTATGCTAGATATTTTAAAAAAGAAGCAATCTTCGTGATTTCTGTCAACTCTTCTGGTTCTGGAAAAAGAAGTATTCCTGTCTAGATCACCACATTTATAGCACATTTTTTATTCCCAAATAGAGCAACCACAAAGACGAAGTTAGGCTTCCTTTAAAATTCAACCTTATTGACAAACATTTTTAGAGGGAAGCGAGATAAATAATAATAGGAGTAAAAATATTTTGGAAATAGGTACTAGATATCCCATTAGATATTTCCTCTTATTTGCTTTTCGAATGCCAATAACTTTCTTCCACTTGTTTCTCGAAACGGCCGTAATTGGCGCTCCGAGGTCGTCGATAGATCTTCATTACTCGAATAGGGCCGGCGAGCTTGTGTCATTCCGATCAGCTTGTTAGCTCAAAATAGTTTTTAATACATCGAGTTAGAGTGCAATGTGTTCAATTTTATTTTTTATAAAATCTTTGAATATCATACAGTAGGTAGTTATGAAGTGCCATTAGCAAGCATTATTTATTTATTTATAAGTGATTAATGATACTCAGTTCCCTGATTGAAGCATAACTGGTGGCTAATTTTATCAGCGGAATTAATCTCATATTTTATCTTGACTCTCATCTTGATCTTTCATTTATTTTCTAAAAAGTTGCATGTTTTATTACAGTAATCGTTTATTTTTTCCATTTCATGCTTATATTTTAAATAATTAATAAACAACTTGATTTTTGCACTAACGCCGCTCTGCTGTCAGGCTACTATGAACACGAAATCCTATGTCGATCCTTTTCATAAAATGGCGTTATAGATCGCAAATTTAATCGATATCACGCTCCTTTCCCGCCTATTTTCTATCTCTCTCATGATTTCAAATATGGCCGTCCACCCCATCTCAAAAAGCCATACTTTAAATCAAACGGAAAACGGGACTCTCGATGCGCGTCGAGAAGCTGGACTGTGTCTGTGTACGAGTAATGTGTAAGCTTCAATTCATTTATGGTCAGAGTTCCAACTCAACATCTCTCGACCTACTTAAGCGCAGAGTTTTGGCCGATGGGTGTCAAGTTCCGACGGTTCACTGGCCGCCTGCAAGGAGACACCGCCGTGCACCGTCGCCAGCTGACACTCTGATTGCGTCATTTACACGTCGTTGCCGTTATCACAGAAAAACGTCTCATTAGTTAAGTTTTTTTAATGTTTTATGTATGTTAGTTTTAAGGTATATATTACTATGGACTGTAGCATAAGTTAAATAAGATCTGTAACTTTTCTATGGTCTGAAATAAATGATTATTATTATTATTATTTAAACTATCTAGGTATTTTAGAGCACTCAGAGTGAATCATGTTCATGAAAGGTTCATTTTATTCTGTAAGCCTGTCATGCTGTCATGTCTCAAACTGCCCACGTATTCCGTGTTATGTAACACCATTCATAGGTCAGTTGATTTCATTACTGTGGCACAGGGTAGGTAAGGGCACGTAGCTCCGAGGAAATGAAGATGTAGAAAGGTGGAAAATAAATATAAACTGTGGGCTATGAAATGGAGGGAATAATGAAACGTGACTTGGCAAATGGATGGAGCAGATGAATTCACTCCATGAAGTTTTCGTTTATTTACACATATGCCGTAAATATTTACGTATGGCTATTGTCTGCGTATAGCTATTTAGACAAAATAGCAAAATCGATAACAATTCCTTCATAAACCAACTCGATTGTCATAAAATCAAATCGGTAGGTAAAGCTTGACTAGGTAATTGGTGTCACTGGAACTGTCAAAAGTAAAATAAACCAGTAGACGGACTGTAGGGGTAATGTATCTGCATTTAGAGACTTTTCAGTAGTTTTGACATTATCCATAACCTAACAAACAAATTCCATACTTTTGGAAAATATCTCCTTCTTTCACAGCCGGGTAAAAAGATCATCTATTTTGATTTGAACCATTCTATTTTTATCTTTGGATATTTTGTGTACGTGAAAAAAATCGCCGTACAGAAACTGCATAATAGGTGTTGTAAACCAAGATGAGAAAGTTTCCCGATTCCTGTCGAGTGTGTCTTAAAACACACGAGTTCAATCACACTGTCTCTCGAGTACCTAGGTAGCTAGGTAATACATAGGTAGTGCTTTATATCGTCTACGAGGAAATTCATTGTTTTGGCGACTCGAAACGGAGAGTTGGGAGACTATCCACTCGATGGACCGAAGACATCGTACCGATTGCAGGGAGTTGATGGATGGCTCAACGTCGTATGGGGGAGGTCTATGTTCAGGAGTGGCGTGTATGGGCTAATAAATGATGATGGAATTGACGGTATTCTGAGCAGAAACAAATTATAAACTCAATTTGAAAATTGGAAGCAATACGATTATTATAAATAATTACTTATGCAATCTGTATCATACTAAAATACCCTCTGGCGCTTCGTCAATTGGTTCTTTTTTTAAATTATTGTTCATAAAACGAAAGAGGCCGATATCATTTGGGGGAAGTGAAAACTTTTTGTCGTTTGACCTCTTGTGAAAGTTTAGTTAGTAACTGGCTGATATTTTACAAAATAAAAATAAAAATTGTTTATAAGCTCAGAAAAAGTATCATAGTTTTTCTGAGTTTATAAGTAATTGTTTTCCACCACAGATATAATAGCAGTATTTCTACGTAATGGTTTTATTCTCTTTGTTATTTTCATAGGTACACTTAGCTTTCCCAGTGAACGAAGAAAAATTTAATTCCATAGAGTTTTCCCCCACGCAATTTAGTAACTACGACAGCAATGATGTACTTTCTGGTTGATGTTTGGAAAAGAAATAAGCCACTTTCCGAGCACGTATAGCATAAAAAATTTACATTATCTAGGATCTCCATGAAATTCGTTTCATTGGTATGGAACCGAAATAATAGGTATTGTCTCCCATCTGGGTCATGGTAGAACGAAACTAACCCAAAACGATAGTAATAAATAAAATTGCGCCTTCGGTGTTCTGTGGAATGAACGTTCAAAATTGATTGATTGGTTCCAGACACGCGAACTGAATGCATTGAAAACTGACTCACTGTTTGTTTTTTACCGATTTCAAAATGATCGAGGTTTTTAATTCCTTACTTCGTTCAAATCTTGGGTCAGGCCAAAGTTTTTATTGGGTTACATCCCCATGCCTCGGAAAGCACGCTGAGTCAGATGTCCTGCGCCTGACCTCTCCCCTCGTGTCGGTCTTATCTAAATGCTGTTTCTATTTTACTGCATTTTTATGACTATAACATCTAAATCAGTGGGGCGAAAGAGGAACGAATTGAACCTTTATATTGATTTTTCGATGATTTTCCGTGTTCGGACTACTATGGGCCGAAGCGAGTGGGACGAACACGGAACACCTTTCAAGACCATTTACGACTCTACTTTTGCTTTTGAGAATGAGTACCTAAGTTTTATAAAGCCTTCAAAACTAATACATTGTTTAAAACATGGAAGAGAGAAGCCAGTACTTACATAGTACCTACTTAAAATGTGTCTTCTACTTGATTAAGACTATGTATCCTTTATTAATTAATTGGTGGTCTGCCCCGGTTTCATAGGGTATATTCTATAGCCTATATTCATCACGGATAATGTAGAATTGTAATGATGAAAGAATTTTTCAAATCGGTCCTGTAGTTACGGAGTCTATCCAATTCAAACAAACAAATATTTCCTCTTTATAACATTAGTAAAGAATTATTTGTATTTTTACTTATTTTATCATAAGGTTATTCACATTATTTTATCTGTTAACCATACCATATCTTCTCAAGGCTCAAAGATTGCCTGGAAGAGATCGCATCTAAGCGATAAGGCCGCCCATTGTACTTGTCTAATGAAATGTATTTTTGTAATGTTCTTTTCTGGTGCAGCCAGTATCTTGGGCACGCTTCCGACTGGTATTGATATGGATCAGTTGAGCTACCTATAGATTGTTTGCAACAGTCTGCAGTTAGCTCAATTGTTTCTATTGTAAATACTAGTTTATTTAGAGTCATTTAAAACGGGATATTTACCATTATTCGATTTTTGAGTTTTCCAATATTTCGGCACAGTTTCATGCGCCAGATCACGGAAGAACTAAAGTCAAAAAATAGTTAAATTTAAAGATCAGTTTTTAGTTTCAATTAAATTTAAAAAAGTTTTTAATTTGATTGTAATTTTCTTTCTTTGATAAAGGTTTTCTGGTGTACAATAAAGTGTTTTTTTATTGTATTCTCATTGTCACGGGGAAAGTAGAGGGAAAGAGATCAAGGAGCCCAACGCGCTGGTCTGACCAAATCCGCACCACACTCGACATCAACATGTCAGAAGCGATACATGTCGCTGAAAGCCGGAGCAGATGGCGCGATATCGTTCAGAAGAAGCTGCTTCCATGATGGGTCACGATCCCCAGTGATGGGGAAACGACGCAAGGAGGAGGAGTATTATAAATAAAATCTTTATATATATAAATAATACATAACGCTGGACAATTCACACAGCATTACCTAGCCCCAAGCTAAGCAGAGCTTGTGTTATGGGTACTAGATAACTGATATAGGTACATAATATAACCCAGTACATAGATAGATGTTTTTTATTATACATACAAAACGACCAGAACACCCTGAACAAATGTCTGCAGATCGTACACACATTTTTCCCGAGGCGGGAATCGAACCCGCAACCTCCTGCGTCGCAGGCAGACCTTCGCCCACCACGCCACAGAGGTCGTCCTCTGTGGCGTGGTGGGCGAAGGTCGTATTGTATTTTATGTATTGTTTTGTATTGTATTGCAAATCTATCTCAATGTTTTAATGGTTCATGGAAGCTGACACTGCAGTACTGTGAGTTGACACAATGTGTACGTACGGTGACGAAGCTGTTTCGTTAGGGGGTACACTATCACGCGATCACTGGCGCATTTCTGTTAATAGCTCCCAATCTGAGATTGTGGGTCAAGTGTAAACGGTAGCGGGTTTCAACGAAAAATTATTAATGTCCTAAAATTTTTCGATTTCGGCAGGATTCAAACCCGCGCCCCACCCTCAGTACGTGTGTGCTCTAACTTACTAAGCCACGAAACCACTTGTCGGTTTAACCGAAAATCTTTGGGACCTCTGACGGCTATAGCGCCGTTAGCGCCACCTACAAAGGAAACTATTAAACCATAAAATTTTTGGGACATTATTTTTCGTGGAAAATTTGCCCAGTGCGACTAACGCACTATAAACAAAAAAGCCAAGGTAACGGGTTTGTTAACTGTTAAAAATATAGGGTGTTCTTAAATTAGTGCACATAATTATACTCACGGAGGTTATTCATCTGCTACCACAGCACAGATACGTAGGTGGTTGCGGCTTCGAATCCCGCCTTTGGACAATTTTTTTTACGATCTGCTTATATTTTTCCGGGTGTTCTGGGTATTTTCTCTGTATTATCTAAACTATGTATACTGATATTATATAAATATATGTGTGTTTGTTTGTTTGTTGGTCCATCCTTCACGCCGTAACTAAGGAAACAATCATCGCCTTCATGAAGTCCACTTGGCCTTGGCTCGTGTGTTTCAGTTATTATTGGTTTTTCTGGAAAAGCCGAGAAGATAAAAATCTTGAGTAAAAATAATAATAATATGGATAATGTTAGTGAAAGAAGTTAAGTTGGTAACAGACAGAAAGACAAAAAGACAAGCTACTTTCAAATTTTAAATATAATAGTGATGGATGTGACTCGAGGGTAGAAGAGCTTTTTCTATAAAAGCCGGCGCAAACCGACGCTCGCTCTCATTTTGCTGCGCGCCGCCGTGGAGTCAACACCTCGTTACGCTAGCCGACGGAACGAGGGACTGAGGCCCATTCTGCTACAAGTCGTCGTGCTGAACGGACGTTCACTCTCTTGCGTATTGTTGTATCGTTGCGATAAGTACCTAAGTGTAGTTGAATATGAGAAATCCTCATTGTGTTGAGTTATTAATTTTCCATTGTTTGAGTAAAATCCTTTAAGGTTGTGAAAATTGTGTTTCTTTTAAATAAATTAGCTTGACATTGCTAAAAATAGTATAATAATAAAGCCAGATGCAAAAGGTGGTACCTACTCCTGGACTCGACGCGTATCATCAGGAAGTTCCTTTCTTTGCAGCCCTAGTCGCCGTCTGGTTGAGCCTAGCTTCGCGGCCAGTGATCTACCGTTATGATTTTTTTTTTACTTTAGAATACTTTTATATTAATTTATAAAAAAAAAAAATTTTGAACGAGATATAAAATAAACGTAGTGAAAACCAGCATTCCTGATCATGATCATGATTGGTTTTTATTTCGGTCAACGAATTAGCATTGCCATTCAACGTGGCAATGCTGCCAGCATTCTGGGCACTCTGCCTTCTGGTGACGGCTTAGATTTTTAGAAAATAGATGTAAGTGTAAATATTAATTGTTTCAGTGTCAGTGTTTTATTTTAAGTAGTTGATTATGTTTAAACAAGTAAACGTAGTGAATTATAATGGATAATGTTATTGAAATAAGATAGGTTTGAAACAGACAAAACGACAAAAGCTAATTTCGAATTTGTAATATTAAAGTATAATAATAATAAGATTAATTTTACTGTAGAATTGTTGTATTATATTCTAATTATTTTATATGGCAAAAAATGTATTTTTTACGCTATTTAAAATAAAATGTGAATAATAGTATAGTATGGATAATGTTATTGAAAATAAGCAGCAATATCTTATAACTTACGCCCCTCTCCCCGACCGAGAGGGTCAGTGTAACAGCGGGGGTCCGTTGACAACCCCAAATAGAAAGGGCTCCGAGACCATCCCTTCATATAAGCTCCATAGAATTCCGCCTCGCCGCGTCCCGTACGATATTGTGTTACGATTTTCTTTATTTTGATTTTGAAAGGAGATTGGCTATTGTAGGAAGGAAAGATTCTGATATCCAAAGTACTGCCATTTGAAAAGCGGGGAATTTTCAATACTGTTAATTTCTAGGGGAAGTTATCGGATTTCAAGAATCACTTTATTGAACTACTAGCACCTCGCGGTTTTACCCGCGTATTTCCCGTTCCCGTGCGAAATTCCGGGATAAAACATAGCCTATGTCACTCCCTGAAAAGAAAGCTCTCTAATGGTAAAATTATTCTTGAAATCGGTCTAGATTTTATGTTTTTTGTTACATACAAAAATACAAATCTATGTCTTTCATACAATCTTTCATCTTTATATATTAGTATTTATGTAGATCTAATTATTTCAGTTTACAATAAACTAGTTTGTACCCACGGCTTTACACGCGTTGTTTAAGGTTATTTCTATGATGGAACTGATTTATGAGTAAAAAGTTGTCTATATTTTATTCCAGGCCTAGAATTAAAACGACTTTATAAATAAATCATCTCGTGTAGCTTTTCTATGATTCTTGCTAAATAGTTTCTTCCATTAGAGCACTCACTAAAGGCCTAACCTCAAGTCTTTTACTAAGGAGAAAAATACCTACTTTTAAGGACGATACCACTAGCGCCGCCACCTACATATTTTATCTTATTATTTCGTTGAACAAAGGTAATTTCAACATTTCAATGGGCATTTTGTGATACCTATTATAAGCTTTTTTTTTAATACCTAATAGGTATTATCTATATAATAGTTTTATTTAGTAAAGTTTAGGCAGAGATGCGATTATTGAGTTTGGTGGCCACAAAGTGCAACATCGTTGCATCGGGGTATCTTACTCAGTTAGTGATATCTACTTGAGCAATGCTTATCCGATAATATCCATCTATATCCGATGATCCTATCCATGTCAGGTTGTCTGGCAGAGATAAGACCGCCTATTGTCACTTTTGTTATAATTATTTCACTTGTAAATTGTTTTTTAGTTTTAAGTGTGCAATAAAAGTATTTTATAAAAATTTAAAAATTTTAATTTCCAAAAATTTATCAGGAATGTCTATATTATGACCCCTATTCACTCTTGGTTTGAAGAGACCTAGGTTGTAGTTGGCTGGAAAAGCAGCAGCAATATTCAATCAGGTGGTAGACTCCTTTCATTATTCTAAATTCAAACATTTATCCCCGGTACCTGTGCATACAGTATTTACCTGCCGGCGAGTTGATCTACGACAAATGTCCGGCAGGAGACGGACAGGCGCGCGGGGGGATGACGTCACTCGCGCCTGCGCCGTGCGAGCTCCTTGATGCGCAGAGTAGGCCAGATACACAGATACTGCAAGGAATCATATTTTATGGGTTAGCTTATATCTTCAATTTTTTTCTGGAGTAAAAAATAAAAAAATAAAATCATTTATTTCAAGCAACATTAGTCTAGTACAGGATGTAAAATACTTAAAAACTACGGCCCATATAAATATATACCTTAATCTAACATACATAAAATAAACCTATTTACTAGCACAAAAAAAAGTGTAAAAAGAAGTCTATTGTTATTCTAGGTGCAGATATTAATGTGTGCGAAACTTTAGCCATTTAGACGATCCATTTAGTCGTTTTGGAGTTTACTTTGGCCACAACGTTACAACTCATAAACTTTCGTTTATAATATTATTAATTGTACTGTTAGTTTTTTAAATTTAGTTATAAGGTTCATTTTTGTTATTTATTTAAGTGCAATAAAGTGTTATTATTATTATTATATTAATCGGATCTTTTTGATCATTTTATTACAAGAAAACGTTAAACAGCAAAATTTACATTAAACTACTTACCTGGGTTTGTGACAGAGTGGATGTATTAATATAAAAACAAAAAAACAATAGCACCAGCTTTTTAAAATTTACCTTTTATTACTATGAATAAATGGTAAAATAAACTTATTCAAGTTTGTATTTAGTTAGTAGTTTTATAATTATGTTGTATGTTTTTAGTTTAGTTATTTAGTTTGTATTCAGTTTATATTTAGGGATCTTTGAATGATTACTTACTACCACTAATAAGTAATAGAAAGTACCGACAACCGCTGGGGTAAACGTGTTATTGAGTGGAGACCACGACTCCCTCCGACGAAGCGGGATGACGATTTTCAGAAGACTGCTGGCAGATGCCGGTTGCGTCAAGCTGGAGACAGGGCGTTATGGCGCTCATTAGAGAAGGTCTACATATTATTTCCAGAAGTGGTCAAATATAGTAATGATGATGATGAATAGTAATCATTCAGGCTACTATACCCCATCCCCAACCTGCATGCCCAGCGTGGGGATTATGGGCATTGGCAAAGAGCAATTTTCTAACCTATATTTTTTTCAATACATCCCAAATATCTATTTTTTTGTACGTTAACCTAAGTGCAGTGACTATTTATTTATCTAAAAAGAAAAAAATCGTAAATGCAACGCGTCACAGCGATTTATCTCTGAACTCTGACTACTCTACGCGCCAGTTAGTGCCCGTGTTGGAAAAGGCAGTCGTCCCGCGCGCGCTACGAACGTACTACGCCGCCGTAGCACTTCTACGACCGCTACGAAAATAGTCACTATAATTACTGGGATTTCTATGTGAGTGAGTTGTGAGTGTCACTTTCGTGGGGAGTCACCATAAAGGTGAGTTTAGTAAATGTGCCGGCGGATATTCCGGAAACTGTAATGTCAAGGACGCGTGTATTGATTATGAATGTGAAATATTGTTTTTTATTGTTTACTTATGTCACGAAAAAGTTGATATTGAAGTCGCTTCAAAAAACCCAGCTCCGTTGGAAGTCGTGTCAAAATTCGGTCTAAATATACCATTACATTTATTATTTTATTATGTAGACACCAAATACGAGCGTATTGTAAAGGAGCTCGAAAAGTATACACGTTTTGTGATATTAAGAATAATGTTTAAGCATTTTTGATAAGAGAAGCGACAAAAGCGTACCTTTAAGGAAAACCTGTGGAAATACAAAGGTATTATGAAATACACCGCTGAAAGTAATACGCAACAAAGGGACGCCTGGGTTCGCGAATAATTTATAAGGTACATGCTGCCTCCCAATGCTAATGTAAAGGTAATTGTGAAATTATGGTAATTTCGAATTCCAATTCTAATGGAAATTGATCTTAGTACCTTTAGGTGACGCGTATTTTCAATAAAAATCGACTTGAAACATATTTCAGTGGTAAGTATCTTTTACAAATCCTTTTCAGCCCATATAACGATCACTGCTGAACTTTGACGTAATAGGGTAATGCCTATATAGGCTGTGACTTTTAAAAAGCTGTTTTTTTTTATTCATTTTTATAAATTTATTTCATTTTATGCCATTTTTTTTAAATTTATATGCATTTTTTTTTTGTATTGTTTGATGTTTTTATTGTGAAATATAATAGCCGTGTGGCTTAGCATTTGCACCACTCCTCTCCCTGTGTTGTAAGAGGCGACTAGGTGACATGACATACACCGGGGGGCGGGCAGCATCGCCTCTTGCAGAATAGATCTACCACTGAACTACGATCCCCAACCCACATGCCCAGCGTTGGGACAAACCCCCTTGAGATAAAAAAATCAGGAGGAAGCCTGCGTCTAGCAGTGGACCATTTTACTGTACAAGACTAATGTTGCTTGAAATAAACGATTTTATTTTATTTATTTATTTATTTATTATAGGCTGTTGAGATGAGGTGAAATATTTTATGACTCAATCGCAAAATTTGTAAACGTGGCGTCTCCGTTCACCGTATTTTCATAATGCTTTAGCGGTATACCTTTTTTGAAAGAACTAAAGAAAGGATTTTTTTTATTATACATAATGCACTCAACAAATACCTATGACGATTTATTATCAAATTATATACCTATTTATTTCAAATTTTATTTTGACTGAAGATACAGAAGCTCTTTAAATTGACAAACTGAACTGACGTCATAGACAAAGAGCTGCGTTTTTATCAGCCGAAACTGAGTACAATTTTATTTTTCGTTTATTCTCTTACCTATTTAAAAAAAAAAAATGGCTGCTAAATTATTTCTCGGTAAAAAAAATTATTATGCCTATGTTCATTATGTAGGATTCGAATGGTGAAAGAATTTTTCAAATCGGTCCAGTAGTTTCAGAGCCAATAAACAAACAAATCTTTTCGACCTCTCGACGACCTCAGTGGCGCAGCGGGCGAGAGTCTGCCTGCGACGCAAGAGGTTGCGGGTTCGATCCCCGCCTCGGAACAAATTTGTGTTCGATCTGCAGAAATTTGTTCCGTTGGTCTGGGTGTTTTCTATGTATAATAAAAAATATCTATCTATGTAATGTATAATATTACGTATATCAGTTATCTAGTACCCATAACACAAGCTCTGCTTACCTTGGGGCTAGATAATGCTGTGTGAATTGTCCAGCATTATTTATTTATTTATTTATTTTCTCTTTATAATATTAGTATATAGACTATTAATACTCTTTTGTGGTAACGTAGCTATTCCTACGAATTTGGGTAATGAGATCATGACCTTCAAACTGTTTTATTATCTTCTCCATAAAATAATGATGTATCGAGGTTGTAAAATAATATTGATATTCAATTTTAAGAACTGGAAATATCTGCTACGAACTTTACATTGACAGCGGGTTGAATTGTCAAAGACTTGAAGAAGAAGAAGAAATACATTTATTTACAACAACCATACAATACATCATCATCATCAGCCTACACCAGTCCACTGCTGGACAAAGGCCTCCCCTAATGAGCGCCATAGCGCCCTGTCTTCAGCTTGCCGCATCCAGCATCTGCCAGCAGTCTTTCGCAAATCGTCATCCCACCTGGTCGGACGGCGTCCTACACTACGTTTGCCGAGAATACAACACATACAACGTTACACATATGTTTTTTTTTACATTACTTACAATACAACAATTAAATTATGACACACTTATAAAATAGATACATGTATAAAGTTGTTATAAAAATTTCCTAACTCAGCATAATGCTGGCTTGACATGACAGTTCTTATGGGCAAATTTTAGGAGCTGGTTCGATTCTCTTTTGTTTTTCTTACCGTATACTGGAGGATTTGTGACGTCAATAAAAATAGAAGACAACCGACGTCTACATACAGCTTTTAAAAGTACCTTTATACTACACCTATTCCGAAAGTATATTAGTTCTTACTCGAAGAAAGTACGTAAATCCATGCGAACAAATATGCGGGCGGCAAAAATATATGGGATTAACTTTCTCCCCTGCTGCTGAAAGTAAGCACTTTCTCCCCTCCTTTCTTTATTTAATTCAAAATTCAAGACTAGAAACAGGCAGACGCCAAAATAAAAAGTTTTTATCTCGAAGCTCATCAAAATGTTACTGCCCACTTGCATTTTTTAAGAAATACTTGCTAGTATGTGCTTTATTTCATTTGCCTCCTAAGTATTAAAAAAAAAAACCTCATAGTTGTAGTATAAAGCACTGTGTGTATAACTCGGAAGAAAATGCGATTTTCAACTCGTGTGTTCAAACTACACCCTCGTCGGGAATCGGTCATTTTCATCCCTCGATAAACAAAGTATTATTAATTTATTATATACCTACCGAGGCCAAGCACGGGGATTGTTCTCTAGGGTAGAATAGACAATAATGACATCGCATCGTCATTCATTGCGGACATTATTGAAGTTGAAGGAATGAATATCAAACAATTTACGCATTCGATGACGAAGTGACGTAATTTTTCTCTATTCTACCCTAGACAACAATTCCAGTGCATCCGACAACTTAAGTTAAAAAAAATGACAAACCTTTCTGTGCAGAAATGCTTACATGAATATCAGATTATCTCGAATTCTAGAAGATAAAAAGCTTGGGACGGGTTTTACTTCAACTCAAAAAATAACAACTAACAGGCTAAAAGTTTCTTCGCCGCTGATTTACTCTAGTTTACATACCGAAGCGACAGAAATCGAAAATATCACTTTATTTTCGTGTCAGAGTTTTTTTTTACCTTTTCTAAGTGTATATTTTTCAATAATGAATTTTTGAATAATGTGATTGTCTACTTACTCTACCTAATAACAGAATTAACATTTTTCAAGTTTTTTCCGACAGCCTTCAAAGATGGAGAACGTTTTCTTTTTTTTGCAGGGCTTTTTACATACGTTACCTATTTATTATTCGATTCTTACTACCGAGGGATTACAGTGTGCTTCTTAAAACATGCGGTTTTTAGTAATAGGCTAGTTGACACTTTTTGAAAGTAGGTAGGTCGATTAAAGGGGAAAAAAATACATCCAATTATGTAGTTATAGCCTAAAAAACAGCAAAACTTTGTTTTAAAAGTGTCCTTTTCGTATGCTATTTATATAATTATGAGTCAATTAGCCCATTTGATGTCGGATTTTTTTTGGTAATAATAATGAAATTGATTCATTTAATAATTATTTAGGATAGTCATATTAAAAAAAAACTCTAATCAATTTGACATCGGTTAAGCCTATAATGTCATTGATGTTAAATCCTAAAGAGACTAAATCCAATAAAGTAAAGTTGGTGAATAACGCTTTGTCTTCGATTTAGCTCTCTTGCCTTTGTGCTATCGATACCTTTGTTTTGGTTCCTCTATTGCTATTCCATTAGATTAACGAGACTCTGTCATGTTCTTCAAAGATGCTTCAAGATTTAGTAGAAAACAAGCTTTTGCCAGCGGATTCACTTACGCAGTCTACACTTTTATTTTACTTTTATCGTGAATTTAGCCTTTGTCATTCGTAGTATCGACTATGGTCTGAAATAAACGACACTTTTTTCATTTTAATTTTTAAAGTAATTCCAGATATTATAATTCCTTGGTATTTTAGCAGACTTTGAAAAAGGTGGTGGTTCTATGATCGTCTCATCGTCTGTATCTTTTTTTGTAGCAGATTGTCAGATTGTTGATTTGTAAAATTTTGCATTTGTAGTTTTTAGAGAAGGATCCGATATCGAGGTTGTCCCATAAAAAAAAATTCCCACGGGAGATTTATCCTGCAAAATAAAAAAAAAAACAGTTTTTAGACCGAGGAATTCGAAGTTAGTTTTTTTCCAAACAGTCAAATTATTCAGTTTTGTTTAGCCATTTAGCCGTGAAAAAGTTACGGATATAGTAGGTCCATGTCGTAATTCTTTGCTATAGTCAGCTACTTTTATTTTCCTGTGTGTTTTCTACCTTTATTTACATTGCGAAGCTCGTAAAAACTTTTCTACCATTGATTTTCAACAACAAAACCTCCGCGCCGTCGTAAAGATTGAATTTGCGCCGCACAGCAACACTCGCGATGCAATACGAACGCCCCTCGTGCCAGTAATGCCCTTCCTCTTTGAGTTCAGCCTCGAATTCGAATACATACTGTATTCTTTCTACAAAGGTTTTTCTAAATTTTGAAATCGGAACTTCAGGGCAAGTACGGGGTTTGTTGTCTATGGTAGGTAGAATAGAGAAAAATTACGTCACTTTGTCATCGAATGCGTAGATTATTTGTAATTCCTTCTACTTCAATATTGTACGCAATATATGACGATGCAATGTCATTATTGTCTGTCTATTCCATAGGCTGTGAAAAAATTCTATGTCTATGGTCTATTCTGCCCTAGAGAACAATCCCTGTGCTTGGCCTACTGGCAATAGGTAGGTACCTACCAGGAAGTTTCTGCTTATCTGGAAAAAGATCTCGATTCCAATTTTAAATTCTCGAATTTCATAAAAAGTAACTACCGCGTCCGGTGAAGGTAAGTTGTTAAATTTTTTCTACCATCCTCTTTGAATTCAACCTCGAATTAGAATGCACAATTGCACAATAGATATCTATTGTACAATGTGAAAGAATATTCTTTCTAATAAGGTTTTTGTAAATTTTGAAATTGGAACTGACATTAAGAACCAGGATAATTCTGCTATTGAAAAAAATTATAAGATTCAATTCAAAAGTGAAGACCAGTTCAGTTCATAGGTTTAGAATAGAAATCTTCTAAAAGCAGATCTCCGTGCGCTAGCATAGAATGAAAATGAGCCGAATTCTATAAATTCTAAAAAATAAAATCTTTATTTGTACCATAGATACAATCTAGTTTGTTACAGCTATAACTACTTACACCATTATTATCAAAGTTAAGTAGCTTAGAATTTTATTTGTTATTAAAACTATTTTCCTGAGATGGACCAGCATTTGGGAATAATAAAATATACCAGCTATTTGTTAGTACATATAAAATGTATAGGTAAATCTAGCGATATGTTGTTCGATTATTAACTAGGTCGTAAAACTCGATAGGTAATCTTTTTATAAAAACCTCCTTGACATGCTTTCGCAGATCTTTCTCTGTGTACTACTCCTACAAACCTACTAGGTAAGGTACATCATTTGACGACCTCTGTGGTGCGGTCTGCCTGCGGGCGAAGGTCTGCCTGCGACGCAGAAGGTTGCGGGTTCGATTCCCGCCTCGGGACAAATGTGTGTACGATCTGCAGACATTTGTTCAGGGTGTTCTGGTCGTTTTCTATATATATAATTAAAAAATATCCATGTATTGTATTATATTATGTATCAGTTATCTAGTACCCATAACACAAGCTCTGCTTAGCTTGGGGCTAAATAATGCTATGTGAATTGTCCAGCATTATTATTATTATTTAATTGTTTATGGTTTCTCATAATTATCGTAATACCTACTAACTAATGCATAGGTTTAGGTAAGTAGGAAACAGAGAAGCTATAAGACTCATATAGCAGTAGGTATAATAAACCGTCCACCGTCATCCTTTACTGTTCTTTGAATTCATTTTTATAACAGAACGGAGCTTTCGGGAAAAAAGTTAAAAAATATCTCCCTACGCTTTCACTAATATGAAAGAGAGCACTTGAGTTGCCAACAACCTCGCGTAAATTCGTCGTTCAAAGGGGTATCGTACTGAGAGTCTAAGAGCTGTAAACACCAATATTGTAATACGTGAATGAAAACTAACGTCTAGAATAGTCAATTACACAATTACTAGCAAAATAGTTATAAAAAATGTGCTCAAATAGAAACCATGAAAAATGTATAATATCAATGCAATGTAGTAATATTTTTCTATGCGTGCATTTTGTGAAACTGATGTATTTTGCTCTCGCAGCATTTGATAGGCGAGTGCTGAATGTTATGCAACTTTTAGGGCTTTTTAGTTTCCCAGTTTCAAGAGTTGAATTCCGCCGGGGTTTAGAATTGAAAAGATATTTTTTAATAAAAATATTCACGGAATTTCGTGTTGTTTTTCTTTGCTTTTTACTGTTTGATCTCGGTATGGTTTTATAATATGTCTGCAAATTGACACAAAGTGTCTTTACAACTTATTGTAGAAATCTATTCGAATAATAATATTGTAAGTAATTGTATTTAAAATTTTGTAATTAGCTTCTTATTTATGCACACAGATCCCCATTCAATCTAACGATCCTATCCATCCATGGTTGTCTGGTAGAGATCGTTCTTGAGCGATAAGACCGCCAATTGTTACAAATTTGTTTTTTACTTCTTTGTTTTGTAAATTTATGTGTGCAATAAAGCATTTTCTATCTATCTATCTATCTAAAATTTTTATTTGATATCAACGTCTGCTCGAAGCAACATGTGACTAGCTAGCTGGTGAATAGTTGTATCTGGCGCAGCGCATCAGCAATGCGATACAGCGGGGCAATGCAGCCAGGGTGTTGGGGATGCCAATCGCCGATTTATTGCAGTAGTCTGCACTGCAGTTAGCTAAACTATTTCAATTGTAAATCCAAGTTCCAAATATAATATTTCACCCATTATTGAAAAGTGTCTTAATTAGAAAACATAAAAAGGTAAAATGCATTTAAAAGTAAGATTTTCAAGTTGCGCGCGTATTATTGAAGAAAATGCTGGACGCAGTGGACTCAGTGGTTATGCTATTGCGTTTTTTGCTATTGCGTTATTGTTACGTGCTTACGTTATTGTTACGTTACGTGCTTTTTATGCTATTGCGTTATTGCTCTGTGGTTATGATGTCAGTTGGCCGAGTACCTAAACAAAATGCGCGGATGACAGATGATACTTTTTAGCTGTGTAGGGTAATTAGTTAATAACATAGCGCCTATTATATCATGGTGTTAAAAATATATTAAAAAAACTGAAAACATTGAACTGAATTTTAAAATTTATTTTGTAATTTTATGAACGTAAACTAACATTTTTCGACTGCTTTTAGCCTACGCTTTCTCAATAAATGTTTTTCGATTTTTTCTCGTATAGTTTATTATAGTTTTTTTTCAAAAGATTTATTTACATTATATCTAAAAAAATGTGATAAAGTTACATTGATTTTTAAATACACAACACACATAAATAACACATAATTGGCAAATATGTGCTGGCACAAAACAATACTTTTTAGCAAAAATATCACAATCAGAAGATACGGAAAATGGGTCCCGGAAACAATAGGCAACAATATCGATAACCATTAAATAAAGCAGTAAAATAACAATAACTGAAATGGAAATGTGCTGGAATAAACGCTAAACGTTTATTGGTTCTTAATGGGTTTGTAGAATTATGTACGTCAAGCACTGATTAACTGGTTTTGATTTCTATAACGAAGATTTTATTAAATAAAAGATAAAAAAAAAAAATTGTGTCGAGAAACCAAGATTTGGTTGAAAACACAAAATCGAGCCTTACTCAGAGGGACAACACTCATATAGGTACAATGCACTAAATATGTAACACTTATCCTGATTAAGTTTCTCAATCAAAATCAAAAAGTAGTCTTGGTTTCTCCACACACAAGTAAACACACTTGAGGAGAAATGTTTTTTTTAAATTGTACCTGAACGATAAATCGTCATCTCACTTATGATAGAGAAGATATTGCCCAAGATGGAGCTCGCTTTCTCAGAAGGAACTTATTCACTGTAGATTGGAAGACTCCGAGATTGGACCTTAATTCATAATTCTTTTTAATTCTGACCTGCTCTACCGGCAGTCGCGTTTGCGGCATTAATAATCATAAATAAATAATAAATAATGCTGGATAATTTACACAGCATTACCTAGCCCCAAGGTAAGCAGAGCTTGTGTTATGGATACTAGATAACTGATATACATAATATATTACAATACATAGATAGATATTTTTTATTATACATAGAAAACGGAGAGAGAAATGAACACCCTGAACAAATGTCTGCTGATCGTACACACATTTGTTCCGAGGCGACGACTTCAATGGAAGACTTCAATGGTTCTCGATAACGCTTATCGAATATTTATTGTATAAACTGAGACTAAGGCCTTAGATCTAGAATCTCGTGACGATGTAGGCTAAGATGGGGCACGTTTTCCCAGAAATAACTTATTCTGGATTTCAAGACTCCGAGATTGTACTTTACGGGAAAAACAGACGAAGGAAGTTCAATCCACTCTTTACCGGCACATATTAGTAAAGTTAACGGGACTCAATTCAACGAAAGATGGGGTAAAACGTGCGTCTTCTTGCAAATTACTGTTGACCATCTCCTACGCCCTAAAGAGGTAAAATACTTACCCACAAACAACAAGAGAGTATCTAGTCAGCTACTTGACCTTGTGATGCTATTGGAATTTCCCGTACTGATTGGAGGGTCGTGGGTTCAGATCCCGTTTAGGTAAAGACGACCGATGAAGCACGACGGGTGAAGGTCCATCTGCGACGCAGAAAGT
The DNA here is from genome assembly GCA_946478455.1 of Eupithecia vulgata. Taxonomy (NCBI): domain Eukaryota; kingdom Metazoa; phylum Arthropoda; class Insecta; order Lepidoptera; family Geometridae; genus Eupithecia; species Eupithecia vulgata. Next base: position 9,217,301 of record OX297873.1, on the reverse strand, counting down.
TGCACCTTCGATTCTTTATTATAATATATTCTGTTCCGGGTGTTCTGGGTATTTTCTTTGTATAATAATAAAAAAATCTAAGTAGCGTATTGTATGATGTATATATATATCAGTTATCTAGTACCTTCTCTTAGAACAAGCTCAGATTGTCCAGCATTATTTATATTTAATTAGGTCGTCTAAATAAATAAAAGATGCTGAACAATTCACACAGCATTATCTAGCCCCAAGCTAAGCATAGCTTGTGTTATGGGTAAAAAAAGATTTAAAAAGTTAGTCTAAAGTTTTTGGGATATTATTTAAATTCTTAGAATAGGTGAACCAACATTAAAAGAGTAGTAAAGTAGATGATGTTATCTTCTTCGTAAGATAATTAAATAGCCACAGAATCAACAGAATAATAACTATATAATCGACAAATTAAATTAATGAAATCTTCTGATTAATTCAATATTAATCAGAAGATCAAATAAAATCATAAATGAATCTTACAAATTAAAGCGAACTTAATACTTCGGCTACCTAAGTGGAAAATTTAAATCCCTTGCTACGGCAACGAGTAAATTCTTTCAATTGATTGAAACTCGATTGAAATCCTCTTATCTCTCCAATAGAGATCTTTTATCAGTGGTGTCTTCTTGCCTTAATCAAATATCTTTCGTGCGTGAAACATAAATAAATATCGGATTGAATTTCACGTTTCCACGGGCTTATACGAACCGATGGGAACGTTCCTTACCGTGAATGGGGACTGGGGAGGGTGGAAACATTTGAGGTGCGTACGAATATTTGCCGTAGGAAACTTTGTGTAAAATCTTCGATAATACTAACTACATATTGTTCACTTCATTGCGGATATAGACGGGCTAACAACAAAACCTTATTTGTGTTGAAAGAACACCAACAGGCTCGACTAGCACTCGTCCGCAGTGCTCTGAGTGATGCGGATTGCGGAACGCGCTCGCCTAGAACAGCATTCACCCTGAAGAAATGAAACGTTGGTGTTCTTCCAATATAAATAAGGTAGTAGTTAACCCGCTTACACCCTAATGATTTCGTCAAACAACAATAGTTTTTCCAGTAATATTGCCAACTTCGTTTTCAATAACAATAAAAAATATAAGAATAATTGGTTGACCAGATTTTCAATTCTTTTGCATGTTTCATCTCCAAATAGATAGAAAGTTCAAAGAGAAATTCTACAAAATATGTATATAAATGTATGTAGTACCCTTTTAAATGCTCTACATTCTCTACAACAAAGTACTTACGTTGTTGTACCTAACTTATAATCGTAACATCACATACGACTTACACAAGTAACTAGGGTTCCAATCAACAATTTTTTTTTATAACAAACACATACACGCACACCATATTTTGTGTTAGAAGAAAACAAATAAGCTTTTGTACAGTGAAAAAAATGCACCGTCAGTTGAAAGAAAAGAAAAATTCATCCCACAAAAGGATTTAACCCGAGGCTGTTTGTATTATTTAAAATCAAAATGGAGTTGGAAATAACAAGCATGTGTTTCTGAATGCCCCGCCAGAGGCGCTTAGTTATAATGAGCTGAGTGTCTGTAAGTACTTATGTTGTACCTTTTGGTTACGCTTTTACACCTACCCTCTTCTTTATAAAACACTACTTTTTGATGGCATCGCGTGCATTTTTCCAGGACATATCCAGGTCCATAACTTCATGCTTGTAAAATTTCAGCCCGACACGTTTTCTACTATAAAAAAATATATAAATATTACCTACCTTTTCTAAGCTATCGAGAAACGTAACCGTTTTCATACTAAACGCGGTAGAATATAAACTACATAGACGTAAGCTATAAAAAATGTGCTAAAAAAAGAACGTGCATTACCAATAGGTTGAATTTATTAGTTGCGCTCGTGGGGTGTGTCCGTCGGGCTGACACGCGCGGTTTGTGCAAATAAGGGGCGCGCTACTTGAAGGAAAAATACTGAGTGCGTTACTTCAGAGAGGAAGTTCTGGTATGAACAAGAGTAGCTGTAGTAGGAAGTTCTGGTATTTGAGATGTTTAACGGAGATAATGTAAGAGATCAAGTGATTCTGTTATCTTTGTTAAGGTATTTCGTGATTTACTCTACCGCTAAAAATAGTAGAGAGTGTTGGTGATAGTGTGTTTTTCCGACGTCCATTGATCGTGGTCTACCTGGTTGGAGGACGGAAGAAAAATAAAACTGTGGTCTACCACAATCTCCCAATGTGGAAATCGTGGTTAACGCCTAAGAATTTACAAAATATGGCACAGGTCTTTGAACGAGTCAAAAATAAAGACCGTTATTTTTAATATCTGCTATAATCGAAATTATTAGTCTCAAGCATGCACCCCACCTATGCCAATATTATATTTTGGCATTTGAGCGCCTGATTGTATTATTTTTGGGAAATTTACGAGATGGAACGCATTGCATTTTGGTTTTCACGCCGTGTTTGATCCCTGAGATTGTGAATAAATTTAATCAAAGCTAGCTTTATATTTATGTATGTCCAAACATTGAGGCTATTCTATGGAATTTATAATTATCATGGCTGATGGATGATGCTTTGTAAATTTTTCAACATTTTATAAATATTATATTATATATTTAATTAGTTTGTTACGTAGGTAGTTATTTTAACCCTTTAAAGTCTCGAATCTGGTATGTGCATTGTGCATAGACAAATGCAGAGATGTCGAGATTTTTTTTAAATTAATTTTAAGTGTAATAAAGAGAGAGAGAGCAATAAAGTTTACACACCGTAGTAGGTTTAAAGATCCTTAGCATTTGTTCGATTTAAGGAAATCACAATATTCAAACGATTACGAACATTTTTATTAGCTGAAACACGATGTTCAAAATACCTACGTGATCCGACCCTTTTGTAAGTGACCTAACAGATGTTTTGGTACAGACGGATTTTTTCAGCGATCCCTTTTCTGCATTAGGTTTTTAAAAATTAATCGAACGTGTCTCCTTCGCCAAACGATCCCTCCGCTTAGAAGATTTTCACATTGGTAGTCCCTTCTCATTCTTTCACTCGTTTTCGACAGGGTGAAGAGAGAGATAAACGGTTTTTTACGAGTTCTGTAAATCTAGAGGCACTTTGTTGCTTAGTGCACTTGGGGGCCAAGATGCCCATCGGGAATTTCGAATGCTTCTGGGCTGACGATTTGAAGGAAATGAAAGATATATTTTGTTTTTCTAGCTGGCAATTATTGTTCATATGTAAATAAGAGACGTATTTCTATTTATCTGTTGAGAGTGAAAAAATAGGTACCTGTAATACCTGTCTATGCTAGTATTATAAAGAGGAAAGTTTTGTTTGTTTGAAGAGGTTACGAAACCACGGGACCGTATTAAAAAAATCTTTCACCATTTAGAATCCTACGTTAACCATGATGAACATAGGCTATAAAATATACCTACCTGTGCGAAGCCGGAGCAGTCCACTAGTCTTTAAATAAATTCAGATCTCTATCTTTCTGTTTTTTTAAAAGCGACAACGCCAATGGGATATAATTTGTAAATTTCAAAACACATTTTAATAGGTATACTTATTGAAACAAACTAAAAAAAATCCTGTCGGGTCTGTTTTCTTTTTAAGAACGGGATTTTTTTTAGCATTTTTCAATAAGTATCCATCGAAAATATAGTTACCTACTATTTCTAGTTTTGTTTAATTGTAATTTTCTTCTTTTATTGGTAATTATAAATGCACTCAAATCTATTTCTAGGTAATAATTAATTAAATAGTAAAGTCACTAACTTGTATCCACAGTTCATTATTTGTGTAAATTTTGGAAAACGTTTGTAAACCTCGGCGCGCAAGCTACGTTCACACTTGACGAATCTTGTTTTTAGGGTTCCGTACCTCAAAAGGAAAAGTCGAGTTGAAATTCACATCACTCAGGTTCGTAACCTCATCCTCAAGCCTCAGAGCTGCAATATAAATCAAACTTCCAAGTCAACACAATCAAAAGTTGCAGCCCAATTTTCGAATTTCCAAGGGAATCACACACACTCAAAACCTATAGAATACTTCCTCCGTGACCTACAATCATAAAATTTAGCCAGAAGCAAGGCACAAGTAGCTTAAAAGCTACTTGTGCCTTGCTTCTTACAAGTAAAGTAAAATCGATTTTTTTATATCATTTATGTAATGTGACCAGATCAAAAAAAAACTGTGAATAGTGCGCCGGGGTCGATTTATTGGTTACGAATAAAAGTTTGTACGGAACCCTTGATGCGCGAGTCCAACCTGCATGTGACGTTTTTATTTCTTCATATTTTGCCATAGTCACCACGCTTGGTAAGTTGGTATACATACACTCTATTGTTATCTTCATTTCTCTACCGTCTTTACATTCGCATGTAGATATAGCCCACCTCTCGTAAGTTTGGAAACTTTGGAAAAAGCTTCAGAAGTTTTCGCTGTTTTCGCTCAAAACTGAAGCTGTTAGAAAAATATGGTTTGATAAAGGTTTGGTAAAAATATTATGGCACCCAGAGCTGCAGGTTCTGAATTTCAAATGGAAATTGAAAAAGTTTAGCCATCTCTAACCAAATCCTAAAAAGACTTTATTTTGCAATTTTGGCGTCTGGGCTAAGGAATGCTAAAATTTTTAACGTACCCTCATACTATGTTCGTCTATATTGTTTACCACTATCAGGTAGATTTAATTGACATAAAAATGTTGCTTTTGTGTCAATTAAACCTACTGTTTGTACCCAACAACCAGAGAAAACTACGATATAAATTCTCAAAAGCTTTTTTATTTTATTTGTTTATTAAAATTCAAAATTCAAAATAAAGCATAGTTTTATACAATTATATCTATTTCCTAAAAATCTAAGCCGTCACCAGAAGGCAGAGTGCCCAGAATGCTGGCAGCATTGCCACGTTGAACGGCAATGCTAATTCGTTTACCGCAAAAAAGCCAGCATTCCAATCACCAGTGGACTCGATGAGCAGTTTTGTGAGGTCTTTGTACGCAACAGCGTGTGTTCCAGAACCAGACACTTCCAACAAACTTCTTAAATAGATAACCTCGGTCCCAAAACTATATTCAAAACTGGTAAGGTCTAATAGATATTTGCAAATACTAGAATATCCGAGCGGAAGTCTTACGGTCGTTTTACGAGAAGGCCTTTAACAGAAATTGAAATTCAACCTCTTTTACAATAACTTTAATATTCAGTAAGTGCGGTGGAGCCAAGTTGTTCAGAACAACAGGTAGGTACAATCGATATTTCCGGCCTACGCGGCACTCCCTAAGGAGATGTAGTTGCAGGAAAGTTTTAGAAATGGCATTTCGCCTTTTATAATGTTCTTGTTCTTACCCACAAAATTAAAAAAAGTTTCGTTTACAAAATATGTTTCTATAGGAAATTAAGTTTAGAGACTAATGCCGCTTGTCCACCGCCACGTCAACGGAACATCAACGGAACGTCAAACGTTATCAAGATGACGACGACGAAGTAGCGGTACCTACATACATGTAAGTACGTGTATTTACTAAGGCTGCTTGTCCACCGCGCACGTCACCTCAGCGCCGTCATCCGAACCCTGAAGAAATGAGTAGTTCGGCGCGTGATATACCTACCGGTTTTTAGGGTTTCAAAGATCGGTTTTGAAACCCTTATGGTCTCGCTCTGTCCGTCCCCGCTCTTTCTTGAATATCTCAGTAACTACTGCAGCTATTAACTTGAAATTTGAAATAATGATACATTTCGTGCGCCATTACTGATTTTAAGAAAAAAATATATAAATAAATGAAAAATGAAAATGAATATTTTCAGTACAAATTTTGATGTTGAAATTTCAAAAGAGACCTAGGAAGGCAAATGGGGTATCAAATGAAAGGTATCGTTTTGTACATTTCAAAACACTTTTTGAAATTTCTGTAAATTTCATACTTTTTGAAATATTTCAAAAAAAGTCGAAAAATTGACCATACCCCCCCCCCCTATCTCCGAAGATTGCACACCGATCCACGTACAATGTATTAGGCGTTTGTAGATATCAATCTATATTTTACAGGAAAAATATAGAGAAGTCTGTAATAATAATAGTTTTTGAAAAATGGTCAAAAAGGGGGGGGAATTTTTTTTCAAAAGGGGGGTACCTAACTATGTGGGGTATCAAATGAAAGGTATTGTTTTGACCATTTCAAAACACTTTTTGAAATTTCTGTAAGTTTCATACTTTTTGAAATATTTCAAAAAAAGACGAAAAATTGACCATTCCCCCCCCCCTAGCTCCGAAGATTGCAGACCGATCCATGTACAATGTACTAGGCGTTTGTAGACATCGATCTATATTTTACAGGAAAAATATAAAGAAGTCGGTAATAATAATAGTTTTTGAAAAATGGTCAAAAAGGAGGGGATTTTTTTTTCAAAAGGAGGGGTACCTGCCTATGTGGGGTATCAAATGAAAGGTATCGTTTTGACCATTTCAAAACATTTTTTGAAATTTCTGTAAGTTTCATACTTTTTAAAATATTTCAGAAAATTGATTGTCCAAATAATTGGCAAATGTTTGAAACCCTCGGCGCGCGAGTTACACTCGCACTTGGCGAATCTTGTTTGTTTTAAGCCTCCGCTGTACTATCGGCGAAAAATGCTCCTGTGATATATAGTTCGGTTCGCGTATAGGCGGATGAATCCATTTTTTTACATCTTCGCCTTCGAACGCGCTACAGAGAGCTACAGAAAGCAGCATAAAAAGTTGTCGCCGGTTCAACCTTGCCATTCTTCAAACATGACTAGCAAGAACGAGCTTGGTAATCACGTTTGAAGAATGGCAACAGCTACAACAAGCTAAATCAACGAGATCGTCACGTTAGACGCACTCGATCGCCATCACGCCATAGTTAAAATTAAACGTTAACGGTGAAGTCTTGTGGCGGTGAACAATCGATCGATGTCACGTCATCTTGACGACGTCAACGTTAACGAAGAGACGACGGGACGTCAACGTTAACGTGGCATTAGACAAGCGGCGTAAAGCCCTTAATAAGAAATTGCTTAATGAGGTTGAGTATCGCATTTTTATTGAGTAATAAACGTTACTCAAGCATGGATCGATGACTGAGTAAGCTTTCATAATACGGGTCTTAGTTGCCTACGTTAAAACATCATATTATAGTAGGTATTTGGTAAATAAAGCTGGACCATTCACACAACTTCAAAATTTCGCTGTATTTTTTAAAATTTAATGAGACACTTTAATTTAGTAATTTCTCAATCAAGTAACAACTTAGATATCTTAGGAAAAATCATACATTGGCGTAGAAAAAAGTTAAGAAAGTAGTAGTTATGAAAAAATCATACCTACCTAGTATGATTTTTTTCTTAACTACACTTACATTCTTAACTTTTTTCTACGCCAAGTTCATTCAGAAACAAATCTTTTGTATGATTCTAACAAAAGTCGTCCTGAACTCAACAAAGTTAAACTTCCTGATACAAACATGTCTTTTGTGTAAATAATGTGAGACATTTCACAATGAGATTCGTTGCCATTACCCTAATAGCCTCTTGGAGTTGCTAACTCTGTCCTTCACTACGGTTGTGGTGATCCTTCCAAAGAGGGAAGCGGGAGCTTGCGCCATTCTTCTTACTTTATAATTTAGAGGTTGTCTATTCTTTACACTTGCCAAACTCGATGTAAAATGATTGAGTGAATTTCAGGAGAAGTATGGATGGCTTGTTTACAAACAATGTTCATGAAATTCGGCTGGAATATAGTAGGTAGATACAGCTCGCTGCTGAAAATGGAACTAGTAACGGATAGTTTTTATTAAACTTTTTGCTATTAGTTTTTTTAACTACACAGCCGAAAAAACTGGTACCTGCACACGCATTCACTGCCCAGCCGCTGCAAGGACCTGCATATAGACATGTTCTGGTTGTTTTCTATGTATAATAAAATTATTATCTATCTATGTAATGTATATGTATCAGTTATCTAGTACCCATAACACAAGCTCTGCTTAGCTTGGGGCTAGATAATGCTGTGTGAACTGTCCAGCATTATTTATTTATGTATGTGCGTCGTGCGTGGGTCATGAAAATAAGGTATTAAATGCAAAATTATCCGTGAATTATAAAATTTATGGATATTGAAACAGATATCCGACTAACAGTCTCAGAATTTCTTAACCATAATAAGAAAATAAACATATTGGTTCACATTAACATATATTCAATTCGATTTCAAAATTACTAAACGCAAGTAAAAGAAGGATATCTATTACACCCGAGCTTAGATATATTACTATAAAAGTATCCAGAGTATGTAAATTTATGCGCTCCAACTTTGTCAAAACGTTTTTTCACGACTTTAAAATAGCCACTGCCTTCCGGCCTATTGCGAACGCTCGGAGGGAAAAATACGCCTGTGTGCTCCAGTGGAGGGTTCATAACTCGTAGGACAAGGGTAACATTTACTTATCGACGTGGAAAAGGTCCCATAATACATTTTGTCGCGTTCCGCACCTCAGTGAATGGCGGGCTTTTTATTTGCCACGCCAGATGTGGTTTAAATTATGCGGTTTTTTTCGATGTTTTTCATAATTTACTGCATGTAATTCAGTTCATGCTCTGGATGGAAAAGGGGAACAATGTTTATATTTGTCGTTGATCATTTTGTGACTACGTGTTTATTACATAAATGTAAAAGTAGTGTACCAAATATCTTACCGATTGAAAATTATAGATAGATAGATAACTCTTTATTGTACCACACAAACACATAATACAAAAGGAAATACATAGAATAAAGGAAGTTAAAAGGGCGGCCTTATCGCTTTTAGGCCAACTTGGTATATACCTACTGGACATAAGAGAACAATATAGATGGTGGCGTTTGAGTAATATAAAAACGAAATTATTACATTACACATACACACTTACTATAATACCTAACATGCATTATACAATACTTATGACAAACTTACATACCTACCCATAAAAAATAGTGTTTTCATTATAGTCACAGACACCAAACCTACCAAAACCTCAAGTCATGATGATGTTGATGGTGATGGTGATTTAAGGCGAAGTAGGTTCGCTTTGTCGAGACAAGGACGAGCGACCACCGCGCGGTGAAGGCGAGAAAGGCAGGCAAGAACCGGCCCGCGCGCAATTTCACTGCTTTTTTTTTAAATTTGATATTGATATAAATACTCTTTCGCAAAAAAATACCATAATCCTCTAAGTGTTCAGTTAAGTATTTTTTAGACAACATTTCATTAAAATATGTTAAGTAACTAGCAAATGAAACTGTTTTTCCATAGTAAAAATGAAAATTTAGAGGAAACTTTGCGATTTTTTTCTATCGAGTCAAGTTTAGTCAATCGTGTTTCCACTCCCATAACTTCCTAACTAAAATCCTAAACTTTCGATGCTCATCAAGAAGATTTAAAAAAATTGTTTTCTGGCCCTAAAATTGTTTTTCCGTACAGACAAAACCTGGGTTTTGGGACCTACTTCACTTTAATGCAATACATTTTGTACCTGCCATGCCAAACAAAATTAAGCTCCATCAGAATATTCGGGCTCGTCATTTTTGTCGACATGCCGCCTGTATTCGCATACGGTTTGCTATGGCCCCGAGCTCATTATCTCGCTAATTAGGTATCTGAGCAGTGACATTAGCACAACATTCTTGAGCTAACGTTTTAACGAGGTGTTCCGCTTTCGTCCAACAGGCCTCGGCCCAAAGTAGTCTAGAAAAATGAAATGTAACGCTGAAATCGTTCCTTTCGTCCCTTTTCAATACGTGATAATATGAATATGAATGACGTTAATAAGCGATTTCTTCCAGGCAACCTTTGCTTTACTCCAACATCTAAATATAAAGTAAAGAGGTGGTACCCTAGACACTATCATTTGTTTTGCTTAGTTTCTTGGGTACGGGAAAAAACCTGAACTTAGCAAGTGTCATTGGACTTAAAATACTAAGGAAACAAGATAACCATTTTTATTTTTCAGTACCATGACAGCCAATAAACACGCCATAAACGACTAAACATTGCGCTGACAAGTAGAGGATGTATGCAATCATTATATTTTGATGATTTTCTTTCAACTTTTATAGAAATCGTCTAGAATCGAGAATACACGATTCAGCGTAACCGACGCAAGCGTGACGGTTCAGTTTCGTTCACCGTTGAGAAGAAGTAGCTATGCATAAAGAACATTTAACAACGTACCACGGTTTATGATAAAAACATTAATATCTCGTCTAAGCCCGCAGTATAACTATTGCAGTTTGCTATGAATTCGATACGGAGAGCTCAGTGTTTGCTGTTCGCATTCTATTTCAACTACCTTAGATGGAAACATATTTAAAAATAAATTAAAACGATGGTTAGAATCAAATGCTTTCTATTCGCTCAAAGAATTCTTTGACAACTGATGGTACCCTAGAAATTGTTATTGTAAATGTGTCTATATAATTAAGTCCATAAAATAAATTAATTGATACCTAAAAACATATCCCATAAAGGTAGACTTAGGTACCAACCTACAACTGTATTGAACGTCTATTAAAAATAAGCTATTGAAACTGTACATGTTATAGATAAGATCTTTATAAGTAGGTATTTCTGATTCTGATTCTATGAATACCAGCATTCGTCTATTCTTTGTATTGCTTGATGAGGATTTATGTAGCCGTGATTATGTTATTGAATATAGTGAATGTAATATGAAATATTTTTTGTCGTTTATTGCTGTGGCTAAACACTAAAATGGGCAATATCCCTCAATGGTGTGCTCATTATGGGAGGCCTAAGTCCAGCTGTGGACTAATATAGCTAATGATGATGACGATGATGATGAAACACTGAAATCGAAGATTATATATAGATTTATACTTTATCAAAAAACTGAAAAAGGTGTGTTAAACCTCTTTAGTTATTAAATTTCTTAGTTCAATAAGTAAATCTAAACAGTGTTTGGAAATTGTACCTACTTGTATAAAATGTAACATGTCAAATAAAGAACTTTGAAAAAAAAAAACAAACAATTATTTCGATAACCACAGAAACTCATGCCATTGGCTCTAGCCACCATAATATGCGTGTGCTTTGATGTTCCAAATCAAATCAAAATATGCGAAATTGTCTAATTTGCGTTTTGCGATCACATTATTAATTAGCCTGCGGGAGATGATATCAAATTATTTCTAAAATACATAAACTTAATTCGAGTAATTTTCCTAATTAGGACCAAGCCCATGGGCGAGGGTCTTGTAAAATTTTAAATCAGATTACCTTTTACCTTTGAAACGAAATTGGAACTGTAGAAAATTTATCAAATGAAAATAACCAGGAGGGTTTTATAATATTTCCTAATTTTCCTAATTTCTATATCATAGAGCTCATCTTTGAGGAAATATTTATTTGATTTTCGATGAATATAAAGCTGCATAAACTTTTTTTACTGGCGAGCTTAAAATGGCAACTTCTCAGGTGGGTATTGCCGTTGTTGCTTTTCGCTCTCAGTGTCAGGGTCGAATATTGTGGTGTCCTGATGTCTTGTAGAGAGGATAAATAGAATATAAAATATTTATTTCTTAAAGAAAATTTCTATCAAATGATATATTTCAATGAAAACTAGTAAGTACTAGTTAGTAAGGGACATATAGGCCTGCGTTCAGCAGTGGACTGTTATAGGCAGGAGGGAGGTGAGGTCTCGGCGGGTGGCATGGTCTGTTCAGTGAATGCGATATATTAACCTAGTGATCTCGTGCTGCAAGTGCTTTCTAGGTATACTTTGAGCTGGAGATGGGCATAGCACGCGGAACTGGTCACTTACGATTCAATTGGAGTTTCAAATACCCGCACGTCCTGTGCGATCACCACTCGTCTTTGTAGACGTGTCGTAAACAAATAAGTGCCATTTAGACTATAATGCTTTGCACGTTTAAAATCTTTACTAATAAAAACTAATGTTTTTATACTATAAAATGGTGGCAAAACGTTAGTTTATTGTACTATATTTTTTTAACCCTTCAGTACATTTTTTGAAAACTCAAGACTACCAAAAGTCTCAAGTAACGCAACGCCGCGCTCCCGTTTTTTGTATAGGTATATCTCTAAAACTAATGCGTTAATTTGAATTCTGTAAACTTTTTATGATCTAGAATTACTAGTCTTTTTAATCATCTAGTTTTCATTGATATTGAGTTACATATAGATAGGTGGTAAATTTTTGGCAACAGGGGCTGATAATGATGATGAAACTCTTGAATTTCGCAAACTGTCACGTCATAATTTATACAATTTTCTCTGCTTCTAGCAATATTCCCATAATAAAAACATTGAAAATACGTTATTATACACCAAACAAAAAAGTTAAAACACCAAAGCTAAAAGGTATGCCTATAGGTGGCCCTGTTCACCAATATGATTTGTTTATTTTAGAAATCTCTTGGCCTTAAACTAGAATTTGTTAATTTTTTGAAATCTCTTGGCCTTTAACTAGTATTAGTGGATACGTTTCATCTCACTAAGCTTCAGGTCTAAAAGAGATGTCATCGTAAAATATATAATTGATAGTATAATTGACACGTGATCGTGACGTCACATATTTGTCGGGATTTTCGTGGTTCACTATCCACACGATAGAGGCGCTTTACCACAACCCACACATTTATAAGTATAGTACTAAAGCCACAACCTGTAAAAAATTAAGACGTCACGTTCACGTCTAGACAGTATCGTCAAAGTACTCGGAGCTCTGATGAGGTTTATTTTACCAAATTCTGTTATGTTTTTCTTACAGACTTTATACTGGCGGCTGCGCTTATTCTTCTAATCACATCACACTAATAAAACTAATATTATAAATGCAAAATATGGATGGAAGTTTGTGTACTTTTTTTTAGTCCTTCAGTCATCCTCTTTTTCTTCCATTCCTTTTGCTTTAGTCAGTTTTTTCTCCGTAACGCAGTTTATTATGAACCTTAAGTTCTTCTCGCCTATTGCTGTATATTCTCCCTATATTATCCAAACAATACAGTTTAATTTCATAACAGAGTAAGTTTGTATCGTAACGTGAGAAGAGCAATAGGCAATGGACCGCACTAGGACAGCCTGATCGCCTATGACACATGAAATGTCCCATGTGATGGCTATTCTAGAACTTTCTGCTGCGCTGAACAACAAACCGTATTGACATCTATACGACTGTCAAGCTGTCAAGCGATGAAGATCGCTTTGAAAACGTAAAACAAAACTGTTACCGTAAAACGGAAATGTCTTTGTCAATGCAAACAGAATTGTTTAGTTTCTACTTCTTGCGGAATAAATAAGTTGGCAAGGAAATTGAAAGGGCTAGAAGTAAAATAAACGGATGATTTTGATCTGTTTGTTTGATTGTTTTGTACACGTTTAATAGAAATAGAAATAGAAATCTACGATTAAAATGCGTAACTTGTACTTGTAAAATTTAATCGATTTTTAATAAAGTTTGATTAGGTATGAAAGAGCTTGGCAGCAATCGGATGATCTTCCAGTTTCCGTTAAAAAATGTATGAACTAACTAGCAGCGCCCCGCGGTTTCCCGTTCCCATGGGAATTCCGGGATAGAATATAACCTATCCAGACTATGTGCTATAAGTAATCTATCTCTGTGCCAAATTTCATCCAGATCCGTTCATCCGTTCTGGCGTGATTGAGCAACAAACATCCATCTATCTAAATTGATTGATTTCAATGGCGAACCTATCAGAATACATCCTTTTGTTGCTGAACATGCCTTTCCCAAACAGGGCATGTTTTTACATAATCATCACAGTTACCACTAAGTTCCACTGAGGTCCACCTCACATGGAATGAAGCTCCTGCCTTTAATCAGATTTTGATTCTTTACTATTACCGCTAGTTACAGGGCATAAAAGTACACATAAGCAATAATGCTTTTGCTTTAAAATGCGTAACTTGTACTTGTAAAATTTAATCGATTTTTATGTAGTTAGATAGATAGATAGATAATACTTTATTCATCACCAAATTAATAAAAAAGAGATTATTTTAAATTTTACATATAGCATAGAATAGTAATGGATTTGGCGGCCTTATCGCTTAAAGCGATTTCTTCCAGGCAACCAGAACAATTGGGAAAAAAAAAATAAAGGATGGCGGTGCTTTACGACAAATAAAAATATAAACTATAAATACTTATACAAACTATACCTAATAAATAATCTATTACAATAATACATACAACAAATTAATTCTATTTAGTATTTAGTAGTAGTTCATAATCTAGAAGCACAATATACATAAAATTCACATGTAAAATCTTTAGAATGCTTTCGTGATTGATTAGCCAGTCTTTCTGCTTGTTTTTTTTAGTTTCTTGTAGGTACGTATCTGGTAGGTTTCTTTAGTAGCTTCTTACGACATTCACGGACTGAGCTGTAACTACAGCAATCAGCATATCAAAAAAGCTGCTCAGTAGAAAATAAGAATTTAATGTCTATTCCTACGGCTGAATAGGTTCAAAATTAACACTGCTTTTTGCGCCACGAGTCTGAAACTTCTTTAGACAGTGCAAAGGAAACAGCTGTGCACCCCGGCTTTCAAATAAATAATCACCGATCATCTGAGTTTTCCTGTTTCTACAAAGTTCCTCGGAACATTTTGTTCGGTGACCAAGTTTTCGTTCCAAGATTGAACTTCCAGTCGGTTGGCCACCCTGGATTGTCGTTTGATTCATTAGGGGTTAGGTTGACTCAATTGTGTGTGAGCGATTTCTGTTGAGCTGATTTAGCTTTAGGTAGGTATGTTGCTTATGTTAACGACTATTTTTTGGGATTCAGGAAAGTTCTATCTAGCATGCTATTCTTAATTCAGGTATTTGTTGTTATAGGATACTGTTTGTCAATTTAAAATATTTAACTGTTTTCGTATTTCCTTGTGATACTTTACCTAGTTAACTTTACACTACCAAACCTAGTATCATGGAACCTAATTAATCCTCATTTGTTAGAATACAGTTTAAGGAGCACGTTTATATTCTTTTAGTTAATATGAATGAATAGGTACTTATTTTTCAGACAATTTATTCCATAAATTAATAACAATAACACATTTACACAATAGGAAACAAAACACAAGACAGGAACATACAACAACTCGAGAATACAATTTCAATGAAACTATTAAACTTTCATAAAAAAAGCTAACACCTTTTTAAAAAGGTTATGTCAAAAGTAATGTAAAACGTACCTACATAAAATCAAATACTAGCTACCTTTCCACTTTTGTAAAGCATCTTCTAATGTCTTATCCATTCTTATACTAAAAAGCGAAAGTAACTCTGTCTGTCTGTCTCGTATCTTTTCACGCCTAACCGGCTGAACAGATCTTAATGAAATTTGGAAGGGAAGTAAACAATATCCCGGGGAAGGATATTGGCTACTTGAAAAGTGCGTGCGGAGCCGCGGTTGGAAGCTAGTAAAAATATATTCAAAGAAAAAAGTAGTGCAAAAAAAAATCATCTTCATTTTCCATCAGGTGAGATGTGGTCAAACTAAGGTCTACAGACTATAAAAAAAGTTAAAGGGAAAGAATTTTGCTACAAAATAGTACCTACAATCGCAATTGACTTGCTATTTGATAGAAAGAGAGAGGTATAAAACAACCCTTGCTTATCGGTAAAAACATATTTTCACAAAAGCAATCTAAATAAAAATATTCTAAAGCAATAGATCGTCAAGTAAACTATGCAAGTGTAACAAAAGGGTGTTTACTTCCCAATGAATAAACCAGGGTTGTAGTTAGGTCACATACTCAGTGCAATAGTGTACTTTACTCATTATGAGAAATAAATCAAAAATATACCTATCTTTAAGATAGCTTAGGCAAAAAGCAGTCGGAAATTGAAAAATTCAATTCACACTTTTCAGTTTTTTGTGTGTTTCTACAAGTTTATTACGTCATACATCTGTGTAGTTAAACTAAATTTGTTTAGGTAGTACCTACATAGCTAACTGCAGACTGCTGCAAACAATCTACAGGTACCTCAACTGATATGGATCAGTAGAGCTACCAGTAGATTATTTGCATTCAATACCAATAATACAATATATTATAATAATTTTTAAATAAATTTTAATGGGACTGATCGATTGAATTTTTTTTGTGGTTTACTAGCATTGTAAAGTGAATCTAATTAAGACATTTTAATACCCTAATAGGGTCATTATAGTAATGGGAATGTTACTTTTAATAGGGCACGTCATATTATGTTCTTGAATGGATGAACTAAAATAAAAAATACCGTTGGAATTTAATTATTTAAGAGAGTTTGAGTCATTAGTATATTATTTGTGACGTGTTCAAAGGGTCAACCAGCTGTGTTTCAGGATAATTGAGTAAATTATAATGTTTACAAACTTTTTTCACTTACACCTCTGACGCAGTGACCCGAAGTAGGTATGTGCTTTTTCCCCTAATTCTTCGCTGTATCTCAAGCAGCTTTTCTCCCACAGCATATTATATCTAGCCTAATCTATTGCAGACATGCAACCGGGCAAATTTTTTATATGTTGGTACTAGTTGAACATTACTAAAATATTTTGCCACCCCCCGATTTCCATCCTAACTCCGTCCTCACAACCGACCCCTAGATACGTAGGCTACGTATCTGGAGAGTAATACTGTTGCGGGGAGGGGGTGGCAATCGATATGCACCCCTCGGCCTAATGCACCCTAACACTACCGACTGCATGGATACCGGAGGATAGCAACTTCTGGGTCATTATTCAATAGATTCACGAATAATTTTTTTATCAAGCGCGTTGAAACAATACTCTTTATATGTGTGCTTGATCAAGCATGTTCGGATTGTCCTGCGGTGATCCCTTCGAAAGCGTTTGACCTCCTTGGTTCCCTACAAACAATAAACAAAAGAGTTTCTGACGTTTTTCTCTGAAATGGTTTCAATGGTTTCCACGAGTAAATTAATAGTAGTTAGGTTTTTACGTTGGTAGGTGTTCAAAAATAACCTTCTTCTCACATACATTAAAGGGCGCATCTAGTATTATGTCTGCGGCTTCTCCAGATAAAATATTGATTGAAAACGTCAAATCCCTTATCTACACGAATTTAAAAACTTTTATACAAGTATGGGGTCACTATAATGCACGACAATTTATTGTACGGCCGAATAATGTACCTACATCTTGATAATCCGTGTCATGGCTTCCAATTTTAATAGGTTTTGACACGGATTATCCAGGTGTACATTATTTGGCCGTACAATAAATTGTCGTGCATTATAGTGACCCCAAGTATGAAGTCTACTGCGAAAAGGTAAGGCACGGGATGAGAGATGAGTGAGCGGAGTTCATTTCAACGCTTTCCGCTCACTCAATCCTTTCTGCTTGACTAGTTGTTGGTGGAAACACAAATAGGTATGTAGTTTACCATTATAGAAACTTGCAAGTTAAACGGAGTCCTTAATGAGTCCGCTCCACTCGCAGTGCAAACCCAGTACAATAAAAACTACAAAAATAACTTCGAAAGTTATTAAATATTAGCCCAACAATAAACAAAATCTTACAGCGCCGCAGCTGAAAAGCTTTTAAATTTTAAAGTGATTCTTAAAAGCGTTTTCCGAAGGTTTGAATGCAAAATAAGCCACTTTTGCATTGAAGATATTCCAAAGCGAGTGTGTCTGGAACGAGACCTTCAAGTCTTCGAAATTTAGTTTATAAATACTAGCTGCGCCTCGCAGTTTCACCAGCGTAGTTCCCATTCCCGTGCGAATTCCGGGATAAAACATAGCTAATGTCACTCCCTGAAAAGTAAGTTTTCTAATAATGACAGAATTTTTTAAATCGGTCCAGTTGTTTGTAAGTTTATTCGTTACGTACAAAAATACAAATCTTTTCTCTTTCTAATATTATCGTATTATCGTAATATATATCGATGACTGAGCAATATTTCTTAATATAAATCAATGCTTGAAATAAAACAATTCATCATCTTAAAACATCCTCACTTGCTTTAGGTATGTTTTCACTACCTAGATGAAGCTGACAGGGTTACGCATCAAATTTCACAATTAATCATATAAATAAGTTTAAAACGAACCAAAAACCAATTATGTGTGCTTAAATAAAGGCAGTTAAGGAATTCTATTGAAATTTCTCCCAAAGGACTGAAACAATTTCCGATTGTTGCCAACTTTTTACTCTCATTAAACGTAAACTTTTTTTCTCAAAAGATAAACGGCTAACAGGCTTATTAAAGTAAAATTCTTATTCGCTTAGAAGATCCGCCTTGCATTTTTTTAACAGTTCTTCGTTGGAATTTGAAAAGCACGATTTACAATGGGTACCTACCAGCATCTAGAGTTTCTTTTACAAAATTATTACTAACCTCTTTTGTGCTTGACCTCTATTCTATGTGGAAAGGTTCATTATTTTCCCTTTATGTTATCTAAGAGGAAGATTATCTTTGTGTTCTATTGAGGGTTACAAGGATCATAGCGCCCTTACAGTATCTCAGGGCCGCTTATACATCCACAGAAAGTAAAATATTATACATTGTATCATCATCAGCCTATATTAGTCCACAGCTGGACAAAAGCCTCCCCTAATGAGCGCCATTCATTATTTAGCATAATCTTAATTAGTAGCAATCAGGCTCTTTTGTTTGGTATCATATGCATTTACGTAGGTACCTATTAAATAAGCAGTTTAGTTATTCATAAAAACATACACCGATTTCTACTAGTTGACAAATTATTAAGCCTTTGAAAACAATCAACTATTAGGGTTTTTGCTCTATAGTAGAAAAGTTAATAATGTCCCAGACATTTTCAACCATTACCAACTATTGGTTGACTGGTAAATAAAGTTCAGTCAAGCCAAGTAAAAAAGTTGGTGACGATTCAATCATCCAATTTTATAGCTACTTGGTAATACAAGAATACCTGAGCTTGTACTGTAGGTAGAATTTATTCAATCTCGTAGTAATTGATCAAGTTAGAGGCACAAAGGATTCATCTGTACATAGTCGAATTGTTGCGTTCAGATTGCATTCGTGCAGCGGCGCAGGAATCGTGTCCTTATGAACTGAAAAGTGGAATTGAAAATCAGAGCACGGTTTGGTTGGAGGTGATTGTTCAACACAAGGTTTTCTTTTTCAATGAAAGCTGTCGAGCGAGAAAACAAAACGAGGTATCGGAAGAAGTTCATAGTACGTATTGGCTACCTATTATGGAGGATTATTCCCAACCGTCGTTTTCCAGGCCTGTGTGCCTAAGCGGACAAACTCGGAACCTTATTAGCAATAAGACGACGGTTGGCACTCTGAGAAATAAAGAATTTTTCAACCGTGGCTCTACAAGCGATAGCGGAACGGTTGGGTCGATGTTTGCCCAACCATCCCAGTTAAGGGGACAGAATAGGGCGACTGCTGGTAATAATCCTTCTACTGCAGCTAAAAATTCATCGAAAGGTATCCGTTATGTTTGAAGTAAATTTCTTCCAAATAGTTTTTTTTTAATTTAGTCTCTAAGCTAAAGTAAGCTGTTTTTATATTAAATAATTATTATGAATGAAATAATGCGGCTTAGTATTTGCACCACTCCAACTCTTCCCGTGGGTGTCATGAGAGGCGACTAAGGGATATCCACCACAGCAGCGCTTTCTGTAGATCAATTATACCACTGAACTGCGACCCTCAACCCGCATGTCCAGCGTGAGGATTACAGGCGATACTCCCCGGGAGATAAAAGCCAATGAGGCACTTCTCAGGGCGAGGCCTGCGTCCAGCAGTGGACCAATATAGGCTGGTAAAAAAAAAAAATAATATAATTTAATTTCACAAAAGCCAGAATCCAAAATTGATGTGATGAAATGATTCTATCGAACATACGGGATGTTCGATCAAACACTCTGGTACAGAGGCGTTCGTAGGTTTCAAGTCTCGTGAACCATAAGTCTTTCATACATAATACCTTAAGTATTCACGAGACATGGAACTTGTCATTTTGACCTGGTTTTGTCTTATGGATACATGTAGGTACGTACACTCTGTACCAGAGTGTTCGATCGAACAAAGTGGAACGATATTCGGTTCTGGTTAAACAAAATTAGTTTCCAATATTTTACCAACCCGAGGCCTAGTTTTGTTATTAAATTGGCTTTTTCGTTCAGCTTGGCATATACGCTTTATTATTCCAAACATTGAAAATGCAATTTGTTTAAAAAACTGTTGAAGCTCGCGCCGCGTGGGTGCCATTAATCATATTCGCCGGAGCATTTTACGAGCCTGTTCCAAGTTACTTGTGCAGTAGTTGGTTGTTCAATAAGTAGGCACTACAAGACTGCGAGCGTATATCGTCGAATGTGTCTTCCTTTACGAGTAGTTGGGTCTACCTGAAGACTTACAGCGAGGATTTATAATGCGTGAGAGAGCAAGGCGAGAAACAGGCATCCAAACTAGTCCACACTCAAAGTTGGTAAAACACGTTTGTCTTTTTGGTACAGCCCCAGAGCTGTATTGTACCTATACCATAAGTCCAGTTTGGCATGAGGACGTCTTTATATAATAATAGGAGTACTGCTAATGTTGAGTTTCTGCCAATCAGCCAGTATATCTTTTTGTAGCAAATCTCTAGCTCCTCTTTTTTCTTCCTGACGTGAGCTTTCCAGCGCAGCTTGGCATCTAAAGTCATGCCAAAATACCTACTTCGCTGTATTTTCACATGGTATGATGGCCCCGTTCATGAAAACTGGATGGTATTCGTTTCTTTTATTTCTGAAGTTGATGTGACTTGACTTCGATTCATTTTGTTTTAATCTCCAATGTAAAAAAGTAACAGACAGACAAATAGATTTACTTACTTTCGAATTTATAATATTAGTATATAGGTATAGATTATTGGTTACAAGTGCACGGAAACGTGGGCGGAAATCAGCATGACAGGAAAAAGAGAATACCTATACATGGTTAGCGGGTCCCAAGAAATTGTCATTATCCATAGCTACATTTTGTAGGTATTAGACCACGACGTGGTGTCGGAAGCGTAAAATTTTTCACGATGATGGTTCTAATAAAACATTATACCACAGTTAACCACACTAACTGGCACGTAGACTCGTATCTTGAGCGGAAAGATAAAATAACTTGTAAGATGCAATAAAGTTAGACTTCTCACGTGTAAGCACGTGTTCCTAAAGTCGCGATGGAGTTTATTATGAAGTTATGATAGGTACTGAAGAGAAAACCTTAAAGTTTTTAAAACTAGCACAATCCACGACTCTAGTAGAACCTGGAACGTATATCCACACTGAGAGAGGATTTCAGTGTAATAGGATACACAACGACGATAGGTAAATGATTTTCGTGTATGAAATACATAGAGATACAATCTTCATTTGCGTCTTCAGATACACTGTCATCATCAGCCTATATTAGTCAATGCTGGACATAGTCCTCCCCTAATGAGCACCATAGCGCCCTGTCTTTAGCTTGCCGCATCCAGCATCTACCAGCAGTCAACCCCTATTTCGGCGCAGGGTCATGGAGGCAGAGTCACTTACCACCCTTTTATTTTTTTTGTATCACGTACCTCCATGTTAAATTGTTATTGTTTTCTGTCTGTTTATTTTATTTTATACTTTTGTGTACCTGTGTCTAAATAAATGTATTTCTATTCTATTCTATTCAGTCTTTCGCAAATTGTCAACCCGCCTGGTAGGAGGTGAGGTAACCGGTATGTTTAGGCACAGCGTAATACGAGTATCTTGCTCAAGAAGTAAAAACACAAATTTTCAGTTCCCCCCTATTGAGAACAAACAAATTGAATTATCAATTTTAAAATGTGTACCTACCAATTAATTTGAAATTTGACGATACTTAGGCTGTACATGGTGTTTTTAACTAAGTGCACAATATTGAAGCAGGTTATTCACCTGCTACATATAATTGATTATTTATTTATTTATTATAATTGAACAAATTTTGCCGCAAACGACTCATTGTAATTACTATCCTCCTCATCCTCAATAGTCTATGACGTTCCACTGCTTTACTCCTTTTGATTTTTCCCCCCTGATTTTTATCTCATGGGGGTAATGCCCATAATCCCCACGCTGGGTATGCGGATTGGGGATCGCAGTTCGGTAGTAGATTATATTCTGCAAGAGGCTCTGCTGCCTGCCCACCGGTGTATGTAATACATACACCGGTGGGCAGGTAGCAGAGGAAGCGGAAGAGGAAGCGGAACCGCAAAAAAATGAGGAACTTCCGCATTATGAGGAAGAGGAAGAGGAATTCACATCAACCCTAGTATGTATGTCCCTCACTCGCTTCTTACGACATCCACGGGAAGTGTTGAGGTGGTGCAAGTTCTAAGCCGGCACCACCCGGCTTACCGGTTTTATTACTATCATCATCATCATAATCAGCCTATATTTGTCCATTGCTGGACATAGACCTCCCCTAATGAGCGCCATAGCGCCCTGTCTTCAGCTGGCCGCATCCAGCATCTGCCAGCAGTCTTTCGCAAATCGTCATCCCACCTGGTCGGAGGGCGTCCTACACTACGTTTGCCGAGTCATTACTATCATCTTATATCAACTTCGTAAAAAAATGAACAAAAGCCACAGACTATTCTATTTTTGCAGGTATTTAATTTTGTGAAAACAAAATTTTCAGTAGTCTGATCTGATGAGTACCTTGTCTCAGATTATTTTATTGATTTATAAAAAGAGATCTTTGAGCGCATATGCAATTAGAAATGAGCAAATTATAACGGAATAAATAGTAATAGTCCCCAAAAGTGCTAGTAGAATAATAAATAATAAGTAATGCTGGACAATTCACACAACATTATCTAGCCCCAAGCTAAGCAGAGCTGGTGTTATGGGTACTAGATATCTGATATACATAATACAATACGTTACATAGATAGATATTTTTTATTATACATAGAAATCGACTACCCGGAACAAATAAGGCGGGAATCGAACCCGCAACCTCCTGCGTCGCAGGCGGGCCTTCGCCCACCGCGCCACAGAGGTCGTCTGTGAAGTGAAGTCTGTGCGTGTCGTCGTGAGGAGGCTGTATTTATCACTCTCATCTGTAATTTTACCGATTCCATCCAGTTAAAATCCAATAAAAATATCCGTCAAGGCAACGAGCCGTCAAATCCGCGTGCCCGAAACTGATTTCCGGCATGTCTAGACTTGGGTTTCCCTTCACTCGCAATCAAATTTTTGGAGAGTCACTGACTGTAAACTGATTACTGACTCTGGCTAGAGAATATACTTTTTTATTGTTTTTATCTGACTTAGATGAACATTACAATATTATTCACATGTACTTGAACATACCTTTATTTTCTGGGTGTTCTGGGTATTTTCTATGTATAAAAAATATATCTATCCGTTTAAACATTCTATTATGAATATCAGTTATGTAGTACCCATAATACAAGCTCTGTTTAGCTTGGGGCTAGATAATGCTGTGTGGATTGCCCAGCGTGTGTGTGTATATGTGGCGAAAATTATGATGTTGCTTTCTGTCTATGCGCAAAAGATTCTTTGTATTTGACGAAGAATAAAATGTATTTTATGGTAAAATTGACGCAAAGATAAGATTTACGTATTTTAACGTTTACCTGTAAGTAATAGGTTGGTGAACTTAGCATCTATTTTCATGTTGTTAAAGTCTACTTTGTAAGTTTTAATGCACTCGCCATAGGCTAACCTAACTGTACGTAAATATAAAAATAAATAAAGAAATAATTTACTGACTTTTATGAGTTTTTCAGGTAGGTAGTGGAATGTTATTATGTGGTGTTGTCAAAAACTAAGGAAGTATTGTGACTGAGAGATAAACAAACCCGACAGCGGGGAAGACTGATAAAGATTTGAAACTTCCACTTTCGAGACGCTAGTACCAATTCTTCCCCTTTTTTTCTTTCAACTTCCCTTTTTTAGGGTTCCGTACCCAAATGGTAAAACGGGACCCTATTACTAAGACTCCGCTGTTCGTCTGCCCGTTAGACTGTTGAATTTTTCACAGTTGATGTATTTCTGTTGCCGCTATAGCAAAAAATACTAAAAAAATAAACTACAATAAATATTTAAGGGGCTCCTATACAACAAACGTGATTTTTTTGCTCGATATTGATAATGGCAACAGGGTGACACTTAAAATATTCACAGAATATTTAGGTTTATATTCAGTTTAAATATAAGTAAGCAAATTCTAATTAAATTAATATTTATGGGGGCTCCCATATAAGAAACGTGATTTTTTTGCAGATTTTATAGATAATGGTACGGAACCCTTATTGCGCGAGTCCGACAAGCGCTTGGCCGGTTTTATTTACTTTCATCTTAGATAACAGATAAATTAGATTTAGATAAATTATAAATCACAGCCCTCTGACTTTAGTAAGACAGTGGGAAAACTACATGTCGTTGACCATCGGTGTCTTTTCATGAGACATTGCATATCTCACGCGAGACGTTGAGAATAACTCCGATGATTGTTCATATTTTCGACGATTTTACTCTACGCCGCTTTGGTTACGGCAGCAATCAATAAATATCCCGACTGGCTGCGCTCACAAACCAACCGAATACAAAGTAATTCCATGCTATTAATAAATTATTCAAACCGCCCAAAGGCTGTTGGGTGACGCTACAATGACCACTTCACCGAATAAACAAACCCGGTTATAAATAAACACTAAAGTTTGTCGGACACACCGCATCAACTAGGTAACAATTCGTTCGTCGTCTACCGCTTCAAAAACAGGAGGATCAATACGGCTCTGTGTTCTTTATGAATGCATGTTGTACATAATAATGGTTGAAATTACAATCAAATAATAGAATTAAAGTAAAACTTAGCCTTAATTCAGAAAGAAAATAACAAATTTAAATTAAAACTAGTATTTACAATAGAAACAATTAAACTATCTGCAAACTGTTGCAAACAATCTACAGGTAGCTCATCTGATCCATATCAATACCAGTTGGAAGCGTGCCTAAGACACTGGCTGCATTGCCCCGCTGTATAGCAATGCTGAGTAAAACTAGTATTTACAATAGAAACAATTGTCCTCACTGCAGACTGTTGTACAGAAGTACTTGATCTTCGCCAGATTTTATTAGATTTTGATATTTCTAGGTTTTTGCTATATGCACGTCGTACTGGGGCAATTTTCTACGAAAATTTAACAATGTCTCGGTTTTTTCCGATTTCGGTAGGAATCGAACCCGCACCTTGCCCTCAGTACGGGTGCGCTCTAATCTAACCAACTAAGCAACGACATCGAACACGTGCCTCCTAGAAAATCCTAGGGACCTCTTACTCGACAAATAGTAGTTGTTTGGTTAGAACGCACCCCTACTGAGGGTAGACACGGGTTCGAATCCTGCCGAAACAGATTTTTTTGGGACTCTATAAAGTTTTCGTAGATTTTGATTATTTTCTGCGAATACTATGATCCTGTCGCTGTCCCACAATTAGTTTATTACCCTTACCACCATAACTACCAAATACTGGTTTAAATACCTATAAAAAGGTGAGATTCGGTACTAGCTTCTAGGAAATAGAAGGCTCAAATTAGGTCCAATTAATCGAAATTTTCCAACTTAGATCTATGACCGAAGGACTGTAACAATTCGTCGCGTTATTTTGAAAATAATTTATGATGTAGGAATTTGAAGTCGCTTTTAATTTTTTGCTAATCTCTATCACGACACTACTAAACCAGCATCGTTCCTAATGACCTAGCTACCGTTCTTTTGATTTTGTCACTGTATTACCTGATTGATGCTCTCCCGACATGGTGTGACATTGAAGCGGATCGATAGCGAAGATGTGTGTGCGACAACTATAAAACTGAATCTATTTAGACCATAGGCTTAGTAAAAAAATTCTATGTCTATGATTTAGAATTTTAGACCATCATATTGTACGAATTTTAAGTTGATAATGACACCAGCCAGTTTTGTATCGTTACGAGAATCTATATACTTCGGGGTAAGTGTTTTCCAAGACACGCACACTGACCCTCAGGGACGGCGCGGCGGGAGGTCGAGTACAGCACTCAGAATGAAATTGACCATATTCTGCTATAAAGGGGATTGGTAGCTGGTTGCAAAGTTTCAAGGACACGCAAGAATAGACTATTTAGAACTATTTGAGTCATGGTTGTATAAGACGAAGTCTCATTGCACCAATCACCATTGATTTTTTACGAATAAATTTGGTTTTTGGGGAGATTTCCCATAACTCATATAATTGAACAAATAATAATTGAACTGTTCTGTATTTTATTTTATTAGTGTAATGTATAAGCAAATTAAAAAATATGTCCTACCTATCTGTGAGTACAGACGTTGTTTACAGTCTTTTAAAGTTCCCGAAATTTTTCAAATAAATAAATAAAGAATAAATAAATAAATAAATAATGCTGGACAATTCACACAGCATTATCTAGCCCCAAGCTAAGCAGAGCTTGTGTTATGGGTACTAGATAACTGATATACGTAATATTATACATTACATAGATAGATATTTTTTTTATTATACATAGAAAACACCCAGACCAACGGAACAAATTTCTGCGGATCGTACACAAATTTGTTCCGAGGCGGGGATCGAACCCGCAACCTCTTGCGCCGCAGGCAGACTCTCGCCCGCTGCGCCATTGAGGTCGACTATTTCAAAGATTCAAGAATGAATTAGTTCAGCTTTTGAAACCATGAAACCGGAAGAGGGCTGAAGAAGACCCACCGGTCCTGATGTTAGGAACCGCGGCAGGCGTTTTAATATCTAAATAAGTGATTTCAAATATAAATCTCGTAACATTTTAAACTATTTTAAGTTCATAAATAACAAAATCCTTAATAACAATGAAAATTACAATCAAATCAAATTAGAATTAGTATTTACAATTGAAACAATTGAGCTAACTGCAGGCTGTGGTAAAAATCTTCAGGTAGCTCAACTGATTCATCAATACCGATAGATATAGACGCTGGCTGCACTGGCCCGTATGGCATTCCAGTATTTTTATTTAGGTACTCTATTATAACCTAGGTAAAAGGTCAAAGACTCGAATCCAATTTCGTTTTCCACAAAAAAATCAAATACATACATCACAGCCACAAGCAAAATTGCCACTTGACACGACTTATAAATCATCTAGACTAGACTATGAAAAAAGCCAGAGGTCAAATAAGTTTGGGTTCAGCCAATTTCGACAACGTATTTATTTAGCTCCACCCTTGACATTCCCGTTGAATAGAATGAATAATTTATACTGAAAGCTGAAATAGACAACACTATCCTTTTGAAGTGTGTTTGTGTCTGAACCTTTTACTAACCCTTATCATTATTTATGCTGGTATATTTTATATCAAGACTTTGCAAATTGATTTTGTTTGATTAAATATACAGGGTCTTACAAACGAACGTTAACTTCAACCTCGAACCTCCACAGCCTATAGTCCAGTGCTGGACGCAAGCCGCCCCCTGATTTTTGATCTCATGGGGGTAATACCCGTAATCCCCGCGCTGGGAATGCTTTTGGGGATCGAAATTCGGTGGTAGATCTATTCTTCATGTGTTCCGTGTATGCCTTAGTCGCCTCTTACGACACCCACGGGAAAAGTTGGGGCAAATTCTATGCCGGCACACACGGCTACGAACGTTAAGTAATAGGTTAAATATTGGTGGTCACCACTGAATCAGTCGACTGCAGCAGATTGGAGAACTTGTGTTAACAAGGCATCAAAAGTGCATCTCGTCTCAGTTTTTGGCGCACTTCATGGTGTTCCTTTAATTTGATAAGCAATGTATATAGGACCGAATTGTTTTCTATGATTGACTCTACCGATCTGATACATTAAAATACTGGCTACTTTTTTAGGTTTTAGTGGTTTCGATTTCAAGGCAAGTAGTTTTGCGTGTAGTTTTGAGTTCTGTTCTACTTAGCTTTAAATATAAAGGAAAGGCTCATTTCAGCAAAATTGCTATCTTGAATAGTTCGGGTAGCTGCCCTTCAGGTAACGTTTATTTGTAACACTGTAGGTTGTTTAGGTAGACAAAATATTTTGCTGACTTTAGAAAGTGACTTGCCCTGAATGAGAGAAATGTCGAATATTTTACGAATTGCATGTGTTAAACATGTTTTATTTTTATTATTTTTATTTTATTTTATTTCAGTAGCATAGAACTACACGGCGATCTCTGTGGCGGGGTGGGCGAAGATCTGCATACGACGCAGGAGGTTGCGGGTTACATTCCCGTCTCGTAACAAATGTGTATATGATCTGCAGACATTTGTTTATGGTGTTCTGGTCGCTTTCTATATATAAAAAAAAATCTATGTATTGTGTTATTATGTATTTATATCAGTTATCTAGTACCCATAACACACGCTGTGCTTAGCTTTGGGCTAGATAATACTGTGTGAATTGTCCAGCATTATTTATTTATATATTTTATGGGTATAACAGCAACAGTAGGTATATAGTGTACCCTTAAGATATGTATACAGCACCATAATAAATCATTGGATAGACTGAATAAATAAATAGACTGGCAAGTAGAACAAAAACGTAAAACAATGAGAAATAAAAGACAGTGCCATCCGAGTTCATATTTATGTCGCCGTCTCGCGTCGGATTGTAGAATCAGTCCGAGTTTCGAATGGCTATTCTAATTGAAAAGCGGTGCAATTCAGGTAATTGCCTATGCCGATTGTTGAACGATCAACGTTTAACAATACTGCCAAATATCACTTAGCCATCTCGTCGAATGAAATGAATTGGGTATTCCAAATAAATCAGTTTTCGTTAAGCAATCTTAAGGTATAAATTTGTGCATAACGCTAAGGATTGGTGTTACTGTACGTACCCATCTTAGTCCAGAGTATCTTTAATAGTTCTCCATAAAAATTTATTAAAAGTTTTGTGTTGTGGTAAGGAATAAAAGATGTTTACTGTTTACTGAGTCCATTCATTACACAAGGACGCGAGTACATTTTACCGATAGTCTATAATTAAGTGTGTTCTGTGGAAGCTTTATGAAGTGACTGGTTAGTCTCGCTTTAGCTATTAAGAATTGCAGAACAGCAATTCGCGTTTGGTACAAGTACTGTTTAATAATATGTGTCACTAAATACCTTCTACCTATAGATTTGTATGCTGTAGTATTACCACCTTCTTATTATTTTAGAAGTTATTATTACGCTAGCTATAATAGAATAGAAAACTATTGTACCACATAAAATACATAGAATAAAGGAAGTACAAAGGGCGGCCTTATCGCTGTGAGCGATCTGTTCCAGATTTTTTTTTCATCTTTTTTCTAGATATTAGTTAAGTACCTATTGTACCACATAAAATACAATACAGAAGGAAATACATAGAATAAAGGAAGTACAAAGGGTGGCCTTATCGCTGTGAGCGATCTCTTCCAGATTTTTTTTTCATCTTTTTTCTAGATACTAATTAAGTACCTATTTCTGATATAAAATGGGGAAGAAGCTGTTCTCCAGTAACACAACTACATTGTAACTACTACGGGAGACAGTAGAGTTCTTACTTTATTTGTTACTAATAAATTTTGAATAAACGATTTTGTATTTTTTTGTATTATTAATCAGCCTCGCCATCCTATAAACGGGCTAATTCTGCGACATTTACACTAACTACAAGCCCGACACATTCCAAATAAAATCGATGACGTTCACATTCTGTTCTCAGGCTAATATTGGCTCACGTTGGTACATTATAAGCTCAATTGTGGGTCCAATCTGCCTTCATTTAGAATGATCGCGGCTCTGAATAGCGTAGCCCAGCTGACCTGCCCGACAATAGCGGGAAATGTGGCTGCAAGACCTGTTATAGCGGTATGTACTTTGGTAATGTCATGTAGAACATACATAACATGGATATGCCCAAACGGCGTTGGGCATATCCATCTGTTCTACACCGGGACGAAATGGATTAATTTGTTACCAATGGACATTCAAACGTATCGATATAGCAATACGACATAAATTGTTAGGATTTAAAATGATGCCGTGGCATCGAAACGGATTTTTCGATGCCACGGCAATATCGTCCCGGTCGGCGTTGGGCTTTGGGAAGTTTTACTTGTTACTTTTAAATTTTACGAGAATGTAACTTTTTATGTGAATAAGCACGATCTGCGGTCGGGCGGTTAAAGCAAAACATAGCAGTTTCTTTCAACAAATAGAAAAGTAAGTACATTTAGAATATTTGTAAGCGAATAAAATTCCGGTACAATAGTGATCAAATATAAGAAAACAAAAGCAAAACGAGAATGATTGTTTTCTGGGTAACATTTTGTGACCAATCTGTTACCTACTAGACGACCCCTGTGGCAGCGTGGGAGCGGGAGGAGATTGTGGGTTCGATTCCTGCCTTGAGGCAAATGTTTGTACGATCTGCAAATATTTGTTCCGGGTGTTGTGGATTTTTTCTATGTATAATAAATAACTTTCTATCAGTCTGTAAATTCTATTAAGTATATCAGTCATGTAGTATATATAACACCGTGTTGTGCTTGGGGCAAGATGATGCTGTGTGGATTGACCAGCATTTTTTTCTTCTTACTTTTTAAGAACTTCATATTATTGTTCTAAATGACTTTATGACCGGAGCAGTAAGCTATAACAGAATATAACAGTATTTTAACTGTATTGTAAATTACACTTGTTTAATGCAATAAAGTTGTTATAATAAATAAATTACTTAGTCAAAAAATGAGATAATATCTCAAAAAAGGTATTAAGTTCGATTATAGGTTATTTAAATATACCAGAGCTACCTTATTTGTCTGACAAAACAACTAATTCGATCTTTCCCCTTTTCACATCATACTTGACAATAATAACAAATCCAAAACGCATTTTCCTCCCACCAGTACCACACATATCCACTCAGGACATCTATTGACTGACATAACAATAGGCATTGTGCACAAGGACTGGTTATCGTACGTCTCTCGCATCTCCGTCCTTTCTGGCACTGTTCCGTGCTGATAACGTCGAGGACGCTGGATGTAGGTTGTTCAGGTTGTTGCATGAAGCCTTTATGTACATGTGTGTACGTACATGGCTACTTTATTTATTTTTTTGCTTGCATGTACATTCTTAGGTCTATACGAATAAGTCTAAGTTAATTTGTCACTACGTACATGCACCCTGGAAGGGCACTGCAAAAACGAGGTCGTCTTTAGTTAGATACATACTAGCCAGCGCCTCGCGGTTTCATCAGCGTAGTTCCCGTTTCCGTAGGAATTCGGGGATAAAAAGATTTTGGTGGCCACCAAGGGTATCTTCGATTCACTGCCTAAACTAAATAGAATAATACTAATACAGAGGCATTGAAAACAGCTTAGAATAGGAATCACAAACTGTGCGATGGATTATTGAAATTTCCTTTGTAAAATAATATGATAATATAGCTGGCGGCGCTAGTTTGGGTGAAGGTTTTTGGCTTAACCAAAGATCAGAAAAAATACCTTCATATAATATTAAAAAGGAACAGTTTTGAAATAAAAGTTGGAAGCTATGTTCTAGTAGTCAAGTCTTCCTAAAACAACAATTCTTAGATTCTTCATCTGACTTTTTCTCAACCACCTATTAATCGAAGTGAAAACAACTTACGGTATCACAAATCCTACTCACTCTTGTCTCTATTTATTTATTTAAAAACTTCTAAACTTTCCTTTTGAAGAGGGTCGTTGAAAGTTAGCTTGTTTTATTGCTTTCGGGACAAAGACCGTTGTATGTGATTCTATTGAGTATCTACGTATACCCATGAATTATATGAAGTTAGATATGGGTACCGTTGACCGTGGCCGACCCCTCCAAACTGGTTTTTATTCTCAAAATGAATTCACTTCGTGCTAAAAAGTTGTTCTAAAATAGGTATAAATTAAGTTTGTAACTAGGTCTTTTTCGTACCTATCTATAGGACCAACTAATATTTATCTATGGTTATAATTATATACGCATCCAATGCATCTTAAAACAATTATTTGATACGTATTGAGTTATAGTTTTCTTTTAAAAGCATTGAATGAGTTGATTTTTGTATAGAGGGTATTTTACTCTAGTACGGTTAGTTTTCTTTTAAAAGCATTGAATGAGTTGATTTTTGTATAGAGGGTATTTTACTCTAGTAGGTACGTTGCACCTTCATACGCAAACATCCTTTTGACATACTCTTCTCCCCCCGTGAATGTCGTAAAAACCGACAAATGAATCCGCCACTAAAGCATTTTCCTTCTATGTAGGTATTGTTAAATACCTAAGGTGATAGCGTCACCAGTCAGTCATGAGTGGTGATTATCGCCAAACCCCAAAGTAGGTTTGCGGAAGGCATGTTCAGTAGTTGACGCTGATGTGGAAAGGTTATGTGGATATTTATATAGGTATACATATATAGGGTTACTTTTTGAGATGGGATTGGAAGGCCATTTTTTTGTAGTCGTGAAAGTGAAAGTGAAGATGTGGCCAACGAGGTCTTGGTCTAGAAGATACCTATTCACTCTTGTCTTGAAGAGATCCAGGTATGGGCAAATACATAAATATGAGAGTTAGACTACTTTTCTCTAACTCTCATATTTAATACGTATTTGCACATACCTGTGTGAATGGAGTAGGTCTCTATTTATGAGAAAATAAATCCTGCATTCAACTTTCTCTGAATGGAATCGGTTTTTTTTCTCTAAAATTCACAAAAATTTCATTACGAATAGATATTTTATCAAGGATAAACCCTATTAAAAACAGGTTAAGAGTCCTAGCATGCTGGAAATACACTAGTTGTTCGAAAAGATATAGCCATACGTATATAATAGCCATTTCCGCTCATTTTAATTATTGCAATTCTTTACAAAGATTAGAAGAGATAAAAGATATATACAGTTTTTATTTTCAAATAAATCATGACTCATTTCACGATTTTTCTCTAACTCTCATTGTTTCGGAATCAGCTATTCACACTCATCACAAAAAGACACCCGTATACCCATTTATAACCTAAGATTATATATTATATTTAGGTAGGTATATTTGTCGAAAGAATAAAGAGGAAAACGGGACACAGAAAATATATTACTTTGCATTAACATCTGTGCGGGAATGTAATTTAGGTGTAGGTGGATGAGAAGCTGTTTGCTAAAGCTACGCTTGGGGTTTACTTTAGGTTACCTTTAGTGGCATAGTTTATTGACTCAAATTCAATAACTTTTATTTTTGTAGGCCAACAAAATAAGCACTTTGAAAAGTCAAATTTTATACTATTAACAGCTTTATAAATAGTAGATAGCGTTTTTAATCACGAATAAAATTTTGTAAGTGTGCCTAAATAATAATTATAATGCCTAAATAGTAAAGAGTTTTTCAAAAGAACTAAGACCGACTAAGATTTCGTGACTTAGTAGGTTAGAGCACACCCGTACTGAGGGTGGGGCGCAGGATCGAGTCCTGGCGAAATCTATTTTTTTGGGAACTTATTTAATTTCTTAGATACCAAATTATTAGTTATAATAATTTAGATTTTTAGAAAATGGATGTAAATGTAGGTAAATTAGTTTTATAAGTGTATATACTAGTTATAATTATTGAATTTTGTCATAATAATGTTGTCGCTCGTTGTCATAAAGGTTTCTTTAGTAAAGAAAATATTACAGAGAATTCACCAAAACTAACCGCTGCGCCACAAATCTTCAAATTTTATAAAGCTAAAATATTTGTCTCAGAACTCAAAAGATAACATCACAACGCTTTCATTGCGGTTTCTTCAAGGCATAATCAGGAAAAAATATGGGTATTCCTCGAGTCTCTCTCTCTAGGAAGGAATTAATTCCTCGAAGCTGCATTTAATTGTCTGTTACAAAGCTTTTTCTTTGAATCTCGGAGCGGATGAGCATCTTTGTTGGACTGCTATTAATGGTTACAAGAGCAGCGTAATATTTAACTGTAGCGAGCTTTTTGTCGAGTTTTCAATTTGAAAATAGCCACTTAAATTGTCAACAATTTAACATGTATTGGAAGAGTAGGTGGGAATATGGCTCCTGCAGGTATTTTGAGCCCCTTTTATTTTTCCTTACTGAAAGATATTATTGAAAGTAGCTGAACAGATAACATGACTTAATTAATTTACAGCTACCGATGCACCGCCGCCACCGGTTCCATTGATTCTAGGTGTTGAGCATCAGTGACTTGGATTTTAATTTTTTGGATAAAATTTCTTATTAAAACATTTATGACGTTAGTAACTATTTAATGTTTATTAGATGGGGCCATGACTCTCCTCAGAAACCATCAACTTGTACTTTTTTATTTTAATAGTTTATAATATAATTAAATTTCACTAGGCTCGGACATGATTGTCGAATCTTTTACCTATCGTAATTTTTTTATTTATAGACCACATATTGAAAATTTTAAGGACTAAAAACAAAATACCAACTTAGTTTATTTATAGTAAAATTATTCTACGGTGCTTTCCTACGTGATAAGTGATAACTAAAATAGTGACTAACTAAAATAAAACCGTGTATTTCCGTACACGGTTTTATTTTGATTAGTTAATAGTTATTTCTACGATCCTTGATGGTAAAAAGAACGCTAGGAAGTTAGGTAAAATTATAGCAAAAGATGTTCGTTTCATACAAAATTTAAATTTCATAACCGAATTCCGTCTAGTTATTTCACACTTTCGAACCCCGCCAACTTTGAACAGACTAAATCAGATATAATGATCAGAAAGTTTTTTAACTCAGTTTGTATTAAACTAGTAACAAATTCAATGTTTTCAGTTCTAAACTAAATTCTCAAATTTCAGTATTAATCTAAAACTAAATTAATTCTGAAATTTGTTTCATAGTAGTCGACTACTAATGGCGAACGTGTTTCAAAATTAAATGATATAAGTTTACATATTAACAGCATTCAAACTGCAAATATAATCATTTATCAGTCACATGAAACTTTATAATATTGAGTATTAAATAAAATAATATTAAAGAAAATTATTATAGTAAAAAAGGTGTTTTGATAAATTATCAATTATATTCATCTTAAAACCATATAGAACTGAACAATTTTGTTTACCTAGGTAACAGTTATACACTGTTACACCTAGGTAAACAAAATTGTTCAGAAATGCTTTGCTAATTTTATGCGTTTTATTTATTAGTAGGCACACAAAAGTGTGTGCTTTAGGTAAGCATGTAAACAAAAAAATCAATAACACCTTTATTTCTTATTTCATAATAATAACTATTTATAAACCTGTTTATAGTATGACTATAAACAGATTATATTGACTTGTCTAAGTGCTTATTTTGTAAGCTTAAAGAAATAAACGATAAATAAATTATGAATTAAGAAAACTATTGGTCTAACTAGTCTAGTCTAACTAGTCAAATTTGGTACTTGTAGTATTCAATAACAAGACCTCTCTATCTCTTGTAGGTTTGAAAGTACCTTAGTTTGTGTTCTAAATTAAGATCTCTTCAGTCAGACGCAATCAAACGGGATTACATAAAGCAGTGTTTCATTAATAAAGCCCGGTTGATTGGGTTTCCGCTTTAATTGTTTCCTGTGTTTAGATAGACACATGGTACACGATATTAAATTAAAGTTCAGGGTGTTCCAAGCCACGGTACGACAGATTAAATCTATAGTCTTGTTATATTTAAATCTATCTATCTAGAGCACTACCTATCTTCATGACTTCGATGTAGGTATAAGTATTTTATGTATTTATTATAAATATAGAATCGTTATTATTTTTATTAGGTATTTATTAAGATTTATAGTATTTTACATATATTTTTATATTATTTTATATATTAGTTTATGCAATTAGTGTAGGTATTTTCTATCTTTATATCTTTTGCACTCTTGCCCACTTGTACACACATGTCTCCCTCTCTTATTAAGGTTTGCTGGAAGAGAACTCTTTTTAGGGTTAAGCTCGCCTTTGCGATACCTCTCTTGTAATAAGATTTAAATAAGGTTTTATTAGTGCAATAAAGAATTAAGAATTATTTAAATCTAAAAAATGTATTGAAATTAGTCAGCTACTCTGTACCAACACCAAAAACTTGTTGTCTTATTTGTTAGTATTCTGTCTTGTCTGGCTATTTTTATCTAGCTATTTGTACGTTTGGTTTCTTTTGCAGAAGGTATTCGGTAAAGTACTATTTATAGTACAAAGGAGCTGCCTGAGCACAAGTTGAGTTGGACGATTCTCGTTAGATCCATTGATTAGATAATAGGTACTACTAACTTATAGTCTGTCAGAAATCGGTATTATTTTCTATACAAATACATAGCGATTAAATTTCCAGAATCGGCCCTTAATTGACGTTCTCCGTCAATTATAGGGAACGTCAATTAAGGGCGAAGAACAAAGAACCCCTTTTTTCGAAGCCGTTTGAAAAATATCAAAATTAAATGACCCACACTTTCAGAAAATTCCTAGACAAAGTGAAAATTATCTATGTTGTCTTGCCTGGAAGAAGATCACTTTAAGCTATAAATATCCAAACGCCCATTGTACATTACTTATGTAATGTTCTTTTTCTAGTCTTTACTAATAATAAAAAAAGAAAATATTTGTTTGTTTTTTGAATAGGCTCCGAAACTACTCGACAGATTTAAAAATTTCTCTCACCATTAGAATCCTACATTATTCGCAATGAATATAGGCTATAGATTATACCCGTGCAAAGCCAGGGCGGACCACTAGTGTACAATAAAGTATTTTTGTATTGTATTGTATTTTTTATTGCGATGAATGACAATGTAAACGGTGATATTTATTAGACATTATTATCGAAGATTACCCAAAGATTCATTCTAAGTCGAAACTCAATACTAAAACGAACAACCCAGTGCGAATTCTTCACTTAATCGTGGTAGACTAATCGGCCGTCTACGCCAACTCTGTCATGTCGTACCAGTTGACCCGCGAAATGAAAATCCTCTGTCTAATCCTTTCCGTGGACTTACAAGGCGTTAGGCTGTTTAATTTCGACAACTACGACACAGTGAGGATGTATTATCAGCTAGATCACTTACAGGTAAGACCTATTTAGATGTGTATATATGATTTTTACGTGCACTATAGATTACAGACGTAAATCTAAAAAAGGAAAAACAACATCGGACGTCGTAATTGTTTGGTCAACAAAAGCCTGTGTTCCAGTGTTATAAGGAAAAGGTTCAAAATATTTTTTTTAAAGCTGGCTCGATCCCTATTTGTTCTTTGTATACTGGAGGCCGGTGTATGTGACGTCAGCAAAAACAAAAGACAATCGCATTTACCTATATACATAGGTCTTGTTTATTAGTTAAAAACTGCCGCATCTGAGCTATGAAACTGCAATGTGACGTTCTGAACAAATCTCTTGCCAAAATTACGTATCTTGAAGCTATGAAGGTCCCATTTGCTTGAACAAAATACGTCCATTTATTTAACAGCGAAAAATAATTACAAATAACATCTATTTTCTTAAAATCTAAGCCGTCACCAGAAGGGAGAATGCCCAGAATGCTGAACGGCAATGCTAATTCGTTGACCGAAATAAAAACCAGCTTTCCGATCACCTGTGGACTCTATTAGTAGGTAGTTTTGTAAGATCTTGAACAAAGGGTATTTTACTCGATACGAAAAACATCTAAAAATGTATTGTTGAGATAGCGTCGGCAAAAACCAGTCGGAAAAATGTTAGTTTTAGTTCATAAAATAAAAAAAAAACAGTTATTATCTGTTTTTTTATCAGTTTAGGGCTTTAATTTGGCGTATATTATATACCATGAAATAGTAGTAATATCATACGGCTGTTACCACAGCGCAATATGGCGTCAACTGCGTCCAGGATTTGTTAAGCGTGTAACTTGAAAATGTAAATTTTTCTTTTTAAGTCTCCTATCGATTGAATAAAAAAAACTTAAGTGGCTCACTATAGAATGTAAATGATATAATTTTCAAAAAATGGGTGTAATACCCTTCTGTATATAGGTAGGTATTTCAAGGTCTCTCGCCCACAGAGATAAATGAATATTCTCTATCCGTCTGTGGTCCAATTCACACAGGCTCAGCCTCTCCCAAATTCATTCCGGATTAATTCGAGGGCTTTAACATGGCGTATCTCAGGCTTATTAACATAATTAAGGCCACACACAAGTTCAGGGCTCGATTCAGGCGAAACGAGCTGCGAATACACCGGGGTTATTGTTTAAACTCATCTGACGTAAATCAAATTTACATTTTGTTGGAATTTTGCGGGAGTATGCTTTGTAAGCGCGCAATATCTCTTACAGAGAACCTACAACCTACATAGCGCTTTACTTAAATTAAAGTTACATATGTGCGCAATAAAAATATTGTAGAGTTGAACACAGGTTAGAGTACGGCTAAGTGCATGAGTCTACGTCTATAAGTGCTGCCATGCTTGAGTTAATCCTTTCAGTTAGAGAACAAAGGGGAGGTGTAAACATGGGCCGCTCTCACCCGTAAAACCCGTTATTGCGTAAATGTTAATTTCCCCTCTAAATTGTTTTCTTTGCACCCGAAATTTTTAATTATGCAGTCCTCCGAGGACTCTCTGTAAAATAAATTGCATTCTGCGCTGGATAAAATTTGAGTGTTTGTTTGTTTATGCGGCGCAGTAGCGCTGGAAACACTAAAAGCTTGAAAGCGTAGCTACAAATAATACCAGTTTGCATTCAAAAGTACACTGTACATAGATATAAATATTTACTATAGAAGAGTGCGCTTATTGAAAGCACTCTTTTATTTGATCCCATCGGATCACAACGCGTTTTAGTACTCGATTGTTATGAATTCGGGAACCATAATTTATAATTAGCTGACTATGCCATGTTTTTTTTACTTTTTAAAGATACCTACATTTATAAAGGTTAATAATACGTTGCGTTTTTCTGAAACTAAAGGTTTTATGATTTGATTTGAAATGCAAATTCTTATTGTAATGCGATAACGCGAAATACGTGGTCGAGGGAAATTGAATAAAACTGACAAAACGGTCGGCAGTTTCTGAAAGGGACATTCATGTTATATATACGTAGATAGGTTAGGTAAGCAGTTAATGTTCTACCGTTTCATCTTCAGAGTGCTTTTTGCATTCAGCTGGTTTATTGGTTACTGGAATGAAATGGGACTTATTTCATTTTGAGTTTAATCGGTAGGTAGGTTCGTTATAAGGTTCGCCACCGCCAGTTATGTTACGTACCAATCCTAATATAATTATACATCCAAAAGTTGCCTACGACATTGGGCTTATCTCTTGTTGAGCCTATTGTGCCACACTTAATAATATATTTAGGTTCTTTTGTTTTTGATTTCTACATTATTCTATTCTATCATAGAATATATATATGAAATATGATACCTATTGTAGTAAGCTAATATATAAGTTATGATATGACTTATTATATAAGTTAAGAGACCGGTGTCCTCAGGAGCTCCACATAAACAGACGCGCATAAATAATTTAAACTTGAAATAAATTTACCTCGTAGTAAATGTTAAACTTGGTAATTAATTCATAGTTTTAGTTATTATTTAATGATAGGTAATTTACATTCTTCAACTTTTCTTGACTTATTTCTTTATTATCTGTGTAATCCTTTTTGACCTTATTTTATAAATATTTTAAGTATTTTAATAAAAATTGTAACTCTGTTGTTTACTTGAATAAAGATATAAATCAATAGTATAATTATTATATATGAAAATAATGTCATAACCAAACGGAACTCCCCAAAAATTCTGCAGACTTTTTAAAAATTAAACGTAATATACAGGTAGATAATATAATAAGAGATGAAGATAGAGACATTTACACCCCTAGCTTTTTCCTAGTCCTTTTTTAGCCACGCGCACTCAAAACCTGGCTACACGAACGTCGGTAAAACATCTCGCTCGGTCGACGGTGTCGGGGTTAAATCTAATTTTCCTCCGCTAATGCCTGCCCTCGCTCAAGGTTGAGTAAGCGCGAAAATTGTAACGATTCTGAAAAAAAAAACAGATTTTGTGGAGAACCGTTCATTAATTAGTAGGTATCTATATAGATGTAACTTAAGTTATCCATAAGGTATTCTTTATTTATAAAAGTTACTAGCTGTTGCCCGCAGTTTCACTCGCTTTAAATTTGAATTTCACATTTTTAGTCGGATTATTTCCGTAAATCTCCCTTGGGAATTTGATGTTTTACCAGAATATAAGTAGCCTACCTATGTACCCTCCATTCCTTTAACTAACTTTATGCCAAAATCAAGTCGATTGGTTGCTTAAAACAAACACACTCTCCTCTCGCATTTATAGTATTAGCTAGGATTAGTTAGGGTTTTGGCTAATATTTTATATTTCACTTCTAATTTAATTGTTTTCTGCAGGTATGCAATGAATTCCCATAGTTTTAACCAATGGACGACGGAGTGATTCAAGATATAGGTTTTGTGTAATTTAGCTGAAATATGAGAATGTTTGTAAAATATGTCGGAAAATAAAATGCTGACTGCAGGTTTTCAGGCGCCTTGTAAATAAAAATAGTTATTCATCTAATAATTTTTCTTTCACGTGTAGTGCAGGCGTTCGCCAGTTTTAAAAAGCTGACGTTTGTTAATTTTCTGTCTGCAATTAATATTCCAGTCTACATTTTTAATAAGCAAATCTACGGCGACGAACCACCACCGTTTCCTAGAAAAGCAAAAAGAATTATTAATTATCCAGTCATTTGTGTCTACAAGAACGTCGGAATATACCAATAAAGGGAAGCAAAAACTGCAGATAGAATCAGTAATTACGAAGCTACATTTCACTGCAGTCGTTAAAATTATGTTTCGCATCAGAGTGCTTTTGCTGCTATAAAAGCAGCTACGGGGACATTATTTTTTAAAGAACTCAATCTTTTTGCAGTACATGCAAGAAAAGTTGCTTTTCATTTATCCGAGCATATATTACCTTTCGTTTGTGCTAAAAAGAATGTTTTGACTTCTTTTATTTTGTCTGCTTCGGCTTTGAATGTAAGAGAAGTCTATTTTTAGTCTAGAAAATAAATACCTTCAGTGAGAGATCGTTGCAGATATCTGTTCTTGCTTTTATGAGAAGGGAAAAAAGTGCATGTGCTAATTTGAACTTTCTCAGCCAGATAACAACATCCCTGCCGACACCTAAATTCGGGTTCAAAAGACGTCGAAACGTTTGTTCGCAGAAAAAGTTTCCGAAAACTAACCAGACGTATAACTTTCAACTGAGACACTTGAGAATTTAAACTGCTGATTTAAAGCTATCAAGATAGAGACTATTTAATCTAAAACTTAAGTTTCTTATAGATTCTACTGCCTAGCCTACACAGATTAAAAAGCATTGTTCACTAAAATTAGGGAAAGCTGAAAACTTATTGAAAAACTCAAAACTTTGGCTCAGTAAACTCAGTCTTAAGGTTCTAGAAATGTGCTAGTTGCCACTCAGATTAAAAGTTCGTTAGAAATAATAATTCATTCTAGGGAGTTAATCCGATATTTTTACCAAGTATTTGCTAAAGATTTGATTCAAGTCTATCAAAACCATGCCTTACATTTTATAAAAAAGTCCCCATTTCCCATTCAAAGGCAGTATTACGATACTTGGTAAAAACCCATTCCTTCTCCATGCATAACTATCCAATCTCGGAAAGGAAATGGAATAAAAACAAAGTATCGTGTTACAACATAAATATCTGTTTGAACATCGCCTGTCGAAGAAGAGTCGTAAAATCACAGAGTATATTTTACCTTGAAGGGTCCCGACCGTAATTATTTAGGTGGTCTGCACCAACTGCGAACGCCTCAGACATTAGTACCTCGACCTTGTTCAGGAAAACGCGGTATATTCTACATATTTTATGAATAACGGGGTTTACTCAATGAAAAAACATATGTATGAATGTAGGCCTACTCACCGAAAGTTCCAAAAATATTTCGTTTCTCATTTTCTTTGTAAATTTATGGCCAGAAATTGGGTTTGGAAAAGAAGAAAAAGTTTTTTGTTTTTATAGCGTGTAAATTTTCCTGTTTGGTAGATGTAATACAAGTTAAGGTAGGCTTTTAAGGTGTTCAAGTAATTTAGATAGATAGTATTTTATTGTACCACACAAACACAGAACAGAACAGTACAGAAATAAATTGTACGGGTAGACAAAGTATAAAGGCGACCTTTTCACTGTGAACAATCTCTTCCAGGCAACCTTTTAATGAACTGGACATGTAAGAACAACAAAGACGATGGCACTTGAAAAAAATAAAAGAAATCAATAATACACTACACAGGTACATACTTTAAAACTTAAAAAATCTACAAAATTAGAGAAGAATTAGAGGAGAAGAGAGAGTGAGAGTTTGAAAGGAATTCAAAGCGGTTCTTGAGATAGGAAGGGCTTAGAGGATAGAACTAAATATAGAGATAGTGTAACTATTCCTGCGAAGTCTGACTTCATCTATGCTCGTAATTAATGATTATACCAAAAGAAGTGCTACGTCGAAGCAGTTCGTAGGACATCTACGAATGTTTTAGTATAAAATTTACTCAATTTGATAATTCTGTAAAAACTGTCCATTGAGCAATAATATCGATAGGGCAAAGTCCAGATAGCGCTTTAGGAGTTATACGAACGGCGTGCCCCATGGCCAAAAATCCTAGGAAATAACAATCGAGTAATGACTTGTTCAAAATTTAAGCAAATTTTATAGACTTAAGTAAGCAGTAAGCCTAACAAAATTTGATTGTGATTTTTGGAAGTTTGGCTTTTGAGAGTGTGTTATGAATCCATTCTGGCCATCAATTCGAATTTTACACTAAAAATCGTTATTTAATTGTAAAAAAAAAATAACAATAATTTTAAGAAAACTCATCTAGCCCCAAGCAATGCTAAGTTTGTGTTATGCGTATTAGATAACCGATAATACAATTCGTCCCTGACCATCTGCAGATCCTGCAACCATTTGTCCCTAGGCGAAAATCAGATCCGCGACCTCCTGCATCGCAGGCGGACTTTCGCCCACCACAACTACAGAGACGTCATTTTGACATCGTTTGACAAAATCTATTCAAAAATCACTTGAGAGCTGTTTAAAACTACGTGCCGTTTCAGTATTCAGAAGGCCCACTGATAAATACTTAGATACGATAGGCAGCTACTTGGGTAAACAGTTCGCATTCGACAGAAGTCCCAAACGTATGTGGAACTAGGTTGCTCTAGGCTTCATCACTATTTCGCATCACGTACGGCAGGCGGCGATATTGATTTTGGGACCGGTCAATTAAACGTCTTTGTCTTTGCTGCTTGCTATGGGATCAGTGTTTATCTGTGAAATCTATTTGGGACGTGATTGAACAAAACCTTGATGGCTAGATTTGGTAAATATTATTGGGCTGTTTC
The DNA here is from genome assembly GCA_946478455.1 of Eupithecia vulgata. Taxonomy (NCBI): domain Eukaryota; kingdom Metazoa; phylum Arthropoda; class Insecta; order Lepidoptera; family Geometridae; genus Eupithecia; species Eupithecia vulgata. The sequence continues at coordinate 9,173,778 of OX297873.1, read as the reverse complement.
GAGGAAACTTAAAAGAAACTGGGAAGTATGCTCCACAGACTTTTTACCTTATCAGATGGATTTCCATCCGCGTGCAGATCTGTTCCGCGTATCGAACATAATTGATCCGCGATCATCACAAAGAGGTGGCGTGAGTACTGCGAACAGCTATATAAGAACCTACTCACTCCGAACTAAGACTCCCACGTCTTCCACCTTTCCAGATGTATAAAAACGATACCTACTCTCGTTGTTTCCCTCTGAAATAACAAAAAAGAAAATTGAAGGATAGCTCCAGATCCCAACCATATAACTGCAGAAATGATCAAATCACTGGAAGTAAAAGACATAGATGCTCTGCACACCATCTGCGATCATGTCTGGCAACACAAAGTCTACGATGCTACCACTACAATAAAAGGAATCAACACTTAAGTGCGACAACTAATGGAACTCTGACCTTAACATCCCACTGCAGTAAAATCCTTCTGCATCATGGGCTGCTACATGGATTTGTAGACACCACAGGAGTAGGCAAATAATAATAATAATAATATATTTATTTATTTTAAAAAGTTGTTACATTTTCATGTTTATAGCGTCTTAAATCCTAATTTAGGTTTATGTAGACACCAGAGTTCTCTAATCAATACTTAATACATCATTCTTATTTCTACGCTAGTATCGGGAATTAGTGCGGTAGGCATTCACGCACACAAGCACAGTGACATCACCACGCACCGTCGTCATGGCTCGGCAGCCGCACACAGGCGATCCACCAATCACGCGCGAGCAGTGATCCCACTGCGCCTGAGTTCAGCTACAGCATGCTCCTTTTTCCTAACTAAGTAAATGAGTGATGCTCGATAAATAAAGAATAAAAAAATAAAAAAAATAAAAAGTATAAATGATATTACGATAGGTAGTATTTTGTGAGTACGTTTTTAATATTTTTTTGGTTGATTTTATTCTTTATTTCCATTGGTAGATTATTTATAAAATAAGGAATTAAGTGACGAGAGGTCCGATTGCCATAGAAGTTATTAGTTTTTGGTATATTAAGTTTTTTCTGTGTTATACTTCTAGTAGCTATATTGTGGCTTTTAGGGACTTGAATATCAGAACGGAAGTACTGTTCTATAAGTAAGTTAAATTCCACTTTTTTATGAATTGACAACACACCGCAGTGTTTAAATAGGCCATCAGGATCGCCTGCGTATTTTGTTTTTATTTTATGGGGCACAATTAGCTTGAGTAGTCTATATTGAATATTATGGATCTGATCTAGGTAAGTTTTAAAAGTTCTGCCATAGCTACTTAGTCCGTATGATATAATGCTTTCTACTAGTGTTTTATACAGGATCAACAGAATGTCATTTGGAATTTTACATTTTATTATACAGAACTTGGCCATGATAGCTCTAAGCTTATTGCAGGTTTTGTTTATATGCTTCGCCCAGTTGAATCTGTTGTCTATTACTAATCCAAGATAGGTGTGCTGAATCACTTGCTCGATTAGTTGACAGTCTTTGGTGCAAATGTTAGAGTGTAGGCAATCGTGACTATGGGACACCACTTTTACACTCTCTCTACCAGGACAGTGATTATGACTGGAACGAACATGAATAATCTTCGTTTTATCTCCATTTAAGACTAGCCCTGAATCGTGTGACCACTTGCAAATAGCCGTGAAGTCTTCTTGGATCTGGTTTTGTGCAATCAACGGATCCCTGTCAGCGGCCATTAGGCAAGTGTCGTCTGCGAATTGGTAAACCGTGCAACGCTTGATAATATTGTTTAGGTCATTAACATAGGCTAGATAATGTAGTGGACCTAATACTGATCCTTGTGCAGTTCCTTCAGTAACGCTAATGCTGTCACTAAAAGCGTCGCCTACTCGGACTTGGTAGCTACGATTCCTAAGGTAGTCTCTACACCATTCCAGCAAGTTGCCTCTTAATCCGCTGTTCTCCAACCTTTCAGTTAAGAGGTCATGCTTCAGCGTGTCAAACGCTTTTCCGTAGTCTATGAAGACTAGGATAACATGCCTTTTTGCATTTAGATGATCATTTACATCATCCGTAAATCGGGATAATAGAAGGGTAGTGCTTTTACTAGGCTGAAAGCCATATTGTTGGGAAGACAAAACATCATTTATAGAGTAAAATTGCTGTACTTTGCCACTGATGTATTTTTCTACAATTTTATCGATAACTGGTAGAATCGTAATTGGTCGATATTTCCCATAGTCATTTGTACTACCTCCTTTATGGATTGGGCGAATAATGCCAGTCTTTAACTCTGTAGGGTATCGACCAGTAGATATGCTAGTGTTAATTAAACGTACTAGGGTCCCAACGATTCGGTCAGCTAGCCTTACAACATCTATCGCTCGAATCCCGTCAACGCCTGGAGCTTTATGCGGATTGGTGTATTTAATTATTTTACCTATTTCACTTTTGGTGGCTCTCGGAAGGAACATTGACTTGTCTGTTTTAATTGTGTAGTCTTTTTTATCAAGTAAGTTCTGAGGACAATTTGGAATAATTGATTTTACGTTTAATTGAAATTGATCAGCGAAATTATTACATATATTTTTTATTTCTTTTTCTTCACTAAATGCTTTTAATATGATTTTGTCCAGTGAGTTATTTATTTTTCCAGTTATATTATTTATTATTTGCCATAGTTTTTTGGTGTCGTTTTTAGCATTGTTTATTTCAGATTTTATATATTTATTTTTATTTTTGTATATTGTTTTACTTGTTTTATTTCTTATTTTATTATACCTTAATCTTAGTTCTTTATTACTAGTATCCTTTATCCACTCAGAATATAGGCGATCTCTTTTTTTAGTTAATTTTATGACATTTTTATTGATCCATTTGTAGTTTATACGTTTAGAGTTACTAATTTTAGTAACGTATTTTGCTTCATTATAGCAGTCATTAAAACTTTTGCTGATAAATCGGTATATTTTATCTGGACAATCCATAGTTAGGGTGGAGTCCCAATCTACTTTTTCCAAGAGGTCTTTTATTTTGCTATTGTCAAGCAAAGTTTTGTAAATGGGAGCGTCCTGTATACGAGAATCGCCAACCAACGTTGCAGTGGTAACTCTGTGATCGGCCAGTACAGTGCAGAGCGCAGCGGCATATACATCTCTCATGCGGGATCGGACAAAAATGTGGTCAATGCAACTTTTTGTTACAAATTCATTCAGTGTTTCAATCCTCGTATAGTCAGAGATCCCGCATGACAGACCATGCTCGCTCAAAATGCCCATGTATGCGCTTTTTAACGGGTTATCTATCTTTAAATTTATATTTATATCGCCTAAGAATATCAAGTCCGTATTTATAAATTGCTTACACAATCGGTCCAATTCTACAATGAAAAGTTGTTTATTATGTTTCGGTGGTCGGTACACAGCGCAAAGGGTTACAGAATATGTCTTATCAGTGATAGTGCCGATAAGGCATTCACAATGCAGAGTGGTGACTTTTTTTTGCATAAACTTATATTTATTTTTTATGTAAATAATAATTCCTCCGCCTTTGCGATGCTTTCGTAACTCAGTGTGCATTGTATATCCTTGTAAATTATACAGAGACTTAATGTTATCAGATACATTCACCTCTGTCAGTACAATAACATCAATTGTCGTTTCATAATTTAATAAGAGTTCAATTTTAGAAAAATTCTTAATAAGCGATCGAATGTTTACATGTAAAAAGGTAATGTTATTAGGGTAACTAGGTACTAAACTTCTATAATTTAAATAACTTTGACAGTCAAACAGTTCTATGATATTGGTATCATCTATAAAATCCATAATATTAATAGTTTACTTACTATTGATTTACATAGAAAAGAACATTAAAGACGCAATTAATTTGCGTTACCTAAGAGGTTTTGTATGTCGTGTTTGGTGCGTATTTTAAATACCTTAGCGTTTTCATTCTTACGAACAAGGACTTTTCCTTCTTTTATCCAAATAAACTTAAAGGAGTCCTTAAGTTCCTGTTTGGCTTGCCACAGTAAGTTTTTTAGATATGACGTTAGCGCTTCTCTTACGTAGATTTTCTCAGCGGCTGGTGCTCCAGATAGGTTCGGCATGAGTTCCTTTCCAGTAATGGTGACATTCCGGGCGGCAGACATCAGAGTTTGGCGGGTAGACTCCTGGCGAACTCGGACTTGAACGGCTCCAAATCCAGTGCGGCGAGATGGCAGCCGCTTGACAGACAAGATATCTTCTACTGGTCCTCCAAGTTTCACGACGACTTTTTCCACTAGTTTAGGTAGGTCTAGGTCATTTGAGTCCGGAATCCCCGAGATTTCGACGTGGTCTCCCAACATCTGCTGTTCTAATTCTACATTGCGCTGCTCCAGATACTCAATTTTCAGCAAACAGGATCTGTTCTGGCTGTCGAGGTGGGTTATCTTTTTCTCACTTTTTTTTTTATTGGCAGGATTTGTGAAAGGAAAAGATCAGCCCTTACGGGACTTAGAGTCTCTAAACACGTAGCGCAGGTCCAGGCCAACTCAGCTCAGCGCAATCTGCAATGATTGCCGAGCTAAAATGAATGATCTTTTATAACGTGGACAGGCCGAGACCATGAAGCTTAGCTTGAGGCCAGCTTATAACGATAAGCTGGCCTCAAGCTAAGCTTCATGGTCTCGGTCGACAAGCAGGGCAGTCATTGCGGACCGAGGCTTGTATAGTGCTTTACTCAAACAATGCGAGTATGCGAGTAATTTAAATAAATTGTAGGATTCGTCGCTTGAAGAAGTCGTTCATTTTCTCAATTTATTCACGAAAATTTATTAGAACATGCAAAAGTTCTCACCGCGATACTGTTTTGTCGTTTTCTTTTTTTGTACTGCTCAGTATGCATAATGCCAAAATGCACCTTACTATTATCAAAATAAAATAGAATTCGAAATACATTACGGACCGCATAGAGCGGACAATATTACTGACCGCTAGGCCCGAAAGATCGACTTTGCTCAAAGAAAGTTGTCGAAATTATCAGCAGGTTACCAGGTTACACGTATTTTTTTAATAAATGCTCTGTAACATCGTATAATTATTGTTACAAAGTGGTACGTGTATATTACGTTGGTATATTTAGATTACCGTTCCGATACCCTGTTCCAATTCAAAAATGTTTTATTTATCCTACTCTTCTCGATGTTTGTCAACACGTGTTTGTTCGTTCACATTTACATGACAATCAATTCAATTTATTTTTATGAATTGACGAATTCATCAGCCTATGTTTAACTTAGTAAAAAGACATTTAACAATATTTACATTTTTGTGTCGCTCGATCAGAGGATTCAATTGAGTTCTTTCTATTGAGTGGTATTGTTGATATCCTTTTGATGTAGATTCTTTATTTATTTTATTGATGATGTTGTTGCTAAAAAAATATAAAATAAAAACTGGAAGATCACAGTTCAGATGTTCATGAAAAGGCAAGCAAATACTATTTCATCGCTATAGTTGAAATAAATTTACAACACTTCGTTTTTATACCTTTTTTCCAAAGAGAAAATTTCTAGCTCTTTTCTAGCTAGTTGTTTACATTTTATCTTTTGCTCTGTTTTTCTGCGCACAGTATATATCGCTAAGATCCAGCAAAAAGGGTATTAACTTGTAATAAAATAGTAGTGAATCCTTTATGCCCTAGGGGATTTGCTACAATTTGAGGGCCATATTTCTTCTATGATCGTCTGTAAGTCGGTTGGAACAAATATTTGGGTTAATTTCCTTACCCAAATGAGTCGGATCACCCATCAATTTTAATAATTCAGAGCTATTGACGTCTTTTCTTCCCTTTGATTTTATTTATAAAACAGAAATCTAGTTTTAGACAGACGCTTCCGACTGGTATTGTAATGGATCAGTTGAGCTACCTGTAGATTGTTTGCAACAGTTGCAGTTAGCTCAATTGTTTCTATTAAATACGCAGGCGATCCTGATGGCCTATTTAAATACTGCGGTGTGTTGTCAATTAAAAAGGAGAAGCTCCGAAAAAGGAGCATGCTGTAGCTGAACTCAAGCGCAGAGGGATCACTGCTCGCGCGTGATTGGTGGATCGCCTGTGTGCGGCTGCCGAGCCATGACGACGACGACGGTGCGTGGTGATGTCACTGTGCTTGTGTGCGTGAATGCCTACCGCACTAATTCCCAATTCTAGCGTAGAAATAAGAATTATGTATTGATTAGAGAACTCTGGTGTCTACATAAACCTAAATTAACTTTAAAATTAAAATGTAACAACTTTTGAAAATAAATAAATAAATATTATTATTATACTTCTAATAACGTAATAAATTTAATAATATTATTAATTTAATATTATTATTATTATTATTAAGTATATATTGTAAATACTAGTTTTAATTCTACTATTTGATTGTAATTTTCTTTCTTAATAAAGACGTTTTTAGATACAGCATGTACTCTCCCACCGCTTGGATAGGTCCTCCCTGTGGTCCTTCCACTTTTTGGTGTTTTACCAAATTCAATCTGTCAAGGGCGTTCATAATAACAATTTAATATCTAGTAGTTGCATGTGTTTATTCTTCTGTTCTAGTATTTCTATATCTTATATATTACATTCCACACTATTTCTAAAGAGTTAAAATTCTCACTATTTATAAATAAGGATGTGAATTTCGTCCCATCAGATCCACAAAATAAAATAATAAAACACGGTATTATTCTGCGCTAGCCCTCAAGGGTGGGTCTAATTACATTCCCGTAAAACGCTTGTATTTTATGAATTCTTTGTAGATAAATTAATCGGAAAGCTTTGACGATAGAAATATCATTTCAATAATATAACAGATACTATTCATATTACTTTAATAATAGAATAGTTAATAATTATTTGTGTTTTGTTCCAGGTATGATTTTTAGGAAACGTACGGAGTACAACGGTTCACTCGCTTTAAATGTTTGATTACGAAAGGTAAATTAGAAAATTAGTATAACAAATAGCCTTCTGACTATAGTAGGCTACTTATTACTGATTTTTTACTAAGATATACCTACTCTATCCTATGAATGTAATCGTTATAGAGGATCTCTCCTTCGCAGACAAGCAAAAATGAAATATATTTGAAGAAATAAGAGTAAGAAAAAGGGTTTATGTACAGAACCAATTTCAGAAATAATTTCTTGTATTTTCTATCTGATGGTTTATGTACATTTTTCAGTAACCCAATAATCATTTTGAAGCGAACAATGTAAAGCTTTACTAATGAGCACCCTAATAGAATTGACTTGTGGTTTTAATCTGGACCGGCAAACACGATATCAGCGAAATAAATCAGTTAAATCTGGTTACGTATATTGTTCTGTGTTTGCTAACTTTGGGATTATCTCAATGAAAATTGCCATAACAAGGGTAAATAGGAGTGGGAGAGACTTGAAAATGTACCTATGTTTGTATGCGACGCGGAACTCTGTGTTGAGTCTACTGATATTTTTTATTTGTATCAAAAGAAAAGACTGTTATTATTGCAAAAGCACTTACCTTTTTAATGAAAGCCGCATTCTCTCGTCGCTTATTACATTATTATATCATAGTGGTTTGTCCCGTTTTGTTGCGTTCTGCCCTTGTTTAGAGGCAAGCTGTTCATAATCTAATTATTGTAAAGTGCTTCCTTAAGTAAATAAACTCTTTTGTTATGCGAAATGAGGCTTAGCTGCGCAGATTTTTCTGTTAGCCGAAATGAGAATGGAAGGGCTTTTATTTCCTGCGGTTCTGAGGGCGCGAAGGGTTTTGCGCTTAAACAAATTGATTTTTAGATTAAAATTTAGATGCGTATACTCTTAAAGCCCCTTAAGGCCCCTTTTCAGGGTTCTGATGTTAAGTGCCAAAACCGGAACCTTGATACTTATTGTTCTGTTCTGTCATAGCTATTTTGTAACCTGTGGAAACCAAAATTTACTCGAAGACGTATAAATGATGACCTAGAAACCGCTCCGTCTTCAATCATTATTTAATTATTAGAAAAGTTTGATGGGTCTATCTCAGCTGCCACGGTTATAACTTGGTTATTCCCTAAAACAATTTCCCCTCTTATAATTTAATGTTAATGCGCGGACAGACGAGAAATCCATAAAATGTAATGGGGAAATTCCGGAATGCGATGAGCTTTCCAAGATTTATATCTCTGCGTTAAACGATTGCGGCTCGGTAAGCCTTATTACGTTTGACGAAATAGATTTTTTATTTGCTTTAAGCTGAGTTGAAACCCTATCCTGAGGTTCATTCGTTATCGAGATTACGATGGTTAATGCCAGTTAAAGGTAGATTATATATTTCTCCCCTTACTTAGATTAAATATTATAATCGCTACAGATGTCGCAAAAAAAGTAATACACAACTAAGTTGAACTTATTTGCCTGGGAACTCGTTAAAGGTCTTCGAGGGGTTACAAGGGGGTTCTTATAGGTATATGATTTAAAGCTAGATGTCACTATTATAATATCCCATTGACTTTCTAGCCACTACTGCTGTGTGTTTAGATCCAGTATGAGCGTCATGGACACGAATGTGTACACTGGAATAGTTCAGGCAAATAGTGCGCGTTATTGTAAGTTTTTATGGTTAAAATAGGTAAACTCCTACTTTACTGTTATAAATATGTAGAGTCAGCCTTATAGTATAACTCATAAGATTAAATTACCATAAAAATACGCGTGTAGGCAAACTCGTATATTATTCAGAGTCGTGACCTCGGAATACCTATTTAACTTTTTTGATATCAAACCTCCTCTGTGAAGACTCATTGTTCATTCTTTTTCGCAAAAACGTGAGTTCCCAGTTTTGTGAATAAATAAAGCTCAGTTGGATTGTTTAGTTACCTACGGAACTTTGGGTCCACCTGAAAATACGTTTTGTCATAATTAGTGAATGCGGGAGTTTGTTTCAGACATTTTTTTTTTTGGGAAATATACAGTAATTTAATTTTTTTTCGTTTTGGAATTAAGATTGTTTACTTACTGGCGGGGCGCAATGACCCGAACTCTTTTACTTTCCGTCAACAGGGATTCTTTATCACCATGAATTGTCAAAATAGTCTTGTATTAGTAAATTAGTCTGGCCTTTAGTAGTAGGAAAAAAACCTAATATTGGAATTTGTTTCAATAAAAACAACAAAACGGCATTAGGTATTACAATTAACATTTGTTTTTTCTGCCAGAAGTGGCATATTTTTATATAATCACAAATTACAATTAGTTATTATTATAGAAATATAAAATAAAACTTTAATAGTAACAATAAACATAATCATCGTGTTATAATGAGTATATATCAACTTAACTTCAACAGCCTATAATGGTCCACGGCTGGATGCAGGCCTCCTCCGAGGGGTAATGCCCATAATCCCCACGCATTGGCATGCAGGCTGGAAATCGCAGTTCGGTGGTAAATCTATTCTGCAAGAGGCACTGCTGCCCGCCCCCCGGAGCATGTTCTTAAATCGCCTCTTACGACACCCACGGGAAGAGTTGGGGTGGTGCAAATTCTATGCCGGCACCACACGGCTTATAAGCCGGCACCACACGGCTTATAAGCCGGCACCACACAGCTATGAGAATATATAAGTATATATAACAAAGCAGAAATAAAGTTATTACTACTACCTTTAGAACTCTTGAGTATCTAACCTCATAGCCCAGCAATGATAGTTCGATAAAGACCAACGTTGTAGGGAGGATGTTAACCTAAATGTTTGATAGATTGTAGCCGTTACAATGTTAAAGCGTCGGTGCACGTTGCCTTTTGATGGCGTTGTAAAATTTAACGTGACTTTAGATCGGCACCAGTCGACTTCACCCTACCTTTGTGAGCCCTTAATATGGTCATAGGCGAAGCGGGAAAATTATAATTATAGAGGCAACGATGAATTATGTTAATATTTATAATACATTATCAACTCCTCGTGGTTTTATTCGCGTAGTTCCCGTTTCTGTGGGAATTCCGGAATAAAATATAGCCTATGTACTATTCCAGACTATAATCTATCTCTGTGCCAAATTTCATCTAGAACCGTTCAGTGATTCTGGCGTGATTGAGCAACAAACATCCATCTTTTCATCCAACCATCTAAACTTTCGCATAATATTAGTGTGATTACGGTCGCAGTACTTATAGCGCTTCTACTTCGGATATCGATTGCAATATTCAGAACTAATAACTAGGCTGTCAAATCATCGATTTTTTTTGTGTTGCCATATGTTATCGTCGTAACGAAGGCAAGGCTTACTTTTCTCTCTCTCACTCTCAACAGCTTATATTGGTCCACTGCTGGACGCAGGTCTCCCCCTGATAAGCGCCTTATTGGTTTTAATATCTAATGGGGGAAATGCCCATAATCCCCACGCTTGGCATGCGGGTTGGGGATCGCAGTTTGGTGGTAGATTCATCTACAAGAGGCGCTGCTGCCAGTATCCCGGTGTATGTAGGTACCTTAGTCGCCTCCTACGACACCCACGGGAAGAGTTAGCTTACTTATTGTTGTCATCAAATGTCAGTTGTTTCTTTATTCAAGATACATACGCCGTCAAAACAATCGAGATATGGCTCGGCTATCAACATAGAGAAATTATTCTCTGCTTCAATTTGGTTCTTTCTTTTCCGTATTTTAACTTTTACGTGAAGCGATATAAAGTGAAAGGTTATCGCTATGCTCTCTCAGCGCAAGACCCTCATTTTTAAGCTTAGTTATACCTTGAGATGGATGTATTTTGCTGAAAATATTTAGACAACCGCCTCGCTGAGCAGCCTTTTGAGCTGCAAGCTGCAAGGCGTTGGGGTTGAGTGTTAGGACTTTGATACACTGTTTACGTTTATGGTTGGAATTACAAAGCTGTTCAAAACAATTTTGTAACCTTTACAATGAAACAGTTATGGCGTAAAGGCTTAACGAAAAATGTGAAAGAATAAGGAAAATAAAAAAATCTTGCTTCATTGTTTTTTTTTTTAGGTTTTATTAGTTGTAGTTATTTTACTTTACCTAGATTGACGTAGGTACCTGAGAGGATCGAGAGATGAACTTATAGGGAGTCCCCCTGTTGTTTTTCTAGAAATTAGTACTATTAGGTACCTAGATTACGGTACGTAGAATTCTATATCCTAGTTAGATATATAAATATAATGCTGGACAATTTACACAGCATTATCTAGCCCCATGCTAAGCAGAGCTTGTGTTATGGGTACTAGATAACTGATCAATACATAGATAGATATTTTTTTATTATATATAGAAAACGACCAGAACACCCTGAACAAATGTCTACAGATCGTCCACACATTTATCCCGAGGCGGGAATCGAACCCGCAACTTTCTGTGTCGCAGGCAGACCTTCGCCCACCGCGCCACAGAGGTCGTCAGATTCATAGACATAGAATTTTTTTACTATGGTTAGATTGATGTAGAATCTGTGGACGTGGATGCCTAAACGAAAACAAATGAACAATCACTAAACCAATAAATTGGTAACAAAAAAGAATTTCCATTAAGAACAGCTTCAAAAGATACGCCAAAACATGGTATGTGATTGATGAACTGCGAAATAAGAAAGCTAACTTTGGGGTCAAGGATCTTGAACATTGAACGCAAGGGACCTCTTAATTGGTGATTTTCTAAATCAGAGGAAAGTCAACAAACGTGTAAGACCTTTACCCGATGGGGTAGCGTTGTAATGGGCGTGTAACGACGCCAATGAGGTTTTCTAACTACAGTTGGCAACACGAAAAGAATTTTTATTATTTGAAATAGAAAACTCCTTCGCATACGGATTCGTATCTATGCTAACGTGGTTTTGGAGCACACTGCAATGGCTTTTATCTATTATTGGTGTAAATTTAAAAGGTCTAAGATAAATATCATCAATATCTTGTCCTATCCTCCCAGCCCATCTTATCTCAAGGAGAGCTTTGAATTCCTGTCCGACTCTCACTCTCTCTTGTTGCGTTCATCAGATACTCTCATAAAAGTACCTACCTATTTGTATGCAACATAAAATAACAAGAACTTCATCAAGTAAACATATGTTCGACTTACATAATGTAGGTTGCAGTCTCAAACGGCCCCGTATCTGCCCTGGTTAATGTTACGAGCGTGCTTATCACTCCGTGAGCACCGGCATAGGTTAGAAAAGGTAGTTAGGACAGGTTTATCCTATTATAAGGGTGTTCTGTAAGAAATATTTTCCTAAAACTAATCTAATATGTCTTATGAAAGTACACATCACAAAATATGACCAATATAATTTCAAAATATTAACAACTAGCGGTATATTCTATAGCTTATTATTATTATCATCAGGGATAATGTAGGATTCTTATGGTGAAAGAATGTTTCAAATCGGTTCAGTTTTCGGAGCCTATTCATTTCAAACAAACAAACAAAGTAGCATATACATATGTATAGATTAGTTTAGATAAGGTCAAAATATCTTTATTCAGAAAGAAAATAACAATCAAATAACAAATTTAAATTAAAACTATAGTATTTACAATAAAAACAATTAAGCTATCTGCAAATTGTTTTGGTATAATATTTTTTTTATAAGTATTCGTAAGTTTGTTAAAAAAAAGTTTTTATATTTTTTATTGTATCGCATCTAATAATAATTATGATAAGATAAAAAAATGATATGATTCAATATCATATCATAATTATTTAGTAGTAGTTTTAACGTCTTTTTATGAATTTGGTGTTTTCTGTTTCCTGTAAGGTTTAAAACCCGGCGCTCATTTTGTGTATTTTCTACATAGATATTATAAAACTACACAAAATAATATAAAATGTATAATATATAATAATCAGTAGATTAGATATCGGTCATATTTTGTAATTCGTTTCATAACTTATATTAGTTTCGTTTTTGAGAAATCTTAAAACGGCGAGGACAAAATTACCGCGGACATCTGTCTAGCCAAAAACCAAGCCAAGAAAATGTGAAGACACTTAAAACTAGGCAACATAAAAATACACACATGTCGGACTTTATTATGTATAATGTAGGTTGCAGTTTCAAACGCCCTCGTAACTCCCCTGGTTAATGTTACTTTAGAGAGAGGTGTGTACATGTACTGTACAGACATAACACGCTGTGTGCATAGACATAGCTTAGAAAAGGTAATCGAGTCAGTTTATTCTATTAACCGTCCTTTAAAGGGGGGGGGGGGGGGGGTGAACTTTTAAGCTCCCATACGAACGAACTTTTCGATTCATTTGGAATCTACGTCCACAAATGTTAATGAGTTTTAGCAAACACAATTGGAAAAGAAGTATAGTTTGTATCGTTTTAGTTTTTCAAAATGCATAATCATCATTGAAAGTGACAGTGAAAATTAATTTTTATTTATTTTCAAGCGATTTATTACTTTCGCTCGAATTTTGTAAACTGATTTCACTAAAATCGGGGATGTAGTTTCCAAATGAATCGAAAAGTACGTTTGTGTGGAAGCTTAGTAGTTCGCCCCACCTTAAAACTGAAGGACTCTAAGAAAACGTTTTTCCAACGATGTATACTGGTTTTTTTGTGAAACAACCGTATTGAGAAAAGTTCAAATATTGTTTTTAAAATCTTGTTGTATTTCGTCGCCCTGGTCATGTGTATTTTCGACCTACAAACATTTCAAATTCTATTATAAAAATACATGTTGCTGGTGAGTATCTGGCGCAGCGCATCAGCATTGCCATACAGCGGGGCAATGGGACGATTCCGACTGGTATTGATATGGATCAGTTGAGCTACCTGTAGATTATTTGCATCAGTCTGCAATTAGCTCTTTGTTTCAAATGTAAATACTAGTTTTAATTTAATTCTATTATTTGATTGTAATTTTCTTTTTTGCTAGTTTTTATCCAGTTTCTAAATACCTAATTCCTGCTTAGTGATTCTTTAAGAATAAGTGGAGCTGTTTTAAACGTAGCTGTGGCTTAGCGGTATGTAAGCTCAGTTTATAAGTTTATTTTGTAGCAGCAACAACGTGGATAGTCCACAAATTACACTGTAATGTTTAGTAATGAGCTTTGCAAACAGCTGAACATTCGTTATTGAATTACTTAGCGTCAAAGATATTTTCAGCAAGAAAGATTTACGTAAACACGCCTTTTTGAGACGCCATGATGTTGCCATCGGTGTCGCTATCGTGGTGCCTTAACATACCAAGCGAGAAACACCAAAACAAACACTACTACCCTGATGGTGGAGTGAATGAGAAGCCAAAGGGTTATTCCAGTTCCCCCTTAAATCCCCCACTTAGGGGAAAACTGGAACTACCGAAATAACATTCCCGTTTCCCCCTTGAAGATCCCCTTGAAGGGGAAAACTGGAATAATTATTTTCTTCATTCCAGTTTTCCCCCCTACACATATTTGGAATATTAATCATATTAAACGAACTAAATTAGAGAAAACAGATAAGAAACAGTATCTGAGACAAGAAACAGCTCTTTATATATTATTTGTTGCGCCACCAGCGTGTGATTTGGTTGCACAACCAAGCTGATACCAGGTGAGGTACCCTCCATACAAATGTACACATTTTGTTGCTAGCGCGACCAGTGGCGCCACCATGGTGTACAAATGAGATAGGGCCCTAAAGTCAAGATAAAGTTGCTTGATGTTTTGATGTTCTTGATGTTCAAGTTTTTCTCTGATCAAGTGAGTCCTAGAACTTGAGCTTGAACTTTAAAAATGTTCCCTAACTTGCCTACATCACATCATCCTACTAAAAAAAGAGGAAAGTATATCCCGAATAATAAGGATAAAAGTATGTGCTGTAGTAAAGATGTTTGGCCGAACGATTTAGGCTGAAATTTTGCACATATAAAAATCGGGACTTGGACAAATAAGCTATTTTCAACCGACTGCAAAAAAAGGAAAATGTTATATTTTAGGCTGTCTGTTCTTTTTATATATGTTCATCGAATTCTCCGTCATTTATGGATCGATTTAGATGATTCTTTTGCAGTATACGAGTAGAAAATAATTTATTTTTGAGGTATTTTTAAGAACTATAAAAGTTTTATTCCTGAGGAATTAGTATTTATCTCGCAAAACTTAATAACAGAACAACAGCTGAAAACAAAAGGAATTTGAAGCCAGTTTTGAATTTTTCTTTACAATCAAATTATTTATTCGTAAAACGCGTCAAATCAACGGCCAAGAAGCTAGCCATGGATACGATTAAAAGCTCAAAGACGATTTCGGTAGAGAGGGCGTAAATATCAAATTACAGCGAGTATGAGTGCTTTTAAATATAAATTCATATGCGAATTTCCATTATGAAATCTCATAATAGCCAACAACGAAATTCACTACGCGAAACGTTCCGAGCTCTCGCTCACTCGAATATGAATGCATTATGAATCGTCTCGTCACAGAGAAGTCAGTTATCAAGCTTCAATAAAAGTTTGACAGGCTTGGATGGCATGACAGAGTAACCGACAAGCTTGCTGGATTCTCATGCAATAAATTGAGGATCGATATTTATTTGTACGAGCAATTGTAACCAATTTAATGACTATTTGCAATGTGAACAAATATTAAACCGGCTAACCGACATTTCGGACACTAAATTATCGGACACTTTGTCCGATATGTCATATTCTAATTTAAACAATTTCTTCACCGACATTTCGGACACCGATGATAAACCCTGTTTTGTACAGTCAGATAATAAAGTTAAATTGCCAAGATGAATCCAATGACGACCTCAGTGGCGCAGCGGGCGAGAGTCTGCCTGCGACGCAAGAGGTTGCGGGTTCGATCCCCGCCTCGGAACAAATTTGTGTACGATCTGCAGAAATTTGTTCCGTTGGTCTGGGTGTTTTCTATGTTTAATAAAAAATATCTATCTATGTTATGTATAATATAATAAAATATTACGTATATCAGTTATCTAGTACCCATAACACAAGCTCTGCTTACTTTGGGGCTAGATAATGCTATGTGAATTGTCCAGCATTATTTATTTATTTATTAATGATACCTTAAACATTAATGAGTTTAGCCGCTTGCATTATAAGAGGTAATAAAGAATATTACAAACCCACATACCCCTACATAGCTAACGTTCCCAGACTACCTTGATAAGCTAACCATTCGTAATTTTTACGATCATTATAAAATGGATGATAATAAAATTCGTTACATTTTTTTATGCGCTCATTGTTATTTCATTAAATATAGGATGGACATCAATGATACTTATCATAAAAACCGATATATTGTAAAATTTTTGTAATATTTACACAAATAACATACGACACTGGTTTTCCGAGATTATAATCACACATTACTTATAAATTGCAAAATGAGAGGAAATATAATAAAAGTTGTACATATTTTTAAACATTTATATAAAAATATCATTACATATAATGTTTTTACTTAAAAAAATCTCTTTTTTGAAGGCAAGTTGAGCAAAAAGCAGTCTATATTCACCACCCATTTGTGGTTTGTAACTGTGGCAGTTATTCGTTGACAGTCGCTTTTTCCTATAGAAACATACACCACATCTTTTCTTTTCTTTGTCGAGGCATTTTCAGGTATGTTACGATTTCCGGAACCTGATGTTCCAGGAATTAGACCTTGACCTTTGGAACTTCCTTCCGGTTTCAAGCCCAAAACTTCACTTATTTTCTCGTTTACTCTTCGAGGCATTGCTGGTGTTTGAATTTGATGTTTTAGCCAAGGTTCAACAAATTGATAGTGCAATTTTCCGGTAATGCCGTTTTTCTATCCTCTTCAACGTTTTCAGGTGGAATAAGCTGTCTTTCTTCACCATCCAAGGGTTCGTCGTGAAAACCACTTTCAACCTCTTCAAGGAGCAATTCACTTTCGTTCTCACTGTCAGAATATACGTCATTAGAGTCAGAATATCATCATCAGTTATGTTCTACCTCCCGACAATACCTCACCATAAACGGAAAAGCTAAAAAACAACCCTAAATGTATACAAAGTATACGTATAGTAAATTACGAACACTCGGTAGGTATCTCCAAAACTAAGTAACTTTTCTGTCATACACAACCACTACTAAAAACAGTCTAACAGTCACTAAGTTGGCGTGAAACCGCAATTACGTAGTTGTAACTGTTAGAAAGGTACGAGACAAAATTCATTTGATGTGTGCGAATTTTACGAACGTTAGCTTTATAGGGTTAAGTACCTACTTATACACGAATTTCGGCAGGCATGTACCTAATAAAAAAGATGAAAGATTTGCTCAGGTACAATAACGAGCGAGAGAGAGGCTAGTAATGCATTAACTAGGTCTCAATGAATACAAAGTTCACCCTTTCTTTCTTAGAAGGCCATCTACCTGTCCTCATACCTCTTTTATTCTTATAGGGCTATCTCTTTCATTCTTCTCTTTCATTTATAAAATCTAGTGTGGTGTATAACAGTGATACACGTTACAAATTATTCTAAAATACTCAGCTTTGGTAACGCTCTTTTTCTTAGTACTTAATGTTTATTTTGTAGTATTTAACTTTAAACCTTTTCAAGCTGATTGTACAAAACAGCTTCAATATTTTGATGGTGTCCGAAATGTCAGTGAAGAAATTGTTAAAATTATAATATGACATTTCGGACAAAGTGTCCGATAATTTAGTGTCCGAAATGTCGGTTAGCCATTAAACCAAGTGGCTTAATATATTTTTAATTGTGATTGTTTATGTTGAATTAATTTTACAAATCTGAACGCGTTTTAAGGAAGGTAAAATTAAAAATCGAATTGGTTGTATCCAAAACGTAGGATCCTAGGATCTTTGGTTGTATCAAATAAACATTGTTGGAAATGTATAAACCAAACAAATAAAATTGTCTGTGAACAACTGTCGTATTCATAGACATAGAATTTTTTCACAAATGGTCGTATTAGGTGACGCTGCTCACCAAAGACTTCTACACTTGGTCGTATACACCTAAAATGGTGATACACATCTTTGTAATGGTTTCACTGAATAAACTTCGTTCCTTATTTCAACCTTGGTTTTGCTTATAATGGTTTATATGAAATATATTTATGACTTAATCAGTAACCAGCCTCAGCTTGTGCTAGCTTTTATCCGAAAGATAGTCCTTTGTTATTAAAAATTCGTGTTTTTATCTACAAAAAAAAGTTAATTATAATACTTTCATGGTTATTTCATTAATATATAAGTATATTAAACTAAATCCAAAGCACTTAACTATTACAGCTATGTTACTTATCAAAACATACACATTATCCATACTTATTATTTACCTAATTTAAAAAATAACTCTGTCTGACTGTATATATTTGTTTATAGTTTTTATTTCCAAAACTGAACAAATCTTAATTATAATTTTGTATTTGTATCTTTATGAAATTTGACAGGGAGATAATTTTATTGTTAAAAATAAATAATAATAAATAAAACTGGACAATTCACACAGCATTACCTAACCCCAAGCTAAGCAGAGCTTGTGTTATGGGTACTAGATAACTGATATACATAATATAACACAATACATAGATAGATATTTTTTATTATACATAGATCGACGACCAGAACACCTGGAACAAATGACTGAAGATCGTACACACATTTGTTCCGAGGCGGGAATCAAACCCGCAACCTTCTGCGTCGCGGGCAGCGCCACAGAGGTCATCAAAACCAAAATTGAGTGCGTAGTCACGGGAAGCAGCTAGACAAATCCTACTACTCTGCTACTCTGATAAATCCTCCTAAACTTATGGCAGTAGTTCTGTCAAACCCCGTAGTCCTTTATTCGGTTGCAGCCCATTGTTATCCCATCGCACGTACGCAACCCATGAGCTGGAACTCATTGAATATTTACAGAAAACTTAAAACACTTGCCGGAATACTAAAAAGAAGAGACGGGAGCGCTTTCCGATATATTATTTTGGGTAACCGTGAAATATTTTCCTACTTTGACGAGAGAAACAAAAAATAAATATAGCTTATGACCCCAGAGAGAATAATATATAGGGAAATATAATAGGTAAGGTAGGTATAATAATTGCCCATATAAAAGGAAAGACAGTTTGGTCCAAAGAGCTCTTGCCATGGTCTCACAAGCATCTTTCAGAAGTTTATTTCATAAACTTCCCAAGAAAACACAAAGAAAATTATGAATACCTTGGCAGGTCCCGGTGAATATCGATCGCTTTGACGTTTTTGAAGACAAAGAGAGGTATCAATTAAAAACTTTTCACTTAAACAAAGAACAAACAAGTAAACAAAACAGAAGTTCGAAAGGTCTTTTATTAAAAAGGACTGTGAGAGACTCGCTCATAAAATACAGCTTAAGACTGTATTTGTTTCTTTTTTAGTGCGCAGCGTATGTTGAAATGCCTGTTCCTTTTAAACTGAAATCTAACACAGGTAATTCTATTCCAGAATGTCATTAAATCAAATTAAATACATAAACAATGTCAGTCCTTATCGTATGAAGGAATACTACGAAGTATTATACCTTAACTGTGTTATGGGTAAAATTATGAGGATTTTTTCTCTTAGGAATGGAAAATATGTCAAGATGTTATTGAACTGGCTGTGTAGAAAACCGTTGCAACGATGGCATAAAAATATCCTATATTTTTAAATCCCTATTGGAACGATCTGAATTAGCATAATAATTCAGATCGTTCCAATAGGGATTTAAATATAAAATAAATAAGGTTATATTAATAAGGCTAAATATTTAATGTTATGTTCTTGAAAAGAATGACGTTTGTTAGTGTGACTTATATAATTCGTGTCTATAAGAAAACGAAAATGGAATCAGATTAAGATTTTTTAATAATTAACTTACAAGTCTGTAAAGACTCCATCGAGTTTCAGAAATGCCAATAAAAGTAAATGTACCATGACAAAAAACCAGTTGAAATCCAGTAGAAAAGTTTCACTGAAAAATCACTATGAAGTTTAAAATAATGAGCTTCCATAATAATGCAGGTAATTTAAGTAGTAATTTTTAAACTGCCTGCATTAACTAGGAGCACCAATGGCATTTCATATATTTTGTCCAGTTTGACTTATTGTAAGTAGGTAAGTAGTACTGCCAACCCTACTATAAATAAGTATGTTAGTACTAGTAGGGTTAAATTTATGTCAACGGATATAACTTCTATATACTATTTGAAGTTATACCCTATTATAGGTACTTACGTATATTGCCTGTTTTGAGATTCTAACAAACAAAAAAAAACATCTTAAGGAATTTTAAAAGTACTGTTGTCCAAATACTATAACACCCTTCGTTTTACTCATTCTTTTCCAGTCAATGTCATGATCTACAGCATGATATGCAAAACTACAGCCCCGTAACCCAAGTCAAGCTAGAATGACGTAAGAAAATCACCGAGGCCACTAGATTTATACCGTAACTTCGTGAATCGATCGCAAGCCTCCGTTTAGGCTACGTGAGCTAACTTTCAACATCTCCAAAGATTAATTTACGACTTGAGAGCTTTAGGCTTTACATGTTCGATTTTATGACGAGAGTTCGATGAGCAGGAAAAACTCTTGAGGTACTTTCCTAAAGCTTATTTCAGAAGGCCGGCCTGAAAATGCTAGAGAAATAATCTTAGTATCAAACACCTAAAAGTTAAGCTACCTGTAAATTGTTTGCAACAGTTTGCAGATAGCTCAATTGGTTTTATTGTAAATACTAGTTTTATTTTAATTCAATTGAAATTTTCTTCAAATTCATTAAAATGACACAAATTTAAAAACTCGTAATATCGAAAAAACAAGAAATCATGTATCTTTTTTCTGTGTGCTGAGTAAATATTTTCAACAAATCCAAACAAATAAATATAGCGGTGGTAGGCCTTACTTATTAGGTAGGTACCACATAACTATAAAATTGGCGTTTGGTTGAATTGGCCACTATGATATCAAATATCTTCGTTTGGTTAGGATTTCCAAATTAAAAAATATTTCAAAAGGGTACCTATGTGTATTTGTGTTTCGAATTTATAATTCATGTGTTTTCGCGCAAATATCGCGTTCTTTACGAATACGAAGAGCAAAAACATAACAGGATAAATTATGGGTATTGGGAAGCTACTCTGTAAAAGAAAACACGCTACGTTTTTGGTTCCAACATTTTCGTTCTGGAAATGTTGACCTACAGAACAAACCCCGTGGCCGGCCGGAGACCCTAGCTGTCAGCAAGGAATTAAAAGTGTTCATGGAAGCGAATCCATCGCAAACCACGTCAGATTTAGCAGCAGGCTTCGGTGAGTGATAAAAAAAAATTACTTGAAACAAATTGCCGAATACAAACCGTCACAATAACGAGGCGATTTTGAATCTTATCATTAATTGTGATGAAATATGGATCCGGTATGATAACGGAAATGTTCTTCACAATGGTTGAAACCCGGAAAGCGAAAGTTGACACAGAAAAAGGTACTGGTGTCTGGTGCACCAGGGCTGGTGTTATCATCTAAATCTTCCTAAGATCTGGCCTGACGATTACAGCAGATGCTCCCAAAATACAAATAATTTTTGAGTTGTTTTTTTGACAGAGTTTAAGCCACAAAAACATTTGAATCTCGCGCCAACCAACCGGATTCTTCTTGTAAAATTGCAAGTAAGGGGGAGGTTGATTACTGGCCGTTTGTAAACTTTGTATTCTAAAAAGTACTTACTCTAAAAACTATAATTCTACTTTGTTGTAAGATCTAACTCCCAAGGTGTTCTAACTCTTGACAAAAATTTACGACGTAATCTCTTGATGCTTTCAAGCTCCTTGGTAAATTTTTATGATCCCTGTATTCTCCCGTGACGTCATCTTCTTCCAATCTTGTTGGATGGATTAAATAAGGTCGCAGTCTACCTGCATTTTGAATAGCTAGCAGATAGATGGGAATCTCTAAAAGTTTTAACTTTTCAGTCAAAATATAGAACAAAACAAAACGAGGTTTGTTTATAGCAAAATCAGAACAACATCATCATCCATACTCTTCAGCCGCGGGTGGGCTTTTGTCTGGTCGAGTACATTTCTCCACTTTATCCTATTCTTGGCTTTTTCCTGCCTGGAGTGACCGGCTACTCCAATTGCCTTTAGGTCTTGTTGGATCCCATCGATCCATCTGAGTTTTGGTCTTCCAGGTGATCTTCGGTTTGCCATGAAGATGAGGTTTTGGTGCAAAATGAGAACAACCTTATTACAGTTTAAAGCAAAATCAAAAGATCTTTATTTTTTAAATACAATAAAATATGTAGGCACACTTTTACAAGTTAAAAATTTTCAAATTACACATTGATATGGAAATAATATTGTGATATTTTTTTGTTTCATTATGTAGACAAAACTGAAAAAGCGACGACGATACCGTAGCCTGTTAGTTATTTTTCGAGATTCGTATAATAGACATAACTTTAAGACCTACATACATACACGTATTAATAACAAGTGCTATTTGTTTTTTTATACCTCAAACTATTGTATGAAGTATAAAAAAACAAATAGCACTTAATTTCCTATATCTCGGTTTTTTTTCACTATCTCACTCTGACATTATTATGTCAGAGTGAGATTGTGAAAAAAAAACCGTTCTAGAAACAATTAGACAAAAATTATTCCGTGAGAACTTGACTATAATAAAACCGGCCAAAAGCGAGTTGGACCCGCGCATGATAGGGTTAAATAAATAAAAAATAAAAATAAATAAAAAGCAGTTTTGACGTCTCATTTCCCGTAGTGAAACGTGTACCTACCGCGTACATAGCGTTGACAACGTTGATCTGCGTGGATGCCATAAACGAGCAAATCTGTTCTGTATAGCAATGTCGTTATTAATCTCATATTCGTAGCATGTTTGTGGGTTGCAGTGGACGTTATCATATAAATTTTCTTGCAAAGCGAAGCTAAACCCATGTGCGTAGCCTCTCCGTGCGCAGTTGTGGGGCAACAGCTTTAAAGTAGATTCACGTGGGTTTCACATCTACGCCGTAAACTCATTTGCCACTTCATTTGCTTGTCTCAGATCTCATTTGGCAGTGTCTCTACTCGGATGGAATATTGATGTTTCGACTGTATTCTCTCGATTGCTCCTCAGTTTAATTCCACTTTAATTATGAACCGAACTCAGTCCTTGTTTAAGCTTTTATTGATTTCGATTGAGTACTAAATTGTTATTTAAGATAGATGAAAGAAGCTCCAACAATCGCGAGTTTGATTGGTATTGAGTTATTAATTCGTTATATTTCAGAGAGTTCCTGTTAGAGGTAACCCAGAGGATGGGACTGTTACTCAAACCACATTTTTTTCGCAACTGATTTATTGATTAGATTTAAATTATAATTATGGTTAAGTCCAGAATTACAAACATCACGTACATAATAATAAGCTATTGTAATGTATGAAGCTAAGTAACCTTGACACTTAGACAATTTAACCCGCTCCTTGACATCATACGCGTAGCCTAAATATGACGTTGTAATTCGTACATCTTGGGCACTAGAGAGAGGAAAAACAATGTAATGTTTAAGAACTGTGTAACACAAGAATTCAGACACAGCTAGGCTTCTTCTCTAATAATGAACACTACATTGTACTTAGTACAAGTACACCTAATTTAATTATTCTATTATTCCATTGATAATTCAGTAACTTCTACGCGTTTTTTGGGTTTTTCAACCAAAAAAAAAAACGAACCCACTGTTCAGTAGGGTTTAGGTATAGCTAGGTCTACATGGAAAAAGGAGTCTGCAGGAATTTCCATCTATAAGGTACCATTGGCGACGTTTTCAGTCAAACGTCTTTTACAACATCAAGACTTTCGCCTTTGATTAAAATATTTTCCTTTTGAGTTATTCTATTGATGTTTAGTACGCTCAAACTTTGAATACTTACCTAATTGAAGCATAAAAGAAGATACGCTTGATAGATTTTATTCCCAAACTCTAATCGGAATATTATAATACGAAATCAAACAGAGTTTATTATCGTCATGGGATATTTCATATTCAAAGGCATAACCCTTGGTATGTATTTTTGCACGAAATTGAGGGTTGGTAGCCCTTTGAAAATGTTATTTACATCCATACGATAGCTTTTGACCGGCGTAATCCTTTGAGAAACGCGTTATTACGGCGTAAATTGCTTTGTTACCCTTCCTAGGACAATATAGATCGGGCTTCAGCGTTCGTGGGTATTACTACTCCATACCACAATAACTACCGTTATTATTATTAATACACTTTTCTGGAATTTGGAAATAAAATACGGCTTTTATCAATCCATACGTACTGTTTCTTACGTTTCTTTCTAAAAATTATTATAAGCAATTTAAGAAATTAATATTTACAGGGGAATATAAATTGATATTATTTATAAAACTTCTTCAGGATTAGCAAGCTGAAGTGGCAGTAGGCTGGCCATATTTCGAGAAGAACCGACAACCGCTGGGGTAAACGTGTTCTTGAGTGGAGACCGCGACTCGGCAAACGTAGTGTAGTAAGACAGAGCGCTATGGCGCTCATTAGGGGATGCCTATGTCCAGCAGTGTACTGGTATATTCTGATGATGATGATAAAACTTCTTCAGTTGAAATGTTTTACAATGCAACGTAATACAACAACATGGCCTGTCAAGATTCCCCTGGTGGAATAGTGTCAAAATAAAATGCACGTTTCTCTTTGGCTTCTAGGTTTACTTGTAGAGAACCTAGCTAACCTTTAGGTTAAATGATTAAGCCTAAAAGGATTTGGGAATACGAGCAAGGTAGGCACTCTTATGAACAAACATACAGGCATAAAACAAACAGGCGCACTTTGATTGACAAAACTTCGCGCGTGTTCCACCTACTTTGAAACTTTTGGAACTCAATAAATACCTATGCGTTATAAAACTTTTGGTCCCCGAAATGTTCCCACTTTGCCAAAGTTTTATCTGTCGTCTATTTCTCACGTAGATTTTTTTAAGTTTGATATACATATTATGTACAATACCTTGCCTTGAACAAATTTGTTTGCTGGATATTACTACTCAAAAAACTCGATAAATTGTTTAAATTCGCAGAAAACGATAACCTGGATCTCACTTAACTTTGTCGATTACTCTACCTTTATTTACGAACCTCCTTGAAATTTATTAACTTTTGCTGGATTTTTCGTACATTTTAGAACCTAAATATTCTGAAAAAAGTATTAGTATTGACGACCTCTGTGGCGCGGTGGGCGAAGGTCTGCCTGCGACGCAGAAGGTTGCGGGTTCGATTCCCGCCTCGGGACAAATGTGTGTACGATCTGCAGACATTTGTTCAGGGTGTTCTGGTCGTTTTCTATGTATAATAAAAAAAAAAACTATCTATGTATTGTATTATATTATGTATATCAGTTATCTAGTACCCATAACACAAGCTCTGCTTAGCTTGGGGCTAGATAATGCTGTGTGAATTGTCCAGCATTATTTATTATTTATTTATTATTATTATTATTTAGTGTTTTTCATCTCCAGAATTATACAGAAACTTATCCGTGCCTGAAAAAATCAGCCGCTAACTCACCCTGAGGATGTCGTAAGAGACGACTCAGTGAACTTACCAGAGGATTGGCAACCGCTTCAGTTTGTGCATTTTTACCTCATCCACTGGTCTGCAATCACCAATTCCCCTGCTAATCCTGATGAAGGGGATACGGAAACTAAGAATATACAGTTAACTGATGACCGATTTGGCGGGCGACGGTCCACCTGCGACACAGTAAGTTGCGGGTTCGATTCCCGGTTTGAAATGTTTGTAAGAACTGCAAATATTTGTTCCGGATGTTCTGTTCTATATGTACCTAAAATAAACTTTTAGGTAATGTATTGTATTATGTTTATCAGTCATCAAGTATACCCATAACACAAGCTCTGCTTATCATGAGGCTAGATAGAGAGGCTGTGTGAATTGTCCAGCATTAGTTGTTTATTCTTGAATTTCAGTTGTAAAAAGATAATTCTAAAGTGGACCTATATATAAATAATTTCATTCCCAAGGAAAATGAATTATTAATGAATAACGAATGATTTATTACGCAAATTAAAAAAAACTTTTAAAACTAAGGAGTCCGAAGTAGATAGCTATTTTTTTTTAAAACCATCATATTATTTATTGAATTAGTGAGTCAGCACGGCTGTGGAGAGGTTAAAACACCTCAAACTATAAACTACATAAAATGTTGAACTCAATTCCTCATAATCCGCTCCGATGTTGAATTCCTGAAACTTTAAATTCATGTTGGTTGAAAATATAAATAATGTTAAACTTTTAAATTTACAATGTATCTATCCCAAGCTGCCATTAAAACGTAGGGGTTCACTTGAATTAATGCCATAGATAGATACAAACTGTGTATAAAATTAGGTTGGAAGGGATTTTCGCACCGAAGCCTCTCAACAAAGTTAGAATCGGATTTTCTCCAACTTTATCTGTTAGTGTTGGCGCT
The DNA here is from genome assembly GCA_946478455.1 of Eupithecia vulgata. NCBI lineage: Eukaryota > Metazoa > Arthropoda > Insecta > Lepidoptera > Geometridae > Eupithecia > Eupithecia vulgata. The sequence continues at coordinate 9,147,309 of OX297873.1, read as the reverse complement.
TCTCCCAATTGACGGCAGATGGTGATGGAACTCACTAAACTTCGGCAGAGTACAACTCTTAAGGACAGGTTTGACTGTTTGCACCGAATAAAATTTAACAGAACATTTGAGGTTTAAATCGAATTTTGCTCAGTTATCATTTTATGACATAAAAAGTAAGGTTTCATCCTCTGATATGAAGAATAGAAAAGCGAATGAATGAAAAAAATCTTTATTTTTCGATCGATAATATCTAATTTTCAGCATTGCCATACAGGCAGCGGGGCAATGCAGCCAGTGTCTTGGGCACGCTTCTGACTGGTATTGATATGGATCAGCTGAATAGATTGTTTGCAACAGTCTGCAGTTAGCTCAATTGTTTCAATTGTATTATGATTGTAATTTTTGTCTTAATAAAATTTTCAAATCGCGCTCGGAACTTTACGAAAATGCTCGACGCAATGGACGCTTTGCTCTGTGGTCATGCCGTCAGTTGGATGTGAGACCTGAACAGAAGCGATGATGTTGCTGATGACGGTTGATATCAACATTGTGTCTACTATTTCATGGTGTTTAAAACAGATTAAACAACTGAAAACTTAGAATTAAATTTTAAAGTTTATTTTGTTATTTTATGATCTAAAACAAACATTTTATAACCGATTTTTGCCTAACTAAGCTATCTTAATTACTTATTTTTCGATGTTTTCTCATAAAGAGTAAAATACCCTATTAAATCCCCTTTTACCTTGCAGGAAGCTGAATACCGACGCTTCACCGACTTTACCGGCGTAATTCCACTTTGATGGGTTTCGAAGACAAACGTTTCTAATTACAAAACATTTCTAATCACAAGTGTTGGTTTTAGAAACCCATCAAGTTCATTTTTAAAGGCCGCCCTAATGGATGTCCGGGGTAATCCAATCGAAAGGAAACTTAAACTCTTGATCCATCAGGGACTTAGTTTAATGTAGCCAACGTTTATCTTAGCGGCCGACAGGTTGGGACCATTTGGATTATCACGATTAATGAATTTGTGAGGATGGAGCTGTGAAACAATCTGCTGTAGACCGAATCCTCCTGTTAAAGGGTAATGAATTGTTATGGGCACAACATCTCTCCTCTCATAAATAATTATATATATATATATAGTTATATACTATATAGTATATAACTATATACTATATAGTTCGGAGAATACGAACTAAGTGCTTAGATTGGATGTTGTTAGTTTATATTTGGAAACTTTAAAATGTATGAATATTCAGTTAGTTCGAGACTTTGTAGTGGGTGAAATTTTAACCAGGTCCCAGCGCAGAAAGTTTGTATGTAGATAGAATTGTTCATTTCAATTTGAATAATATAAACAAGATTAAACTCCTTTATGTATTTCCAAAGTTAGTGGTTTATTAGATCTAACTGGTTTATTGTATCAATCGATCAAAGAATTCGAAGCCCAGGCATAATCAAAACGCACCACCGTTTACAAACCTCCTTAACTTACAAAGCAAAAGGCCTCATGTCAATCTCGCTGCCCCCTAGTGGCTCTTCTATCTCAATTTATATCGTCAGCGCACTCCTGGGCAAACAGCTATATGAATGGAAGATGAAGTGTTTGCGGCCAGGCCTCCAGCAAGCTGTACGTTTATCACAATAACCATAACAAGTAGTAAGCAAGCTTAGCTAGGTTGAAGAGCTCTCGCTCTCTTTGCGTATGCCAGACTCGGGTTTATCCTGAGATGTAAGGTAAAGGGTGGCTTAAACGAGGTCACGATGTCATGTGTTCTTTAAGTTTGTGTGTCAAGAATAGGGTTTTTGTTCGCTTTGCTGCACGATTTCCATACCATAGGCACGTGCTCTGCAAGCTTTAGTAGTTTGACAGTTCATAACCAAGTTTGCGTGAGATGGCGGCTTCACGTTTCTATAATATTTTACTCTAGAGTTGAATTATAGCGTTGCTAATTTTGCAACTTTAAAATAGTTTATTATAGTTGCAAAATTAGCACATATAGGTATCTGCATGTAACAATAATTATTAACTACTTTAGTACTATACTTATAAATCTGTGTTATTAACTGACATACGAATTTATCACTAGTCACAAGGTAGTCATAGACTATTAATCTAATAAAAAACCTCTATCTGAAAATCTATGGCTGATTAAAAAAAACTACTGAGACATAATTGATATCGGAACCTGGAAACAACTTTAGAGCACTTAAAAAATCTTTCCATGTTTTATTTGTGTAGTTAGTCGCCCATTTTGACCCAATCCGCAGGTCATCTCTAGAACTCCAACTTTTTGTTATGGCAACTACATGTATAATACTAGCAGCGCCTCGTGGTTTCGTCCGCGTAGTTCTCGTTCCCATGGGAATTCCGGGATAAAATATAGCCTATGTGCTATTCCAGACTCTATCTCTGTGCCAAATTTCATTCAAATCCGTTCAACCGTTCTGGCGTGATTGAGCAACAAACATCCATCTATCCATCCATCCATCTAAACTTTCGCATTTAAAATATTAGTGTATTATAGTGTGCTAATGATAATTAAACAAACACTTTCATGACTCTTGACGCACTCGTTCATCGTTCTGTGGGTTGCACCGCCGAGACTGGGCAGTGAATGCGTTAAGGCGCATACCCCACCCAAAGTGGCGCCGCCACCTTATTTATCTTATTATTCCGTTTAACAAAGGAATTTTCAAAAGAGATACGAAAATAGATTTTGGTGACCACCAAGGGCAACTTCGTATCTCTGCCTAAACTAAATAGAATAAAGCTATTACAGAGGCATTAAAAAAGCTTATAAGAGGTATCACAAACTGGAAGATGGATTTTTGAAAATTCCTTTGATAAACGGAATAATAACATTAAAGTAGGTGGCGGCGCTAGTTTGGATGGGGTATGCGCCTTAAGCTAAGGCCTGGTATTTTTGTCCACGTGACACTTGTAACTTGCACAATGCACATGCATACTGCTAGCATGTATCTTGTGTCTTCAATGCCCCAAGGACAGAACTACTCAAGCGTGTTATCGGTACCTAATGAATTGCTACGCGATGTAACACGCCGTTGGTTTGATAAACTACGTGTGGCATAGCCTAGGCAAGGAGCCTCGTAGCTTCCGAGCTTTGACAGGAGATAGGATAGGCACAATTTGGGATGCAGAATGCATTCTAATGACTCAATATCTATTTACAATAACTAGACATAGGTCTATAATTGAGAGATTGGTTGTGTTTTTAATTATAGTGTCATGATTTAAAAAGTTGACAAGCATTTTAAAACAATTCTATTAAAAATACTGGCTGGAAACACTGCTGTAGGCTGGGCACACTGACTTGGCATTATGAAAAAAAGAAGAGGAAGAATGGAATTCGGTGATCATGGCGGAAAATAAAAAAAGGACGATGGTTATGAAAAAGTATACGTAATTGTACGTAATGGATTTTGTATGTTTTTTGAAGGGTTAATATTTTCCATATATGTGGGGAAATTTGTTGAGTATAAGATTAAAAAATATAAGATTAAAAAAAAAAAAATATAAGATTAAAAAAAAAAGAGTGTATTATTTTCATAGCTTCTTTATTCAAGCGTTACTTTGGAATGGTGCTTATGTTTTGCTATGTTGTTTTGGAATGTTTTGTTTATATCAACACCGATGTTGATGTATTTTCTGCAAAGTTTTGTCTTTGTACCTGTATTCTTTATTCCGTGACGTCACGCAACGGTTCTGTCAGAAGACCAGCGCTGTTTTTACACAAATACAAGTTTAATTTTCTATGTTCTTTCGTTTGTTTGTATGTGAGTCTGATTTACAAATAAACGTTTCAATTCTATTCTAAATACAAAACAGATTTTGATGTAGCATGATCTCGAGTGACACAGGCTTTAACTTTTTTATAAAGTGGGCTTGTCGTGTTTTTTTTGTTGAGCTAGTTATTATAGGTACCAAACGACACGTTTACTTGCAAACATGAAAATACTATCCACTTATGCGTCTACAGTAAATAAATGCCAGATAAAATATATCCTACTTGTCATTTACTCAATTATTTTGATTTACTACCTACTCTAAAAATCGCAACCTAATGAAAATGTTATTTATTAATCTCTCCCCCTGGGAAATAAAAGAGCAGCAATTGAAATTTCTAATTGCCAAGTTAAATAACGTTTCTAAAAAAGCTTCTCGATTCTAAAAATTATATATTTATTATTATAATTAGCATTTTATGGGACCCTGTAAATCAATGAGTGACTAAAGTAACCTCATTGCTGTAAAGAGTTTTGGTACGGAGTCGGTGTTTTTAAATTGTAAAATAAGGTGTTCTAACTCGAAAAATAACAATTAACAGGATAAAGGTTTCTTCGTTGCTTTTTTACTTTATTCTACATACCGAACCGTCAGAAATCAAAATTATCACTTTATTTCCGTGTCAGTGTGTGTAAATTTTTGCCTTTAAGGAAATAAAGAACTTTTCGTGTTTGTTGTAAATTAGTTAAAAATGGAGTGATTCTCAAAAAAAAGGTTCTTAAAATGTCATGGAAGTAAAAAATCTTTTTTAGCTGTCTCTTAAAATCTAAAATGTGAACCAGAGTTGCTTTAATTTGTAAACAAAGGCAATATAACATTTTACTGTCATTTGAATTTCTCGTGCTACGCAAACTTTGCCTTTAATTGTTAATTAGAAAAGACAATGTAACCCCATCTCATTGCAACTAAGTAATTTCAATTAATTTATACACAAACAGATTTGCAATTATCCCCCGGCACTTATTACTAATGTTAAGACAATTTAATTAAATCGTGGAAGGGTTGTTCGGAACCGGTTTCCTCGAAAGTGAAATAGTACTATCGCGATAGTCTGTGAATTACAACCAATTACAATTGAAATATCTGCTTTTTTTCTGATATTCTTGATTTCTGAGACATTATTAAATTTTCGTGAAAGTCTAAGGTTTTATATTCCATACTTCACTTACATCCACGTAGAAGCAAATAATATGAGAAAAAGTACTTCATTATATATTACAAATCAAGTCACGTAAAAACCATAAAAACAAATGACGCACGTAGGTAATATGTTTAGCAAAATATCATTACAAAATTTCATAAACACAGATTTTATTTATTTCCCAAGGCCGGTGGACTTCAGCATAACGCGAGCATTCATAACCTTTCTCCTTTTACGAGCACAAAGAGTTCTCGAACGGAAGGTTTACAGATGCTACGAGGTGCTAAAAGCACTTTTGTGTATGAGGTATAATGATTCTATTCGTAGGAGTATGGAAAATAAAATAAGAAGTGAACTTGATCGGAAAATTAAAGTAAATAAATAAATAATGCTGGACAACTCACACAGCAGCCCCAAGCTAAGCAGAGCTTGTGTTATGGGTACTAGATAACTGATATACATAATACAATACATTACATAGATAGATTTTTATTATACATAGAAAACGACCAGAACACCCGGAACAAATACCTGCAAATCGTACAAATATTTGTCCCAAGGCGGGAATCGAACCCGCAACCTCTTGCGACGCAGGCGGACCTTCGCCAACCGCGCCACAGAGGTCGTCATAGTCAAAGTCGTCAAAGTCATTTATAACGTTATCGGATCAGTTGAGCTACCTGTAGATTGTTTGCAACAGTTTGCAGATAGCTTAATTGTTTCTATTGTAAATACTAGTTTTAATTTAAATTTGTTATTTGATTGTTATTTTCTTTCTGAATAAAGACTTTGCTTATTTTTAATTTATAACGGGATATTTACCACGATTCGATTTTTGAGTTTTCCAGTATTTCGTCACAGTTTCATGCGCCATGATCATGGAAGAACTGTGTGTGTTTAATGTTAATAACCATGATAGTTTTAAAAGCTTTATTGATCGGAAAAAATGACGTGCTCATCTGTTTGGTTCCTACTTTTTGATGAAAGCAAATCCAGTTGTGCAAGGCGTTTCATTATTTTTAGCTGTTTTATTAGCAATACTGTGCATTGCCCGCAGGAGAACAGAGAGCAGCTTGGAGTCAGAAAGTGGCATTGTTACACCCACATGCCGTAACTTAAGGCGCATACCCCACCCAAACTAGCGCCGCCACCTACTTTATGTTATTATTCTGTTTAACAAAGGAATTTTCAAAAATCCATCGTCCAGTTTGTGAAACCTATCATAAACTTTTTTTAATGCCTCTGTTATAGTTTTATTCTATTTAGTTTAGGCACAGATAAGAGGTTGCCCTTGGTAACCACCAAAATACATTTTCGTATAATAAAACAGAGGCATTTAAAAAAAGCTCATGATAGGTATCACAAAGAGGAAGATGGATTTTTGAAAATTCCTTTGTTAAACGGAATAATAAAATAAATTAGGTGGCGTGGCGGCGCTACTTTGGGTAAGGTATGCGCCTTAAGTCGTTGGTCCTGCGTCTGACCTCTCCCCGGTGGCGTTGATCAGCCGTCTCATCGGATTATGAGGATGATGGGAATAGATAGTGCACCTGGGTTTCGCACACACTTGTGCGCCATAAATATGCCCTAACGCACATGGCAAGTCTCCATTTAGACTATCTGCCAAAAACACATTGCTTATAGGTGTAATGCATTGTTTTAGTGTATTCTTCGATGGTAGATTTATAAATGAAAAACTGTGAACTGTATAAGGAGCTGTATTCATAGAACAGGAAGTGTGTTGTATCGGTCAATATCCCAAAGGTGAATGTCGTAGTGCGAGCGGGGTCTGGGCTCACTCGGCGCCGGTCGGCTGCTGTCGGCGGCTGGCTCTGCCTAATGGTGGGCAAGTAAACCAGTTGTCTCCGACATGCATTTTTCCCTATACCAGAGTTAGGTTCTTAATAACGGTAGAATCTACATAATATCCAACCCCATCTACCATGGAAGCTTTGTGGACCTGGATCTATAGGTTTGATAGCATTTTTCTGGCGCTTTGCAATATGAATTGCTGCGATGTAAAAGGATTTTATTCAGAGTGAAGTTATTGAATGACTATTGAATATTTCATGTTCTTATTTTTATGCAAGTAATTGGATCAACAGGAAACGTTTTTGCACTTCGAAACTGTCGTAAATTCAGGTTGTTTTATTTCCCGATATCAATAATTATATTATTTTCCGCCATTCCGGGAAGTTCATAATAAAACGAAACGAATGGATAGTAGAGATAGTAGTTTTAAGTAAAGCTTAATGGGGTAGTAATGAGTACTGGCTTAAACTAAAAGGCTGACCGCAAATTAAACCAACATCTCAGATTTTTACACGCATAAATTTGCGCGAAAAGTTGCTCACATGCTGATAATCTTCATATTTAACAAATCAATGATCTGATTGTTGATGCAGGTGGAGAAAGAAGTAATTGCCAAAAGATTTCACCATTTATGTACTGGCTGTTACAGTCCACAAATATACCTTCAATGTCAATCTGAAATAATCGAAACTTGCAATGGCATTTTATTTAGAAACCTTATTGTCTCTGCTGTTGGGCGCGCCGGTCAGCCTTCCGGAAGTCTGGTACCTCACATAGCAAAGCATTTCGCGGCGCGCGCGCGATTTTTGTATATTTTTTTGTAAGAAACCAGTTTATTTTTCAAAATTCTACTCGATTACTCGTCTTCTAAGGGTTTTCCCCCTACCTATCGTATTTTTTTAATTAGAATATTTAAGTTCGTTACCACAGATGTAAGGGTTTAAAAATACACAATTTGCTTGATTTTTGCATTAGGCGACTCTGAAATTAGCAAACCCTGAACAAACCACCAAACTGCTGTATTGCATGATATATCGATTATCGCCCTTAGAATTCTCGTAACTCGTTGCACCTTCTCGTGCCACCCTATACGATAACATAGCCGCTTTGCGAACCCTTATTCCAAACAAAGTCTCTCGGCAAACACGTCCGTATTCACTATGATACGCCTGATCTCCACTCAGAATGTGTGCGAAATTATTTTTCTCCGTTTTTTTCTGCGTCCCACAAGTATATTAGGTAGCTCCACTGAGCAATGCGGCAGTAAAAATATTTAGGTTAGTTTGGATATAATTCTTTTTTTTTAGCTAAGTAGGTAGTAGTTTAGTTTGTTTGTCAAAATACGGGACTGAAATCGTCGTACTAGGGAACTCAGAGAATAAATAAATAATGCTGGACAATTCACACAGCATTATCTAGCCCCAAGCTAAGCAGTGCTTGTGTTATGGGTACTAGATAACTGATATACATAAAATACAATACATAGATAGATATTTTTTATTATATATAGAAAACGACCAGAACACCCTGAACAAATGTCTGCAGATCGTACACACATTTGTCCCGAGGCGGGAATCGAACCCGCAACCTTCTGCGTCACAGGCAGACCTTCGCCCACCGCGTTACATCGGTCGTCAAAAATAAATAAAATAAAAAAAGAATAAAAAAAGAAGTATATTATGTAGGTACCTTGTTTGTAGAAAACAGTTTGCTATAAACCCATCCTAATACTAACTTCGATGCAATTGTGGCTTTGGAAAGTAGGTACATATATCTCATCATCATCATCATCATCAGCCTATATTTGTCCACTGCTGGACATAGGCCTCCCCTAATGAGCGCCATAGCGCCCTGTCTTCAGCTTGCCGCATCCAGCATCTGCCAGCAGTCTTTCGCAAATCGTCATCCCACCTGGTCGGAGGGCGTCCTACACTACGTTTGCCGAGTCGCGGTCTCCACTCAAGAACACGTTTACCCCAGCGGTTGTCGGTTCTTCTCGAGATATGGCCAGCCCACTGCCACTTCAGCTTGCTAATCCTTTGAGCTATGTCGATAACCTTAGTTCTTTGTCGGATGTACTCGTTACGAATCCTATCCTTCAGAGAAACTCCGAGCATAGCTCTCTCCATAGCTCGCTGGGCGACTTTAAACTGGTGGACCAGCCCTACCGTGAGTGTCCACGTCTCAGCTCCGTAGGTCATGACGGGTAGAACGCACTGATTAAAAACTTTCGTTTTCAAGCATTGGGGTATGGATGACGACAAGACTCGACGTAGTTTGCCAAACGCGGCCCAACCCAGCTGGATCCTCCTCCTGGCCTCCTTCTCGAAATTGTTTTTACCCAACTGCAGAATCTGCCCAAGGTAAGTATACTCGGAAACAATTTCGAGAAGGTGACCATGTACGACCACCGGTCCCGGATCAATGTGACCATTGATCATGACCTTGGTTTTATCCAAGTTCATGCCAAGACCGATGCGTCTCGAGGCTGAAGCTAGGTCGGTCAGCATCCGGTTTAGCTCCTCAAGCGACTCCGCCATTAAGACTATGTCATCAGCGAATCGCAGGTGTGAGATGTAATCGCCGTTTATGTTGATGCCCTTACCTTTCCAGTCCAGCGTCTTAAACACATCTTCCAACGCGCTTGTGAACAGTTTCGGGGATATAACATCCCCCTGTCTCACTCCTCTGCGCAGTTGAATAGGTTTAGACTGCTGGCCCTGTACTTGGACACTCATGGTGGCGGCATCATAAAGACATCTCAGCACCTCGATATAACGATAGTCTACTTGGCATCGCTGTAAGGATTCCAGAACAGCCCAGGTTTCGACAGAGTCAAAGGCCTTTTCATAGTCTACAAAGGCCAGACACAGGGGCTGATTATACTCTTCGGACTTCTGTATAATCTGCCTCACCGTGTGTATGTGGTCTATGGTGCCATATCCTCCGCGAAACCCGGCCTGTTCCGGTGGCTGGAACTCGTCGAGTCTTCTGGCGAGACGATTCGTGACCACTCGTGAGAACAACTTATAGACATGGCTCAGGAGCGATATAGGTCTGTAATTTTTAAGGAGGGTTTTGTCGCCCTTCTTAAAAAAGAGCACCACCAAACTCCCGCTCCATGCCTTTGGAGTTCTCCCACTGTGAAGGACGGCATTGAAGAGGTTCTGTAATTCCTGTAAAACAGGGGTTCCTCCAGCTTTCAAAAGCTCTGATGAAATTCCGTCTTCACCGGGGGCTTTTCCATTTTTAAGCTGCCTCAGAGCTATCACGATCTCGTCTTGACTGATGTCCGGCAGTTCGTCGGTGTAGTGGCGTGTCAGGGTGGCTCTAGAATCGTGGTCATTTCGTTGGGCATGAGGGGCATGTGCAGCGTATAAACGGCCATAGAAATCCTCGATCTCGGCTAAGATCTCTGGCTTTGACAATACGGTCCTCCCATCGAGCGTTTTAAGCTTCGTCAGGTGGCTCCTGCCAAGCTGCTGGGTGAATACTTTGGACCCTCGGTTTCGCTCTATCGCCTCTTCAATGAGGCGTGTGTTGGAGCTCCGAAGGTCACGCCGTACCATCTTCGCAATTCGCTTGTTCAGGTCTGACCTCTCTGTCGAAGTCGCCTGGGTGGTTTCCCGTCTTTTTGTCATTAGTCCTAAAGTCTCATCCGAGAGTTTAGACTTCCTGCCAGTGCGCTGCATTTTGCAGAACTTGATGCCCTCGTCTCTCAACGTTTCGACCAGATTATGTAGGGTCTCGTCTGCGTCATCAGTGGGTTCCAAGGCAACAAATCTATTCCTGAGAAGCTGCTGAAACTTCTCAGTGCCCGCCATGATTTGGATTGGGTTAGGTCGGAGCGTGGACTTCATCAGAAGATTTCTCTCAAGCTTCAGGTTGATATTCAGAGAGCCTCGGAGGAGTCGGTGATCAGATCCGGTATTAAACCTGTTGATCACTGAGACATCTCTGAATATGTGCTTGCTATCCGTCATGATGAAGTCGATCTCATTTTTTGTCACAGTGTCCGGGCTTCGCCATGTCCACTTCCTTTGAGGCTGCTTCTTAAAGAAGGAGTTCATTAAGAATAGCTCCTCTTTCTCAAGGAAGTTAACAAGCATTTGCCCCCTGTGATTCCTAACTCCATAACCATGCGGGCCTATTCGGGATTCGTTGCCAGTCTGGGTTCCCACCTTGCCATTAAAGTCCCCCATAACAACGTTGAAGTGGGCCTTAGTGGTCTTATGCAAGGCTTTGGATATGTCTTCATACATATCCTCCACTTCATCATCCGAGTGTGCCGAGGTCGGTGCGTAGACCTGAATGACCTTCATGCTATACCGTTCGGATAGCCGAAGGATCAGGTACGCTACCCTGGTCGACACACTGGAGATTTCTTGGACGTTGTTAGAGAGAGCCTTATTGACGAGGAAACCTACGCCACCCTGGGATGTTTTATCACCCTCGCGAAAGTAGAGAAGATGGCCCGAGTCCAGAGTTACGGTGTCCTCCCCCTCTCTTCGGACTTCACATAACCCCAGAACATGCCATTTGATGTTCTCTAACTCCACTTCCAACTGCGCTAGATGTTGGTCAAGCCTCAGAGTGCGTCCGTTGTACGTAGCCAGGGTCAGTTGTTGGTGGCAGCCTGTTGTAGCCCGGTGATTCCTAGCACCCCCTGCCAAGCCGTTACCATGGCCGCTGCCATGGCCAGGAATAGCGAGGCGGCCGGGAACTGGGGGCCATTTTTTGGGTCCTTGCATCATTGGGGGGTAATGCCCATAATCCCCACGCTGGGCATGCGGGACACATATATCTATCAAAAGTCAAATTATCCAAACTACAAAAAAAAAAAAAACGACTGGTAGTAGTCGATTATAATTTTGTTTTTGTACGAGTTCATAGCAAACGGCTTACAAGTGTCGCACTTACTAACAAGTGAACTATACATACAATATAACGCAAAAAATGCAATAAACCGGAATAATGCGGTCTGTGACAATCAGACTTAAAACGTGCCTGAAAGCTAAAATGTAGATCAAGGTTTATCACTTTATCACTTTGAAAGTTTAAAACGTCCAACAACGCGTAGCTTCCGTGTAAGGCTACTGTGAATAACTCTCTGCAGTAGGTAACTCTGTACTAGTCGAGCACACGTTTAAGGAACTTGGAGGACTGTTGTGTTGCCTATTACTGGCTAAAGGGTAGGGGTAGGTACCTAGGTAGGTAGCTACCTATATATGGCAGGTTTAAGGTAGGTAAGGTGCACGTTGGGCTTTTTAATTAAACTGTGTGAAGGGGCGACGGGCTGTAATTTTGGGATGTTTGGTTGAGAGGAGCTGAATTGGTTTAACGATAATCTTCAAAGGCTTGTTTTCATTTTGTTTTGTTCAATCAGCGTTTTGAATAAATCCGTGTTTTTCATTTTAACATTAATATAATTAAAGTACCCATGTACTTTAAAGACATATTTTAATAATAATAATAATAATAATGCTGGACTATTCACACATCATTATCTAGCCCCAAGTTAAGCAGCGAGCTTGTGTTATGGGTACTAGATAATTGATATATATTATAATACAATACATAACATAGAAAGTTTTTTTCTACTATACATAGAAAACGACCAGAACACCCGGAACAAATACTTGCAGATCGTACAAACATAAAAGTCTATGTGCTGCTTGTATCTTTTTACCTCGAAATAATCAATGTATAAATCACCAACTATCTTTTGACAGAATGACACTGACAATGACAGTGTAGTACTTTTATGTTGACGTACATAAAAATTATGAAAAAAGCTTAGCTTATTCCAGAGCTGTTTGTAAAGAAAACTGGGATTTAAAGGCGCTTTAAGTAAGCAATAACACAATGCATTTAAAACAAACAGTTTTGTTTCCATTCTACCCATGGTTTATTCAGGCAGAACCACCGAGAACAAAGTGCAGCTTACGCCTTTCAATTCCCTTTTATCTTTGAGACCGGCTCAAGTTTTTCATATAAGTACTTTTATGGTCTCTTCTTAACCCTTGCCCTATATTCGGAGTTCGAACTTCGAACATACTTCTTTTTATTTACTTTGTACATTTGTGTGTTCTCGATGTTTCATAAGTGGTCCATCGACTGCACTTGGATGTTTTACTGTAGTACATTTACACAAGTATGGATAGTACGATAAGTTAAGTACCTAGTACTTAAATTATCGTACTATCCTACTAATACTATACAAGGTTCCACGTAATAGGTGTATTAAACTGAAAAGTGTGATGTTACGACCCCCGGAGAAGAAAAATGATTAGTGACGTTTCAGGTTTCCTTAATTTTCATTGAAAAAGAGCTGTAAACTTTTAAACCCATCATCTGCTTTATATGATGTTAGCAACTCTAAAACCAGCTGATTATTAAGTTGTGAGATGTTCAGAGGATGATAACGCCACTACTCCGGAACGGTAGTTCTGTTTTATCCCGGAAAATTGATAATTGAAAATGCCTTTCATGCCAGAAAGTACTCGGCTGATTCCCGGCCGAACTGGACACTTATACGCAAACAGACCAACGATGATGAACTTTTACCAAACTGTTTTCGATATAAGTTTTTTGAATAAAGCATTATCTATCATATATTACATTCCTATCTATATTTATATAACACAAGTTCTGCTTAGTTTATGGCTGGATGATGTTGTGTGGATTGTTCAGCATTATTATTATAATTATTTTCGACTGTCTTTCATTTGCGCACGATACTATTTACTATAAAAATTTAACAATGTCTGAAATATTTTCGATTTCGGCAGGATTCGAACCTAAAAAAGGTTCAAGGTGAAAATTTTTGGGTCATTATTAAATTTACGTTTAAAATTTCCCCAGTGCAATTTACGCACTATTAAGGCCCATACCCCACCGAAAGTGGCGCCGCCACCTAGATACGAAAATAGATTTTGGTGGCCACCAAGTGCAACTTCGTATTTCTTCCTAAACTAAATAGAATAAAACTATTACAGAGGCATTAAAAAAAAGCTTATGATAGGTATCACAAACTAAAAGAAGGATTTTTGAAAATTCCTTTGTTAAACAGAATAATAACATAAAGTAGGTGGTGGCGCTAGTTTAGGTGGTGTATGCGCCTTAAAGCAAAAACCTAAGATACTACTGTCAAGCACTGTGTACTTGTGTACTGTAAAGCGATTGGTTGACAGTATTCGGTCCCATGTGTGTCCATAACAAGATTGTAATGTACACTCTGTTACAATTTCCATTCTTATACGCTTATTTTCCTCTCTTCCTTGTTGGATCACATCACTATCTACATAAGGCTCGCACGCTGAAAAAAACCGTTATTTATTGACACCATTACTTTCCTGTATATTGAAACTGTTCTCCGATCCTCGCTTGTTAGCACGATCGGTTTACACAGTAACGATTGACGATATACCACACCTTGGATACTTATGGTGGCCTGGTACCGAGTTCGATGCATGTAGGGTAAAAAGGGATAGCTGTCCTTGTATTGTACATTTTCCTATCTTATTTTACATGGACAAGCAAGTATAGATATATAGACTCTTTATTGTACCACACAAACACAAAATACAATATAAAGGAAATCATCATCATCATCAGCCTATACCAGTCCACTGCTGGACATAGGCCTCCCCTAATGAGCGCCATAGCGCCCTGTCTTCAGCTTGCCGCATCCAGCATCTGCCAGCAGTCTTTCGCAAATCGTCATCCCACCTGGTCGGCGGGCGTTCTACACTACGTTTTCCGAGTTGCGGTCTCCACTCAAGAACACGTTTACCCCAGCGGTTGTCGGTTCTTCTCGAACTATGGCCAGCCCACTGCCATTTCAGCTTGCTAATCCTTTGAGCTATGCCGGTAACCTTGGTTCTCTGTCGGATGTATAAGTAAAGCTTAAAATCTACATTTTCTCAAATTTCGCATTCATCTGTTTTATTTCGTGTGCTTTTTGGTTGTGCGTATATTAACTTGTTATACATTACTTTATTCGGTTTCGTTTCCGTTCACTAACCCCCGAATACTCAAACGAATCTTAGATTTAATCTCGTCTCAAGTGTCGAATTTCTGACACATTTTTATAGTAAACTGTCAAAAAACCGAGAAGTGAGACGAGCTTATAATATGCGAGTTGCGTTTGAGAATTCGGGGGTTAGCGCCTTGCTGGATCGAGAGGAACTACTTTTCGCTCCAACAGTTACGAATTAAGTGATTTGCATTGACATGACAGCTGCAGTCACCTTTGCGTAGAGTAAATAAATAGAGCACTAACATTAGCGCTTAGTTTGACTGACCTCAGTGAGTCTTCCCTAAATACGTCAATGGTTCTATGGTTTTTGTATTACAGTGCGTAAGCCCTTGCACTCTGGGTAATCTCTAAGAAATAAAGTAAGTTCCCAAAAATTTATTATTCCGGCAGGACTGAATCAGGTTCGAGTCCCGCCGAGTAATAATAAATAATGCTGGACAGTTCACACAGCATTATCTAGCCCCAAGCTATAAGCAGAGCTTGTGTTATGGTAGATGCACACAAAATACAATACATATATGTAGATAGATATTTTTTATTATACATAGAAAACGACCAGATCACCCGGAACAAATACCTGCAGATTGTACAAATATTTGTCCCAAGGCGGGAATCGAACCCGCAACCTCCTGCGTCGCAGGCGGACCTTACGTACCTACGTAGTACTTAAGTACGTATATGGTTCTAGAAAACTTTTTCTTATTCTTTTTTTGTACAGTCTAAGCGTACTGGTATCTATATTCCATTTAGTGTAAAATTAAATAAAAACTAGCTAAGGAAGAGCTGAGCTCGTCTTAAGGTAACAAAAGTATCTACCTACTCAAAGTTCCGGTACACAAAGTAAGTGATTTTGATGCTTCTTTTATAGCACCCGTAAAAGTTATAAACCTGTAGTAAAATACTGACGTTTTATTGAAGTTTCCAAAGTACCTTTTACAGATCGTATCATTATGACTGCGCTGGAAATTATCCTGAATACAGCTTGATACTGGGCGTGTTTTGGAATGACGAGATTTAGATATTTATTTATTTAAGCTTAATAATTAATTTACAGACGAGATTGATGAGTTACAGCCAGTTTTTCATTCACTTGTTACTTTTTGACAATAGTTTTTAAAAAAAATTGTAAGTTGATGACTTATAGTGATTGTATGGCGAGCGCTATTTTATCACAAGATAAAATATTATAGCATCTTCGTCGACTGTGATACGCTTTCTGTTCGAAAAATGAAATTAAACGTCAGTTGACGTGCTACGTCGTAGCCTCGTTGGAGTTCGTAGCTCATCTACGATTGAGGGGATTTCGATGTTCATTTTTAGAAAGAAAAAAAATAGTTTCAAATATCTCGATAGGTGGCAGGGGGCGTCAACTGAAAATTAGGGTATGTCAATGTCAAATGAAAGGAAAACAACCTTACTTCAAAATGGACCGATTTGGAAAAGTCTCCTTTCTATTAACATTGACATACCTTATTTCCAGTAGACGCCCTGCCACCTATTGAGTTAACTGGAACTATTTTTTTTCTTTTTAATGCCAATCGAAAACCGTTAATTCAAACCGCTCTCAAAACTTCAACACTGTACGACATAGCATATTTATACAAGACAACATTTTCTTAAAATATAAGAAAACGCTTGTTATTTCATTTTCTGCACGCGTAGCAAATTTCGACGTGTAACAAAGAATTCAATGCTTTCTTCATATTCCGAGAAATATTGCTGAAATGACAAACAAGAAAAAGTATTATTTAGGAAGAATAATATTTTCGACACGCTTTTTTGGCTCTTTCTATCTCACACGCAAAGAATCAGCAATTTATGTTTTTGATTGGAGAATTAGGAAATAATTATGAGATCTATTACATACCTTGACAGCACGCAGACGTCCACAAGTGAAAATCACACCCCCAAACAAGGGACATAAATATAAATGCCACGCTTAGCGTAATATTTTTAATTTTTTAATATTTTTATCTATGTTAGTCTCTAAGGTATTTATTATATGGGCCTAATTAAGTTACTTTTGTACACTTTCTTTGTTGCCTGAAATAAAGTATTATTATTATTATTAGCAGGCGGGTTGGTTATCGCAGTAAAGGTGTTAAAATACACTGAAGGAAACGGCTGCCTTAACTCTTAGGTTCTGTTAGTCTTCAAAATCCACGGAAGAAGAAGAAGAGAGAAAGAGAAGAGAGAAGTAGATTCGTACGAAAGCAACGGCGCATAGTTCGCGAAAGGTGTACTTTTGATATAAAATACTATTACTAATTTATATTGGTTTGTTCTAGCTACTTTGTGCAATATATCTGTAGGTATTTCATTACTATCTTTATTAAGAAAGAAAATTACAATCAAATAATAGAATAAATACTATTACAGCGCATCAGCATTGCCATACAGCGGGGCAATGCAGCCAGTGTCTTGGGCACGCTTCCGATTGGTATTGATATGGATCAGCTGAGCTACCTGTAGATTGTTTGCAACAGTTTGCAGATAGCTCAATTGTTTCTATTGTAATTACTATCCACACACTAATGTTATAAAGAGGAAATATTTGTATTTTTGTATGTCACGAATAAACTTAAAAACTACTGAACCTATTTCAAAAATTCTTTTTCTCATAGAAAGCTACATTACTACATCACTGAGTAACATAGGCTATAGAATATACCCGTGCGAAGCTGGGACCGATCGCTAGTGATATATAAATAGAATATGTACGTGATCATACAATATCTGTAATTATTAAACCTAGTAGATAGTATTCAGGAACGCAAAGGTCGAGCACCTGAGGTCATGAACTTTCGCGCAGCGCTGAATTTACATTTACAATTAACGTTTTGAATGCAATAGAACTTGCATTAGAAACCAACGGTAATGGAAAGCTATCCGAAATGTTTAATTGTAAACGCTGCTTTGTCGTTAAGAAAGATTTATTTGAGTTTGTAGATTGTTTAGCAACGTTTCTTGTTATTTTATTTGTGTTTTGTTGGAAACCACCGAGCGGAGATGTATCTTATTTTCATGCGCAGAAACAAGTAAAAATTGAGGCGAATAAGTGTGATCTGTGCATCGCTAGGTGCATTCGTCTCAATAAACATCCACACCAGCACACTTTTTAACACCGCATTAGCACAGCGCTTTAAGGTCGTTTCACACTTATCTATGAAACCACAGTACCGGCACAGTACTATACTTACAAATCTGTGTTTCAGGGTCAGTAACGACACCACAAAATGTACAATAGACTGTTTACCGTAAGATGTCTCCTGCCTTTGGAATTGCTAATACCACGGCAGGGACATCTTACGGTGAAGGATCTATAACCATGCAGGACCGTAAAGAGTGTCGGAGAGTTTTGAGGCCAACAGAGGGCAAAATCTGATCATGATGACAATTTTGTTTTAAAGTATTTAATTATAATAAGGCAGGGGACATCTTACGGTGAACAGTCTATAGGTATATGGACGACACAGTGCTGGTTAAAGCCACTGAGTATGTGTGAATTAACCTTGTGCCAACACCGCTCCAGTCTAGCCAATACGCATCTCCGCACAGCTTTGTTAAAGACATAAATATTTTGACAGTAATATCGCAATACATATATGAAAATCTAATGTATACGCACAAAAACAAAGATAGCTTTTTAAAAAAATGTGATGTTCACAAAGTAAATACAAGAAACAAGAACAAACTGCACATCCCATCATACAGATTACGAAAGGTAGGGAAATCATTTATGGGAAATTGCGTACACTTCTATAACAAGCTTCCATCTGAAGCAACTGAGCTCCCTATTCGTAAATTTAAACAGTACATAAAACGAAATCTAATAAAGAAAGCCTATTACTCCATAGATGATTACATCAATGATGTAAATGCTTGGCCAGATGTCGCTCAGTTCCACACCGACTATGGTATATAAGGGATATAATGTTAAGCTTAGTTAGTTTCATATAAATATTGAGTTATATACAAATTAGATTATATTTAGACTGAGATAAGTAATGTATTAATTTTAAGATTTATAAAACTTACTAGTGGTTTCTTTTTCGCTTCTTCCACTAGTGGACAAAAAATTGAAGCGAATAAAATCAATAACATCATATTTCTTATTTGATAATAATGACTATTTATAAACCTGTTTATAGTATAAAATTTGACTTGTCTAAGTGCTTATTTTGTAAGCTTAAAGAAATAAACGTTATTGATATTTGATATTTATTTGACACCCTCGCTGAAAAACGTGTCTTCTAGTCTCCGCTACAAAACGAACATCTTCTCACATATTCGCGTTGGTGGAGTCTGGGTATTAGGTACCATATATGCAAAACTAGTTACACGAAATAATATCGCTTCGCACGAAGCTTCTGCCGTCACTTCAGGATTAATATATCAAAAAGTTAGCTAATGTTATAAGTTTTGTTAACCAACTTCAATTATCGTGATTTCAGACCTTGTTAAGTGTCAAAGTTATACGTAACATCCCCTGTAAAATCATTAACACAATTTTGAACCATTAGAGTTAAACTTTTCAGTTGATCGTTCATGTTACAAGTCAAGAATCCATTAAGATATTGAAGAACAGCTAATGGTAGAAGTTTATCATAAACCAGTTATCTTCTTTACCAATATTTATCATTAAGGTATGTACCTAAGACAAAGTACCTACATCAAAAAACGTATACGCAATACGAATGCCTTGCAACAAGCAAAAATAAAAAAATTACAGTAGCTACCACCGACCTTCTTTCACATGGCAACATATTTTAGAAGACGTGGCATGTTACCCTTTTCTGTTATTTTATCTATAAACAGGGTTTCCCACGGTCATAGGTCTTTGAAGGCAATGAAAGAATTTATTGAAGATAAGAAATTGTATTGAAAGAATTAAGATTATAATAAGAAATGTACCTATTCTTTTGTTAAACAGTTATCTAGTACCTATACCAATACAATAACTCAAATCTTTAATATTGTAACTTGCCAACCATTTTCCATGGTCGTGGGATACCTATGTGTCCAAAATACATAATGTTTATAAAATATATACAAAATCCAAACAAAAACTAGAAAGTGCTCAACTCGCAAATAATTATTGAGTTGAACTATGGGGGAAAATATGAGTAGCCCAAAATGTTGCCCCATTCGCAGCAATGCAATCTCAGTTGCGCAAAAGAAATTTAAGTAAAATAAGAATTAAATGTGTTTCTATTCTATTCCATAATGTATGGCTTTTACATAATTTTCCAATGTTTCAAACAATTTTACCTATTTGTTTTCCTCAAATTAAACTTTTTAAAATAAATAAGGAGAGACTTAGGGATAGTCTTTGAGTTAGTGACTTTTACCCCGATCTGCTGTCACGGTTCTTAAAATCATGATAAGCGACACGAAATTAAGCTTTTTAAAAGTTTTAAATCATTTTGGCAAGTCGATTTAATCTTTTGATTTATTTCCATTTCTAAAATTAAGCCCCACTTGCACAACAATATTTAAATGTCTAATTTTGATTAACTTTGACGTATTTGTATGGTTTGACAACTCACTAATCAAAATTAAGAAAGTTAATTATCGTTGTGCAAGCGGCACTAAGACTTTCAGAAAGAACAGATTGTTTGAAGAAAAAGTTTACATGTTCCCATTAATTTTTAAAGTAACTTAAAGCAAGCTCGTGTCTCTGTCTTGTAAGCTGGTTTTGATATGTGTGAGAGCATGACAGCATAGCTTAGCTATGCTCCAACCAAGCAGCGCTTCTAGCCATTTTTAAGCTAAGTTACTGTCACCTTGACTTTAGAAATCTTTTATGAAATCTGCACCATAAATAGGGGAATATTGTAATAATTTCAAAGATAATAGAGGTACATACTGAATTTAAATTTTCAAAATTGGTTCGTAATTGACGGAGAAATCAACTAACAAACATAAAAAACACATACCGTTGAACTTAGAACCTCTTCCTTGTTTCAAAGTCGAATAAAAATTAACCAATGAGCAGCGAAACTAGAGAAAAGACTATATACCAATTTTGTGACCACAGTTTCCTAATGTATAGCGTAAACAAGCAATTTACAATGTGTCTGGTCACCACTGCCCATTGTCTATGGTACGACCGGAAGGTGTGCCGCCGCAGGTGCAGCAAGTATCAATTTGCTTCATGGGCAACAATAGTCAAAGCTTTCAATAACTTTATTTCTCTGGGCTTACAAAATAAGGTCTTAGGAATAGTATACAAAAAAAATAGTATAAACAGTATACTTTATATATTAGTGTTAAAGATTATTCGATGCTCTATTGTTTGATGTTGACGGATCTCCATTATTAAGGCGCGCTCTAAAATCTCTACATTGGTAAAGCTAAAGTTTTCATTACGTGGGTGACCTCAAACGACCTGTGGTATACCAGCTGTTATAATAACATCTAATTAACCAGCAGAAGTTAGCTATCTAGTTAGGAGTTTGTATCGCGATGCGAACTAGGACCGTCGGCACCCGAGAGTAAGAAAACAGGTTTTATGAATGCAAACGTTAAATGAACCTTTAATCAATCAAGTACATTACAGTTATATGAAGAAAAATATCTAGGTATACTAATATTATAAAGAGGTAATATTTGTTTTTTTGAATTGAATAGGCTTCGAAACTACTGGACCGCTTTGAAAAATTCTTTCACCATTAGAATTCTACATTATCTGTGATCAATATAGGCTATAGAATATACACGTGCAAAGCATGGGCAGACCACTAGTTTATTATGTAGATACCTAGATGAACAAAAATGTTGTGTATTAATCAGGCATTTAGAGGATTCTATAGAACCATAATGAATAGGTGTCCAATCGCCTTTCATTCACCAAAGACCACTTACAAATGTACGTAGATACTGCCACTTTCTACCATTTCATTTGGTTCTTTGTATGTCACACTCTCAGGGCTTAATACATATATTAGATTATTACAGGACGACCTCAGTGGCGCGGTGAACGAAGGTCCAGCGACGCAGGAGGTGGTAGGTTCGATTCGTGCATTGGCACAAAATGTTTGTACAATTTGCAGATATTTGTTCAGGGTGTTCTGGTTGTTTTTTATGTCTGTATAATAATAATAATAAATAAATAAGTAATAATGCTGGACAATTCACACAGCATTATCTAACCCCAAGCTAGCTTGTGTTATCGGTGCTAGGTGCTAGATAACTGATATACATAATATTATACAATACATAGATATTTTTGTTTCTGCATAGATAACGACAGGTACTGCTATAAAACGGCTATAACTTTAGTACCAAAATGTAAAAAACTTTATCTATAATGAACTATGTTCTTTAAGAAATCTTTAATCATAAAATTTTATTGAACTAAAGTACAAAGAGTGGGGTTAAAAATACTTCATACTAAACTTATAATTCGCAACTAATTCGATTTATTGTTATCCAATACCTACAGTAACTATTTCATTACTCTGAGACCGACTCAGCACGTCGGCGCGTTCCTCCTAGCAGCTATTTCGAAACTTCCCGCAACTTTTACCACTGACGTAGACGTCGATACGAACTTACCATAGACTATAGATAAATCTTATAAAGTGCTTCGGCTGCGCTGTCACACTTTGAATGTCAAACAAAGTGCCTGTAAGTTGGCGGCTTTGTTATGGATACAGATATACCTGTAATCCAATGAAAAAAGAGATCCCCTTCGGATAAATCAATGCTTCAATCAAGCTAAGAGTTCAATGAAAATTATATTATAACACTGAGATTATAACACAAAACAAAAGACAAAAAAAGGTGAAAACAAAGAAGATTACATAATAAATCACATGCTTGCTTGATAACAATATTTATTTAAGATTTTTCGATCAAATCGACAAGGACTGTTAATTTTGCATTAAAATCAACTTACTGTTTACTTTGCTATACTTTTTTGCGGTGAAGTAATAAAATTGACGATATTTATTTAGGTTTGCAAGGAACTCTATAATTATATAACTCGAATTTCATATTCAAGTACGTACAGTGTCGATAAAGAAAAAGCTACTGCCTATGTTTTGACTGGCTGCTTCCGAATAAAATTATAGAAGAAGTTATTCAAACATAATCTTGAAACCGAAAAAAGGAGGTATCTACTTAGGTACCAAACCAACATAACTGGAGGCCAATTCAAATGCATTCGAGCAACCCCAACATCTGTTGACTCATTTCCAGGAGATGTCTGTCAAAAACACCGTATCAGTGGTGCCATCTAGAGATGACTAGGCTGTAATGGATTTTTTTTTTGGTTGTATAACTAGACTATCGAAATAATTTTCAAAATCTTTCCGTAATTGACAAAGACTGAGCTGCTTATTTGTAAACCTTATAAAAAGTCTATCTATTTATCTATTAGTGATAAACTTACAAAATAAATCTATATTAAGAAAGAAAATTGCAATCAAATAATAGAATTAAAATATAACTCCGACGACCTCTGTGGCTCGGTGGGCGAAGGTCCGCCTGCGACGCAGGAGGTTGCGGGTTCGATTCCCGCCTTGGGACAAATATTTGAACATTCTGCAGGTATTTGTATGTGGTAGTTGTACCAGAACATCCGGAATGTTCTGGTCTCTCTATGTAATGTATTGTATTATGTATATCAATTATCTAGTACCCATAACACAAGCTCTGCTTAGCTTGGGGCTAGATAATGCTGTGTGAATTGTCCAGCATTATTTATTTATTATAACTAATGTTTAAAATTGAAGCAATTAAGCTAAATGCAGACTGTTGCAAACAATCTACAGGTAGCTCAACTGATCCATATAAATACCAGTCGGAAGCGTGCCCAAGACACTAGCTGCATTACCAAACAAATAAATAAATAAATAAATTAACTTACAAATCCATCTGAATTTAGCAGCTGTAAACCGCTTGTAGGCAGAAAAATTACTTGTATTAATTAAACTTCCCCGCATAGGTAGGTAGGTATTTTGCTTTGCCAAGTATTGACATTGTGTTGAGGTCATTAGGTACCTTCAAAGCCAATTTCCCAAATCAAGGCCTGGGAACTCTGTCTCTGTGGCTACGTAGAGCAATAACCGCAAGCCACACTGCGCTTGAGATGTTTGCAGAGCTCTCGCTTGATGCTAATTCTGATCATACACAGAGACACCAAGGTATTAAGTTAGTCTACTAAGTGCCTCACTGATAGATTAGCTTATGGCTCTACTCTCTATAAATAAACTGTCTACTGGTTTAACGAAAAAGTAACAAAATAGCGATGCTCCAACTCGAAAAATAACAACTAACAGGCTAAAGGTTTCTTCGTCGCTTCTTTACTTTAGTCTACACACCGAAGCGACAGAAATCAAAAACATCACTTTATTTCCGTGTCAGTGTTTTATTTTAAGAATTTGACTTTTTCTAAGTATACATTTTTGTATTTATGGAAATAAAGAATTTTTGATTTTGATTTTTTGATTTTGATTTTTTGCGAGCAAAGCTATTGCATGATTAATGCCATTGCAGCTACTTCCCCATAATTACTAGTTTTTTTTAAATAATGTATTTATTTTCTCTTGTGTAATGAATATAAAAAGGCTTGACTTGACTAAGTGCTTGGGCCTTGTGAGCCAATGGTATTAATAAAATTGAAAGGGTTGTTTTTTTTGTTAAATTTGAAAGGATAATTTTTAAAGCTACACTAGATTTCTTTCAATATTTTCAATTTTAAGTGTATTTATTTACATTTCACTAATTACAAAAACTTAATTCAGATATGGATAAAAGAAATTGGACAGACTATTAGCCTACAGTCGTTCAACCATAGACTTAGAATTTTTTCAATGCGTTCGGCAAAGGCGTTTTGACTGGGCAAACGGGGGGCAAGAGACGAGGGGGGACCGAAATGCATTTCTGTTCCGTGGAACTGCATAAAACACTTTTGTATTTAATTCGGTGCCATAATTTTCCTATGACCATTTTCTTCTACGGATACACTAAATCGATTGAGGTACCTTTCTTAACTGTCCTGTCAGCATTAAGATGAATTAAGACCCAAAACCCAGGTTTTGTCTGTACGAAAAATCAATTTTAAGGCAAGAAAACATTATTATTTTTTAAATCCTTTTTGATGATCCTCGAAAGTTTAGGATTTTAGTTAGTGCGTTATAGAAGTCGAAACACGATTGAGTCAACTTGACTCGATAGAAAAAAATCGCAAAGTATCCTTTAAATCATTTTTACTACGGAAAACCAGTTTCATTTGATAGTTATTTAACATATTTTAATGAAATGTCGTCTGAAAAATACTTAACGTGTTTAGTTAAGTATTTTTTATTTTTTAAGAGCAACATAGTTTTATTTTTTGGCGAAAGAGTATTATTTTAGAGCAATATCAAATTTAAAAATAAAGAGCAGTGAAATTGCGCGTGGGTCGCTTCTTGCCTCCCTTTCTCGCCTTTACCGCGCTGTGTTTGCTCGTCCTTGTCTCGAAAAAACGAACCTACTTCGACTTAACCGTGAGATCAAAGGCCTTCTGTATATTAGATTTAGCCATACCGGGCTATTAGGTTGCAGAAATAAAATTCCAACGCATTTTTAAATTTCGAACTGTAGGTATATCCAGATTCAAAACACAACCTAAACCTTCCTTACTAGAACTGGATGAAACTTCGGCCGCTTCATTATAAATGGAACAGCTGCATGGAGGTAAAGGCTCGCAAGTTTCATCGTAAATAAGGGCCTGAATGCTCCCGGGATGATTCTTCTCACCTGGGCCCGCCTCAACTGCCGCTGACATCTATTTATTACAAGCCTAAACATAATTTAATCTTGTGAATATAAATAAAAGTCTTGGGACAGGCTACCTGAAAAAACCTGGACATGAAAAATATTAAAAAAACTTTTTGTTGAGTCTCTAACTAAGGAGACCGGAAACTCGTAAATACTTTTTAAAGTTGGCCAATGAAACCTTCATGCACCATGAAGTTTTCTAGTAACTTTTAGGGAAACTTATGGGAATGGTTTGAAAGTGATTTTTTTTTCTTTGTGGTGGTAATGGTGAATGAAAATTTTCTATGGCTTATTTAGAACGTAGGCTACTTTATACCAAAGAAATTAAAAAATACTTCGCGCTTTATACTTTGTTAGTAAAATAAATTTAATTGTCTTCATCGATACCTACAGACCGTTCAACGTAAAATGTGCTCTCTATGGAATTACCTTTAAAACGTTTTACAGTAAACGGTATATATAAAAAAAAATCATGTAGGTAAATATATTTTTATATTATGTAAATGTTATAATTAAAAACTATTTTAATACCTAACCTTTTCCATCGAAGGATAGTTTATGTACCTAATTTCACTTAAAAGCAGATCTAAAACTTACCATGCTAGATTTAGGTTAGGTCCTCGTTCAAGCTAAGCTTTAACAAGCATTTTAACTGCATAGCTCTTAAACCTAACCTAATTGCAGTTGAGTGTATGTCACCGGGTTTAATATGGCCGGAGTTATAAAATACTTGTGACTACGTTTAATTAAAACATGAAGTATTCAAAGACTGTAATAACGAGCCAAGAGCGGGAGCAGAGTTATGGCCGATGTGAGAGTTTCATGAATGAAATAGCGGAACTATGGGTAAGCGAGGGACTTCAACATCAGTAACCTACTTAAGTATTTGTAAATTTAGGATTTCAAAATTCAAAATTTTTTTCTTTCCATAAATACAAAAATGTACACAAAGATAAAGTTAAATTTTTAAAATAAAACACTGACACTGAAATAAAGTGATATTTTTTATTTCTGTCGCTTTGGTATGTAGACTAAAGTAAAGAAGCGATGAAGAAACCTTTAGCCTGTTAGTTGTTACTTTTCGAGTTGGAACAAAACCCGCCCCAAGCTTTTTTATCTTCTAAATAATCTGATATTTTGTGGTAAGGCGTTTTTGCACAGAAAAGTTTTGACAATTTGTTTGAATTTATTAATTGATAGATTATGCAACTCACTAATAGGAGTTTTGTTGTAGAAGCGTATACATTGCCCTTTGATAATTTAGGATGATCAAAAAGCTTGTGGCATATTTTTAATTCCTGTTGTACTTACCTAATATTAAATATCGTGAACAGTGGACACTTGTTATTAATTTACTAAAAACTATCGTAGTGACAAATTCATTACGGATGTAAGTAAGGGTTTAACTACGAATCTTATTTGTGTTGGAAGAACACCAACATTTCATCCCATAACGAGGGACTTCTTCAGGGTAAGTGCGTTCAAAAAGCGCGCGTTCCGCATCGCTTCGAGCACTCGTGTGCCCTCAGCTCAAGCCCTCAGTGCTCGAAGGGATGCGGAACGCGCGCGTCTAGAACCGCACTCATCCCGAAGGAATCCCTCGTTAAGGGATGAAACGTTGGTGTTCTTCCAACACAATTAAGGTTCATAGTTAACCCGCTTACATCCGTATTGAACTTGATATTACTTATTTTTGGCAGTACTAAATCCTTAAGTGTGGGATGACGTTTTGCGAAAGACAGCTGGCAGATGCTGGATGCGGTAAGCTGAAGACAGGCGCTATGGCGCTCATTAGGAGAGGCCTCTGTTCACTCCAGCAGTGGCCTTATATAGGCTGATGATGAAGGCCCCTTATATCAAAAGGCACGATATAAGTTTTCGTAAACTTTTTAACGCATTCACTGCCGAGCGTCGCCGCTACACGGACCCGGAGATCGGCTTCTGCGTCCTGGGCCATGAAAGTGTTAAAGCACTATATATGCCAACTCTCCTAAAAAATACCACAATGACCTGCAATGTCTGTTCGACTCAATCTCTGCGACTATCGGGAAGGCCTGTATGATGTCCAACAGTGGATGCCTTTCGGCTGAGATTATGTTGACAATGAAAACCGAATCCTGGAATCGTATTGTGGACAAAGTACAGGGTGTTCTCTTTACAATAGGGTTCATTTTATGTTTGTAGAACTAGGCAATGTTGTAGGTATGATTATGCTTGATTGAAATGTAGGTACGTGATATGGGCGGAATTTTATAACAACAAAACGTTTTAACGTTCCGTTATTTTAACGTTTTCAAATTTGTGTTCAAAAGGCATCGGCAATCTGCAGACATCGTGATTAAGATTGGAACTGGTTTCAATAGCAGTTTCGTCAATTATAACAAAAAAATACTTTACTTAAATGAAAAAAAGAAAAAAAAACGTTATTATCTTTTTCATTCTTTCAAACGTCTTCGATTTAGCGTTATTCTAAGCTCCCTAGTGAATTTGGAAATGAAATATGCCAAATATTTTTAAATTGAGCTCTGCGGCTTCATGAAAAGGCCAATATTTTGTTTAATCAATATATCGCAGTGTTACATCTTATCTAGGTCAACATAATAAACCTTTCCATTATACGAGTAAACTCGCAAATATCATAGTTCAATTGCCGTGCCATTGTCAAATTTCCTATCACATATTTTGAATTATAATGGTTTGTTGAACGTAATGAATAGCTTATTTTAGCTAAGAATAATCCATTTTAATGTTTAGTTAGACATTTAAGCAGCTTAACGATCAAAGCTTTTAGATTCATTAAGCTCTTCCAAACTTTGCTCTTCAAACGTGACACTTTTAGGAAGTTACGAAGACATT
This sequence comes from Eupithecia vulgata, assembly GCA_946478455.1. Taxonomy (NCBI): domain Eukaryota; kingdom Metazoa; phylum Arthropoda; class Insecta; order Lepidoptera; family Geometridae; genus Eupithecia; species Eupithecia vulgata. The sequence goes on along the minus strand of OX297873.1, from coordinate 9,118,893 downwards.
TAAAAATTGGTTCAGAGTTAACTCGAGCGGGTTCATAAGGCTCTAGACCTTTTTATGCAAATCTTGAAAGATGTGCCCAGGTTTTTAATGAAACTGCGATTACTTTGATGAATGCTGCAATCGTGTGACGACCCTTGCCGGGGGAGGCTTAAACCAAATTAAATGTCAGGTAGCTATATTGATTTAAATTAGAAAGCGTAACAGCGGAGTGATCTAATTTACGCAAGGTATTTAAGATGTTTACTGAACAATTTGTAATCTTGATTGTTTTGGTTGAATAATTTAAACTAACTAAATAACTGTTTTACTTTTCACCTTTGTTACAAAGGTAAAAAAAAAAGTAAATCAGTTATCTGTTTTACCTAATGTACGTAATCTCAATCGAGCTACTTAAATTGAAAAGGTTGCTCGAGAACAGGGCCGTTTATGTAACTGCCGGGTCCTTTTATAAGTCGGAACAAACATCCAGGGTACTCAAGGAATCAAACGAAAAAGACAAAGTAAAAACAGAATTCGGTGAATCGAAACGACCGAAACTCTTCAGTGATGCGTAATCTAATAAAAAAGTGGATGAGACTCCCTTACGCAGCTGGAATTTTAATCAATTTTGTGGCCAATAACTGGAGAAGGCTCGCAGACGACTCAACGAGCCGCATTTCGCAAATTACCGCCATAGAAACGTTCACTTTGATACCTACCCATTCCGATTCACAACCATTCATACCTCTTTTTAATTTTCATTGGGTAGAACGATAAATCTAAATGTTCATTATCAATTCAAATTCAATTAAGAACACCAACATTTACAAGCTCGCATAAATATTATAGTAAGATCATTGCTAAATCTGAAAGTAATGAAAGCAGATTTGTTCGAAAACGAGTGTTTTTACCATCGTGCCAAGATTTCCCCTTTTTTCTTGGAACCAATGAACCAGTATCCTTTCGTTTTTGTGTAGGAGACGATGACAAAAAAAACAATTTCGAATACTGTGGCGCCATAGACAAGAGAATTGTCTGTGCCTTAAAACCAAAGAAAACCAAGCAAAAAGCTAAATTATTATTTACACTTTTGATATTCCATCAAAATGGAGGACAAAAAAATTAGAACTTTTAGCCATAAACAATTTATTTACAAACTAGCAGCGTCTCGTGGTTTAGCCACGAGACGCTGCTACTGCACTCACCCGCTTAGTTTCCGTTCCCGTAGAAATTCCGGGATTATACATAGTTTTTGTCACTTCCTGAAAAGTAAGCTATCTATCAGTGAAAAGAATTTTTTAAATCGGTCTTGTAGTTTTGAAGTTTATTCGTTACATACAAAAATACATATCTTTCCTCTTTATAATATTAGTGAAGATGGAATAAATCACTCAAATCAATAGACTCCAAAAAATTATAAATTATTTATTTTGTTCTTTATTTTTTATGAATGTGTTTAATTTTTGTTTCAGTATTGTAAATTTATTGTGTGTAATTGTAGTGGCAAATAAATGATATGTCTATGTCTATTTTTAATACAAGATAAGATTTACTCATAAACGACCGATGTGGCGCGGTGGGCGAAGGTCTGCCTGCAACGCAGAAGGTTGCGGGTTCGATTCCCGCCTCAGGACAAATGTGTGTACGATCTGCAGACATTTGTTCAGGGTGTTCTGGTCGTTTTCTATGTATAATAAAAATATCTATCTATGTAATGTATTATATTATGTATATATTAGTTATCTAGTACCCATAACACAAGCTCTGCTTAGCTTGGGGCTAGATAATGCTGTGTGAATAGTCCAGCAATATTTATTTATTTATTTATAAAACTTATAGACACCTATATAATATAATATATGGAATAATTCTTCTGAAATTTATTTTCTAATTTCCATTGTTCCAGATAAATCAGCAACCGCCATCGCTATAACCGTGAACAACTGAGCAGTGTAAAGTGGAATAGTTATAATTCAAAGCAAAGTTTGGTGTGAGGGTAGGCTGCAGGTGTAAGGATGCGGCGCGCGGGGGTTGGGGGTTAGCATGACAGCGCCTGCCACGGCGGCCTGATGGCGCTAGTGCGCCGGATATTAGGTGACGCCCAGGTAAGCAATAAACCGTAGTGGAATCTACTCACTAAGTTGCAGACCAGAAAGGGGTTTGGAGGTTTTTGTATGGTAGGCGTAACATCGGCCACCAATATTGTTTTTTTTTCCAAAATCGCTATATAATGAAAACGACCTGAACACCCTCAGAAAATACCTGCAGATCACACAAATATCTGTCCCGAGGCGGAATCGAACCCGCAACCTCCTGTGTCGCAGGCGGACCTTCGCCCACCGCGCCACAGAGGTCGTCGACATTACATCGCTATTCTATTATTATTAATTATACTTATTATATTTTTAACCTTGTCACGTAAATTATACAGTTTGCAATGTTAGCCACCCACAATAAACATCGCTGTACCAACGAAGATAGCACTAGGTATGAAATATGCATGTCTAAAGTAAATATCATTTAACAAAGCACTGCTGGAAGCATTATTTGCAGTCAGCGATACAGACGCATTCAAAACCTCGTGTTTGCTAACTGACTAGCATTGGCAAGACTTGCTTAATGAGTCTTTGTTTACAATAGCATGAGTAGATATAGTTGGGAATATGTTCATGTTCAAATAGCGAAATCATTATGGAACTGGGAATTGGTGAACTTTGATTGTCATCGCACTTTCCAGAAATACCTACGTTATGTTACTTTCATGTTGTTGTTTAAGCCATTCATAGCAAACCATGTTTTGGTGGTATACGAGCCTAAATTTACGTAGGTACTGTTAGCCTACGTTCAGACATGATTTGAGGATCGCGATTCGCGTGGGAACCCTGCGGGTCTTATTTATCGTTTGTTTTTGATTTGTATTGTATTTGTTTGATTTTGTAATTGTTAAGACATAACGCGGTTAGTCAAACCGCGCGGGGCCCGCCATGTCTGAACGTGGCCTTACTCTGAGAGCTAATTTACCTAAATCTCGTATAACGGCAAAACAAAACAGAGCTATAGAACCTTAACCAAGTTCGGAAAAAAATGGGCGACGAAATAGCAGCGTGTACCTAAATTTACAAATACTGTCTGACAGCGCTGCTATACTCAGGGCCTTGGCAGGGAACACTTGTAACTCTAAGCTCATGTACGAATGGCACTTGAGAGGATTTCCACAAGAAACGGGATAACTCATCAATGGATCAAGGGACATAACGCATGACTGGGTAACGATGCTGCCGAAGAATTGGCATGGAATGGCTCGAACACGCCGACAATAGGCCCACCTCTGTTGCTTTCTATACCATTATCCCAACTCCGATCATGGACAAGGCCTAAAAACCAGAGAATCGCTTACCAAAGCGCTTTTGGCTACATCACCAAGACTCACCAAGCGCCTAAGAAAGGACCTACGCGTCCTAGTGGGAATACTCACAGGATACTGCCTACTGAACAAAAACATCTGCACTATTGGAGCAACAGACAGCCATTTCTGCATGGGGTGTCTCAGCGACGAAGAATCAGCAGCTCACGTTGTCGTGGAACGGGAATGCGATGGAGTACTTAACGGCGCAATGACACGAAATCCTCGACCACCCGAGTGTACTACGCGAAGCCTGTGAAGATCCCAGGAAGATTCTACGCTTCTGACGATGTTAGACTGACCACGCTAGCAAAATAAATCCATACACAATAGACCAACACGAATCTCTGTACGTAAAAAAGAATACACACACACACATCATAACATAACATCTATACATATAAAGAAGAAAGATTTGTTTGTTTGAATTAAATAGGCCCCGAAACTACTGAACCCAATTGAAAAATTCTTTCAACTTTAGAATCCTACACACTGCTACAGAATGTATCCATGCGAAACCGGGGCGGACAACTAGTTACCTATATTTACATGAACCATCGGGCGCGCATTTGATCTCTTCTGCATCTCAGACATTACCAAAACTACTAACTTGCAACTTTGTTTATCGTTGCATTTATTATTCTATTTATTATGACGAGTATAGAGTGTACCAGCTGTGAAGGGTTCAAGTGGGTTGCATGCATGATTAGCACAACACTTCTTCCGCCTTTAACGCAGTCGCTTCATAAGCCTTCCACAACTCGAGTAGACGTGTGCACGCATAGACTAGCCCTTTTATGAGCTCTACATTATGCAGAATTAGTTTTTCTAACGTGTGTTACTCACATTTTACCCGACGGGAACAAAAAAAGAAAGGAATCAGCAAGAAGGGAATTCAAAGATAATCTGTTGAGGTGTAAATTAAAGTGCGCAGAATCGAATAGCCCGGTATTTTCTACTATCATCATGACTTGTGTAGCTGTAAAGGCTATACCTTCCTGCAAGTATGATTAGCACAAAACTTTTTCAGTATTTTACGCAGTCGCTTTACGAGTCCTCCATAACTTGAGTAACTAACCCTGAACTATAAGCTCTACATTACCTATACCGTTTGAGTTGTAGTTTCGAGTATTACCTTTTTCCGGACTAGAACATAATTGTGAAGGAAATTACAGCCTGGGAAATCTAAAATTCGGCCAGATGTTGGTTAATTTGTGGCCTTTTGTCTTATTAAACTGACATCACAAAGGTTGGACCATAATAAGATTATAGGTTATGAACACAGACCTCAGTTATAACTACAAACACAAAAAAAATTACAGGCAATCGTTTATTAGCACAAGTACTCAATTAATTCTATTAGTTCCTTCGAGTACATTTCGCGGTTTATAAGCACGATAAAACTTGCTTTTAAATAAGTGCCAGGTATCAGGTTAGTACTTAGTATCTACACAAAGTCTATTAACAAGCCCTAGCTGGTAAATTAAGTTAATGAGTGGCGGTATACCTTTAGAATGCCTTCAGATTAATGGTTTCAGATACGGCAGCGGGTAGCCAAAATAGCATTGTTATCGTAGAAGCTGGTTAGTGAGATTATTACATTGTATTTTTGGTTAGTTATCGTGAATGAAGCTTTTACGCAAGGAGTTTGCTTACGTAAATTATAATTTTAACTCGGTTTTAAAAAAAAATTATGATGATGGATGACGCATCAATTCTTTTAACGCATACCTTCAGCTGTTCATTTAAAACAACGCCATGTTAGTTTAAATATTTACATATAACTCAAGAATGGTTGGATCGATTTTAATGATCTTTGATTTGTTGGATATGACACGAAACTGAATAGCATAATAACTAATTAAAAATTGAAATATTCACGAAGGGCTAAAATGTGAATAAAATCGTTTTCTCATAAAATTTTCGATTGTAACGCCATCTCTGAATCGAATGCGGAACAAAGTTTGCTGGACCAGCTAGTAAATTTAGAAAGTATTAGAACAAAGTTCAAATACATAATTTGAGCTTCCACGTTGTTAAACTCGGAAGAGAACTTGGAGAGAAGATGGATATAGAAACGGTGTTATTACAGTTCCTCATTACCTGCAAATTAATTGCTAGAGCGAAGACGTGCAATATTGGATTTTAGAAGCATGTTGAGACCTAATTAAGTGTATATTAAAACAGTTGATGTTGACAGCAGACATATACAAAATTGCAGTGAAAGTGCAAATATTTATGTAACGTAATTACATAGTACTAGCGGTCCGCCCCAGCTTTGCACGGGTATATTTTATACACAGACTTTATACTGGCGGCTGCGGCCTTTATAGCTTTAGTTCATCAGAGATAATGTAGAATACTATTGGTGAAAGAATTTTTCAAATCGGCCCATTAGTTTCAGAGCCTATTCAATTCAAACAATCAAATATTTCGTCTTTATAATATTAGTATAGACAATACCAATACAGCAATAACGTATAATACTTCTAAAGACAATGCCAAAGTAGCGTACCAACAAGTTGCCTTGTTGGTATTACTTGGTATTTTTTATCCTCCTACAAAGTAAAATCTATAATTTAAAAGAAGTTAGGTAAAAGCCGTGTAAAAGTCTACCGCCCAATGGTTTAGTGACATCAAGATCCACTGGGGATCATTGGACACAACTCTCAACTTCTCCGAGTACTAAGAAACCGGAAATAATGGCACATTAAGAAGTAAAATTTTTCAGTACGTTTGCACCCAGCAGTGGGTGCAAAATGATGTTGATAATAAAGCCAAATAATGCTTGATATACTATATAACTTGTATTTTTGTCCAGGCGAAACTACGGAAGATGGTGGACGAACAGGTATCAGTCGGTACCCGGGTCGAGGACACTGACACCGAAGCCGCTGACCCCCTCATCACACCCGCCACTTCCATCCTAGACCGGCCCGAGTTCGACCCTCGCCCTATTCCACCCGAGAGACATCGTCTCATCGGGACTCTGGACAAGAGGAATGGATCGCTCAATGGAGATAAGGAAGCCACGCTGAATCGAACCACTAGGCTGTCTATACGGAATGGAAAGGATAATCCTTTTTTAGGTAAGTTTCTAAAACTATAACACACCCTAACACAAGTATTTCAATACTTTAAAGGGGATTTCCAAAGCAATTTACAGATTTGTATAGATTAAGTAAAAGAAATAAACGATTTTATTTATTATTTATTAAAACTCATCAGACTTCCATACTCGAACTTCCCAAGTTCGACTCTCGCCCTTTTCCGTCCGAGAATCGAACCACTATGTTGTACATACGTAATGAAAAACAATCCTTTTAAAGGTTAGTGTTTATTGTAATATTAACTGTAGTCGTACCCTTCTAGAACTGCAGTTCAAGGGTACAAATATGGTTTGGAACCTATGCGTCAGTTTGACAGAAGTTTTAAACTATGTATTTATTAGCTTAGCAATTCCATTTCATTCGACAATTTCTTTCGCAGAAAGTTCAGAAGTCTGCTTCTGATTTCACAAATTATTGGTTATTTTAAAAAAGAGTTGTAAGTAAAATCCAAGAATATTTTATTCTTATATTATTGGTATCCTCCAAGGACTCTAGGCTCTTAAGATAAAAAAAAGTTCCTATTTGAGTTGATATTTGCTTTCACAGATGACGACAATAAAGAAAACCAGGCGAACGGTAAACTGGAATCCCCAGTGAAATGGAATCAGAATGGGAGCGATAGCGGCACTTACGCAGAAATCGGCACCGCAGGGAATAGTAATACTAGCGAGAGGAACATTCTGGATCCCGGAGATAGTTCTGAGGAGGAGGTGCCTCTGCCTGATGCTACTTCTCCGGGGAGGAGCAGCGATGGACCCGAGCCTAGAGCGGATATCACTGCTACTCTAGATGAAGGTACGTTCACTTGATATACGGTACGACACATTTTAAGCCATGGTATTTGCTATGTTCTAAGTCTTGTTCAATACCTTACCGATACTCAAATTAACTAAGAATTTTAGCTTGACTTTATTATGAACCAAAAGCAAAGCAATCAGTGCTTAATTAACTGTTTTACAGAAGTTTACTAACACTATTGTATCTGCGCAAAGCCCTGAAATAATGGGGTGATAAAACCAGAACAAATTATAATGGACCGTGAAAATATAATAAACGCCGTCTCGCGATAAACGATAAAACTTTCAAACAAAGACGGTGACAAATTCATCAAGATCAATAAAACAAACTGAGGGTAAAGCTATACATATACTAACTTAGAACAAGTTAGTTTAAGTTGATCTTAGGAGTCTGTAATCCAGGAGATAATAGTTCGCAACTAGTCGAGACGGCATGTTTGTGTTACTGATGAACTGTTCATAGTACCTACTTGGGGATTCTTCATAGATGCTGCAACTTGAATGCTACAAGAATCTGCTTTAGTTTGCTGAAACTTTGTAGCGCCTTACTTTTTCAGTGTATTGAGGAAGAACGAATATGAAGATAGAGTGAGAAGATGAACCAAATAGTGAATCAGGTCTTACGCAATCAGCAATAAAATAAAATATACTATTTTTATTTCATTTTATTCGGAATTTTAAATAAGAATTGGCTTTTTCGTAGGACTGAGAAATGGTGCAGTCACTTTTCATTTACTGCATTTACTGCGCAAACATATTTACTTTCACCAAAATAGAGGAGAGGTACATATTTAGAAAATTATCGGCCGAACGTCGCATGAACCGAGGGCAATCTGTATAAAGCGGCTTAGCCAAGTAAATATGCAAGCTTAATAAGCGTAATGCAACATAAGTAGCCTAGAAAAACTTCCCTGAACACATAGAACTGACTTCACTCAACGGAATATCCCCTCTACTAATGAGCCCGCTGCCTTGGGGAATAAGCTCATTTGTCGAGTAACTGCACAACTAACTTCGAAAGATAGAAACTTTCCGCTTGATGCTGCAATTTGTCTTTTTATTCCACTTTTAATAAGGAGTTAGTTATAACATCCTTATTTCAAAGCTACAAAACGACATCCTCCAGAAGACTAATACCGCACTAGATGTTCATCCTTTCAGAAAATAGCTTTCAAAAGCCAGCAATGTTTCATCACGGTGACTTATCAGAGCTAGCTGAATAATAGGATCACAGCGAAGTTGTATGAAGTCGCATAACTTATCCCCACTATTACTTCCAGCCACAATGACAGGACCTTCATAACGTAGCCGAGTGGCTGCTGGCTCATTTGTAACTAATCATTTAGCTTATTGTTTCTGGAACTCATTGCCGAGAGATTTATTCGGGAATACCGCTATTGGATTCCTCGAATACATTTGTAACCGTTTCATTGATTTGACGGTTGTTTGGAAAATATAGGGTTCACAACAGACGTTATTGGAGTTAATACGTTTCTTGTGCGATATCACAATAAAGCTGCGGCATCACGCGTCGCACACACCTGCGGTCGCCTGACGCACGTAACATTTGAGTAATCGATTCGTCTGGACCGGGCGGTGGATTCCGTGACTCGGGCAACTTTCCCGTTATTATACCGTTTACATCGCCATAACCGATTCCATTTATTCGGCCACGCCAGCACCGTACTTACTCAACTTTTCATATTATAGGACAGCTAATAATGAGGGTTGACGTTAGCCCTTGAATACCAACAAGGACAAACTTTCCGAAAGTGAAGCTATTAACAAGACAATGGTGGAAGTAAACAAATTGTGAATTAGGTTGCTGAGTTGAAATGAATTTATGGGCGTGCTCGCGCATTTTGATGGGTAATTTTTGTCAACTTCGAGGACAAATTACTTTATGGTCTTCAAGATGATGTGCTTAAGTAAGCCGCAAATACAATAAATCCTAATCTAATCCTTACTAATATAATAAATGCGGAAATGTGTTTGTCCTTTCTTCACGCCCTGACTAAGCAACCAATTGACTTGACATTTTTGTCCTGGTAAAACATCAAATTCCCATGCTAGATTTACGGGAATAATCCCCCTAGAAATGTGACACTCAAATTTAACGCAGGTGAAACCGCGGGGAACAGTAGTTCTCTTATAAAAATCTGTTTACATTCTCTGCGATAAGACCTCTAGGTTAAGTTGTGGTTAAGTTTCGACTTCATGGTTTATTTAAGTAATGCCTGTGTTTGGTTCAGAAGCAGCGTCCCCGGGCGGGCGGTCGGACCGCTCTAGGGCGGAGGAGGTGCCCGCTTCTCCCGGGATGCTCACCGCCGCCCAGCTCGCTCGCAGACTGAGGATGGAGAACGAACGATTGCAGGTAATGTGATTCTACTGTACTCCATATATTTTTGTCCTAAACTGTAGTAACTAGAGGTGCTTAAGTGCTGTTAATGTGTTTACTCGAATATGAAAACCAAGTTAATGTGACCAGATATGAATAAAACCCGTCAAGTGCGAGTCGGACTCGCGCACGAAGGGTTCCGCCATTATCTATAAAAACGGCGAAAAAAAACTGTTGTTTGGGTATGGAACACTAAATAAGATTTTTCCTCTTCACTTAGCCACCGATTTTTAATTAAGAAAATAATATTCATTTTCGCTGCTTACGTCCGAATACTCGGGCAACTCAGATTTGAGCATTAAATTTTAACAGACTGCAATAAAATCTGTCAGCATATGCGTATCGAATCCAAGTTTAATTTATCAGATTGAAATAGCATAAAATAAAAAAGACACAAACATCCTTCTAGTCTTGATACTAGACTATAATGCTATCTAGCTTTTCAGTTGAGCTTTATTTAAAGCTCAGTTCCTCACACGGTGAGACAAGCTATGGTTACCTCGATCTCTGTTACGAAGGTTAGCATAAGACTTGTCGGAAAAGCCAGTGTAGTCTGCATTCAAATGTACATTACTATTAAGCAGTATCCGTAACTCGTTTGTACACAGAACGTTCCCAGAATTAATATTTAGACCGGATTTTAATTAGTTAGATACAAAGCGTTAGCCTTAGGCTAATGTGGCTTCAAGTATAAGGACCGTGAGTTTTGTTTAATTAGATTACGTTTCATGTGGTAAGCAGGCTGTATTTAATTTGCATAATTTTGAAGTATTTTGCACCATGGGCAGATGGCAAAAATGTCCTTTGACTTTAGACTGTAGCATTTATAAACTCATAGCTCTGCTTAGCTTGATACTAGACGTTTTGTGTGAAAGACCCGCATTATTTAATTAATTAAATTACTCAAAAATATTTGTTTAAGTCGATACTTTAGATCGAGGTCCATTTTAGCTTAGCTATTCTGTACGTAGTTAACGAACAGCCACCTAATTCCAATTTGTTAACAAATATTTAGGGAAATTGTAATATATTGTAATAACATCTGTACCTAAATGCACAATGCCTATTCTTATAACTAATTTTAAAACACTTATAAATATTGTAAAACCTTTGTGACAGTTACTCGGCTGACTCGTAAATAACACTCACTTACAAACCTTTGTGGTTTATTATGTGTTTTTATTATAAGATTTTTTTGTAACATATATTTAAGTAGATAATTAATAAAAAAAACAACTAAAACCGCATAGTAAAAAAAAACATTTGGCTCAAAACACTGAACTGCTTTGGATACTCTAGAACAAGTTTGAGTGAGGGTGAGTGTGTGAGTATTTGTGTGTGTGTAAATGCGGGGCCCAAACCTGATAGTATGGGGCGACGGAAATGGTCATCTGGATACAGAGGCTCACTGCATCTGTCCTGTGTGTGTCCCAATTGGTGAGAGGAAAAGTGAGGGATGAATAGGGTCGGCGAGTTTGTGAAACGGTAGGCTCACCTGCCATGTATGGGAGGAAGAGGGGATGCCAGCCTGACCGCGGTAGGTTTTAATGTTCCCGTGGTTTGGGGGAAATGGTGAGAGATGATTGCCGGAGAGGTTTTAGTGGGTCCTCCTCAGGGCGTCGAGTCCCACATAATTTGGAGAATGCTCACTGGAACTACATGACCTGATTCCACCATCTCCCTTCCACTCCACGTCAAGCAGACATACAGCATATTACCACCCCTACGTGGTGGATATACCGTCCACTCGCACCAAGTGGTTTTCCTCCACCTTCATCATTCGTACCACCGGGGTTTGCACGCTCCTCCCTGTTGCTGCTTTTCCCGTCAATTACAACCTGGGTCTCTTTAAGACAAGAGTGAATAGGTATCTTCTAGACCTTCATGATACATCGTCGGCCACATCTTTTCTTTCCATCAAGTGAGATTATGGTCAAACTGAGGCTATAGACTATAAAAAAGAAAAGAATCTGGTAAAGTCAGTCTATTCGTAAACGAGTTTTCTCGCCGAATATAAAAATGCAAGGATTTATATGAGTTCTCTTATACGCTAAATAAAAACAGATAATCTTATAAGCGAGGTAAATTACGTGAGCAAAACTAACAGACCGCGTCATAGAGTGTAACAATATAAAACCTAATCCGTTTTCCGCTCAACCGAGTTTCATGGTTAAGCCAATAACCAACTACGCACGGCCAATCTACATTTGCTCATATTACCTACATTATCAGGTGTGGCGACTCCGCTCATTCCTGTGCTTTGCATATTTACTATCAGTTGCAACTGTCGCAACGTTTTTGTACAGAACTTATAAAGGAAAAAACAACTCCTTTGCGTGCGCGGCTGTCGGTGATTGCCTTAAAATGTTAGGAACCCAGTCATTGGCCGATAGGTATTTTTAACCTCCGTATTTCAGTTTCGCTCGGATACGCTTAACTACCTCCAATAAATGATCGTAAATATGATTCGATAGCTTTTTATAAAATTGGGTCCGTAAAGTATTTTTCGTAGGTCATTCGTAACCAATGCCGCTTAGGGAAATATGGATGTAATCATTTGATGGGTTTATTTTGATCGGCAAATCGTGTTTTATTTGCGATGTTTTAAATTTTTTCACATTGTTTCATTACAAATCATCACAGCACTAAAATTAGAAATTAAGCCGTCCTTGGGGTCCTGGGGCACACGTTATCTATAAAGATCTTACAAAACTGCTAATAGAGTCCACAGGTGATCGGAATGCTGGTTTTTATTTCGGTCAACGAATTAGCATTGCCATTCAACGTGGCAATGCTGCCAGCATTCTGGGCACTCTGCCTTCTGGTGTCAGCTTAGATTTTGAGAAAATAGATGTAAGTGTAAATGTTAGTTGTAATTATTTTTTGACGTTTATTAATATTATGTAAAAGAAATTAAGCTATTTAACATACTCCCATATTATGAAATTATGAAAGCTTGCTCAGTCATCAATGAATGATTGAGTAACGCTTTGCTTTTTTATGGCATAAACGTTACTCAAGCAATGATCTTTGACTGAGCAAGCATTCTTATTACGGATATGAATGTGCTACGAAAATACTACGCGTTGCTACGAAGTGCTACAATTATTCGTAGACCTTCGTAGAGGATGTCTACCACATACCGACGCGGCGACGACGCGTAAATACTAAAATTTAATTCGAAAAACAAGTAACATGTCTGGGTAAAGGCTTATTAAATTTTGCTATCACTAATATATGAGTCCAGTAGAGTATTTTAATACCTACCTCATTTATCCAACTTGCTGCAGTCGTTTGGATACTTCGAGGTAACAGTGTATCAGATAACATCTCTATGATAACGATTGCTCAGTTGAGCTACTTTCAGATTGCAATAATTTGCAGTTAGCTGAACTGTTTTAATTGTAAATACTATTTTCTCTTTGTTTCTATTCTTTGATAACATATTAGTTGATCAAATCTCGTCATTTTTGCAAGAGCAAGAATAATTTGACAAGAGATTTGAACATTAATTTTGTGATAGTTTATTTCTGTAAGTCTAGTACCCATAACACAAGCTCTGTTTAGCTTGGAGTAAGACGATGCTTTGTGAATGGTAAATTACATACACTTCAACAACCTATAATGGTCCACTGCTGGACGCAGGCCTCCCCAAGATTTTTTATGTCATGGGTAATTTCCATAACATACAGGCATCATTTATTTATTAGCCCCAAAATAAAAAGAGCTTTGGTGGGTGGGTATACGTTATACACTAGTTGACTGATATATATTTTCTTGTACAGGCGGAATTGACTCGTGTTCGGCGGCTTTTAGTGTCAGCCGCTGAGCGAGGCGAAGCTGGCACAGCGCTGATAGAAAGGGCTAAGGGCGACGATGAAGAAACCACGCCACTGGATCCACAGCAGCTTGAGAAGGAACTTCTATTGGCCAGAGAAGCTGTCAACTGTAAGTGGTATAAGATCATGACCATCATAAAATATCCCACACTATCTGTAAATATTACTCTTTATGTTTCAGTTTTAATTTATAATCATCAAATGATGATATCAATGATTAACTTAATCGCCACGTTGATGAAGCTGTCACTAAAATTAATGAGTTCATTTATTAATATTTATTTTTAATTACACAGTTTAATTACTCTAAAATATCAAATGCGCGTGACAGAAAATTTCATTTGGCATATATAGTCTTTTCATAAATTAATTCAGTTAGTCAATACTTTTATTAGTGCACATTTTAATAAAATACTGCAAAAAAAATATTTTTTCTATCTTCGTTTTGGGAATTCTATCAAAGTTTTTATATAATGAATTCTCTTTATTTCTCTTTTCAACTTACTTAAGACAAAACCTTAAGCCACCCAGAGGATGACCTGAAATCACAATTTGTGAGAAACGCTTCCTTTACAATAATCCGCAGTGATCCCGCGAAAGTGGCCAATTTGTAGAGTGCCCGCCGTGATATGAAAGGCGTATACTAAGCCGACATTTTGATAAACTATTCTCATAATATTCCGGTACCTGATGGCACAGGAGCGAAGGTACTTTACCCTGTTACATAAACTGTTGGAGATGGCTAGATGTGTTCAAATTTGTATGGAGTACAAAGAACTGCATGGCTAAATTTTCAAAATACACGCAATAATTGATTGTAAATCGAATTCTTTGCATTAATTATGAAAAAAACATGTAAGACAATGTCTATTATTGTAGAAGTTGAATTTAGATACATATTTAGTCAAAAATTGCCTTACGTGTATTTTAAAGTCAAAACGAAATCTAAGAATTCGATTTAAAACCAAATTAATAAGATGAAGTCTTTTGTCTGCCTCGTGAAGACGATTTGATCAACACATTCAAATTACCAATAAAATAAATAACTTCTTTTATTCTTAACAATGCTTTATTCTTCGCTCGTATTGCCTTATCTTATCATCATCATCAGTCTATATTAGTCCACAGCTGGACATATTCCTCCCCTAATAAGCGCCATAGCACCCTGTCCATCCAACATCTGCCTGCAGTCTTTCGCAGGTCATTATCAAACCTGGCCGGATTGCGTCCTACACTACATTCAATGAGTCATGCGTCTTATGCGTAGACAAAATAATTATTATTTTATTTTATTTATTTGGAAAACTAACAGCTTAATTAACAGTGAGTGGTTGGTAATTATTGGTAACTTAAGCCTAGTAGTTTTCACTTATAGGTAAAAAAATGTTGTCCTTACAAAAAAAATAAAAAATATGAATAATCTTAAGAGCAAGCTTAAATGTAGTTAACACTAAGAAACAAACATTTTAAACAAAAACCATACCTAATATTGAAAAAAATACAAGATAATCAGCGTAGATAACAAAAGTCAATACATTATAGGTGCCTATGTATAGGTTTCACACCCAAGCCTATCAAACATAGACCAACACATAGAACATAGTAAATTAGGTGAGATAATAGTTTCGTTCATTAGGATTTACTCTGCCAAGAAAGACTTAATTACCTGATCTTTTATGCCATTTTGCCTCATAGAAAACAGATCTATATTATGGGAATATTTCTTGTTAAAAAGGGAACAAGTGCGTGCAAAGAACGAGTTTTTGCGGTAGTTAGTAGAGCACGGTGGAACATAAAGTTTACCAATTAATCAATCACATTTGTTTCTTTTATCGCATCTCTCTTATCTCTCATGGGTTAACACTATATCAAATATTTATTGATACAGTTTCCTGTCATCGAAAACTCGTTTTACCTACCAATTTCGAGTTATCCATCCCCATTTGGTTGTGTAATTGGCAAAGGTAGGTACAGTATCTACAAACAGGTCACGTATTTCAGGGCGAGGAACTGAAGCCTTCCTGCCATTTCGGCTAATGTCATTACTCTGACGAACGCAGACATCATTTTCGCATATGGCGTGGCTTTTACCGAGTATTGCCTCTTCAGCGTCGAGTTTTGAGGAAATAAAACAGTTAATATCTCTTCATGATAAGTGAGCTGCTTATTTTGCTGCGAAATTGTCTCCTAATGTATACGAATACATTAGGAGACAATTTCGCAGCAAAATCCCTCAAACGTGTTTATGTCGACAATTATATATTTTACAAGTGAAATGCAAGAAAAATACGTTCGTCAATTAAAAACTTTAGTGTTTACCTAAATTATTTCGTGAAGGCAGTCTCGTAACTTGAAGGTTTATTTATAGCAAGCAGTATATTTTTTTTTACTTTCTCTTTGGGTCTCTGCAAAGCAATATAAAACCGAAGTTAATGAATAAATGGAGAGAAGTTGCGTTGCTACAAGTTTTTACCAGAATTGAAACGAAGTATGGTTTGCTTGGCATAATTAGACGAATCAAAGCGATTACTTTCAATGAACGCAATATTTTATGTATAAATATCACACGTAGTGATGTTTTAAGAGATTTTTTTAATCAAGTTCACTGCGCTATAAGCTGAACCTACAATAAGCTAACATTCTTTCGCAGTTGTGCGAAGCGTGTTGTTTTATTCATGCCTAAAAACTCTTACATTACAGGCGTGCTCTCCTTACCTATTTTCTAGACAAATATGTGAACTAATAAATCTCTCATGTCACAATATCTTATTAATCTTCCTTTAAAAACACGGATAATTACAATAAAATATGAGAAACAAATTAGAACTAGTATTGACAATTGAAACAATTGAGATAAATGCAGACTGTTGCAAACAATCTACAAGTACCTCAACTGATCCATATAAGTACCAGTCAGAAGCGTCCCCAAAACGCTGACTGTATTGCCCATTTCTTTTCCATTTATTTTTTGAAAAAGACGGTTTTGTTACTGCAATTCCATGTAAGACCAGAATATTTGCAGGTTTGCTTGCACTATATAGACTTAACACAATCAATTACGATGGTACCATATTCCGACTGTATTGAACGTTGTATGCAGATCTGAGTATTAGCTACACGCTCAATTAGCATCGATCAAAGACCATCGCTTCGTGCATAGGCTTACAAACGTTTGATCGATGCAGGACTACACACCCTGCATTAGGCTAATGAGTCCTTTGCGTATACCTCTTAGGTTCTTGAAAAGTGGATTGAGTTGAGATAATGTATAATGCTGGTTCTTAACCTATCAGGGATTCTCACTAATAATAGCTTTTATCCCTAAAGGATTGCAGATGGCGCGCTCTGAGGCGTCTCACAATTTTTGAGGGTATAAGTTTTGCTGGCCCGCTCCAGGCCTCTCAATCCTTGAGTGGTTAACAATAATATAAGCTACACAAAATCGCTATTTAGTATAATTCTACAAAGAGAACTGAACCTAATGTTTCTAAAGAAAATAAATCGAGAGCAATGTAAGGTTCGTTTTCGAGCCCTTTTTATGCTCTACCTTCTTTTTGTTAAACCTTGAATCAGTATTTGATTTGCGAGGGTGAAACCGCGGGTAAAATCTAGATAGTATTTTCGCAAGCACACAATGTGATCTCGAGTTACATAAATTGGGTTCCCAAGGCTGCGTCAACACAGGCAAACGTTTCCGAAAGCGGAATCCTAGCATTCTATTTTCCGATCAAAGGTTTCAAATGCACATTTGTCCGAAACGAAAGATATCTGCATAGAGAGTGGGACGACAAAGTGAACAAGGGCTCCAAAATGAGCAACGTACGCTCAAAGTGCTGAAATCGTAGTGGATCGAATCCAGTTTACGATATTCAAAGTTGTAGGTACACACACGCTTTGACTCTTCTGTGAGGCTATCGCTTTAAACATCATATTTCATGCACCAACAACTGGGTTACTTTGAATGTGTAACGTTATTCAAGTACAGCAATAATTTTGTTGCAGCTTTGAAAGCGGACAAGAAAAGGTTGAAAGCTGAGAAATTTGATTTACTCAGCCAGATGAAACAGCTGTACGCTACACTCGAGGACAAAGAAAAAGAGCTGCGGGATTTCATTAGGAATTATGAACAGGTACGTGGGACTCATCTTGCCTACAAATCGAATGAAACCAGACCGGTTTTCTTAATATAATAAAGAATCTTAGATCTTTCTAGAATGGTAATGCATTTTTAATGTTGGAAATTTTATTTAACCAGCCGAGAGTGTTTGATCCTAATATAAATATAAATTTGAATTCTGAAACGTTACCTAGAGCTTGTGAGCTGCTTATTTGATTTATATTTTACAAAGGATAGTACAAGGTAATTAGAAATCTGCCGACAAAGAAACTAGGTTATTGCGAAATTCGCAATTTATCCCGGGCAAAAATGATTTTACGAGGCACGAACTCATAAAGTCACTATTTTTATCACACCCCGAGTTACAGTCTATAATTCTTTGTATCGGTGACAGGAAATGACTCAGTGAAGCTCGTATGGAGGGCAGTAAATACGCATTTAGTACGAGAATAAGTAGATATGTGGAGGTTGGGAAATTTCCGTATTTCAGAACATTTTGACCTTCATAATCCATTTATTCGGGAAAAATCCAGATTAAAACATTCTAGTGGGATAAAATGTCAAAGCTGACACTCGCATGGTAGTTTTAATGACTTCGTTAGCGTGTAGAAACGAGTCATTTGGGTGTTATACAGCCTCATTTATTAAAGAAACTAGCAAAGTAGCAAGAAACTAGCAACATGTAGGTCAAGCATATAACGTGATTTTTGTACACGGAGTTAAAAAGCTCTCATTTCGTAGCACTAAACTTTTACGGCACTGATTCATTATTCAACCATCATTAAACGAAGTGTAGTGCTCCAATTTAGGAGAGGAATTACTTATGTTTCGTACAGCACAGCAGTTCTTTTTAAGAGAGCCTATAACTTTTACGATAGTCTAGATGGAAAGACGTGATAAATTAATAAATAAACTGTCATAGAAACTTACTTTATTTATAGGTATCACCAATAATTGCATGCATTTTTTAACAAAGAAGTCAAGTGACTGAAAGGAGATTATTTACAGTGGCGTTCTTCGATAGGTAACCAAACACAGAAGTATTTTTATACTACAACCATTCGGCAAAAAGAAGATTACAAGTCGCTATAGAATAACGCAAAAACTACGCATCCTATATTGACATTTGAAAGCCATTTGAATTGCCTTAGTAATTTACAAGTATAGCGAACGCCATTTAAGGGCTTTCAAGGCCATTGAAATGGCTTTCAATGGTCAATTATAGGATTTGTGCTTTTCGCGTAATTCCACAGCTGTTCTCTAAAAATAAACCAAAAAATTATGTATTGAAACAAAACTGAAACTTGGAATTTCAGGAGGTTGCTATCGTTACACGCCACTGTACCTAGACAGCTTTCGCCTAGACGACATTATTGCGCCATAGTAATAAAACATAATAGAGATATTTTGTTTTGATTAGGAATTCGGCTGGATATCGATAGCCTTTCTTACTTGGTGACTGGTATAATTCGCGTGCGATCATAGGATAGACCTATTTCGAACTTAAAAAAGTGGACTGACATTTACCATTTACTATAGGTTTTTTTTAACACTTATGATGTTAACATTTTCGTAAAACTAATTACAGGTTCTATCCCATCGTATACCAACGTAGTAACGTAAACATTTACATCGAGAAGGTTTTTCTCCCATCCTTATCTATAATCCGAGATAAGGATGGGAGAAAAACCTTCTCGATGTAAATGTTTACGTTACTACGGTGTTTTTCTGTTTCTCAAGATGCGTTCAAGAGGCGGTGCATCTTCCGCCCTTGGAGCTGAAAGAGCAGAGCGGGAGAGGGAGAGAGCTGCATTACTGCGCCACGCGAGAGACGAGGCCGAAAGATCTCTGCAACTCGCTGCTGCTTTGAGTGCAAGAGATACGCAGCTGAGACATGCCAGGGAACAGCTGTTTGAGGTAAAAACTAATTTAAAATACAGTTTTTTAGTTTACTGCGTTTTTATGAAGAGATACGCCGAAGTAGAATGGGATCATAATAGTAATGTAATCCAAGCCGAATTTCAGGTACCTACATAATATTTTTGTTTGTGCGCAAATGTGTGTACAAACACCGGTGCACTTTCTATTTCTTTATTCTTTTAATTTTACGGTCAACCTCGGAATGAGAGACAATACTTTATTATATTATAAATAATTTACATTTTTTTTTTGTTAACTAAAACCGGGATTTTTAAAATATTTTTCCCCTATTCTGTGACTAAAGCTAAACTGCCCCTGTAAGTTTGGTCTTTCATATTTGCTACACCTAGTTTAATTAAACAACTATATTTGTTATTCTAATGAAATTTGTATTATCAACATCATTACTCAGTTAAATAGGGCAATCTCCATGACAATGCACGCAAATTAAGTTCGCAACGCGGGAGACAGATGGCGTCCCATCAACATGAGTCATTAGACTTGTTGCGCCAAATAGATACATCAACTAGGCAAACAAAACCAAAGCATCAAGGAATAGATCAATCAAAGCGAATAAATGTACATAAAGTATTCGACTAAGAGATTTGGAAACAATAATCCACAACAAAGCAATCGGTACAGTCACCGCCTAAAAAAGCTATACAGATGAATACGCCAAAACCACGTACACACTGAAATTCAGTGATCGCTATACCACACTATTCCTTCAGCTGCAAAGCCCGATTGAAACGAGAAGGAGCTGGACAAAAACGATGTAAATAAAAAAGTCTATTTTTAAGTCAGATACAGCGAGCGCAACTGAGATAAGTAATGTATTAATTTTAAGATTTATAAAACTTACTAGTGGTTTCTTTTTCGCTTCTTCCACTAGTGGACAAAAAATTGAAGCGAATAAAATCAATAACATCATATTTCTTATTTGATAATAATGACTATTTATAAACCTGTTTATAGTACCTATAAAATTTGACTTGTCTAAGTGCTTATTTTGTAAGCTTAAAGAAATAAACGTTATTGATATTTGATATTTGCAACATTTGAGCCCACTCTCGAGTTAATTCATTACGTGTTTAGGCAAAATAACAATTTAATCACAAGTAAACTGTACAATAAAGTATAAGCTATAAGCTTTGATTACCTCAACCCCACAGCCTATACGCGTTCACTGCTGGACGCAGGCCTCCCCCTGATTTTTTATGTCATGAGGGGTAATACCCGTAATCCCCACGCGGGGCATGCGGGTTGGGGATCGCAGTTCGGTGGTAAATCTATTCTGCAATATGCACTGCTGCCCACCCCCGGTGTATGTCCCTTAGTCGCCTCTTACGACACCCACGGGAAGAGTTTTTAACCTTTTATTTATTAAACACTAAGCAATTTATTGAGACAAATTTACGAAAATTTACACGAAATATAAGAAATATTATGTAAGAGTTAAATTATAGTTGTACCTACTTACTTTAACAGTGACGTCCTCTTAATTTTTTATACTTATATTTATACTTATTATGTATGTTAGTCTCTAAGGTATTTATCATATGGGCCCTAGTTAAGTTACTTTGTAAGTTCTTGTCTTGTGTTGCCTGAAATAAACAATTATTATTATTATTATTATTAATTGTTTAGGTTAGTTAGTCTCAATAGGGTCTGATTAGAACGTGATTTTACTGATTTAGAAAAACACCTCTTAATAAATGATTAACTAGGTATTAACTAAATAAGCATTCCTACCCAGAAAATTCACAGTAGCGGCCCGGAGTCAGGAAGCTAGCAGTGTTACACCCCCGTGCCTCAGAAAGCACGATTCTGTTGGTCCAGCGCCTAACCTCTCCCCGGTCATTTGTGTTTGCCGTCCTATCGGATTATGAAAGTGAGGGGATAGAGAGTGCACCTGTGTTTGCTCACACACTTATGTACTAGTATGTCCAGCGCACCTGGCTAGTCTTCGTTGAGACTGACAGTTCGCTGCGAGGACATCATTCCTACGCATCGACTATTCTAATCCTTCAGTAGGGCAAGCATGGGGTTTGTTGTCTAGGGTAGACTAGAGAAAAAGTACGTCACTTTGTCATAGAATGCGTCAATTGTTTGATATTAATTCCTTCAACTTCAATGATGTACGCAATGTATGTTGAAGCAATCTCATTTTTCTCTATTCTACCCTAGACAACAATCCCCGTGCTAGGAGGGCTGGAGTCGAGTAGGTTAAGTGTCTTTACGAGTCGCTTATTCCCAGTCGTTCTGTGCTATAGTTATGTACAAAACAACTGGGACACAATTTTTGACAGTAGGCATGTATTGTCGTTTAGCTTTTTCTGTTGCTTCGTGGTCACGGTATTTTGGGGTTTTTATCTGTTCAACGCATTATGGTGTTGACCAGGCGGTCTCAACTTTGTTCTACGAACACAATGTAGGCGGGCTTGAAAACAAGAAAGGTACGACAACATCAGAGGAAAAGAGATGAAATATGACTATGACGAGTGACGAGTGTGACGTTCGTTAACGTTCGTTACAAGTAAAATGTCTGCCGCCGGTTGTGCACCATTTTATCTTGTAATAATGTTTATTTATATTAAATAAACTATTTCCATACTCTTCTACCTAAATTGATAACGTTGAGTCGAGCTTGCTCCTCCGTGGCTTTGTTTTTGTGATAATAAGTGTGTAATTGTGAGATAATAGACTCGGTGTTGTGGTGTGAGATATTAACTCTGATTTAGTTTATTCGCGATGAATTCGCAGAAAGAAAATACTAGAAGCTGTTGCATGTGCGGATCTTCACCTTCTAAAGATCCTAGCATCACTTTGCATCATGGTCATCCAGACATGGGAGTGCTTTCTTATTATGAATGTTGTTTTATTATGAATGGTTTGGTTAGTCTAATATCTCAGAGCCCCCAGACATTAATAATAATCATACCATTTCTTTATTTCGTTCATTATGCTGAAATTAGTCAATAATGTCATTCATTTGGGCATAATTTATGTTAGCCCAAATGAATGTATGTTAGGATAATAACTTTTATCATACTAAATAAAGAAGTAAAATACTAGTTTTTGTTTTATTAGCTCTATTATATTAATTTTAGCTTTTTATGCATAAGTACACTGAGTTTCTCGATAGTGATTCTGTTTTTATATGTCAATTATTGCTGAGCAAAAATTGCCCATCTAGTAGGAAACTATCGAGAACCGCACTGTAGTACTTATGCATAAAATGCAATATAGTAGGTAACTATACTTTTAAATATTTGAAATTCCCGCCCTAGCTTCTACTTAGTTTTCGAGGGCGATATATAGATGGCGCCGGTCGGTAAGGAAAAAATTTCCTCGTAAAATTTGTATGGAGTAGTTATTCTTCCCGCCTAGGGTATATATGTTCCTTGGTGTTGACTGTACCCACAGGCATGATGAATGCGGTGCCCAACTCCCGATAACAATCTATCGATCAACCCTGTTGTGTTAATTACTATTTCAAATTACTTTACTCCATTCGTTATTGATTGGTTTTGGTATTGATAATGAGTTTAACAGAAGTGGTTGCTTCTTATTTGATAATGGTTACAACGCTCATGTTTATTATTCGTTTTCTGTGGTCTTTATTAGGTGATCTTATTAAGAGTCGCGATTGATCTTATGTGACTTTCAATTCTGTGTAGAAGATTTCAATCAAAGGAAAATATTACCCCAAGTAGTTTTCGACTCAAACTACCAGGTCACAGGTTCAGGTTCTCATCTCATCTCATCAGCCTATAATGGTCCACTGCTGGACGCAGGCAGGAAGGCTGAATTCAGGTTGAAAGTCCGTAATTCATTATCCCGTTGAAACTTTTATCTGCCGTCCAACCGATAAAAGGCCGATCATACCGCAAATATCGGAAAACACATTTTTGATCAGTATAGGTATCATTTCGACGTTCGACCGCGGTCCGATCTCATTACACTCGCTGAAACGGACGTCATTCGAGAGGTCAAACCCTATTCAAATTAAATCAGCAATCGAAATTAATTGAGGCATAAAACTGGGGTGAATTTTGGCCGGACACGTAACCGGTTGTAATGTGGAGAGCTTCTGGTCGCTTCAATTATTTAGGGACGACATTTGTACTTGTATCGGGGTACCAATATTTAGTTGTATGGTGGTCTAGTCTTACAGGCTACTTGGGCATAATAAATATGTTAAGAAACAATATCCGTCAAGTGCGAGCGTAACTTACGCGCCGAGTGTTTCACACATTTGTGAACTATACAAATATGACTATATGTACCGGTTAGCAACATTGCTATCTAATGAATAGCGAAAAATATTATATATAGGGTACACCGTTAGATAGATCGCTCTGCAAGCTAAGGAGATTCTCGGACTTTTTTCACAATATTTTCAAAAGTAGAAAAAAAATACGAATCCTACCGAAATTTCTAAACTGTTTTGAAATGTACAAACTAGTACCCTCCCCTTTTTTTGACCATTTTTCAAAACGTGTTAGTTGCTTACATCAGGAAGTCTGCAAAAATAAAACTATTAGTAGAAATACTTAGATCAATATTTCGGATCTATATTTTATAGGAAAAATATAGATCTATATCTACCACAGATATCTACCATCGTTACATTTGACATGAATCGCTCTGGAAACTTTAGAGATAGGGAGAGGCGTTAATTTTTTAACTTTAACAAAATATTTCAATAAGTAAGAAACCTAAGAAAAGTTCAAAAACGTGAAATTATTTCTCCTTTCAGTCAGTAATAGCGGTCGAAATGTAGTATTATAAATTTATAATACATTTCAAGTTCCAATAGCTGCGTTACGAAATTTCAAGAAGTAGCGAGAATATAGGGATTTCGATACCGATCTCAAAACCCTAAAAACGGACTCATTTCGAATTTAATCGTTTGCTTTGTTAACATTAGCAAAATTCTGTAGGTATGTAGTTGTGTACGGAACGTAATTTTTAAGTTAGCTTACTCTGTCATTCATAATTTTTTCTTAAGATATTGTAAGTTATTCTACATCGAATTCAGAAACCTTGATTTTATATTCACGTTTACTAAAATGCGTAAATTGATTTGGGCACATGAAAGACTTGAGTGTGTTTGGGTTCCCCTAAATACGTTGGTGCCCCGACGTCCAGCCCATGTCAAGCGTCTAACCTCCGTCTACTAAGCTGTCGAATACTGAAAATCGTGTATCCGACCTTCTGTTAATTGGAAATGTATAATAGATTCAGTATGTAGCCAAAGTTCTACATTTTTATAGGACAGCGCAAATACCATCGTAATTGATGACTATTTTGTACCATCCATCAAATCCCTACAAACAGACCGTTGTTGTTTTCTCGTATCTTTTTATCGTAATAAAATGGATATTTTACGGGCAGTGGGGCTGGTAAGACTGTATTACAATTATCTACCCAGAGATCATCCAGACAGGATGACAGAAGGGTTTCCGAGACCTTTTCAACGTTTTTCTGAGTGATGTGCTTGGTCATTTACCTTTTATTGTATCCTTTATTGTACTTATCCTTGTTTGAGTGTTATTCTATTTTAACAGTTGAAATAACAGTGCTGTCTTTTGTTTCTTGGGGTTAAAGTGGAATTAGTTTATTAACTTCTCAAGTTCTTATAGGAGGCTAATGACCTGGGGGCTATACACCTACAGAAGGGTTTTAATGATAAATGTTAAAATAGGACGCTCGGGCCAATATTAGATTACGTCCGAAACGTAATATTACTAAGAATTTGCACTGAGCGGGTTTCTCAGTCCTCCCGCTATAACAAAATGTTTACCTTACTAAGGTACAGATATTTCAGAACATATAGTTAAATACAGCTACAAATCTGAAGTTTCTGTTTCTTTAATTACCAAACTTAAAGATGAAACTCGAGAGCCTAGGATGTATTTTGAGCTATTAGGTGGGTGCCATTGGATTATGAGAGTGAGGGATAATACTCTGTGGCTGTCCAAACACTTGTACACTTTAATATGTCCTGCACACATGGCTAGTCCCCGTTGAAGTTGGCCATCGTTTCCGAAAATTCTGCTATAATATGCTTTAGGTACTAAACAAATTCGAATAGGACTTAATTCCCGATGATTATCAGGGCTTTGTATTTGTGCAGGCAAGGCGTCAGTTGCAAGCAGCGGGATGCCTCTCAGAAGGTGAGAGCGTTGCTTCACTTGGGCTGGGCCCGCCCATGATGGGCCTAGGGCCCTCAGGGCTCATCGGGGATAGAGGCAGTTGCAGCGCCGATTCCGGAGTTAGAGGTATGATTGTTTGCTTGTGGATTTAGACCAGGCTTTGATGCAGATAGGCGGCCTAATGCAAGAAACAATGGCTAGTAATCTGCCGTTTTAGAAGGTATATCTTAATTGATTAAGAAATTCAATGTAAGTACGTCTAGGTACGTCCAGTCACTTTGTTATTAGAACTGTAGTTTGCTAGTACACTGTTAGTAAATTGTAAATGAAATCGTTTATGTAATTAACTAGTTAATTTTGCTTGGAAGGAATTTTATTTGCTTATACTTAGGTAAAAGTTGTTTCAAGGTTTGAACTTGTTTGTTTCTACTATAGCGGATAAGCTGTAGGTAAAGTTTTCTTTGCTAAACAAGCTTAATAATACTATAGTATTGTTCTATTTCTCAGCTGAAAGTATTTTATGATATCATTTTAAGAATTTGAGTAAAAAATAAACAAAACAAAGCTAATAAAACTGCTATTTTAAAACTAATTAGACATGGTACTAAACAAAAATAAGCCATTTCAGAAAACAAATAAAACTCCAAGCTCAGGCATAAACACCCACTAATATTAATTTTATTTCAACAAAGTTCCCGGTAATTTGGTAAAGAATTTCTAATTTCAAACCCTGTGAGATGGAAATTGACTTCATCTGACGTTATTTAAAATAAAGCTAGTTTCCAGGCCAAGTGAAGTCCGTCGCTTCTATATTTTTCATTGGAATATCATAGCTAGGTACATCTATAAAGATATAGTTAATAGTTGGTATAATAAGACTCTTCACTCTTCTTCTACTTACTCTAATTGTAAGCCTCACAGGGATCTTGTGATCATAATGGTTTCGGCAGAATATCAGCGCCTATCTACTTCAGAGTAGTAAAGCAATCATGCTGAGTCGAGACCTTTTTGCTGCTGAAACACAGCAGTCAGTCATTTTATCACTTTTTTTTCAAATTATATTCTTATGCATGTTTTGTACTGCAGCAGCAAATAAAGAAATGTCTATGTCTATGTCTTCATGGAAATATAAGGTCCGTTATGTTACTATGTGCTAATATTCTCATTGGAATTGGAAAGTTATGACAGAAATTAAATACTATTAATCATGTAAAATGTAAATATTTCGTGGAGTGTGGAGCAAATGGTTTACCTGTCAGAAAAATTAGGATCAGATTCTCAGCGCGGGGCAAAATACAAACTGTACTAATCACTCTTTAGTGATATAAAAATAAAAGTACCTAATACATTCTTCTAAATAATTATAGGTCTTATTAAATTATCAATCAAATCATTCCAGATATTATCTCTATTAATCTCGAGATTTACAGAAATTTCCTATAACCGAAACTCTCAAGAGGTTTTTCATTACGTAGGAAGCAGCGATGGGGGCGCCACGTCAGTGTGCGGAGGCAACTTGTCTGACTCGACAGCCGAAGGGATCCCACCCACCATGGACGCGTATGACACCGATGCTACCAGCCTCGTATCTTCCGCTCATCATATCTATCAATGTGAGTATTTTAATGTATATTTCTACCTTTGCTAGTTATGTTGCCCAGCGTGGGGATGATGGGCATTACCCCCATGAGATAATAAAATCAGGGGGAGGCCTGCTTCCAGCAGTGGACTATTATAGGCTGTTGAGGTGAGGTGAGGTGAGGTAGGTTACGTTGAATACACATATTTCCAGGCCAAATGCTTTAAGACAAAGGAATACAATGTAAAATAGCATACACACTAGTCCATTTGAAGTCGAACGAAACCAGTTTTGATTATTTCGGCTGTATTAATCATTCGTCTTAGGAACTAGTGTTGGATATCCTTTTAAGCAAACTTATAATTCAAACTTAAACAGATTCGTTGTGGTAGTAAAAACTTAATCCGTGCAACAAAGGACTATTTATTAATTCAAATGAGTACCTAGCTAGATATGTCTTTCTTCCAATGCATTATTGTGCCCTACAAATAACTGAAGTAAAGATACCCAAGGCCGAGTCAAACAGAGGTCGCGACAGTCGCCGTCCTCTAAACAAGTCTCAAGCGCGATGCTTATCGTTGCCTAGAGACTGATTCAATATTTTACTCGCATAATTACAGAGCTTCGACTGGTAAACACACAAACATTTCTATCAATAACGTAATGAAAATAGTTTGCTCTAAGAACTGTCTCGAATATGTATGAAAAAATGTGATTCATAAAATGCTGAGGTTAGAGAAAGGTCATTCTTGTCTGAAAAAATTCTGACTATTGATGATTTGCTTCTAGGATCTTTTGTATTTAATTTTTTTGGCTTATCTTCTATGTGGTCAGTTTCGTCGGACGTTATATGCAGTTAGAAAACCAATATACCTCTAAGCCTCCAAGAATGTTGTGCATTTAGGGCCACCCCGCTACGTATTCGTCGAAAATGGAGTTCGTTGTAGGTAGAAGTATTATAAAATGAAAAGCTCCGCTTTTCCTGGCACTTGCGTCTCAATGTAAAACGCGAGTAAAACTGATTACAAATCGCTCGTGTTGTACACAACTTTATAATAACATTCAGTGTCGTGGAAAATATCATTTTCGTAATTTACTTCACAACTACACCCTGACAAATGAGTTTACTTGCTCGAATAAACTTCGACAGAAATCGCTTTTATTTTCAGAAATAAGGACAATTTGATAACAAGTTTCTTTCTAGGTTTTCCGGTTTCCCTTATTCTTTATTGGTTTGAGATAGATAGGTATTGGAATCTTTCTGGGATAACCTTTTATTAGAATGTCGAGCAGGAAATTCTATCACGATATTCACGATTGTATTAAAGCTATATAACTAGGCAGATAAGTGGGTCGTGATTTGTATTCCATCTGGAGTCGAAAGCGAAACGTGTGGCTTCTGGTTCTGTGGTAAGACAGGTTGGTAGATGATTTGATTTATCGAATCCTCCTCGCAGCTTCGAAGCGAGCTAAACCTGGAATAGAGCTTTGAAAAACCACTGGTAGGACGTGATGACAGAAAACACGCTAACGATAAATTAGATCGTTTGTTACTCCGGATGACAAGGCGGATATGTGTGCCAATGTTTTTCCGATTTGTTTAGAAAATAGATAGATGTTTTTAGACTTTTTTTTCTTGAACTTTTATCTACATACGTATCCCGATCTAGCGAAGAAGTCTAAGGTAGAGTCACGAGCGTGGAGTGGAGTGGAGTCCTAAGTAGACTGTTATCGGGAGATTTAATATCGGCACGTTCAACAAAAAAATGTTTTGCCCACTTGTTGAACAAACGTACCAATATTAAATCCCGAGCTAGTGAAGCAGTCTAGAGTAGAGCGTAGCGAGTTAGTTTAGAGCCAAATAGAATGCCGACTTTTTTCATTTTCATTTTGGTTAACAGCAAGAAGCTTATTATATCCTGGTAAACAGTCATGGAGGGTGAAAATACTATAAACCTCTTTCAAACCGCGAACGAATTAAATTATTATTTCCTATGAAGGTTGAATACGGTCCAACCTCCTTTCGATAAGCAGTGCAACTCCCTTATACCTGTTGTTTTGGAGATTATTTAAATTATTATAAAAATGGTCTTCACAAGCCAAGTTTTCAGGGTCACACAAAAAATGGCACTTCATTCCTTGAGAAAGTAGACCCTGGTGCAGATTGCGTAGTTCTTATTTTTTTCGGCGAACTTAATACACCATCGACATTTTATGCAACGTTCTGAATTCAAATTACTTTTTATAATACACATTACACGTATATCCTTTACTCCACATGTTAGCACATAGAACCGATTTTTTTCACTGTTTTTGAGCAGTAAAGTCGCTGTTTTCGAGCGGGAGTGCTGAAAATAAAATAAAGCTATTTACTAGATACAACAAACAAGACGGTTTTTATAATTTATTTGTTTTTAATTATATTATAATGAAGGCAATTTGCGTTGACAAACTAAACGGCGACGTCACAGAAAAAGGGCAGCTTTTTATCACCCGAAACTTTCATCATCATCAGCCTATACCAGTCCACTGCTGGACATAGGCCTCCCCTAAGTGCAGTTTTATTTTAATTTCTTTCCGTAAAAACTTAAAAATTGGTGGGTGTTTTTTGTGTTTTTATAATAACAGTTTTTAGAATAAAATTCTATTTGAATAGAATTTTATCGAATTATTAGCGTAAGACTTTTGAGCCCATCCTTTTAACAATAAATATCACCAAACTGCGATCCCCAACCCGCATGTTCCGCGTCGGGATTATGGGCATTACCCACCAGAAGATAAAAGCAAATAAGGCGCTTTTCAGGGATAGGCCTGAGTCCAGTAGGGGACCAATACAGGCTATTGATGATGTGACAACATTAATGTTTTAAAACCACGGAGCTCTGTTTGTGATTCAATGAAAATGCGGTGGAGGGGTTTATTATAGAGCATCCATTAAAACATATTTCTACATAGATTCAAATCAAATTAAAAATAGTGAGATAGGAGTCGTCTCGAAAATGGGCAAATGGTAGGTACAACCATTCTTAAATTTTAGGAAAAGAAGGATAACAATATGAGTTCACCAATGAGCGGTTTTCGATTTGCATTAAAAAGCAAAAATATAGGTCCAAGTACCTCAATAGATGGCAGGGCGTCAACTGGAAATTAGTTTATGTCAATGTAGAATAAAAAGAAAACTTTGAATTTTCCAAATCGGTCCATTTTGACGTAAGGCTGTTTTCCTTTCATTTGACATACCCTAATTTCCAGTTGACTCCCCCTGCCACCTATCGAGATGTTTGGACTTTTTTTTTTGTTTTAAAAATGCAAATCGAATTCCCCTTATTCATTGTACAATTATAATTATTCAGTAAATTATAAATTATATGCTAGAGTTTAATCCACCCGAAATTATTACAATGCCTCAGGAAATTATTTTGAAATGTCACAGTGAATACTCCGCGAGATTGCAGCTCGCCGACCCTGTCACCGCACAACAGCGCCTCGGCTTTCACACGCTCCATCGACGCTGGATCGCTTTCCAGGTATGATTGTACTTACCATTCATAAAGAAAAATAATTTCCAGAAATTGTAGCGAATATTAATTTTCTTCTGATATAAAGATGGTTGTTCAATCGTCTTTGACAAGACTATTATTTTAGAAGATTTAATTTAATTTTTCAAAAGCCGTTCTTAGGGTATAAAACAAACAATTGACTAACTTCTTTTTCAAGGAACAAAAGACGACAGTTTTCAACCGTTTAATTTTTTACTAGCGGTCCGCCCTAGCTTCGCACGGGTATATCTTACTCAGTGATAATGTTGCTTTCCAAGGGCAAAAGATTTTTTTGAAATCGGTCTAGTAGTTTTTAAGTTTATTCGTTACATGCAAAAATCCAAATCTTTCCGCTTTATAATATTATATTTTTTATTTCTTTTCTATTCACCCTCAAATGTTTCCTGACAGATCTGTAGAACAGCTATCCAGCCCCGGCGAGTGTGAAGCGGCGTTGGTAGCGGGTCTCCGCGGCCGCGGCAGTGGCGGCAAGGGCGCCCGCGGACGGGGCTCCGCTTGGGGCTCCATATCGCGCGTGTTCGCCCGCTCGCGGCATCGCACCAAGTCTGGCAGTGCTACTGTCAGCGGACATGAAAGTGGTAAAACAAGTTTAATCATTATACAGAAATAATAATGACATTCTTAGTTTTAGTTTCAGTGTTAAAAAGAGTACACAGAAAACGAATGAAACTAATCAGAAGGATATTTTGAATTTTGTAACAAGGTAGGTACGAGTCTCAACCTTGCTGATACAGCAGTAAAACGCAAAACCAGCGTGACCGAGTTTCACCACCAAAGAGAGCGTGGTTGATTTTTGTGCCTATTTGGAGTGACGTCATCAGGCTGAATCTTCCGATCAGCAGTCTTGAAATAGTTCGTCGTTCAAAGTTTCCTGTTTTGTCACATACAGAGCCAATCTACGCCGGCACTGGATCCACCCGCGCATGGTCTCCACTCGGCAGCGAAGCAGCACTACGTGAGGCAGCGTCTCTGCCGCTGGCTCGGTGGCGCGCGCCCGCCATCATTGCCTGGCTGGAACTGGCTCTCGGAATGCCGCAATACGCCGCTGCTGTGGCTGATAATGTCAAGAGTGGCAAGGTAACACTTGTCTTGTCTATGATCCTACCACGCGTTTCTATTTAAGATCACGTCATATTCTTCTAAAGCATTTTAAAGCCGCGAGTTCCCTTTTATGCAACTGAGGTTGCTTACCTGCGAATAGTTGCGCAACCAGGCTTCCCTTTTGTGCAACTCATTTTGTTTCCTTTTGCTTGACTCGATAATTTTAGTCGAAATAAAGACAGTCATTTCATTACAAACAACAAAAATTACAATATAATGTCAAAAATGATAGGAATACAGCGAATGACCAAAAAGCCAGAAATGACAGCAAATGTCAAAAAATTCAGAAAATAGAATGGGCAGAATATGCAGATATATAGCTGTTTATTTCAATATTTGAACATAACTTATTCAGATTTAATGAGAGACCTTTACGATGTTGTTTATTTGCAAATGAATAATGTTTCAGAATTTTATTAAACACTTGAACGTTCATAATTTCCAACGATATAATGTTTTATTATTTTCGAATGTAACGGACGGCACAGAAACCCATTTTCATTACCTCCATATCCATTTATTATTCAGGATTCGGGCATTTTATTACATTTGTATGGAAATTGGGGTCCAATATACAATTCCTTTGTATATTAATTCTTGTGTTTCTTTTTTATTTACCCGTTTCCCTTCGCAAATATGGCCAGCAACGCACATTAATTCGCTGCAATTATTTACACTGAATTTACGGCCGAACAATAATATAATAAACGCATTGCAAATAAAATTGCTAATTGTTTTAATGATGGACGATAACGTCGGTTCTTATTCTCAAACTTGTTTTTATAACCAATTTGCGTTACACAATATCACCAGACACCAACCAACCACACATTCGTAAAGCACTGACGCAATTAAAGCGTCAAATATTGTGTTCTGGTTGGTTCTAGATCCGTGCTTTGAATGGGCAGGTTCTGCTAGAGCTATCGGACGCTGATCTGGAGGTGGGGCTGGGCGTGACGCAGCCGATGCACCGCAAAAAGCTGCGGCTGGCGATAGAGGAGCGTCGGCGGCCGGACCTCGTGCGCAACCCCACCATCGGGCAGTTGACTCACGCGTGGGTTGCAGCTGAGTGGCTACCGGACCTGGGACTGTCACAGGTAAGTCAGTGATTCACTATCTATAACAATAGGTATGGCTAGGCAGGGTTTTGCAAGAAGTTACAGCTGGCCATCGACGAGCGTTGGCAGCCGGATCTCGCACACAGGCACAGCCCTCCTGGGGCAGCTGACACGCGCGTGGGTCACGTTGGAGTGGCTGCTGGACATGGGACTGTCTTAGGTAAGTCAGCGATTAACTGTCTATCACATTAGGTATCGCTAGCAAAGCATTGCAAGACGTTACAGCTAGCCATCGAGGAGAATCGGCACCGAGCGCAAGCCCACCATTGGACAGCATACTCACGCGTTGGACACGAATAGGCTGCAGAGCCTAGAACCTTCTCAGGTGAGTTATTCATAGAACCGGTTATCAGGTTACCACACAGGATAAGATAACAGTTGGGGTCAAATGTCCTTTATCATCGGCGACGCATTTGTTGTACTTGAAGTATAAAAAAAGTATGTTCAGCGCTGCGACATCTCCCTTCGGGTAACCCGAACGTGTCTTAGCCCTACGAAATACTCTGGCTTGCACTAGAGACATGAAGACGACGATGAACAAAAAAATGACAAACCTCGCAGAATAAGAAAATGACAGGTTAATATATTATTGAAAAAAATGTTTTTATTTCCAACAGTACGCAGAATCGTTCCTGGCAAGTCTGGTAGACGCTCGCATGCTGGATACAATCAGCAAGAAGGAATTAGAAAAGTATTTGGGAGTCACAAGGAAATTCCACCAGGCATCGATCGTTCACGGCATCCACTTGCTCAGAATCATGAAGTACGACAGACAAGTAAGTTACAACAAAACTTTTTGATGAACGAACAAAGTTCGGGCCCTGAAGTGATTGAACAATATCAGATAATGATCAACATTTATTTCGTCCCTATAAACATTTCTATCGGCAAAATGAGGAATTTTCCGCATCATATTGTTACTAAAATATGGACGTTAACGAAATCCTTTTGCGTCCCTTTCCGATAAGGAGGGACGATAAGGAAAAAAGCAAATGAGCGATTATATCATGAACCTGGTACGAAGCATTTCACTCTGAATCGTGAACCTAATAATGCTTGCTCATTAATCATCTCTGTTCTTTCCTACCTCTGACCTGTTACAACGTCTATTATTTCTTCCGCAATTCTATTACAATTTGCATTACGTGATCGATCATGGCGGTAACAAAGGCGTTGTTTATTGTAGGCTTTAGCCGTGAGACGGCATCAGTGCGAGAACGTCGACGCCGATCCATTAGTCTGGACAAACCAGAGATTTATGCGATGGGCTCATAACATCGACTTGGGAGAGTTTGCTGATAATCTCAAAGGTAAGCTCTTTTGTTTCTTTTAGCTGAGGCAACAAAAGATTTTGGCTGTTACCTCCCTTTTGTTTCGAAATAAAATTCTTCCTAGCAGTCTTCTCTTGAATATTATATATAAAGAAATTGTTATATCGTGTTTATGATTTCCATTTACGAATAATATAGTATTACTGATTGAAAACAAGTTGAAAAGGCGTGTGTTGCGGAGTTTTCTTCAAATTTATAAATTTTATCCAAATGTAATAGAGGCGTAATAATTCCACGAAATCATTATACATACATGACTCCTAAGGATTCTTACTGAGAAGCTTGTTGTTATGATAAATTATTATATTTCCATAATGTTTCGGTAACAGACAGTGGCGTGCATGGTGGCCTAGTGGTTCTCGAGCCGTCTTTCACCGGCGAGACCATGGCCACAGCACTTGGCATTCCACCCTCCAAGAGCATCATAAGAAGACATCTCGTTGCTGAATTCGACGCTCTCATCATTCCAGCGAGGTGAGTCTCACCTCTATACTCTCACTAACAAATGTTATATTTGCTTGACACATTCTCGTCAATGAGAAATTTACATGCATTTATTGAATTAAATTTGTAAGAACGGTGACAATGCACATCGCCCATTCCTATGCCCATACTAACCCCAGTGAATGGCAGTTGTCTGAATGAGTGAGAGGCGCACTGCATGCCATAGTCACCAGTCACGTAGGTGAGCAAGCTGTAGTTGATTATAATGTGAGGTGCAATCCTGCAGGTATACGATATTTTGCCAGGTGGAAGAACTGCAAGTGGAGGCTGCCCGAGCATCCATGTTGTCCACAAAACAAAGATAAATCAGCAAAAGTCAAAAAACTCTCGTTCAAAAAGTAAACGCTTCGAAATAAAATTCCAAGCCCTTGTAACTATGTAAAGTTTCCTGTATCAAATGTTTTTAAAGCTATTTTTACGAAAAAAAATATTAATTTGCGTTTTGTACCTATCTGCCGCCGGAAGTCGCTCATTTGCGAAACTTTTTGATCGAAAACTTTACGAGCGGTGAAGACTGATAAGATATAGTAAGGATCGTGGTTTGTTGGCGAAAGATTCTCGAAAGTTGGACCGATCGGAAACGTTCATTGTGTTTTGTACCTTCGCCTTCGTCAGTGTTAGATTCGATGTTCGACATATTGTGCCCTATAGAATCCCCGATCTTGCTGTAGTTTAGATTCGTCACGTTAATGTTTGTTCCAAATCGATCAATTGATAACTTAGTAAATGTATACAACTTAGTTGATATTAAAAGGTAGGAGCATGAAATGCTTCGTCAATAATAATAGGGGATATTTCAGATCCCGTTACATGTGTGTCTATTCAATAAAAAATTTATATAAATACCTTACTTCATTTTGAATATATGGGGATGTTTTAAAATACTAATGACAACAGATTCGAAAGGTATTGTTAAATAAAATGAATTTAATATCCTTAAAACAGAACCATCACAATAGCTTTAGAATTATAACAATAATAGCTTACTAAAAACTATCATATTGTAAGATACCTATGTTTTTGACTTGTATACATTCGTAATGTAAAATTTGACACCATTGTATATTAGGTTCACCTGTAATGATATTGATTGATCTATAAATGTGAATAAATCCTGATAAAGATTTAAAATTAAAACGATTCGAGTCAGTTTTCTTTACGATCCATCACCCAAACTTGGCGATCCTTCCATCGAGAGAGAACGGTAAAGACCATTTTATACATCGATAATCATGAATGCCTCTCTGTCATCATCATTAGATCGCACTTTTATCGATCTCTCCACCCTTTTTCTTCAGTAAAACATGGCATTTTGTTTTGTGACAATATTTTACAGAAAACATTCCGCGCTTTTCTAGTTATTTTTCACATTTTGACTATATGGCTATTTAATCGTCCCATCAGGGAAGAGTGCTCGACAATGATTGCCTAACGTGATCCAAATTATTCGTCAGTACTTTTCTTTGTCCTAAAGTTCAATGTGTATTCATGTTACTCTTTTTTGTATCCATATTTCGTACACAGCATGAATCGTTTCCAGCAAAGTGCATCATGCTTTTGATGTCTATGCAAATGTAATAAATTTACCAGGCACTATGTTTATGTAGTTTCAATGAACTTGGTTTCTGAAACATAGCGATGCAATAGTAAATTCTCCACTTGGAACAAGTGGTTAAACAAAGCAGTGCTCCTGAAACTGAAAATTTCAACTTTTAAATGCAGAATCTGCATGTAAGCTTTCTGTGTTAGCAGATAAACTGAAGTAAAATTTAATATTCGTACAAATTTGAGAAAATAAATAACAAGTTAAACTAAAGGCAAACATTCTGCTCGGCTTTCGTTGGATCTCAAATTCGTACGAAGTCTTGTGAGGAGAGACTGTAGACTTCGTTAACTTGCAGGAATATGTTTGGACATCAAATCAGGATGTTGGGAAGGCCTTTTTCGAGATCTGTAGCTACGGGCTTACCAGGCATTGATCTCAGTGGGGATTCCAGAAGACATAGTTTGAGGGTACGTAAATTAATTTTAACATTTAACGTCAGTGCTATTATATGACTTATTTTCTTTTTATATGAGAAGGACATTCAAGTTGAGGATAATTTAGGTCATCATTTTAAATAATTTTCTCTCTATAACACCAAGTGATGTTCACTTTTCGTCGCAATGTCATTAAAAACTTTGTATTCGATTGCTCTTTTCCAGTAAACAATACCATAACATATCATGGCGTGTTTCATAGCACGTATTTACGTCTAAACACCGGTTTCATTGATACCCCAGTAAACAAAACAACTCGAACGTGCAGTAAAAATAAAATCTGATAACAATTTAACGACAGCTATAAAATGACCCTTCTGTTATCTGCAGGGGTCAATAACCAGGGCGCTAGGCGCACTCAAGCCTAAAGAGCGGACGTCACCGTCGAGTTCCAGCGAGAGTTCTAGTGTTATGAGTCTTGCTACGCCATATCAGCTGTCTTACTCGCCTCCTATTGCTGTCAGGTATGTTTCATTGCCCATATCGCACGCATGAATCTCATGTTCCAGGTGGTAGAAATACGGCACGTCGCTCGCAGAGGCTGAGCAGTGTATGGAATATAATAACTACGTTTTGAGACATTTCGAACTAATTATTTATAAGCCTGTGCTGCTTGTTCGTTTAACTATTTTTCCTGACACTTCTCTAGATTCATTGTCAAGTTGATATTGGTAATCAATTGAGACTCTATCTAGCTTAGAAATTATGTGCAAATACTATTTCCTAGATGGATTCTGTTGTACCTTTCCCCATCTCTGTTGGTCCATAAGAGCATCAACAGCTAGTTTTCGATCTATATGCGTCATTTTCTATACATTATATATTCAGCCTACGTTTCCCCCACATTGAATATAGGGCTCCCCTTTATCTCCATTCATTCCGGCCTTACGCCGATTGCTCCCATTGAAATCTCATTGCTCGTACAATGTCATTCGCTCTGACATCATACAGTGTTTTGTATTCCATAGCGTTGCTGTTGTAGCTATAACCAAATTTCTAATGTCTTTCATGAAAAAAAAATCCGTGACCCAATAATAATCATGATAATCAATAATAGGTGAACCAACATCAATTTATACCATTATATTTCCCTAATCCATACTTTACACTTTTATTATGTAGCAATTCCGTGTGTCACTGTAATCAGTATGAAGTTTTGCTAAGCACTTTCAGGCGTATTATGAAAACTTGATCAGTCATCGTTATATGCTTGAGCAACGCTTTTGTGTGGCATAAACGTCACTCAAGCATAAACCCATGTCTGAGCAAGCTTTCATAATACGGGCCTTAGAGTCAAAGTCGAGTATTGAGTTGTCCTGATCATGGACATAGAATTTTTTCAAATCCTGATGTTGTCATATGGAGAGACGTAACTAGTTCACGACCTACTATCACCAAAAGTGATACAACTTTTGGTAATTTTTATAAGATTTGGTTTTGTGCCGAATCCTTAGATACTAAATAATCTCATCGTTATATTTTGCAATGGATTTCCGCAAAGTAACACCCATAATATTCTATAATTTAAACCACTTATCATATTTCCCAGGACCCTATCTCAACTAAGCATGACGTACGCTCCGCCGCCGACGCTGCAGGAGTACGAACCGATCTACACTCCTCTCAGCCTCTACTCCCAGTCCAGCGTCTCCACCAGGGATAGCATGACGAGGCTCAATGACATCAAGGAAAACAATGGAATCACTCATAGGTGAGCCTTCTCGTGTTATGTTTAGAGTTGCGTTTCGATTGTTTCTAGCTTCTCTGAGGATAAAATGAAGTTGCTTTGTCATTGAGTCCCCACCGAGGACGACGATTATAACGGGCTTATACACTGAACCCAGCCCAGTGACTTGTTTTATGAATATTATAGAAATGTTGTAGGTAACCGTAGTCAAGTTTTCGGTGGGCCGCTGGTGACTTCGGTGGTAGACTGTATAGGTGTCACTCTACCTAGAAAACAGGGTCGGTCAGTTTTATTATGCATTAAAAATTACTCGTTTGTTTTCTATGTAATTTCTTGTTATGATCTATTAAATCCTATTTTTACCGACTTTAGATGAGGATTTATATGTTCGGTTGTGAGTATTTTTCTTAATAACTCGATTTTTTCGTCAATTATAGACCGATTGTAAAAATTATTTCGCTTTTGTATAGAGAATGGTCCTAAATTGGTCCGATAAAAAAATCCCAAGGGATCAGTATTTTTAAAGCCTAAAAAACAATATAATAATTACTTTTGAATAATCACGACTAGTTATAACATTGTTTTGTCATTCTAAATTAATTTTGATGATTCTGTGATTGTTGTAATAGAGGTTGAAAAAAGCTGTTAGTGCCGTAAAACGTATCTCAATTATTATCACAAAATAATTTTCAGTCACTTTCGTCGTTTATCATTAATATCACTATTTCACATCAAACTAAATTAAACTCGAATTTGAACTAGATTAGAGACTTGAAAAACTTGATCGCGCTATTGACCCATTTTCTATTAATAAATAACATTTATATATCAAACCGCAAAGGCTAAAATCTTTACATCTCCCAAAACTTGAAGCATATCGTACGTTATGTAGAAAATACAAAAATATGTTTTCATTGACTGTACATCAATCTGTCATAAAAAATTTCGGACAAAAATTAAAATTATTTTGAAATTGAAATTCAGTCCTAACGTCACGTAAGCCAAAATTTTCCGTAAAAATTTATATCTTGTAACGACATACCGCCAGTTGGCTAGTATTTGAATATTCCACTCGTGTCACAGTTCGCTCAGCAAGATGCATACGATATGGATGGGGCGGGTAATGCAATTGATGTGTCGTTGAAACTTCAAATGGTCTGGATCATTTTATCTCCTTTTTATACTTTTCTCTCACAATAAGCTTTTACTCGTTTTCAATTGAGTTTTATTAACATAATTCACACACTTTTGAATTTCAAACTCGATATATTTTATTGGCAATTATATGGTTACTTTATTTGGAACTGGAACAAAACCTATATTATCACCCCAAATCCGTTTTTGCCTGTTTTCTTTGAATAAATTTCTACGGAACAAAAAACTTTCCAAAACCAATTCTCATTTTACCTGCAAGCATTATTTCGTTTAGGGCTTAATAACTTCGTTTGTTTTAGTATGCAGCTCATATTATTTTAGGGTTACCAACTAAACATTAACAAGCGCTGAAAATTAATAAAAATGGTTTGCGGCAAACAGTCAATATTGGTAACTCACTATGGTCGTTCACAAAACAATTTCACTTTTAACATCAAAACACAGCAGTTAACTTTTAGTAGTTGCCTTTGTGGAAAGTTTGGTATAACTTTGTGGTTAACCTATTTAAAGTTTTAATTGAAAATTAAGGAAAATTTGTGAGAACAATTTTAACGGTATTATGAAGACGATTACATTTTATAAATATTTGAAGCTTGTAAATTAGTTAAGTAAATCGTTGTCTATCTTGTTAATGTGTATGCTACCTCTACTGTCTGTAGGAAACGGTGAAAGATCAGCCCTGCGTGTATTCGGCTTACCAGCACATGCAGCACAATACATGATGAGCCGTTTCATAATTCATAATTACAATCAGTGATACCTAGTTGTTATCTGTCTGTCTGTAAGTGTCTCTCTTAAAGTTGTAAAGAAAAATTATTTCTTTCTTTCTTTCTTCATGAAATTTTTCAGTTTCGTACAGATTTGTTGACGGTTTCTCTGGTCGAAAAATAGGTACTGTACGTAAATAAACAGTGTGCATTTTTGGCTTGGATACATTTATTATCAAAATTGGCATTTTCTCATTATGGAGCAAAATAATTTTAAAATAAAATCGTATTGTTACCGATTTTCAACGCAGCGGTTTAAGCTTAAACAATGCCATTGTTCATTAGCCATAATTAATTAATCAGTCAATTGAATTTACAATGCGTAGCCGTTGATTTCGTTAATTGATTAGTCAATACCTTGATTTCAATGGCGGACAATGCACTATTAATCAAAATCATGGTTGGAAAATATTCCAACCGGCGCCGGCTTAATTAGGTCCCAACTCTACGGTCTCTATAGACCTATGTATACCACAATCCCACATAGTTATTAGCAAAGTTCAGTTATAATCGTTTGGTATATATAGAGGCATTTGAATAGTATATTGGATGCTTCAACAGATCAAGGGAAAGCTAAACTTGCAAATGAATGTAATTAGATAATTGCTTTGATCCGAAGCTGAAGGCATGAAGGAGCCGTCAAAAAGTATCATAATTTCAATGAGGGGTTTCGATTTTCATTTTTACATTTTACATTGACATACCTCATTTCCAGTCGACACGCCCTGCCACTTATTGATACAGGGAACAATTTTTTTTTTTATACAAATCGAAAACTGCTCATTTCTTTGGCTAAGGCATGAAGGAGCCGCCGTCAATGGCTGTAAATGGTGATTAGGTAATAGTATCATACTTCAATTGGCGTTTGATTGACTCCTGAAATGACATGAAACACAATGTTCAGTAATGTAGGTATTAGGTAACAGAGATAGTTGACCTAAATACTGTCAATTAGGGTGCTTTTCCACCAGTGATGTTCTATGTTTCCAGCCGACCAATACGTTCGCTCCATTATCACGTCATTTTCATAACTGTCAAAAATGATAATGATAATGGAGCGATCCTATTGGTCGTCTGGAAACATAGCAACGTAGAACATCTATGGTGAAAAAGGACCCTCGGGGAAGACGGTATCTAGCAAAAGAATTTTTTAAGCTTTCAGGTACCTATATCTAATTATTAGTTGATTAAATAAACGCAAAAAATACATCCGTACAAGTATTAAAATCCCTACTAGAGCAATTCAAGTATTACGCCAGTAGGCAACTCGTATCTTGTTTGCAATTAATACATTCCAAAATACGTAGAACCAAAATCCACTTCGTATCCCTTAGTTCTAAACTGTATTTTTTTTTGTTTTGCGGAATATATACTTATTCCTCGGGCATACAATTTTATGGCCACCTCCAAATTATCATTCTCTATACAACTGCAGAAGAATCGGCCCGATCGATCCATTCATAAAGAAGTAATCGACGAACATAAAAAAACAAACAGCAACATAGAACCTGCTGTTTTTCGAAGTCGGTAAATATGGACTCCAATTCAGCAGTTATCAAGCAATACTGATCTTCGAGAACCCAAACGCTATCAATTTTAACTATCTGTAAAGGGCATCCCAAGACATAAA
Source organism: Eupithecia vulgata (assembly GCA_946478455.1). Taxonomy (NCBI): domain Eukaryota; kingdom Metazoa; phylum Arthropoda; class Insecta; order Lepidoptera; family Geometridae; genus Eupithecia; species Eupithecia vulgata. The sequence continues at coordinate 9,076,697 of OX297873.1, read as the reverse complement.
CCACATTTGAGTCGGTTCGATTCCCAGACGAAGCAAGTCATTTTTAGAAAATCTTTGACTGCCGTATTACCTACTTTTAAAAATAAAATAAAGTCTCCTTTGATCAAAATATCCTATCTATCTATCAACATTATACTAATATTATAAAGAGGAAAAATTTGTTTGTTTGTTTGAATTGAATAGGCTCCAAAACTACTGGACCGATTCGAAAAATTCATTCACCATTACAATCCTTCATTATTCATGACCGCTAGTCTACAATACTTAAGGTACTTTCCCTTCATGTCGCATAGTCTTGGGACGCCTTAGCTATTTTTTTCGAATGGAGTAAAATGCTGTTGACCGCAGAAGCCCATGACAGCGTTACCGGACTTTTGGCGGGCGCAGAAGGCGCCTACGTAGAATAATCTCACAAAATTCGTTCTTTCACAGGTACGGCCAAAGAGCAGATCACGCTCACAGGGTCAGCTCCCCTCTTCCAGCCAAGTCAGTTGACGATTCAGTCATCAAACAGAAGCGGCATCGGCGTGTGAAGAGCATCGGAGACATCAATGCGTCTAGCAAGACTTCTGTCTAAGCTTTGAATTCGTCAATTTTTAGAGAACCCTTTTTAAAAACTCGTGAAATGTTAATCGTATTGGTTTTATAAAAGGTAAAATACATGTAAGAATAACTTAGAATAACTAAATAACCAAAAGAAACGCAATGAGGAAAGTAATTTTCAATGATTTTACCAAAGCCCTAGAACAATAACTTAGGAGTTAAAGTAAATTAATTTTTAGATATTTTATTGTTTTCTTAGTGTTAAGTATTTAAAACAAAATTGTTCTGAATGAGACTTGATTGTTCGTTCCCCAGCTCGATTGTTTTGTGACCAAACTAAGAAAGTTTATTGAGTTTTAATAAGTTACGCATCAAGCGAACCTCTATGTATTATGTATGGTCTACGGAAAAATTATAAAAGTTGTTCTTAATCAATGTAAGGGACCAAAAATCCATACCCATACATATTGATACATGGGTGATAATTTTCACATTTAGCCTTGGCTAAATGTGTAAATTATCACCTAATAAAGTTCCATGTACTGAAGTTCTCAATTGAAACAAAAATTCTTGGAATAACCACGTTGTAAGGCGTCATGTTATTTCAAGGTTTCGTGGGAAAAACAAGCTCTGAAGCGAACAATTAATTCCAGGATTTGCGAGCGTTGGCGTTGTACAAAATCGCATATCATTTCATACCGATCAGGTATTGTGAAAACAATAGACTGAAAACTATATTTTGTAATATCTACTTAGGAATTTTAAGCTCATACTTACTCGTTATGGCATTTTATCTCATTGTGCTTTTTCATGTTTCAAGAATAACATTTAATAAAATAAATGTCAAGAATAACATTTTAAGTTTATCGAAGAATAAAATACTTACTACAGACGTAATAATATTTCACCTAATATATTATTCAAAAAACGTATATATAGGTATTTTGACATTTAAACTAAAACTATATAACATAAAACAAGTAGACAGTTACTTCAAGTACCCATAACATGTATTCATACCGTTACGTGAATAAAAATATTAGACCTTAGGTATTGTGAGTAAAAATATATCATAACCCTAATATAACTACTTTCCTACAACAATATGATTGCATACATATAAAACCCTACTTGTGAAATACATACATACTCTATTTTCCATATAATTTAACGCTGTATTTTCTTACCTACACTGTGATATATTATTCCCACGCACACCAAAAATAAGAGCTTCTCGAAAGTATATAATTTAAGATTGTGTAACTCATTTTCAATAACCTATCAACTATTTCCATCGAGCTTGTCATTGTATTGATTTTATTTGTTTCCTTTGATTTGTTGACTTCTGTAAAGTTTCCTTGTTTAATGTGATTTGTTTTGTGATATTTTTGAGTTACCAGTAGATATTTTTAAATCAATTTTCTGAAATAAAAGTTTTATAAGTATGACCTGTGACTTTTTCTTTAATCATTTAGTTTAAGTACATATATAAAGTTTCTATCCACATTCGCCTCATCATCATCATCAGCCTATATTAGTCCACAGCTGGACATAGGTCTCCCCTGATGAGCGCCATAGCGCCCTATCTTCAGCTTGCCGCATCCAGCATCTGCCAGCAGTCTTTCGCAAATCGTCATCCCACCGGGTCAGAGGGCGTCCTACACTATCACATTCACATCCATCCACATTAGCCTAATTTAGCCTAAATAAGCATCTGTAATATTTATACGTTCAGAGGGCTGAGTCTAGAAGATACTAACGAAACGTAGTTGTGGCGTCTCATTTTTCCATACCATTTGGTACAGCGCTTCTATCGTACGGAATGGGGAGTACACAAATCTTATATAAAGGAACAAGCTATTTTCTGGGGACAACGCCCAGCCTAAACCGCTGAAGATAGAAAGCTGAAAATTGGAGGGTAGGTACTTCTAATACACAAGCTCCCGATAAGAAGGGATTTTTGAAAATTCCACTCCTAAAAGGGGGATCGGAGTTTTTTTGGTGTTTTTTGTAACTCTTTAAGCAGTGGCCCGATTTGATTGAAATATATTACACAGAGAATACTAAAAATACAAAACTATTGAACACGTGCATCAAGATTTTAAATTTTTTCCTGAAAATGGGTTTAATCGGGTTATTAAAGTTTGAGTGTCGTAGTTTGGCTCCGAATTGAAATGGCTGTAACTGTTTAATTTTTAAAGCTAATGACCTAAAAGTTTCTTTGAACATAAAAAAAACAATAAATTAAAATACGAAACCCTTATAGAACATTTGAACACGTATTTCAGGATGTTTCAAAATATTCATGAAAATTAGGTAAATAGCTTTATTAATGTTTGAAATTCGTACCTTGGCTTCTGATTAGTGGGATTAGATTGAAGAGCAATATAAATCGTCTCTTCTACGCGAGCGAAGCCGCGAGCGGAAAGCTAGTCTCATATAAGTAAGAGACGTCACGAACACGTCACAATCATGTCTCGTTACTATCGTCAAAGACTCACCCCCCTGTTTTTTGTTCCGCAAACATATGAAAAACAAACAACCAGAAATTAATTTACAGCCCGCTTAGTAAAATACAATTTCCCCATAGCCGCTTTTCAACCACGAGCTCCATAGAGGGGTCGTATTCCTTTATTCGTTGCGGCCACTAGCTATTTATTTAAAAGCTCATCTCGAAGGGTACTAAGACCTCGTGATAAAAGAAATTGAGCTTACAACTCTGAGAATATCAATTGAGGAAACACAGATTTTACTTTGATATAGCAACTGTAAATATTTTAGTTGGATAAGCTCTTGGCAAGGAAAATATTTGAAGTGGTTTGTTCTTTTTGCCGACTGTATATTAGGGGCGGTCGTTTTGATCGCGAGGCAGGCTTGTAATACTTTTCATTGTTTCGAAGTTCATAAACGTTTAAACAAAGGAAGACCTGTTCCTATCAGCATAGGACACGTACCTATGTAGGTAGGTACACGTAGCGAGTACCTACTTATATCCCTAACTCTGACACGATTCTACCGACATCATACCTTATGCAAGTAGAAACGTGACAGTTACAGATTTCCGCTCCTTACAAAGTTTTTAGTTCTTATTCTACCGTTTCTACAAAAAGCTTTATCCAACCCGGAGGCAACCTGGCCTATATCCACGAAGCGCAATTTCAATAAGCAATGAACGGGTCGTCTCTTTTTAACAGAAGATCGTAAATAATTATTTTACTGCAAAAAATTTAAGAAATATGAGCTTGAACGACGCACGCGGGGCCAGTGAAATATGATCTGCACACGGTGAAATTGGTGAAATTGTACGAGAATGAGGGTATAAAGGGATTGGATTCGTTCCAAACGGGTTAAATCGATTTAAGAGGTCGTTTATTAATTACGGTAACAGAGCTTTGCGAGAAGATACTCGTGGGTAAGATTGAATAAAATTTTATACCGTTAAGAATCGAATTAAAAATCGAGACCATTCAAGTTTCATACATTGTTAGGCCCAAAACCGGAAGTGCTGGCCAACGGGACAAAAATATTCTGAAACTGTTATACACCTTGACCTGGCCAGTTATTATTATAGCTGTAAGCCTGTGGGATGACAATTTTAACTGCTATCAGAGTTTGAAATATCTGGTTTCACATAAATTTTGAGCAAAAGCTAATTTCTTGTTAAGCTTATTTAAAGAGTTTAGTAGTTTTATTTATTATGGTCAATCTAAACATTTTTTACTATGGTCGCGGTTATTTATTTATAGTATTTTTATGTGCTATATTTAAATACGAATTAATTTTGCTTTTAATTTGATTAAAATAATGTTCATATCATGCCTTTGGTCCTAGTAAGACGAGGAAAGAGTTTATTTTTGAAATCTTTCATTACCAGTTAGCCTGGAGGCTTGCCATGCCGGGGGCCGGACGTGTTCAAGCTTCAAGTAAAACTGGGTAACTCACAAGATAGGTAATTGAAAAACTTTGCGCGAGCATATTCCTCTTTATATTCATTTGATGCTGAAATTGCGCTAATTACTATACTATACTAGCGGTCTGCCCTAGCTTCGCTACGTTTTTAATACTTCTTATCCTTTTCCGGACTAAGAGAAATCCAACAAATCAAAAACCATGAAAATCGGTCGAGTCCTCCTTGAGTTATAAATGGTGTAACTAACACGACTTTGTTTTATATATATAGATTTAAACCTATCTATTCTATACCTATGTAATACTGTACAAAATCTAAAGCCAGTTGACAGAGACAAAGAGGACGTATTTTGAAATAAAAAATCGCAAGCGGTGGGAAAAACATTCCATTGGAAAAACTCAAAAATCTGCTCCAGAATATCCTAGAAATGTTTTGAAGGGTCCCTTTTATATAGGTTTGGCCAACGCAACAGATAAAAATATATCTCACGAACGATATAAGTGTGGGATATATGGTTTAGCAAATACGTCTAAATATGGCGTTATAGTGTTACAACCGTAGTAAAAATGACAATATTTTTGCTGGTTACGCACAAAGGAGCTATAAAGCAGTAGGATAATAACAAAGGCGGCTTATCAAGTCCCATCACGCACATTTTGGGACAAAATAAACTACAACCAAAGATGCAAGTGGAATGATCTGGAGACAAAATAACAGCCATCAAATGACTTTCTACTTGGGTGCCTGATTTACATTTTTTTTTTAATTTTAGTTTGGGTACTGAAAATTACGAGAGTTGAGGTGTGAATTATAATAAAAAAATAAATAATGCTGGACAAGAAACACAACATCATCTAGCCAGAAACAAAAAAAAAAATATCAAACAAAACTTAAAAATTAAAATATGTGACAATAGATGATCTTATTGCTCTGGAGCTATTTCTACCAGACAACCGTGAACAACTTGTGTTTTTGCGCTAGATAAATAATATTCCAAGTTAAAAAAACTATTTCTAATTTGCTTCTATAATTTTAATAATAGAAAAAAAACTACAATTCGTTGTAGTTTTATTTGTATACATATAAACGTACCATTATAGGATAGGTAATACATACCTATAGAATACGTCGTAATTTTATAAAACTTTCAGAGTTGTAGGTTCACATAAGAAAGTCTGTTTGTTTGTTTGTCCTTCCTTAACGCCTTAACTAAGCAACCAATCGACTTGATTTGGACTTGATTTTAGCATCATCATCATCATCAGCCTATATTAGTCCACGGCTGGACATAGGCCTTGGCCTCCCCTAATTATGATTTTGGCATAGAGTTAGTTGAAAGGATGGAGAGTAACATTCACCACTTTTTATCCCATAAATTCCCATGGGATAGAAAAAAGGTTCCAAGGGATAAAAAAATCCCTTAACAGCAGTAGTAAAATATTACTTGTCGATGTCATGTCGATGTGTCACTTAGGTTCACTTGGATTCCTTAACGGTTGTTGTCTGTCTGGAAGGTACGTGATGTCTGCGAGGCATTTTCCGGTTGAAGAAGGTAAATAGTCTAAGAATGCCAACAAAAATTATTTATTTGCTTTTATTCTATTTATAAGGAACAATCCATGTTTATCAGTAGGTATATCAGTGATCTAATAGGCACTAAACTACTACCTATAAGGTACTTATTACAAGAAATGTTATGGGTATTACAAAAGCTCTGCTTATATTAGGGTAAAATCACACGGTGTGAAAATTTACCAGCATTATATTTTTCCTCACGTCATTAACGGCGAATCGCGATAAGTTGAAGTGATAGTGGATCTTTGACCAACACTGGGACAGTCGTGGCAAGTCCCGATTGTTGGGTCAGTGGAAATATGCGTCGGTGGTCTTCCAAATAAGTAGGTATACTTACTTCTGAAAATCGCAATTAAGTTTTTGAGTGGCTCCTAATTTACCTATCTTATTTTCGAGGCTAAATAGTGAGCCTATTTTTCTGTTAGTGTTACACGAATAACTTCTGGGACAGCAATTCGAACTTTTCTCGATTAATAGATACGTGTTCTGTTGTGTTTAAAATAATAAACGAACACAACATTTCTTCAAATAACTTGTATTGTCTGAATCAAAGCCACGGTGATATGATGAGCTACAGAGAACAGAATGATGGCGTGAAGCGAATGATTTGCAGCGTATTTTGAATAAAGCTCCTAAAATTGGGATAAAATATTTTACGATAATGGAATATTCTCTGAAAACGAGCTGAGAAAATGGACAGTAATCAAGATCAGGCAAATATTGAGTAGAACATAGAACAGAATGACCGCTTTTGAAAAGTTGTTCAGTAAACGAAAGCCAGCTTTTGTGTTGTGTTGGTGCTTTAGGTACAAAAATCTTGGATTTTACTATGTGTGAAACTGAAAAGTGAAGACATATGATGAAAATTACAATTTCCTTATAACAATATAACTGATAACCAAAGGATAGAACGCTTGATACCTTTTGATACTGTTTCTGAATGAAGACATATTAACAGTCAATACGAAGCTGGTACACTTATTTTAATTATTTATTTAGTCAAGCTGTGTTGTGACAAACTTAAGTTCTGGAAAAGGACTTCAATTCTCAAGATCTCTTGTTCCAAGTACTCTAACTAAATCTGTGACTGTCATGTCGGATGATAAAATAGGTACCTTGTATCAGTCAGTATTATGAAGAGTTCGACTTAAAATAAGTGTCATCATCATTATCAGCCTATATTAGTTCACTGCTGGACATATGCCTCTCCTAATACAATAAGTGTCATCATCATCATCAGCCTATACCAGTCCACTGCTGGACATAGGCCTCCCCTTATGAGCGCCATAGCGCCCTGTCTTCAGCTTGCCGCATCCAGCATCTGCCAGCAGTCTTTCGCAAATCGTCATCCCACCTGATCGGAGGGCGTCCCACACAACGTTTGCCGAGTCGCGGTCTCCACACAAGAACACGTTTACACCAGCGGTTGTCGGTTCTTCTCGAAATATGGCCAGCCCACTGCCATTTCAGCTTGCTAAAAAAATAAGTGTAAAGTTACTTAATTACAAAACAAAGCCGTTATACCAGACTGTGTTCGCTAAAATTTCTTTAATTTCGCACCAAAGTAGGCTAACTATTTTCTGGAATTCTAACGTGGAATTCTCGGCAACCCGAGTTGACGGTCTTTTAACAAAGTTCTCGCAATAAGGTGTCGTTAGCCATCGTCACAGCCAACTTACGTAGCTTAGTTAGCGAACTATTCTTTTCAATTCCGCAAAACGACAGTGCAAAAACTTTTTGCCTTTTAAGTACTCGTTTCTAGCAAGGGTGCGTTAAAAGCGAGAACGATTGGGCACCTACCTACTTTTCTTACTGAGTGTTTAACATAAAACAGATAATTCTTTCGTTGGTGATGATGACGCACTTCAGCTCTGGAGTTAGAGTGCCACCAATGATCACCAACCAATAACAAAAGATCTGCTGACTTTGGGGACAGCTGATGCTGTGTAAAAATGTATTTTAAATGTATTTAAGATGAGAGATAAGAAAACATCTTATCTTATTTCCTTTCTAATTTGTAGAAAGGATTTAAATAAACTAGATAGTACAGAAATGTGATCGAAGTTTTGCTTTTATGTAGCAAATAATATTTTATTCAATATTTTTTGTGACAATTTCTGCAAACTCTTGAGGAAATAACCACGTAAATATATAGTTCAGAAATCGCTCGAAAAGTACTTCTCTAGCGCCTCGTTGTCAGCGAAAATTCAATAGGAACTGGAGTAAATCGACGACCGAAAAGACCGAATCATGCAAATATATTCCTTACTAATAAAACGTGGCAGGTAAGTACTTACGTACTAGCTACTTGAAGCTGTAGAAAAGTTTATTGAAATACCTACTCGGAATAATGTAATGGCTTGTCAATCGTCTGACAAAGAATTTAAAAATGTGTGAACTCTAGTTAAACAGCAATATTCCCTTTTATTGAAATACCTAGATATCTATTTATATGGAGGTAACAAAAAAAGAAGTAATATACTCCAAATCACTTTTACTTAGAGTACTATTACTACTAGGTACATTGAAATCATCCTTATTAAGAATACTCAAGGACCACGATTTTATTGGAGACTGTGATTTATTTATTTTATTTTCTAAATTATTTATTTAGGGTTTCGGAAAAAAAGGAACCCTTATAGGACCCCTCTGTCCGTATGTCCGTCTGTCCCTTTTTCTCAATCGAACGCGTGGAGGTACAAAATATAAAATTTTAAATAATAAAAAGGTCTTATAGCATAGGTAAATGAAAAATATCAAAAAACCAAAAACTTGCAATAGATTCACAAAAAAAATGAATTGAATCGCGCTTGTGGCAATTTGGTAAGAACTCGTAAATGATATACGCATGATCTCTGATGTGAATGATGATGATGATGGATGAAGTTCTTCTAACACAAGTAAAGGAAAAAATCCGACAAAACTAAATATTTAGCACCAAACAAAATTATTCTCCTCGGCGAGAATAATTTTTTTTTAAGAACAAAAGCTTTAAGTATTTTGCAAGAAACAAAGTCTTTTATTTAATACCTACTTACCTTAGTTCGACTCGCACTTGACGTTTTATTATTTATTACGAGCTTACTCGTTTAAAAGTTTATTTGCACAACAACAGTAGGTATCGCACAATCTATGCCATAAAGCAGATTTGAACAAACCGACCCGACAAAAATTTATAATGTATTTTTGGTTAAAATTGTTATATGCAATAGTAGGTTCCAAACCTCATAACAGTCATAAAGACGACCTCTGTGGCGCGGTGGGCGAAGGTCCGCCTTCGACGCAGGAGGTTGCGGGTTCAATTCCCGCCTTGGGACAAATATTTGTACGATCTACAGGTATTTGTTCCGGGTGTTCTGTTCGTTTTCTACGTATAATAAAAAATATCTATCTATGTAATAAATTGTATTATGTATATCAGTTATCTAGTACCCATAACACAAACTATGCTTAGCTTATAGATCTAGATAATGCTGTGTGTATTGTCCAGCATTATTTAATATAAATTATTTAATTTTATTTAAAGTATTCTTGCTCTATGCAGTGATCCGATTCCACCAATCGACTCGCACTCAAATAAGAAAAACTCTAGATTTGAGCAACAGCAACACCTTTCGTCAAACGAACTAAATGTAACTTGAGTCTTTGAACGGGATTGCATAAATTTCAATGTTTCCCCTGTAGCAGCAACGGCGTATCTAGAGTCCGTAGGAAGTTGCTAAAGATTTTCGAGTTGATTTAGTAGCTCAGAAGGTTAGAGCATTCTCGTACGGAAGGTCAAGGGTTCAAGTCCGGGCAAAATGTTTTTTTTTTTGCTATTTTAAATAATTTCTTACAGTAGATATTTTATTTAAATAATGTGATATTAAATTGTGTAGTCTGTGATCAGAGCCTTATGAGAGGACGTCTCGATAGGATACGACGATGTCTCGAAAGCATATCGATAGGTACTAGTATCGAGAAACCAATTCGAGCTCTAACCTAATATTGCATTATGGTATCTCACCGCCTCCGCGCCGAATACTTCAAAATAACTCAAATATAAGCTCGTTTATGAGACGAATGCTTGATAGATTTTCATTGAAACTTGTCAAAAAATGAAGACTAAACGAAACTCACATTCTCAAGTAGGTAGCTGTTTTTTGACATACTTGAATAAAAATGTGTCAAAAAATCGTCACGAAACTCACATTCTCAAGTAGGTTGCTGTTTTTTGACATACTTGAATAAAAATGTGTCAAAAAATCGTCACCTGAGACCGATGCCTGAGACATAGGTACTTAAACTTGAGATGCGTTTAAGTATTCGGGGGTGAGATAAGCATCAAATCTAAGATGCTTTTGAGTATGGGAAGGTAAGAGTCCCTAATTTATTATCTAACTACAAAAAAACAAGTCCTTTCTATAGACGTCCATCGGAGTTAGCTAACGAAAATTGGCGCAAACCTTTGGTGATGAGCATTCAGGACAGGAAGTATAGCCTTCCTGTCCTGAGAGAGCAAAAAGCTGCATGGGAGATTCATAATCATAATTCTTTATTTGCTGAAATGTAGGTACAGTATATTACATAGGTCTTAAATTAAATAGTCTCACTACATTATGCCTCAAAGTGCGTACAAAATCAAATAGTGTACATAAAATCAGTAGATTTAACACATATGACACTAATTTAAAAATAAGACCGGAACTGCAAAGACAACCAAACAACAAAAACAGATTCTACAAGGTTTTCACAGGACCTGATGTAGATCTTCTAAGTTCAGTAAACTGACTACGTTTCGGTGACCTCTTTTGGGAAACCGAAGTTTTTGTCGATGATAATGTAACGCTATGTCTACGATGCTATGTCACTAAAATACTAGACGGAGTACCGCGGACCGCGCGAAATCGAACGCAAAATCCAAGCGAAACTTACCGCTACTGCTCATTATACCTAGCGAATACAGCGTAAATTTGAACAAGCATTTTGTCGCATCGGAGAGTTATAAAAACAATGTACATAATAAATGTACTACATATGAACGAGGTGGATGAAGTTCTGCCGCTTTTACGAGTACCCACGCAACTGGCATAGGTACCCGGAAGCTGTATTTGTATTCAAGTTGTTTTGTTTGCCTCGCTCGTACGTTCCGCTAACAATACGCTGCATTTCCATGTTCTATCTGTTTAACAATCTCTCAAAACTCAAAAACGAGAACTGATTTTCAATAGGACAAATTTTCAATTTATCATCATCATAATCATCAGCCTATACCAGACCACGGCTGGACATAGGCCTCCCCTAATGAGCGCCATAGCGCCCTGTCTTCAGCTTGCCGCATCCAGCATCTGCCAGCTGTCTTTCGCAAATCGTCATCACACCTGGTCGGAGGGCATCCTACACTACGTTTGCCGAGTCGCGGTCTCCACTCAAGAACACGTTTACCCCAGCGGTTGTCTGTTCTTCTCGAAATATGCCAGCCCACTGCCATTTCAGCTTGCTAATCCTTTGAGCTATGTCGATAACCTTGGTTCTCTGTCGGATGTATTCGTTGCGAATCCTATCCTTCAGAGAAACTCCGAGCATAGCTCTCTCCATATAGCTCGCTGAGCGACTTTAAACTGGTGGACCAGCCCTACCGTGAGTGTCCACGTCTCAGCTCCGTAGGTCAAGACGGGTAGGACGATTGAAAACTTTCGTTTTCAAGCATTGCGGGATGGATATTCAATTTATCACTTGTCATAAATTAAAACACACTCACTCGCATAATATTACTCACTAATATTTAAACAGAAAAATGAGAAACATTGAATGTTTAGATTTATGGATTTCTTTACGCCAAAATTACTAAAAGGATCGTGTTGAAATTTTACATAGATTTTATTATATACCTGGAATAACTTTTTATCCCGTAAAACGCGGGCGGAAACTGGTGTCTCAAATTATCACTGATAAATATATGAATTTTGGTGTGCATGAAGAATCGAAACCGATTTAGATTTCCCGCTCGCGTGAAAATAATTATTGATGGCCGATGGAAGTTCACTTACACCCGAATACTCAAACGCAACTCAGATTTAAGCACGTTAAGTAAGTCGTAATTTTTTGACAGTTTTCAATGAAAATGTGTCATAAAATACGTCACTTGAGACGCTTAAGCGCGTCTCAAGTCTGAGATGCGTTTGAGTATTCGGGGGTTAGACAATTTAACCCGCTGTCTATTCAGAGCCCTATCTTATGTGAAACCAAGGCTTTCTTACGTTGTGTGGATGTAAATACAGACTGACAGAAATCTTATAAGTATCTACCTATTTAATAAAATAGCCACCGATGACGCACCAAAATAATCTAATACGAAATACGAACTTCACGACGCTGAACTTGTCAAGGAGTTCTAATATTTATTCACAGATCATACAACTTTAGCTCATTACGATTCTATACGCGACTCCAGAGTTCCGGTGTGTCAGATGTAAGTATGAAACTACCCTCCACGGTCAACTTTTACTAAACACACTAGACATGGAACTTTGAGTTGCTGGCCCGGTATGATAACATTGATAACTTACTGAAAGCGCTCAGTGGTAATACAAACTACATAAATATACCATACTAGCGGTCAGCCCCGGCTTCGCACAGTTCGCACTGGTAGTTATTTTTTCGTAAATTTCACCAAATTTCCTATTCCGGACTAAGAGAAATCCAATAAATCAAAAACGCTCTTGAGTTATAAATGGAGTAACTAACATAGATAGATAGAGAATACTATCATCATCATCATCATCATCATACATAGACATAAGCCTCCCCTAATGAGCGCCATAGCGCCCTGTCCGTGTAGTGAGAATACTTTATTCACCACCAATTAAGAAATAAAAATTATTTTAAATTGAACATATAAAATAGAACAGCAACGGATTTGGCGGCCTTATCGCTTAAAGCGATTTCTTCCAGGCCACCAGAACAATTGGGGAAAAATAAAGGATGGTGGTGCTTTACAACAAACATAAATATAAACTATAAATTCTTATACACACTATACCTAATAATCTATTACAATAATGCATACAACTAATTAATAATATTTAGTAACTCTAAGGGCTCAATAATGTACCGTGACATGACAACCAAATAGTAGTTATACTCAATACTCAATCATTTATTGCATATATATACTTACATGACTTGGTTTTATAAATATAATTGATCATAAGCGGTTTTACCTAGGTATTGTTGCAGTTATAAAAGCATATATAAGCAACTTTTCTCTAGAACTTCAAGTTCTGTGTTCCGGCAAAAAGTGTAGATATTGTATATTATGCCATCTACAATAATCTATATACTATCATATATCTACATAAGAAATCCTTGCCAAAAACCAACACCCGTTGAGGCGTGCAAAAGTAACAGGCATGCAGAAAGACAGAAATTACTTCAGAATTTATAATATTAAGTATGGATAAGTAATTCTGAAAGCGATAAAATCAAAGGACTGGTTACTTTCAAAGAGCAATATCGGGAAGTTAGTGCTCAATTGACTATGTACTTACAAACCTACCATTTGCATAGCAATTAGAACTGGGACGAGGTCGCATTACCATTTCAATTGTGGAAAATGAGCCAGAGAGGATTTCTAAGAGAGAAAAAAATCTAAAGCGCATGCTAGGCGAGTGAATCACCAGCGCCTCTACCAAGTTTTGCTCTGTTATAGCTAATTGACTGCAATTTTTTTTAAATTTATTTTTACTTTTATTAAAACGAAATTGTTGTCTTTAGTATTATGTAAAGTAGCACACTTACCTATATATTGTAATTTTGTATTTTGTTTTTTGGAACAGTTTCCAATTTCATTTCGGAGGAGGGCGTTGTCATCTGCGACACAGTTTTAAAACTTCTGCAGATGGCATCGTTTCCATGTAAAACCATGTGTAATTGTATTTTTTTTGATCATTTTGAAACCATACTTCTACCAGTCCGTTCTTACAGAGTAGTTGGCTGCTCGACCAATCTTCTCTGGAAGGCAGTTCCACTGTGTAGTGTTTGAAAACCATCATAGATTTCCTGTCAATAAGTCAACAAGTATACAATTATGCTTTCATGCTGATAAGTGTCTTGTGGGCATTTAGAAGTAAAGTTGACTAGAATATTAGTTTAAGTGTACACCATTTTGAGTTTTAAAAAGTAATTTTTGCTGCAGGTAATATTTTTTTGTATATTTAATTAAATTCTCTTTGGTGCAATTCAACTCAATGTTTTATGCGACATCGTTATCCGGATAGGTATAGTTTCATTCCCCTTGCGTTGCATCCAGAAACCGCGGCTTACACCTCTTGAATAGAATCTTGGAAGGTTGATTTTTAAGCCCTCCCTTTTGTTAGCGGGTTTGTGAGTCGGGTAAAATTGGCTTTCTTCAGGCACTACTGAAACACTTCAAAGAAAACTTTTGCTTGCGATAAAGTTTCTCGCGTTAAAATGGAGATTGGAGTTAGGTATTGTTAGGAAAAGAATTTAAGTCAGGGAAGAAGTAATAAAATTGTAATGCTGTGAATAGACATCGCCATATTAAAGCACTCATCATTACTTTCATCAAAACCACAACAACAAACTCAAAAATATCTGTATATATACAGGGTTTTTGGTAAATTAGTAACACTACGTGAACTGCAGGTTCTGACCATCATCACAAACACGTTTGTGAAGACGGTAGTTCTTTATTCTGAAACTTGGTATTGGGAATAATAGTACCCCCCTATTCAATAATCGTTCGTTAGATCGGTTTTATTTGAAATTCAACTTAAGAACGGCTCTGCCCTTACTTAACAGTGGGTATGGAAGTGGAAGATCGGTCTTAAGTAATTCGTTGGGCTCTAGACAAAGGTGTTTTTTCATTTTGTATCAGATGGAGTTAATATTTTTTTTTAAGAATTAAGACCTGCCGTCTTCACAAATGTGTTAATGATGATGGGCAGAACCTGCAGTTCACGTAGTGTTACTAATTTACCAATAACCCGTAGGTATATAAAAATAATCTGGCTAAAATAACTGATGGATGACACACGTATTTTCAGTTTATTGCATAACTAGGCGAACCGAATCCACACGTAACCTAGCTGCAAAAATCAATTCAAAACAAACCTCAATAAGTAAATGTTTGTCCACGATCCATGGAATAAATATATCCATGCATCCAATTTTACTAGTTTCATGCCACAGCATTGAACCACGCCGTACCTCTGGACTAGATACCTATAAAAAGTACAGTTGGTTGCAAATTTAGAGCTATTCGGCGGAGCACTATATCTAGGAGTATTAAAATGGAGGAGTAATGATTTAATTCGATACAGTAGGGAATATTTCCTATATTGTGAAACTCTATAAAGTAACTTAGTCTGACTGTCTGAGCGCGATAAACTAAAAAACGACTGAACGGTTATTTATTTATCATGGACAAAATGTATCTATTTGGCAACTGTTTCAATATGCGTTTTCTGATAAAAAAAACCCGTAAGTATGACACGTTATAGAACATTATTATATATTTAAAAATTTTGCAGTCATTTTTGAAGTTTTGAGGCAGTAAAATGCAAATACTTTAGGTAATGAGATAAAAAAAGACACTGGAGGCCTGCGTCCAGCAGTGGACCATTAGAGGCTGTTGAGGAGGAGGAGGAGGAGGTATTACTAATATTAGTACAGCCTACGTACTATTTTTACCGTGTGATGTTAGTTTTGCCGATACTATGTTATGCAAAAGCAATAGAAAAAGTAGGTCGTTCGTTGACCACTGTATGCAGCAAACAGCGAATGTGCTGTAATCCGGTTACTGGTTGTTTCACACATCCACGGTCATATCTCGCCCTGAACCATATTCAATTTTCTACCTACTATTGGAATTCAGTTTAGGTACTGTGTTCTACCTACTGCGAAGCCAGTGTTTAAAATTGCATCTTCCTTATTGTTTGTTTAACAATAAGATTTGACGACCTCTGTGGCGCGGTGGGCGAAGGTCTGCCTGCGACGCAGGAGGTTGCGGGTTCGATACCCGCCTCGGGACAAACGTGTACATTTGTTCAGGGTGTTCTGGTCGTTTTCTATGTATAATAAAAAATATCTATCTGTGTATTGTATTGTATTTTATTATGTATATCAGTTACCTAGTACCCATAACACAAGCTCTGCTTAGCTTGGGGCTAGGTAATGCTGTGTGAATTGTCCAGGGTTATTTATTTATTATTATTATTTATTATCGATCTTTATTAATTTGCAAAAGATTAAAGAAATCATAGTTGGTCTTTTTGAAAAGAACGAGTCTCATAGAAAAGTCTTTATTAATTCAACAATAATTGAAATAGATGATTACTTGATCACTAAGCCTGTAACGAATCCCCCCAACGTTAAAGTAAGTAAGAAATGCAATTTGTCCACCCTCATATGTTAAAATATTCATAAGATTGTGATGAAGCACAGCGTGGTCATCATATTCTCTTGTGAGTTCCATCCATTATAATATTTATGAAGATATTTTGTGCAGTCAATATTTTTAGTTATTACAAAAAATATCCTTGGCACACGGTGCATCCGAACAGCAATAGACTTGTGTAGATGTTAAGAACCTATCGGAAACAGAAATTGAGGTTATGCATATTTTTAATAAGACCTTATTGTTTTTAATTGTATCTCCAGCAGATAAATCTACCATATTTCCTGGCTGTCAGTGTCAATAACCGTGGAATTGGTTTTCGAAATTCACCTGTCAGGCGAGGGATTTACAAAACTAAACCAGTAAATTACTCGGCATTTTATTAAATAGCTCTCTATTTTAATTAGCTGTTACAGGTTAAAACTTTTAAAACTATCATGGTTATTAACATTAAAGTCATTTAAAACGGGATATTTACCATGATTCGATTTTTGAGTTTTCCAATATTTCGGCACAGTTTCATGCGCCTATATATCAATATCCCGTTTTAAATGACTTTAATGTTACAGGTTGTTTTATGATAATTTTGTTGCAGAAAACTGTGGACTTTTTTTATAATTTTTGTACCTGTTCCATAAGGTATTTCAATATGCCGAGAATGTCTAAAGTTTCACTAGTATTTAATCCTATGAACAAGACGTAGGTACCTATTATAAAACCCTCTGAAAGCGCAAAAAGCGGACAAATACAAAGTTTGAACGAGGATTCGCCCGTCTAACCCTTTTCCTAGAAACTTGTATGAAATTGCTGGGAACCTTTTGTGCTGATGAGCAAACAAACATCAAATTTGTTTATGATGATGTGGATTGAAACAAAGGGAAGATAAATTCGGTAACCGAAAGGCCGGCAGCTAAATAAGATTCGCACGTCGAGGGTAAGTGCCACTTACCACCCGGGTAGAGTCGACAATGGATGGATTGAACGTTTTACGAGACGAACCGTATATTATATAAGTGTGTACCTATCAGATTTTCTGAACCTTTTGAGCACAGCATCCAATTTGAATTCGTGAAAAGATGTTCCGAAGTAGTTACAGGACGGTCAGAGCGAGACCGAAGTAGTTACAGAACTATTAAGGGGGCCAACACACATGACATCACACATGATCCGTTTATAATTGTTTTGAAACTAATCTCGAAACCCTAAAAACGGATTATGTGTGATGTCATGTATGTTGGCCCCCTTAATAGTTCTGTAACTACTTCGGTCTCGCTCTGACCGTCCTGTTTCCCTCTCCAATGTTTATGCGCTTGTACAGATTTAATAAAAAATTACCCCCTATTTCAGTAGACGTGTCCGAAAAGCATATCAAGTTCGTTTTTTGTATCTAAATTAGCCTGTAGCATTTCATTTTTATCAATTTACGACACAAGAAGCAAGATTTTTTGATAGCTTATCGTGAATAGAAAACCTTACGTAATAGCATCCAATACAAGGACCACTCTAAACCCGTAATCTAAAAGTCGTTCGTTGTAGAGTAGCGATACCGAAGTAGCTTTTGAATTAAGCCGGATTTATAAAATATTGGAAAAATATTTATTTATACTGTAGCATTACAGTGCAAACGTTATTATTTAGCTTTGTAGATAATAAGGCTAGTTGACGACGCATGCAGAGTCAAGTCTAGTCAGAATGAGTCGACTTATTTTATACAGTTTGATTCTCGAGGGACTCTTCTGCAGACTACAGAGCTGATAAGAAGAAGAAGCTTAGATTTTTAGTAAATAGATGTATGTGTAAATATTAGTTGTAATTATTTTTTGCTGTTAAATAAATAAATAAAAATCATTGTTGGTCTTAAAAAAAAAAGAAGAAGAATAAATACATTTTACAACAACAACAATACAAACAATTAAAATGAAGACACACATAATAGAATAGATACATGTTGTTGTTATAAAAAGGTCCTAACTCATAATACGCATAACGCTGACTAAACTCTTGTAAGAGACCTAACCAGCGCTGGTCTTCCGTAAGGACCTGTATAGGTGATGTCATAAGCATCTCAAAGGATTTCAAAGGCAATCAAACTTTTGAATTTGCGATATGAAGTTCGAGTTGTGTTGAGTTGCGTTCTGTAACATTGACATTCTCATCTTGAATATGCATACATAATTGTATTGTTTAATTTGCCTTTGTATAAAACTAATTAAATATTTATCCTACCGTTAATTTTTGTAAGTAGGTATGTTCGCTATTGATGTATTTTATTTTTGTTAATTTTATTAATTCGTTATTATCGTGTAAAAATCCGACACAATGTTGTTTGAGAATAAATAAATGAAATGAAATCGACTGTTTCTGTTACCACGGGCAACTCTATTAGCTGGTGACGGCGCCGGACAAGGCTTATCGGCTTGCTATCGGCTTGAGGCTACATATAACTACATCGTACGAACATTCGTTATATACTTAAAGCTTTTACAAACTTAGGCTGATGCTGCATCGGACGCGAGATCAGTAGTATGGTTGCAGTTAAACTGAAAACATTAGAAAACTTTTAAAACTATCATGGTTATTAACATTAAAGTCATTTATAACGGGATATTTACCATGATTCGATTTTGAGTTTTCCAATATTTCGGCACAGTTTCATGTGCCATGATCATGGAAGAACTGTTCTTCCGTGATCACACTAAACAGAACTTTAATGAAAACATGAGCATGTTACAAGGCAGATTAAACTATGAATTAAAGGTTAAGCTTCAAATAAGTATTGTAAGTTATGAAAGTCACCTTATTGTCATGCATGAACTTATAAAAACAAGAAATATATTATAAAAAATATAAAATTGGATATAATATTACGTTCGTTGACATAATAATGTCGCTAAATGCATAAATATGGCTTGTACCCGTCTAGTGACTGTCGTTCTTATTTGAAATGAATATTATTATATTTATTTTAATTATATTTTGCCTGGGACTAAGTTTTCACACGACACTATGTTGCTAGTAGGTCAGGTCCAGAAACCACAGGGTCCACTAAAGCCTGGTGCTGGCTGGTGGCGGCTGGTTAAATACAATTTCATATAAAAATTAAATAACACACATGATACACACACACTATCTTCTTTCTTCACTAACTTTCTTTTTTCTTTCTTTCAATGAAAAAGAGATCCCCTTCGATCCAAAACAAAAAGTAGCGCCTTCGACTCGTCTAGCCATAGAGCGACTTTATATATTTGTATTTCAACTCCTAAAATACCTTTAGTAACATCATAGATAAATGTAATATGTAAATCATTGTTGGATTTATTTCGTACCTAACTAACTACCTTCTCTTTCTCTCTCTCTCTCTCTTTCACTTTCCAGCTAGTTATCCCATATGGTGGTGAGATCAGATTTCCAAATTGATTTCTTCCACTTCGCTCTTTCCCCGACGTCACCTTCGAAAGCTTTACACTAAAAAGTTTAACTTCTTTAATGCATTAACACGATCACTGCTAGCGTCGGCGGTGCGACACACCTTTATCTACCCTCATCTAGATAATGTTACCGCGGATTATATTATCTCTCGGCTGAGCCAATGTGAACATAATCATATGGCAAAATGATGTCATGTAACTAAGCTGGCCGTTATGTCCACACGGGTGGTAGGTAATAAACCTACCCGCTGAGTGTAGTTTGTGCTATCCGCTTATTTTTAGTAGTGATATTGTGTTATAAAAGGGACAATCTGTTCTGTAGGACAATTACTGCTTATAACCTAAAATACTTAAATGGAAAGAGCTCGTGAAATATTTGTATAAATATAATATACGAATAAATATAAATAAATAATGCTGGACAATTCACACAGCATTATCTAGCCCCAAGCTAAGCAGAGCTTGTGTTATGGGTACTAGATCTGTGTCTAAATTCTTTGTGATCTTTTACGTAACGTTATTTTCCGTTGAGAATTTTATTTTTGCCTTATTTTAGGTATGCAAACTTATGATACTAAAGCTATTATGAAAGCTTAACGCATTCACTGCCCAGCCTCTACACGGAGCCGGAACACGGCTTCTGCGTCTTGATCCATGAAAATGTAAATCAGCCATGGAGCTATGCTTGAATAAAGCTTTTCTAGTCATAAACGTCACTCTAGCAGAGACCTATGACTGAGCAAAATTTCACAATACGGGCCTCAGATATTTTATCTCACTTGCGAATTTGCTATGTTTTGTTAGAATCACCCTTACCTTCTTGTCCCAATGACTCTTTGTGTTCCAATGGTCAACCCCAACCTAGTTTTTACAAGCTTTTATTAAAGCTCGGTTTCCACAAACCAGCTTTGTTAGGACAAGACCTACCCACCTAATACTTAGTCTTACAAAAAAGTGTATTTGTTATGACTAACGAATTGTAGGTATCAATTCCAATTTATGTGTTGACAAACGTAATTGGATATCCAAATGTTTGCTTATCGAACTCATGAAGTTATGAGACGAAATAGAGTGGAATTTGTGGCACTTCACCTTCCACTTTATCCGGTTTTTCGAAGCTACAGACGGATTGTCATCTAGGTACGAACCTACGTGAAAAATCAGTGAAGCGGCACGTTCGGTTTTACTATTTTTATTTTTTTTAGTTTATATATTGAAAACTGAATATCCTATACAATCTACATCTTGGTGTTGCCAGATCTACTGATTTAGCAGTAGAACATATCTGATTTTGGAAGTCTTTAGATCTACTTATTTATTTCTCAAATCCAAGAAATCTAACTGTGTATTCTAAGGGAGACCCTATGATCTTACGACAATCAAACTAATTAAAAATTCCATTTCACTTTAGAGTTATTTCGATTTTGAGTCAGGTTTCAGTCTACTCGTATTCTTGCTGAATGTTAACCTGTCTTTCTCTGATGAACATAGTCTCTTTGTAGAAAGGATCACAGAACGCCATTGTAGGTATATGTTCATTATCTACTTCAAAAAGCCTGACCATTGCCCTTGAAAATTAAAAAATCTCGGCAAAATCTGAGTCGATGAGTGACTTTAATCAATCTTTTCATGCATGAATTTCTCACAAACCTGAGTAGGTAAGTACCTACTTAAACCACCAAGTTTTACAAAAATTTAAAGCTACTACTGTACATATATATTAATACTAATATTTTACTTTGCAACTTGGTTGGATACTTTGACGAACCGCTATCATTGAAAATTTAAACATAGGTATACGCTAGTTAAACATAAGAAAAATAAGTCGCACGGCAATTTATTTAATGCTGGAGAATTCACACTACTTTATTTACACGGAACAGATTACTTAGCACAAACACATGGCCGGTTTTATTTATTATATAGTAAACGACCAGAACACCCGGGACAAATTTCTGCAGATGCTAGAAACATTTGTTCCGAGGCGGGAATCGAACCCTCAACCTCCTGCGTCGCAGGCGGACCTTCGCCCACAGCAAATGCTAATTAGTGTAACGAAATTTTTTTCGACGCTAAATTTACTAGATTCATTCGGTCGCTCTGGCTACAGCCTTACTTGCATCGAGGGGATTTATTTCGCAAAAAGTACTTTTTGTAATAAAATTATTCGACATAAATTTAATTTCGCATGAAATTAAGTAGAATCAAAATCTTGCTTTCGAATACCAAAGACTAATACTAATCGTATTTCTTTATGTATGGTCGTAATTAATATTCTATGTCTCGACATTCGCCAGTCGTATTTTGAGTGGGCTACATATGAAAATACGTGGTGCTTTTTTGTCGTATCTTCCCGTGTACATACATATCATATGACCGAGATAGCTTGAGCCTCTGTTTTTGTGAGCGAGATAGTGTACGAGACAAAAAATTCAATTACAAACACTTCAGGCAGGTATTCAAGAAGGTAAATGCGTTAACCCTCAACGCCCGAGGCCTCAGACAAGCTGGTCGTTTGCGCCTAATTCTAATTAGTCCTAGCCCAGGTCGACGGTACATCAAAGTTGGGATAAGTTCTTTCGTTTAATTGACCGTAAACGGGGAGCGACATGGATAAATTCACCTGGAAGAGCCCTGAGGCGTGATTAATGTCTTTGAGCTTTCTTATTTATCTTAAGACAACTGATGGTGAACGGCTGCTTAATCTTTTAAGTATTTTCCTGTAGTCGTGTTTTTGTCAGGCTCTATCTTATTGATAAAGGAAAGGGTTACCAAGCATTTTACTAAGAATTCACAAAAATGAAAAATTTCATTGTTTTGTCTGTTGTTTGTTTCATTGATTTCTCTTTTTTTAACGTTTTTGAAGCACTTATCAAATCATAAGGGAAAATTAAAACCAGCCAGCTTCTCTATGCTGCTATCGACAACGTTTGTAGGTATATATTTCCTATTAGAGAAGACCTAAATGTACTCATGCTGAACAATTCCTTCCAGTAAGTTCGAGTATCAGTCCACATCAGCAGAACTGCGGAGGCAGCTGACCCTCGAGGAATAGTTAAACTTAATGAGGGTGGAAATGCCTCACTACAGATTCTTACGCAAAAACTGTGAGCCGAAATAGTACCACGTTCTCGAGTTGTTCTTATGAGTAGTCCTGGGTTTTATTAGGATGCTCAAATCAAATTCTACCTACTTCTTACTTAATTATAAAATTCCGTCGTAAGTAGATATTTTTATATCAAATAATTATTAAGGTTGTCCCAGTTACCTTATACCTGTTTAAGGGTCACTTTGACTCCACGGTGAGTGCTTGGCGATTTAATAAAAATAGGAGGGCAGAAAGGCACGAAGTAATATTACATAATCTACCTAGTTACCTATCCCAATAGGCACCCTATCTTCATACCTTTATTGCTTAAATACATATATTGTGTATATTTATATGTATATGTTGTTATATGTAAATTTAATAAAGTTTATTACATAATAATACCTTTATTACATAAAATTCCATACCAACCACAGTAATAAAACTCCGTATAGGTATATTAAAATTGGATTCTGATTGGAATACCTAACTCATGAATTTCGCTAAGTCAACGTACCACGGACGTTCGTAAAACTGAGAAATTCCATCTAAGGCTTCGATCCTCCCCAAGGCACTTAGGAACTTTACAGTCATCTGCGGAACCGACGGTAAAATTGCATTTTAAAATTCAAATATCTCGTCAGCAACTCATCCTACCTGAAGCAGCTTAGCTTAGAAATTAATCTTGGCTGCTTCGGCGAACCATTATTATTTTTGCTTTTTTATAAGGTCCTGATAGATGTGAATTGAGCGATTTTGAGTAACATTAAAACAATTTTTCTCTGTCATCTTTAACGAAAAAAAATACACAATAATCTATGAGATACGAGGCAGATTCTCTTTGGCTCAAAACTTAAAAAAAACTATTTTAAATATCAGATACCTATAGTTTTATTGTGCATAGTAGTACTATCTGTTTTCTTAGTTTTTACAATTTTTCTCTTAGACTATCAATCACAAGATTTATATACATCACCATATTAAATAGAGGAGTAGCAAAGGCACCTTTGGCTTATTTTTGCAAAAAAATAAATAAATAATTATATAATTTTAACATTTTTCTTTGTGATAATAAGATTAATTTTAATATTTTTTTATATTCGAATTATTTATTCTTCGTTAATTTTAAATTCTCGCTCTGCTCTATTCCGCTCCTTTAAATGCGAAATCCTACACCTATTCACAAAATAGCGTTATATACCTGCCTCTTACCCCTCTGTATATGGGTTCATGAAAGTCATGTTTAGATGCTTATTAAAAAAATATAGACCTGCTTCATACTGTTTTTAGATAGTTCAAGGCACTATACTTATTTAGCCAGCCTAATTTCTATTAGTACTTTCGTACTAACCCAAGTTATTTACTACTACTATGACCTACCTATAATAACTAGGCAGGTCGACAGAATAATCACTTATTTACCTAGACTTCGAAAAAAAATATGTCATAACCAACCCAAAACAGTGCTCTAGGACCTCATAATTTCTTGCCACTATTTACCAAAGACTTGCGGCAAGGTAAGGTACAAATTAAATAGCTAACACCTGGCTTCCCACTAAGTTTATTACATGTCTGAGGCGATATATATTTTTCCGCATAAAATGACGGGCTGTCAGACTGACGTGTCGTAAACCCAGACATTTATTACTTTTGATGCCGTCTGTGAAGCGTCTTCACTAAACCGTCCTCCCATACGAACGTAGGTGGCAACTGGCAACAAGTTGTCATATTTTTTTTTGTGTAATGAAAATAAATAGGAATCGAATTTGGAGAAAAATTCTTCGTCGAAAATCGTATTTCGTTCCATAAAAATTTAATCTAGGACACAAAAATAATACAGCTAAATATCCAATAAAATAAATAATTCCATCACTTCAATGATATTAGGCGCTTAGTTGGAATCACATCCCGAAAAATCAACAAACAATCTAACAATGGCGTCGCGATTCAAACGAAAAGAAATCATCTAAGTGACCCGTCCTTTGAAAGCAAAGCTTACTTATAGAAAACAAAATTTCCAGGGATTTAATGTCAGTCACGTAGTGGATTTTTTTCGTCGCGGTGAAATGAATTCTGCCCGACAAACAAATCACCGAGGATCCAATCAAGAACGCAGGCAACAGATGTAAATTTTATAACATTACGCTAAAAGGCTGGTAGGTAAATAAAAATCTTTTAGCTCTTGTTTTTAGGGTTTCGAGATAGGTTGCAAAAGCCTTATAAATAATAATAATAAATCACATTTACTTCAGACACAGTAAGTAGTTACACATGGTCTTGCTCTGTCCGTCCCCGATCTTTCGTGAATATCTCAGTAATTACAGCAGCTATTAACTTGAAAATACTTGGCTCTCCGACCAGGTGGGATGACGATTTCCGATACTGCTGGCAGATGCTGGATGCGGCAATCTGAAGACAGGGCGCTATGGCGCTCATTAAGGGAGGCCTATGTCCAGCAGTTGACCAGTATAGGCCGATGATGATGAAAATTAACTGAAATTTGAAAAAAATAATACATTTCGTGCACCATTACTGATTAAACCTTTCGACTTGTGGACGCAGTTAAATTCGACACTGACTCATTTTGCATTAATATTTTATTGTGAGAGCTAACTCTCACAACAAAATATTAAAAGCAAACCTAGTTCACAACTTTGTTGAAGGTGATATAGGTATGTATCATCAGACGAAGACCACCACCGATCCTTTTGGTCGTACAAAATTACCAACACGGTTTTGTTCATCAAGTTTTTTCAGCAATTTCAGGATCTCATATTATTTTATGCAAAGCGTGCGTTATAGACATTCTTCACTGCGTTATACCTATAATACAAAACGTTTCCCCATAGTATATAAAACTTCAGTTTTATTGCGCTTTCACATGAAGGCAATGAATTTTATTGGAAACCAATGCTCGTTTTTCAATTAGTGTGGTCAGCGACTAGATTTCAAAAGTAGATTAGACTTAGGTATTATTCGATAGATACCTACCGTTACCTATTTCAAGAAAGATAGAAACTATTTTATTACACCTTAACATTTTCAAAGAAATAAACATAAACACTTAGTTTTTAGTTAATCAATGAAATAGGCACATAATTCATTGCTAATTCGCTACCCACATTACCACTTATCACGACATGCTGAAATTTCCTAGGATTGATTGATAACTCCCGTAATCAAAGCTCAATTCTACTGAATATTCCAGAATGTTCTGTTCCACCTGCGGTTTGCCTGCAGACATAGATAACTCTCTAGTGACTATATTAAGCCAGTATTATGTGCTTTTCGTGTATGTAGAATTGTAAAATTATGTAGATCTATTAGCTACGTAATGTTATAAAGTTTAAGCTAATGCATTAGTTACAGTATTTCGTAATTTTGATTATGTACGTATTAGGGTTAGTAGTTATGGATCAGATATCAAAATGTGAAAAAGGTTTTTAATAGGCAGTTCTCTTCGTAAGTTTCTAAATGATCCAGCACTAGATGCGCCCCGAGGTATTCATTATATTCATTTACAGACTTATTTGAATTCTTTAATCATCCCACCCTGAACGCTTTCTTTTACGGAAACAAAAGTAGCGTCTTGATTACGACCTAGCATCGTAGGTACCAAATTACATTCAAATCCGTAGAGCCGTTGAGGCATGAAGGAAAAACAAATATACACACATAAATACAAACATTTTTGGGACATTATTAAATTATCGTGGAAAATTTACACCGTGCGAGTAACACACTATAAAGCAAAAAGCTCAACAAATACAAAAGTTCATTAGGTATAAAACCTATAATATTAGTATAATGTGATAAAATAAAGCACAGCTTTGGTGTGCTGCGGTTTGCCCAGAGATAGGTACCACATCCTATCTAGCCGTAGCAGCAAATAGACTGTATGTATTTCCCTCGCGCTGTAAACAGTTCGAAATTGATTTTGAAGCTTATCGGACTGCCCGAAGCCCGTTCATTGATGGAATTTTGTAATTCGGCCCCACTTCGTGTGGGGATTTGTGTTTCAAGTTGTAAGCCGAATTCGCAGTTGGAGTTGCAGTGAAGCTTTCGAATATGCCATGGGGTTTGGTAATTTTGTTTCAGTTTAGGATCTGCTGACGTTGTGTCGTGTTCAGCTGGGATTTATCGAGATGTTCGATGTAACGGTTTAGAGGAAGACATTGTTGGAATCTAGCTTTTCGAGGCATAGGTAATTATCGTAGGTTGTTCTATTTGGTGAGCTTGCAAGGGGTACCTATTACTTTAGTACTATACTTATAAATCTGTGAGGGGTATTTTATATAAAGACACGGTGATGACTATCTAAAACGTGGTGACGTTTGGCAAATAGAACCTCGATGATAGTAAAGTTATTAATTTGTAGTTTAGTGGTTACTGCAGGGCCTGATAAGATTAAGTAAGTGGTCATCTCCACTTAATTTCTTCCAGTTTGGATGAGTTGGTCAATCTAAAATGTTTAGTGGTCAACTCATCCAAAACTTTTAATAACAGTTTTTTACTAGTATTTTCAGTAAGTACCACTGGCATTTGAAGGGTTTTTCGCAACCAACATTTTTGTTGCATCATTTCTTCGTAAAACGAATATTGACAAGGCCTTTTCTAATTTATTCTCTCAAAGAATCTCTTATTATTTATTCGTTCGGCACTTACAATGGGTTTCAGTTTAGAATTTCCTTTCAATCGGAGCGGGGTCCGTAATTCTTGGGAAGTTTTATGGGATGTTCGTCAGTTCGCGGCTAAATTGAACTTGCTTCTTAAATGCTCCCTAACAAGCTCTGGGCTTTGCCACAGTTGAAGATATTTCGTTGGATCACGCTAGTATACGATATAATAAGTGTACCTACTAAGGTACAAATGCATGAATAAATAGTTATAATCTGGGGTAATGCAGCCAGTGTCTTGGGCATGCTTCCGACTGGTATTGATATGGATCAGTTGAGCTACCTGTAGATTGTTTCCAACAGTTTGCAGATAGTCAATTGTTTCTGTTGTAAATACTAGTTTTAATTAAAATTTATTATTTGATTGTAATTTTCTTTTTATTAAGGTATGAAAAAAATAGTTGTTTAGGTTTGAATTTGGAAGTCCTAACCAAAGAGGAGTTAATTTGAGATCAAATTCATAATAACAATTCCTAAGCCAATTTCATATGTAACTAATATTATGGTAAATACGTAAAAAAAAAATACTTTTTTAATTTGGCGTGTTTTAAAAAACGATAAATTTCTAAATAGTGTAAATGGTTTTGAAAGGAACACTTCGATAGCGCGATAAAATTTTTCAAGTGGCGACATCTTGTTAAAATTCGAATCTAATTTAGTTTCATGAGATGAGTGATGGATGACACACGGATGAAACTATAAATGAAAAGACCTCTTGTTTTCGCCCGTTGCCATGAAAACCATTTTTTATGAAAATTATCATGTGATGATGTTTTAGATACGTTTTACGGCGCTTAAGTAGGTAGGTAGCTTATTGTAACACACAAACACTGAAAATAGTACAGAAATAAAGGCTTTTTAATTACAAAAGACCTTATCGCTATGAGCGATCTCTTCCAGGCAACCTTGAAACTACGATGTTAGAAAAGGTAACTTATAAATAAATAAATAATGCTGGACAATTCACACAGCCATTATTTAGCCCCAAGCTAAGCAGAGCTTGTGTTATGGTTACTAGATAACTGATATACATAATACAATACATTGCATAGATATGTAGATATTTTTTATTATACATAGAAAACGACCAAAACAACCTGAACAAATGTCTGCAGATCGTACACACATTTATCTCGAGACGGCAATCGAACCCGCAACCTCCTGCGTCGCAGGCAGACCTTCGCCCACCTTGCCACAGAGGTCGTCATACGTAAACCAGCTATTTAATTTGAACTGTGTCTTCACGAGCCATTTAACAGGGGATTAGTTCCCGGCTCCCAGAAATAAAAAGAGGTGTAATAGGTGCAAGATTAAGGTGAGTTTGCTAACTACCCTAACTGAGTCGGGCTATTTGCGGGCTTACCGTCTCACATACATACCTTTCCTTAAATAGTAGCTAAGCTACTCGCATTATTAACTACTGTTAAAGGGAGTTCGTATTAGGTTGATCGAAGTTTGGTGTAGATAAAATCTTGAGATTTTCCTTACTTCCCTAAAGCTAAAAAAAACTTTAATTAACATTACGAAGTTTCTTTCTGAATGTCTTAACATAAAACACGGATACTACCTAAGGTAATTACAACTTATCTATACTTGAGAACCCTAGTATCTAGGTTGACGATGACGATTCAATGGAGCCTTACACACCTATGCCACCGAGACGACTGAACTTTTAAAAGAAAAAGTTTCTCATTTTTGACGCTCCGTTTTGCGTCTCGCATCCCGCGTATTTTATTTAGATTCCTGTCTCTAACCTCAGCTAAATGATAACTGATTGTCTATAGCTAACACGTAACTACTGCACATATTTGAGCCCTACCAAGAATAGTAAGCGAAAATTCGATGGTACACACTTTTCTCTCAACCTAGGCCTTCTTACATCCATTTCTCAAACTCACAATCTTGAGATTGAAAGGCAAGTTTCCACCTCACCACTACGCCAACCCCACTCACAATTGTAGCATTACATTGTACCAAAACTATGACAGGCATCACAATTGAGTGAATTCCGAGCGGACAAATTCCTGTAAATCTGGGGCGAGCCGGCGACGACCTCAATCCGAGGGATGGTTGGATGCTTGACATCCCGCTTGCTGCTTTATGAATCTACTGTAATGTAATGAGGAGTTCTAGGTCTGTTCTGTAAGCTTCAGATGTCGAATGTCGAAACGCAGAAAAAAGATGTTTACGAAATCAATGCATTGCCATTTACAGATTTTCGAATGTAGAGACGCAGAAATAAGATTTTTACAAAATCAATGCATTGCAACAACCAATTACAGATTTTTTGGTTTCGAATTCCAATAACGGACTTAAAGAAATTAAACAAGTACAAAAAAAATCGATTTCCGCAGTATTTGAACCTTCGCCCCACCGGTACGGGTGTGCTACCAACTAAGCAAGGATATCTTAGTCGGTTTCGTCGAAAATCTTTGGGACCTCTTACGGCTTTAGCGCCGTAGTCTTGCCCAGAGTGCGACGGCTTACGCACCATAATACAAAATTAAACCTTAGAACGGACTTAAATTTGATATTTTTTTAAATTTCGGAATTCATCGTCGTACCTACTATGGCGTTCATTTGTGCATTTTTGATTGTGCTAGTTTTCTTTCTCATGTAACATTCAACACTTTTATTGCCAACGAATTCTTGATCTTGGACGACTTGCACGTAATGCATAGATGATTACATCAATGATGTTAATGATTGGCCGGATGTCGCCCAGTTCCGCACCGAGAAAATAATGTTAAGCTTAGGTAGCGAAAGCAGTGAATGCGTTGAAGCTGCGTATAAAGAGTTATGATATGTTTTATTGGCTTCAGAATGGTTTATTTCGGTTATATCTGGTTTCTTTTTACGAAATGTCTTATCACCACTATAACAAACGTGTAAAATTCAGTAGTAAATGCTTTAAAAAATGCACTATACAGATAACCTGTTTAGTGAAGATGAATGTTCGTACAGGACTCTACAGTTGTACAGGAAATTTCACTCACAATAACTAGCAGGTTTTAGAAACCAAACTATCTACTTATTTTCTAGGATCTCCTCTGTTTGTAGTCTGATATTTTTAGCTTTAGGCGACATGTCTGTACAAAATCTGAAACATGACGAGATGTCAATATTTTGAAATGGTTAAAGGGTATAAATAGTGTATATATACAGATGCTTAGAGTAATAAGACACAGGGTGTTTGGTGGAGGGTTAGACAAACTCGGTGGGTGTGTAGGTGGACCTATTTGTGAAATACAAATTGAAGGAAAAACCCTAACTGTTTACAATTTTGTCTTAACCCTGCCGTCTATTGAAATGACTTATGTTTTGATTCGTAGGTTATTAATCCTTCAGTTAGTTTTTTCATAAGTAGTGTGTAGTTTTCTTGTAAATAAGCAAAAACTCCATTTTTGCACTTGCGCCGTTCTAAAAATGCATGCTCTGACCCGCTCCTAAAAAACGCAAACTCCTATGCCTACCCTTTTCACAAAATGGCGCACATTGTGCTCTCTTAATTTTAGACTGTTTGTGAAATGCTAATGGGACCATGTCAGGATCATTTCTTATTATAAAAGTAAAAGAACCATGAAAATATGTCTACAGTTGAGGCAGACAACTCAAACTCAATACCTGTTCTTCTTTAGGCTTACAAAAAAAGTACTAACACTACTTCAACCTCAACAGCTTAAAATGGTCCACTGCTGGACGCAGCCTCCCCCTGATATTTTTATCCCATAATCAACACGCTGAACATTCAGGTTGGGAATCGCAGTTCGGTGGTAGATCTGTTCTGTAAGAGGCGCTGCTGCCCGCCCGGCGCCCCCCGGTGTATGTCCCTTAGTCGCCTCTTACGACACCCACTGGAAAAGTTGGGTCGGTGCAAATTCGAAGCCGGCACCACACGGCTCTTTGAAAACGTTTCAGGCAAGTAACCTGTTTTTTGAACCTTATTGATTGTAAGTATAAACTAAATTATGAAATCTAGCATACAATACATATGAATGCTTGAAGGCTGATTCAGTGAGACCAAAGCACGTTGCCTGTCAGCTCATGCAAAAGCGAATGGCATGGATGGGTAAACATCTTATACGAAGTCAGCAATTATTTTGAACTAGCAGTGCCTAGCTGTTTCACCCGTGTAGTTGCCGTTCCCTTGGAAATTCCGGGATAAAATAGCCTATGTGCTATTCCAGACTATAATCTATCTATGTGCCAATTTTCAGCCAGATCCGTTCAGTAGTTTTTACGTGAAAGAGTAACAAACATCCATCTATACTTACAAACTTTCGCGTTTATAATAGAAGGATATAAAGAATGGTATAATAGTAAGATAGGTAGGTACGTAAAGTACATAGCAAAAATCACAAAAATAATTGTTAAATTAGTGGAAGACACGCAAATATTTTATTGACAGAAACAAGCAACATTTAGACATGTGTATGTTATTGTCTTTGCTGACAGAGTACTCATCTTATATTTACCTACCTACTTGATACAAACCGCAAACGCAGAAATTCTCTTTGCCTAATAATTGTGTGTGATCTATAGGAACCACAACCTTTGTGTAGAACAGACTGAGATATGAGAATATCATGAGATTTATCCATACCAGGCTAAATAAAAGTACTTACCTTTAAAACTTGAACAAAATAAATAATGCTGGACAATCCATACATCATCTAGCCCCAAGATAAGCAGAGCTTGTATTATGGGTACTATAGATGATGGATATACTTAATATAGGACACAATTTAATAAAATACCCAGAACACCCGAAACAAATATTTGCAGATCGTACAAACATTACTTCTAAGGCGGGAATCGAATCCGCAACCTCCTGCGTCGTCGCAAGCGGACCGGCAGTCAAAGTATTAAAATAAGTTTTAATAGCACTCAATCATCGATAAATGTACTAGACATACCAACAAAGTACAAATAAGTTCACCCTAACTAAGTGAATAAGCACGACAAAAACGTACGAAAGAGCCCTACCTGGAAAAAGAAAATGGAAAATTCAGATTCGTTTTCGAGCAAAACTAACCCCTAACTCGATTGCATAAGAATAACGTTTGTACAAAAACCTCGATTTCATTTTTGGGAGTACAAACCCTGATTTTATCTGCGTCGTGCGAGCCTCGTGTATGCTACGCCTTCAGATAACATAGTAAAAGTAAGAAATGATAGATATTCAGTTTCAGAGTGTACGTATAATTTTGCATTAATTCAGTAACTGTGTACCTTTTTATTCTTATAAAATTTATATCGCCAATTGTTTTTCAAGACTTGAAACTCTAATTTCCAAAATTGAATACCGACCCGTTCGTAACACTGGCGTAAAGGAATGGAAGAGGTAACAAATATCCATCAAAACTTGTAGTTCTAATGTATTCGTTTTCGTCCGCGGTTTTGCACGCGTTTTTTACAATAAAATATGTAGTGTCATAAATTTTATTCTAGGTTCAGAACGATATCTGCAAAATTTCATCTGTGGTGGTCGTGGTGTGAAGAAGCTGTTGAAGATCTTATACTATACACCAAATCAAAGTTCAAACATGCAGATTCTATTTTTGAAAAAAATGAGTTTAAATTAACAGATATTTATTTCAAGGTATATCAAATAAAATTAAATTATCCTAAAAGTGTATATGAATACAATATCAAAAGCGAAGATGTTATTTCTTATGGCGTCTTAATATGACAGAAGTATTTCTAAATAAACAAATAAATAATGCTGGACAATTCACACAGCATTATCTAGCCTCAAGCTAAGCAGAGCTTGTGTTATGGGTACTAGATAACTGATGATGATGATGTCTCCCAGCCGATTTTGACTACGGTGACTGCATTACTGGGCAGTTATTTTAACTCCATATTTAACAGATAACTGATATACATAATATAGTACAATAAATAGATAGATATTTTTACTATACATAGAAAACGACCAGAACACCCTGAACAAATGTATGCAGATCGTACAAAAATATGTCCCGAGGCGAGAATCGAACCCGCAACCTCCTGCGTCGCAGGCAGACATTCGCCCACCGCGCCACAGAGGTCATCAAAAGAGTTACTGTTACACTTTACCATAACATTCTCGTAAACCTTGCCCCACTTTTGCCTATCTTAATCCATATAACACCTGCTCAAATGAACTTTACTTCCGAGAGCAAGCAAATTGACTAAGAGCTTTAGCTTCGTAAATTAATTTCTAGGCAAAACTCTCTCTCGATGTTGGAATTTCAATTAAATGATCGTGTTTCTACTGTTTGGCATAAGACACGATATTCTCGTTCCCTTAGATCCTGCTAGCGGTTTTAATATGCGTTCTATGGGGTAAAAATCAAACATGGAATAAAACAATTACAACTCAAGATAAGCCTTTATTAAGAAATAAAATTAGAATCAAATAATAGCATTAAATTAAAACCAGTATTTACAATCGAAACAATTGAGCTAACTGCAGACTGTTGCAAACAATCTACAGGTAGCTGAACTCATCATCAGCCTATGCCAGTCCACTGATGGACATAGGGCCCCCCTAATGAGCGCCATAGCGCCCTGTCTTCAGCTTGCCGCATCCAGCATCTGCCAGCTGTCTTTCGCAAATCGTCATACCTCGTAGTCGCGGTCTCCACTCAAGAACACGTTTACCCCAGCGGTTGTCGGTTCTTCTCGATGTACGGCCAGCCCACTGCGACTTCAGCTTGCTAATCCTTTAAGCTATGTCGATAACCTTGGTTCTCTGTCGGATGTGTTCGTTGCGAATCCTATCCTTCAGAAAAACTCCGAGCATAGGTCTCTCCATAGCTCGCTGGGCGACTTTAAACTGGTGGACCAGCCCTTCCGAGAGCTTATTACAACTTGTATGCACTTATATCTTATATTATTATTTTCTAAAAATTTTGGCCGTCACCAGAAGACAGACTGTCCAGATTGCTGGCAGCATTGTCACGTTGAATGGCAACTCTAATTTGTTTAGCGATATAAAAGCCCGCATTCCAATCACCTGTGGACTCCATAAGGAGTTTTGTAAGATCTTTGTTTTTTGCTTGTGCACGAGGACCCCCTAATATAGGTAGGTTCTTGGGGTCCTGGTGTTGTCCCTGAAACTCTAGAGGGTTTCCATCCCAAACGGCTCAAATGGGTAACCTCGGTCGGTCAAGATTAACATGGAATATAATAAAATATAACCTTGAAACATTATAGAAAAAAAATGTTGTGAAAAAAGTTGCTGGCAAAAACTAGCCCTCAATTCTTAGAAAACTCTTATGTATTTTTTTGTCTCAAATGAGGCTTTTGATTCCATTGGAAAATAAATTCCGAATAGCCAACAAAGAAATAAAAATCGTTCTACTTAGCGCAGTTGCGAAAAACTAATCAGTTCCCGCGCATAAACGGCCAGGTTAAAGTTTTTCCTAGTTGTTAACACAAAGGGAAACTACCGGTAGTAAACTTGATGGTCGCTTAGCTAATAAGCACAACCTAACCAAGCTTTAATAACTTTATTTTAACCAAGCTTTTATGCTTTAACCTCAACAAGCTTTAATTGTTCACTGCTGGACGCAGGCCTCCCCTGATAATCACCTTATTGGCTTTTATCTCGTAGGGGGTAATGCCCATAATTCAAACTATACTTTTTATTTCTATACATAGAAAACGATTTTTGTGAAAAGGACACATATAGAATTTCGCGTTCATAAGAGCGAGACAGGGCATAGCAACGCACAACGCAAGCCTAAAAATCAAGTTTTAGGTTATTATCTATTAATTAGGACTTTATTTGAAAAAACCGAATCATATGAAATGTATGTACTTAGTTCTATTACCATGCTTATTCTCAAGATTTTAACTTCTGAATTTAAAGAAAGATTAAAGTTTTAATACAAATTTAGAGGTAACTTTGCGATATTTTTATATCGGTAAAATTTTATGGAATCGTGCTTTCGAAACATATGATCGATAGAGTAAGTCCTGAACTGTATGTAAAAATTTCAAAGTTAAATTATTTTAGTCTTTTGGAAGATATTTAGGTCTGTCCGTCAGACCTAAATATCTTCCAAAAGACTGATTGATTTGAGGAGACACTATAATGCACGAAAATTTATTGTACGGCCGAAAAATTTACCTACACCTTGATAATCCGTGTCATGTCATGACTTCCAATTTTAATAGGTTTGACACGGATTTTCAAGGTGTACATTATCCGGCCGTACAATAAATTGGCGTGCATTATAGTGACCCGATTTGAGGTAGTAAAGACCCGCTGTGGATTGTTATAGGCTTTTGAGGTTGAGGTATGTTGAGAAAGCAATATACAACTTGGCTTGAGAATTTGATGCTCGAACTCCTTTGATACAAATTATCGGAGAATGATTTGCGGAGCGGAATTAAATCAGAGTCCACTGGATTTTCCCGCTTGCCGCTTGAAGTAAGCCAAAACGGATAAAACACACGGTCCGGAAGGGTGATATTTGAGAATTGCAAGGCATCGTATACATTTTGAGGGAAAAGTATTTGTACAGAAAAACTTAAAAAATGCGAAGGAACTTGCAGTTGATTTTTAGTTTTTTTTTTATAATATCAAACACAAGCAAAAAAAGATGACAAATAATGTTATTGCTTGTGATAGTATTATTGCTTGTCAAACAATTTATTTATCATATTTTTGATCAAAATGTATCACATACACTTTTAAATTATTCTACTTAGGTTATTACTATTAATTTTTTTTCATTTTTATTAAAAGTTGTACCTATATATACATTTATATACTTCAAGGAGGAGGTTCTACATTCAGTTGTATTTTTTTAATGTATGTTCAATTTCCATCGAGTTAAAAAAAATTAAAGAGAAGAGAATGGTCCCAAATTGGAGTCATAAAAATTGTATTCCTTATTTATCCACCCAAGCTTAATAACATCAAAACATTTAATTGTCCAACTTCATAAAAAAGAGTAGGTTCTGTGCTCGGCTGTATGTATGTTTTTACTATGTATGTTCATCGATTTCTCCGTCGTAGACTGATGTTGAAAGTTATTTCGCTGTTGTACGGCGAACGATCCCGTTATGGTCATTTAAAATAATAGATAGATAAATAGATAGAAAATGCTTTATTGCACACATAATAGACATAAAAACAAAAATAAAAGAAATAACAAAACAAATATGTAATGGCGGTCTTATCGCTCAAGAGCGATCTCTACCAGACAACCGTGGATGGATAGGATTGTTGGATTGAACGGGGATCTGTGTGCATAAATAAGAAGCAAATTACAAAATTCTAAATTGACTAACAATAATATTTTATGAAATATTAGTACATAATAAACTACCAACTCAAATAATAATAATATTCCCAAAAAAAATATTAATTATATAGGTATTATTCCCGAGGAATACGTTTTTTTCTCTTTATTCAAATAATTATGCTTTATTTTCTGATTCAGAGCCACTATAAGCGGCGTAAGGGGAGGGGGGTGAGTGGCGACCGCTCAAAAGGGCTTTATCGCTAAGAGCGATAAAGCCGTGTATTACCCATACAGGTACCTATTAGATGAATGATACAACGTAATCAGTATTAGTATTTCCCTGTCCTGTGCATCCGTTGTATTTGGTGAGAAATATGAGTCATTGTATTGTATTGCGCCTTTTTTGTTGTTACAGTAAGCCTATTATGTCCCACTGTTGGGCAAAGGCCTCCCCTTGATCTCCTCCATGCATCTCGGTTCTGAGCCAGGACCCACGTTCTATCGAAGGTGTTTATTTCGTCGCGTCATCATTTCCTCCAGCCCGGCTATATCTGCCACATGCCCGAAGACCTGTGGGCTAAGATCACCACTCAGTGGAGTCCCAACAGCGTAAGGCGTCGCGGTAGATCCTCTTCGACATACACAGGTCTTCGGGCATGTGGCAGATATAGCCAGCCCAGCTATTGTAAATAGCAAAAAGAAAATTTAACTCATTCAGTGTCATAGCTTGCTTGTCTTTCGTCACCATTTTCATGAGAGATTGCGGCTCACTACACTCGCTGATAGTTATTTTATATTTGTTTCTTCGCAGCCGCCGCAAACTCACCAAACTTAAAATTTACCGAGGCTCGCTCCGCTCGTCGTTATTTATGTGCATAGCTTTTTAACGCTACGCCGCCACTATTCAGAGCATTACATTACACCATATATACTAGAAAAAATTAACGTATTCCGATCTTAATAATGTCCTCCTAGGCGACTCTCGGCGACGGCGGCGGCCAGTTACAACAAAGACTAGCCAGTGCATGTGACAGTGCTCAAGTGTGCCATACACTAACAGAGGTCCCGGATAATCAGATATGCATTTAGCCCGTGTGTCTTTTACTAAGAAGTAGGTCCATTCAGCAGCAGCTGGGACACGAAACCCGAAAGGTTCATGAATTATTAAATGGGTAATCGTCCACCGTCAGATATTTAAATTATTTTGGAGCACTTGCTTGCGCATAATTAAGAATCGTATCTGGACAACTTTTACTCTTAGGCCTAGTAATTAGGTATTTGTTAATATAATCCATTTAAGAAAAAACATCACCCATGATAAGTAATAAGTAAGAGTATAAGAGAGTAGCTACCATCTCTCTCCATTCCATTTACTTTATTTTTGTAAATTATTATGTTTCTATTTTTAAGTACCCTTGTCTTTTTGTAAGGACACAACATTTTATTTTACGTGGGAGAAGCCACTGACTCCTGAAACACAGTTTATACTAGTTCGGGAGTCTATGGATTCATTAACATTAATGTATGTTTATTTGTGTCAAATAAATGATTTATGATTTATGATATTCCGCAGGATTCAGCCTGTGTAGAACCTTTCAAATGTTCTGCTTGAGTGGTTATGAGGTTACTTTGGGACATTTTGTGGGTGGTACAGGCAGACAAAGGTATATTTAAGGTTCTGACTGAAAACCAGTGTCGTTATCGTCCTTGGTCGCTGCTAATAACCAACATAGTACACTATGTATCGACGACTATCTATCGACGACCTCAGTGGCGCAGCGGGCGAGAGTCTGCCTGCGACGCAAGAGGTTGCGGGTTCGATCCCCGCCTCGGAACAAATTTGTGTACGATCTGCAGAAAATTCCGTTGGTCTGGGTGTTTTCTATTTATAATAAAAAATATCTGTCTATGTAATGTATAATATTACGTATATCAGTTATCTAGTACCCATAACACAAGCTCTCTTACCCCTTGGGGCTAGATAATGCTGTGTGAATTATCCAGCATTATTATTATTATGTTGGTGATTAGCCGGGCACATAGGGAAAGATCAATTTTTTTTACTTCCTTAGGACATAGAGTGCAAATAAAAATTGGTCTTATTTTATTTGATTATATATTTAAAGTTTTGATCCCAAAGGTTTATGTTATTTACTATCCCATGCCTATACCTAATAATAACCTATATTTTTTGTATTTCCCTTTTTTGTACAACATATTATTGTGTGTGAATAAATGTCTTTATTCTTTATTTCCACGTAGCCTTTTTCGGCTACAGTGACTTAAACTTTGGACTCAATATTTATGTTGTTTAGAGACTCATGGACATTTAACCCTTAAATGACTGACGTACCCAATTTTGGCCGTGAACGTGCGATCGTGGGTAGCGCGCGTCAGGGTTCACATAATTTTAATGTAATGTTGGATGGCGGTCTTATTTTTACCCTGTCTCGTTTAAGATCTAGTTCTCGCCTTTTTTCCCTTTTCGAAAGCGTATACTTTCTCCTGCACATATCGTTTCTGGGACTACGAACGAGAGGGTTCTGACTTCTGAGGTACAGACAACGTTGTAGCGGTTCTTAGTCTGTTACTCATTTCATGTTTATACGTACATTCCGCTATGTTCTTACATTCCATGAGTGGAAATCCTTTTCTACATTGTGGGTTTTAAGAATTTTTATTAAAAACAGCTGAATTAAATTAAACTACAGTCAAAGTAATGGTACTATTATTAGACATTCATCATCATCATCATCATCATCAGCCTACACCAGTCCACTGCTGGACATAGCTGAAGACAGGGCGCTATGGCGCTCATGACGACCGATGTGACGCGGTGGGCGAAGGTCTGCCTGCGACGCAGAAGGTTGCGGGTTCGATTCCCGCCTCGGGACAAATGTGGGTACGATCTGCAGACATTTGTTCAGGGTGTTCTGGTCGTTTTCTATATATAATAAAAAATATCTATCTATGTATTCTATTATATTATGTATATCAGTTATTTAGTACCCATAACACAAGTTATGCTTAGCTTGGGGCTAGATGATGTGTGAATTGTCCATCATTATTTATTATTATTATTTATTTATTATTATTATTAGGGGAGGCCTATTTGACATTAGGTATTGAAACGTTTAATCGAGAAAATTGTCGTTTTCTATCTGGTTAGGTTAGGTTAGGACAATGGACATAATCCTTTGCTAATTATGTGAAAAAGATATTTATTTAAGGTTTACTTCACGCCTTATCGTATCATCAATATGTTTAATATGTTTTAGTTTCTTTTTCGATAAAAACTATTCAACATTTTTATTTTTATTTTTGCTATCTGAACTTTGTGTCAAGAAAAAGTTGATTGAGCCATATAAGAATTTTGTACTACCTGTAATTAGGCTCTGATGCGAAATGTTTCTTTCTAATCTATACGACAGATTATGTCATTACATTACCAACGCTTTTCTACGAGCTAGCATAATAAAGTAGTTACTAAGTTCCTATGGCTAGATCTACCTACCTGCCAACCAACTTCTGGGTTCCTCTATATACAAGATCTCGTGGGAAATTTACATCTAGGTAAACCTCATTTCCTGCATTATTTTAACCCTGGTAAGATTATGCTATTAGTAAAAAAAAACGTTGGTAGCACATTACAGAACATTACATTATAGAAATACTAATAAGTTACATTATACAAATACTAATAAGTAATAAGAATAATAATGCTGGACAATTCACACAGCATTATCTAGCCTGAAGTTAGTAGAGCTTGTGTTATTGGTACTAGATAATAACTGATATACATAATACAATACATTACATAGATATTTATTTTTTATTATATGTACATAGAAAACGACCATAGCACCCGGAACAAATACCTGCAGATCGTATAAAAATTTGTCCCAAGGCGGGAATCGAACCCGCAACCTCCTGCGTCGCAGGCGGACCTTCGCCCACCGCGCCACAGAGGTCGTATACTAATTTATGGGCACTTTAGCATACAAAATTACTAACAAATTATGGATCATTGTAGTCCGAAATAAAAGAATTTTATTATTTATTATGAGTAAAGAGACTGAACACAACGTTCCAATTGTAAAAACTTCATTCAGGTCCTGAATAGAAATCTCATACTAAATCAAAAACATTTCGTTCATTCCTTTCAGTCTGCAATTCAATACCAAGCTGCACTAAGCACTGAAAACTGTGAAAAGAAACCAGATGAACTACAAATCGCTCGGCTAAATGAAAACTGACCAATTCAGAGCGTGGCTGGCATTGGGATTGATTCACATCATTCAATGGAAGGATTGAATGCTGTCCGTGGCTGGTGCAGTCAGATAGGTGAACGAGGGTGCTTAATAACCATCAGTCAACATAGCCGACCTATCTACTACAGCGGGACTAAATTTCGTTTAAAAGTTTTGACTAGACATGAACACTGCATTTAATTTTCGGTATTGTTTGGTTTGGAATTGGAACGCATTTTTTCATCGGCTGTTTTATTTCCCGCTCGCATTTTTCCTCAATCGTGTTTTGTCACGTGTAGGTACTTTTTTAAACGTGCAGGATTGCAAGTAGTTTTTGTCATATAACATAGGGATCTTCTCTTCGTATATTTACTTCGCTTTTACGTAAATAGGATCACGCAACTTGTGCTCAAATTAAATTGAGAGGTAAAGATCAAACAAACAAGAAAGAAACAAAAATACAACGAAACCCCTATTATGCTTTCGTTTATGGGTGATAATGGGTATCTTATCTATGTATAAATATCCTTGAAATATATTTATTTATTAGAAAGGAACGCCAACAGCGTATACATAAAGCATTCTCAAAGATAGGTATTAGGCTTATTATGACAGGTTCTAATATATACGCTAATAACAGGCGGACACAACATTGTTCATAAAATGTTATAAGTAACTAAATAAACTATTTATTGACATATTATATACTATACTTACTATAATAAAATATAAGTATCAAATACAATATATTTAATTCTTAGCTCAAAACTATAACATTAATTTAAACATATAAACAATTGAATGGAGAAGATCTATTTATTTTAAATCTTTAATTGAGCAAGTAAACAAGAATTCCATTGTTTGCGCAACAAAATGGATAGTAAAGATATTCCCAACAACATGAAATCACAGCTCGGCACCGCTGGGAAATAACGGCTTTAATTAAAATGAAATTATCACGTCTTCCATTTACTGTTCCACTCGAAGCATTTGCTGGTGGATAATAAATAAATAATACAGCACGCTTTTAATATTTATACAGCTACCAATAGCTATACAACACTATATAGCACTCTGAGCTTATAGAAGGAACAAACTCATAGGACGATAAGAATTGAAAAATTAGTGATTTTTAGTGTATTTTTTTTTTCATGAATAGATTCATTACATTACACATCGTTGGAAATATAACTGTGAGCGTGTGTGTATGCGTGTAGTTGTAACACAGGACGGTTTTTGAGTAGGCACTGGGAGAACGTACCTAATCTCCCTATTTTTACTTTACCTACCTAAGATATTTCCCCGTTTTTTTCCTAATTATTAATCCACCCCTGTATAAGAGCAGCAACACAAAAACAAAATCAAATCGGTCAAGTCTTAAAGTTTATGCGATTCTAACGAACAGTAATTAATTTTTATACAGTGAGATAATACTTCTTTGCATAAGCGATTAAATCGCTTATGAAATTTCTTCTTAGAAATTTTCTAAGAAAAGCTTTTGATTACTTCTCATCGCTGGAGCACAGCGCCATCTGTGCAAAAAGCTTCGAAGTAAATCAAATGGTGCAGAATACAGAAAGCACATAGCAATGTCAAAGCGTTTAAAGCTCTAAAAAGCTACCTCGCTTGTGCGCTTTGTAACAGCCAACAGAGATGGCGCGCTAGTGAAACTTTAAATAATATGTGCGCAAAATTCTTTTCTGTTTCTAATTAGTCACCTATATACCCCATCACCTCTATACACTTTCTTATTTGTTGTTTGGTACATGCACGACTATGAAGTCCCGTAATTGATGACGGGTGAGTAAATTAAGACTGAATGACAAATGAAGTTTTTCATAGACATAGATACTTTTGACACTAGATGCAAACGGTCATCTCTGTTCGCTTTGTTATGTTTTATTTTTATTCATTTTCATTTTATTTGTTTGAAGAGAATCAATGTACCTACCGGTACCAAGGTCGGTCATACGTACTTACCTTATTTTTTACCAACTTCGACAAAAAATATTTTTTCGTTTGTTTATGTTCACAGATTTCTCCGTCAAATGTGGCCCGATTTTGATAAACCTTTCATTTTATTTTAAACAGACCGTTCTCTCGAGTTATTCCTGACTCGTCCCACTGGATTCGGCCCAAAGTGAGACGAGTCAAGAAACTAAAATTAGAATAGAATAGAATAGAATTTCTATTCTTTTATCATCATTAGAATAGA
Source organism: Eupithecia vulgata (assembly GCA_946478455.1). Lineage (NCBI taxonomy): Eukaryota > Metazoa > Arthropoda > Insecta > Lepidoptera > Geometridae > Eupithecia > Eupithecia vulgata. The sequence goes on along the minus strand of OX297873.1, from coordinate 9,033,368 downwards.
ATAGAATAGAATTTCTATTCTATTCTAATTTTAGTTAAAATAAGAGTATTAGTTAAAATTAGAATAGAATATTTCTATTCTAATTTTAGTTTCTTGACTAAAAAAACTTCATGGCTAAATTCACAAACACCAATTTATTCTATCACTAATACTAGGGTAGGTACTAAACCTGACAAGCATTTTGCCGCCTCCACGGCCTTCCAGCCAAGTGTCAGGACATGTCAAATTATCTGAGCTTGTTGTTAATGTGCCTCGGGTCTTATCTTGTTAAACGTGCGAATAATCGCCCACATCTGACAGGATCTCTTTGATTATGCTTATGAAAGGCATTGCCTGTAAAAGGAGATCATGCATACAATTCTTTCAAAAAAATAAAAGCTATTTAGCTCTGCTTTTGTATGAAATTGTGCGTCATTTTGCAGGGAATATAAGTTTATGATGGGCTTGACGTGAAAGCGCGGTCTGGGGCAGCTGTAGGTTGAATAAATCTAAAAACAAGTTGCTTTGTTTGATAGACAGGTGCATAGACGACTTCTGTGGTGCGGTGGGCGAAGGTCCGCCTGGACCCAGGAGGTCTCGGGTTCGATTCCCGCCTAAGGACAAATGTTTTTGCAATCTGCAGATTTCTTCCGGAAGTTCTGGTAATTTTCTATGTATAATAAAAAAAAGTATTTATGTATTGTATTATGTATCAATTACTGTTAATTATCTAGTAGGTAGTAGGTCTGCTCAGTCATAGTACTCAACATAGTATCTCTTTTCATAATAGGTACCTACATTATTTTTAAGTATATTAATGATTAAATAGGTATAGAATAAGGCAATTACGTTTTTTCTATTAGGACATTTGATTCTTGCTGTAGAGATCATAGTTTAAAGAAAAATGGATTTATATAAGAACAGAAAGAAATGTTTATAATCACGGAAGCACAAAGGGCAGCCTATTGCTATAATGTAATCTCTCAATTTTTTTACCTTTGGATGAACTGAACATAAGAGAACATTTTAGTCAACAATTATTGTATTCATTGGATGACGAATTTTTAAATGACAATTGTAAACTATAGAGCATAGTTTAGAATTGTCATTTAAAAATTCGTCAACGTAATAACATTTACAAATACCTAAGGTATTCTTTAAGTTTACTACGGAAGAACGATTCTTTTGTAAGATCTTTTATTACAGCAAACCGTTTTAACCTCTGTAGTGCTTTATGCTCTGCTATAAATTATACATCCACAAATCCTTGTCACATAATGCTTTGCGATCGCATAAAATATTGGTTCAGCATGTTTTATAAGCCAAATTACGTATTGTAGCATTCACGTCTTTATGCGTGAGAGTTGATTTAAACCTCTCAAGTTATAACAGGATTTACTGAAGCAAGCTGGAGTTTGAAGTTAATTTCTTCAATTTCAATAATGTAAGCAATGTAGGACGATACAATGTCATTATTGTTTATTCTTGGCTAGAGAACGATGCTAGAGAACAATCCCCAAATATATGACCATAAAAAAATACAATCAATTAATAGAAAAAAATTACCTAGTATTTACAATTAAAAAAATTGAGCAAATACTCACCAGCTCTCGGGTCACGCGTCGCTTAAACCAGATGCTCAGATAATTTTTAAAAACCCGCTGCGCTGGGACCCGCGATTTCCTTGAGAAATAAGAACAAACTTCCTGCATCATATCCCATTCGTTGTCTTATACATCATCACATTATTATAACGATAAATGTCTTAAAAAAACAACAACGCATAAAATTCATCATCATCATCAGCCTTCCACAGCTGAGCATAGGCCTAATGAGCGCCATTGAGCCCTATCTCCTTGCCGCATCCAGCATCTGCCAGCTTTCCATGTCTTTCGCAAATAGTCATCCCACCTGGTCGGAGGGCGTCTTACGCTACGCTTGCCGAGTCGCGGTCTCTACTCAAGAACACGTTTACCTAGCGGTTGTCTGTTCTTTTCGAAATATGCAAAAAAAAACAAAAAAAAATGAAATAATTGAAATTCAGAGGATAACATTGAATCTATTTGTATATGTTTCTGTTATCATTATCACTTTACAATTTCGAATGGCCATTTAGGACGTATAGTGACCATTTAAAGTTAAATTTCTACAAAGTCGGGCTTTTGGTTTTACTAATTTATTTATTCTTTTTGTGCATAATAATTTTAATACCCGATCCTTGCCAACATTTTAAACTTAAATTATATTATTCCCTGCAATATTCAACACGACGTTATTTATGATGCAAAAAATAAGCATCAAAATCTGTTGAATTATTCATTTTCATCATAATACGACACTGCGTCGACAAAGGATAAATAAAATTCAACTAAAAGACGCATTATGACATAAAAATAAGTGAATTATAGGTAAGTAGGTACAGTACCTACAGGGTGTTCTTGTAATTTTTTATTTTTATTTAGTACATTACCTTTCCCATTGCAATATCATTATAGAAATAAAAATAGGCAATAAAGTGAAAGAGACTCTACAAATGTATACTATGTTAAAATATACTCTTTAACATAGAATAACTTATGTACTTGTATCTTGTAGTTTTAAGCTTTATTCTGGAAAATAAACTTTTATTATTATATATTATTATAAATTTTCATTTTTACTACGTAAAACCAGTTTCATTTGCTAGTTATTTAACATATTTTAAAGAAATGTCGTCTAAAAAATACTTAACTTAATTAATTAAACACTTAAAGTATACTGATAATGTAAGTAACTTCGTTTGAAAAAAAAAATGAGTTCCGTTTCTATATTAAAATCATGGCGGATAATTTTGTACTGTATGCAGTTCATTTGTATGTAGGTTTTTAAACAATTTATATTATAAATTTCACCATGCCAGTCTTCCTAAATTGTTTTTATATTAAATTGATTGATGTATCAGACATTACAGTTAATGCATTTTATAAAATTACACACCGAAAGACCGTGTTCTATAAAAGCATATAATGGCATTTGTGTTGTATAATTCATGAAGAACAGATGATTTGAATTAAATTTAGGTACGTGTTGTTTAAAAATGTCATGGGAATTTCATATTTTTAGGTAAGTATTTATACCTGTATTATACCTATGGTTACAAAGAGTACCAATGTCGTTAGCTATTTGATTTCTTTCCGAACTTAGCTGACGCTCTATGGCGCGTTTCGTTTATTTAGTTGTCAATTAAATTTAGTAAACATTACATAATATACTTAAAAAAATAAGATTGAAAATCCTTGTGCAAGCGAGGGCATCTAGTAGAGCTTTAAATTTCAATTTTTTGTTGAAACTGTCGGTAACTTTGTTATTGGCAGTAAAATATTATAGCAGGAAATTATTTAATAATTTTGAGCAGGTTTCTTTGATGAGGGTGTTGACTAGGGATCCTACGCGAGGGTAGCATGGAATTAAGTTCCCACGAAGTAACAGGAGCAAAAAAGCTTTTAATCTGAATATCTCAGCCCATTAGTTATCGTTTCAAGTAAACATTCATCATGCTCTGACACATTTTGAATTTATTATGAGCTGCGAGTCCGACAAAAACTTTTAACTGACAAGCCGTCCAGTTTGCTTGGCGCCTGACAGAAGGGTATTTCTTGTGCTTACAGAATTTATGCAAATATCCAGAGAAAAATATAATTCAATGTCGAAGAATTTTTCTACCTGTTTATTGATAAATACAAATTTGTTTTTACCCAGATCGTTGCGACATATCTTCGACACTGGGGTCATCAGAGCAACTATCGCAGAATCATTGTCGATAAAAATTTTGCTTTGACAGCCTATTATTATTCTTAATTTAATTCTTCACCGGGCTTTTTGAACTTGAATTCATATTTTTTTCACTAAGCGCGAGCATGCAATTAAAACACAGGCTTTTGTTTTAGGTGGTTAGATACATTGATCTTACCTTGTTGTTTTCTGTTATTGTTATCAGATAAAGTGAAATTTTCATTAATAATATCTTTCTTTACCAAAATTTATCTTAGATTCTTTAATCGAGTATTAATAAAAGTAGTTTTACAAAGATTGAGCCCATGTTACGTTAAGTTGGAACTTTATTTATTTGTTTATCCGCAAAAAAAAAACATTTAGTTTCAAACAAATGTTTGTACGATCTTCAGATATTTGTTCAGGGTGTTCTGGTAATTTTCTATTATTTATGTATTGTTATATTATGTATATCAGTTATCTAGTAGACTAGTACCTATCCATAACACAAGCTCTGCTTAGCTTGGGGCTATAATGTTCTATTTATTTATTTATTTATTTTAGTTTTTCAGTTATACAAAAAAAAAGTTAATCGATAAGTATAGCAAGCACAAGCAGGGACCAAAAAAAGGTTGAACCAGATTGCTTGATAGCCAAATCGAACAATGTTTTATTATCGGACAGTCGAAACCATCCAATTAGGCAGATGACCACCGACGTTACATTCATTCGATTGTCCGAACAGTTGGACCGATAATTCTTCCCTTCAAGTATCAATCACGGTCACAGAATAACCTTAACATGAGGGTAGAAGGAAAGTTTTACTTTATATCTAGAAGGTACCTGTTTCTTTCTTTCGAACTTTGCCGAAATTCGTCATTATATAATCTTAGAAATCTTAGATGTCTTTCCACAATGAGGTAGGTACATAAGGCTTATGGAAGGGAGATATTCACCACCCGTCCGTCTTTTCCTTTCTATTCAGTGACGAATGAAAATTATAAAAAATACTAATAATTGGGTTCAAAATCATTTAATTACACTGTTCTTTAAATATTGTCGGGACAAGTAGGTATACAATTAATTTTTGGGAAATATTTTTTTACGGGACCATACAGAAATTATTCTCTACCTAAACCAAAACCAAAACAATCAATAAAATCTGTCTTCAATTGAAAAAAATAAACATACTTACATAATGTAGAACACATAAATTCCTCCTTTTTTAAAGTCGGTTATAGCTAAATAAATAAATAATGCTGGCTGGACAATTCACACAGCATTATCTAGCCCCAAGCTAAGCAGAGCTTGTGTTATGGGTACTAGATAACTGATATACACAATATAATACAATACATAGATAGATATTTATATTATATATGAGACATTTGTTCAGGGTGTTCTGGTCGTTTTCTATATAGAAAACGACCAGAACACCCTGAACAAATGTCTGCAGATCGCTAAACAAGCTAGCTAAACCTAACTTACCGTGACCAAGGTAGGTTACGACGACCATCGGCTGTACTTACTATAAGATCTAAATCCACCATGATTGAGCTTATTTTGCCATAAGCAGTATACAGCAGTGACACACAGCTGTCACAGTGGTCTTTGTGCGAGCCGCACTGGGTGGTACGCTAATATTTATTCAGACAACGCGGCACAATGGCAACGTATTTCAATGACGAGGAACGCGTGCTGGGTTTGTAGCCTGCAGCGACGCAAGCGCAGCCTGGACCTTCGCAAGATTGTAGGCTGGGGGGCTGTACCTAACTGAAACTCGAAAACAAATCCATTTAGAAGCTATGTGAAATTTCCCTACAACAAATTCTTAAAGCGTCAGCTTATCAGGGAAATACAATCAAATAATAAAAACAAATTAGAAGTAGTAATTTACAATTGAAACAATTAAGCTAACTGCAGACTGTTGCAAACAAACCACAGGTAGCTGAACTGATCCATAACAATACCTACTATTCGGAAGAGTCAACAAAACGCAGGCTGCCTTTCCCCGCTGCTGTATGGCTGGCATGGCAATGCTGATGCGCTGTGCCAGATACTCACCAGCAATCGGTTCACGCATCGATTCGAGCAAACGCTCAGAATTGTGACTTTTTGCTTTAAAGTGCGTAACTCGCACTGTGGCAATTTTCTTCAAAAATTAATGTCCCAATAAAATTCGGATCAGGATTCGCACCCGCGGCTCACCCGAGTGCGCTCTGAACAACGAAATCGATCACGTGCTTCATCAAAAATTTCAGATTTTTAAAAGCCTGGAAAGTTTTAAGTAATTAATTAATTGTATTTGTTAATCAGACCTTAGGGCGTAAACACCTAATATTTCTATGAGCTAGACTTTTTTAGAATGGACTTTTTTTTTCGAATGTAATATGCTGTTGACCGCAGATGGCCATGCAGCGTTACCGGACTTTGAGCCAGACCCTATCCAAACTATAACTGCGTATTTCTCCAGGTTGCTGTCCTAGCAATCAAATCTTCCTACTATTTTCATCGAGTCAATATTTTGGGAGTCTTTGGGTTTCTTTTGGAAATCAATAGGCATAACTATTGAAACCACCATTAAAAAATTTGCAAATAACAAATCCGCTATGAATCAATTAATATTAATGAATATTACGAGTACAAATCCATGAATGACGTTGACGACCTCAGTGGCTTAGCGGGCGAGAGTCTGCCTGCGACGCAAGAGGTTGCGGGTTCGATCCCCGCCTCGGAACAAATTTGTGTACGATCTGCAAAAATTTGTTCCGTTGGTCTGGGTGTTTTCTGTTTATAATAAAAAATATCTATCTATGTAATGTATAATATTACGTATATCAGTTATCTAGTACCGATAACACAAGCTCTGCTTACCTTGGGGCTAGATATTGCTGTGTGCATTGTCCAGCATTATTTATTTATTTATTTAATGAATCTCATTCAAAATACCAAACGAGTTCCACTTCTAGCCATCATTTCGCTCAGTATTATTCAATGGCAAAACCAGATAAAATTTTAATTTTAAAATCGGCCAGACCATTCCTAAGGAACATAATGTCCAGAGGCTCCCCGCATAAAGCGCGGTAGGTGGCGCGGACGCCAATAGAATCTGAAAAGACGATCGGCATAATTGGCGCGTATTATGTCAGTAAAGTTTTAATGCTGGACAACTCACAACGCATTATCTAGCCCCAAGCTAAGCAGAGCTTGTATTATGGGTAGATACTAGATAACTAGATATACATAATATAATACAATACATAGATAGATATTTTGTATTATATTATATAGAAAACGACCAGAACACCCTGAACAAATACCTGCAAACCGTACTAATATATGTAAATATTTGTCCCAAGGCGGGAATCACCCCACAACCTACACCCACCACATGCGTCTCAGGCGGACCTTCACTTCACCCACCGCGCCATAGCATTCGTCTGGGCCTCTTGGTTCTTAAATCAGTTACTTATATGTCCGTTAAAATAAAAGCAAACTGCAAAGAAAATATTAAAATAAAACTGCAACTAGCATCAATGTAATAATAGATATTTCAATTCAACAAATTAGCTAGGAAGATGGATATAACAACCATAAAAAATCAGCTCAACTGCCTATGACAATAGTAATAAATACTAACAACGTCGAAGCACCTAATGAATGCTAGCTATGTTTAGATGTCATACTTTACGAGTGAAATTTTTCTATCAGTTTTTTCTCCTGAGCCACATTTCTATAGAAAGCCGGAGCTTCTTGTGAAGGTTTCCTAGGAGTCCACACCAAAGTCGGCAGGCTGCCTACAAGATGACAAAACCTATCGGCTGCCTCTCGGGCTGTGTGGCTGACTTTGGTGTGTAGGCTTATTTAGAAAATCGGGCCCTAATTCTACTAAATAAACTTCATCACTGTAACATTAGTAACGTCTCAAAATGACATATTTTGGCATTTTACCTTTGATGGAAAAATCTACAGACTCAATCTGTAGATTTCAGACGTGTTTCAAAAGTGTCAAGGTTGAAACCATTCAAACAGCACCGCATGCACTATCTAGAGTTTATTTCATCTATGAACGATTTTGCGTTCATACTACTGTCATAGCAAAGTGATTGGTTGGCAGAATTTGGCCCCTGTATGTAGAATTATGTATCTTAGAAGATACATAATTCAAAGAATGATAATTCAGTTTTTATTTGAAAATTCATCGTTTCTTGATAAATGTGTTTGTTTACCACATATAAAAATCTGAACCAATCGGAATCACTTTAATTACACTAATGTCATCACATCTCACTAACTCACAACACTCGAAAGTTCGAATATTTTGATGGCGGATGTTTGTTACTACTTCACGCCAAAACTTACTGAACATATCGGGCTGAAATCCTTGAAACGGCCATAAAACGGCCATAAAAGGTTTTTGCTTTTTTTCGTATTTTTTTATTTTACTATATTATGTAGTTTCGTTGAGATGCTATCTTTTAGCATTTTTTTTTTGGATTTCCACTTAGAATAATCACCTGTTTTACGTGTAAATGCAGCTTCTTCTAAGGGCCGTATGACGGGTGCATATTAATGATGAACCCTTGGTTCTCTGCCCTAAGAGGACAAACTAACCTTTATTACAACGGAACTTATTCCGTTGTAATAAAGGTTAGTTTGTCCTCAAATTACAGGAATAGTTGTTCTGGTGCATCTTAATGCACCAGAACAACTATTCCTGTAATTTATGTAACTAGAAACCCGTTTACAAAGGTATTAGGACAAAAAGTGGAACCATCTTGGACAAGTTACGCAAGACAAGGATGGCGCAAAAAAGTTTTCGCTTTCATAGGAAGTTCATCCACCCTTACCTTCTGGGTTTGTCGCTACAAATAGACATCATAAATTTCTTTTTATAGTATGATTTTTTATGACTAGTCGTTTATCGTTTGCTTTAAATCAATCAAATTTTAAAATATCTTGGAGCAGTCCATTGAATCTCGACCCGGCTTCTACCACGACACGACTCTACCAATTTATATATAACTACAAAATTTTCATAACCTAGAAGGTAAGTAGTGTAAACTGTAAGAGCGATAGATAGGCCCGTTGTGGTAACGCGCGTTTTAACTACGTACCTACGGATGTAGTGGACTTGATTAACAAAACATAGAAACAAATTAGAACTAATATACTACTACAAGTGTAACTATTAAGCATACTGTTTCAAACAGCAGTAGTAGTAACAGGTAGCTCTACTGATCCACATCAATATCAGTCGGAAGCGTCCTCAAGACATAATAATAAATGTAATTATTCACTTCATTTATTTTAAATCTCGTAAAAAATACATTTTTAATAAAGAAAATAAATTATTATAAAACAATTCTACAGTAAAAAATACATCAATACGGTAGATTACCGGCCACGAAGCAGGCTCAAACAGCCGGTGATTCCTTTTTTTTGCAAAGAAAGGAACTTCCTGACGATACGCGCCGAATCTAGGAGTACCGCCTTTTGAATCTGACCCTTGATCCGACTTATTATTACTATTCATAAAAAATACATACACGAAAAATTAATAGTACCTACCTATTATGTTTTTAGGCGATGTGGTCGCTGAGCGACAAAATCCCTTAGTCTCTTGATAAATTATGTTTTATGCAATATACTTCTCACTCTGGTTTAAGATCTGTTACCCCGAATAAATAAAATAAAATAAAGATCTTTATTCTCGTTTGAATTTTGCGTCAGCACTGTCGCCGTCAGTCACCTGAGTCGTACCGTGCATTCTGCATCAGCCGCTGCCGAAGTTGCCTGCTCAAAAAAAAGGCTAAAGTACGCCGCCTTGGAGCAGCTTTACCATTTTGTTCCTGTAGCAGTGGAGTCCTTGGGTAGTTGGAGTGTGGATGCGAAGTGTTTAGTGGGAGAATTAGGCCGTAAGCTGAACAAAGCAACAGGAGACTCCCGCTCCGGGTCGTTCTTGGAGCAAAGGATTGCCATCGCTATTCAGCGAGGTAATGCTGCAAGCATTATGGGCACCTTTGCACCGGGGATGATCAGGGGCGGGTTATTTAATGACTAATCATCTAAGTCTTAGATGATTATTAAGTTTTAATTTATTATTTATTATTACGTTAAATAAATGGTTTGAATTTGAATAATTTACTTAAAATAAGAACTTACGGCTAGTTATTGCTATTAGTAACTATTAAGTTGGTTAATTGCTTCAACGAGCGTGTCATAAGTAGGTAAACACTGTCAAATCAAGCTTATAAGTAAAATTCAGCAGTCATTCAAATGTAATCGCAGCAGAACCAACCACTTCCACTTTTCAAAGACAATTAAGATCAAAAGCAGACGGGGCACCGATAAAAGATATCGCGACTCCGTAAATGGGTATAATAAAGACAATGCTAGCAGTTTCGCCTTTTAATTCTTTTTCATACCCTTTATATGCTAATCGAGGACAATTTATCATTGTAGGACGTATGAATGGGGAGATTGGGGAGTAGGTAAAATAATGGTGAATGTCAGACAGAGTGCACTGATTGCATCTGACTCGCTTTGACGTGGTACATCAGAACGACTGAGCTTGTTGATAGACGCTAGTAGCTAGACGACCTCTGTGGCGCGGTGGGAGAAATCCAACAAATCAAAAACTATGAAAATCGGTCTCGTCGTTCTTGGTGTAACTTAGGCCGTCCGCACATGGAGCTACTCAAAAATGACGGAACTAATCAGTAATTGTAATTACAAACTAGTTAGAAACTGTACCTCGCACACGACGCTACTCAAGTTGCAAGGTTTCAGTCACTTCTGTTATTTCTGCTCACATTTTTCACAACAAAAAAACAGAAATGTCTGTAACTAGTAGCGCGGCGACCGGCACGTCACGTCACGCGTGATCAATTGCTAACGCGTTACTAACCGGTTTTTGACTAGTAGCGTCGTGTGCGAACCTGTGCGAGAATGTATGGGCGGTGACGCTCAAGTAACTCTTTAGTAATTTGAGTTTGTAACTAGTTCTTTTTGAGTAGCTCCATGTGCGGAGGGCCTAACACGACTTTGTTTTATATACCTACTAGACGCCAAGCAAGTATTTATTTGTTTTGTGGTTTATTTACAAACATTCAAGTAATAAGTTTGTATAGGTATAGCTAAGCCAAACTCCTTAGGTTTTTTGGTACTTATTACTTACACTTACTTGATTTTAAATGAAATGTAGCTCCAAAAAAGTAAAATTAACTTTCTTGCCGTTGATTTATATACCTCCACAATTTCCTCAAGTCCTTATCGATTTGAAAACTTTTCTTTAAGAAATATTGCTAATAGTATATATCTTGACTCCAAACATATGACTATAATTTTTGTTGACATCTTTGCAGGAAACCAATTCAGGTATCTGAGGTTGAGTATAGAACTCGCACGAGATCTCCTCCTAAGAGACCTTATACGAGCGGTGAGGCGGAAGCAAGTAACACAAAATACAGGGCTGGTTACGACGTCTCTGGCGCGGTGGCAGAGTGGGTAGGGCTGCGACGCAGCAGGTTGCGGGTTAATTCCCGCCTCGTGACAAATGTTTGCATGGTCTGAAGATGTTTCTTCAGGGTGTTCTGGTCATTTTTTGTGTATAGCAAAAAATATCAATGTAGGTATTGTATTGTATTATGTATATCCACAGAGATCTTTGTTTCTGATATCTATGTGTACCTATATCATGTATATCCGATGATCCTATCCATACCAGGTTGTCTGGCAGAGATCGCTCTTGAGCGATAAGACCATAAGATAAAGAATTTTCTATCTATCTATCTATCAGTTGTCTAGTCTAATACCCATAACACAAGCTCTCCTTAGCTTGGGGCTAGATAATGCTGGCTGAATTGTCTAGCATTATTATTGTAATTAGGGGAGGCCTATGTCCAGCAGTGGACTGGTATAGGCTGATGATGATTATTGTGATTTAGGTTTAGTTTTTATTCTAATCGCCGTTTTATTTTATTTACCTACCTATTAAAAACGTCAACATTAAAATAATACATATCTTCCACAAATCTTACTTAAAACCTAGATGCAAACACTAGTTAGAGTTTCTAAAACTTAGGTTTTGGAAGCATTTTGAATACCAACACAAGGAAATACGAGTTTTTTTTTAAAGTTCATGTTCAGGTTTTTTTTCGACTGCTCCTACACTTTCAAGACTCAGTAAAATGAATCAAATGACTGCTGCAGAAAAAAAGAAGTAGTAATTCTGAAGAAAAGCAATAAAGAACGGTCCAGTAATAGTCATTCCGAGTTTTAGTAGCAGTAAACAAATGAGTTTGCTAATTGCAGAGTCGGTTTTACAACTCATTGCGGTGGCTGCGTAATTGCATGAAATACCTACCCAAGGGTCTTTTGACATTTTCATCAAAATAAAAGTTATTATAATCATCATCATCAGCCTATATTAGTCCAATGCTGGACATAGGCCTCCCCTAATGAGCCAGCATCCAGCATCTGTCAGCTGTCTTTCGCACATCGTCATCCAACCTGGTCGGAGGGCGACCAACACTACGTTTGCTGAGTCGCGGTCTCCACTCAAAAACACGTTTACCCCGGGTTGTCGGTTCTTCTCGAGATTTGGCCAGCCCATTGCCACGTCAGCTTGCTAATATTTTGAGCTATGTCGATAACCCTAGTTCTCTGTCTGTATGTATTAGTTACGAAGCCTAACCGTGAGTGTTTACGTCTCAGCTCCGTAGGTCGTGACGGGTAGGACGCACTGATTGAAAACTTTCTTTTTCAACATTGCGGTATGGATGATGAAAAGACTCGACGTAATTTCCCAAACACTGCCCAACCTCTGGATGAACCTTCTCTTCACTGCAATACGCGTATATTCCAATTATACCCTCCTTTCTACTGTCCTCTCCTTTTCTATTGAACCGATTTCATAAAAGATATGGTATTGAATTTCGCTGTATTATTTTTGAAAAGCTTCCGATTGGTACTGATTTGAATAAGTTTCATTGTTAACAAATTTTTTATGCCTATGCTGTTGTAATACTAAAGATAAAGATTTGTTTATTTGCTTCAACATAATGTACAGTTGTAGGTCTTAAATATTATAGAATGTTCCAATTATGTTCTACCTTAGGCATGCAAATATTAAAAAAGTATTGTATTAATTAGGTATAAGCTTCATAAAATTAAATTAAAGTCACAGTTTTAGATTGTCTATTAAAAAGTCATTAATATTATAATAGCACTTATTTACTAATAGTTGTCTCAATTTAGCTTTAAACATATTCTCACTAAGATTTAAAAAGGATTTCGGTATCTTATTATAAATTTTAGGTGCCATACAGACTACGCTTTTTTGTAACAGTGCAGTTTTGCGCCTAGGCATACAAAGTCTGTCGTTATCTCGTCTGTTACGTTCCGAAAAGTCAGCGAATTTTAGGAACAGATTACGGTTTTTCCTTACAAATAATGCAACTTCGAGAATCTATAGTGACGGAAGTGTAAGAATTTTATGTTGAATAAATAGTGGTTTGCAGCTGTCAGTCATAGGTATGCCGAACATGGATCTAATATGAAGTTCGTTTTTGCTGTATACTGTATCTTCGTTAGTCCTTCACCGATTTTGATGATTCTTACACTGATGCGTATAAAACAGATTACTTATACGTACATATATTTCTGTGGTATAACGTAGTGAAAAAAATCTATGTATAGGGTATAACATTATTTCGAGGTGGTCCATAAACAGTTTTGGGTTCAGTAGCAAACAAAGATAAAAAAATTAATAAAAACAAAAGCACGATCTCTATTTCTTTAAATTTTACACTTAGTCTAAGTTTTATGAGACAAACTCTGGGATCATTTTCTGTATTACAATATTTGTATTACATTTTTTGAAATTTCTTTAATATACAAAATTTATACTATTCTTTATATCATAGAAGGTTTGTTTGTCTACGGTTACAGCGTGTGCATTTGGCATTAATAAAATTTGGTAATTAAAATCTTCCCAACCTTGGCAAGGAAATCGGTGAAATTCCAAAATAAAATAACAAAAAACCTATTTCGAAGTCGGTTAAAAATAGTATTATGCTTAGCGTAGGTTTTGAAGTCGATGTTCTGCTAATTGATTGACCACTGGTTGGTAGGAAGAGTAAACAAGATAAGAGTAAATATAAAAAAAAATCGTTAAAAAAATTTCTTTAACTTAATCTATACAAATCTGTAAATTGCTTTGGAAATCCCCTTTTAAGTATAGACATACTTGTGTTAGGGGGTTTCGCTCTTGCCTTGTATTATATTTAAGAGTAAAACCTATTTATTGCAGTTATACCTATTATATTACCAACCTGTTTGTGTGGCCTCGCTCTTTATAATTAAACACACTCCCAAGTGATTTAAATGACGAAAAATAAATAACTGATTAACTGCGCTAAATACGGATGTGTTAAGGTTAAGGCGCAACGACCGTTTCTGTCAAGGAAAGAATTTGAAAAGTTTTTGAACAGATTTCATGGGGTCACTATAATGCACGACAATTTATTGTAAGGCCGAATAATGTACACCCTGATAATTCGTATCAAAACCTGTCAAAACCTATTTAAATTGAAAGCAATGACACGGATTATCAGGGTGTACATTATTCGGCCGTACAATAAATTTTCGTACATTATAGTGACCCGATTTCATGTGTATTGCGAAGTCACTGAATAAATTAATGTATCTATAGTTCCTCTCAATTTTTTTTATTTCTAACTTAGACAGCATATTATGGCAATAATTACAGATACAAATCAACATTACATAAAACTTCATTTTATTTATTTCCACCGTAGCTGTCCGTCATATACACTTGATGTCGTTATTTATATAACACATATTATAATATGTACACAAGTTATTCCTATATCTAGTTACAATAAAAACAAAATTTAATAAGAGTTGGCTGTAAAAGGGCCAAGTGTTTATAGGATGCTCCAGTAAATAGAAATGGGTTCATAGAAAAATTGACGATACGCGGAAAACTACTTTTTCGCTAGCGGAGCAGTAAATCGCAAAAAAATAATTTTGCACGAATCCGTTTCACATCCACAGTCAGGTAATTCGGTAATTCCGATCTAATTATATAATAAAACGAATACCCTTTCCTGCAGGTCTTGGTGTGCAGTCAACCTTAGCGCCTAAAGCCGACCACATTACAGGTTTATTGTTTTCAATTTCTCGCGCGAGAATGAACAATGCTTTTCGTAATTTACTATTGTAATTAAAATAATGTTCATAAGTTTAAATGTTCATTCCTGTGTAATACAAGCCTACCTACATCGATGGAATCACAATAAGGTTGATCGTTTTGTGTTCGCGAAGGCGAGGATTAAACTAGCGCTAAAGTAATTTCCCTAAAGAAAAAATTTAAACTAAATAAAAATAAAAATAAATAAATAATGCTGGACAATTCACACAGCATTATCTAGCCCCAAAGTAAGCAGAGCTTGTGTTATGGGTACTAGATAACTGATATACGCAATATTATACATTACATAGATAGATTTTTTTTTTATTAAACATATAAAACACCCAGACCAACGGAACAAATTTCTGCAGATCGTACACAAATTTGTTCCGAGGCGGGGATCGAACCCGCAACCTCTTGCGTCGCAGGCAGACTCTCGCCCGCTGCGCCACTGAGGTCGTCAAACTGTAAAGCATTTTCTTTAAACTAAAAAAAACAATTATTGTGATATTGAAACATTTAATAGGCTTTGGTCTAAAAATCAACATTACCCCAAGTGCTACCACAAGATAATTGAATCGTTGTTGTTTTTTTCACGGTTTTATCGAAACTTGATAAGTATGTGGCAAGGCTACAAGTTACCTACCTTATATTACTTTACTAAAAAATCTTCGGTCGGTCGTCGCCGCTGTCCCAGTGTCGTGTTGGATCGAAGATTCTTCGGTAAAGTAATTAAGGTAGGTTACTTGTGGCCTTGCCCCAAGTATTAGCGGCAATAGACTTTTCTGTCTGGTTCCTGAACCATGAAAGCAACAACACGCTTGTGAAAAGCGTCAAAGTTGAAATTACTTTATGAGGTATTCCGCGTAGCGCACCCAGATGAACCGCACCCAGATGAATCGCACCAAAGTACTTCCACATAGCGCACCCGTTTTTGTGCGCTTCATTCAGTCGGTATAAATGTTTAATTTTTATTCCTCGTAGCGCACCCATAACAAAGTAGGGTCTAGTGATGGGGTTGTCTTCATCTAATTAGTAACCTGTAGGTGGAAATTTATAATTGGCTTTCAACTTGCATTATACATTTATATTATAATGGGTATATACCCATTATGTAAATAAATAAAATTAGGATTTAGGTAATTAAAAGTAATAAAATTATAATTTAAAATGTTTTTTATTGTTTAGATGATTGGATACAAATTTTAAGATATACTATCACTATCCGTGCAAATAGCGCACGGAGAAATTGACGCACGCAAGTATGCAGAGTTTCTTTTATGAATTGGGAGCTGAATTCTGTTAGTCAATCACTTTACTATGATAGTAGTATCATCGCAGATTCGTCCATAGATGAAAGAAACTCTAGATAGTGCGTGTGGATGCTATTTGCACGGAGAGATTGATAGAATGGTTTCAACCTTGACACGCGTATCATCAATATTTTCTTTCATCAAAGAAAAAATGCCAAAATGTATGATGTCCCTAACTGTCAAGTTAGTGACGATACCATTGATTTGGCTAAAACAACACGGTATTATGTCGAAAAATCTCAAAACCGACTTTTCTGTATATTTTAATCGGCGAAATATGACCGCGTGTACCAACAAGACAGCCATATCCTTAATTCGCAAAAATGCCTCACTCATTTTTGAGAATTACGATATGACTTTCTTTGGCGGCTTTCTACGTCACTCTTTGTGAATGAGTTAGTGCAAGTTCATACCACAAACACGAAATTATTTCTGATTGCTACTATTATTTATATATAATTTTTTTATAATGCTGGACAATTCACACATCATTATCTAGCCCCAAGCTAAGCAGAGCTTGTGTTTAGGTACTAGATAACTGATATACATAATACAATACATAGATAGATATTTTTTATTATACATAGAAAACGATCAGAACACCCTGAACAAATGTCTGCAGATCGTACACA
Source organism: Eupithecia vulgata (assembly GCA_946478455.1). NCBI lineage: Eukaryota > Metazoa > Arthropoda > Insecta > Lepidoptera > Geometridae > Eupithecia > Eupithecia vulgata. The sequence continues at coordinate 9,016,476 of OX297873.1, read as the reverse complement.
CATTTGTCCCGAGGCGGGAATCGAACCCGCAACCTTCTGCGTCGCAGGCAGACCTTCGCCCACCGCGCTATATCGGTCGTCAATTATTCCACATCGGTCGGTATTATTATTGTCCTTTTTTTATATGTGAATATCTCAGAAACCTAACGTTTTAGGAAATTGTATAACAGGAATTTTTTATTTGTTTATATTAAATAGGTATGTAACTTTAATTGTGCGACGCGATTTTGAAATTAAAAACAGCGTGGTAAACCGATGTCAGGGTCACAATCTTCAAACGCTTTTAAATGGCCATTTTATAATTAAAATAACCATACAAATTGAAAGAGTCGTGAGCAACCACAGGAGGCCTGCAGATGCCCTCAGGACTCCGGTCCACCCGATGTCGATCGATAGGGAACTTTTTCTATAAATCCGAATCGCTAGCCGCAAAGTGGTATACTTTTATTTTTTGCCAATCATAGAGAAGCTTGTGTGGCTTTTATGGAATTGAATAGAAAAATATGTGTTTTTTTGTTGCAAAGCATTTTGTTCTCAATAGTTACGTTTCGAATTAAATGCATACTCTGAATGTTAGAGAAAGTCGTTTGATTCATTTTAGACTAAAGTTTCGAAACCAGAAATTATATATTTCATGCTTACAACTATCATATCAAAGAAAATGACAATTGCAACCTTAGACAATTTAACCCGCTTGTCAAAGATTGCAACTCACAGTGCAGTTTTGTCAGTCTTTTGTTTCAATTCATTTATGTTTAGATATTCCGTGGCGTGAATTTCTCTTGATCAAATAATAATAATAATAAATAAATAAATAATGCTGGACAATTCACACAGCATTATCTAGCCCCAAGGTAAGCAGAGCTTGTGTTATGGGTACTAGATAACTGATATACGTAATATTATACATTACATACATGTTTTTTATTATTAGAAAACACCCAGACCAACGGAACAAATTTCTGCAGATCGTACACAAATTTGTTCCGAGGCGGGGATCGAACCCGCAACCTCTTGCGTCGCAGGCAGAATCTCGCCCGCTGCGCCACTGAGGTCGTCGATCAAATCTCACGTTCTCTCCCAAAAAGGTTTACTTATAAAATTTTAAACTAACAAAACGTGAAAAATAATATCTTGCCTACTGCATGACAACGGACTCATCCGGAATAATTGATAAAAACAAACATTTAGATATTCCTGCTGAAAATAGAAAATAGAATCTACTAGTAGGCACGAGACAATAAATCAAAAATCCTATAGCTTTGACGGACTGACGGACAGGTGTACGAAATTGGCCGATCCAATTTCCTGTTGGATCAATAACCGCAAAATTACCACTAGGCATTAAGATGATACCAGTTTTTACATTAAGAAGCTACCTGTTTTTACAGCTGGTACTCGTTCTGACACCATCCATCAAGATCATGTCTAATTACGTTAACGCATTTCAAATTATCGCATTTTTTGCTCGGTATTCTGCCTCGTGTAAACATTAAGTGCTATTCACAATTGAAAATCTTTGGAGGTTATAAACATATGCCTGCCTAAAAATTATACAAATTGTCAAGTCATTAAAAACAATGCTGGATTATTCACACACCATTATCTAGCCCCAAGCTAAGCAGAGCTTGTGTTATGGGTAGATACTAGATAACTGATATACATAATATAATACAATACATAGATATTTTACCGCAAAAAAATAGATATTCTAAAGCAACTGCCAAGTTCATCCATCATAGATTTAATTAACAAAGATTGGGTTCATGACAGGAGAGGTGGAGCAACAACACCTTACCTCCTTTCATTCATTCATTCATTCTTTTCGTTAATGGCTCTGCGTTTACCTCTTTTCAAGAATCGTTTCACGTCACGTCATTCTCACTTATATTGTACTGTTTGTCATTTGTCCACTTTTTTTACAATTGTTTCCACAGACTGTCTTCAATATTCACAGAAAATGACGTAAAAGTCACCATTTAGTATTTTTATGTTGGTGCTATGCTGTTTTCAGCACTAATCGGAGGAGTAATTAAGGTAGGTACCTATAGCTACTCCGTCATAAGTCCAGGTTTATTAGTAATGTTTGTAAAACTACGTAATTACAATCTTAGTTGAAGATTGTAACTACTCTGAGAGTAAATCGGGAATAAGAAGTATAGCTTTTTTCATTATTATGTTTGAAAAAGTTTAAAAAGGTTGTCTTTCAAGCACAAAAAAAACATTGTTTTTCGAAAGTTTAATCCGTCTACACCTTATGAAAGTTTTTGTTATGGAACTCTACCTACTTATGTACTCACTCATTTGGATTACATTAATATGCCTCACAAAAAACTTATATTTACATTAGACAAATTGATATTGTGTACAAGTACGATAGATCACAATACACTTAGATTTTAAATCTGATAACTTATATTCGTACCTAGCTTGCGAAAAAAAACGTTACTTACGTTTATTAACTATATTAATAATGATAAGAGGAAAAATTTGTTTCTTTGAAATGAATAGGCTCCGAAACTACTGAACCGATTTGAAAAATTCTTTCACCATTAGAATCCTACATTATATCTGATGAACATAGGGGTGAACTCCCAACGAGTCACACCAAATCCGGTCACAGTGTGACTCGTTGGGATTTTTTTTCCCATCAAGTCACACTGTTACACAGGTGTGACACGTTGGGAGTTCTTCTATAAAAAAAAGTTGCAACGAGTAACAGTGTGACTTAGGCTATATAATATCCGTGCAAAGCCGGGGCAAACAGCTAGTTTTGTGTTTGTTCTATTCTTTCCGTAATGGACGGAAAAGTTCACCGCAGATTTTAGCAGGATATATTTATGGACATCACCAGATCACACGGACTAAAACAAGTTTGACTGTGATTTGAGACCGCTTGATTCGACTACCATGCACACACTTCATTCGTGAACCAAACTATATACCTATGCAGTTCTATTGACTTGATTACCCCACCCAAAGTGGCGTCGTCGCCACCTAATTTATGTTATTATTCCGTTTAACAAAGGAAATTTCAAAAATCCATCTTCTTGTTTGTGATACCTATCGTAACATCGTAAGCTTTTTTATAATGCCTCTGTAAAGTTTTATTTTATTTAGTTTAGGCAGAGATACAAAGTTGCAATAGGTGACCACAAAAATCTATTTTCGAAAAAAAAATAGAATAAAACTATTACAGAGGCATTATAAAAAAGCTTATGATAGGTATCACAAACTGGAAGATGGATTTTTGCAAAATTCCTTTGTTAAACAGAATAATAACATAAAATAGGTGGCGGCGCTAGTTTGGGTGGGGTACGCGCCTTATCCGAATCTACCGTCCCACAATCAAATGCATCCTTTATCGACTTGAAAGTAAAGATTCCGCAAGATAAAGGGCCAAAGTGTAGAGAATTCAAAACGAGATTCTCTACTTAATAGCGTTTCTGTGTTACCATAAGATAGGTAACAGAGTAAACATTTAAAACGTGCGAAGAACGTGGGATTTTTTAACTGTCTTTATTGTCTACGATTGTAGGTTATCCAGTACCTACAACTGCTTGATTGTTAAGATTTTCACGCTCCACAGTTTCGCATAAAAAGACTTTCCTTGCGCTTGGCAATTACTATTTACAATTCTATGGAATTCGAATACAACGTTGAGGGGAAAGACTTTTCACACCATAAATTAGCAGGCAGCTAAGCGGAACTTTGTGTCACAATCGCTCGTGGCTTAATTCTTTTACAATGTGGTTAAAACAAAATGAAATCCGTGATGCGAGGGCAGAATGAGAATCGCTCTTCTGTGAATGTAACAGCTTTTCTGGACCTTTATCCTCAAGTCGACCTTTGTGGTGCATCGATCGAAGGTCCACCTGCGCAGGCGGATCGAACTGCAAAGGTTCGATTACCGACTCGGTCATTATGTTTATAATTTATAAATAAATTTATAAATAATGCTGGACAATTCACACAGCATTATCTATATTTATATTTATCATTATCATTATTTATACGATCTGCAGATATTTTTCCGGGTTGTGTTCTTGGTATTTTTTAAGGATATTAAAAATATCTGTTATCTAGTACGCGTAACACGATCTGCTTAGCTTGGGACTAGAAGATGTAGTGAATTGTCCAGCAAATATCACAAATTAATCAATTACAAAGCGGAATCGATGACATCCTGGCTGACATTATGATGTCAAAACGTTTCTTTCATAAGAGTAATAAATAATAAAAATCATTTGTTTCAGGCAACACAAGACAAGTACTTATAAAGTAAGTTAACTAGGGCCCATATGATTAATACCTTACGACACTAACATTATCACTACATAGTATAAAACAAAGTCGCTTTCTCTGTCCCTATATCCCTATGTATGCTTAAAATCTTTAAAACTGCGCAACGGATTTTGATGCGGTGTTTTAATAGATAGAGTGATTCAAGAGGAAGGTTTATATGTATAATACATGCATAATATAGTAACCATGCGAAGCCGGGGCGGGTCGCTAGTAATGTACATAATAAAAACAAAGAATCGTGTCACTGTACTACCCTGGAACTATAAGGTACCTACTACAAAAGGACTATGATCATTTTGTAGTACTATATAGTTCTTATTTGCAACTCCATTAAAAATCCAAACCTCTACACTGAACCTTGACATAAATAAGAGCTTTTGAAAGCTGTATCAAATTGGTTAATAGAGTCGTAGCCGACACAAGAGAGTTGCCACTTCGGTTTCTGTTTTGTCTGACCTTCAGTAGAGCATACAATCAAGGATGTGCTCGCTCTTCAGGTGTGACCAATCACTTGAATGTAAAATACGGTGGGATTTAAAAATTCTACTTATAACTTGTCGTCGTGTCAAACGTCAAACATCAAAGTGCTTTATTTCCTTTAGACCTTACAGAGCTCTTGGACACGTCAAAAACATCAAATTACATAAATAAAACTAGGAAATAAAGTGATCTCTTTGATTTTTGTTCACTTCAATCTATTTATGGTTTAGTAAAGCAGCGAATAAGAAACCTTTACCTTGTTAGAATGTTAGTTTTCGAGTTAAAGCAAAAGTCGTCCCACGTTTTTTATTGTTTAGATAATCTGATATTTTGTAGTAAGCCTTTTTACAAAAGACACATTTGGCAATTTGTTTGAATTTATTCATAGATAATTTTTGCAACTCACTTGGAGTTTTGTTGTAGAAGCGTTTACATTGCCCTCTAAAAGATACATCAATCTTATGTAGCCTAGTTGTGGGCACAGCGAGTTTATTCTTATTTCTAGTTTTTAAATTATGTATGTCGCTATTTGTTGGTGTTTTCAGATAGCAATTTGTTTCAATTGTTTCATATGGAACTTTTAGACGAGTCAAGACTCCGGAAGGCCCGGCCAGTATGCTTTTGCACACTATGAAAACTATCGTAAAGTAAATCATACTAATATATAAATTTCACAAAATTTTGGATCAGTTGAGCTACCTGTAGATACTAGGTTTAATTTATTTCTATAATTTGATTGTAATTTTCACGGTTAATTAAGTACCTATTAATTTCACTACGTTTATATATTTTAATATTAGATGTTTATATGATTGTTACATCTGCGCACCAATACTACTGAAAGGAACGAGCTCTAATTTTGCATAGATATAGTTCTAGATTAGGATTAACATAATGGCTACTATTTGTCTGCAGCAACACGCTAGTAGAAGATAATAAATAGTAAAAAGAATAGTAGTTAAAGTATAAAACAGGCAATGTCCAAGTTCAGACTTATATTTTATAGCAAAAAATAAAAGCCTCAATTGTACGCGGTCTGGCATAGTGCTATACATTATACAGAGCGATTTGTGGTCTAAAGATATTACCGTTTATATCTTCTTTGATATCCCTACATTATTATCGAATAAATTCCCACACAATATATTCAGGTCGGTTCTCAAAAGTAATTCATTTGGCGAGTCTTCGCCCCCACATTTCATTGTAACGACCATTCACCACATTGTGGTATCAATTTATTTTGACCACAGGGCATTTTATTCACACCATCATCGGCCTCTCAATTTCTTTTTACCTTTTATCTGGGAGCATCATTTTCAATGTCAAGTGATCAAGTAGGAACTACCTAATGATCCATCAATTTAATGTCATGGTATTTTGCAATTGTGAATAACTACATACTAGTTTTTACTAAAGGTTTTGTTTTAATTATTATTAGTAAAATCATCTATCTACAAAGTATGTAAAATATTCTTCATTTTGAATTCTACCTTGTGTGAGTAGGTAGGTATGTCTGTCTGTGCTGTTCTTGTAGTGTCAAATAAATGTATCTTATTCTTTTATCTTTATCTTTAAAGTGAGTCATGTCATGAGTCACGGAAGACTTGTGATTTTGTAAGTTTTCTGTAGGTGATTATTACTAGTTTTTACCCGCGACTTCTAATGCATTATATCCGTGATTAAAAGTAGCCTATACTCTATTCCAAGTCCACAAATCTTACAGACCAGATCTGATCAGAAGTATTAGCGTCTTTGTCTTGTCAAGTAGGTATGTAAACAATCGTATTCACAGTAAACATATAACTTTCGAATTTACAATATTAGTGTAATGTGTTAAGGCCCATACCGGACCCAAAGTGGCGCCACCACCTACTTTATGTTATTATTCTGTTTCACAAAGGAATTTTCAAAAATCCTTCTTCCAGTTTGTGATACCTATCATAAGCTTTTTTTTTCGTTTAAGGTTTTAGGTAGATTTGGAGTTTGGTTTTTGGCCAAACCAAACTGTCGACGAAGCCCGAGACCCTATTATTCTAAGGTAGGTATAAGTCTGGAATCTCGCAAACGCTTGAAGACAACAAAACGTGATAAAACAAGTTGTCTGATGTTGCAAAATCCTATCTACTCCAAAAGCTGGCAAGAGAGGTGCTAACTCAAGTTACTTTACAAGACAACGCAAAGCAAAGACATCGCGAGAAAACATTTAGAGGTGAAGCCCCAGTGTTAGACCAACATTCAGTTAAAATTTTGAAAATTGCCAATTATCCGCAATTGCTTATGTTAATGCCTGCCAATTATATTGCACAATGAAGTGGACAAAAATATACAACGACACAGTTTTATTATCTTTCCAAAAAAAAAAATCAGCTGTACTCAAAGCCTCGAAGCGTACCCTATTAATGAATTTGTCAGGCGAAATCCGGTTAGCCGGAGAGGTAGATGATTTGACAAACCTAATCAAAATGCGTTATTTTTTTTTTTATTACCTTGAACAATCCAAACAAAAGATCTTTCAAAACGGGCTCCTACAAATAGACACACTACAGATTATGATAATCTAGTTTCTCCAAACGGCTTCGTGTTGTTTCTGTGGAAACGTTTTAAGGTTATTTTATCCCATGGCAACTGTTTAATGGGATAGAAAGTGGCAAAAGTTTGATTCCAAGCTTAGAACTACATCTCTGAAAATTTCAGCTAATCGGTTCAGTCGTTATGGCGTAATGAGTAACAAACATCCATCCAAACTTTTGCTTTAACAATATTAGTGTGATACTGTTCGTACCATCTAAATTTGTTTATCATTTAATCAGTTTTTCTATGTGGTCATCGAGAGAGACATGAACCCCGGACCCTAATTCTACTAATAATTTATTTATTAAAAATACAGGAACACTAACTATATACATACATATGTAAGTAGAAGAAGAAGAAGAAGAAAAAGAAAATATTTTTATTTGCCTTAAAAACTACACAACACAATAACTAAACTAAATTAATCCTATACTTAGTCTATCTTTCTTGTGCGTAGCAGTTTCTGGTGCAAATATGGCCCACACTCAGCATTGTGCTGGGTAGACCAGGTGTGTCTACCCAGCGCTGGTTTTCAGTGTAGGCCAAAAAGTAAGTATACGAGTAAGTAAGTATACGTGGAGCATTCTTATTGATAGGTAGACTTATTTATGCAGGTTCTAATATATATGCTTATAATATGCGGATACAACATTTTTCATAAAATATAACTAAAAACTAAATAAACTATCTAATAACATAATTATATACTGTATTTATATAATTTATTTAATCAATGAAATCAAAGTTAAAAAGTGGTTATAACAAAAATAGAAAATATGAAACATGTTACTAAAAACTTTATTCAGAAAGAAAATAACAATCAAATAACAAATTTAAATTAAAACTAGTATTTACAATAGAAACAATTAAGCTATCTGCAAACTGTTGCAAACAATCTACAGGTAGCTCAACTGATCTATATCAATACCAGTTGGAAGCGTGCCTAAGACACTGGCTGCATTGCCCCGCTGTATAGCAATGCTGATGTGCTGTGCCAGATACTCACCAGCTCTCGGGTCACGCGTCTAAAATAAAATTCAATTAAAAAAACAGAAATCTATGAAGCGATTTGTTCAATGGTATTGTCGCAGAATGACACATAATTTTGGCATTTTCCGTAGATTAAATAAACTACCACACAGTTTTTAAGCTTCGGTAGTGTTATCGTTTCAGTAGTATCAGTGTACCTTTGTAAAAATGAGTATTCAGTATTCAGTATTATCTGCTTAACAAAAATAATACAGAGTTTTGTATGTATTCCTGCACCCTGTCAAATAGGGTATGGCAATAGTTCTTAAAAGTAGACTTATACTTACATTAAGTACTACCTATATTATGGTATTTTGTATTTTATACAAAATTACAGAGATCTTCTATCTACTTAATAACTAGTAACAAAGTTCTATTTTTCTAGATGTACTTTAAAATTATGTTGATATAACAACTATTATGTTTAAGTTATATAAATTCGTCTGCCTGAATGATCTGAATAAATGTTTTTTTAACTATAGATGGAAAGACGCATGTCAAAGTGTCAAGGTTTTCCATTCTATCAATCTCTCCGTGAAATTAGCACCTTACGCATCATCTAGACTTTCATTCATCTATAGACGATTCTGCCACGATACCAATGCCAAAAGCGATTGATTAGCAAAATTCAGACTCCGTTGGTTGGGTTTGTTCTCAATGCTACAGAATCTTAATACTACAGATTTCTAATATTTCATATTTGAAGCGCTGCAACATATGATTATTACATTTTGCCCACCTCTGGGGTCTAACCCAGGAATAATAAACAAACTCTATCCCACCGTCGTCGTGTACAAAACAAACGCAGGAATTAGAAGTTCGTGATACGGCATTCTCCCGCAACTACTCCTGGGCCACGACAGCGGCCAATTAAAGCTCCTTTTACACTATACTCTAAACACGATTCGTGGAATAGGGTATTGTTTTTAAAATATTGCAGTCGCTTATACACATTTCGAGTTTTTTTGTTCTTGAGGTGCTGGGAAAATAACCTGATGTCCGGAAATTTAAAAAATATACCTACTCAGGTATAAATTAGTTAATAAATTCATTATACCTACATCGTTGGCCACATCATCCCTCTAGTGAGGTAGTAGACAAATGAAGATCTATTGATTATAAAAAAAATCACTTGTTAACGCATAGAGAGGCCTTGCGCATGAGTTTTGCATAATTTACAACAACTATAAAACTTTGCGTTTTCTTCAATATATTTGCGACTTGCAACAATATCAGCCCCGTTGGATACTGAAAGAAACCACTTTACGTAGTATGCCAGCGCTCCAATAATAAATTCTCAAAAGTAATTCTTTGACACACTCAATCACCATACACTGGAGTCCCAACAGCGTAAGGCGTCGCAGTAGACCGAAGAAACGATGGCGCGACGAAATAGAAACCTCCGATAGAACGTGGGTTCAACTGGCTCAGAACCGCGATGCATGAAGGAATCAAGGGGATGCCTTTGCCCAACAGTGGGACATTATATACTAACTATAACAGTAAGACTTTGACAAGTAAGCGTAGTAAACTGTCACGTTCTCGATAACTCTTTCGGTTTTTTTATTCAGTAAGCTCTTAGCAAACTTTAGTTAATTGTGTGTATATGTGTAATATACCTACCACTATTTATATTATTACCGTAAGTTGTTAATGTAAGTTACATAAATAAATAATGCTGGTTTCAATGTGCAAACACCCTAATCACAAAACTAGCAATCAAAATTAAATGTTATTAACTTTTATTGCTATTGGATAAGTTTGATGCGAATCGCATCAAACTTTTAACTATCGCATCATGCGATAGTTAAATGTGCAATGAACAGTTCAATCATAATAAGTATATCTCCTAACGTAAGCAGGTATTAAGAAAATGCAATAAAACTGACAATTTTACCAGCTAATCAGCACTTAAAAACTACTATTCAAAAATACCATAAACAAGATACCAGTTGTAAACATACCAGCCTGTAAACTCTTATTGGCCCCTAATCCTTACAAAATAAGGTTTTATTGCGCGCGAGAAATAAAAGCATATACAGGAACACCTTAGCTATTGCCTCTCTAATGCCGATAGCGGGTTCAATACACCAACACTGCAAATACACCGTAAGCAGGTGTCCTGCAAGCTTTCGATAATCAGGTTTCAGGCATAGTTCTGAGAAGGCCAGCAGTTTTAAACTACTCAACAGTTTTAAACAATTATTGCGCGCCGCGGCGGCAGTTCTAAGCTGCATCGACAAAAGCAATATTCAGTTTTTGTTTTCGTATCAGCAATTGCTATTGGTTAAATAAATAAATAAAACTGTACTTACTGTAGAAAAGGTTAATACAGTATAGTAAAAGAACCGTATCTTGTAATTGGCACTTTATCCCTTGCAGAGATTTCTACCAGATGACCGTAACACAAGACCTATGAACTAGCCAGTTGTAGTAAATTCTTTATAGTAGTTGGTCTAGGTCAGAGAGTTGGAAAGCAGTGGTTTTTCACTACCCTCTAAATAGCTGGCACTGTATCTCAGGGGGCAGTAAACACCTTACCACGCCAGCTTCTTTGACAGGTAGCCTAGCTCAACTTTACATTATTGCCCCTGATTCCATTTAGAACTGTCGTCACCTTACAAACTTCTTTACACGACGATCAACCAGACAAACAGAACAGACTCGTGAGTGGTGACGTTTCATCCATAAATAACCGGTTCATCGAATCAATGAGAAAACTGCGGCCGGTGTAAATGTGGCTAGAGCCTGAGCGTGCGCCTAACGAACTAGATGCGCTGGCGCTGATAAAGTCTGCATTTCAATAGTGCAAGCCGTACATGATGCGCACACTTCCAGCAATAAGTAAAATTGTAAGACTCGTAAGATTTTGTTTATTTTACTTTCGAACATTATCAGCACTTGAGCCTAAGTGCAAATGTGCTTGTTCGATTTTATAGTTAAGGCGCATACTCACCCAAAAACAAGAAAATTAGGTGTTTTCGAACCCGTTTTCCGACGAAAATATTCATTGTGGAGCTCTGAAATTTATATATCCTGTAACACACATCCTGAAAGGTCCCTTGGAGGTTCCAAATATTTGCTGTTAATCATAGTGTAGTTGTTATACTGTTAGTTATAGTGTATGTGTAGTGGCTTCGAACCCACTTTTTATCGGCGTCTCAAATTCGATTAGTACCAAATTCAGTATAGTGATTCACATAGTTCATACCTACCGCTTGGAGGTCCATTAGCTTCGAAAAGCAGTCAAATTAATGAAATCAAACGTAAAAACGTATTTGCACCTACAAAATCTGTGATTCAAACCTGACCAGTTACACGTCGCCCAACCGCAGAGGATCCTATTATTTGGTTGATTATGGCACTACATAGTATGCTGAACCGAAAACAAGCACTCTTTGCTGCATAAAGGCGCGCGGAAAGGTCCAAGGTCATTTGCCTTACTATTCGTCTTAAGAGAATTTGAATCAACAACTAGGGGCATTAGAGTCTTTAAATATCAGGTAAAGAAACAGAAGAAAAGAAAGAAATGTCTTTTAGTGTTTTCAATAGTGTAAAAGTACAACGCAATGCTTACAAATAAATAGAAATCAGAATCACAAAAAAATCAACAATGGCAATGTTTGTTTTTTATCTCTCAATTACAGAAAAAAATTGGTTAGCATAACAGATCCTTGTGTCAACAAGAATAAATTTTAGACTGATGTTATGTTATTATTATACCATGACCAAGACTATAAATAAATTAAATCACATTTCTTTGAATTAATTAAACTGCTTTAGCGCAAAACGAGTCTCCACACGTAGCATGTGACGTTTTTACATTCAATAGATTGGATGGAAATGCCTTCCACGCAGGAAATAATTTTACGCCTCACTTGTTTACGCCAGGGGCGATAGATGGTCTATCGGAAATACGCGCTGTTTCAATCTAAGCTCACACAAGTTTTGCTCTTAGTTGCTAATAGGTACTATTATATTGTATTATACGCTATTATATTGTAAAAATAGTTCCTCACAGTATATCCAGTATATTCGCGCAAGGCTACGATAAATGTACCTATGTAAGAAATCGAATACTTTTATAGATTTTGTAAACAATGCAGGTCTCTATCGTATTTATTGTCTTTGAAAACATATCATAGATGTTTTATTTTAACTACCTAAGCGTAAGATTCTCAAAACCATAAAAAAACAAAGACATATTTTTAACCGACTTCAAAAAACGATGTGATCAATTCGTCTGTATGATTTTCGCAGTTTCGAATAACATTACAAGGTTTTGTTTTATCGCGTACCCATCTAGGTATATAGTAATAAAACAAACGGGTTGTCATTCAGCTCTTAGATTTCTTCTCAGACAATTAAAACTTTATCTCAACTCACCGCAATAACCATAACCGAATTGTTTTATCATCGGCAATTTAGCAAACCAATAGTTTATACTTTGCTAATTGCACATTCGAGTTCGAGTCCAAGATGGATATTCCCAACACCCACAATTACCAAGAACACTGGTAGCCAAGACATGTCAAATTAATACTCTAGATGCAATCAAAAGCTATTGAAAAAGCGTTTAAACCTTGATGTGTTTATTAAATTGTCGTAAGTTATTTACGAGGCAACGACGACTAGGGTTTAATCGCTATGCGCGTTTGTAACTTGAGAAGAATAGTAAGCACTACTTAATGATTGGGGGTTACTTGTTGAACTGCCCACTTATGTTACTTACGTGTTTATTTCTTACAACGTTTATCGATGCGAACTGATGCGGTAAATCATTGAGACTTTCAACCAAATTATAGCAACTGATATAAGAAAACTGGAATCAAAAACTACTTTTTTGCACTGTCAATAAATAAATAATGCTGGACAATCCAATCAAATATATTCTCTTGTTTAATTGGTTAGAGACGCTGTAAACCTAACTAGTTAATTGCCAATACTTACCCATGTCTAATAGATCCGGTGCAATCAACAAACAGTCCTAGGATCCCACCATTTCTGGTTCCGCGTGAGATAACAACAATCACCGATGTATATCTTTTTATATTGAACGCGTTTAGAAGTGCGTTCGCGCGTTCCGATCTCAGGATCCCAAGAGCACAGGGGGTGGAAGTAAAAACTGGTATAGAAAACTAGATTTCCACGTCCGCTAACGTTTAGAACGATTAGCCGCGGTATTGTTGATACGATATCAGCTGATGCGGGGCAGTCCGGCATGGCAGCGCGCTCGGTGCGGTCAACCCGCACCGAGCTTTTGCTCCTCTGACGATAATAAGAAAAATGCCCGGGAAAGCGAAGAGATTCGCGCGCGTTTTTAAATTTTTGGTTGCTGGTGTTAGTTTGTTCTGCGTGAGTTGGATCGTGTGTGTGAATGAGTGGCACTCGGTGCGCTGGAGTCGGAAGGTGGACAGGAGCCGGGGAGTCACCATGAGGACCATCGTGGGGTACTCCGAAGGGAAGCAGGCGGAGATGGAGCGACCTTCGCCCCTTGCCTGCGATCGGCTGCCGACCTTCCCGGAAGTACCTATAATTGTTAGCATCCTTTTTAATTTCCTATTGTGTCCATATAACAAGAAATGTAAATATTGTGATTGCTGGCGCCTATTAAATAGTTCATTACATTATCCTTCATATTATGCAAAGTGGATAGGACTCATTTTATAACTTCAGAAATAATCCAAAAACTTGTTTAGTAGTAACCGTAAAAATGAGATCATTCTCATGTTGTAGGTAATTTTATTATGTTATTTAAATAACTATCATATAATTTTTAAAGTCAATATACCGATAAAATTGGCGACAAGTGAATGACAATAATTAGCATAGTTATAAAAATATGTTGGAAAACTAAAACCGATAAATATATCAACGGATTGTAGTGTAGGACGCCCTCCGACCAGGTGGGATGTCGATTTGGGAAAGACTGCTGGGAGATGCTGGATGCGGCAAGCTGAAGATAGGGCGCTACGGAGCTCATTAGGGGAGGCCTATGTCCAGCAATGGACTAATATAGGCTGATGATGATGATAATATTCAACTGATTGATATGCAAAACAGCAAGCTTCCTGGCCTGCCTTCACTAGCTAGAGGAACCAAATGGAGCTTCGAATAGATTAAAAGGTTATGAAATTATGACTATAAAGGTGGTTTATAAAGCCAGACACTGACGGAAGACGTCCGACACAACGCAACATCTGTTTAGGTACAGTGTTGTTCATTGTTAGCTTCCCCTGTTACGTTTCAAGATAATTACTATGAATCCATAACTATTTTAAAACTAGAATCTTACTGTGTATTGAAGATAGCAAGTCGTTTTATAAAACAACAACAAATTTAATGAAATAAAACCAATGCTGATATGACTACGAGACTTAAAACATACAAGGGGGTTAAGCTAACAATGAACGACACTCTAGGTACATGTATGTACTTAATAAAAAAAAATTATAAAGACTAAATCCGATGTGGTTTTTTTTACGTTTCTTCGTATTATCCCTGAAATAAAATACATGTTTATGGGTCCCGGTATAATTTTGAAATCAAAACCAAAAGAACCATCTGGCTCACAATTGACGGACATAAATCGGTGAACGTAAATTAAAAGCCAAACATACAATCCATTATCGGTAAAAAAAATAAGCTTTAATTTTACTTTATATTATAATATCACACACAATATAGCAACCGACAACCGCTGGGATTTAAACGTGTTCTTGAGTGGAGACCGCGACTCGGCAAATGTAGTGTAGGATGCCCTCCGACCAGGTGGCATGACGATTTTCGTAAGACTGCTGGCAGATGCTGGATGCGCAAGGTGAAGACAGGGCGCTATGGTGCTCACTAGGAGAGTCCTATGTCCAGCTGTGGACTAATATAGGCTTATGATTATGTCATTATCATGTTTTTTACTATCTAGTTATCTAGCTAGACTTCAAGTTCGCCTCTCGGTCGGTTCGACGCCAGCTGTGTACCGTCACTTTTAAAGCAAGAAAGTAATGTTGATTAAAACACGCTTATGAGCCATAATTTACATAGTTTTCCCTACCAGTTCCTGCATAATGTATGTACTTTGGTACTGCATAAATTTTTTATGACTAGTTTAGGATGTACAACGATGGGCATAATAAGGTTTCTTCTGAGAGAAATACTGCTAAACCAAAATAAATATTACTGGTAATATAAAATTATAAAAATAAGAACCACACCAAGCTTGGGCAAGTAGGTAAGTAAATAAAATGCCTCAGTCCTCTGAATCACTAAAAAAACAATTGAATTGAGAACCTGTTTTTAAGCTGGTTAAAAACAGTCAGTCAAAATCCAGTAAAAGCAGCTTAATAGATGCTTGCAACCACTTACAATAAACAAAATTAGACAAAAAGATACAAATTGCAATTTGCATCGCAAGAGATTTATGCAAATACCTCAGACAAGAATGCATGGGGAAGATATCCGTGTAAAATATGGCCCATTGTCACAACCTGTGGCTTGCAACTTCCTGTTAGTAGATTATCTATGCACTATATTTTAGAAAACTGGTAAGAGCTTACAATGTTGAAAATTATCTGTATTATTTGCGTAAGTCTAGGTTTTAGCGTGGTTGGAGATTACATGTAAAACAACATGGAAAAACTACAGTTATTGTAATATACAGTTAGTGTAATTCTAGAACTAAACTTGAAAAATTCTAAGATTATCGTCCTGAAGTTACTTTCTTCAACACGATGTTACCTACTCTTCGGTCAAGTATCCGTTACCTCCTCCAGATACCATCATCATCATCATGAGCCTATATTAGCCCACTGCTGGACATAGGCCTCCCCTAATGAGCGCCATAGCGCCCTATCTTCAGCTTGCCGCATCCAGCATCTGCCAGCAGTCTTTCGCAAATCGTCATCCCACCTGGGCGGAGGGCGTCCTACACTACGTTTGCCGAGATACCTGATACCTAGAATCTTACAAAAATGACACTCGAAATTATTTACGATTTGTGTGTCGCAGAGCCGTGACCAGTTCTGTATTATACGGAATAAGATATATTAGGGTAGTTGAATTGTTTTTTTCAGGTAAACTGGTAACCTGAAAATAGTTAACACTTTTTTATAGGAACAATCGAAAATATTACCCTTACCACACAAGAATCCACATTTGATTTCTATAAATTATTTTGACACCTATAAACTATAAATAAAAAAAAAACAAAAGTCTTCATGAACAAAGTCAATGTCGTAACATAGCAAACCAAAAATAATTTTCAACGGCAATTTCTTAAGGTTAGGGTAAATTCTCGTAGCATAATCACAGTGGTAAAAAATACATTATAACTTTACTGAAAATAATAATTCCCGTCTTTTTTGGCATACACTAGTTGAAATGGAAACCCAAAATATCAAATGTGTTCTCTTTTGATACCGACGATTTCTAAGTGCTCATTGTGAATCTATGGGGGGTCGGCCAATATCTTGATCGAACCTACAAATTTTTTTTGTTCTAAATTTTATTTAATCTAAATAAGACGCAAGCTTAAGAATTTTATTTCTGGTATTTTTAGAATCCTGTTCTGCTTTTCTGCTTACGTAGTAACCATGTAACTATTTTTCATAATATGTTTCAATAAACGTTAACCCTAAATTCGTGCTCCTATTCTGACTTACGCCTACACTTTGACGCATTTACACCATATGCAGGCTTACACTGAGTTTCCGGTTAGTAAGTATAAAGATGCCCTCTCACTGAGCGAAACTGCATTACAGTTATTCTTTGTATGCTAACGCTATGAGACTGATCGCACTACGCGACGTCTTTTTTGGTGATTTGTTCTAATTTACCGCGCGGTTCCGCTGTCGCGAAGTGCGTTTGCACTTTTTGTGCTTTACACTTAAAAGTTTGAAATCTTTTGAACTATGAAAAAGCTCAAAAATATAATGTTTAAAGAAATATATATCTATAACGTACTTCTTTCAGGAGACGTGGGTGAGTATTGTATTTTGGGTTCGCTGATGTTGTTGTCCTCGGTTTTTTATAAATATTTTAATTATATTCTTCACACAATGAGTTAAGATTTAAAATAAGTAGGTATTCTATAACTTTAATCTAAAATCATCTGGGCCCACCACACAATGCGACGTCTCAAGTGCTGTTCACCGTTTTTTGTTACAGTGTTGTCTTAGTCCTGTTAAAATCATGAAATTGTTATTCTAAATAAAAGGCAATATTGGTCATTCCGATTTCCGTTTTATTCTAACAAAAATACACAATGAAATGAGGCTATTCAGTTGTAGCAAATTCATTTTTTTGTGGATAAAAAATTCTGGCCAATTCACACAGTATCACTTACCTACATAGAACTATCATGACATGACTCATGATTGGCTACTGGATTGATGTACTGAGTGGCCTACTCAAGGCAACAGCAAAACATGCACTTTGCTGTCTCTGAACTACCGGAACAGGAAGCAGGTTTATCATAAGCGAGGGCTTATGATAAACCTGCTTTCTATGTTATTATCGTAAAGCGAAGTTTTGAAATAGTTGAACTTAAGCTCGCTTTGTTGCGATAATCTATTCCGATGCCAGCGCCGATGCGGGTCACGAATGGAAAATAAATCGAAATCAATTCCTCTACAGGCATTTCTAATAGCACGCCGACACTGACCAATACCAGCCCATACTTACTTACCCTTGTTATACCTACTTATTATAGATATGCAGTGTACACAGGACATTAGTCCGGTAGACGATGCTTTGAAGAGATTCAATTTAGGGATCAAATAACTGGATTAAAAACAGGGTTTAAGAGATTCAAATAACAAATTCATACTTACATCTTTTCTGGTGGGTTCACTTAACGGAAATAAAAGCGACGATGCTTAGAACAGATTCAAATAAGGGGTCATCATAAAGGAATATAAGTTTTTAACAGATTACAGAATTACCAGATACTGTAATTATGCATAGTTTTTAGGGTTACGTGCCCAAAGGGTAAAACGGGACCCTATTACTAAGGCACCGCTGTCCGTCTCTCACGAACCGTGATAGTTACCTACACAGTTGAAATGTCACAGAGATGATGTATTTTGTTGCCGTTATAACAACAGATTATACAGAATAAAACTTTAACATACAATACAAATGTATGTATTACTTACTATAAGATACATATTAATAACACATTGATTGGTAGCAACTTTATAAAACAGATGTAAAAAAAAAACTAGCAATTTATGACTGAAAATAGATAGAATTAATAGACCATGTTTTTTGTTTCATTTAATTAAATATCATATTATTAACATTCGTGAATCACGATTAGCAATGAAAACCTCTGTCAACAGCTCAGCTCGTATCAAGCATTGCGCACATAGCATCCCGTCTAGCTGCTTAGAATACCTTCTAAGCTCTAGCTGATTACCATCGCCGTCATACAAGCTGTATCATACAGGTTTGTGAGGTTTGTGGTACTAAACGTGACGCAAATAGAAACACATTACTCTTATAATTTTTTCATGTTGTCAACAAAGTTTTAGTCAGGGTTAAAAGTTTCAAAGTTAATTTTATATACTTCTTGTTGTCAACAAAGTTTTAGTCAAGGGTTAAAAGTTTCAAAGTTAATTTTATACTTACTTCTTGTTGTCAACAAAGTTTTTATAAGAGTTAAAAGTTTCGTATAATTTTATGAAGTAGAAAAGGTCCCTTGAAAGCAATGTTTTTAAAATTGTGAATTAATAATATGCTGGACAATTCACACAGCATTATCTAGCCCCAAGCTAAGCAGAGCTTGTGTTATGGGTACTAGATAACTGATATACATATTAAATACCTACCTACAATACATATTTCATTTCATTTTATGTCTACGTAATTATTACACTGTACCTACACTAATTGATGTTGTTATTTCTAACATAGAAAAAGAATATCTGCAGATCGTGCAAACATTTGTCCCGAGGAATCAAACTCGCAACTTCCTGCGTCGCAGACGGACCTTCGAACAACAGAATCGCGCATCAGTCGTCAAATTCGAAATTCGAATTCCACTATGTCAAATGAATTGCATAAAAGGGAAGCCCCGTTGTGCAACTATTCTCAGTTGAGCAACCTAATTTGCGCAAAAGGGAACTAGCGGTAGGTATACCTAGGTATTTGATCGAGACGTAAAAAGTCAAATTTAGCTACTAGCGTCCGCCCTCGGCATCACACGCCATTTTCCACGATAAAATCTAGAAAAAACTTTAGGTATTGATTCGTTTTTTTAATTTTTACTTAGGTATAATATAAACGCAGTGAAACTACGCAAGTCGATAGGTTATGCATTAGTATGGAGCATCATCCTCATCATCCAGGATAATTTGTTTTCATCAGCTAATTGCTTTTTTTTTAATTAATGATGGTCAAGCGTTTGGTCCCAATCTAACCTGAATAAGTCATGATGTGGTCTAAGATGGATCGCACTTTCCCAGAAGGAAATTATTCACCCTGGATTTAAAGGCTCCAAGATTGTACCCCGGTGGGAAAGCACGAAAGCTCGACGCTGGAAGCTCATTCCTCCTTATAATGTATATGATTATATTCTTTAATGTTATTTTCTTTTATTATGTAGTAACATTTTTATCTGTGCTGTAACTGAGTTTGTCAATAAATGTTTCTCTATCTCTATCTCTCTATCTCATTCCACTTTGGCCGTGCTTAATATGAAGGTAGAGTAGAATTGTTTGGTTCATCACTGTGGTAAATCGACTATGTACGGGGTCCCTCAATGTAATCAGGAATATTTTTTTATTAATAACATGGGTAGGTGCTTAAGTTTAAGTTCTACGTGATAGTTTAAACTTTGTAGTCACGTTGAGAGGTCGATAAAAGTTAACTCTTCCATAAAGCACAATTATTTATGACAAAAAACTTGCAAGAAAACGAAATTGTTATAAAAATAAATCAGAGTTAGAATTTTATAAGCTCAAATTACAAATGCAAATGTTGGAGGAACTTGCGGTTAGAACAATCTTAATATCTTATGAAGACAAAAACTGTAATAGCTTACTATTACAAATATGATTGCCAATCAAGAGACCGACGTGATTTATTCGTACACTAAGCTTTTATATTCAAAATACACTCACATCTTGACGACCGATGTGGCGCGGTGGGCGAAGGTCTGCCTGCGACGCAGAAGGTTGCGGGTTCGATTCCCGCCTCGGGACAAATGTGTGTACGATCTGCAGACATTTGCTCAGGGTGTTCTGGTCGTTTTCTATATATAATAAAAAATAACTATCTATGTATTGTATAATTATGTATATCAGTTATCTACTTAGTACCCATAACACAAGCTCTGCTTAGCTTGGGGCTAGATAATGGTGTGTGAATTGTCCAGCATTATAATTATTATCTCTCTCTCTCCTAATCCTGTGATTTATTGGTACACTAACCTGAAATATTCAAAATACATTCACGTCTCTCTCTATCCTAATCCTGTTGTTTATTGATACACTAACCTGAAATATTCAAAATACACTCGCATCTCTCTCTATCCTAATCCTGTGATTTATTGGTACAACACTAACCTGAAATATTCAAAATACACTCACATCTCTCTCTCTATCCTAATCCAAACTATCCTATTTAATATTATAAATGCGAAAGTGTATAAATATGTATATTTAGTCTTTTCAAATGCTGATCCATAAGGTGTCATTTATGCCATAAATAAAATACTAGGCTAATTACTCAAAATTTAAGTCGAGTCCAGAAATATCATTCTTAGGTCCATTATTTTTAAGTTTATTCGTTACATACTCAAATACAAATCTTTATATTCCTAGGATGATGGGTTGGCCTTTAGTTTGGCATCTTAGCACCTTCTCATCTTGCAGGGACATCAGTAAGGGCCGGCTTCGCAGCAACATCAGCGCAGCTCCCTCAAATGGCGAAAATACGTTAATCTTGACAGAGGTTACATAATTAAAGGAGTTTAGGGTGGATGTCCTAGCTCCTTGGGGTCCTGGGGCACACGCTATTTACAAAGATCTTATAAAACTCCTAATAGAGTCCACAGGTAATCGGAATGCTGGCTTTTATTTCGGTAAATGAATTAGCATTGCCATTTAACGTGGTAATGCTGCCAGAATTCTGGGCATCTACCTTCTGGTGACGGCTACGATTTTTAAAAAATAGATATAAGTGTAAATATCACTACAAATACAAAATCATTAATTTGAATAAGGAACTAGACTAAACAGGGTACATCAATGAACGATGAGGTGGCAAAAGTTAAAAACTGTGGAGCGACCTCATCGCCCGCCTCCTAGCCACAACATAAATTATAATATAAGTGTTGAAATTAATATGTATGATTTTGTGAATTTAGAATTATATAAGTTACTGTTAGACATGCAGAAAGCTAATCAATACCAACCTTTATTCAGAAAGAAAATAACAATCAAATAACAAATTTAAATTAAAACTAGTATTTACAATAGAAACAATTAAGCTATCTGCCAACTGTTGCAAACAATCTACAGGTAGCTCAACTGATCCATATCAATACCAGTTGGAAGCGTGCCTAAGACACTGGCTGCATTGCCCCGCTGTATAGCAATGCTGATGCGCTGTGCCAGATACTCACCAGCTCTCGGGTCACGCGTCGCTTCGACCAGACGCTCAGATAATTTTTTGAAAACCCAGAGAGCCTCGGTACCCCACGAACCTAGGGTCTCGACTCCAAGGAGAGCAAATGTGTAGGCTCTGTCGAGACCTGCATATTTGCGCCTCTTGAGATCTTCGGCTAAATCTGCCGCCGCACCAGCCCTCACGGAAGTCCTAGGAAGATGGGAAGGCGCGAGTGTGTCGACACATGTAGCGTCCCACACAATAGGCCTCCCCAACTCCCATGGGACTAGAGTCATGCCGTCAGGCCTCTTACCATCGTCACGCAACAGACCATTCGGTTCGAGAATAGCTGGTACGTTAGCGGTGGTAAAGGCCCGCCGGATGATGTCGTTCAGGCTGGCATGACGAGATATCCGACCGGCAGCCCTAGTACGCGATAATCCGTGATGACCGAGCTGTTCGACAGCAGTACCGCACTGGCATTGATGAGGCGCGCAACACCTTGCACCCAACCGAAGACAAGTTGCGACACGGAAAGTTACGGGATCCAATAAAGTGCCAGTGTTATATGAAGGAAGTGCTTGCAACCAATGTCCTGACTCCCATTTAGAAACGGCTAGAAGACGGGCACGATCTGCAGAGCTGGAGCACGTTTGTAACAAACAATTCCGTGTCAACTCACACAGAGGCCCGTCCCATTGCCGTTGGGACAAAAGAGATTTTGGGGGAGCAGCATCGGGGCAAGCACTATGCCAAGCAGATCGAGCTTCGTCTAAAAATGAAATTTTGAATGAAATTCCAGGTATAACCAAATGAGAGGGCTTTAAAATTTTTTCAACTAAGGAACTAGTGCTGTAGACAGAAGACAAGAACGCTGGTAGGGCTACACTTGAAAGCTAATTAAATTTAATAGAGTAAGGTGATATAATATTATTAAATTAAGAAAAAACTATGGAAAGCATGCTTAACACTACATAACTTGTAATAATTTTATTGTTTTTTCATTTATCAATCTATATATTAGTGTAGAACTGTAGATTATGCCGAAGTTCTCTGGATAAAACTTTTGAAACTATCAAAGTCATACATAGAAATTTTCTAGACCTAGCCCCTATTATGCAAGTGCTTGACCTACCTAGCTGGCACTTGGTTAGCATATAAAAAATTTGGCGCGCAATCAAAATAATATGCACCATGGCGGAGACTCTGCGAGACTAAAACAAGGTATGACCAAGTTCTGTAATTTATTTATAAGAAAATTTTCATATAAGGCACGCTGTGCTTAAATAGCCAAGAAAAAATATGTAAGATTCTTCTTCGCAGTGCGCTTCGTCGGTCGGATGGTAATATAAGGTAATGACCATCGCGAAATTATCAAATTTGATTGTATGCCATTACGTGGGCATTATCCGCACACCTTCGTACGTGAGTGATATTTCGGAGCAAATCCATGTTATCGTAAATGAGAATTAAGTTTGACTGTCCGTCTGTTTCGCTAGCGGTAGAATCTTCTGGATCTCTGTCTGATAATATCTTTTTGTTTTTAAACTTACGCGATCTGAATACATAATTATAAATACTACTTAGCGACTACGTCGCGAGTAAGCGTCGCGGACACTGTTAGCGTTGTGTGTCGTCCGAGTGTGCAGATGGACATTCCTACTTCACCTGAAAACCAAGTGAGGGTAGCTACAAATAATGCTGCCCCCGCTTTGCAGAGGCGGTAGCTCCAGTACGCCAGTCATCCCGTGACCACGGCAGTGTGTAAACCTGTCGAAACGTCGGGAAAAATAAGTAAATAAACGCGATAAATACCCGTTAAATAGTATTTATTTAGTATTTATAATTATTAATACCTACCTTTTTTTTTGATGAAACGAAAAACAACTGCTTGTATTTTTATGTATGTCCTTATTAAATATGGCCTGATTTGAAAAATTATTTCACAACCAGCAGCTGCCCGCGGCTTCGCATGCGTTGTTTAAGGTTATTTCTATCCCATGGGAACTGATTTATGGGATAAAAAGCCTATGTTACTCTCCATCCTTTCAACTAACTCTATGCCAAAAATCAAGTCGATTTGTTGCTTAGTTAGGGAATGATGGAAAGGCAAACAAATAAACAAACAAACAAATTTTCACATTTATTACTTATATTAGTGAGGTTGTATTTCACTATTGTATGGTGAATGATCCGAGTAAGTCCCATGAACATTTTTTTTACCATAGCGTCTTAGGTAGTGAAGGGTGATTAAAATAAGTATGAAGAACACTTAATCATTTAAGAGTCTATACTACCTCAAATCAACTCCGAGAGATCTCCATATCTTCCATACTACAAAATATTTAATTTTGATATTTATACATGTTAAAGTTCAAGACTATCTATCATATGTTTCGAAAACAATATTCAATAAAAGTCCTAATAAATAGATAATAAGCTAAAACACTTTTCACTTTCGCACTGATTTCAACGCAAGCAAAATCATGAGCAAAACCTACTAAAAGCTATTTTCCACCAATTTTCTTTGCCACGTTCTGGTTTGATATTACTGTGTCTATTATTTCTGATATTTCACACACCCGTCATTATCAGAAAAAATAAAACGTCAAGTGCGAGTTAGACTCGCGCATCAAGGGTTCCGTACAAACTCCTACTCTTTAGCAAAGAAATCAGTCAAATCCAGACGAATAAGGCACAATAATTTTCTGATTTGATAACGATTATGACGTAACTTATTTAGTCCCTCGAACTATTGGCGTCTCGAGACTAAATAAGTTACGTCCAACCCTAGTGTAACAATGTACTATTTTGAATGAATAAACCACAAATTTACGGTTTTCTGATTTTTCCCTTTACTTGTGCTATAAGTCATTGCTTCTTGCCAAATTTCATGGTTCTAGGTCAACGGAAAGTACCCTACAGGTTTTTGGTCCATGGCGAGATTCGAAAATTATTTTTTCTGTGAATATACTAAAAATTTACGGTTTTCGAATTTTTCCCTTTACTTGTGTTATAAGACCTTGCTTCTCACCAATTTTCATGGTTCTAGGTCAACGGGAAGTACCCTAAAGGTTTTTGGTCCATGGCAAGATTAAAAAATTATTTTTTCTGTGAATAAACTACAAATTTACGGTTTTCAGATTTTTCCCTTTAATTGTGTTATAAGACCTTGCTTCTCACCAAATTTCATGGTTCTAGGTCAACGGGAAGTACCCTATAGGTTTTTGATCCATGGCAAGATTAAAAAAATATTTTTTCTGTGAATAAATTACAAATTTACGGTTTTCGGATTTTTTCCATTACTTTTACTATAAGACCTTGCTTCTCACCAAATTTCATGGTTCTAGGTCAACGGGAAGTACCCTATAGGTTTTGTGTGCATGTGATTCCCTAGGAAAATTGAAAAAAAATAGACATAAACAGCTGTAACTTTTGATTGCGTTGACTTAGAAGTTTGATTTATATCGAGGCTTCAAGAGGTTACGAGCCTGCGTATATGATGTGAATATCAACTCGATAACTCTACGCGTTTCTGAGAAAAGTGGGTTGACAGACGGACAGACGGACAGACGGACAGACGGACAGACGGACAGACGGACAGACGGACAGACGGACAGACGGACAGACGGACAACAAAGTGATCCTATAAGGGTTCCTTTTTTCCTTTTGAGGTACGGAACCCTAAAAAACCGGCCAAGCGCTAGTTGGACTCGCGCACGAAGGGTTCTGAACCATTGTGATCTATAAAAACGGCAAAAAACACGTTTGTTGTGTATGGGAGACCCTTAAATATTTATTTTATTCTGTTTCTTAGTATTTGATGTTATAGCGGCAACAGAAATACATCATCTGTGAAAATTTGAAAAGTGAAAATATATTAACTGTCTAACTATGACGGTTCAAGAGATATAGACTGGTGACAGACGGACAGACGGACGGACAGCGGAGTCTTAGTAATAGGGTCGCGTTTTACCCATTGGGTACGGAACCCTTAAATCTGTTAAACAGTTTCTGGAATCGATCTAGTGAACCAAATAAAATAAGGCATTTACACACGCAATCATTGCAATTTTTGAAACATGCGTGATTTTTTTTAAGTTCACGTTAATGTTATACGTAACCTCAACGTGTTAATGTGAAACGTAACCTTAATTCACTTAGGTACCTAAATATTTTACTATATAGCTAGGCTTCGCCCGCGTGGAAATTTATGTGTCAAGTTTAGAACAATATGGATATCGAAGATTATGAATGAGAAGTTTTAGGGTTTCGAGATCGGTTTCGAAACCGTTATGGTCTCGCTCTGTCCGTCCCCGCTCTTTCTTAAATATTTCAGTAACTACTGCACTACTGCAGCTATTAACTTGAAATTTGAAACATGACACATTTCGTGCGCAATTACTTATTTAAAGAAAAAATATATAAATAAATGAAAAATGAAAATGAAATTTCAAAAGAGACCTAGGGAGGCAAGTGGGTTATTAAATTAAAGGTATTGTTTTGACCATTCCAAATCTGTTTTTTAAATTTCTGTAGGTTTCATACTTTTCGAAATATTCCGATAGAGGTCGAAAAATTTACCGTTATAATATTCTGTAATATGTAATTCTGTATATGTATAGGTAAATAAATAGGTACATTTGCTTGGAAATCTCCTCATTCACACATGCCTGCAAAACCTTTCTTATCGCAGCATCTGTGCAGTCCATCTCTCCTCCCACGCCCGCCGACTGAGAGTAATGTTACCTTTTTGGCATACCTTCACCTCTAAAACTTGGATTTATAATCCTAAATATATTTTGTAGACAAAACAGTTACTACAGTTACGAAATAAAAACCAATAAGGCGCTTATCAGGGGAGGCCTGCGTCCAGACGTGGACCAATATAGGCTGATGAGAGTGAGAGTGAGAGAGCAGAAAAAGGCGCACACTGGAGTTCTAAACTGGACTGAAACAAATGAAATGATGAATGAAAGGTTTAAAAACTAAAATGTATTCGAACTTCTGTGGTTCGATCTAATGATACCCAGTGTCGTAAAATATTTTCCGTCAATATTTCTTTGGTTTTACTTACATAAAATATTTTGGATATCAGGGATCTAGATCATAATTTAGCCGGGATATATTTACCCTGATTAAGAGCCTAATGCAAAAAATTGTGATAAAGATATGCATAGGATATGGATTGGATGGAAGATATGGATTTATATATTAAAAAATCCAGTTAATTTTCAAAAAAATTATCATTTACTCGACTTCTACAGGCGTCTACTCCAGACCGTATTTTTTTAATCTGTACATTTACGTTCGTTACCATTAATGTAGGTGTTTAAAAATACACATATAGCTTGATTTTTGCATTAGCGCACCCATTATGCGAAAATCTTTCTATAAGAGTGATCATACCAGTGTAATGGTTCTAGATCAGTTGATTTCCCAAGGGGATCACCCTTCATAAATAAATTTTAATTTTCCTGCTTTTTTGCTCTAATTAGAACTGTACAGTCGGTAGGTAAAAAAGATGAAGATTAATTCGCTTCTTTGATTACACAATCTTGATTTTATTTGCTTTCGTAACTAATGGCTTAAATAACCAACAAACTCAAATTTTATGCTGAAAGCGTTCTTGATTCAGTTTGAGATTTCTAACATAAAAGTAGCAAAAGTACTGTCGGCATTTCTCGTACAAGTACAAGTCAAAACCGGAAGACATAATGCAATCAGTATGCACCCAGCCTTATAAACTTTACCTTTTTTGGTGCGCCGACGCGACGCCTAACCTTAGACTATAGATAACATAACTACACCCGATACTCATTATAAATCACGGCGCAAGCGCACTTAAACTGCAGTTCGGTGCAATAGAACCAGCTTAGACTTATGCAAATTGGATCCAAGATGCTCCTTTGAACCTGACAAGCCCTTAAATCAGTCGCTGTGCAGTAACAAAAGGTTGTACCTATAGCTAGCTCATTTATAGAAGATGTCGGGCTTATGGGAAGGAAATCAAAGTACAAGTCTAGATTTATGATTCGGCAAGGTCCTAAGGCAACACCTCGAGTCCCACGCAAAGCGGAGCAAATTTACAATTTAACTGAGGGTAAAGTAGTAAGCAATATTATACGCTTCTACAACAAAATTCCTATTGAGTTGCAAAACTTATCAGTAAATAACTTAGACAATTTAACCCGCTGTCAAGTAAATAAATTCAAACAAATTGTCAAAACCTTTCTGCGCAAAAAGGCTTTCTACAAAATATCAGATTATCTAGAAGATAAAAAAGCTTGGGACGGGTTTTGCTCCAACTCGAAAAATAACAACTAACAGGCTAAAGGTTTCTCCGTCGCTTCTTTACTTTAGTCTACATACCGAAGCGACCGAAATCAAAAATGTAACTTTATTTCCGTATCAATGTTTTATTTTAAGAATTTGACTTTTTCTAAGTGTACATTTTTTATTTATGGAAATAAAGACTTTTTAATTTGATTTGACCACACTTAGGTATTTGCAAAAATTTTATTTTAAAATTTTAAAAATTTAATTTTATTTATTTTAACTTATCGTACCATTGCATAACACATTTTATTCAATCAATAAAGGCACATAAAATTTAATATTATTTGAAATTTCAAGGTAATATCTGGTAAGTACAAGGTATATGCTGTGATATTCACGAGGGAAGGAGAATGGACAGATTGAGACCAAAGGTTTCGAAACCAATCTCGAAATCCAGAAAACGAATCTCGCGTCAACACGAAACGATCAACCTTAACAACATAAAATAGATAATGCCTATAGTCAGTAGGTATGTAGCAGCGAAATAAATATATATACAATACCTACATATTATTCTACCCTTTTCGTGTAGCATTACACTTCATCGATGCTTAGTCATCATTTTACAATAGTTAAGAGGGCGCCTAATGCAAATTGTGTATTTTTAAACCCACATCTATGGTAACGAACTTAAATATTTTAATTAAAAAATACGATAGGTAGGGGAAAAACCTATAGAAGTCGAGTAATCGAATAGAATTTTGAAAAATAAACTGGTTTCTTTACAAAAAATTATAGAAAAATCGCTTAAAAAAACTGTTTTAATTGAAATGTTTTCAAGTATCAGCGACAACACCATATAATTTTTTACGAATTACATAGCCAGACTACTGTTTTATTAAAGTAATCGTGTAGTTTTTCTATTGAATGCTTAAATTTTGAATCATTAATAGAAAAGCAGTAAAAACTTGATTTTTGCACTGACATTGCTTTACTCTGTCCCGCTCCTATAAACGCGAAATCCTATGCCTATCCTTTTCACAACTTTTTGCATTAGGCCCGCTCTTAAGGTGGTCCGCGAAACACCCGAAGTGTCCGAGTCAAAAGCAAATCAACGATGATAAAAATCATGCTATTCTCAGTATATAAATCTTTAGATAATGGTGTCAATTCAGACGTTTGCCAAGTTGCGGTCTCCACTTAAGGCGCATACCCCACCCAAACTAGCGCCGCCAACTACTTTATGTTATTATTCTGTTTAACGAAGGAATTTTCAAAAATCCATCTTCCAGTTTGTGATACCTATCATAAACTTCTTTTTAATGCCTCTGTAATAGTTTTATTCTATTTATTTAGGCGATACGAAAATAGATTTTGGTGGCCACCAAGACCCAAACGGAATAATAAGATAAATTGCGGCCAAAGTGGCCGCAATTGGGTGGGGTATGTGCCTTAAGAACACTAAGTTAAGTTTCTGTGACGCCTGAATTGACACCAATATCTCGACTTTTTTCTGTCCGTGTAATGCACCTTAAATAAAATTATTTGCAAATATTTCTGTACTTATCTCCATAAAGCACCACAATACCGTTGCACAAGATGCCTAATTAGGAATGTTTATTATAATTGGCCTGCAAATGGGCGTTCTCCATACCCATTGCACGAATGGTTATTTTAAATAATCTCTTTTAAATGAGAGCTTGAAATATATTAAAATGTTCACAAGAGTGTTTCTTGAAAATCGTAATTATGTAAATACTTATTATTGGTCTGTTGCAAATGTTGCAATGTTTTATTTTATACATTACACGAAAATAATACTGACAGAGGCTTTTGTATCTTAGGTACCCAGTCCACTCATCCAATTTCTTTGTCCAATGTACATTTGATCAAAGAACTTGGATGACTTTATCCAGTTTACTAACAACACCGATATTTGATCAATGATTTGGATACTAGTTTGTGCCCGCGGCTTCACGCGCGTTGTTTCTATAAAAACGTATACGCAGGTAAATTCTTTCCCATGGCAACAGAAATTTTATGGGTTAAAATAGTAGCCTTTTAAAAATGTCCTTTATAGGTCAAGAGCTACACATAATATGTAAATTTCCAGCCCGATCAGGTGATAAGTGACGTTAAGAAGTAACAAACTTCCTTCTACACATCCAAACTTTCGCATT
Organism: Eupithecia vulgata; assembly: GCA_946478455.1. Classification (NCBI taxonomy): domain Eukaryota; kingdom Metazoa; phylum Arthropoda; class Insecta; order Lepidoptera; family Geometridae; genus Eupithecia; species Eupithecia vulgata. The sequence goes on along the minus strand of OX297873.1, from coordinate 8,986,024 downwards.
TTTAATATTAGTATGATGTGATGTAATTTCATTTAAGATCAACTACGCAAATTACTTAGGAATCTTGGACAAAGATATTGGATGAGTGGAATGGGTATCCATCCAAGAAATGTTCATCAAATATTGGACAAAGTACTTGGACAAAGAAGTTAAATGAATGGAATGGGACCTTTATTTACCCTTATTTATTGACTTAAAAAAGATAAGGTTCTGTGTTTGATTTATCCCGGTTATGGACTGATTTTGATGATCTTTTCGCTTTTGTATAGAGAATGATCCCGAGATGGTAGGTACCACGGTAGGTACCATAAAAATTAAATTAGATACTCCATACTAATATTATGAATTCCAAAGTAACTTGGTCTGTTTGTCTGTCTTGTCCAAATTCCATTAAGATCCGTTTACCCGTGAAAAGGTAACAGACAGACATACAGACAGGCAGAGTTACTTTCAATTTATAATATTACGTAGGTATAGTATGGACATGGACTATGATTATCAACTACCGAGGATGTAGATCATATCCAGGCAATAAAGGTCACCTTTATTCAATTAAATGAATAAAATAAATAATACTCGACAATTTACACAGCATTATCTAGCCCCAAGCTAATCAGAGCTTGTGTTATGGGTACTATAGATAACTGATATACATAATACAATACATGGATAGATATTTTTTATTATACATAGAAAACGACCAGAACACCATGTCTGCAGATCGTACATACATTTGTCCCGAGGCGGGAATCGAACCTGCAACCTGCTCCGTTGCAGTCGCCCACTCTGCCACCGCTCCACAGACGTCTTCACCAGTCCTGTATATTATAATTATTATTAATTTATTTGAGATAAAATATCCATAACACATTATCAAAATTAACCTAGTCAGGAGACCTTCTTCCACCGCGCCACAGAGGTCGTCTCAAACAATCAAACAAATATTTTCTCTTTATAACGTTAGTGTAGAGTGTAGAAGTGTAGATTATTTATTTATTTCTTCTAGAATCGCACGTGGGACCCCGACTCTGGTGACCAGCAGTGGCAGCGGGTGATCGGCACAAAGGTGTCGCTTTACGCCGCATACTACGACGACAGAACACCGCAGAAGTACGTGCGGATATTGGCCAGTTTTAAAGGTAATTGTGGTTTTATCTGCAAGTATACTTTCTATATTTCAGGGGGGCTGACCGAACATAGACAATAATGACATCGCATCGCCAAATTTTAGAAGTGGAAGGAGTGCGTTTTAAACAACTTAACTACGCATTCTATGACAAAGTAACGTCATTTTTCAGTGTTCTATACCCTAGATAACAATCCCCGTGCTAGGGGGGAGGGGGGCTGGGTCTGAATTCTCTCTCGATGCCCTCTATTTCAACCATAGACTTAGATTTTTTTCACTAGGCCCTATTTCAACAAAACCTGCAAATGAACACTACTGCATACCACAAAAATGTTTAAATCAATCCTGTTCTTGAGTGGAACCTGCGACTCGGCAGTGTAGAACTCCTTCCAGCCAGGTGGATTGACGACCTGTAAAAGACGGTATACAAATGCTGGATGCAGCAAGTTGAACACGGGGCGCTATGGCGCGCATTACGGGAGGTCTATTATGTCTAACATAGGCTATAGACTGATGATGATAAGATTTAAAGAATAAATAAATAATGCTGGACAATTCACACAGCATTATCTAGCCCCAAGCTAAGCAGAGCTTGTGTTATGGGTACTAGATAACTGATATACATAATACAATACACAGATATATACTTTTTGTTATATATAGAAAACGACCAGAACACCCTGAACAAATGTCTGCAGATCGTACACACATTTGTCCCGAGGCGGGAATCGAACCCTAGCTATTACGTTATTTCCTCAATCTCTCTGACAACACTTTATCGCAAAAATACATGCAAATTCCAGATATGCTAATGTTCCTAGGTGGGCCAGCGATGGCCAACAGATAAATACTACGAGGATAAATACGACAACAAGCGATACCACGTGCGTGTCGCAGGCGTGAAATTGAATACCTTCGTGTATAATTACTGGGCTAGTAATTAAGTAATGAAATAAACAAGTTCTTACGGTACACGAAGAAGTTTGTATACTTGTAGTCATTTGTTTTTGGAATATTTTTCTTAGAAAAGAAAAGAAAGCAAGTAAAGGCGCATAACCCACCTGAACTAGCGCCGCCACCTACTTTACGTTGTTATTCCGTTTATCAAAGGTATTTAAAAAAATCCATCTTCCATTTTGTGATACCCATCATAAGTTTTATTTTAATGCCGCTTAGTTTTATTCTGTTTAGTTTAGGCAGATATACAAAAATAGACTTTGGTGGCCACCAAGAGCAACTTCCTACCTCTGCCTTTGTTTCCTTTGTTAAACGGAATAATAAGATAAAGTAGGTGGCGGCGCTAGTTTGGGTGGGGTATGCGCCTTAATAAAAGTATTTGAACGTAGAACCAGGAAACGGAAAATTCATTGTTTTTTTTTAGTTCCTTGTTTAAACACGACTCATTATAATTAGATTGTATAGTTTACTAACTGCTACCCGCGGCTTCGCTCGTTGTTTAAGGTTATTTATGGGAACTTATTTTTGGGATAAAAAGTAGCCTATGTTAGTATCCATCTTTTCAACTAACTCTATCCCAAAAATCAATTCGATTGAATGCTCGTTAGGGCGAGAAGGAAAGATAAGCAAACAAACAAACACTTTCGCATTTATGACATTAGTTTAAAATATTAGCATAGGTACATTTATGGAGGAGTGGTTTGGCAAGGACGAATTAAAAAAAACAATTATTTCAGCACCATGGCACCATATACAATAACAAATGAGTATAAATCAGGAAAACAAAAAAAAAGAATCACAAAATCAAATCTTCATTTTTCGCTCCTGTACACCATAAAATTGAATAGCATATCTCGTGGCAAAAGGACACTATTCAACAAAACACCTCATTATTTTTTTGTAATGAGACACAGTCCCTATAATTGACACAACATTACGAATGTCGAATACCGCCGTATAAAAATAATGCCCTCGATTCAAAAGCTCTCAATATGGAGTAAAAATATGGTCCGTTTGTATTAAGATTTAAACAGTATATTCATGTGGGATCTTAATCGTCAATTAAGTTACATTTTCTGAAGTAGTCAGCACGAGCGGCCTGGAGCGGTGCTGATAGGGTAAGAATCTACGGTCTGTGAACAGGTATCCAGGCATTTTTACTTTAACTTTTTACCAGGTTTGAAAGGAGCTTATTCCTGCTTGTCCCCTTGATAATTCCTCCATAAGGGAGAAATTAGATGTTTATCCAGCCATACACATTTTATATTATATAATATGACTAAGAGCTATATGTAGCAAGTTTTTTTGAAAGGCCTACGGATGATGATTTGCACATACAAACGTACTACACACATCATGTTGTTTTTTGTATTTGAATAATTTGTATTCTAGGTTCTGGTTTCAATTAATAAATAAGAAGTAAATACTCTATCTTTTAAGTCTTTTTTCCTTAATACACTGCGTTTTGCGAATAGTTGCTTTGAAGCACAAAACACTGGGCGATATTGTCAGAAAAAGAAGTGGCTATTTTCTGATTATTACCTTTAGTATGTGCAATTAAACTTAGGAATCAGACACACATTTCATTTTGCAAAACTATAAGGTGAAAATACAATTCGGACATAGCGGAACTCGGCCATATCGAAACTAACCGTACAATTATATACATAACCATTTATGATCGAAATCCTCCGCTACCAAGAAACCCCGCAAAACCAACAGTGAATAAAGACATCGGCAAAATCTCGCAAACAGATAAAACAACACCATAATTATTATTCAAGAGGGCGATACCCGATCGCAAGTTTGCTCGTATTTTCTTTGCATCACGTTGAAAAAAAGCTGGTATTTTGTTCGCAACTTAATCACTGCTATTTTTATTTTATTTACACGACCAGTTGCAGTAAGTCACGTGGCTCTTGTCTCATTAAAGACGGCCACCATTGAATATAGCTTGAGCTGTCGATATATGAGCTCATTCTATGGTGCTTCTTTCACACAAAATACTCTATAACTTCAAATAGGATTAAAACTATATATTATATCCAAAAATTTGTCTTCATTAAAACAAAATTATTGAAATAAACTTACTTCCTATTTGCTTGATTTGAGACTAAATAACTTTACTAAGAAAGAAAATTAGGACAGTCAAATAATAGAATTAAATTAAAACTAGTATTTACAATAGAAACAATTGAGCTAACTGCAGAATGTTGCAAACAATCTACAGTTAGCTCAACTGATCCATATCAATACCAGTCGGAAGCGTGCCAAGACAATGGCTGTGCCATTGCCCCGCTGTATGGCAATGCTGATGCGCTGTGCCAGATATTCACCAGCTCTCGCGTCACGCAAAAAACACTTGGATGAGGTAAATAAGTATGTACTTACATAATATCTGCAAATTAGCACACTAGTATTATAAATGCGAAAGTTTAGATGGATGGACGGATGGATGTTTGTTGCTCAATCACGCCAGAACGGCTGAACGAATCTGGATGAAATTTGGCACAGAGATAGATTACAGTCTGGAATAGCACATAGGCTATATTTTATCCCGGAATTCCCACGAGAACGGGAACTACGCGGGTAAAACGGCAAGGTGCTGCTCGTAGTACCTAAACGTCATCGGTAGGGTACTTAACACAACACAACCATATCCGAATAATTAAAAACACAGAAATCAAACAATCTATTGAGTCCTTTTCTGATCTAACATTTTTGCACTAATGTAGAGCTTTCGTATGAAAAAAGCCTCACATAATTATTCTTAAAACGTTTAATGCACGGATTTTTTATCACCAAGCGTGTGGAATAAACAAAAGTGGTAGAAAGTAAGCGGGAGACGACAGAGGGCCCAAGATAAGCCTCGGTCATTTGTCACCGCGTGCGACTGTACTCGTATATATATGTATATACCTACGTCGAGTACTCCGAAGATAAAACCACCCAACTTCCACTTACATTGTACATGACTGTACCATCTTGAGTAGGATTAAAATACCTTAAGTGATCAAGTGATCATAGTATTTGTGCATTTAGTTGTTCACTTTAAAGAGTTAGCTCTCGAAGGATACTGACTGGTTAATTTCCTGTAATCAGATAGGCTTTGATGCTTTAAGTACTTGATTAGAGCCTTATGTGTTGGAGGCCTGGGAAAAATTGTTGCTGTGGACTTTAAGAGGCTCAAAAGTGTTTAAAACTGTTTCTTGTGATCTTCTCGTAAGTAATCAATGATAAACAGATCTAGGTAATTATAAAAAACCTAGGGGTATTTTTGCATTACGTAGTTATTTTTATCAATTGTCTTCATGCCTAACCTAAGGAAAGACGAAGTCGTGTTACTATTTCTTCTGAAACATTATAAAATTGACAAATTGGGGTGACGAAGTTGTCCTCCTAGACGAATTTCGACCACGGGGGCCATCAGTTAACGAAAAATATCCATTTGCGGCGCAGGACATTATAATAGTGAACAAGTGTGTCCATAAACACAGGAGCACTCTCTTTTCCCTTACTCTCATAATCTGATTGGACAGTTAAACAAATTGGGTGTATTTTTCCCCCTCTTACTTTTATAAGTCATCCCGGGGCAGTTTTCTCGATTTAAATGAAATTTGACAACTACAGTTTTTTTTTTTTTTCACTTTCTGTATTTTTGAATAGGGATTGAAACTTTACCTAGTGCAGAATTCCTTGCGTAATCAGGCTTTCTCTCCACTAAGAAGATTCCTTAATTAATTTCTGCTTCCACCCAAGCTAAAAATAACCGTACGGAATTCCATACTAAAGAAAGCACTTACCTCTCTAGATATTAGCGGTACAGTACCAGGATAACAGTTTACAGAAGCGAAAGAAATCGATTTGTAATTCAAACACTTTCGTGTAATGAGGTTCGGAGTCCTGTTTAAGAGCCTGCAATTGAAGCACCGTTCTAATGTCAGTTCCTTGAAAGCACCGCTGGGTCACAGCTGATGGAGGAAAGCTGGGTTGTCCAGCCTTTGGTGCGAGTAATATCTAAGTTGGATCCTACTATCCTAAATGAAAGCCAAACTTAAGACCACACTAATACTAGCAATGCGAAAATTTGGATGTTTCGATGGATGGATGGATGATGGATGTTTAGTACTTCTTCACGCCCAACTACAGAACGGCGACGTAAAATTTTGCATACAGATAGTTCTAAACCTGGAATAAAACCTAGACTTCTTTTTATTTCTTATTTTTGTTCCTGTAAGATAAAAATAACCTTAAACATTAAAGTCATTATACGGAATATTTACCATGATTAGATTTTTGAGTTTTCCAATATTTCGGCACAGTTTCATGCGCCATGATCACGGAATAAAGTCACTGCGAGTTGGTTTTATTGGCAGATATATCGATCTACCTTCATTCTTTGTCTTTTGCTACTATAAATGACTTTAATGTTAATAACCATGATAGTATAAAAATAACCTTAAACGTTTCCTTACTATGCGTGCAAAGTCGCGGTCAGAGTCTAGTACATTATATCAATAAAAGTCACAATATATTTGTATAACAGTCTTTGTTAAAATAAAATGTCTCATTTAGTTAGTACATCATAGCTACAAATAAAGACTTTCTTCACTATCACCAGCCTATATTAGTCTATTCCTAACTTATAGGCCTCCCCTAATGAGATTAAGATTTTTTATCGTATCCTAATAGGCAAACTATCCTACGAGAACGTTCAGTTTTAGTTACAGTATTTTCTTGAGAGATTGCAGCCATTTCAGTCTTGGCGCACGACCCCCAATTTTTTTAACGAATTTTGTAGTCTTTTTCTATTTTAATAGAAGTACAGTAGTAAATTTTACTTTGACCGATTATGCTCTATCGCGGTGACTAGGTGCATTTAAGATCATTTAAAAAACAGGCTATAAATATAAATAGGTATGGCAGGCAGAGTAAGTACACCAGCTATGCTAATTCAACTGTACCTTAGGTGCGTTCCCGAGGAAATAGCTCGAGAAAATTACTATTATACAAGAACAGGTACTGGAATTCCGATATGAAATACAATAACTGTCGTCTTACTCTTCATGTAACGGTATCATGACCATAGTATTTATTTTAATAAGAGAAGAGTCGGTAAATAAGTCTTTCGAGGAGCTTTTTAGTGTAAAAAAAAAGCTTCCGTATGACTCTGGAATTTGGTGTAGGTCCCGTTGTTTTTTTATAAAGGTTTTAAAAACCTTGTTTGATGATGGTAGAACGACTCTATCTTCTTATTAAAGCTTGAGGCTAGGTATTAAAATCTTTCTTTTTTTTTTGTTTCAGGTCGTAATTTCTCCACAGAAGACACATTGTTCTGCCAAACCCGTTCCATTGACCCTGAAGAAGATTTCATCGAAGTAGTGACGGCGAAACCGCTCGAAATATGGTTTTACAAATGGGATGCTACTTCAAGTGAAGTTGACACACCACTGCTGCTGTCGTGTCCTTTGACTGACTCTCTTTATAGCCCATCAGTTGTCTCCATAGTCACACAGCCATGTGAAGATGCCACAAACGCATTTTCTATAGACCCTCTCCAACAAAACACTGCTAAACGAAAGTTCACCATATGCGTAAAAGACATGAACTTCGACAAGGATATGTCCAGAAATGTTATAGAGTGGATAGAAGCAAACAGAATACTCGGCGTAGATATTATAGACATATATATAGATAAGGTTAGCAAAGAAACTGCAGCAGTTTTGCAAAACTACAGAGATAGAGGGCTCGTAAGACTATACAGCGTTCCTATTAGAAATAAGGAAGGCAGATCTCTGTGGCAAAGGAGGAGAGATCATGTTATAACATACAATGACTGCTTGTATAGAAATATCATGGAAACAGAGTTCATAATTCCATTAGATGTGGACGAAATCATTCTTCCGAAAAAATCTAAGAACTTAGCAGAGCTTATTATTAATCTAAGTAAGGATTATGGTTGGGACGAAACACAATACTCAGCTATGATGATAAGAAACGTTTTCTTTTTCGACTTCTTGCAACAGGTCAACAAGAAGAAAAAACACTTGAACTTAAGTAAAATTTATACTAAACGAGATGATGTACGGATAAAAGCTCTGGAAAACTTAGATATAAGTGATGTAGAATACCTTGATAGTATAAATAATGAAGTCATAGATGTTAAAGAAAACTTAATATTAGAGAAAGAATCATACAAGATGAGATGTAGGGCTGAGCTGCCGATGCCAAAAATTGGAAAGCATTTTATAAGATCAGCTTTGGTGAGTCCAATTGGATCTTATACGAAATGCTTGATGGTGGCGAGTAAAGTGTTGACGGCGTTCAATCACTACCCGCTTGCAAATTTAGGAGCAGCAGGACTTGCCTACTGGCCAGCCCCTTTCGCCGAAGTTCAGATGAACCATTACAAGGTAATATTAACTTTAAAAGGATCAAAAATGATTAAGAAGATATCTTTGATGCCCCATTTTTGTAATCGAAGTTCATCGAATCAAACATCGTAGATCGCGTTTGATGGCAGCCCTTGGGTAGTCCTATATCCAGCATTGGATTAATAGATGATTGAACCTACTGATGCATTATGAAATCAATGAGATTGCGAAATATAAGTTATCTTAGAGTTTATAGATAATTAATATTTCGCAGTAGTATCGAATAAGATCAACTAGAATTTAGAACCGAACATGTTTCACGTTTATTTCTGATAAAATAAACAACAGACCAAGTTTCTAAACTAGTGTTTCTTTCCAGGAATCCTGTAACACCACGGTGGTGGATGACTGCGCGCGGTATGGACGACGTTCGCGTGTTGACACTTCTGCATTCCACCTTTATCAGCGACTGATCCCGGCGTTAGCCAACACTCCGTGTACAAACTTATAGAAATAAAGCAAGTACTTTTTAATGACAAGATTTTTATTCAGGGATGAATTATGCTAGACCGTAGCTGGCGGCGCCTCGTCCGTGCCGGCCATCACTTTTGACATCCACCTCGTCAGGAACGCGGACGCCGCCGCGCCGCCGCACGGTATAGCATGACAGCATCATATACATGGTTATTGGTAAATTAGTAACACTACATGAACTGCTGGTTCTGTCCATCGTCACGTTTACGTTCTTGAAGACACCAGGTCTACATTCTTAAGAGGCAGGTATATATGACACCATTTTGTGAATAGGATAGGCATAAGATTTCGCGTGATAAAACAGAGCGGTGTTAGCTCAAAAATCAAGTTTTTTGCTGATTATCTTTTAATTAAGACATTAATTCAAAAAAATAAGAAAAATATGTGCCAAAAATTTTCGACTTCGGCGAAAGTCCGTAAGTCCCAAAGATTTTCGATGGACCCGACAAAGACTTCGTGGCTCAGTTGCTTAGATCACACCCGTACCTACCCGGTGGAGCGCGGGTTCGAGTCCCGCCGACGTTGAAAATTTTTAGGAACTTATTTCATTTCTTAAAGATATTAAGCTTCTTTCTCCTACTGGTTATATTAGCATCAAACAGGTTGCACTTCAATACGATTTGTTTGAGGTACATTTTTCAATATTCCACCAGTAGCTCCGTAATATACAACAAAATATCTTTACGAGGCATCAGATCAGATGGGAGCGTTTCGTCGTTACGTCTCCGTGCCCACGCGCATCGCAATAAATATAAAAACAAAAGGCTGCATGCAAAGTTATGATGCAGATTGAGATAAAATTCCATAAAAACGTCTCTTTTTTGCACACATAATTTTAAGAAGGCGCGTGCTTGTATAATCTCTGGCTAAAGTAACTAGCGTGAGACCAAATTTTCCTATTTGCATTATTTTAAACAATAAATTTGAAGACATCGTAAATATTTTTTATTATTTTTCTTTTAAATTCATAAAGCTATCGTTCCCACATATAATTCTTTGAAAATTTTATAACTTTTCTTGATAATAAGAATCCGAAAAAAGTATGTTTGTTCAAATTCGGATGTTTTATTTGCAAAGACTTGATCGTTTTACGATTATAGCTTTAAATTTCTTTTTCCGTGTTCGGACTACTTTGGCGAGCGAGTAGGACTAACGCGGAAAACCTCATAATTTTGGACCGCTTAAATAATTAAATTAAACTCTTATAATGCAAATTCATTAAATGCATCCCGTTAAATAGTACCTTGAATAAACACTAAAAAGCACTTTCAAAATGAACTTACAATTTCAATAAATATGATGGTCCGCTTCTTGAAGCCGGTCAATGATTGATGGAGCCAGTATTGCTTACCAGTTCTTTGCTGTAGGTTCGTTTAGGCTACTGCTGCCAGGAATTTGCTTCATTACAATGCTGTCATTCATCTTACGGGGGTTTTATTTATTACCCAAGTTATGAAATTCAACATCTCCTCTGAGGCTACTTGTAAAAAACAAGATCCGTCAAGTGCGAGTGTAACTCGCGCGCCGAGGGTTTCAAACGTTTGCCAATTATTTGGACAATCAATTTTCCGTCTTTATTCGAATGGCAATATTTTGAGAAGTATGAAACCTACAGCAATTTCGAAAACTGTTTTAAAATACAAAACAATGCCTTTCATTTGATATACAAAACAATGCCTTTCATTTGATACCCCATTTGCCTTCCTAGGTCTTTTTTGAAATTTCAACGTCAAAATTTGTACTGAAAATATTCATTTTCATTTTTTTTTTCTTGAAATCAGTAGGTAATGGCGCACGAAATGCAAATGAAAATTTCAAGTTAATAGCTGCAGTAGTTACTGAGATATTCAAAAAAGAGCGGGGACGGATAGAGCGAGACCATACCTAAGGGTTTCAAAACCGATCTTTGAAACCCTAACTAGTGGGTAGGGTAGAGAGTGTCTTATTGTCATCTGAAAGTGTTTTTTTTTTTAACTATTACAATATCATTACTACAGGTAATAAAGTGTTTAAAGTGCAGCTTAAGTATTTTTATTACTTAACAAAAAATTATACAGAGTTTTGTATGTATTCCTGCACCCTGTCAAATAGGGTATGGCAATAGTTCTTAAAAGTTGGACTTATACATTAAGTACTACCTATATTATGGTATTTTGTATTGATTATTTGATCCCCTTGGAGTCGAGACTGGAGTACCTAGGTGGCCCGGCGCCGGGCCAAGTCACCGGGCCAGATGGGATACACTCGGTCTGTGGGGTACCGGCTCTCGGGGTTTTCGAAAAATGATCTGTGCGTCTGGTCGAAGCGACGCGTGACCCGAGAGCTGGTGAGTATCAGCATAGCCATATAGCGGGGCAATGCACTGGTATTAATATGGATCAGTTGAGCTACCTCTCAATTGTTTGAAACAGTCTGCAGTTAGCTTAATTGTTTAAATTGTAAATACTAGTTTTGATTTAATTCTATTATTTGATTGTATTTTCTTTGTTAATAAAGATATTATTTTAATAATACAATATCAATTATTAGGTTTAAGGATGTTATTACAGGTTTTATAATTTTAATGATCCACCAAAAGCCAGTATAACCACAGAATAAATATGTCGAACTACAGGATAGAATGTCACTAACCACTAAAAGGTAAAAGAAAGTGGTTATCTACTTTTTATGTGACGATATATATTTACTCACGCATTTACCTATCTCGCTCATCACACCCAAACTACCGACATTAAAAACTATTTTAGGGTAAGCAAAAAGTCTCGAGCATACGTGATTTACCAAATGGTGTGGAACAAAAATTGGTAATGTTATTATACTGATGCGAGCATTTCCATAATAATATTCAGGAGAACATAAAACCGTCACAAATCAACATAAGCGGCACAAATTACAATGAGCATGGACTCTATGGTAATGACCATAGGGTCAGAGAAACAAGGAACCCAAACAGGAACTTGATGGATTATGGTAAGAAGGTCTTGGAGTTTTCTGGATTATTGTTTGTATTCTCATGGTACGAAGATACCACGGTTGCCTGGAAGAGATCGCTCAAAGCGATAAGGCCGCCCTTTGTACTTCCTTTATTCTATGTATTTCCTTCTGTATTGTATTTTGTGTTTGTGTAGTACAATAAAGAGTTTTCTAATTCTATTCTATACCTTAGTTTTTAGGATTTATTTAAATTTATTTTTTGTTTTTAGATTTTTAAGTTTACTCCTGTGTCTTCTTCTTCTTCATCGTGTTCTTCATTACTGAAGGTCGTGCCCACTTTGAAAAAACTTTGTTGACGAGTTGACGAGCTGCTTCCAAGCTACTCTGTCTTCGGCTTGTCTGAGAGCAGTCGTCACTGGGAGTCCCGTGATCTCTTTCACAATGTCAGACCAGCGGCTTGGTGATCGGCCTCGTGGCCTTTTCCCATCCACTTTGCCCACAACAAACAGTTTCTCCAGGTTACTCCTGTGTACTAGAGTCTAATTTGTAGAGACAGCGCCAACAATAAAGGCAACACATTTTACAATTCATATTAATCCATACTTAATACTTTTACTTAACTGAATTTTTTTTGATAAGGAACATAGCTTACATTGTCTAGTTACAGAATAACAACACAATGTCGAAAATACAAAAGTTTTCAGTCATCATTTTTGGTCATACGGAACAATAATTTATTACGAATTGAAGTTGCGAGCAGATGTCGCCGGATTTAAGGACATAACATAAGCCTCAAAATATTTAAAAATCCCAAAGCTGGCTGCACGTAGGAGGTAAGTCTGTAACCCACTTTATTGTACCTCGTAGGCGGTCTCAGCTTATCGGGTGTGAAAACGTCTTTAAAAAGTAAGTAAATTTAATTTTAACTTTTAAAGTTTAGCGAGGAAAAAAACTTATATGCTGGAAACTGTCAATTTCAAAGCATTTTATGAACACAGTGTGTAATGCAATATACAGGATGTTCCTTAAATACCTACCTGCGATCCCTAGAACTGGTGAAAATGGATCAAAAACGACGAATAGGTAGTACCTACCTACCTATGTCAGAAATTGAAGCCAGATTCTCACCCTCAGTAAATGGCCATTTTCAATTTGGTTATTTAGATTCTGTCTCTATTTGTATCTTACCATATCATCATCATCATCATATCAGCCCATACACGTCCACTGCTGGACATTGACCTCCCCATACAACGCCACAAAGAGCGGTCCTGAGCCGCCTCCATTCATCGACTCCCTCCCTGCGCTGCAACCACTACGATGTTATCAGAGTCTAGTCTAACCTTCTATGCATTAAATGCATAGGTATAGAAATATTTTATCTGTTTCTGAGTAAATTAGTTCAATTTTTCGAATTTACAGTAGATCTTTTGACTTGCAATGGCAATAAATGTGAAGGTATTAATTTCTAAACCTCGTTAAATCCTGTTTTCCGTACACCCTGTATTCAGAAACTTAAGTAGGGACATCTCTTATTATGCTGTACTGTTTTTATAACCATGTTTGCGTCAAAGTACTTAGGTAGGTAGGTAGGTACTTACCACTCCTACGCTGCGACCACAGGATCACGCTTCTGCGATAAAAACTCAATAAAATGCAAATTCTACCAATTGAGTGTCAATTTTATCATAGCAAACCGATATTTAGCAAAAGAACACTTTTAATGAATCGGAAAACGTGTAGGTGGGCAAATATTGCGAGCAAAAATAAAGCAAGATTTCGCAATTTTGCTGCTTTCTTATCTCGTTGAATTAAAGTGTGAATTGGTCCAGAAAAGTTGTAGGTATTTCAAATCGGTGACCACACAGATCGAGGTGTTAATATTTCGATAAATTCTGTGCATAAAAGGCCTATAAAATTTTAAGGTTAAGCACTCAGAATAAGGATGACACACGCTAGACCGTGTCGGGTCCGAGCCGAGGTCTACTGTCTAACTATCACGGTTCATGATACAGCCTAGTGACAGACGGACAGACAGATCGACAGACAGACGGACGGACAGTGGAGTCTAAGTAACAAGGTTCCGTTTTACCCTTTGGGTACGGAACCCTAAAAACACTTTTAATAATATTAATAGAAGACTTAAAACAGATGAAGCAGACGCAAATGCATAATGATCTGCAGAGCTGAACCCAAAGTGATTCATTTACAAGGCCAGATAGCATCTCGCTCGCCTAGTTTATTGGACATTGTGGGTACGTCTCGATAAGCTGATACGCTGTTCGCCACAGTAATCAATTATACTGCCTACAATCTCGCTCCATATTTTCAGGGTTCTATTTTAATAAAGCCCCACCTTTTCAGAAAGATTATTAAAAATAAAACGTTATTAAAGATGAAACAAATATTTAAGGGGGCTCCCATACAACAAACGTGATTTTTTTTGCCGTTTTTATAGATACCTACGAAAAAAACGTGCGCAAGTCAAACTTGGTTTTTTTATATTTTTCATGTGCCACCGCCTTTGTTGTTCTTACATGTCCAATATATATCCCAAGGTTGCCTGGAAGATATCGCTCATAGCGATAAGGCCACTTATGTACTTCGTCTACTCATAGCATTTATTTCTGTATTGTTTTCTGTGTTTGTATGGTAGGTACCATAAAGTAGATATTACCTATCTATCTTATGGACGTTTTTTTGGGTCCATAAAGGACATAAGGGACATAATAAAACTGTTTTAATTTCAAAAGAAGAACGAAAAAGAGAGAACTTAACTTAAGACGATACCCCGAGCCAAACTAGCGCCGCCGCCTATTTTCTCTTATTATTTCGTTGAACAAAGGTAATTTCAAAATTTTCAATGAGCAGTTTGCGATACCTATTTTAAGCTTTTATAATGCCTCTATAATAGTTTTATTTTGTATAGTTTATGCAGAGATGCGATAATAAATTGAGTTTGTAAGTCACAAAGTGGAAATCGTGTCATAAATGACAAATTGTGATATTCTAAGACAATTTGGTCGGATTTCACTAGATTTTTTCACCAGACAGTTCCATTGTCAAGGTTTAGCGCTTAATTTAGTGGAATTCTATTAGACAGATGTTCAGAGGCCAATGAAATAACAAGATTCGCCAAGTGCGAGTGTAACTCGCGCGCCGAGGGTTTCAAACATTTGCCAATTATTTGGACAATCAATTTTCTGAAATATTTTAAAAAGTACAAAAAATA
Organism: Eupithecia vulgata; assembly: GCA_946478455.1. Taxonomy (NCBI): domain Eukaryota; kingdom Metazoa; phylum Arthropoda; class Insecta; order Lepidoptera; family Geometridae; genus Eupithecia; species Eupithecia vulgata. The sequence continues at coordinate 8,970,867 of OX297873.1, read as the reverse complement.
CAGAAATTTCAAAAAGTGTTAAAGGCCGAAACGATACCTTTCATTTGATACCCCATATGGGCAGGTACCCCTTTTTGAAAAAAAATCCCCTTTTTTGACCATTTTTCAAAAACTATTATTATTACAGACTTCTCTATATTTTTCCTGTAAAATATAGATTGATATCTACAAACGCCTAATACATTGTACATGGATCGGTCATCAATCTTCGGAGCTAGGGGGGGGGGGAATGGTCAATTTTTCGTCTTTTTTTGAAATATTTCAAAAAGTATGAAACTTACAGAAATTTCAAAAAGTGTTTTAAAAAGGCCAAAACGATACCTTTCATTTGATACCCCACATAGGCAGGTACCCCTCCTTTTGAAAAAAAATTCCCCCCCTTTTTGACCATTTTTCAAAAACTATTATTATTACAGACTTCTCTATATTTTTCCTGTAAAATATAGATCGATATCTACAAACGCCTAATACATTGTACGTGGATCGGTCTGCAATCTTCGGAGATAGGGGGGGGGAAAGGTCAATTTTTCGACTATTTTTGAAATATTTCAAAAAGTATGAAACTTACAGAAATTTCAAAAAGTGCTTTGAAATGGTCAAAACGATACCTTTCATTTGATACCCCACATAGGTAGGTACTCCTCCTTTTGAAAAAAAATCCCCCCCCTTTCTGACCATTTTTCAAAAGCTATTATTATTTCAGACTTCTCTATATTTTTCCTGTAAAATATAGATTGATATCTACAAACGCCTAATACATTGTACATGGATCGGTCTGCAATCTTCGGAGCTAGGGGGGGGGGGGAATGGTCAATTTTTCGTCTTTTTTTGAAATATTTCAAAAAGTATGAAACTGACATAAATTTCAAAAAGTGTTTTGATATGGTCAAAACGATACCTTTCATTTGATACCCCACATAGGTAGGTACCCCCCCTTTTGAAAAAAATTTCTTCTCCTTTTTGAAAATTTTTCAAAAATTATTATTATTACAGACTTCTCTATATTTTTCCTGTAAAATATAGATTGATATCTACAAACGCCTGATACATTGTACGTGGATCGGTCTGCAATCTTCGGAGATAGGGGGGGGGGAATGGTCAATTTTTCGTCTTTTTTTGAAATATTTCAAAAAGTATGAAACTTACAGAAATTTCAAAAAGTGTTTTGATATGGTCAAAACGATACCTTTCATTTGATACCCCACATAGGTAGGTACCCCCCCTTTTGAAAAAAAATTCCCCCCCTTTTTTACCATTTTTCAAAAACTATTATTATTACAGACTTCTCTATATTTTTCCTGTAAAATATAGATCTATATCTACAAACGCCTAATACATTGTACGTGGATCGGTGTGCAATCTTCGGAGATAGGGGGGGGTATGGTCAATTTTTCGATTTTTTTTGAAATATTTCAAAAAGTATGAAATTTACAGAACTTTCAAAAAGTGTTTTGAAACGTACAAAACGATACCTTTCATTTGATACCCCATTTGCCTTCCTAGGTCTCTTTTGAAATTTCAACATCAAAATTTGTACTGAAAATATTCATTTTCATTTTTCATTTATTTATATATTTTTTTCTTAAAATCAGTAATGGCGCACGAAATGTATCATTATTTCAAGTTTCAAGTTAATAGCTGCAGTAGTTACTGAGATATTCAAGAAAGAGCGGGGACGGACAGAGCGAGACCATAAGGGTTTCAAAACCGATGTTTGAAACCCTAAAAACCAATATGGCGCTTATCAGTGGAAGGCCTGCGTCCAGCTGAGGATCATAGGCTGTTGAGTGAGAGAGATAGATATTCAGAGGCCAATGGACATGGACGGAACCATAGACATAGAATTTTTTCACTAGTACATTCTAAGCCTATGGACGGAACTCTCGGCTCGCGAAGCCCACAGCGGCCTTGTCATTTCTACAATTTATTTATTTGGATCATTGAATAGCCATTCATTTTTATCGCTGCACCCGCCGCGAAAATTAAACACTCGTTACATGCACTGATTAAAGATAAAGAACTATTGTATTTAAATAAAAAGAGCAAATGAAAAAAGAGCAAAATAGGTACTTTGTTTATTTAGGCCCGTATCAGGACAGTCAATGTAATTAAATAAATGTTTGGCTTTATCTTTTCTGATGTCGATGAACTATGATGTTAAGATACTATCACATACCTTTTTTTGTGACTGTTTACCACCAAGTACACAAGCTAAAAACCTTACCTAGGGGCTACATCGTCTCGAACTAGCGCCGCGACCTATTTTATTTGATTATTCCGTGGAACAAGGGAAATTTCAAAAATCCATCACACAGTTTATGGATACCTATCAAGAATAATAAATAAATAATGCTGGACAATTCGCACAGCATTATCTAGCCCCAAGCTAAGCAGAGCTTGTGTTATGGGTACTAGATAACTGATGTACATAATACAATGCATTACATAGCCGTATATATATATATATATATTTTTAGCAATGTCAAGCTAATTTATTTAAAAGAAACACAATTTTCACAACCCTCAAACAATGGAAAATTAATAACTCAACACAATGAGAATTTCTAATATTCAACTACACTTAGGTACTTATCGCAACGATACAACAATACGCCAGAGAGTGAACGTCCGTTCAGCACGACGACTTGTAGCAGAATGGGCCTCAGTCCCTCGTTCCGTCGGCTAGCGTAACGAGGTGTTGACTCCACGGCGGCGTGCAGCAAAATGAGAGCGAGCGTTGGTTTGCGCCAGCTTTTATAGAAAAAGCTATTCTACCCTCGAGTCACAGAAAAAGCTATTTCTACCCTCGAGTCACATCCATCACGGCCTCTCCTGAAACTTCTGGCGCCTCGACAGATCTAGGGTATTCATGGTTGGTGCCCAGGCTTAATCAAGCGTAGGCATATTTTAGGCTTGTGTAGGTCCTGGTTCCTAGTGGTCCATAATGGAAGGTTCCCAGGTTCTCGATCGTGTGGTGCAAAACAATCAGGTTGGTCAACCAGACCAGGTTGCAGCACGTTCGGTCAGTTCCTGTTCTGGGTCATCATCATCTCTCGTTGCTGTGAACAATGACAACAATGTTAACAAAAAGCCATTTTAGACACATTTAATTTCAAAGCGAAATTCATCGTTGAATCTCAAAATTTCGCTAAAACACAGCGAAGACGACGTAGACACCATCCAACGGACTGGTTCTAACGTAGACACCATCCAACGGACTGGTTCTAACGTAGACACCATCCAACGGACTGGTTCTAACGCAGACACCATTCAATCAACGGACTGGTTCTAACGTGGACACCATCCAACGGACTGGTTCTAACGTGGACACCAACGGACTGGTTCTAACGTAGACACCAACGGACTGGTTCTAACGCAGACACCATCCAACGGACTGGTTCTAACGTAGACACCATCCAACGGACTGGTTCTAACACACACCATCCAACAGACTGGTTCTCACGTAGACACCATCCAACGGACTGGTTCTCACGTAGACACCATCCAACGAACTGGTTCTAACGCAGACACCATCCAACGGACTGGTTCTAACGTAGACACCATCCAACGGACTGGTTCTAACGTAGACACCATCCAACGGACTGGTTCTAACGTAGACACCTCCAACGGACTGGTTCTAACACAGACACCATTCAACGGACTGGTTCTAACGTAGACACCATCCAACGGACTGGTTCTAACGTAGACACCATCCAACGGACTGGTTCTCACGTAGACACCATCCCACGGACTGGTTCTACTGCCTCAAGGGCCAAACACGCGTCATACCTCAAGGGCCACCGCGTCATACCTCAAGGGCCACACGCACCATACCTCAAGGGCCAACTGCGCAATACCTCAAGGGCCACACGCTCCATACCTCAAGGTCCACACACACCATACCTCAAGGTCCACACAAACCAGGGACCCGTCAGCGAAGCAGGACCCTCACGCAAGGCAGCCAAGCAGGCCGCGCTGGAGCACGCAGGCCGCGCAGGAGCGCGCAAGCCGCGCAAGCCACGCCGACACGCGTAGGCCGCACTGGAGCGCGCAGGCCACGCCGACACGCGTAGGCCGCACTGGAGCGCGCAGGCCACGCCGACACGCGTAGGCCGCACTGGAGCGCGCAAGCCACGCCGACACGCGTAGGCCGCACTGGAGCGCGCAGGCCACGCCGACACGCGTAGGCCGCACTGGAGCGCGCAGGCCACGCCGACACGCGTAGGCCGCACTGGAGCGCGCAGGCCACGCCGACACGCGTAGGCCGCACTGGAGCGCGCAAGCCGCGCTGGACAGCGAGCACACCTCGCTGGAGCGCGCAGGCCACGTCGACACGCGTAGGCCGCGCTGGAGCGCGCAGACCACGCCGACACGCGTAGGCCGCACTGGAGCGCGCAGGCCACGCCGACACGCGTAGGCAGCACTGGAGCGCGCAGGCCACGCCGACACGCGTAGGCAGCACTGGAGCGCGCAGGCCACGCCGACACGCGCAGGCCGCACTGCAGCGCGCAGGCCACGCCGACACGCGTAGGCCGCACTGGAGCGCGCAGGCCACGCCGACACGCGTAGGCCGCGCAGGAGCGCGCAGGCCACGCCGACACGCGTAGGCCGCGCAGGAGCGCGCAGGCCACGCCGACACGCGTAGGCCGCGCTGGAGCGCGCAGGCCACGCCGACACGCGTAGGCCGCGCAGGAGCGCGCAGGCCACGCCGACACGCGTAGGCAGCACTGGAGCGCGCAGGCCACGTCGACACGCGTAGGCCGCGCTGGAGCGCGCAAGCCGCTCTGGACAGCGAGCAGCACCCCTCACGCCACACTCGAGGCGTATGCCGCAGTCGCAGACATGAAATCAAAATCGACACATAAGGAGTTATTCTATACTCCTAACTTTATTTGGAACATAAATCAACAACTGGGCTCGGCCCCACCTGACCATGTTCAATCAGCCCCAAATAATCACTTCTGCGACTAGCTACGTGGATAGCTATACGCAATCGCCGGCCTCGCAAAAGACTGCGCGATCGCCGACCACGATGTGGAGAACGGTCACGAGTGTGACTGCGGGATCGCCAGCCACGAGAATTCCTGTCTCGCGAACGGTCGCTCCGCAACCCCGATGGGCGTCTTCTATGACGAGACCGAGAAAGGCTCGTCCTCATGTCTTTGTTTCACTGCAAAAACACATTAAAGGTGCCGGAACGCACCAAAATTAAATAACTTCGTCAAACAACACAAAGCGTGGAATAAAACAAACTACCCGCACAACTTTGAACAATGAATTAACACTTCATTTTGCTTTTAAACTAGTCAGGATAAATGTGGGAAATGCGAACTATCCCACTTCTGATTTTAGCAATGTCAAGCTAATTTATTTAAAAGAAACACAATTTTCACAACCCTCAAACAATGGAAAATTAATAACTCAACACAATGAGAATTTCTAATATTCAACTACACTTAGGTACTTATCGCAACGATACAACAATACGCCAGAGAGTGAACGTCCGTTCAGCACGACGACTTGTAGCAGAATGGGCCTCAGTCCCTCGTTCCGTCGGCTAGCGTAACGAGGTGTTGACTCCACGGCGGCGTGCAGCAAAATGAGAGCGAGCGTTGGTTTGCGCCAGCTTTTATAGAAAAAGCTATTCTACCCTCGAGTCACAGAAAAAGCTATTTCTACCCTCGAGTCACATCCATCAATATATATATAGAGCCGTACTCTTAGAAGAAATCTTGATTTTTACACTTCTGTTTGGCACTCGCTTTTTTCTCTGTCCCGCTTCTATCAACGCGAAATACTATGCCTATCTTTCTCACAAAATGGCCTGTGAAGGCCCCTTAAGGCTGCCTTCCCACCAGAGATGTGCTAGGTAGCGCAACTCTGGTGGAAAGCAGATCTTATCGGCTGGAAGCATAACCAGATGGATATGCTTCCAGCCGACCAACAAGATCGCTTCGTCCGTCGCTCCGTTATCGCGTCATTTTTGTTACCTATGAAAATAGAGCCATAATAGGAAGGATAATGGAGCCATCCAATTGGTCGGCTAGAAACATAGCAACGTAGCACATCTCTGGTAGAAGGGCAGGCTTAATTCGTAATCAGCATTGCCATTGAGAGGGGTAATGCAGCTAGCATCTTGGGGAGACTTCCGACAGGTGGGTTAAGTTATATGGATCAGTTGAGTTACTTGTACATTGTTTGCATCAGTCTGTAGTCAGCTCAATTGTTTCAATTGTAATTTCCTACCTACAAGATCAAATTTTTATCTATATTTTATGATTTTAAATTAGAATTTTCTATTTATTTAAGTTATTTACGAATTTTTTAACAAAAAAATTACAATCAAATAATATTGTAAGTTTATTATTTACTATGAATGAGAAATTTTATCAGTCTCGATGTTAATTAAGATAATAAACTAGTAAGTACAATAAATTAGTTTAGCGAATAAGTACCAATCTAGGAAATTATTTAATTAAACCTGGTATGTAAGAGAAAGTCGTCGTTGTAGGTAAATTAATAAAATGCAATAATTACTAAATCAATAAATTTAATTGGGAACCCTATAACTTGATAGCTTTTTACCGACTTCAAGGAGGAGGTTCTATATTCGGCTGTATATGTATCATACTCATACTAATGCAGCCAGTGTCTTAGGCACGCTTCCAACTGGTAGGTATTGATATGGATCAGTTGAGCTACCTGTAGATTGTTTGCAACAGTTTGCAGATAGCTTAATTGTTTCTTTTGTAAATACTAGTTTTAATTTAAATTTGTTATTTGATTGTTATTTTCTTTCTAAATAAAGATAATGATTCATACTAAGTAATATTATAAACGCGAAAGTTTGTAAGTATGGATGGATAGATGGATGTTTGTTACTCTTTCACGTAAAAACTACTGAACGGATCTGGATGAAATTTGGCACAGAGATAGATTATAGTCTGGAATAACACTTAGGCTACATTTTATCCCAGAATTCCATCGGAAACGGGAATTACGCGGGTGAAACCACGAGGCGCTGCTAGTATTTTTGTGTGTGTTCATCGTTTTAGGGTATGGACACCGTCATTCGGTATTACCGAAAAACCGGTAATACCGGATGATTTATTGAAATCAATCGATCCCAACTCTTCCCGTGGGTGTCATAAGAGGCGACTAAGGGACATACACCGTGACGCGGGCAGCAGCACCTCTTGCAGAATAGATCTACCACCGAACTGCGATCCCCAACCCCCACAAAGACGCGACCATGCCTTGACAAGGCATGGTCGCAGGCCTGTTAGATATTCAAAACTGATTTATCTGTTTCAGTTAAAGAAAGACTTAAGTAAGTACCAAAAATTATCAATAAAAGTTATATTGATTAAAGATTGCTTATTAATTTTGGTACCTAAGTACCTTCAGTTAGTCTAAATATAAATATAACGTGAGTGGACTAGGATAGATAGGTAAGGTACCTACACTACCTTGGTTCTGAATGTACGTGGGTGGGTCTGCCTACCCTGAAGACAGGTAGATCTCACGAGAAACTCATGCCAACTCATCCTCTCCACCCGCATACCAATCATGTTTTAGCTTGGTTATTGAAAGCTGGCGCGATCTTCTTTTAATTTTTCATTGAACAAATTACGTCACAAATCTTTCGGCACAGTCTGTGTCGAAGGATTTGTGACCTATTTGTGATTTGTAAAAGCACGATACATTTATTATACATTACAAGATTCATTATTATAATGCCCAAGTGTATGCGCAAACTTAGGTGTAGGTACTCTCTATTCCCTCACTCTTAAAATCCGATGGGACGGCAGACCGACATGACCGGGGAGAGTTCAGTCTCAGAACCGACGCGTAGTGAGCCTTCCGAGGCACGGGGGTATTCCTGGCTCGCTATAAATATCCGCCATCTATTGAGTTCTAAGGTACCTACTTGTTACTTGTCTCTGAACTGGTTTCCGCAACTAGGCCACACATGGGCCCTTTTTGCGTGTCGGGTGGGGGGCTGCTAATCTAACCACCCGATGTCCTCCAGGAAGGCCAGCAGCTCGCTGACGCCGGTGCATGCCTCCTTAGGCGTCCTCGGTGTCCCAAGGTGTTGCAGTTTTTGAGATGCTACGCTATCGCACTCTACAAGCACATGCGCGGACGTCTCTTCTGTTTTCCTGCACCCCCTACAAAGGGGGCTGTCCGATACCCAGATTAAATAAGTGTTTGTTGAGCATGCAGTGTCCTGTGACAATACCGATGACTTGACGGAGTTTGTCACGCTTTAGATTGAGGAATTTTGGGAGAATCTGGAGCTTAAAGCCGGGAAGTCCTCCTTCGACTGCCTACAATCTGGAATACTTCGAGTTCTAAGGTAAGGTAAATTATGTTTTTTTTCTTTTTGAGAATCGCCTCATATACTATACCTGACCACATATGAAAAACAATCGACGATTGCGCCAACTCTGGTTGTGCTACCTAGGTATAGTCAGATCCTCCTACCGCCAAAAACCACTCTATCTCAGGGGAATAAAGCACATAATTCAAAGGAAATGGATCTTGGTTGCACTTTCATCCTTCAAGTAGCAAAGTACTAAATTATACAAATGACATGAGAGAGCGCAATCTCAAACCCTGGGTGCACGGGTTATGTAGAGCTAGTTCACTCCGTCCGTGATTAAAATAGCAACTAGTAGAGTAGCCGAAGGAGAATGGCCCGTACGAAACAGTGCATGGAGCATCATCATAATAAATAAATAACAATAATAAATAAATAATGCTGGACAATTCACATAGCATTACATATCTCCAAGCTATATTTTTTATTATACATAGAAAACGACCAGAACACCCTGAACTAATGTCTGCAGATCGTACACACATTTGTTCTGAGGCGGGAATCGAACCCGCAACCTCTTGCGTTGCAGGCAGACCTAAAGACGAAGGTATTTTACTCTCGGTAAGAAAAAATTTCAAATAGTTATACGTTCAACAAGTGGGCAAAACGAGTTTTTGTTGAATGTGCCCATATTAAATTCCGAGATGGCGAAGCAGTCTAGAGTAAAGTCACGAGCATAGCGAGTGGCTCTAAATTAGACTGCAGAGCTACCGAGGGGTTTAACACTTTCAAAGCTGAAAACACAAAGAGGGAAACGCGAGTGCATGTGAACCAACGGCGCGCCCCTGCGGGTCGCACCGTCGACGCTAGCAGTGATCGTGTTAAAGGCCACGAAGCAAAAAAACAACACAAAAAAAACATTTGCCCTCGCCTCGAGTTAAACATACAACTTTTCACCTCGATTAGCGAGAAAATATTATGTTTTATAAAAAAGAAGTTGAATGTCAGAAACTCATTTAGGTCAACCACCATGGAGGGATAAGCTACAAACCTCTTTCAAACCGCGAACAAACAAAATTATTTTTTTCTATGAAGTGTGAATGCGTTCTAACCTCCTTCCCTACGATAAGCTAAAATGCGAAGTGCAACTCATATATTTTATATCATGCACCGTCAAAAGTCATCATCATCATCATCAGCCTACATCCGTCCACTGCTGGACATAGGCCCACCCTAATGATCGCCATAGCGCCCTGTCTTCAGCTTGCGGCATCCAGCATCTGCCAGCAGTCTTTCGCAAGTCGTCATCCCACCTGGTCGGAGGGCGTCCTACACTACGTCTGCCGAGTCGCGGTCTCCACTCAAGAACACGTTTACCCCAGCGGAGATATGGCCAGCCCACTGCCACTTCAGCTTGCTAATTCTTTGAGCTATGTCGATAACCTTGGTTCTCTGTCGGATGTATTCGTTGCGAATCCTATCCTTCAGAGAAACTCCGAGCATAGCTCTCTCCATAGCTCGCTGGGCGACTTTAAACTGGTGGACCAGCCCTACCGTGAGTGTCCACGTCTCAGCTCCGTAGGTCATGACGGGTAGGACGCACTGATTGAAAACTTTCGTTTTCAAGCATTGCGGTATGGATGACGAGAAGACTTGACGTAGTCAAAAGTACTCAGAATAAACTGACCTAGCTGTAAAAACCTTACAATATGGGCCCGTAAGTAGATTTTAAGACGATAAAAGCAGCCTCTTTGCATGGCGAGTGAGACGGAATAAAAGGATGTCAAGCGCTATAAATCAAAATGTCGAAGCTCCTTGGAACTACAATGGTACTGAATAGCACAGCACTGATGTAGGTACTAATGTACGTATCTGAATCCGTATATAGTACGGGTCACTATAATGCACGACAATTTATTGTGCGGCCGAATAATGTACACCCTGATAATTCGTGTCCAAACCTATCAAAACCAAATTGGAAGCCATGACACGGATTATCAGGGTGTACATTATTGGGCCGTACAATAAATTGTCGTACATTATAGTGACCCTATAGTACGACTGTAAGATGTCCCCTGCCTTGGGAAGGATTCTTCCCAAGTTACGGTCATCATCATACGGGACGGTCTGTAGTAAAAGCTTGGGATAAGTGACGAAATTTTGACAAGATTTTCATAAAAATCTAAATTTTGTCATTTGAGACGTGCTTAAATCTGAGATGCGTTTGAGTATTCGGGGGTGAGTGACATACCACCGAATACTCAAACGCATCTCAGATTTAAGCGCGTCTCAAGTGACGAATTTATGACACATTTTCATTAAAACTGTCAAAAAATCACGACTTGAGACGTGCTTAAATCTGAGTTGCGTTTGAGTAGTTATTCGGGCAACTCAAATGGAATTGGACTGGCCACATAATGAGAACAAACAAAGAAAAATGGACGAAAGATGTAATGGAATGGTATCCTAGGAATGGGAAAAGAAGAAAGGGACGTCAAATCAAGAGATGGGAAGATGACCTACCAAAAGGATGGAGAAGACTAGCTCGTGACAGAGACGAGTGGAAGAAACTAGGAGAGGCCTATGTCGAAAGACAACCTGACCAATAAACTGGTTGCTGAAGGAGAATTCCAGCTATTTCTTTAGCAATAGATCTAAATAACAAACTCTAATACCTAATGTTTTATACTTATAATGTACTTTGGTCAGCGAATAAAGGCTATTTTTATTTATTTATTTTAGTTATTCGGGCGATAGCTTCTCCTAAATAAAATTTTAATAACATGTCTATAGATTTTCTAAGAGGCAACTGCGTAGTGGGTAAACTGGACCACTAATACTTTACAGCCACTTACAGCCCTCTGTTCGAAGCAGTAAGGTTAACTTTTCATAAATAGCTGCTCAATCACTTAGAACCTACTCTATAATGACTGATAAAACAGTTATATTTATTGCAGGGTAGATAAATTACAATAAAAGTAAGGATTTGTTCTCGTCGGAGTGGAGCCGAGACTCTGAGAGGTACCAAGACTCTCCGGGTTTTTCAGAAAATATCTGAGCGTCAGGCTAGAGCGACGCGTGACCCGAGCGCTGGTGAGCATCTGGCGCAGCGCATCAGCATTGCCATACAGCGGGGCAATGCAGCCAGCGTCTTGGGGACGTTTCCGACATGTATTAATATGGATTAGTTGAGCTACCTGTAGATTGTTTGCAAAAGTCTACAGTTGGCTCAATTGTTTCAATTGTCAATACTAGATTTAATTTAATTATTTTCATCATCATCATCAGCCTACATTAGTCCACTGCTGAACATAGGCCTCCTCTAATGAGCGCCTTAGCGCCCTGTCTTCAGCTTGCCGCATCCAGCATCTGCCAGCACTCTTTCGCAAATCGTCATCCCACCCCACCTGGTCGGAGGGCGACCTACACTACGTTTGCCGAGTCGCGGTCTCCACTCAAGAACACGTTTACCCCAGCGGTTGTCGGTTCTTCTCGAGATATGGCCAGCTCACTGCCACTTCAGATTGATAATCATTTGACCTATGTCAATAACCTTGGTTCTCTGTCGGATGTATTCGTTAATGTTAATTCTTTAATTTGTTTTTTATTTGAATAAAAACAGAGTTAATGAAGATTTTTATTTGTAAATAAAAAAAAAATTGTGCACCATTATTACATTGCACAAAAGAATCAAGGAAATAAATCAACACACAATTGTGCCACAATCCAGACGCACTGTCACATAAGACAGAACACAATTACATAAACACAGCCATGATTATGTTTGAATTTTGTAATTATATAATTGCTGAATAAAGTGTGGTAATAAGGTGGAATGGAGGAACTTTAATCTTTGGAAAGAACCTTGTGCGTGAATTCTTGGTGTCTCGCCGGGTGTCGCCATCTGTCGTCGTCTAGCTGTCACCATTTTACTCTTAAATAAAATACAAAACCGTAACAAAACCTAATTTATCAAACAATAATAATCACTCTAATATAATAAATGCGAAAGTTTAGATGGATGAATGTTTGTTGCTCAATCAGGCCAGAATGGCTAAACGGATCTGGATGAAATTTGGCTCAGAGATAGATTATAGTCTGGAATAGCACATAAGCTATTTTATCCCGGGATTCCCACGGAAACGGGAACCGCGAGGCAAAGCTAATACTATACATAAATAATTCTAACTCGATGCATAAATACAAAGTTTTTAAGGAGAATTGAAAATGGCTCTACCAACTACCCTAGCAAAACTGGGAATAGCTCTATCTAAAAAAATACACTAGCCAAACTCGATGTAGAATGTTTGTAAACAAACGGCCTATACTTAAGGGTCTATACTACCTCAAATCAACTCGGCCGTATGTCCATATCTTCCAAACTTCTGAATGTTTTATTTTGAAATTTATAAATATTTATATGGTTCAGGACTTACTCTATTGTTCATATGTTTCGAAAATACGATTCCATATAATTTTATGTACAGAAAAAAATATTTTAAGTTATGTCTAAATTTTTACAAAGCTTTAATTTCTCAATATATACCTACAGAAGTTAAAATCTTGAGAATTAGCATGGTAATTAATTAAACTAAGTATGTGTAGAGAACATTTTATACGTTGCTTTTTTTTTAAATGATATCCTAATTAATAGATAATAAGCAAAAACTTGGTTTTTGGGCTTGTGTTGCTCTACCCTGTCCCTAGGAACGAATCCTATGCTTAATCCTATGCCTATACTTTTCACAAAATGGCGTCGTAGGCTCTTAACTTAAAATTAACTTTGTTGCCGCACCTTTTTTAAGCAATTAACATTACTTATCGATTTGAGATCCTTCCCTCAACGCTAAGCAAGTGAGTTTTAGTTATTTGTGTCGTGGTTTATCACAAACATTCTACACCGAGTCTGGCTAGTGTATAAGTAGCTAGCAAAACTGGACAAAAACAACGTAACCTTCTCAATAGGTAGGTAAACGTAAGGGTTATACCCATTTCGTACACTCATTTTGAGATTCCATACATTGATTGTCAGTTTGTACACTCCTTCTTTAAGGTTGAAATTAGCACAGAAAGCAGTTACACAGTTCTCTATACAGTTCTTGGCAAAAGCCCCCATTTACTGGCAAAAACTCAAATAAAAACCTATAACAATGATACCATAAAAATACAACAAGGTAAGGAGGTAAGGTAACCTTAGGACCTACTTTACGATCAACTCGTATAAAATTGAAATCTCCACAATAACATTATGCAATTCCAGACTTCCCGCTGGCTAAGGACCTAAGGGGCTCCGCATGCAGTCAATGCACTATTGAAATTTATCGTATCCTAAGATTCCGCCGCCTTCGTGCATGGAAGCGGCCATCGACCTGGGAGCGTCAGGATATCTAGGTTTGTTGGTACTGGTACTGATCACGAAGTAACTGTTACAGGCGCTATACTTGCAGGATGGCGCGACGAACCCGGATGCTGTTCATCTAAACCTCCTTGGGTAAACGTAGATAGGTTAGGTGCCCTATGATAGGGTAGATTAGATAACCATCGATCTTATTGGTATTGGTTCTTATACGTATTATTTAATTATTTCTATTTTGTGTCGTTTCCTATGTATAGTAAAAATATATTATGTAATTTATATTGTATTATGTATATTATGTTCTAAGTAGTACCATCTGATGCACACAGATCTTACCCCATGTAGGTATATCCGATGATCCTATCCAGACCAGGTTGTCTGGCAGAGATCGCTCTTGAGCGATAAGATTGCCAATTGTCACTTATGATTTAATTGTTTTATGTGTAAATTGTTTTTTTAGTTTTATGTGTGCAATAAAAGTATTTTCTATCTATCTAAGATCTGCTTATAGCTTGGGGATAATGATGTGGGAATTGTCCAACCATTACTATTTGTATTTCTATATAAATGTAATGTATTGTATTATACATACTTATATCAGTTATCTAGTAGGAACCCATAACACAAGCTCTTAGCTTGGGCTAGATAATGCTGTGTAGATTGTTCAGCATTAATATTTTTGTTATTTCAAAGGTCAACAAAATGAAATGTTGAAATTCAGGTGCCTTGGGTAGACAGTCTGTGACTAGACAGAAGTAAAATAAATAGTATGGATTAGTATTATTTTTAAACGGTCAGTATTAATCTACAAAGAAACTTTAAAAACCATGCTTTTATTCAGAACTCGTTGAGGTGAAGTCGTTTATTTTAGTATTAGTTCATATGGCCTCCATCTAGCTCCATCATCAGGACCCTGTTAATCATTTAGGACCAAAGTGCTTGGGAAGACAAATCCAACGACAAACTCGACTGGGTTACGTCGTCGTTTCGGTTAGGAGTTCTTATTTCCTTTGTCTCCAGCATCAGAACAGCTCGATTGTACCATAACATTGCATTTGCATAGTCACCGAACTTACACTTGTTTGCCAAATTTCAGTTCAATCAGTTGAGAATAACTGGTATAGCAGTAATATTTTGTCCGACACATAACACATACAAGGCATTAAAATAAAAGCTGGTAAAAATAAATAAATATTATACGCGAGGAGCTTATCGTTTTGTCGTAGCAAAACAGCATGCAAAACATTCATTTACGGTAGGCGCATGGCATATTTCGTACTTTTCTCTATATCTGGGTAGAGCCGAATTTTGCTAACCAATTGCTTAACTATGAAAAGTAGTCAATGAAAAGAAGGTAGCTCTACCTAATCCGGTTCATATGGATACAAGCCTACCAAAGTTACTTACAAACAATAGCAAAAATCATTATGTACACAGCAATAGTCATTATGTACAGTGATTTACCAGTACCTAACCATCTTAAAAGTCATAATTTTCTTATAAGGTCCCATTCCATTCATCCAATATCTTTGTCCAAGTTCTTTGTCGAATATTTGATGAAATTTCTTGGATGGATACCCATTCCACTCATTCATCTTCACGTAAAAATTTCTCACCACGGGCTGAAAATTTGCATATTAATTTGGTAAGTATAGCCTGTAATAAACCGTAATTTCGTTTCATGAGAAAGAATTTACCTGTAAGTATACGTTTTCATAGAAACAACGCGTGCGAAGTCGCAGAAACTATACCTAATCCAAATCTTTGATCAAATATCGGTGTTGCTAGTAAATAGGATGAAGACATCCAAGTTCTTTGATCAAATGTATATAGGACAAAGAAATTGGATGAGTGGAATGGGCACCTTAGATCCGTTCACAGATTAGTAATCTGTGGATCCGTTATAAGGATGGGACCTACTTATAATGAAAGCAGGATGAAGCGGAACTGTGGGTAATAATCAGGTAATCACTGGGTTACAGTAACTGGATTATGCAGAATATAGGCCTATTTACTGTACCTACGTACTAGTTGACCGTTATGGGAACCTGAATTTTATAAAAAGTTGATTCTGCTGTCTTATCTGAAGTTACTGTGTTCGATAGTACTATGTAGGGGAGATGTAGGTAAAGGGGGTCACTAAAGGCGTTACCCCAACGCAAACAGCCAGCGCCCACCCCGCTGCCACTATTTTATTTTATAATAACGTATTTCAAAAAACAATTGGTCAGTTTGTGATACCTATCATAAGCCTTTTTTTTAATGCCACTGTATCGGTAAAAAAAAATCTACTTTAGGCAGGACTGCGAAGTTGCTCTTGGTGGCCGCCTATTTATATTTTGACATCTCTGCCTATAATAAACAATAGGTACAATATAAAACCATTACCAGATGTGCTTAAAAAAAGCTTACGATAAAATTATAAAACAACCATTTATTGTTTTGTTTGCACCCTATAAAAAACTTATCCATGCTTTCAGATCAAGTCATTTACACATACACAAACTGCTCATTGAACATTTGGAAATCACTTTTGTTCAACGAAATAATAAAATACCTAAAATAGGTGGCGGCGCTAGTTTCGTTCAGGGAACCGCCATCCACTCCTATTTCAAAGCCATACCTATACTACCTATTATCATAGTATTATTAAATTTGTGCCTATACCTTCCTACGATAACATAATTCTCATACTTTCTTATTTCACACGTCATCTCACACTATAAAAATTCTACGTTCTTTGCTGCAATCACAGACAGTATAAAATGGCTGCACTCAGCTGTGATGTAATACTTTGTACTTACAAACCAGTCAAAACTTTTAGTTTTATCTTCGTCGGTCCCATGGTGTAGCGGTTAGCACTCAGGACTCTGAATCCTGCGACCCGAGTTCAAATCTCGGTGGGACCTAGTAGTTTTTGTTCTTTTTGTGCGCGTTTCTAATTTTAAATTGTGTTTATGGTCGTGTGTAATCATCATAATCAATTTAAAGCACAAAGTAGATAAGATTGTCAAGGAAAGAGAAGAATAAGCGGAAATGCACGACTACGAGTAAAACTCAGGAGTAAGCTCAGGAGTAAAAGCAATTGCGCTGCGCCGCCATACCGCGATTGTCACGAACAACGATCCTTTTCTCCGGCCCGGGGTACCTAGTGTCCCCTGTGTAGTTTGTGGGCCCGGGGTGTCGCGTCGCTATGGTGATACATTTTAGGTACTTACCTTACTTGTCATGAACGCAGCAGTAACTAGGTAACCAAGGACATTAGACTTATAAACAAAGCGCTGTCAAAGCTTACTGATAATATTTTCTGGGATTAGGTATTGTCTGATTTCTCTGCTTTCTCGTTATACCTACCTACTTACCGACGCGTTTATTCGAGACTGAGACTAGTGTAGTTTCTATAATGCAACCCAGCAAGCTAAAAATCTTAATGATTGGCCCTTCCGATGTAAGCAACAATTTTGTATCTCTATCCTGTCATTCCTAATCCTAATCGTCCTCACGCGAATCTAGTTATGCCTACTGGTTACAAATGGGAATGGTTTCTAACCCCCTTATAAAATAAATAAATAAAGGTCACTATAATATGGCTTATGGCCTGAGATAATTGAAAAAATAAATAATGCTAGACAGTGTTAGGTACTTTACTACCTAATTCCTGTGCATTTCTACTTTCCTGGTAGGTACCTACCTACTTTGCGTGAGATTAACTAAGTACCTAGTTAAAAAATCCTTCGGAATCATGATTCTTGCTCGAGTTGGCAAGTGTGTGGGCGACAGTACTTTTATTACTTTTCTGTTAGAAATCATTTATCATTACTAGGTACCTACTATTACTAGTAAAATTAGCTTGAAAAGAATAGAGTAAAAACGCGCTGCTGTCTTTATGTTCCATCTGACCCCAGATGTAGTAAAGTAAAGTACCTACCTAGGCACTAGCGGTTTTACTCTATGCCTAGAGATGTATGTATAAGACAGGTATTAGCTGAGTAGGTACTAAGGACTCAAACTTTTGATTGCAGTGTGGTAAAACCCAAATAGCAAACTTCATATCGGAGTCTATCAACATCGAAGAAGCAGGAGCGCCGAAACCAACACAAGGCGTCAGAATCGTGGAGTTTGAACTTCCCAATATTAATGTTGATGGGAAAACTGCCAACGTGGATATAGAGCTTTGGGATTGCAGTGGAGATCATAAGTAGGTACCATGCCCTTATATTTTTAAGCCTAGGTACTCGGACTGAACAGTGGTCCACGGTGGTCCAGGTAGCCAGAGTGAGATTTCCGACCACCTTATTATAATATTAGCCCGCGGCTTCGAACGCGTTGTTTCTATGAAAACTTTGAAAGGTTATTTATATCCCACGGTAACTGATTTATCGCTTTGATAAAAATCTACATAGACCTGGAATAAAACATAGCCTATGTTTTATTTCAGGTCTATGTAAATACACTCGTGCAACATTTCAGCACAATCTGTGCAATGGTATATTTTCATTGTGTCGGATTTTTACATGGTATATTATTGGCGTGAAGAAACAGTAACAAACATCCATCCATCCAGACTTCGCGTTTATAAAATTAGTACCTACCTACCAATTAACAATTTTATTTTCCTCGCTATGCCTAATTGGAGGTTTTTTCCTTTTATATTTCTAATAAATTATCTCTTTCATGCAAACAACTATGTATGTATGTACCCACTGTAACCATCCTTACATGCCAGGGAAAGGCTGCTAGGTACGTCAAATTTTTCTTTCGAATTCTGCAATTATGAGCACCCGAATAGAATAAGAATAATGAGTTAGCACTAATGATACTTATTCTATAGCTCATGCTCTAAAGTTTCAGAACCTTGATAGATACCTAAATGGTCCAAGGTACCTACCAAGATTCCGAAACTTGCGAAACTTCCGAATAACTGACTTCGTAGAAATTGACTCATATTGCAATGATTTCATCTGAGAACTGTAAATTGAAAGTTAGGTAATTCCAGTGACTAGCTCATGTGTCAGATTTCAGTAACATAGTGAACTTGCCAGAAAGCTGACTGTTAGGTTCCTAATACTAACCTGACCACCACAGAGTGGTTACCAACCTGTCTCTAACAAAATGTATGTACCTATTTCAGATTTGAATCCTGCTGGCCTGCTCTAAGAACAGGGATTCAAGGTGTTATTTTAGTATGTTCTCCCAACACATTGCAAGCAGCAGCGAGAGAAGTGGAGTTACTTTATAATTATTTCGTGTCTCAACCGAAATTATCTGCAAAACAGTGTGTCCTCTTTTACAACTGCACCGATTCGGATGATCAAGAAGACATAGATGCCCTTACTCTTTGTAAGTTCCTATGTGCCAAACTATTAGTCTGTAGTATACATGATCCAGAACTTGACGAAAATGTTTTCATTTTCAGCTCCTACATTTTCGAAAGTGTCTCGGGTGTCCATCAACTTGAAGTCGGGAGGAAACCGATTGAAAATAGACTTCTCAAGTTTTGTAACATCAATTATGCAGTTCCTCAATAAAGATAGTTAAACTTACTCATTTTCTTTACTTGATGGTAGTATACTTATCATCATATATACTTACAAGTCGCATTTCTAGAAAGTCATAAATTATCATACTTTTTCATCATCATCATATTTTTCATCATACTTACCAATTATTTTTATTTCTGAAATCATAAAACATAATAAACGAACGCATCGCAGCAATACCTACCTACCTTCGTGTCGTTACAGATATTTTTATAATCGATAAGATAGGTATTGAGAGTTAAGGTCAAATTCATTAAGAATTGCCTTAGCGCAGTCTAGCCGACAAGATATATAGATAACTTTAAAATGTTATAAGTTATAGTGTTAAAAGTTATAGTGTAATTTAATAAATTATGAATTATTTATTCTAGTAACTGATTAAGGTGGTTAGGTAGGTAGTACTTAGTTGAAAAGAGTGAAGGATCGAAATTAATAGAAATTAAATTTTTAAATAATATAAACATTTTATTTTTGTTTTAAGAGTTCAAAGTTGATAGACCTTATGTATTAAAATGAGTGGGTACGTATCCTCTAATGTCTTAATAAATTTTAACTTTATTTACAATGAAAACTATAATCTATTCATAGATTGAAGGAAGCTACCAACACCTTACTTATACATGTCGGTTTCTAATTATTGCTTTTATTTGTGACTAACCTACATTTCTCTCACTAATAATAGATAAATTTAACTGGTAGAAAGATCTATTACTTTATAATTATTTTGCTTCATCAAAATCTCAATTAAACTTCCAATTCTCATGATGGTAGTTTTTCGACGCTTAACTTAATTTAGATTGATAGAATAATAAAAATAAAAATAATACAGCTACAAAATCCATAGCTATTCATAGGTAATATTCATACGATCGCAGACTTACGCTCAGTCTTAACTTTTGGCTCCTCTGAGTGCTTTTAAACCTAAAGCGTAAACAAATCAAATTATTATATAATACAAGATGTTAATGACATGTAACAGGCATCGAGTAAAGCATGAAATATATACAAAAACATTAGAACTAATAATGCAATACTAGTCCACAAAGTAACTTTAAACAAATAATATGAAATTCTACCATAATTTATACATACTTAAACCAACCACTTATTCTAATTAATTGTAACGCGTGGAAGAATGTCTTTAAATAAATAATCAAGCTAAACCTTTCAGAGAACAACCTATTCTTAATTTATATTATTTTTTCCAATTACCGCGATCATTGAAGCCTTTTCTATTCCCTCTACCTGGGCCTCCACGATTCCACCGCTGCTCGTTACCGCGGCCACGATGACCCCCTCTGTTTGGAAATCTTGGGAAATTTTGTTCATTGTCCATGAAGTTAAAATCATTATTGCCTGGGCCGACTGGGCCATTATACGGCATATTTCCAAAGTTATTCGGCGCGCCGTAGTTATTATTGAAACTGTGAGGAATGTTAGGAGCAATACCCAGCAGGCCAGGCGTGGGGCCTCCTCGAGGATCCTGCATCGATGGATTAAACCCATGCATACCGCCCATGTTCATGTTATTCATGGCTCCCATACCCATTGGTGGCATATTCATATTGTTCATGTTGTTCATCAAGTGCATATTACTGCCATCGACACCGGGAGGTATCATATTACTATTCATGCCATAAGCTAAACTATTATTTTGGTTAAAGTTAGCAGGAGTTTTCAGCAAACCTTCCTTAGGTTTTGGCAAGTAAGAAAGTTCCCCATTTTCTCCCAGGGAAATTCCTAGGTTTGTAAAAATGCTACACAGTAATGCATTACTTTGAACCATAGATACATCGAATACTTTTCCTGGTATTTTTTCTTGCTGATACTGTTTAATGGCTTGTGTTACCGGGGCTAAATGTTGGCTGACGAAAATTTTTTGAGTCGAACTCAGTTCTTTAAACCAATCGGAATTTTGACAAATCGTCTGCAATTCTAAAACGTTTTTGATGTCATTCGAAGGATTTTCCGACTGTGGCTTTCTTCTTGGATCCACCCGTGGCCCTGCCGGTGCGGGTTTGATAGTTTTTTCTTTTTCATTGTCACTGCTCGAGTCATCAAGAGATAATCGAAATACTTTTCTTAATCTTGGATCAACTAAGGCTTGCGATTTCGCGGTACTGTTTCTTATATCTGTATAATCTGGGCGTGGTATATCGATTGGTACCACTTTAAATGGTATCGGAGGATGGCTATTGATTGAACCGTCTATTTCAGAGGCAGGAGTATAATTCGGTATAGCCTTAAAGGGTAATCCTAAACGTAAATCTATATCACCACTGGTGCTCTGTCGTAAGTCTGTATCACCAAATGCTGGCAGGTTGAAATCAGCTTTTCTGAGATCCACATCAGATCGCCGGCGGCCATCTGTAGGTTCTCCATCAACACATTCATAAATTGAAACTCTAGAAGATTTTCTATGACTCGTCGCTTTTGGTGGATCGCTAACTTTATCACCCGATGATAGTCTTCTAGATCTAGGGTCCCTTGGCTTTTGAGGTTCGTTTGGCTCAGAACTGTTATCATTTTTCGTTTCATTCAGATTATTTTTCATGGTATTGAGTAATTTAGTAACTTCTTCACTAATTTCAATTTTTGAAAGATCTCCAAGGCTGCTTATTACAGAGGAAGGTTCAATAACATGAGGAACTGGAGTTTGAGGTGACAAAGATGCTTGCAAAGGGGATGATGCTGGTGATTTTTTATTCTTACTACCCTTTTCTTCGTCACTAGAATACCATTTTTCATCTATCAAGAGATTATTGTCTTCATCGTCAGTAGTTGAACGACGATGCCGTTGTTTTTCGGGACTTTTGAAATAAGGCTCAGGTTGACGAAAACGTATATCAGTATCAGAATCTTTGACTTTTTGAACAATTTTAGCAGGCTTAGCTATATTTGAGGAATCTTCAGGAAAAGGTAACACTCTATGATCGATATCTTTTATCTCCGTCGACGTACTTGGCTTCTGATTTTCATAGGCGTTATTTGAGGGTTCAATATTTTCATTTTCTTTCGATGCAAATTTTAAGGCGTCTTTAGTATATTGGTCAATATCAATCATATTTTTATTTTGTTTATTTTCGATTTGTTTAAGTTTAGATTGCGCGTTATCTAAATTAACACGAGAAACTACAGGTTGGAAACGCATATCGATATCTTTACCTGGTAAGTCTGAGGAAACTGGAAGACTATCTGCAATGGACGGTGGCACTCTCAAATCTAGATCTTTCGATCCTGTGGAATCTGTAAAGTGTGGAGATGGTTGTTCATTGTTGGAGTTTATTAAACCCAACTTTTGTATACTCATTGTATTTAGTTGTATTTCAGTTATTTGCTTCAAAGATAACCCAATGCCGTTCAACTGCAAAACTGTCAACTGTCCTAACTGGTCTAAATTTTCGATACCCATTTTCGAAAGATCTAAAATCTGTCTAGGTGTTAACACTCCAGTTAGATTTCTTATACTTAGCACATTAGATGGGTCACTATTAGGCGACATATTTATGGTATAATTTTGATCTGAATTATCATTTTGCCACCTCGAGTGACGTACTTTTGGAGATATTTTATTTTGTTGATTATTTAGAGAATTGAATTGATTTCCTTCCCCTTGGGAATGATTTGGTAAGTTTAACTCAAAAAGTGATGGTATGTTTATGTCTTGGTTTTCTAAACATTCAGGATACTGCTGCAATAATTTGGCTTGTGTTGTGTGAATCATTTTTAACGCGCCTTCCCTGTTCAACCTTGGAAAATCTCCCAATATCTCTTTAGGTGCCGACTCAATGTGTTTCAATAGTATATTTTTCAAATTGTCAGTCAATGGCTTACCATGAGCAAACTTACACTCCTCTTTATATATGCAAGGAAGTCCAGTGTGATAATATTTACATGGAAAATCTGCGTGCATGTACAAACATTTATCTCTTTTTGCACAGCATTCCATGAGATAAAACTTACAGAGTTCCATTTTTCTAGGTGGGTTCGCGTCATGAGAATATATGCAGTCATCTCCTTTGTGACACTTACCTTGCATGAAATAAAGACATACTCCATCAGGATCCTGCATGGGATGAGCACCACCTCTTCTCCTATCGTTTTTATTGTTTTTATTATTACGCTCTCGTTGTGGTGGTCTTTGTCTTTGATTACGTTGTTGGTGATGCCCTCTGTCATCACTACTATCTGAAGCATAGGAGTCCCTATCATCTTCATGATAAATATCATCAGATGTATTCTTTTTTACCGGTGAGGCTCCTCTTACACACATCATTTCAGATTCATCCATTTCATCGGAATAGTCTTGTTTTTTTCTCTTTTTCCCCGGCCCATCCTTGTTACTATCATATTTCTTTCTCTTTTTGTATTTACGCCGTTCGTCAACATCGACGCCAAACTGATTTTCACCATTATCACTTCTTTTCATCGCACTTCTAATGGCTTTTTCTATGCTGCCAGCGAAGTCATCTTCGCAAGTACTAGATGAGTACTTACGGTTATTTTTACTTTTATTTTTGTTTTTACCTTGATCACCCTTCTTCGACTTGTTTTTCTTTTTCTTACCTGGTTTACTATAGAAATAGTCTTGATTTTGTTGTTTTTCATGATGTAAAGGTTCCGGATCGTTTAATTTAACTTCTTCCATTTCAATCTTCTCAGGTTTTTCTGGGATTTCTTCGCCATCACTTTCGATCTCACCGTCTTCAAGATCTTCAATGTTTGTCTCCTCAGCCATTTCGATTTTTTCCCTGGAATTGAGAAATAAAAGATTTATAGCACAAAAAATTACCCTTTTTGTAATTAAGAAGCCTGCAAACCTAATTTCTAGATGCGTCTGATCGAAGGGACATAGTTTCTACGATACTGTATAGCTAGTATATAGTCAACTTTTGTGTGTGTGTAGGTAGGTACTTTTAGAATAAGAGATATGCGTGTGCATATCACGTGTATTATGTTAAAGTATGATACAAGGTACAGAAACAGACAACTATAAAAATACTTAGATATAAAGTAGGTAGGTACCTAAGGGGAGTTAGATGTCAGATGTTTACGGTGTGATAAAAATATAGGCGGAAATTCATTCAAATTTTATGTAGGTAGGTAAGTACCTAATCAAGAATAAGAACATCAATTTATATTTATTTTTAATGGTTTTCTCCATCCTATTTAATGGAAAATACATTAATTTTCGGCACAATGCATCCTACCTCACACACTACCTACCTTTAGCTAATACTCTAACATTTGTAAGGTGAAAGTGAACACGCGTTGAAGTCTTTTCAACGAAAAAGTGGGTTGCAAGCGTGTTATAGCACAGTTTTGGTAAAAAAAACTTTGCAAGTTGTCTGCTGAACATAAGCTACCTATCCTATAACAAAGTAGGTAGATAAATATAATAAAAAAACAAGTATGTATGTATGTACCTCGATAGGCGAGTACTTTTGTTTATCGCAAAGATAACTGTGTAGTGTTCTACTGATAAAAGTAAGATAGTGGCCGAGTAGGTAAGGTAGGTAAGTACCTCGTGAGTGCATTATACGAGATTGAAATTATTTTTATTGTACCAACGTAATAGGTCACTTAAACACGACTACGCGACGCACTACAAACACTAGGTACACCCAAATATTGCTATACCTACTTACTGCGTCGACCGCAGATTTATACAATACTTATAAAAGTACAAAGTTAAAAGAACTTAATAACCTCTCATTAGGACAATATGCCTATGTTACAGGCCATTAAGTGAGTCAGAAACATGATAAATAACAAATCAGTTTAGTCTGTTTAGAACTACGTGTACCCTGTAACAGACAAAATAAAAGTCAAATTGCTTTAGACAGAAATGAGATCCCCATTATATTGTACTCAATCGATGTTTATTGTGCTCTATCGGTAGTACAAAGAGAAACAAGGGGTGGTTTAGATAGACGAAGGTCGTCGCTCTACCACTACTGCGAGTCTGCGACGCCAACAGCTTTATCAATCATCTAATATTGTTGTGAGATCAGCAGAATATTTCACTATTTCTTAGCTGATTCACGTTTACCTGTTTATAAAATAATGGGAATGTAACGTAAGGTCTTTGAAATTGAATTTAATTAGAGGTACCAAACCTACCTACCATAAACTAATCTAGGCACCTAAAGACTATGATCTCTACCATGCATGACTCTACCTACTTATAGGACATTTGTTTTCTAGTCTATCGGTGATCGGCATAATAGTTTTTATTGTTATATTTTATGTAGGTACCTTTTACAAATAAAATCAAAGCAAAATAAGTAATGAAAATTAACACCACCCACTGAAATATTGTAGAGAAAGGATACCATTCTCAATGGAACAAAGAGCTCTTTGTCTTTCATTTTTACAAAGTTACCTAGCTTAATTTAAAAAAAAATAGGCAAGTAAATAAAAAGCATAAAAAGGTGTTATAAAGGTACCTAATTTTAGATGACGAAATTTAAGCTTGTAAAATAGAATAAAGAGAGTGATGTGAATGCAACACAATGAGCGAGCTCTACAACAACGCCCCGCCCCGCCGCGCCATTTTGTGTATAATCCGACCAAATAAAATTGGAAGGTTAACACAATAATGCCACAAGGCCAAAATAAGTTATAAATAACTAAGTACATAGCACTGATACGAAAATAACAAATTATACCTAGTACCCCAGCCTACTCTCAAAAAGCTACCAACAAACATTTCGATTATTCCATATTGAGCTTGTACTATGAGCACATCTAAATAATATCTAGGAATTTGAATAAGAAAATTACGCAGGTCCGTAACTTGTGAAATCAACATAGAAAATAAGAATTAAAGAGGAAATACCTAGTCACCTAATTAATGTTTTACACGAATGAAGATGTTAAGCATCTCTTCAGTTTTAATAAATACTGTACCTAAGGTTCGACGAAACAACTAGCATTGGAATGTATTCTCCAAGATTCACAAAAATATTTAGGTGCTGAGTAGATAATATTAATCAGCATGTAAAGCAGAAGTCTGTGCAGTAACTGCTCATAACCACGACTTTCGAATTATTAAATTTGGTGAATTAAGTATAGCCAGACTAGCCAACAGGCAATTAGGTGGCTTGTTCACATTTCACAATGTCTTGCTGTAGTGTTCTCTGCGTTCTCGCCACGATTCGAATGACGTCAGATTTCTAGAACGGCAAGATATCTATGTGTGTTCTCCCTTTCATCGAGGTCACGAGCCGTAAATACACGCTTGCATGCACACTAACGTAAAAGTACCGTACGTGAAACC
Source organism: Eupithecia vulgata (assembly GCA_946478455.1). NCBI lineage: Eukaryota > Metazoa > Arthropoda > Insecta > Lepidoptera > Geometridae > Eupithecia > Eupithecia vulgata. The sequence continues at coordinate 8,944,366 of OX297873.1, read as the reverse complement.
TGCCCAGCCCACCATGTCTCTGCCTTCGTAATTTAACAGAATTATAATGATAAGTTTGATTTGAATAAAAAAGAACATGATAAAAATAGGTTAGGTAGGCAAGTACCTAGGTAATCTAGGTAGGTACCTACATAGCGACACTAGAATATTGAACAGGTAAGGTAGAGTATAAAAGGTACCATAGTAGTTTTTTGTAATCAAATAACCAGCACCAATATAAAGCAAATAAAAATTAATTTTGGTACCTACGTGTAGATAAAGAAACGCGTGCTTCTTAGGTCCTACCCATTGATAATTTGGTTGATAGGTACCGTATCTTTACTTTCTAGGTTGGTTTGTTTCCTTTAACGAACCACACAAAATTATAAGGCCGAGGCAAGACAAAATTAAAATCATGCAAAAATCGTGGGGCTATGATTCACCCACCAGTGATGCTTTCAAAGCCGCCATTTTGATAACAATGTACCTACCTATTTTGTACGCAATAAGCGAACTTTACAAGTCTTTTGTGGTGTTTTGTATAGTTACCTATGTACATACATTATTATTCGCCAAGCGATAAATAATGTGTGTACAGAAAAGTGTAGTCACCGTTGATTTTATTAAAATCAACTTTGGTCAGTTCGCCTGGCTGGCTGATCATCACCGACGCGTCTAAATTCCTAAGCGAGTACTAATTTATTACTAGGTGTTACCCAATTCTTACATTTAATGAACGGTTCACTATGCTCCTACTATACTTTGTATAAAATTAATTTCATCTATTTCATCAGCATAGACGTAACTATTCGTGTACGATTTTATGATTTCGGACGACGACTGCTGCGAAGTAAAGTAAAATATCGTCGCGTATTAGTTCCAAGTTCTGGCACCTTTTCGGATGTCGCTGTTAATCAAAAGCGCCCTCTATAAGGATTTTTGGTTGTCATTTCCGGCCAATTGCGATATCATTCAAATAAATTGCTTGAAATCAGAGTAATTTATTCTAAATTATGTCATAATATATCTATTAAAACATTTAATTAGTATTTATAAAACTTCGAAATGTACTTCACGTATTTTTTACATATCTGTTCCATTTTAAGAAGCAAAATTGACTAAATCCTGTGTTGCCATTGTTGGAGTATAATATTTTTATTATTCATCTAGAGTACTTTTGGATTTAAGATATTATTTTACCTGCCATTTACTAAGAAAAATATAACACTTAGATACCGTAACATCACGTTACGGTACATGATTATGGTCCGACTTGGGATCGACGCTCAATACTGAACAAAAGCTGGACACCACTTGAAATATTTTTGTCACTGTCGCCAATCACAATGTCACCCAGAAAAAAAAACAATGTCAGAAAAAGCTCAGAGAAAAAGACGTTTTTATTCTCAGTGTTTCCATCAATTTCTTGAAAATACAAATTGATTATTGATGCCTTATCGAAAAAAGCAAAAATCTCTATAATTACATAGTTCGCCTAGTAAAACGACCACAGCGGCCAATCTTATCGGAAGTGACCCATGTGCACAGCACAATGAATTTATTAGTTAATTAATTAATGTACACTTTATAGCACGAAAACATTCCAAATACAAAAACTTTACCATGATCGATCAGTCCAAAAAGCAGCTTTATCGCTAAGAGCTACTTCTTCCAGACAACCAAGCCTCACAATATTATGGTGCACAATTAGGGTATTCATCAACTCAGGTGCACTGTCCATTCCCTCACTCATAAGCTGATGAAACGACAGAGTACAGACCGACCTGACGACCGGGCAAAGGTCAGGTGAATGACCAACGGCTTAATGTATGTACTTGCTGAGTCATGGGAGCGACAACGGGGGTGTAAGTGTAACACCGTCAACTTTCGGACTCCGGGCTGCTAAAGTCCGGACGCAAAGCAGAAAGAATTTCGTATAATAACCTTTTTACCTACTGACAGTGGTCACAAACATTTTTGCGTTACGTAAGTGCGGTTTTTAATAAATATTTGAAGGAGAAAAAATATTTAAGGACTTTTAAAATATATTAATAATTATTTTGGTTTTAGTATGAAAACAGTTAGGTACGTTTTAAAATCAAGTTGGTTATAATTAATAACTTATTTGGTAGAAAGGAAAAAAAAAAAAAATCTTACAACAAACTAGGATAAGATTAACTCGATATACCTGTGTCCGAAAACTGAGCGATCATTATCGCATTCCAAAATGAAATGTCGTTCATTCGTAAAAACATTCATAAAAAATTATAAAATATATCAAGCAAGTCGTGGTGGGTATATTGTCATAGACTAGTAAGTATAAAGTATATTTGTCATGACTCAAGAATCAAACAAAAAACTGATTGTATGTAATCCCTGAGAATAGTAGTTATTGCATCTGTGCGGGCGTGACGCATTATATTTATGCAGGAGTGACAGTGACAGATAATAAAAGGTTAATGTAAGAAATTCTTTCCGCATCGTGATCGGACTTTACAGTAATTTTTCTTGCCCGAAAATCCTATAGACCAACCCTGGTTATAAATAAGCCCGGGATCTCATCATCAGCAATTAAACACGGAACCACTAGACTAGACCGAGGGAGCGAGGCAGCTTGAGTGTCAAATTTTAATTAAGGAGGTCAGTTTAATTAAAATTAGACACTCAGGTAAAGGAAGTCGGGTTTGAAATTTCAATATTTCAAAAAACGTTGTCGGGATAAGCTGGAATGAGTTATAAATATATTAATATATCATTCAATAAGGCTGGAAAGCAGATTTTTCAATTATAGTTTCGTGTGATCGACCCCGTACTTAAAGGGTCACTTTGCCCGCCACCACAGCCATATAGAATTTGTAACTGGAGGTGTCATCACACGGGGCGTACCCCTCTGCCGGCCATAAGGCGCCCTTGGTCGTACGCGTTATACAAAACTACTTCACTCGTTACCGCGCGGCCATTAGCTGTCGTTTTGTGTCGCGAAGTAGTGCTTAGTGAAAACGGTGAATTGTGCGGTATTTTGGGGTAAAAGGCGATCAGAGACATCAAACTTAACGGAACACGGTATTTCCTATCACAAGTAAGTGAAATTTTTGTCAATTGTTTTTGTAATTTTGTATATTTTGATTTAAATGGAATACTAGTTGCGACAGTTTCAAGACGCTTGAAGGAGGTGTAGGTGAGTATTGATTTCTTGGTAGAAGGCGAAGTGCGTGTTAGTGTGTAACTCATTAAATGGTGTAACAATAGTCATTGTATAGTTGTGTGCTTGTTTTGTGTTTGTGTCACAGCTTTTACTTGCGTGTGCGTTTGTATGTGTGCTGTACCGTATTACCTCGCCTCCCGCGAAAAACGGCAGAAAGATTTTAATACTAAAAGTGGCGCTTGCCAACTCCCGTTATAAATTCTCTAAGACCACAGCTGATGCTGGCCCGCTCCGCTGCTCGGCTCCGAAAAAGAATACAGCTAGCCTTTAATGAACCACTAAGCTGGCAATAATTTTGTTATTGTTCATCCGCCCGCCCCCCGCCGCCCGCGGCGCCGCGCCGTCATCTTCCGTCAGTCAAGTCAAGTCAGTCAAGTCATTCTACAAAAGTACAAAAGCAAATTCAACAATCCTTGCATATCCATCAATTCAATCGAATTTAATTTTTGGTGATTGGATCTCCCTTTGCTAAGTAATACTTGACTGAAGAAACATATTGACATTATTCACGCGTCGAAGTGTCTGCTAGTAAGTTTTCGTTTAATTCTACGACACCAGATCTACAGAATATTGACCATCTAAAACCATTTCATGTCTTCGCTGTGCAAGTGATTTTCCGCGATGTCAGACCCAAATAATCCATTCTCTGGATTACTCGGAGTGTCTGAAGATAAACTTATCGATAATCCTCCTCGGGATGATGAAAATGCATTGCTATTGCAAGCTTCATCAAAAAGAAGTAAAGAAATCGACGAAAATGAAACAATCAACAGTATGGTTGAGAATGTTTTTCATATAACAATAAACCCTAACGCCCTCGAAGGCGTTACAGACCGTCAATTAGTGTATTTGGAAGAACTTGCTGAAGCTGCCAAGCCCCGCATAAAAATTGACTTAGAAGCATTAGAACAGGGCTTGTTCGAAAGGCTGCTTCTGCCGAACCCTGAAGTCTATGTACTGCCTAAGAAATTCAAGCTATATCAGTCTCATGTGGTTCAAAGGCAGGTCTTTCCCTACTTATTTTGCGCCATACAAAATCTTCAGAGCTATGACTCCTGTAATGAAGATGTTGTGAAGAATGTGGTAGTAAAAACCAAAGAGCTCATATTCAGGAATGCGGTAACAGCTCTAAAGCAACCTGCATTATTTGAAGGCCAAAACTTTGCTATTCAGTTGTTAGAACTCTTACAGCATGTGGATCCGCAGTGTCACAAATTTTTCATTGATATTGTGAAAGAATTTATGGCTGATGGTGAGTTATTTGTATTTCCTACAAAAATTAATATTACATTCTTCTCGGGTTTTTCAATAATTTGCTTTTATAGGTGATTCAGGGAACCAAGAGCAGCTAACTGTGACTATGTTGCCTGTACTGAGGCTGATCCACACAGAAATCAACAAATCTAACCTGATTGGTCTACCTATCTATATTTTACCATCATTACAACTGTTTGCGGGTAAGTGAATTATTCGAAAATGTTTTAATAATAATAAATAATGCTGGACAATTCACACAGCATTATCTAGCCCCAAGCTAAGCAGAGCTTGTGTTATGGGTACTAGATAACTGATATACATTATTAGTTTTAGGTTATATGTGACTGGCAATTTTTTATTGCTGGTATATTAAAACATGATATACCATTTCTATCAGAGAGCACTTCACATTAAAATAAAATAAAAACTGGCTAAGTGCGAGTTGAACTTTAAGGGTTCCGTACCATTATTTATAAAAATGGCAAAAAAATCACGTTTGTTGTGTGGGAGCCCCCTTAAACAATATCTATTCTGGTTTTTAATATTTGTTATGTAGTGGCAACAGAAATTCATCATCTGTGAAAATTTCAAATGTCTAACTAGCATGGTTCATTCATGAGATACAGCCTGGTGACAAACGAACAGCTGAGTCATAGTTATAGGGTCCCGTTGTACCCTTTGGCTCCTGTGTTTGCATATTTAGAACAACAAATTACCCAATGTAATACTTACAGTGTATTGAAAATTGCCTTCCTCCATTTCAGGAAATCGATACCTAGCAACCATTCTCATGTCCGCATGTGAGCCAAAACTGGAAGGAAATGGTAGACTGTACCAGGACTGTGTACTTGGAGCATTATTGAGCTTATCAGTACTGCCCAGGAATGCAACTTCACCACACGAATTTTTTGACAACCCAATGGATCAGGTATTGATTAAATCTACCTACTTCACCTTAAACAATTATTCTGTACTAGCTTCCCCATACGGCTTCACACGCCTTTTTGGATTAAAAAGTATATAAGCCTATATGCCAATTTGTATTTTGGCATATAGTTAAGCCAAAACGGCACCACACACTCGCCCTTATAACATTTAGTAGGATATTATGTATATTAAGCAGCATTGTAGCAGCCAAGTTCAGAATTCAAGTTGATAGCTAGAAGCTACTGTATTTATATCGTGAGATATAATTTAGAGTAGTAATAGAATCAATCTTGTATTACTTTTAGACAGCTACATCAATGGTGGAAACTTCTATTTGGAATGCAACTTCACATCTAACAAATAATCTGCACAAGATATTCCTGTCTCTTCTCAAAGGAGGCCCAATGATGAGGAACCGTTTGCTGACATGGATTGCGAAGTGCCTTAAAACCAATGTTTCAAGAGGGAAAATCTGGAATCAGGTAATTGTTATCCATAAAATAAATATCATTCATTAAAATAAATATAATATTTAGCTTGCAGAGTACAAGACTAGACAAAAGATTTGTCCCATAATTTCTTCGTTATTGCCAAATTTCAGTTGGTCCATTTCAATGAAAAGGAATTTTTAAAATCTCTTATAAAATCTCTCATATATATATCTTATCTAAGTTCCACTTTAATTTTCCAGGCAGTTGAATTGAACCCTTCATCGATGCGCTGTGTCTCTGACGGTTTCATGTTAAACCTGGGTGCCGTGTTGCTGCATCTGTGTCAACCATTTTGCAACATACGGGATGACAAAGCAATGAAGATCGATCCCACTTATGGAGCTGTGCCAGTAAGTTACCCGCGTCATTATTTTATTAATTTGCTTTGTTTACTAAACAAAGAGGAATTTAGTTGATGACATTGCTTTGAACTATTCTTGGCATTGCTGTGGCCACTTTAAAAGAGGACAATACAGCAAAATTTTATTAATACCAGTTCACGTGCTTAGATAGTTATTTTAAGAGTAAAGCCTGTGTCTGAAAATGTAATATTAAAATAAAATACTATAAATAATAATTTCAGCCAGAAGAATGTGCTGCAAAGTCCGTCCACATGGATTTCCTTCACGGAGAGACCTGCCTTCTTCCAGCTAAGACTGATGACAATGACCAGTCCCTGAAGCGACCTACGGCGGAAACATACAATTTTGTCACTGAATGCTTCTTTATGACGCAAAAATGCATGGATTTGGGTGAGACTTAAAAACAATATTTTAAGATAGGCCTGTACTGTCTTCCAGATAGCTTTTAACATTGAACTTAAAAATTTATATCAAGAACATAATTATTTTGATGTTCTTACCTATCATAAATTTTAACAAAACGGAAACTTATTTTTTTTAAAAGTATTTGCACTATTTATTGAGTTGGAACAGGACTTCTCTCGAAACGAAAACGATTTTTTGTTGAACGTGTTGATATTAAATCCCCAGCTAACAAAGCAGTCTAGACTAGAGTAGAGTCACGATTAAACAGACAACTTTTGACCTTGACTAGCGAGAAAATATTTTGCAATTCATAAAAGATGTCAAAAGTCAGAAACTCATTTTGGTCAACAACCATGGAGGGTTAGAAAGCTTTAAACCTCTTTCAAACCGCGAACGAACTAAATTATTCTTTTCTATGAAGGTTAAATGCTGTTTATCAATCTCCTTCCTTCAATAAGCTAAAATGGGAGCTTATTTAAAGATGACGCTGTGCGCACAGAACAATGGTGTTTACAAGCCTAGTTGTCAGGGTCCATGAAAAGTTGCGGTGCCTTCCATGAGAAAGTGGATCTCCCCTGATGCCGAATGCTTAGTTTTTTGCCTTTTTTTTCGGCGCCGTCCCATAGTGTATCAAAAGCTTTTTAAATAATTTTGTCCAACAAATTCCACATGTGAGCAAACCCCGATTTTGCTCACTGTTTTTGACCAGCAAAGTCACTGTTTTCGGACAGGAGTGGTGAAAATTACATTTATGTTACTGGTTCTAACCGCCAGTGGCTAGTGTTGTTTTAATAATTAAAGCAAGAGATGCTCTTTTGACATGTTCCCTTTGGTAAGTTCATTGATCCTTCATTATATTATTAACTGGCAGCTACGTTGCAACAGGTTTCAGAGTATGCGCGGAGAAGCTATGGCGATGTGGTCAGGAATTGGGACAGGCGCAGCGCGGGTTAGCCGACGCGGTGACAGGGGCGCCTCATCTAGTGGAGCCTCTACGGCAAAGAACCGTCCTTGTTATGACCAGGTACTCACATGAAATAAGTTCCCAAAAAATTTCGACTTCCGCGGGACTCGAACCCACGCCCCACCCTTAGTACGGGTGTGCTCTAACCAACTAAGCCAACAACAGCAAATTTTGGGAACTTATTTCATTTCTTAGAGATCCCCACCCTTAGTACGGGTGTGCTCTAACCAACTAAGCCAACAACAGCAAATTTTGGGAACTTATTTCTTTTCTTAGAGATGCCCAGAGTGCGGGTAAGCGCTATAACAAAAATCCTTAGGTACTTACATTCCTACATATAATTAATTTACCCATACACTTCAAATACTTAACTTAAATACATCACTACCTATTATTAGTATTCTGCCGCGACATCGCTCTGTTGGTATTAGATAGATATTATAATAGATAAATTATTTTCTGAATCGGACAAGTCCTGAAGAATTCCTTTTACAAGCAAAAATGCTCATAAAATTTTCGGTCTAGACATGAGCTTCCAAAACATACAATGGTATCATAAATTTCACGCTTAACAGTCAATTCGTGATAATGATGAGAATCACGGTGCTAGCAGAGTAGTTTCTCAAGATGTCTACCATGGAATAAAAACCAACAAAATCTAAAAACGGTTTGTAGTAAATTTGTTGTTGACAACAAAATGTCTGCATAAATATTGTTGTACCCGTCTCACATCTATATTTCTTTTTTACTAAAATTCTTTTTTCCTCAGATTATTCAGCCTTCGATGCGCCCTCCTAGAACGCGAGATGCTAACCAACCTCCACCGACTGCAAGCCATGACTTGCACGTGGCTAGTGCAGGTCGCCATCAGACCCAACACGGAGCCACAGGCTAACTACGCGCCGATGCAGATAGTGCCTGTGCAGATGCCGATCACCACGCCTCCGCCCGATACTCTGAGGTACATTCTAGAACATGTATATCATGTCCCTCCGAAGTTTCAGCCATTTACTGTCCTGCGGTAGCCTCATCCATCGACGCACTGCGATATGAGCTGGGTTGACTCCATCAACTCAGCTCACAAGTAGTCCCGACGCCGATGGATATTCTTCGGCTACCATATACTACATATTTTAATTAGTGATGCTGAGTAGGACACAATTGCCGTAGTTGGAATCCAACACAGAAGGGATCACAATTCAATTTATTTATTTATTTATTTAATCTACTCTTTCAAGCGTACAAAAATTTATTTTAATTAAATTGGAGAGTTATAAATTGATTGCCTTATAATTATAATAATAACTAATTCTATTTCAATCCATATTAAAATAATAAATTTAATCAAAACGAAATCACATTAATAAAGTCAGAATATATCATACACAACTTTAGCTACTAACTTCATCTTATCCACAGGTGCATTCCAGAGTTCGTGCTAGAAAACATTGTGGTGTTAATAACGATGGCGCGGCGCACCATAGGCGCTATAACGGATGACGCAGACATTTCAAGTTCTCTGAACCCCGTACTGACACTTGTGCTGACTTTCATGGGTGATCAGGAGCGAACCAAGAATCCGCATTTACGGTTAGTCTCGGTAAATAATCAAAAAATGTAATGCTTCAAGACAGTTGCAACTTCAAAATATTTTACCAAACAGCTCTGTGCTGATGACATGATGAAAGTCGTGAGAAATCGCTAGATGTGGTTCGCACATGAGCTGTCATTGCGGCGATCGGATACTGAGTGGAAGCCTGTCCTATGTACTTCTTACGGCTGAAATTATGAAACGGCTCTGTTGGAAGATCAGCGTTAGTTGGTAAAAGACGCATCGTTTTGTAGCTCAAGCTGTATCTCATGAACCGTGATAGTTAGACAGTTGAACTAAAAAACAAACGTTTTTTTTTTCTTCATTTTATTTGACTTGGTCAAGAGTTTTCTTAGCTATTTTTAAAGAATACAAGTGGATCCGTTTCCACGTTACAATGATTTAAATTAAAACAGAAGGGGAATTTAACTTTTTTATGAATTTAAAACTAACTTTCTCTTAGAGCCCGTTTGGCAGAGTGCTTGGAGTCAATGCTACCCAACCATCCAGACGACCAACAGCCATTGGGCAGCCTGTCGTCCTTCTACCGGGAGCAGCTCTTCAAAGAACATCCACATAGATCGCAGGTAACAGAATATCACTTATTTAACTCTTGATGCAAATTGAAAAAAACGTGCCTGTGTCTATATTGTATTTATGGCATGGCATCGTAGTCCCACGGCATCCATTTACCAGTATCCGTTTTCTTTTTCGAGATGGTATATCCTGACCCGTCAATATTCCGGATCTAGTTATTTGTTGCTAGGAAGTAAACGATTGTTTCCAGTAGCTGTAAAATGTATCCGCTGTGTGAGTGGGCCCTATAGAATAAAGTATGGAACGATTTTTAACCGACTTCGAAAAAAGAGAGAGAGAGAGGAGGTTCTATGTTCGGTTGTAATATTTTTTTATGTATCTCGATTAATTTGCTGATGATTTTTTTTGTAGGTACCTATAAAGAATGATACCAAAATCAAAATAATTATATTCATTCAATGGTTTCCACCCGAGTTTCAAAGAAAAATCCTGTTTTTTTTATGTTGTAAATTTTACTTTATATAACGATATAATTATATTTTTCAGCTAATGAGATGCCTTCTGGACGTGTTCGTGGGTATAGAGATGACGGGCAGCAGTGTACAGTTCGAGCAGAAGTTCAACTACCGGCGACCCATGTATCTCGTTATGGAGTTCCTTTGGGGGATCCAAGAGCATAAGGATGCTTTAACGTGAGTTTACCATAGCCCCTTTTAAGGTGCCCCCGAACATCGAAGCTCCCATACAAACGTACTTTTCGATTCATTTGGAAACTACATGCCCTACTGATAGGAAATTTTGCACACATAATCGGATAATAAATAGCTATGTCGGTATCGGCTTGGTTTTTCAAAAAACATAATCATGATTAAATGAGAGCGAAACTAATTTTCCATATTTTAACCACCAAATCGAGTAGTTTTCAAGCGCTTTTATTAGCATGATAAACAACTTTATTCGAAAATCTGACTGGATACCGACATCGTAAATATATTCAATATTAGAAATGAACAATAATATTTAGGAAATCAATCCTTTATACAAAATGAATCGAAAAGTACGAAAAATTATCAAAAAATGGTGAAATTCCTTATAGATTCTGCAACCGCTCGCTCACACGCGGGGGGCTGTAAGACGCGGAGGAGGTGAAATCCCGAAATTAGGCGAGCGACGCCGAAGGGGCCAAGCCGATCGAGAACGACCTGTCGTCGGTCGCACTGTGTGTGATTTGACCTCATTTGCGGACAGCCTCGTTTTATATAAATTTTGAATACAACAAATCATTCAAACAAAACCACGAACACTAATAAACTCCCGTGACCTTATCTAAAACAGTTTTTGAGATATTTTCAACTTGCTAAATTTTACTAAGGGAAAAGTTTCTTTCGGAAATATAAATAAATAAATTTTTAGGGTTCCGTACCTCAAAAGGAAAAAAGGAACCCTTATAGGATCACTTTGTTGTCCGTCTGTCCGTCTGTCCGTCTGTCAACCCACTTTTCTCAGAAACGCGTAGGGTTATCGAGTTGATATTCACATCATATACGCAGGCTCGTAACCTCTTGAAGCCTCGACATAAATCAAACTTCTAAGTCAACGCAATCAAAAGTTACAGCTGTTTATGTCTATTTTTTTTCAATTTTCCTAGGGAATCACATGCACACAAAACCTATAGGGTACTTCCCGTTGACCTAGAACCATGAAATTTGGTGAGAAGCAAGGTCTTATAGTACAAGTAAAGGAAAAAATCCGAAAACCGTAAATTTGTAGTTTATTCACAGAAAAAATATTTTTTTAATCTTGCCATGGACCAAAAACCTATAGGGTACTTCCCGTTCACCTAGAACCATGAAATTTGGCACGAAGCAAGGTCATATAGCAAAAATAAAGGGAAAAATCTGAAAACCGTAAATTTGTAGTTTATTCACAGAAAAAATATTTTTTTAATCTTGCCATGGACCAAAAACCTTTAGGGTACTTCCTGTTGACCTAGAACCATGAAAATTGGTGAGAAGCTAGGTCTTATAACACAAGTAAAGGGAAAAATCCGAAAACCGTAAATTTTTAGTATATTCACAGAAAAAATAATTTTCGAATCTCGCCATGGACCAAAAACCTGTAGGGTACTTTCCGTTGACCTAGAACCATGAAATTTGGCAAGAAGCAATGACTTATAGCACAAGTAAAGGGAAAAATCAGAAAACCGTAAATTTGTGGTTTATTCATACAAAATAGTACATTGTTACACTAGGGTTGGACGTAACTTATTTAGTCTCGAGACGCCAATAGTTAGAGGGACTAAATAAGTTACGTCATAATCGTTATCAAATCAGAAAATTATTGTGCCTTATTCGTCTGGATTTGACTGAGCTAAAGAGTTTGTACGGAACCCTTGATGCGCGAGTCTAACTCGCACTTGACGTTTTATTTACGAATGATAATGAGAATTCATCAAAAAATCTGTATTTCTAAAGCGATGTAAAATATCCGCACGGGTGTTCGATTTATTAATACAAAATGCACTAAATTTAAATATAAATCGAAGCTAAGGTCAAATAACACACTGTGGGTCGGCTCGGCCCGGTTGGTCGGCGCCAAAGAGTACCTACATTGAATGGACGGCGGCGACTGACAGACAGTCTCTGTCACAGTTCTCTGTTGTTACTTGCTACGCTAAATAAAATAAAACGAAAGAAGATAAAACCAAAGAAACTGAAAACACCGGGTAGGTAGGGCGGCCGCACACGTCCGAATTTAGTCCAATTATCGGACGAGAATTAGACTAAATCGCCAAGTGCGAGTGTCACGACTATCACACGCGCGTCGAGAGTTTCGAACATTTGCCAATTACCTATACAAATATATTTTAGGTACCGGTTAGAAACTTTGCTATTTAATTCAGACTGTAAATTCGACTTTATTTATTCGACATTAATTATTATTAATTGAAAGTAAAGAAATTTACTACACATAATTTACTCCATGTCGTTATTTTAAAATTTCAACATCGTAATTTGTACCTACAGAAAATTTTGGTTTATTTTTTAAATTTAATTTTTTAAAATCAGTACCTACCTACCTAATGGCGCACGAAATTTATTGTTATAAATTTCAAATTGCAAGTCAATAGCAGCAGTAGCCGAAACCGACCTCGAACCTCTAAAAACGTCATACGAATAGGTACCTAGGTAGGTATCTAAAATTCTAAAGAAAAATTAAATAAATGGCACACTTTACTCCGCGAGTTCCCGCCAAAAAGCCTCAAACACGAAACACGTTACAAAATTAATGATACCTACTAACTTTAGTATTGTAATAGTACACGTACCTATATAGTCGGTAGATGCAATAATTTATATGTTTATCAAATTGTTTTATTGCCGTAATGTCATACGTTACCGTACTAACTAGTAACAATTCTGTGCCGACGACGCAGAGTACCTACTACACACACATGCACGCAAGCTTCACATACAAAGCAGACAGCTGTATTTGATGGTTATCGCGCTTTCTCACTCATAACGCGCTCTATTTCATTCGAAGTGAAATAGCAACAAATACTCACGGGCCGGCCGCTGAGATTCGGGACATGTTCTGGCCATTCTTAAACGCGCACGTCGCAAAAGGTTGCATATAGGATACTAGCTACAGTAGCTACTGCCTGCGGCTTTGCACGCACTTTTTCTTATATATCTAGCATATAATAAAAAAATATAAATAAATATATAATATAAATAAATAAATAATTAATACGCAGCTTTCGTTTAGAGATATACAAATAAAGATTATCCCAAGTAACAAATCACTCTTCTTAGGGCGGCAGTACACGTCCGATTCTTTGTCTGATAGGTGTATAAAGTGTGTATTAGGAAATGTATAGAACGAACGTCTTTGGATAGTAGAATACGCCTATTCATAGACAGTCAAATCCTACAATCTGACAAAAATCTGAAGTGTATGGCCGGCTCACCACATGGTCGTCCATCACAAAATCACAAGTCAAAACTCAAACTGAATAATTTTAATTCTCTAGGCTTACAAAATAAGCACACAAGATAAGTAAAAAGGTTTAATTTTTGTCACAATAACACAAATTAAAAACGAAAGATAAACATAGAAAAAGAAAAATATGTGACAAAAAAGGGGGCATCGGTCAGCATGTGCCCAGAAGCGATACATAAAAGTAAAAATCTATACTATATAGCTTTATAAATAGTAATTTAGGTCTCGAATAAGCTATGAGGTGTTATTGATTAAATTTTTTGACATAAAAATCCTGTTCTTATTTCAGAGTACTAGCCAAAGAAGCTGAATCCAACATGGAAGCAGTTCACCCACCGATATTCCTACGTTTCGTAAACCTGCTTATAAATGACTCAATATTCTTATTGGACGAAGCGCTCAATAACATGGCGCAGATACGCACGACGCAGGCTCTGCAGTGAGTAGAGAATTTTATTTTTATACATAGATGTTTTCGGGGTATGTTATTTTACGGTGTGCTGGCCCAGAGACGCTCAAACACAAATAGGCAGACGACCAGCCCGATGGTTAGACGACATCGTTAGGATAGCCGGGAAAGAGTGGACTTGAGTAGACAGAATGGCGTAATTGAGAGGTGGCCTAAACCCAGCAGTGGTTGATACTCACGGTCTGATTAGTATAAAATAAATAAATAATAGAAGTACGTGAAAATTTCAGCTCGGTCCATTCAGTACTTGTGGCGGTCCCCAAAACATGCCATTTATTTAATAATGTCCTTTTAAATCTTTAGGTAGAGAAAAGATGACTAAAATAAAAATATAACTTCTAATCGAATCAACTATTGCCATCATGCACAGCTTTTCATTATCTACAATTAGATATGAACCTTTAGTCTAAAACATTTAGAGTTGTACTGTAAATTTCACGTTCAGGTAGTGGATTATTCGCCGATGATTAGTTTGAAACGAGTAAAACTAGAAACTAGACGCATGTAAAGTTAGAAACTAGATGGCGAGAAGCGAACGAGTGTTATGGGATACTTGCGCTATAAGCGAGTATTAGAATTCTGACCGCTGAGCGAGTTTTTCTCTAATGTTCTTATAGCAGCGACCAGCTAGTGTAGAGAAAGGTCTCGCTGACAGTGTTAACATCACTAGAGCCCTAAGAAGATTACATAGGCTTCCCCATGATCACCACGCCTGGCAGACTTTATTCTTGTAGTTGATTATTGTTATTAAGTACTAAGCATGATGCCTCGACACGTACAGGGTTATTGGTTATTTACTGACACTGCATGATCTATTCGTGATGTTGGGCAGAAGCCCATCATCACGAACTTTTTTATTTTCGCAAAAAGTTATGCTAATACCAGTGATGAAATACGAAATTGGAAGCTTGTATTTTCAAATATATATATTTTTTTGCGTTTTGGGTGTAGAAAATCATAAATAAGACGCGTGACCCGAGAGCTGTTGAGTATCTAGCACAGCGCATCAGCATTGCTATACAGCGGGGCAATGAAGCCGGTGTCTGTCTTTCGACTGGTATCGATATGGATCAGTTGAGCTACCTGTAGATTTTGCAACAGTCTGCAGTTAGCTGAATTGTTTCAATTTTATTCTTTTATCAGATTGTAATTTTCTTAATCGAGATAAATTGATATTATCCTGGGTTATAGATGGTCAACATAAAACAGTGAAGTAGTTACCCTTCCACTTTTATATGGAAAGACGTTCGTGATGATGGGCAACACCTCAAGTTTAGTAGACGTAAAGACAGTGAATTCCCAATAACCCTGTATGGAGAAGGATAGAAAAGGGTCGATGTGCTTTGCCAGAACCGCAGATACGGCAGTATAAATATCAGCGTTTAACTATTTTCTTTACTTTCAGAGACTCAGACAGATGGGCAACAATGCCTCAGCAAGAAAGAGCACAGACCTTAAACACGCTTTCGCATATCGGCATGATGGCGCGTTTCGACAACATCCTAGGACGGGAGACCATCAAGATGCTAGTTCGCTTGACGGCCCACGCTGACTTCGTGTTCTGCCATCCGACGCTTGTGGAGCGAATAGCGTCTATGCTTAATTACTTCTTGCTGAATCTTGTTGGGCCTAATAAGAAGAATTTTAAGGTAGATATTGATTTGAATAATTTGAATTTGATATATAACACCAGCTTTGCTTTTTTTGGTGCTATTTGGAGTTTTGTCGATTGGCGAGTATTATTAATTAATTTATATTCCACGATGTATTGTAGTAACAACGTTTCCGGCAGCCAGGTTCGAAAAGAAAAATAAAACACCTTTCGAAATATTTAAGAGAAGCCTCTACCTGCTGCTTCTTCTGCATAAAGCTTATACATACTCAGGTCTATAGATAATGTTTAAAATTACAAGAAAACCAGTAGTTTCGTAGATTACAATCTACAGCCACCTGATAAATAGGCATATCTATAGTTAGCATTAAGTATATAAGTCATATGATATCAATAAAACAAGTCTGCTTACTAATTTCAATATTATAAATTATTAATATTTACGTTATGTTTTAATAAGAAAAATATTTTTCTTGAACATTATAAGTAGCTTATTTTAAATTTATGATTTACCTAAATGATGCAGTGAGATCCAGTATTATTTATTTAAAGGTTACTTATTCGTAATATCATTAGAGTTTAGAATTTAATGATTTAAACAAAACTAAGACAACACTGATACAAAAATAGCAAACAACTTGAAGACTTAGCACTGTGTGGTGGGCCTAAATATTACCAGAATCAGAGAGTACAGAATAATTCCCATGCTATAACAAGACCTTAATTCCCAGGTAAAAGACATGAAAGAGTTTGAATTCGAGCCGGCGAGTACAGTGCTCGACATTTGCCGCATGTATGTGGGACTGGGCAGCAACGAGCGGTTCTGCGGCGCCGTGTCAGACGACGGACGTTCCTACTCGCCCAAACTATTCACTCTGGCTGAGGCTGTTCTAGGTAAGTCTCCTACCACACTGCGGAACCGAACGACATGTCGCGTCGACACGTTGCGGCGTTGTCGCTGTAGTCATAATTCTGGAATACTTAGCTCCATTATTATCATGGAGCTCAGAGTTCTGGAAGCATCAGCTGACGATGACGGTAGCATCGGCAATCTGTGAGCCATGGTATAAGACGTTTTCGAGATTAGCGATCACGATTAGTTGACGCCCCGGCGATATTAACAAGGCACAATTTTGTTTTCCAGTCGCTTTATTATGACTTTATGACGTAGCAGAATCGTCACTTAGAATCCTTATGCGTTTTAAACATGATTTTTTTTGTAAATCGAATCAATGACATTACCTGAAACGTCTACAGCAGGGAGAAAAGGTCAAAATTATTCGGCCTTTTCAAAATTTTTCGGATACGCCGATGCCAATTGAAAATTATTTAAGCTGAATGATTC
Source organism: Eupithecia vulgata (assembly GCA_946478455.1). Taxonomy (NCBI): domain Eukaryota; kingdom Metazoa; phylum Arthropoda; class Insecta; order Lepidoptera; family Geometridae; genus Eupithecia; species Eupithecia vulgata. The sequence goes on along the minus strand of OX297873.1, from coordinate 8,927,220 downwards.
ATCCATAGCATCAGTCCGTCCGCCACACGACTATCTCGAAAACCATTTTATGAATAGTCTTTTTTTTTCTTGTGTAAACAGAGTTTTTAATTTCCTTAATAATTAAAAAAATGTGCGGGTGTTATAGTTTTTTTATAATGTAATAACATTAATAAACGATAAAAAAACTATATTTCCATATATTTTATTGTTACGGAACCCTTAAATGCGCGAGTGTGAATCGAACTTAAGCGTGAATTATATCTTTACAGTTCGCATCGGAGGCGGATCCCTCATCGGTTCACTCCAAGAGTTCGCGACTCGAGTGGCCGTGATTGCGGAGCAACGGCAGAGGAACGAGGAGATTCTCGCAAACGCACCGGAGGAGTTCCTGGACCCTATCATGAGTACACTCATGTTAGACCCTGTTATACTGCCCAGTTCCAGAACCACTGTTGATAGGACTACTATAGCCAGGTCAGATATTGTATTTCTAACTGAAGTAAAACAAAAAAGGAGGATGTGCTATGTTCAGCTGTATGTTCGTCGATTTAGAATTTTATGTCGCTTTTGTATGGAGAATGGAAAGGTCACAGACAGAGTTACTTTCGTATAATCCTATAATGTATAGAAGTAAGCCGCGGTAAAGAACCTCCAAATCAGCCCATGGATGTCGACTAAGGGAAACTAGAGATAAGTTATCAGCATCCTGGGTATTTTAACACCTCCACTGTGGTCAGCAAACCGTTTGCCAAGCGTGGTGTGATTATGGCAAAGCCTGATTATGGAATAGCTTGTTTGGCGGAGTGAAGTTCAGTAATAGATGTATGTGTGCTGGCGAGGATGTACATATATCAGTAGTCTAGTAGGTAGTCTAGAAGCCAAAAAAATTTGGGTCAATCTAACAATCCGAGCCAACCATATTGGGGGTTAGACTTTCATTTTGGCGTGGTAAACGTTGTCTTATAAGTCATACATAAGTCAAATAAAATATTGTGTTGGCTTGAAGTTATTCAAGGTAAAAATCGGTATTTCGCAATTATCTCGTTTTAATTTTATAATGGATGTCAATATCAATGGAGCTATACCATTGATATTGACATCCATTATAAAATTGTAGACCATGAAATTTGGAACAATTTTTCATGCGCTGTAACCGTTTTTTTGTTAGAGAACGGAGGAGGTTTGTTGGCTTATTGTAAGATGAAACACTAAAACATCACTTATCGTAAAAATAATCTGCTAAAGGATAGATAATGATATCTCGGTCCAGAGTTATTATTACAACCACCACGTTGCTAACATTGCGAAAAACGTTCGTTAACGTTAAACTTGGTTTGGAGTTAACAAACAGGTGGATTAATATTGTTGTAGTCGTTGAAAGGTGACTTGAACAAGTACACTTTCAGCCCGTCAATTTATTCACGTGGACCTCCCCATCGTAAGGGCTCTTAGCTGTTTCATGAAAATTGGTACAGCCCTTAAATGGTCATCCTCTTTGTACGGTTAATTTTATTAAGCACTAGCGGTCCGCCCCGGCTTCGCACGGGTACCTATTCGAATTTTTCTCACCTTTTAAACCTTCCCTAGACCTCCACGAATAATTCAAGACCAAGATAAGATAAATCCGTTCAGCCGTTCTCGAGTTTTAGCGAGACTAACGAACAGCAATTGATTTTTATATATATAGATTAAATTTGTCATTGATGTTGTACCAGTCCAAAGTCGTAAGACTTCAAGCCAGATGAAAAAGGTCTTGAAATTTTTTAATTAGCTTTTTTCTCTTTCAGGCATCTACTCAGCGACCAGTCAGATCCTTTCAACAGGTCGCCGCTCTCGATGGACCAAGTGAAATCCAACACTGAACTGAAGGAGAGGATAGAAAGCTGGATCACAACTCAAAAAGAGAAGTTCGCTCAAAACAATACAAGCACTGAATAGTTTTGTAATAATTATGGAATTCTATCGGAGAATTCTCTCGTTTTCTATACTTTTTGAAAGAATAATGATGGACGATTTGTCGTTATGATAATAATGCGAATATCTCTTCTCGTATCGAGCCTCCTCGATAAGATCGGAAGTAAATATTTAAGGGCCTAGTTAAAGTTAGACGAATTAGTTTAAAAGATCCGTGCTAATAAACGTTGAATAACTTTTTATTAGTTGCATTGGATTTAAACAATGAACATTGACTTGTGACAAGTAGTAAAGCGCGCTATGCATTTATGTAATTCGAATGGGAATGCATGATTTCTAAGAACATGTCAATAATAACTCCTCTGGGGTGGTTTTTGTATGCAAGGATAAGCTGCATACCAGATATAGAAATGTTTTAGTGTAAATTGTAGTGTAACATCGGTCAATGCCGCTTGCGAGTTGTGCAAATCCGGGCCGCCTTCTGGGGCATTATTCCCTAAGACCAATCCAAGCGTGTTACACACCTAAGACAAGACTACGGCGTGGAATCAGTTAAAACTATATTCTCTATGACATTTTGTGATTCCGTGCCGTAGCACGATACGATTTACGCACGATTTGAACTGTCAAATGAACGCGTTTGCTCCTAGCGTGTTAAGGCACAGATTAGCGTGTTCCTGCAATAGTTACTACGGCTCGTTTCTTTTGAGGTTATGTTGTTGTTTACATTACTTGTCAATTTGAGATCTATCCTCCAATAAATTTTGGATTTTATTCTTTGTACCTTTCAGAATGGTTCATTCATCACACTTGCATATTTGTGGACGCTAACAGCATATTACCTCTAGGCACTTTATTGAGAAATTAATAAGCTAGATTATTTATTTGCAAGTTGGTTTTTTGGGTGCGCTTCAGGATATTTATAATAAACTTTATAAATAAAATAAATATGCCAATTAATAATCTTTATTTAGGTATTTCGTTTGTTATACACAAGAGAGTTGTATGTGAGTAGCACATGTTGTGACGTAGCACGATTTGGGCAAGGAATCACTTTGGTCAAAGGGAATAATGCCCCTGTAATTTTAACATAACGACTTACTTCGATAGACTATCGTTGCAAATTATTTGCTGATACCGCGACGTTTGTTAGTACGCGATTAGGTGTGTAGTTTTCATACTGAGTATTTTAGTGAAGTGTTTTAAAATGTTCTTATCTGTTGTGTTTGAATTTAGTTTATGTAGTCCATGTGATTCATTCCCGAGTTTAATTTGTAATTATGTAATTAGTTACATTATGTAGTAATTGTTTTTTTGGTGCAAGCCATGTTGGGGATTCGGAAGATGGTTCCGCCCTATCATATTGTGATATTACTTTGTTTTATTTTGAATCAATAGTTATTTATGTATTCATAGGTATGTTGGTTAATATAGCTGTCGAGAATGAACTCCTATTGTTTTATTATTATCGATTGATGTCTACCTTTTTGTTAAATGTAAATAATAGAAACACCCTGAGCAAATATCTGCCGTGTGGTTAGAATTTGTACCACCCCAACTCCTCCCGTGGGTGTCGTAGGAGGCGACTAAGGGACATACACCAGGGGGCGGGCAGCAGCGCCTCTCGCAGAATAGATCTACCACCGAACTGCAATCCCTAACCCGCATGCCCAGCGTGGGGATTATTAGAATTACCCCCCACGAGATCAAAAATCAGGGGGAGGCCTGCGTCCAGCAGTGGACCATTATAGCCTGTTGAGATGAGGTGAGGAAATATCTGCAGATCGTATAAACATTTGTCCCGAGGCGGGAATCGAACCCGCCCAGCCAGAGGCTGTCAAATATAGAAGAATAGTATACTATTGTACCATGAATACTCAATAAATACTTATTATTTGTTACTAAACTATTTCTGGGTAAATTACCTACAACATTACTAAGAAATGCAACAAATTCTAATTCGAAATAAATACAAGGTGATTCTATACACTAGCCAAACTCGGTGTTGAATGTTTGTAGCCAAAACATGACAACTAACAAACTTGTTTGGTGTAGGTAGTCTCAAATATAATCGTAAGCAATATTTATCGAAGGATCTCAGATCTTCAACAACGCGTATGTAAATGGTGTATACAAAGACGCGGCAGAGTGAATTTTTGATTGTATGGGCGGTTTGTTTTCCATTTAACATTCTAAAAAATGGTGTATACAAAGACGCGGCAGAGTGAATTTTTGATTGTATGGGCGGTTTGTTTTCCATTTAACATTCTAAATCGAGTTAGGCTAGTTTAAAGGTAGAAATTAAAAAAAATGTTTTAAATCAGTCTGTATATTGGATATGTCTGCAATACAGCAAGATATATTAAAGTGAAAACAGATAAGGTGATAAAATATCGGAAACAAAAATAGTAATTAGAATTTCTTCTCTGAAACAAAACTATAATAAAACCATTCTTATCATTACTTAAAGTACTATTTATATTTTGATGTTAATTTAATGCCTCTAACAACGAGTACTTTGTTCAGCATCAATGAAAAAAAATAAACAATTTTTGTATCAAAATACCTCAACAATTTTAGATAACTTAAAGTTAAACAACCTTTTGATATTTTATTAATTACATTAAATCCGAATTTTCGCCTAAACATTACAAAATGCCGAACAAAGCACTTGCTGAATTGTAAACTTATCTCAATGGGCACTTTTGGTTTAGTTAACGTTAGTAATCTATTCTAAAACTGTATTCATAAAAATTACAAACTTATCATCTGTCTAAAAGCAAACATGAAAATAAAATTAACCATCTATAAAAGAACTATAAAATCTAAGGTCCTAGCAAGTTACTTATGTAACATTTAACATCGCCTACCCTGAACATATAAAAATATCTTTATGTACTTTAAAACATAATAAAATTCAATTCTCACACAAAGATGTTTTGACGGTGAAACTGAGGGAAATGTAAATCTAACTCATGGTCTAATAAAAAAAACATCTTTTTGTGGGAATCTCCCTCCATTGTCCAATGTATTACTTTAAAATTAGCAAGAAACCATTCTTATAGCACATATTGATTACCTACACAGATATTCGAGTTCTTTACTAAACCATTCTAAATGTTAAAGTAGGTAACAACATTGGGAGAGGATTAGGGTGCTATTCCACCAGATATGAGCTACTTTGCTATGTATCCAGCCCAATAGACCGCTCCATTATCACGTCATTTTTGTCAGCTATGAAAATAGCGCGATAATGGAGCGATCCTATTGATCGGCTTCTGATAACTCTTGTAATACAACCTGGACCTGTGACATAAGACTAACATTATTATTAGTAAAGCATATTGTTTTGGATTTCAAGTGTGGGATTCTAGAAGCGACATGGAAGCATTTAGGAAGCAATGCAAAAATAACAGACAAGCTTACATACAATACAGTTATAACGTGATTACGACGTTATTAGTGCAACAGAAAGTTTACTTTAGGCATGTAGAAAATTTATTATTAACTTTGACGTTTACATCGTTAACAGTTTCAGTGTTAGTATCAACATTACAGCTATATTGCACTTCTGAAACATTTTTACACAGAAATCCGGATTTTAAATACTGGCTCGGTTTTTCTTTCATGTTAATGTTTGCACAATACATAAATCACTACTTCTAATGAAAACATTTACTTTGGAGTTGCATTTACAAACACTATCTCAGGTTTTTTTTCTATGTGTTACTTTACAGAGAAGAGAAATATATTTTACAATAGTTAATGTGAGTTTCTGCTTCTTAGCAAATTGGGTTATGGTTTTTGACTTTTACATTTATGATCAATTATCATGTTGCCATCTCGCGCCAAAAATAAAATACATTCGCATCCAAAACACCCTGTTCCAATGGTTCAAGTCAGCTTTCTACACTCTACACTCTTACAATCACTACTCAGCACCTTCGTAACACTTGACAACTCGCGAATACTGGTCACAATGTGCGTTATGGGCGGCGCCCAATCAATCTCTCGAGCACCCGTCGTCACCAGTGCCCAGAGTTGTCAAGCTATATCAACAATCAGCGTCCAACGATTACTTACATTATCACATTCGTTTTATTGAATAAACAATATCGCTAATTTACATTAGCAAATGGATATTTACCATACTAAGTTCAATTTTTCAAATTCGGCGTATCATATCATAAGTGGCTCTTCATAAAAATTTTGATTTGAGCAATGTCGAGATATACTATAATAATTATGTATTCCAAAGGTGAGCCTTCCAAAATATATATCTGCCGTAGAAATTTACAAAAGGTTAAAAAATAATTGCGTTATGTCCAAAAGCAGATCTAACTATGTTTTATGTGTAATTTGTCATCATTCTATGTTTATCAGTCTCGATGATAAAAAATGCATTTTGGCCAAAATGAGAGATCTTACCAGCGTAGAGACCACCTTCCTCAACCAATCCTTATCAAATACACAACTCTCTTACCTGATACAGATTTTGACTAAAGAGCCATAACAATTAACAGAATAAAGGAATACTTTGCCAGAATTTTATTCGAGTTTAAACAATACACAAGAGTTTCAGCATGACAACATGCACATAACAGGCACTTTCAAATATACTACTAAAAAATTAAAGTCAAGGTTACCTGTATCAAAGTATGAGTAAAGTTCAAAAGTCAGTCTGATATCTTCCTCTTCACTATCAAATTCCACAATTTAAAGCTTTTTTTGCATGTTTCTAACAACTGATATGACCATGACTTAAAGATGCTCTGGCCTGTCTAAGATATTTGGTCCGGAAATAAGGAAATAAAATCTATACATTACATTATTATGATATCAGTTGTTGTTCAGCACTTATTCAAAATCAGAGTTGTTACATGTGATAGAGGGCTGCATACTTTACTCAAATAATACATAAAATGAGATCAAACGCATTTGTCCAGTCATAATGTCAAAATTAAGTTGAGTAATGAATTATTCTAAACACTTCATAATAAGAATGTTATGTGTACATTACTTATACATAGACATATTTCTTGGCGTTATCTAATTTTTGTATTGAATACATTTTTCAGACATGCAAATTATTAGGGATTTCTATTAGAACATTTAGGTGATTCAGCATTATTTTTATATTTACAAAATAGCTATCAGAAAGTGAGATTGGTTAGTAACAATGATTATTATTTGCATGACTGTTATATTACTGACAAATAAAAGGAAAAGTTGTGATTTTCGCTTTGGTGATTCAACAAAAGTTTCAACAGAATTCATTCTGTTTTATACTCTTGTAACATTAAAATTGACAAAAACATTCCCAGTTAATAATGGACTACACATCGTCACTAATTAAACGTTATTATTGTCAAAAAAGTAGTGTAGTTGCCACATAAGTTAGAGGAATGCCATGGTACCATAATAATTTCAAAATGGGATTGTCCCGTTGCTGAATATTTTACATAGGAATACGGAATTTTCGTATGAAATTCTTGCTGACTTGAATGCGCATCGTTAATAATAGAATATGCAATATTTGCTTAGTGGTTAGGTTTAACCCGGTCGGTACAACGCGAATCATACAAAGTTAGCAAGAATTCAATAGCAAACTGTATGGTTTAATGTAGTGTTTTTATACCTAGTGGGTAAGTCAGTGAGTTGAAGGCGGCGACCGCGGCGGCGGCGACGGCTGTAGAGGTTGGAAGGCAGAGCCGAGAGAAGGCCGCAGTGTGAATGTGGACACAGCTGGCTTCATGAGGAGTGCTTCCGTGTATGCACCTTCCCCTGCTCTTAGGTTTACCTGAAAACAAGAGCATTTTTTTAAAAACCTAATTTTCCGAGGTATCGGATTAACTTTACCTTAAACTAAGTTATGATTATGTCTGCATTGAATTTATCAACTATAGGTTCTAACATGCTCGGCTCGAGGAAGTCTTCTTTCATATTATAAAAAAACCGGTCGGAAGGTGTGCGCTTCGTAGACACCCGTGTTAAACACCAATCTGTTTGCGTTAGGGGTAAAAACCGGCCAACTGTGAGTCGGACTCCCGCAAGAAGGGTTATGTACTATTATATATAAAAACGGCAAAAAATCACATTTGTTTTATGTCCCCTTAAATATTTATTTTATTGTATTTTAGTATTCGTTGTTATAGGCAACAAAAATACATCTGTGAAAATTTCAACAGTCTGACTATCACGGTTCATGTGATACAGCCTGGTGACAGACGGACAGACAGCGGAGTCTAAGTAATAGGGTCCCGTTTTACTCTTTGGGTACGGAACCCTAAAAAGCAGCAGAGCTAGACTTAAATAATGAATAAGTAGCGTAACTTTTTAAGTAAACTAAGTAGTTACCCTTTCACAACCATCCGGCGGTTCTCTCGCCAAGAATCTGTTGATCTGCGGTGAAGTGCCAAGTTTGGACCCGTCGAGATCTGGAGATGAACACACGCTGCCGCCTGGAATGTATGTCATACAATGAGCACTATTTCTAGCTTTTACGGAAATCTACAGCTGCTGACACAGTAATATACGCCGAATTGTTTGCGAAATTTTTCGCAGTCCGTTCGCTACATAGACGTTGTCATCAATAAAAGAGTTGTGTAGTACAAATGTATAGATAGCAAAGAACTTCGCTCCTTCGTAAAATTTTCTGCACTTCTAAGGTCAGATTTGTATTTATTAAAATATGACCTAGATATTTGTGGTATGGAATGGACTGTCTAGATTTAACATTTTATACGATATCTTCGTGTAAATAATATCGTGTAGTAATGTAGTAAGAAATAAGTAGACGACATCGTCTATATGCGGCGAAACAATGGACTTTCATAAAATTTTGAGTTCTATCAAACATAATGAATAAAAAGCGAAAAAACTGAAAATGTTTCATGCTGGGGATTCTTTCACTATGTAGGTATTTAGTGCTCGTCTACCTAACCTACTAATTGCTAAGGGTTGGCATGACACTAAAGCGCACGATATGTTTTTACAAAACGTTCCCCAGACATTGCATATTAAATTTTTACACATTTAGTTGTGTTTAGCTTGGACTGAGTCTATAAGGAAAACAGGAAGTTCGAAGAACAAAAATCGTTAGTTCGTTGTGTAAAAACATGCTAGACCGTGCGCCGTACAAGCTAAATTTTATTGTGACCTGCGGCGATCGAGAGTAATTCCAAGGATCCACTGCTGGATGAGCCTCTGGACGGTGGATCTACGCCCATAACATTTACGGTTATTGATAATCTTGGATAAAATAACTTAATGGTAGGTATCAAAAATTTCATAATTAGTCTGTATGAAGCAAATACGATTCTTGGTGGTAAAATTGTAAGCCAGAGTAAATCTGTTAAAAAAAATTTATTAACTAACGAACAACCTAGCCTATACAAGTCTACAGCGGCACATAGGCCTCCCCTAATGAGCGACATAGCACCCTGTCAGATTAACGCATCCAGCATCTGCCTGCAGTCTTTCGTAGGTCATCCCACCTGAAACTGCTGTCCCAACGCACCGCACGGAGAGGTTACGCACGTGTGTCTAGCTTCGCTTTTCACGTAAACACGTAGACCGGTAACGAACACCCACATTGTCAAATAAGCGAACCCACGCAAAAATGCGCCGCGTGGCCGTGCGTTGTGGTGTGACAGCGGCTTAACAGTTGTGCGAAATGCACAGGTTGAGTATGAACTGAATCCGTTTGGAGCCAGGATATAGCCACACTAAAGTTCGATAGTATAAAGGTACTTATACTATGTTGTATTGGAGATCTTTGGTACCAGAGTGTGAGTGGAGGAAATACAAATAATTTGTCAAGTATTATGGATAGATATTCCATTATTGTATTTTTTTTATTGAGTAATAAAATAAATAAATAATGCTGGACAATTTACACAGCATTCTCTCGCCCCAAGCTAAGCAAAGCTTATGTTATGGGTACCAGTTATCATTAAGTCTATTTTTAAGGGCCTATACAACTGCAAATGTTTGTGAAAACGATAGAACATAAGATTTTGCATTCATAGGAGCGGCACAGGACTAGATATCAACCTAAAAATCAAGTTTTAGCTTCATCATCACCATCAGCCTATATTAGTCCACAGCTGGACATGGCCTCGCCTAATGAGCGCCGGTTTTAGCTTATCTATTAATTGGGACATTATTTGAAAAAACCAAAACATATAAAATGTTTTTTACACTTATGTAGTTCTATCAACATGCTTATTCTCAATATCTAAACTTCTGTATTTATTTAGAAAGAAATTAAGAATAAATTAAGGTTTTAGTAAAATTTTAGAGGTATATTGCTATTTTTGTCTATAGAGAAAATTTTATGGAATCGTGTTTCGAAACATATGATTGATACAGTAAAACCTGAACTTTACCATATATGTATTTTGTTAGTTAAATATTTAGTAGCTTAAAGATATTGAGATCTGACGGGAGTTGATTTGAGGTAGTACAGGCCCTTAAGTTTGTTAAATAATATATATAATATATTTACCAAATAATATATTTAAATCAAAAGCAATCATACCTGATGAATGGGCAGTGTGGCCCATATCGTGAGGGGTCTGTGTGTTCACAGAACGCCTGAATAGCTCTGCGAGCGGCGCGCGGTGCCCTTCCGGTGTTATCTGGAAAAAAAGAAAAAATAAATAACCTCATGCAGGACAACCCACAAAGCATCATCTAGTCCTAAGCTAAGCAGAGCTATGGCAGAGCTTGTGTTATGGGTACTTGATGTCTGATAAACTCAATACAATACATACACATAAATATATAGGTATTTTTTATTTTATATAGAAATATCCAGAACACTCGGAACAACTATTTGCAGACCATACAAACATTTGTCCAAGGCGGGAATCGAACCCGGAACCACATCGGTCGTCAAAAGTTATTATATATATATGAGGTTTTATAAATAATTAGAGGACAGAAAACTTAAGCTACTGTAGTTATCTTTATGAAAAAAAAAATAGAGTAACAATTTAAGGGTCAATTAATCACTTTCAAATGTAACACATAAATCTTCTGACCCAGCTTAAAAACTGGATAAGCAAACTGTTTCGTATAAGACTGAGCAAATATTTAAAATGCACTGACAACGTAGGTACTTGATTGTGACCTTGAGTTCACGTATCCAATCAAAGGCCTCTGACCATCGAGTTTAGTATTCTAACTCGATGCCTCTGACAAAAAGATTAAAAAAGTCAAGTGCAAGATGGACGCACGCAAGGGTGCCATACAACTCTTGTAAGCAAGGCAGGAATGCCGAATGCCTTTATTTTTTTCCTTTTGCGATACAAATCCCTAAAAAAACTGATTACCTATTGTCTATCTTTTAAGAAATGTATTTTCCTGACAGTTTGTGTTCTTATAGTTACAGATTTTTATTAGATGTTTATATTTTCATTTACTATTTTATTCTGTGTGTAATATGGACTTGGGCACTGAAATAAAAGAAAATGTATTCTACCAAATGCATTCCTGAGAAAAAGAGTTTTGACAGACAGGCAGATAGCGGCGAATACTATATTATTATTAGATACAAAGTATTGTTGTGTTTTTGTAAAAATAAAGCATCGTTGTTTGGAGTTTTAGTTAATGGTTACCTTGTCTCTTATCCTGTCGTAGTGCGACGTTTGCGTGCCACAAGCCGGGTACAGCACCAGCCTCTCTATCTCCTGGTTTAGGCCTTCAACGGACGAGCGCGCCGCCCTTAGTGGGATACTGCTCCCGCTGCTAAACCGCATTCCTTAAACGGAATAATATTTATGGTATTTTTTATTAATGGTATATAAAACCAGAGTGTAAGAAGGTCAAAGTAGCGCTTGGAATAGGTATATTCAAATTCAACGGTACGACTGACATTGAAGTGGTCCTGGTACATCTTTGGTATCGATATAGGTAAATTATACCGGTTCTTTTTTTATTAGACCGGTATATTTTCCGATATATACGTAAAATATCGGCATCTACAATTAAATTTTTGTGTTTGTACATGCTAATAAAATTAAAATAGTAAATTCTTCTTCATTTAACAAAATAGTCGGCTGCCATATCAGCCGTGGTACAAGGCACAAACTTTAGGGGCCTATATCCTAAACGAATATTGAAACGAAGTATTAACCTATCCATTTATTTAGTGTAATCGAGCCTGAGATATAGAAATAGATATGTGATTAGATTGGTCCATCTATTATGAGCCAGTCATATTACAAGCCGCAGAAATGGATAAAATCCGGGTGCGAATGATGGTGGGGTTAACAAATCACGCAAGTTTAGTTTTCCAGAGATTGTGTATTCACCGCTCAAAGGAATTAGCAAGTGTGATGGCATGAAGTGTCAGTTGGCTGGCCATATCTCGAGAAGAACAGACAACCACTGTGGTAAACGTGTTCTTTACAAATCAAAAACACCATTATTCTTATTTGATAATAATTACTATTTATAAACCTATTTATAGTATTAAATTTGACTAGTCTAACGCCCGAATACTCAAACGCAACTCAGATTTAAGCACGTCTCAAATCGTGATATTTTCAGTTTTCAATGAAAATGTGTCATAAATGTCATAATACCGTCACTTGAGACGCGCTTAAATCTGAGATGCGTTTGAGTATTCGGGAGTTAGGCCCGAATACTCAAACGCAACACTGATTTGAAAACGTTTGAAGTCGCGATTTTTTGACAGTTTTCAATGAATATCTGTCTGTATGTAGATATGTCACTTGAGACGTGCTTAAATCTGAGATGCATTTGAGTATTCGGGGGTTAGTGCTTATTTTATAAGCTTAAAGAAATAAACGTTATTGAATTATGAATACTTAACTGTGTCTAGGATGCCCTCTGACTAGATGTGATAACGATATGTGAAAGACTGCTGGCAGATACTGGATGCTCTCATTAGGGGAGGCCTATATCCAGGCAGTGGACTACTATAGGCTGATGATGAAGTGTATTCAATTCACCTAGATTAGAGCTGTAAGTGTGGCCGGAGTAGTCTCCCGAAGCGGATGGCCTGTGCGGTCTCACCAGGCGACAGCGCAGCATGCGGTCCAGCTTGTCATCGTCGGAGCCGCGAGAGGATCGGCCGGAGGCACCGCCGCCTTCGTCAGTCTGAAACAATCATCAAGAAAATATAGCCATTTATCAAAGATCCTAGGATCCTACGTTCCGTACTATTGATATGTCATCATGAGCCTATTCCACTGTTGATAAAACTTTATCATGGTTATGGACTCTTGATGACCTCAGGGCCCACAGGGCGAAGGTCCGCCTGCGACGCTGGACGTTGCGGATTCGATACCCGCTTCTGAAAAAATATTTGTACGATCTGCACATTTCTTTTCTTTCATTTCTGGGTGGATGTAAGAAAACATATATCTATGTTCGTAATATTAATATTATGTAGGCATATCAGTTATGTTATGGGTACTAGACCCATAACACAAGCGCGATAGAAAACTTTTTTTCAGTAAAAACACTCCGTTTTCAGTTTTTTTTTATTTTGCACTAATTAACCGTAACATTGGAGTATACTGTGCAGAAATGTAAATAAAATGTAAATAAATTGAGTCTAATAGTTCCACAAATCACATTAATCATAATAATTTTCACAAACACTAAACATCTACTCATTTACCACCAACTTTAATTCAATTTATTCATTCAATTCAAAAGGAAACACATTTATAATGCACTTAGAAATGAAAATTAGTCAACAAACTTAACTTGGAAGTCATGTTAACAACAATCCCGATAAACCTAATGAGAATTGTACACCTAAGATTCATACATTCACTGCTGAACTGCCTCCCTTGGGGGAGGCCCGATGGGGGTTTTGCCATGATCACACACTTGACAGGCAGATTTGTGAGTGCAGTAGAGCTGTGAAAATTTATAGACCTCATCAATTTCAATAACAACAAACCTATAGGTTAAAGATTCCTTTTTCTATAAATACACTGAAGGAACCTGCTCCTCAGGTAGGTGCTATCTCCTTTAAAAATAAATAATGCTGGAAAATTCACACAGCATTATAATGCAGCAAGAAGAGCTTGTGTTGTATGGGTACTTGATAACTAATATGCATAATATACAATACATAATCATCATCTTTTTTATTATAGGTACATAGAAACGAACTACACACTGAAGAAATGTCTGCAGATCGTACAAACATTTGTCCACAGGAGGGAATTGAACCCATTGTGGGTTCGATTCCTGCATTGCAGGCAAACTTTCACCCACCACTTTACAGAGGTTTTTACGACCAGCTCAGCAAGTAGATGTCTTTTACAACATATACATACATGCTGAGCTGGAGGGGTCAATTTGTAGGCTGCGACTGTCTCGTTTAAATCATAATGAGCAAACCAACAAACTATTTTTGTTTTAATGAGCAAACATTCTGTTTTTGTTTTAGTAAATAATTTGTTGCAAGCGATATCAAAATAATCTATGAACAGGAAAGTGTGTTAGATGACATACTTGCGTGCATTTATCAACTAGCAGCAGCCCAGCGTGTAGATAGAAGTCCTGAGGCCATTGACCTTTGTGATACAGTGTGTCTAAGGATGCCGTCCTTCTGATGCTCGGGCCAAAACTTTCTTTGGCTGCAATTAAATACACTTGTTAATACAGTCAGTGGAATACTATGTCATGTAATGAAATAAGAGGTTTACAATAAAAATAATAGTTAGGAAACAATACATTTATGGGCAAATGTAGGACACAAATTATTTAGTGCATTTGATGTCACATTTGGTGTTAATGTACACAACTGTAGGGAGGGTAGAAATAAACATAACTTGGGTGTGGGGATTACGGGCATTACCCCCCATGAAATTAAAAAATCAGGGGGAGGCCTGCCTCCAGCTGTGAACATAGGCTGTTGAGGTTGAGGGTGTGGCCAGCCAATATGTACTTGCGTCTTGTATCGTTGATCTATGTATCAGATCAACAATAAAAGACATAAAAGTACATTCTGGCTCAAATAATAGGGTGTGATTCTAAAATGAACTAATCATTATAGGTGTTTTTTTTAATCAATACCATACTAGTTTCACCTGATGGAAAGTGAGCTTTCTCAGGTAGGAAGTTCTCTGATACTATTATTAGAGCATTGATTAACAGAAACCAATCCTGAATATATTTATGTAGTATAAATAATCCACACAGCATCACCTAGCCCCAAGCTAAGCAGCATTGTTATAAAATATATTACAAAACATTAGGTTATTTGTAATAATTGCATAATTTTCATATGAAGTTAAACATTCCTCCAGGAGTATATTTTTAGTATATTTTTTTTATTCGTACATGGTCCCATGTACGAATAAAAAAAAAAATATGCTAAGACAAAAAAATTACCTACATTTAATACACAACAATTAGAACCCCACAATTAGTCTTTTTCCAACACTCTTCCGAAAAATACTACAACTTCTACCTATGTTCATAGTGATAAGCAGCCTCACAAAGTATTTAAGACTGCTTTGTGATGGAATCTGTTTGTTTGATAAAAATAATTGTACAAATAAACAAATAAAAATAGAAACTGTAGGCTCAGTCTCTGTAATCCAGATGGAACAGGACCGACACCTTGGTTATGGAGCCAAAAATAAGGGAATCTTTTTAGTTTTTTCTTCACAATCATGATTTATTTATTGGTGTTGTCTACACCAGCTATATTAGACATATACTATATCTTTACTTGTAGTTATACCAGTAAAACAGAAAGGTGATGAAATGATGCTGAAGAGCTCAAACCTTTGTAGTTGACAGCCCCTGGACTCCTCTGACCAGACAGGGTATCTGGCGATATTCTCGGCCACATATTCGTTGGGGACAGCGTCGGGCTGTTACTTGCATTCTTCTTTATCCCACCGCTCTTCATCACCGAAGAAACAGGCAGGGTAGCCCGCATCGGACCCTGTTTCCCCACCGGACAATCCATCTGCTTCCGCACTCGCCCGGACATTATCACAATCACTCAAACAACGATATCATAAATCCCTGTTACACCACCGAAGGCTATCACTACACAAGAAACACAAGTCTATTTGCCGACGCCGCTGTTACTCCGTTCTCTTTGTAAAGCGTTAAGTCAATTTCAGGCCCGGATAGCCGACGCTTTTGACGGAATGTTTGTACTTGTTTTGACGAAATATGGTAAACGGAAGCTTCTTATATCTATTGGAAACCAAATGAGATTATAATAAGCGTTATAATACCCATTTATTGAATAAAAATAAAATTACAAAGCGAACGAATCACATTTTTCTACACAATGGATGAATGAAGCTGGCTGACAGCGAGTGAGTGACAGTCAGTCAGGGAACATCGCGCCATTCTATAAAATGTTTGTTTACCGTAAACTCAAATTACACGAAATTTTGATTCTAGTAAACAAACTACATAGCGCGTAGAATAAAATAGAAAACTAGTATGTATAAAATTTTAAAATGTGAAAGAGATTTTCACTATTTGTCATAACAGCTGATTAGATCCTATGGTCGCGTTAAATTCTCTTTGATAGAATCTATCTAACTAGCTAGTCTATGGATCCGCCATGTCAATACCTACTTATTGTATTCTCTTTGGTCAAATAATTCGTTGAATTTGTGGATTATGGGCTTAGAGTTATAAATTCTCTAAGAATAAGGGTATATCGTAGATGGATTATTTATTACCTTTTCCTCTAAGAGCTAAAGGTATAAGTAAAGTACTCAACATGTACTCAAGGAATTTTTATATAACGTTAACACCTACAAAATTTCTTGCGTAGGTAGGTAACGTACCTACCTATATGTCCAACCTGGTTATACCATAGTTATGGGATATTAAGAAAGATTAGGTAGGGATCTGGTGTCACAGCCTCTGGAAGGTGGCTTTTCAATAGTGTTTACTAATCCCGTCACTCTTTCATTCCATCAAAACTCTAATAGAATAGCTAGTAGTTCTACGAAAAGTAGACCTCACGAGCAACTAACTTTTACTAAAAAATTAGGTAGGTACTTAATCTTCGAAATAAAATCTCATAATTTAAAGATGTTTAGTAGTTGCATCCAGGTTGCATCTTTATAATTGATTTCTTACCTTCGCAAACCGCAAGCATACGAAGACGAAACATGTGGCTGGGTGGGCTATTACCAAAGATTAGCTATTACATAGTACCTCTCGAAGTGTTACAAAGATGTTCTAATAGGTGGCGCTGTACGGTAAATGCTCTCATGCTTATAATTACATTTAACACGATCACTGCTAGCGTCGGCGCGGCGGTGCGACCCGCAGGGGTACGCCGCGCCGCCGCCGCCGCCGCCGCCGTCGCGAGACTGATCCGCATATCGCACTCTGTGCTTTCAGCCATGAAAGTGTTAACAGAGCGCTATTTTACTTGTCATTGTGAAAATCCTCATCAGATCTTTACCATTTTTTTTATGACAACAAATTAAAATGACTTGCATACCTTTCAATTTCAAAAATAATCATTGAAATCAGATCGTTCCGTCCAGATCGGTCGAAAAATACGAACTGTAGAGGAGTATCTACATTTTGACAGAATCCATACTTTTGCTAGTAGATGCTGTACTCGCTTACTAAGTCAAATAATATAATATAATATTTGTCCACTTTGGGACAATAATGCTGTGTGATTGTCTAGCACTATTTAAGGGTTTGAGTTTTCTAAGATAGGAGATCACAATACAAGTTGGGACTATTTTAAGATGAATGATTATACGGTCTGACACAACCTTCATTCCGCCCTGCTCCAGTTCAGCCTCATTTGCCTAACTCACGCATTTCAATGAAATGACCATCACAATGTAGAAGTTCTGATTCAAAAGTAAATTTATCAAATTGAAAATTTAATATAAGAAGTAGTATCCCTAGTATTGTAAACTTCTTTTAGTTTGAATGTCATCAAGCAATATTGAAAATTTAATATAAGAAGTAGTATCTCTAGTATTGTAAACTTCTTTTAGTTTGAATGTCATCAAGCAATATTCTTATTTCTTCATCTTCAAATCGCCCCTCTAAAGATGGAATAAGAGCTTTCGCTTCTTCTGGTGTTTCTGGGCACAAATTTGCTAAGCTTGCTACTTCAAATTTATGAAGTTTTTTACTCTGCAAGAGACTGAAACAGAAGAGGTTTTGGTAAGAAACAAAAAATAAAGTGATTGTTGATTATGGAGGACTCTTGATTATTCTATTACTTACTTTCTAATTGCAGCTATAGTTTCCTTATTTTTAAACTTTTTGAACATGTTAGTGTATGTGAGGGTCTTCATAAAAACCTCTGAGAATTCTTGTTCTTCTTCAGCAGACTCATTTTGTGCTTTCCGGTGCTCTAGCAACATATCGACTTCAGATATGAGAAGGGTTTCAGCATTTTCGAACTCTGGAATAAAGTATCCGAGGTTGATTTGCAAATAGGAGCAATATTATGTACCGCAGGGGACCTCTTCTTACATTGTTCTTTCTATAAAATAAATGCCAAGACGAAGACTGCATTCAGTACAGGTCAACACCAGGTTACAGTTCGTGTTTACCTTTGGGAAACTGTAAATCTGCCGCGTCTTCTTCAATAACGTCCTGCAACGGGCCAGACATAATTTCTTTACTACACAGGAAAGTTCTAAGTCTGATTTATAGTCTGGCCTCTCACAAACAAAACCAAACAAAACAAACAACAGAAAATTTTAGTGGATTTATTCTCTTTCTCTATTTTGGCAGAAAATTCTGATTTGAAGAAAAATGGGACTTCAACTTCTTTCTCATTGGCGCCGCCCTGTGCTGCCAGATCGAATTTGATAAAATATGTAGAAAGTCGAGTACTGTACATATATTACAGAAAAAATCAGTAGAGTTAATATAATTTGGGAAATGTAAAAAAAAACACAATCACCGCAATACGGGGTATGGCAGACCGTGTGCCATATTATGGTAACTGGGATGGAACTAAGTGAAAAAGATGCACCTGTTTTTTTTTACCCAGAATCTCGTCTTTTTTAAATAAAATGATTAAAGAAAAGGTGCTTCTCCCTTAAATCTAAATTATGGATTATAACTTTTATTGCTCAAGTCTATCTGCAGTGCTTCGTCACGGAGCGGCAGGTAAATTAATATGTTTGTATCAAATGATCAACCGTGCAACTACGGAACCTTACACGTGCGTAACCCTGCGCGTGGCCGCCGCCGCCGCGCCGTCGTCGCGGCGACCGCGCCGCCGCAGATGAGAGCATTTTTTCCAGGATTAGTTCAAAACGTTAAAATACATGGAATTCATAAGTGGTTGAATCATCCATAATAATTATATAATTTACGGTTTTTCTACATGAATGGATTACCAGACGCCTGTTCTTTTCGATTTATTTGTTTTGAACATTGTTTACAGTACTACGGTGTTCCGTGATATTTTCCATTAGACCATCTTGTGTGTGTCGTGTGTAGTGCAGGGTGTTATTAACTTATTACTGCCCGCATTAAAATTGAATTTAATGAATCACACCATTGTGAAGATATTATAAAAATGACCTTAGACCCCATTCTAACTACCTTAGAATACACCAAAAATCCGTTCTTAGCGGGTGCCTACGCCCTAAAAGGAAACTTCTTGCAAAATTTCATGGCTCTTGTAGTTTCAGAGATCGGTTGATATGTCACCCAGTTTTCTCTTCTCTTTTATAAATGTAGATTAACTACATGAATGATTGACCTACAATGTTTTGTAGTATGTCGGATAGGGTATGTCAACAGATCTTAAGATAAGGTACATAAGATAGATTATATCTATATTTTATACTGTTTATTTAAGGGGGCGATATATAACCCCATTTTGTAAATAGGATAGACAGAGCAGCGTAAGCTCAGAAATCAATTTGCTGACTACCTATTAATTTTGACATTTGTTTGCTAAAATAGGCTGAAAGTGCTCTGGGTATTCTTCTATATGTGGGGAAGAAAATAAAAAAAATCTTGTGATTAGATTTAGATAGAAAAAAAGTTTAAAAACTCGTATTTTTTTGTAAAATAGTTTGTATTATTTTCGAAAAGAAGGGGATCTGCCTTGTAGGTTTGTATGTATTCCTTATCGTAGGTACTTGTTTCCCAACAACTAACATTTTTAGGGTTCCGTACCTCAAAAGGAAAAAAGGAACCCTTAAAGGATCACTTTGTTGTCCGTCTGTCCGTCTGTCCGTCTGTCCGTCTGTCCGTCTGTCAACCCACTTTTCTCAGAAACGCGTAGGGTTATCGAGTTGATATTCACATCATATACGCAGGCTCGTAACCTCTTGAAGCCTCGACATAAATCAAACTTCTAAGTCAACGCAATCAAAAGTTACAGCTGTTTATGTCTATTTTTTTTCAATTTTCCAAGGGAATCACATGCACACAAAACCTATAGGGTACTTCCCGTTGACCTAGAACCATGAAATTTGGTGAGAAGCAAGGTTTTATAGTACAAGTAAAGGAAAAAATCCGAAAACCGTAAATTTGTAGTTTATTCACAGAAAAAATATTTTTTTAATCTTGCCTTGGACCAAAAACCTATAGGGTACTTCCCGTTCACCTAGAACCATGAAATTTGGCACGAAGCAAGGTCATATAGCAAAAATAAAGGGAAAAATCTGAAAACCGTAAATTTGTAGTTTATTCACAGAAAAAATATTTTTTTAATCTTGCCATGGACCAAAAACCTTTAGGGTACTTCCTGTTGACCTAGAACCATGAAAATTGGTGAGAAGCTAGGTCTTATAACACAAGTAAAGGGAAAAATCCGAAAACCGTAAATTTTTAGTATATTCACAGAAAAAATAATTTTCGAATCTCGCCATGGACCAAAAACCTGTAGGGTACTTTCCGTTGACTTAGAACCATGAAATTTGGCAAGAAGCAATGACTTATAGCACAAGTAAAGGGAAAAATCAGAAAACCGTAAATTTGTGGTTTATTCATACAAAATAGTACATTGTTACACTAGGGTTGGACGTAACTTATTTAGTCTCGAGACGCCAATAGTTAGAGGGACTAAATAAGTTACGTCATAATCGTTATCAAATCAGAAAATTATTGTGCCTTATTCGTCTGGATTTGACTGATTTCTTTGCTAAAGAGTTTGTACGGAACCCTTGATGCGCGAGTCTAACTCGCACTTGACGTTTTATTAGTTATAAAGTGGCAACTGGACAGTGTCACTCGTCGCCGCGCGTCGCCGCCGCCCGCGCCGAGTGTCTTGTTTACACAGCAACACAACACAGTCTTTATCACAGTATACCAACTTACTAGTCTATGGTCTTATTATTTTTTTTTGTTTTACAAAGATTATTAATTTTATAACCAAACCACGATGAAGACAATAACAATATAAATAATGTCGAAAACCCCAAATAAAACGGATACGAATCAGTTTGTTATGAAAGGTACTTGTCGGACTAATGTTTCTATTGAGTTGAAAACGAAAGTTGTTGTTTACTAACTTTACAATGCTTACAAATATTCAATCATTTTGCTATATTTTCAGAGATATTTTTAGCATCGCCAAATAAAGACCAGTCAGGAATCTCAAAAACGGTGTTTTCCCACATTTCTAACCTACATGGCCTTCTCAAGGAATGGGCTAGGATGAGGGAGAAAGGAAGTCGGCTTCTGGACTGTATTTCAGCTCTCAAGTTACATGAGTGTAATGACAATTACTTTCCAAGCCAGCTAAAACCCCTGATGACGAGTATTGTGGAAATAATAGAAAGTTTGAAGAATATTGTTGATAGTAAGTTACCAATGTGACCATAGGTACATCACTTTTTCCTGAAATACCAACTACAAAGCATGTCTACTACTCCCCATCCACCACCTATTTGTTTTTTACTACATGCATACTACATGCTATAAAGTTCCATAATTGATGACAAGTAAGTGAATAAATACTAAATAAAGTATTTCATAGGTACAGTTACTACTGACTGATTGAGATGCGTATCGGTTGACTCAATAAATATGTGGTGCAAAATATCGATGATAAATTGAAGATTGTAAAAAAAATATTCCATGAAAAAGTTGAAAATATTTAAAAAATTATACTGTAAAAAGGCATGTAATGCTGTAAGCAGAAGCAAGTAGCAGAAAATCAATGAAAATAAATACTTTTTCATTTTACAAATATTTAGATTCCTCAATTAAAGTCATTTAGACACCTGCGTAAGGTCTGTAAAAAAGTAAAAATGTTGAGCTAAAATAATGAAACCCATTGAAATTTCTATATAAACAAAAGCGATTGTCATAAAAAATCAAATTGGTAAAGCATCAGGACATGACTATTAAATTGTCATTTGAACTACCAAACAGCAAATAAGACAGTGGAATAACTATACAACCAATCTTTTTACTGTAACTACTAAAAGATAGATAGATAGATAGAAAAAAACCATTATGTAGGTATTTGTAGTGCCTTATTATAATATAACCTAATAAATTTTGTTAAAAGTAGTTCAATGTTAAGATTATTTAAAGTAATGTAGAACACCCTCAGGCCAGGTGGGATGCTGAAAGGCTGCAGGCAGATGCTGGAAGCATCAAGCTGAAGATAGGGCACTACTATGGCTCATTAGGGGAGATCTATGCCCAGCTGTGGACTAACATAGGCTGATGATGATGATGAAAGTGCATGGCTATGCACAGTGTCATTCTTTTTTTCCAACTCTGTGATCTCTCAACTGATGCACCCTGTATTGTTTTCCATTACAGGTGTAAATATACTAA
Source organism: Eupithecia vulgata (assembly GCA_946478455.1). NCBI lineage: Eukaryota > Metazoa > Arthropoda > Insecta > Lepidoptera > Geometridae > Eupithecia > Eupithecia vulgata. Next base: position 8,904,549 of record OX297873.1, on the reverse strand, counting down.
AAACTCAAACGCAGGCCTTAGCAAGACTGCAACCTACAGACACCCCAGTAATTTCTACCTGGCCCATCAGCAAGATCTCTGAGAGTGTTGATAGTATCCATGAACAACTTTGGACCGAGTATCGGCTGAAATCTATTATTACAGGTGAGTCTATAGTTAGGTACTTGATGTTAAAGCACTAACATAAAAGCTTGTTATGCAGCACTAACATAAAATGAAAAACTTCAAAAAACAACGTGGATAAATACGTTTATTCCTATTTGTCCCTTTAAAGGAACTGTCAAAGGAACAAATGGGAATAAACGGATAAATAATGCTGGACAATTCACACAGCTTCATCCAACCAAACAAAGCAGACTTTGACTTTTGTTATAATGGAACAGAATAACTATTAGTAGGTACTAAAGATTAGTACTTACATTATGGGTATATGAAAGTAAATTATTTTTTAACAACAAGGTAGACATCCACACAATCATTCACACGAACATGCACAGCTTGACTTTAGCGCTCCAAGCCCCTCAACTCAGAAATCATGGATCAGCCCGGAATGACGTCTTAAATGCATGCATCCGAAACATCTTACAATTATTATTCGGAACTAGTTTACGTTAGGTCTCCCAACAAGTTACTGGCAATACAAGAATTAAATTTAATTAGACTTGAAACTTTAAAATCTATTTAGGATCTTAAATCCTCATAAATATCAGTAGAAGAGAATTCTAGTTTTAAAAAGGAATTCATCTTCTGTACCTTTTGTATGTACCAATGTATTTAAAAACTACAGCCAATTAAAAGTTGGATTCAAGACCCAAGAGAAGACAATACATTATACAGATGATTATGTGTCAAGAGCACTAACGAAACGTTGGAAAAAAAAAACGTTTTTAATGTTCGCGTAAGTTGCAAAATGCCATGAATGACCGCGGTGAAGTGGGTAGTGTGTTAGAATACATTGCTGTTTTTTATGTTATTTGTTATTTGCTTATTTAAGTGTTACAATTTTTCTGTAGTAGTCTTGACACACCTAATATGTATATGACTTATTTGTATTTCGGTAGAAATTCAATAAGGTAAATCAAAAACTTAAATCATTTTTGATAACACTCGTACTTTTATGTATTCATATATGAATTAAGTGGGTAACTACTACTTTACCTTACTAATCTAGTCGCCCATAAGTACCTATATCTCAAAAAGTCCTGAAGTTTCATTAAGATTAACATTATTTAGTAAGTAAGAAGGTCCTCATTCCAAAGTGTTTGTATATTTTTTGTTTTGTTTTAGAAAACATTGCACATTGTAGAGATGAGAAGCTGATCGAAGTTTACATGTCGTCGTGGGAACATGAACCCTATTTTAATCGTGATTTAAGTGCCTATTTATTTGCTGAAGTTGGAATCAGCTGATGAAATAATATTTTCTTTAGAATAAATACTCTTCTTGAATAATAAAGTTCGTGTGTTTTATTTTAATAAGTAGTGGTTTTTATACTTCGTATTCTGCCTAAACTAGCTAAATGAGGCAATTTCGCATCTCTGCCTAAACTAGCTAAATGAGGTATCAAAAAGCTTACGATAAGTACCACAAACAGCACAATGGATTTTTGAAAATTCTTATGATTAATTAGGTGGCGGGCGGCGCTAGTATGACCCGATATAGGTACAGAACAATTTCAGCCCAAAAGATGATTTTAATTTGGTACCTACCTACTCTACTACTCTCAAATTTCTTCATAAGAGTGCACCCAATGCCGGGAAAAAATCTGCAGAAGAAGATGATGGCTTTTAGCTGTAAGCTATTATTTTAGGTGGGATTTTATTTTTTTATTCAAAATAAAACCATGAAACAGAAAAACTAAATAAGTACTGAAATAAAACATTAACTAGGGACACCACATTATTTTTTACGAATTACATATGTATACAGATGTATAGGTAAAAAATAATGTGGTGTTGTCGTTGATATAGGTAGATCTACCTACTTATGTAAGTATAGTATTTTTTCATGCGAAATTTGTTTTTTTTTATTACCTAATGAAACTAGTAATATTCGATTACTCGGCTTATACCTACAGGTTTTTTCTTATTACTTTCGTTACTCCCATAAAACAAAGTGTTTATAAATACTTATTTACTTAGGTACTCAACTTTGCTATGTGTGATACATTGTTGAATGTCTAACAAGAATAACATTTTTTGGAACACTTGTTTCATAGGATGAATTTCTGAATTATCTTACATGTTTCAAGATTTTCGTGACCTTGCCCTTTTAGCTCATTTACATAAACCTATAAATCACAAGGTGTACCTGTGTCGAGTGAATTACTAAAATATCAAGATGTAGGAAACCATAGTAACGAAAGGCAAAAACAATTTCCCTCGTCCCTGAACAAACGCTTATTTTCTCAGGCCACAACAGTCACGTCGGTGCTATAATAATTTTATAATATATATTAATTATGGCAAGGTATATTACGGTATATTTTCTATAGTAGGGTAGGTACCTAATCGGCGAGTGACCACAGACACAGCTATAACGTATATTTTTATTACATCATCTAAATATTTCTACAGATATAGCACGATATAATTTCGTATAGTAAGACATCGGCCGCAGAAGTAATGAATGCAAAAATATTTAATATACCCCTTCGCGACGTGTCCGTGATGGTAGCGTACACATAACCGAATTCACGTTTGTTGTTATGCCTAATATATAGAGTGTATATAGAGTATAACTAGTGCAAAAGTAAAATAAATAGCGCCTCCTTGGTTTAAGAAATAATGACCATTGTTTGTGGGTACGCCAGCATAACGTTATGCTAGCGTACACACGACCGTTCTCAAAAACGGCTTATACTATAGCAACAAAATTTATACACAATTTAGAGTATAAATAGCGTTTCAGCTATGCAAAATTTCATAATGATTGCTCTCATAGGAACAGAGATATGGAACAAGACTATAAAATAACACCTGAGCTGGCGTTAGTGTTTGATTACTAATTTCCATAAAGTATGACTACTGGGAGAAGGAGGATTTCACACATTATTTATAAATATAACATTTACATTAAGAGAACCTCGTTTTCTATAGGAACTAGGTATTTCGGTTTTTAATGGGTACGCTAGCATAACGCCAGCTCAGGTGTTATTTTATAGTCTTGTTCCATATCTCTGTTCCTATGAGAGCAATCATTATGAAATTTTGCATAGCTGAAACGCTATTTATACTCTAAATTGTGTATAAATTTTGTTGCTATAGTATAAGCCGTTTTTGAGAACGGTCGTGTGTACGCTAGCATAACGTTATGCTGGCGTACCCACAAACAATGGTCATTATTTCTTAAACCAAGGAGGCGCTATTTATTTTACTTTTGCACTAGTTATACTCTATATACACTCTATATATTAGGCATAACAACAAACGTGAATTCGGTTATGTGTACGCTACCATCACGGACACCTTCGCGACGCGCCAAACACGTGACGCGCCGCGACCACCTCGGCGCTGAGCGACCCCATGTAGCCGTCCAGGGGCCGGCCGTGTCGCCATCGGCGTTGGCACGGCCCCATGGGTTCCTCTTAGTTTCACCGTGGGTGACTACACGGTGCCGCGATTACCTACTAAACCCCCGCCCCGGCAAGGAGGGAACCCTTTGGGGGTAACCTCCTGCTTCGCAGCCTCGCAGGCGCACCTTCGCCCACCGCGCCATAGAGGTCGTCTTATTAGTTTTATTTCAGTAGGTTATTATTATAAAATACTAATAGTATTAGTATTGTTTATTATTAAATACCTACTATGATAATTAGTACCTATGGCATCCAAAAATCTTAAACATTTGGGGTTGATTTATGTTTATTGTAGAGTAGTAGTCAATTTTACCTAATTGATAATCTCCCGACATGGTTCCTAGATCAATCCCTCCATCTTCCCATGGTCCTGTCAACCGAGCGGTTATACGGACCGAAACTGTGAGAAAAAACCCATCGACTAGCTCAAGCATCTACAAATCCTACGCACTCACCCTCTAGGGCCTAAAGGGAGAGTGTTCGGGACAAAGTCATCCAACATGTTTGTGATGATGGTCAGAACCTGCAGTTAACGTAGTGTTACTAATTTACCAATAACCCTGTATAAGCTCGTTTTTCCAAATCGCTTAAAAAGTCTCAGTATTTATGAGAATTTGCTCCTGACTGTTGTGGTTGATATAAATAAATTTCTTATCACACCAGCGACCCGGTAATTGCGTCAGGCTGAAGCCAAATTGGGTGGAAAATGATGACAGCTAGAAGGCGGTACAGGCGGGCTCAACCGTCGACAAGAGGCTGCTGACGCGAATCTGCGAGAAACGACGATTGACGGAATGAAGTGATGGTGGATTGAAGTTATCTCAGCTATGCATTTTGACTGTTGTCGTGGATTAGTTGATATATTCTTTATACTAATTTAAACTAATTCCCGGCCGAACTGACGCCACTTAGGTCATCTTACGTCACAGAATAGGTGTCTTGCTTGTGCTTGCATGTGTGCGCTGTTGCCTATAAACAGGGAATAAATAATTGAACCTTCTTACCAAGCAATCCTAAGCATTTTTTTTGGATTGCTTGTATATTGATTCGTAAAATTTTACCCTAATTTCCACTTTACACCCTATGTGTCTTTGTTATACCCTGTCTTCATTTCTATCCATCCACGGTTGAATAGAAATGAAGAGCTATTGTTGTCTGTCAGAGATCGCTCTTGAGCGATAAGACTGCCAATTGTCACATTTTTTTTACTTCTTTTATTTTTGTTTGTTATATTTAAGTTATGTGTGCAATAAATAATGTTTTATGTATCTATTTTAACTCGCGGCTTCCTGTCTATCGACATTTGTCTAAGGGGGATGAATTTGGGTCAATTTCGGATCCCTAGCCGAGGCTTCCCTTCGTCAATCTATTTATAACCACTAATGACAGATACCTACCTGAATTGATGTTGTTGATGTTTTACGAAAAAAAAAACAGTTTATGCGGAAGTGGAAAAATTGGATTTTTCTAAAAAAATATTCTTCAATTTAAAACTTACAGGATCACTTCTCAGGATGTTGTTTATATCCCAAGTTAATAAATTCAGGTCATTAGCATTATATGACAAAAATTTACAGCTATTGCAATTCGGAACAAAAGTACGAATCCCAAACTTTCATAACCCTAAATACAAAATTTCAATGAATATTTTGAAAAATCTTGAAACACGTTTTCAATAGCTTTGTATTTGTAGTATTTTCTGTTTCAAGTTTCAAGCAAATCGAGCCGTTGGTTACAAAGTTACATAAAAAATCTCAATAACTTCAAGCCCCATTTTACCCTTTTCTAGGTATTTTTTCAATTCCATTTTTCATATTAAATTCCTGAAACACGTATTTTAATTTATTGTGTATTTATATACACAAAAAATTTACGGTCAATAGCATTAAAAATTGAAAAAGTTACAGCCATTTAAATTCAGAGCCAAACTACGACCCTCAAGCTTTAATAACCCGATTAAACCCATTTTCAGGAAAAATTTGAAAAATCTATCTATTTACTATTTATGATAGCTTAATATAATAATATGTCTTTGTTTACAAAATTTACATTGTAAGAAGTATTCATATGCATCATCTATACACGGCTATCGATTAACTTCTACTCAAGGGTTACTGGGTCACTAATTTGTTGACCTGTTTGATCCAATCTAATCAACGTTTATTTCATGGGGTAGGTAAAAGGGTGTTTCTACCAGGTCAACCTTTAACTACTAAGTTAACCTTATCGTACAGGTTTCTGAACCACCAAAGTGGAAAATGATATAAAGGGATATCAAAATAGCCACCCGGGAATCTGTTATAATTATAATATACTAGCTGCGAACCGCGGCTTCGCCCCCGTGGAAATTTATGTTTCCAACTTTCTTAATTTTTTCTTTCATAAGAACCTTCTCCTGACAATAACAAACACAACAAAGAAAGATTTGGCCAAATTGGTCCAGGCGTTGTTGAGTTATGCGCTTACCAACACATTTTGCGATTCATTTTTATATTATAGATAACTATAAGGATTTTTGTTACAGTGCTTACCCGCACTCTGGGCATCTCTAAGAAATGAAATAAAATCCCAAAAATTTTCTACAGTCCGTAAGATGTCCCAAAGATTTTCGACGAGAACCGACAGAGACTTCGTGGCTTAGTTGGTTAGAGCACACCCGTACTAAGGGTGGGACGCGGGTTCGAGTCCCGCCGAAGTCGAAAATTTTTGGGATTTTATTTCATTTCTTATATATAACTATAGTATACCAAACAGGGCTTTCTCTAGTTTATTAATTGACGACCTCTGTGGCGCGGTGGGCGAAGGTTCGCCTGCGGCGCAGGAGGTTGCGGGTTCGATTCCCACCTCGGGACAAATGTTTGTACGATCTGCAGACATTTGTTCAAGGTGTTCTGTTGGTTTTCTATGTATAATAAAAAAATATCTATCTATGTAATGTATTGTGTTATGTGCGAGTATATCAGTTATCTAGTACCCATAACACAAGCTCTGCTTAGCTTGGGGCTAGATAATGCTGTGTTGTTGTTTGAATTGTCCAGCAATATTTATTTATTTAATTTTAACTTTTCATAAAATTTCAAATTATTTGAAATTGTATGATTTTATGAAAATTCAAATATACATGTATTATATTTGAATTATTCTTAGCTTTCGGAAAAGTAAAACAATTACACCCACAATTTTTTAAATAAATAAGGATAGCAACGAAAACTAAAATTGCACGCAGTTTCGGGCCTTTTTCTGTGACGTCATCGTTCAGTTTGTGTTTCTGTTCCTCCGTTGATTTTTCAATCAAAATAAAGTTAAAAATAAAGTAAAGAGACTAGCAAATGATAAAAACTATCAAATTTGTTGTTTGGGTGTGTGTATAGTAAATAATTTTCTTTCTTTCATAAAAGATAACCTGCTAAAAGCTTAATCGACAATAACGGTGAACGGTGACGTCACGTTTAGAAATCACTGGCAATAAAACATCATAAAATACAAAAGAAATATACTTACAGATATATTTCTATATCAATAGGGAAAACAGATAAAAATAATCAGCTTTTTTGAAGTCACATTTATTATAATAACTTAGTGTAGGTAGAGCCGAAAATTAAAGCCAAAAAGCTTTTATAATGAAGTAGGAATTATAAGGAAGTATAATTAGAAGCACGCAATGTCTATTCAATACATTACCGAATACGACAGACGTAGTATAAATATAAGATAGAAAAAAAAAAAATTACCTGATAGTATTTGAAAGACGATAATAAGGATTAGCAAGCTGAAGTGGCAGTGGGCTGGCCATATCTCGAGAAGAACCGACAACCACTGGGGTAAACGTGTTCTTGAGGGGAGACCGCGACTCGGCAAACGTAGTGTAGGACACCCTCCGATCAGGTGGGATGACGATTTGCGAAAGACTGCTGGCAGATGCTGGATGCGGCAAGCTGAAGACAGGGCGCTATCTATGGCGCTCATTAGGGGAGGCCAGCAGTGGACTAATATAGGCTGATGATGATGATGATTTAAAAGACGCCTCAGGCACAAAAGATGAATTAGAGGATATATTTATACACTACCTCTCGTGTCTATTCTGTGACGTTTCGCCGTATGTTTGCATGACTATATGCCACGCAGAAGATATCTTTATTGTTCCCTTGCTTATGTCAATATTGCCTACACGATGCAAATAATGTAAGGTGTGGAGACGCTTGGTTATAAATATTTTCGGTGTAGACTATTCTTCACCGAAAATATGTATAACCAAGCGTCCGGTTGCCGGTTGAGTTAGGTAGGAGTGATGCGAAACGAAACTCAAATCTATTTTTGAGTTTCGTTTCGCATTATTCCTAACTCAACCGGAACTACATAGTTGCGTAAATTTCGTTATTTTTCGCACTTTGGTTATAACATTTGAAACGCTTTAAAAGTGTGAGAGATAAAAATCCAGTTATTTTTATATTTCTGGATCAGTTGAGCTACCTATAGATTGTTTGCAACAGTTTGCAGATAGCTTAATTGTTTCTATTGTAAATACTAGTTTTAATTTAAATTTGTTATTTGATTGTTATTTTCTTTCTGAATAAAGGCTCTTGCTTGCCAATAAGTAAATGAGATATGTACCTATACATTTGCTTATTAAGTAACTAAAATATACCCAATTTTTATGTGTGGATCTTCCAGCATTATTATTTATATATTTTTAATGAAAAAAATATTATATTAAAATGGTTCTTATTATTATTTAACCTAAGACGCTATAGACGTCCCAAAAATCAGAGCATCGCAGTGATTCATCATGGTTTTCGAAACTCCTTCGTTCTGGATCAATTTTTAATCATCATAGGAAGTGAGTTCGGCCAACGTTTTAATCTTCCACTAACCAATATATAAGTATAATATGGATCTTCATATCTTAAACCCTTCAGTTTTTAATTAAATACTTACATAAATAAATATTTCTGGACAGTTCACACAGCATTATCTAGCCCCAAGATAGGCAGAGATTGTGTAATGCGTATTAGATAACTGATATTCATAATACAATACAAAACACACATTATACATAGTAAACGACCAGAACACCCAAAACAAATATTGGCAGATCGTACAAACATTTGCCTCATTGCGGGAATCGAACTCGTAACCTCCTGCGTCGCAGGCGGCCCTTCGTCCACCGTGCCACAGAGGTCGTCAATTAATTCAATGGTTGCCGGTATCTCAGAATATTTGCGTCTCTACTCATTTATCTGTGCAGCTTCAGAGCTGTGGCTATATTTTCGGTTAGCACTCAGTTTACATCACTTGTATTTTATCTAGTGCGGTGATTACAGTCAATTTATCGGCTTTCCCGACAGAAAAGTGAGATTATCCACGTTTTCTCAGAGATGTAGCCGAATCGCTTGACCGACTAGGGCGGTACATATCGTAGGCTTTAATTTTTCCTTTCGATATACCTTGGTCGCATTCATTTAAAATATCTATCTTTGTTGCCCACGACAACTTCGTTGTTTATAACCTCATGGGGTAATTTTTTTCATAAATACTTATGTAAATTTCTTGCCCGTACTAAAAGTACTTTTACATCTATGGGTTAATTTTTTTTTATTTTGATTATTCGCTTAGCATTAGTAATATTGTTAAAGTACACTCTTATGTATGTAGATTTGTCTCGTAAACGTTTAAAAGCACAACTTCGTATAATCGTGACCAGTCAGCAGTTTTCAAAATGGTCTTCCTAAGAAGCGCATATGTTCTTGGCGTTGAAGACGACAAAGACGATGAAGGTAAGATTTTCATTAAATCTTTGCTTGTATTGTTCTTCCTGCATTTATCTGTAAGTACCTACCTACCCAGTACCTATGTATGTATGTAGGCACTAGGTACTGGGTAGGTACACACCTTAACACTAAGTAATTATCATCACATCAGCCTGGGATCGCCCACTGCTGGGTGTAGGCTACCATTTGCTTCTACCAGCCTCTATATCCTGTGCTTCTTACGCCCTGCTACTATACTTTACCGATATCATCATCCCTTTCTGGAAACCTACTCCTGGATTTCTACGGCTCGTTGGTCAGCACTATGTCTCAATTTTGCTCCATCAGATCGTCTTGTCAGGTACCAAGCTCCACTCCATTTATGGGCCATTGCTTTATTACCAACGTCACAGAATAGACCTTTGTTTGTTACTTGTTACGGTGTTTTCGTTGGTGATTAACAATGAAGATGACGAGCGTGGCACTCCATGGCGCTTTGTGCAACTCGCGTGTGGATGGTGCACAGTCTTCTTTTTATCGTGAGTAGAGCATTAATCCGAAGACCGCTATAAGCACTACTCTGTCACAATGGTGTGAAGGTTAGGAAGTTGGTAACACACATTGGTAGAAGAGACGGGTAAGCACCGAGGTATTTCTCGAGAGATCTGTGTGACTTACCCAAGGGTGTCAATGACCGCCTCATGATGAGTCTATGCTTGACTATCGCACACAATAAATACGTGCATCTTATTAGTGCCTACGCCGCTATTCTACCTTCACCGGGCGAGGACATGGAGGTATTCTCCCAACAACTTCGTCAAGCGCTTGAAAATGTTCCCAACACGATAAGATTATTTTGTTGGGAGACTTAAATGCTCGTGTTGGCACCACGACCTCTGAAACGATGTGCATGGCGTTGGAAAATGTAACGACAATGGTTCACGTCTTTTGTCGTTATGTGCTGGATTCCATTTCTTGTTTCACAAAATAAACGATTTATTATTTATACCTAAATTTGCTTACAATGCAGCAGGTCATTGCCGTTGAAATGCCTAAGCAATTGATGTAAAATAAGTTTTTCAAATACATCATTCATACTGATACTGATATTGGTCTTAAGTTAGTAGGGTCAGACAGACCTACTACCCGATTTATACAGTGGTAGATATTATTTTACTACATTTGACTTCCATAAGTGTCGTAGTCTGTGGTCGTAGTGTATTCAAGACCAAGTTCGGTATAGAGACCCTTATTACAGCTCGTTCCTACTTGTCGTGTGTCAGATCCATAATGTTAATCGGATATCGGCGCTTCTGTTCACACTTTAGGTTAATAATCGGTTGTCGGCCACGGTCGATGCTGGTGCCAATTTTTAACAATTACGTTAAAATTGTTAAAGTTGTTGACGAAGTTGTCGTGATGTTTAATTATTTATGAAGAAAACGAATAGACTGCTAAGTAAATAAAATATTGGGTGAAATTTTCCTAAACAAAATATTTCCTTTAGAATTTGTAGGAAAAATTTGGGTTCCTGAGGGAAATATTTAGTTTTGGGACATTTCAGAACTTAGGTAATAACAGAATTGAGAAGTGACGAAATTGTTTTTTAATTATTTTAGGCTATCAATAACTACATTCAACGATCTACTTAGGTAGCGGGGAGAGGGTTGTCGGCCCCGACATCCGACAATAGTGAACAGCGCCATAACTACTCATAGGCGAGTGACATCTGACACGATTTTTTTCCGGGAATAGGGCAAAACACCCTAAATAATTTCTTGTCGGCGCCGACATAAAATCGGTTTACGACAAGTGTGAATAGCTTCATATAAATGGTCTGCCACTGGAACATCCAATAAAATCCTGGCCCGACACTCGACAAGTGGGAATGAGCTTATGATAGGAAGAAACTCCGTAATGTCTCGGGTCGCCGTCATTGAAATCGATGAGGAGGCCTATATATATCTCTCGACTACTAGATAAGTTCTATACCTACTACGTAATTTTGAGTTTTGTAATTGCGAAGGTATATGAGTACACTGACACGTGTGCGTGCACATAATATTTCGTCTCGGTCAAAGTCAAATATTGTCACGTAAACGTTTGATAAGGTGATTGTCTTGTATTTTAGTGCGGTTGTTAATTCAGGAAGCTGTAACTTTTCTCTACCTTATGTTTGTCTGTTATCACAAGACTACACACACGTGTAGAGTAGTTTAGTTGTGTGTAGTGTGCACAACGGTTAATATTCTACATATATTTACCCAACCATTCGAGACCATTTGCTTAAGGTTTTAAAAGGCTTTGGAAAAAACCTGCATTTAGTGATTTATTTGAGTTATTAACTTGATATGCTTATTGCTTATTCTACTGTTTATGCTACCTACATAATATAGGTAGTGGGATCATTATTATTTCAAAGCAGTAACAAAAGAAAATCATAACAAAACTCTAATGCACTCATAGAAAACTAGGTAAATAAATACATTTATTTATTTATTTTATTTATTTTCAAATTTTCGGAAAACTTACAGCTAGAAAAATTACAAATTAAGAAGACTATTTTTAGTAAGCACATGAGAATACAGTACCTACTTAAGCTGAGGGCTATTTACAGAGTTTCCTGTATGTAAATAAATAATGCTGGACAATTCACACAGCATTATCTAGCCCCAATGTAAGCAGAGCTTGTGTTATGGGTACTAGATAACTGATATACGTAATATTATACATTACATAGATAGATATTTTTTTATTATACATAGAAAACACCCAGACCAACGGAACAAATTTCTGCAGATCGTACACAAATTTGTTCCGAGGCGGGGATCGAACCCGCAACCTCTTGCGTCGCAGGCAGACTCTCGCCCGCTGCGCCACTGAGGTCGTCACCAGGTACCTAACCTATAAGATTGATATCTGTGGGTTGATATTAACCTCACCCTTTGAAAGTTGAACGTGATTCAACCCTATTTAATATGAATGTTGGTCAATCAAATCGACCGACGTGTGACCTACTGCTACTGCTTTCCGATAAAAATTGCCGGTGACCCTAGTCACTGAAGGCGAAAGGGTGCATTAACTTCCATATCGAATGACCTGGATGAAATATTTTGATTTCAACTTTAATATTTTAACAAATAGTCCTTTATTTTACCTTTCCTACCTATACATCAGTCTTTTTTAAATATTCTCTTCATTTTACTCTTAATATGCTGATTTTCCCCATCTTTATTATTCGTACCTGCCGCTAAGGGTTGGAACTCGCTGCCGCCTTCTGTTACTCTTCGAGAAAAGAGTGAAAAGATGACCAGACCCTCGTGACACATCTTTGGCCAAATCGACCACAATCTCACCATCACATGAAATTATGGTTAAACGAGGATTTATTCGCGTTTGCGAAAACTTACGAGCGACTGGTGTGTAGTGTACCGTTCGCTATTCGTCTTTTCCTCACAACGATATCAAAATAGATCAATAAATTGACATTCGATGTCACACTAATATTGGATCAGTTTGGATGAATTTATCTTTGTTACTTCGTTAAGCCGAAACTTCGGAACGGATCGGGCTGAAATTGCGGACGTTAGGTTAGGTTGAGACCTGAAATAACACATAGCCTTTTTATCCTATTAATAAGTTCCTATCGGTAAAAAATAACGTTAAAACGATTCCAAAGAACAATAATTAAAGTCTCGACTTGGAATAAAATATTTTATTACGTCTACTTTTTATTCCGGAAGCAACGCGTGCGGGGAGCCGCTGTCAGGAACTATAATATAGTCCTTTCCATAATGTTAGTATTCGATGAAAAAGCGTGGATTAGCAGTAGAGAAAGGACCTACCTACGCGACGCAATTACATTTTTGTTAACATCCCAGCTCTAAGGTTTTGTATTATAGTGCGTAAGCCCTCGTACTCAGTAATAATCACTAAGAAATTAAATAAGGGAACATGTTTAATTTCACAGCTCTATCGTTTGGTTCCATTATCTCAATACATTTACAGAGTGGATGGTTCTAGACAAAGCTCTACCATTGTAGAAGTCTCGATTGTCATGATCCAGCCACCAGTGTACTTTATTTACATGGCCGTGGTAAATACCAAACAAAATATTGGTAAAACTCGACAGACAGTATCACACTAAAGTACAAGGTACAATGCTATAAATATCAAGTTTGTATGGATGGATGGATGTTTGTTACTTCGTCACACTAAAACTACTGAAAGGGTCGGGTTGAAATTTAACTTAGATGATAAGCCTCAAACAATGAGAATCAAACATGGGATAACCTTTAAACGTTTCCAAAAAAAACACGTGAGATGCCTTTTATATGACTAATTTACTATAATTATGTGTAGACACAAATAACAATCCATCACCTTGCCAAGTTTAACTAGGGAGGTTGGACAAGCTCGAATAAAAAATCCGAGTTTTTACTACTTTCTAGGTTCTACAAGTAATTTAGATACGGTCAACCGTTTTGACGTGAAAAGGTAACAGGTATGACGCTTTCCATACAAACCCAAAGTGGTACCGGTGTCGCTAGAATGTCGTTGTACAAGGCTAGGAAAAAACAGACAAACAACACAACCAAAATTATAAAATACATTTATCATATCAGCCCATACACGTCCACTGCTGGACATAGGCCTCCCCCATACGCCACAAAGAGCGGTCCTGAGTCACCTCGATCCACCGACTCCCTGCGACCGCTACGATTTCGTCGGTCCATCGAGTTGATGGTCTCCCAACACTCCGTTTCTCGTGGCATCGCGGCCGCCATGCCACTCTAGAACCTTTAATTTTTGATAACCAGTGGTTATCAGTTTTGCGAGCTATAATTATGACCTGCTACTTCAGCTTACTAATTCTGAGAGCTATGTCGGTGACTTTAGTTCTTCTACGGATTTTAGTTTTCCGGATTCTATGACGTAAAGAAATCCCGAGCATAGATCTCTCCATAGCCCGCGCGAGCTTATGAACGAGGCCCATAGTTACCGACCACGTCTCGGATCTGTAGGTCATCACTGGTAAGTTACCAGTGATGGATGACCTACGGATCCGAGACGATCGAAAGAATCACTGGTACACACTGATGAAAGACTTTCGTCTTGAGGCTCTGAGGTATCTGTCATGAGAAGATATTGCGAAGCTTCTCGAACGCTGCCCATCCGAGTTTGGATTCGACATGCATGGCTGACTGTAATATATGAACATGACTGTAAATAAATATACAAGCTGTTTGGTGCATCTTTTGCCAAAATAAAACGCCCCCCCCCCCCCGTTTTAATCAAACGATAGAATGCAATCTTCTTTTTCTTATTTTTTTCTACCTTCTTAACACATAATATCACACAACATCCCTCAAAAAATTCCTGACCCCCACGGAGGTTTTTATTGATTTTTTAAAATTTTATTTGAAAGTTACAAAAGTCTTCGTTTAAACTTCATAAAAACAAAAAACATGAATGTTTTATATTAATTTGGATTGTTGTACGGTTTTATCGAAATCAAAATTACTCAAAAAGCAAAATTGAATATAAAACTCATCTTTGAACATTTTTTGTAAACGGTGCACCAAACATTCTTATGAATTGTTTGTAATATAAGAATTTAAGTAGTTACCTATCAAAAAGTTTATAAATTCAAAATGCAGGTTACTTTTATGTGTGATAACAATAATAATTTCAAAAGAGTTGTCTATCTCCATCGAGTTAGGATCCTAGTGATGCAAAATTGCACTCTAAAAATGCAAAGTTTTAGTTTTGCCCCTTGTTTAGGGTTTTGTTACCCCAAAGGTAAAACGGAATCCTATTACTAAGACTCCGCTATCTGTCTATCACCAGTCTGTATCTGTATCTCATGAACCGGGATAGTTAGATAGTTGAAATTTTCACAGATGATGCATTTCTGTTGCCGCTATAACAACAAGTATAGAACAGAAAAAAAAATATTTAAACCCTCTTTTAATATTTATTTTATTGTTTTTTATTTGTACCATACTTAGACAATTTAACCCGCTGTGTACCATACAACAAACGTGATTATTTTGCTCGTTTTTGCTCGATATTTATAATGGCAAGAGGCATACGCTTGAAATATTCACTGAATTTTTAATTATATATTCACTTATATTATATTATAAATAAATAATTAAATTAAATCAAACAAATATATATAATATATACGGCAAAAAAATCATATTTATATCATAATTTATGGGAGCCCCTCCCATAAAACAGACATGATTTTTTTGCCGTATATATAAAATTAATGGTACGAATCCCTTTGCGCGCGAATCCGCACTTTTTTCGTTTTTTAGGGTTCCGTACCTAAAAAGGAAAAAAGGAACCCTTATAGGATCACTTTGTTGTCCGTCTGTCCGTCTGTCCGTCTGTCAACCCACTTTTCTCAAAAACGCGTAGAGTTATCGAGTTGATATTCACATCATATACGCAGGCTCGTAACCTCTTGAAGCCTCGATATAAATCAAACTTCTAAGTCAACGCAATCAAAAGTTACAGCTGTTTATGTCTATTTTTTTTCAATTTTCCAAGGGAATCACATGCACACAAAACCTATAGGGTACTTCCCGTTCACCTAGAACCATGAAATTTGGTGAGAAGCAAGGTCTTATAGTACAAGTAAAGGAAAAAATCCGAAAACCGTAAATTTGTAGTTTATTCACAGAAAAAATATTTTTTTAATCTTGCCATGGACCAAAAACCTGTAGGGTACTTTCCGTTGACCTAGAACCATGAAATTTGGCAAGAAGCAATGACTTATAGCACAAGTAAAGGGAAAAATCAGAAAACCGTAGATTTGTGGTTTTTTCATACAAAATAGTACATTGTTACACTAGGGTTGGACGTAACTTATTTAGTCTCGAGACGCCAATATTCGAGGGACTAAATAAGTTACGTCATAATCGTTATCAAATCAGAAAATTATTGTGCCTTATTCGTCTGGATTTGACTGATTTCTTTGCTAAAGAGTAAGAGTTTGTACGGAACCCTTGATGCGCGAGTCTAACTCGCACTTGACGTTTTATTTTTATTTCGTGTAGGAGATAAGTCGACGACCTATACTACCAATCTGGCACCGCAGTAGATAGAGTTAGGTAAATACCTTCTTTTTATAACAATATAAGTATGGACAGCCTCCAAAATTTTATCAAACTAGAGCATAAATAAAATGCTAACATTATCACCTCTTCTCACTTGACTTGAGGAATTAGGCTGATATGGCTATTTGTCAAGGCTTAACCTGACTTGCTAAATGAATGTGTCAGTAAATCTCATATTCGTGTAGCCAGTGTATACGAGTGTTGCTTACGTACGGACATGTTCTAGTAAACCATCAATTTTATAAAGGTTTAATACAATCGATTGGTTTTTTTAACTCGGTCATCTTATATGATCAGATCAACCATGTACGGGTGGCATGTAAGTAATTTTTTTGTTGTATAAAAAGAAATAATATTGATTGATGATCATTACTAAGCTCCCCTTGTTTCGAGAGGCATGTTCAGTACGTACGTATGAACCGACAACCGCTGGGGTAAACGTGTTCTTGAGTGGAGACCGCGACTCGGCAAACGTAGTGTAGGACGCCCTCCGACCAGGTGGGATGTAGATTTGCGAAAGACTGCTGCAGATGCCGGATGCGGCAAGCTGAAGACAAGGAGCTATGGCGCTTATTCCCCTAATAAGCGCCATAGTGCCTTGTCTTCAGCTTAGGCCTATGTCCAGCAGTAAACAAATATAGGCTGATGTGATGATAATGAGGTATGTATGCAGAGGGGTGAGTCCATTTGAAGATAGCAACGAGACGTCATCGTGACGTCTGATCACACTATTATTATAAATTCGAAAGTTTAGATGGATGGATGATGGATGTTTGTTGCTCAATCACGCCAAAACAGCTGATCGGATCTCGATGAAATTTTGCAGATAGATAGTTTATAGTCTGGAATAGCACATTTAGAAGTAAAAAGGTCACAGATATATCGTTTTCCATACAAACCCAAAGCGATACCGGTGTCGCTAGAATGTCGTGGCTCGTGGTACAAGACTGAAGTACAGACAAAAACAACCCGAAGGTTAAGAGTAGGTAAGTACCAAATTACATTCATCATATCAGCCCATACACGTCTCGATCAAATTCGGCACTGAGATAGATTATAGTCTGGAATAGTATATACCTAGGCTATATTTTATCCCGGAATTCTCACTGGAACGAATGGAACCAAAGAAATATTGACGGAAAATATTTTACGACACTGGGTACCTATCATTAGACGGAACCACAGAAGTTCGAATACATTTTAGTTTTTAAACCTTTCATTCATCATTTCATTTATTTCAGTCCAGTTTAGAACTCTAGTGTGCACCTTTTTCTGCTCTCTCACTCTCACTCTTATCAGCCTATATTGGTCCACAGCTGGACGCAGGCCTCCCCTGATAAGCGCCTTATTGATTTTTATCTCGTAACTGTAGTAACTGTTTTTGTCTACAAAATATATTTAGGATTATAAATCCAAGTTTTAGAGGTGAAGGTATGCCAAAAAGGTAACATTACTCTCAGTCGGCGGGCGTGGGAGAGGAACTACGCGGATGAAACCGCGAGTTTATAAATAATCATAATCATTAGCAATAAAATCGCTTGAAAATTATATTATAATATCATTGTTGAAAATGGACAAAAATGAATTTTCGCTCTAACTAAATGATGTTTTTGTATTTTGCAAAATTAAAACGATACAAACATAGCTATTTCATTTCCGATTATGTATGCAAATGCAATATTTCATTAAAATCAGGGACGTCGTTTCCAAATGAATCGAAAAGTACGCTTGTATGGGAGCTTAGAGGTTCGCCCGACCATTTTAGCCTAAGTTAGTACATACACTCTGTATGAAATGAATACACAATCATACACCCTGAGTATGATTGTGTTTTATACCTAAATTTATTATTTATTAAAAAATGTAAATATCATAAAGGAATAATAATGTTTCGTGTCATTATTTTATATAGTGTTATTTTAATTTTCTAAAAAGGGTATATATTTGAAAGGGTATGGTTGTACCTAAAAAAAAAACCTACAAATTTATATAGAAAGTCTGGTTTCATACTTACCTATACGTAACACGATGTGTGTAGTTACTGTACGTAAATAATATTATATTTTGTACTTGTATGGATAATTTAATTAAAAAAAAGTCACACAGAAACAAATCATTGCCATTTAAGAGTCAACCTCAGTTTTCACCTGAAAAGTCCCTTTTTCATATTTTAGCTTCGATTATAGAGTTTATATAAAAAGTAGAGCAATGCCTTACTGATTGCTCTAGATTTTTATAATGGTTATAAGATGTATTGAGGTTTCTGGAACTGGTTGCCCTTAGAACCGTATAATTTGAATTGAACTATAGCACCGACGAGAGTGGACTGGACATTAAAGGTCAATGGATTATTATCTACATTTTTTTACTAGCTGAGCCTCGCGGTTTCATCCGCGTAGTTCCCGTTCCCGTGGGAATTCCGGGATAAAATGTAGCCTATGTGTTATTCCAGACTATAATCTATCTCTGTGCCAAATTTCATCCAGATCCGTTCAGTAGTTTTTACGTGAAAGAGTAACAAACATCCATCTATCATACTTACAAACTTTCGCGTTCATAGAATATTAGTAGGATTTTCTAAAGAGAACGATTCCGAGGACAGTTTGGCTCATTATAAGTATTCACCAGTTCGATGAAAGAATGGTTTTTATTACTATATAATACTATATATTATATATGTAGTTTACACGTGTGTCTAGCGTATGTCTTTTTGAAGATCCATTTGAGAGGGCGACCTATGACGCCATTTTGTGAAAAGAATAGGCATAGGATTTCGCGTTCATAGGAGCGGGATAGAGCAGAGCGGCGTAAAGAAATAATTTTTTAGTATTTGTTGTTATAGCGGCAACAGAAATACATCATCTGTGAAAATTTCAACTGTCTAACTATCACGGTTCATGAGATACAGCCTGGTGGCAGACAGACAGACAGACGGGCAGACTGCGGAGTCTTAGTAATAGGGTCCCGTTTTACTCTTTGGGCACGGAACCATAAAAAGATGGTACTTACTTGCACAATTAAGTATTACTGATATAAAATATAATTTTTCAGTTTTGAAACGAGGCAGGTACCTTTTAAGTATTGTATCGCATAGATTAATATGTATTTTTTTTCAAAGTCATTTCGAGAAAGGTTACGGAGAAAAAAGGGTTTAACGTTATTAATTACGTAATCCAATTGACGTCAATTAACATACATCCACGCCATTATTAATTTTACCCATCAGCACATTATGCTTGTCTGTTACAAGACTTAGGCTAGTTAATAAATACTTAGTAAATAAATAATGCTGGACAATTCACACAGCATTATCTAGCCCCAAGCTAAGCAGTGCTTGTGTTATGGGTACTAGATAACTGATATACATAATACAATACATTACATAGATAGATATTTTTTATTATACATAGAAAATGACCAGATCACCCGGAACAAATACCTGCAGATCGTATAAATATTTGTCCCAAGGCGGGAATCGAACCCGCAACCTCTTGCGTCGCAGGCAGACCTTCGCCCACCGTGCCACAGAGATCGTCCCCTAACAAACGCCATTGCGCCATTATTTTAACTTGCTGTATCGTTTGGCAGTAGTTTTTCACACCTAGCCAACGGCATAGTCTGATGACGATGATGATTTTTCCCAGGTGCTTAACCAGTGCTTGCGTACTTTCTTGTTTGATAGATAACCCAGCAAACAAACTGCCTGCGTCACTCAAAGTCTTTAGGTATTGCCATTACAAATAAATTAAACCTCCATTTAGATAGCGTCGACTTACTGTTATATTTATCTTTATTATTTCTCAAATTAATTATTTACTTTAATTCTTTCTTCTGCAGTTGAATGAACGCACGTTTGATAAACATCGAAGGTCGGCGTAGGTGATTGTGAGATGTGCACAATATTTTATTGGCTATGGTAAAAAAATATGCTGGAAACACGCATCGTCTGTGCTTAGCTTGTGGCTAGGTGCTGATGATGATGATGGTGAATTGTCCAGCATTATTTTCTTATTGTTTACTACCTACGCCCGCAGCTTTGCACACATTTTTCAAGTATCGTATATCCAATCCCTGGGTACCATTTACTTCCCTGCCAAAGAACCGTTCAGTTGCTAAGGCGTAAAAAGTAACGGACAGACCGATATAAAGATATATAATAATAATAATAGCTTCGCAGCCGGTGATATACCGCTGTGATATATTTTTTACTGTAGAATAGTTTTATAATACTATATTTTCTATAGTAAAAAATGTATTTTTGAACGAGATTTAAAATAAATGAAGTGTCATAATAGTAAAAATATTTATTTCCAAAAAAAAGGTTGATGGTTTACAGAGTTCGTACTTAAATGTGTAATAAGGTTCTTTATTGTTTAAAATAAAATTACCAGTAAGTAAGTACATAATACTCTAACCGAAAACCTAGTGCAGCTGACAATGTATAGTCTCCTCGCTCTAACTAAGTGAAAACTTGTATTAAAATTAAAACGCGAGGGCTACCTACTCTACCTCGGCAGACCCAGAGAGTGCCATAAAGATATATGATAGATAAGTAATACTTTATTCACAAAAACATATATCTAAAACAGTTACTAAAACTGTTATAAAATAATTGGTCTTATCGCTTAAAGTCATCAAAAGATAGACAGAGCTACTTCCGAATTAATAATATTAGTATGGATCTAGCTATCCGTAGGACGAAGCGGAATTACAATTCCTTGTAATCCGATTAATCGAACTAATAGGGAAAAAAAGTTCATGTGGTCCGATCGGTAGGACGAAGCGGAATTACAAATCCGATTAATCGAACCAACCGCAAAAAAAAGTTCATG
Organism: Eupithecia vulgata; assembly: GCA_946478455.1. Lineage (NCBI taxonomy): Eukaryota > Metazoa > Arthropoda > Insecta > Lepidoptera > Geometridae > Eupithecia > Eupithecia vulgata. Next base: position 8,883,266 of record OX297873.1, on the reverse strand, counting down.
TGGTCCGATAGGTAGGACAAAGTCAGTAGGTAGTAGGACCACGTGGCCAGAGGGAGGGTAAAGTTGCGACCTAATCATTTTTCTATGGAAATAACTGTTTGCGCCATAGACATAGAATTTTTTCACTACGTTAAGCCTATGGTTTGCGCACTCAGCGTTAACCCATATGCGCAATGGATTATCTGAACTGATAAATTGAATTGGCAAATTCAGGTATTGCTGACCATTTTTAGCACGTTGTTAGGATACCGCTGCCCAAGTTTGTTTTAACACACCTAGATCGATATCTCCTATCCCAAATATTATTGCTGACTAGAGCTTTCATTACATCAACAGATAGGCATCACTCAATGACGTCAATTACACAGACAATTCAATTCCATGAGTGCTTCTGTCAGTTTTGTGATTAGTTAAATTGATACCGTGGTGGGTACTATACATTGACATTTGACTGTATACATCTACACTAATATTATTATAAAGGAAAGATTTGTATTTTTGAATGTCACTACATATAATAGTATAAGACAAAGTCGGTTTCCGCTGTCTTTCTGTCCCTATGTATGGCTTAGATGTGATGGTTTTTTTAATAGATAGGTGATTCACGAGGAATGTTTATATGTATGAAACATGCATAATATAGTACCCGTGCGAAGCCGTGGCGGGTCGCTAGTAACGAATATACTTAAAAACTACTGGATCAATTTCAAAAATTCTTTTGCCTTTGGAAAGCTACATTATCAATTTATCACTGAGTAACATAGGCATACCCGTGCGAATCTGGTACGGACTACTAGTAGGTATATTTTATGATAAGTATGTTCTAAAATTATGGGGGATAGTAAAACAATTGGGGACTTTACCTTAGCATATTTTTGTCACGATTGCAAAGTACAAGGTTACTAAGTACTAAAAACAAACAATTTGTTATCGATTTTTAAGGTGGTATGTTTTTAAAATCAGCTTAGCTAAATACAACCTAAGTTTGGTTTTACGATGGTTGTACGCAAGTTCTGTTTTTTATTCGATCAAATTGACAGTACCAATAAAGTTGGAGTCAGCAACATGCTTATGATATTAGCAAGACCCCGCAAAATACAATCGCTAGCGACGCAGGTGTTAACTGCTGATGGATTGTCACAATACCTTCATAATGAGCCTTGTGTGCAAGTACTTGAAACGTTTCTTTGCAAGCAAACTGTTTCCGACAAATGTGATTATACTGATATAGGTACGGTAAAAACTTTTTTTATCATCTTTGTCCGTTGTTGTTCGGGGTATTTGGTCTGTCTTTGCGTTCACTGACTCTCGAAGATAAACACAGTTTTCGTAGACTCGCTGTAGACAATTCAACGCCAGCCTGTCATGTCAACATAATAAACAACCAAGCACCCTACTATTTTCTCCACCGTCGTCGGTATTGAAAATAACATGCTGGCCAGTGGCCTGACTGAACATAGCTTTTACGAGTAGTGCTATTTTAGTTGTGAATTACACAAGGACAGAAGAATGCAATTGTATTCGTGACTTTGTTTTTTCGTGGAGAACGAAGCAGTCGCGTCAAGTTTTTTTGACGAAATTGATTTTTAATGTTTTTAAATATGTGGTGTTTATCGCGTTCGGTTGTTCCTCATTGTGTTGCTGTTGAGAGTTTCATATCAAAGTAATGCGTGTACAATGATAGGTTCTTTATCCAATAATGACCCTACATGTTGCCAATCGTAGTTTATCTCATGTCTACTTGCCAAGACTTAATTACAAGTCAGTATCACTTAAACGCTAAAGCTGGCGTGGTGTGTGTAACAAGATAGTGTAGACTTACGAGTTTTAAAGAAAAGTTCGCAGTGCACGGTCGGTTATCGATGGAGTTTCAGTATTATGCGAACTACGAGCGTCCAATTCGAAGGGTGCACCATGATCAGCCGTGGTGGGACGAAGAGGACAACCTTTCAGACAGACGCATCAATGGTAAGCCATCACATGCTGTCTGATCGCATACTCCCTTGAATTTTAATCTGACTGGTTCGCAAATTCATGCTGCGTTTTGCGATTGAAGGTTGGAAGCACCTTAAAAAGGCTTTGTTAAGGTTTTTGACTTCGATGTTTCATGGTCAATTCTTACCTTGTCAATAAACCCACTGATTTTCAAGGCTAAGCAAATGACAAGAAAACATGCTTGTGCTTGTGTGCCTTGTAGTGACTTTCCCTAGTCAATGAATGCCGGCATAAGTATAAATGTTAGATTTATAAATAAAACCAGTTGGAAGTCTAGTCGCGTTCACACGTTTTTAAGGACTAATGTCAAGAATGTCACTCTCGATTTCGTCAGGATGTGGATTGCGAACTTAACCATTGGTCTGGCATCTCTATTTATCCGGTTTTATTGGAATTCAATTTGAACTTTACCCTACTCTAGTAACTAATAATTTTTATTTTCGCTTAAACCTGCGTAATGTTTAAAATCGCCATATTAAGGGATGACCCTGATTCCGCGTTGTTTTTTGCTTTAAATTTATACTTGCGCAAGGTCATACGCTTCATTGTGCATTTACTTATTACTGGATTTCAAAAGTATATCCATACTTGTCCAGACTGACAGACACTACCGGTTCTTTATATTTGCTTTATCTTCGCCTTCAAATTTTATTTTTATCTCCTAGGCTTTATGCAAGGCAGTAGGTATCCAATTCAATAAATGATATTTCATTATTTATTATTGTGTTATTTATAGGGAAGAACCGTACCTCTACCCCTATCTACCGTACGCCTGCACGCCGCCTGCCGTCGAGAAGCGGAATCTGTATATCCTTACAGCTTTTCATTCAACCCAACCTGATTTTTATAGAATTTTGTTCGCACATGACAACTTCAAATTATTTTTATATTTAACGATGTTCAGATGCCAATCTTTATAGCATCCGGAAAGGTTAATTGACGTTCTTCACGAACGATCAATATTATTATAAGAACCTGTTTATTGCCCGTTGCCTACCTATTTGAACACCGTTTTCTTGTGTGCTTGCTATTCCTGAAAGTAAAGGCGCTTCACAATTTTTCGTATGAGGCTTTTCAACAAGGTCATGTTACTCTTTTCTTTATGGGTCTATGTAGTTTTAGCATGTTTCTTCACCATCAGGTCTTAACGTCTTTAGGTGCGTTTGTTTAGGTCTCTTATAATGTTTTCTCTTTTTCATCAGCTCATATTTTTCAAATGCTGAATATAATCTTCCCTGAACAAAGTGGGGTTTGCGATGGTTTTGCCATATAAATCACCACGCTTGGCAAGCGGATTAGTGATAGTAGGGTGATTCATGTAGCGGTTTGTTTTTCATAACTAATAATAAAATATAGAAAGTACTTTATTGAGTTATCTATCATCATAAAAAGATTTTTCTTGATATTTATATTTAAATAATATTTAAAATGAACTTCAGAATAGATAGGACCATGTTAAACGCGGACAACATTCGAATAAACTACCTACATAAAATTTTAAAAATAAAAGCCCGGTGTGGTTGTTTGTTATGATAATAAATATAACCGAATAAAATTGTTTTTCTTTATAAAAACTAGTAGCGTCTCGCGGTTTCACCCATGTTGTTCCCGTTCCCTTGGAAATTCCGGGATTAAACATAGCCTATGTCACTTCCTGAAAAGTAAGATTTCTAATGGTGCAAGAGTTTTGAAATCGGTCTAGTAAGCTTTTAAGTTTATTTGTTACATACAAAAATACAAATAATTCCTCAACCATACTACCTATAGGTACTCGTATAATCACAATAATATAAAAATGCGAAAGTTTAGATGGATGGATGGATAGATGTATGTTTGTTGCTCAATCACGCGAGAACGGCTAAACGGATCTGGATGAAATTTGGCACAGAGATAGATAATAGTCTGAAATAGCACGTTGACTATATTTTATCCCGGAATTACAACGGGAACGGGAACTAAGCGGATGAAACCTCAAGGCGCTGCTAGTTTATATTATGTCATGTTTTTCACACAGAATCATGCTTGATTGCAATTTCCTAATAGTGTAACTTTAGTAGCTGTAGTGACTATAGCTACTAAAGTTTTTTTTTACTACTTAAAGTTTTCTTTGACTAATAGTCTATAGTCAAAGGTCTGGACACAATCATGGTCAAGGTAACTGATATGAACCTGTACCTATAATATTCTTGTAATAATTAATCATGTTATACTTATCGTTATCAGTAGGTATCAGGCGTAGTATTGCATGCAATGTTCCTGTGTCAGTCGGTTATCAGGCGCTTAGGGCAATGAATTATCTTATCGTGTCAGATATAAGGTTTATTATTAGACATATTGCTTTGGTTTATAAACTTACTGTAATATTTACACTTAATCTCATCTAATCACCGGTTCTAAGCAATCTTAAGTAGATCTACAATTATACATATATTGGTAGTTATCATCAATCTATACGATTATGAATGTATTGTTTCTGTTAAAAGTCCCTTTTAGAATGAATTAGTCATACTTAAAGACATCGGCATATAAGTGCATATTTCTTCTCCGAAAACTGCATGCATTCTATCACTGTTGTTTATACATTTCTAAGAAAGCTTTTGAAACTGTTGATATTATCATTCATCAATGCCTTACAATAAAAACACTGAAGATCATTGCACCGACTGGAGGCCAGAGTAGGTCCTCCGATACATACCGATTTGGAGTCGCAAGATTAATTACCTTAAACACTACAAATTACAACACAGATTACAATTAAACTAAGATAAACAAAAAAAAATAAGGCAATGGGAGTAATTTCAGCTTTATGCTACATACATTATTATAAGTAATGCATGTAGCGCTGTATAAGCTGTAATAGACGAAGATTAATTTAATGTTATTAAATAAATTTTTGTCTGAAAACTTAACAAAAACTGATTATAATAACAGAAAACAACGAGGTTACAGGTTATCACTAAAAACTAACACACAAACTTCAACAACGCATAATTTCACATGTGCATGCAGCAAAAATGTTTAAATTTGAAAACGAACGAAGGAACAATTAAATGATGAATAAAAGCTTTCTGAACCAAAAATTGTTTCGAGCTTCGTGCTTTTCCTCGATGATACAAAGTGCAAAGTAAAATATATTCTACGAATATTCCTTGGGTTTTGTTGCGCTAAAATATACCTAGAGAGTTTTTGAATCGGAGTATAGGTAGATAAACTGACGGCTCGTTCATGCGAGTATAACGTTAATTGGCAAGCTAGTATAATATGTACTTATATGTCTGTCTAGACAGGAAACCCAGTCGGATCGATCTGCCGTCAGGATAAATTTAGTAAACCCGCCCCTAAAAAGGGGTCTTCAATTTTTCAAGCGACCGGACCGGGCGGCGGCGCTTTGTCGTTAAGCGTGGGCATAATCGCTTGAACTTTTAACGTACGTTTTTTTATAAATACCGTAAGCCCTTATCACCGTAATAAGTCCACGAATAGACTTTTAATTTTAAACGTAAGGTTCAATTTCTAAACCTAATGTTATAAAAATTAGCTTGTCTGATTCGGAGTTAAAAGATTTAGGTCCTGACATCGACCATCATTTGTTTTTTTCACGGTGAAGTAACTAATACTCTAATGATTTTTTTACATGTGAATATCTCAGAAACCTAAAGATATAGGTTATTATGTTTTGTGACATTTTTATTTATAAAGTATCCTCTATTCAGATATATAGGGTGTTTTCAAATTAGTGCATAACACTGAAGGAGGTTATTCACCTGCTACCACAGCTACACACACTGCTACACATATTCAGTGAACAAAAACATTCAATTCAAACCCCTTTCATAACAAAACTCTTCATATCTAGATGTTGCCGTTTGAATTGTCCAGCATTATATTTGAACTAGCTATTGCCCGGGGCTTCGTTCGCGCTTTTCCAGGATAAAAAGTACACTATGTCCGTTCAGTCGTTTAGACGTGAAAAAGTAACAGACAGACAGACAGAGTTACTTTTGTTAATTTATAATATTAATATGGATTTTATTTAACTAGCTAGTATACCTACATAGTATACATACTAAGTATACATTATTATTAGAAAAAAAACAGCGTATATAAACATAAATCGATACTCCATTGAAGCTTAGCTCACCTACGTACCTAAGCTCGCAAATTACAGAATTAATAATCCTTGGGTAAAGTAGAGTAAATAATAAAAAAAAAAAATAATGCTGGACAGTTCGCACAGCATTATCTAGCCCCAAGCTAAGCAGAGCTTGTGTTATGGGTACTAGATAACTGATAAACACAATGTAATACAATACATAGATAGATATTTTTTATTATACATAGAAAACGACCAGAACACCCTGAACAAATCACACTATAGGTACAATGAATGAGACAGCATTTACTCAAAGCATCGTTAAAATCGCCCTACTACGTTTATAGGTGGGTTGTCTGTCTGTCTATAGACGTAGGAGTAGGATATTATTCAATCCAGGTCAGTTCATGACCCCTAACAGTAGGGTTCTGCAAGCTTTGACGAGTATACATTCTGTGAAAGGTTAAACATATGAAACAAAAGACCGGCGAGGGAGCATTTTCAAATTCCTTTTTATGAAACTATGCAATAAAGAAAAGCTAAAATTTTACTATAAAAACTATCGTAATTTGACGATATCATTTTAATGTAAGCGGGTTTACTACGAACCTAGTTTGTGTTTTAAAAAAAAACTGAACTTTACTATAAAAACTGTCGTAGTATGACGAATTTATTACGGTTGTAAAACGTTGGTCTTCTTCCAACACAATATTAATTAAGATTCGTAGTTGGTTAACTACGAACCATAATTGTGTTTACATCGGTAATGAAAAAGCTGAAATGTTACATAAACATGCTTATGATTATGACTAATTTACTGATGAAATCATTTAAATTATTATAAAGATAGGTATTACTTATTTCTCATAATTTCAGGACAGTCCCTGTTACAATGATTCAAACGAAAGTAATATTTCTAAGTAGTTGATTATGACGTAGGTAGGTAGTACCTATTTGGTCGATTGATTATGAGTAATTGAGTACCTACTAGGTACTAATAATCAATCGACCTAAGTGTCATTGCCATACAGCGGGGCAATGCAGCCAGTGTCTAGAGTCTAGGGCACGCTTCCGACTGGTATTGATATGAATCAGTTCAGCTACCGGTAGATTGTTTGCAACAGTCTGCAGACAACTCAATTGCTTCTATTGTAAATACTAGTTTTTATTTAATTCTAGTATTCAATTGTAATTTTCTTTCTTAATAAAGATCCTAAGTGTCCCGATGATAACGGTATAAATTTAGTCATACAGTTTATTTTCTTGGGTAAATAAATACCACCAGAAAATTCCCGGTACTCATGATACTCGTAATTTATAAACCTATCATAAACAAACAGTAAATAAAATGATGCTAGACAATCCGCACAGCATCATCTAGCCCCAAGATAAGAAGAGCTTGTGTTATTATGGCCTACCTAATGATTACTAATGGTGGTATTTTTTACATAGATCGATATTTGACGACCTCTGTGGAGGGGTGGGCGAAGGTCTGCATGCGACGCAGGAGGTTGCAGGTTCGATTCCCGCCTCGGGACAAATATGTGTACGATCTGCAGACAGTTCGGGGTGATCTGGTCGTTTTCTATGCATTAAAAAATATCTAACAATGTATTGTGTTGTATTATGTCTGTATATCAGTTATCTACGAACCCATAACACAAGCTCTGCTCAGCTTGGGGCTAGATGATGCTGTGTGAATTGTCCAGCATCATTTATTATTATTATTTTAATATTATATTATCTGTAACCATACATAAAAAAATACCTGAAACACCCGGAACTAATCCTCACACCCGTTGCAAATCGTACAAACATTTGTCCCAAGAGAGAAATTGAACCCGCAACCACCTGCATCGCAGGCAGACCGCCACCCGCCACGCCACGAGGTCATCAAAGTAGAACTACAGAATAGAAAACACTTAATGAATTAAAAAATCTCTAAAAAAATCAAAAAGTAAGGGCTCGCAATTTGCTACCTCATGCATACCCATTGCAGATCCTAGTTCAAATATATCTTCCCAATTCTCATATCCTCGCTCCCTCGATAGCTAATTTAAATATTCTTTTGTGTGAACTGCCTCGAATACGCTATCATGGATAGAGGTAGAATACCTATGGAGTTGTTAATTGAAAAACGTTCCAACAAAGCGAACTCAATTTCAGTCCACCCGACGACGTGAGTTCATTTTGCTTTTGCATGTGGTTTGGTCTTCCGATGTGACTGAAAGGTAACTGGCACAATGTCCTAACCTAACAAAAATGTTGTTCGATTTTTATACGCATGGCTTCCTGCAGCGTGTTTATTTTTTCCTGTATCTTTTCAGCCATTTTGAATCACTGTTGTATGTGGTTTTCTCTTCCGATGTAACTGGAAAACTATCAGATTATCTATAGAAGATAAAAAAGCATGGGACGGGTTTTGCTCTGAAAAATACTAACTCGAAAAATAGCAACTAACAGGCTAAAGGTTTCTTTGTCGCTTCTTTACTTTAGTTAGTCTACCGAAGCGACAGAAATCAAAATTATCACTTCATTTCCGTGTCAGTGTTTTATTTTAAGAATTTGACCTTTTCTAAGGGTACAAAAGAATTTTGATTGATTGAATAGCACAATGTTCTTTCGTCGTAAAATAATAGTATGTAAAATTTTTGAACTCATCAATTTCAAAAGCGTTTTTAATATTTCTTTGTTTCTTTTCAACCTTCGTTTTACTTATTTTTGAATGACAATGGTGTCTCGAGAAGTTTAAATGTTTTCATTAAATACCTTTTTATTTCAGTTTACCTGGAAGGCACAGAGGTTTAAAGGAAGTTGTGGAAATATCCAATTATAAGTTCTTATCTATCTGAGAGTTAAACTCCACTGCGATGTTGTACTTTTCATTTGTAGCCGGCTTTATTTTTCATTTCGTTCAATTTGCTTTTCTCATTTCTTATTCTTAGGACAGTTTAATACTGTGTACACTCTTTATACACAGTTCATTTCAATCCAATATTTTACGTTGATAAAGGAAAATAGTTAATAGTCTAGTAATATTTCCCACCAGTTTAAAGTCGCCCAGCGAGCTATGGCGAGAGTTTATGCTCTTAGTTTCTCTGAAGGATAGGATTCGCAACGAAAACATCCGACAGAGAACCAAGGTTATCGACATAGCTCAAAGGATTAGCAAGCTGAAGTGGCAGTGGGCTGGCCATATCGCAAGAAGAACCGAAAACTGCTGGGGTAAACGTATTCTTGAGTGGAAACCGCGACTCTGCCAACGTAGTGTGGGACGCCCTCCGACCAGGTGGGACCGATTTGCGAAAGACTACTGGCAGATGCTGGATGCGGCAAGCTGAAGACAGGGAGCTATGATGCTCATTAGGTCTATGTCGACTAATATATGGATGTGGACTATATAGGCTGAAGATGATGACCATTTTCTACTAACTTAAAAGCACGTAAATCATGAATAGACAAGATGTAAGGAGTTAATCAATCGATGTAATAATATGGAGCAGATGGCTGCCGTTCAATGTGGCTCACGGGTTCATTTCAAACATCTATTTAGAGACTGAGTCAAGGTTCGGGTTGCATCGCTTCGTTTCGTTTGAATATAAATTAAAGTAGTTTTCGCACAAGACCTTGTATTACTTTATTAACCAAATTACTTTTCGATGTTGGTACTTACCTAGCTTACATTCGTTGCAAGGAACGAAGTATGATTTCGTCTTAATCTAACTAATCTAAAAAATATTCCTTCAGTAGGTGTCTTAAGATTATTCAGCTAGTGTACATATCATCATCATATCAACCCATACCCGTCCGCTGCTTGACATAAGCAGTTTTACATACAATATATCGCGAGTTTTCATACATCAACAAAAGGTTAACGCTACTGTTTCTTGGTTTCAATTCAACGTTATTAAACCACAAGACGAGCATAAAATAATTTGGTAACGAAGAACGATTCATTTCTTTTTAAGGCCCAGGCCACAATAGGAAAAACCTATTTTATACAGGGTGTCCCAAAAGTCAACGTCAAGCCGAAAACGGAAGACAGTTTTGTTCATGACGACTCAGAAAGAGCCACAAATTTATGGGTCTATGAACCCTCATGTTTCGGCTTTACGTTGAGTTTCGGGAGACCCCGTATATATCATTTGGTTGCCTTCTGAATTTCTTTTTGTGTATGGAACAGTGAGGAGGCATGCGTCCAGTAGCCGGTGATGCCGGCTTAGAATTTGCACCAACCCAACTCTTCCCGTGGGTGTTGTAATAGGCGACTAAGGGATATACCAGGGGGTGAGTAGGGGCGCCTCTAGCAGAATAGATCGACCACCAAACTGCGATCTTCAACCCGCATGCCCAGCGTGGGGATTACGGGCATTACCCCCATGAGATAAAAAAAATCAGGTGGAGGCCTACTTCCAGCCGTGGACCATTATAGGCTGTTGAGGTTAAGGATGGAATGGAACAGTAGTTCAATTCTCATCAGATCTATTTATCATGTGTATGTTTGTTACAGGTAAGTGGTGCATCACCTGAGAATCCGGTGACTATCGGACATGATATCGACCTCTCGAGACGATTTTCCTTTGAAATTGTTCGCGAACCAACGCCACACATGCATCCAGCCTGCGAAATGGGTATGTTATGTCTTTATTAAGATCGATCGTCAGTACATAATATTAAAAGCAAAAAAGTTAATTATTAATAAGTTCATTAGTAAATTTGCACCACCCCAACTCTTCCCGTGGGTGTCGTAAGAGGCGACTAAGGGGCATACACCGGGGGACGGGCAGCAGCGCCTCTTGTAGATGCGATCTACGACGGAACTGCGATTCCCAACCCGCATGCTCAGCGTGGGGATTATGGGCATTATATTATCAGGGGAGGCCTGCGTCCAGCAGTGGACGGTCAAAGGCTGTTGAGTTAATTTAAAATAAGTAGAGTTAAACCACTTTATCACGTCGGTTTCCGGTTGAGTATAATCTCTTAGTCTTCAAATCCTGAGTGAATAAATTCCTTTTGGAAAGGTTTGCTTCATCTTAGACCACATCTTAGCTTTCTTTAGTTTGATGGGTCAAACGACCGGAAGTTAATGTTATCAATAAAAAAAGGTATTTGCTATTTAGTTGATATCAGTGCATATCTTTGCAATATCCTGGATCTTGGAAAATAAGGAAACTAATAATATGTAGGAACTTAGACGCACGGTGCCCAATTCCGGAGGGTGATCACGAAGTCTAACGCGGTTTTCCGGTCCCAAATGACAAAAACGGACGCCTTACAACGTCGTTTTGTCCCTCTGTCCTAATTTCTAAACCAAGATATAACAAAAAATAATGGAGATTCCTCTCTCAGCAAATACTTTCATCGAAAAATAAAGCGGACTTTCGGTAAGGCTTATTATGCAACAAAAAATTCAAAGATCGGCACGAATCAAATTACAACGGAAGGCTTTATTAGATACTGTGCTTTGTCCGACATGCTCTTGTTGTTATTTTACTAGTTACATCAGTAAGACCATATTAATTTCAGTAATATAATTATGTCGCTGCCGCACTGTGGTCCCGTATCGCTAAATACCCCACAAAAAACGAAAAAGCGAAAAAAAAAAACATTTTAAAATAAATTTTGTAGTTTGTAGTAAATTTTGTTTTTCTATTCGATAATTCTATTAAAAAAACGTAGGTATATTACGTTTCATAACTTCTTTGCTTGGACTAGACATTTTTTTTTACGATTTCAGCGCTCATCTCTAATTGACAACATTTGGCACCCCTTTCTGTCTATGACTCGTTGATGCCAAATGACGCCACAAACAAACTATAAAAATTGGGTTAAAACAAGGTGAAACACTAGTACTCATTCAACTTGCCTCCCATACAAAAAGAAACGGGTTTTTTGCCTTTATACTATACTATATTATACTACCTAGCTCCTGAACTAATTATGGCCTAGCAAAGGTTTAACAGAACAAAAGTTTCTAAGTTTTGGTAGAGTTATCGAATGTATCCCTGTGTTTAAGCGATGCGGGGTTTGATCATAGCATCAGGCCGTTAGCATCAGCGTAAAAATGCTTGGCGGCAACTTGGCGGCTTACAAAACGGCGCGATTCTATTAAATTCCTATGCCAAATAATTGTTAATAATCAGACATATTTTACTATAAATGTTATCCTAGTTTGAAGAATTCATTACGGATGTAAGCGGGTTAACTACGAGCCTTATTTGTGTTTGAAGAACACTGGATGATGGGAAGCATTATGTTGATCCTTTATAAGGGCTAAGGGCTCATTATGTGATGACCATTTGTTTTAAAGCCACCAAGTTAGATATATCAAGTTATATGTTTAGCCGTGTGATGCCGGCTTAGAATTTACACCATGCACCCCAACGTTTCCTGTGGTCGGGCGACTAAAGGATATACATCGGGGGGCTTGCGTAGCGCCTCTCGCAGAATAGATCTACCACCGAACTGCGATCCCGAACCCGCATGCCCAGCGTGGGGATTATGGGCACTACCTCCCATGAGAGAAATATGTATTTGAAAGTCCTCCGTCCACCCGTGGATCATTATAGGCTATTGAGGAAGTTAGATATTAAAAGCCCTCAGGCCGAACATGACCTTTTCTTTTCCGGAAAAACAGCTTTCTCTATTTATGTAAAGGGACTATAAGATCGTAAGCTATTATTATGATAATCGAATCACGTTTTCACATTCGCTGTAGTATCGCATGATTTAGTTGAAAATAACTTTCCACAATCTTTATTAACGCTAGTAATAGCATATTGTTTTTGACGACCTCTGTGGCGCGACGGGCGAAGGTCCGCATGCGACACAGGAGGTTGCGGGTTCGATTCAAACAAATGTGATGCTAGTCCGTCAGTTTCGGGAGTTTTGGATATTTTTTTTATGTATTATGTAAAAAATACCCATAGCACAAGCTCTGATTAGCTTGGGGCCTAGATTCTACTGTGTGAATTGTCCAATTATTTTTTCTAGTGAATGCTTTTTTCAATTTTGAATTGATTCATAATCATCCTCAGCCTATGTTAGTCCACTGCTGGACATAGTTATCCCCTAATGAGCTTCATAGCGCCCTGTCTGACGCATCCAGCATCTGCCTACAGTCATTCGCAGGTAGCCATCCCACCTGGCCGGAAGGCTTTACAGGCCTACACTACGTTTACCGAGTCATATCGAGCCGTCGGCCATTTCGTACTCTATCTTATTTGATTCCTATCATTCCAATTAAAGGTAGAGCACCTTTAATTGGAATGATAGGAATCAAATAAGACGCGCTAAGCGGAATTACACTACAACGGAACTGCGCGACACGGCGCGGGCTGTTATTATTTGTGAGACTGATCTCACTACGCGTCAGCGGAACTGCGCGGCCGCGTCAAATTAGAACAAATCACCAAAAAAGGGCCCTTTCGTATACCAGTAATTACTATGAATTTATTGCTAAATTCACACACTCAAAAGGAGAGTACTTACGTACTAGTCGATGTACAAGTTCTTTATTACGTTAGCTCTGACAGGGTAAATACCCGAAGTAAATTAACTTTGCTTACATTTAGAACATTTCCAATGTTAATACCTCATTATACAAGAAGTATCCTTTAAGTTGATTAGATAACGGTGGTTACGCAACTCTCTTTGTGTCATGACATAATCGAGACAAGAACCTGCGCATGATTAGTGCAGGTCTAGCTCAGAACTAGAACTAGAACTCAGAACGTCATGTATATAATAATATAATGCTGGACAATTCACACAGCATTATCTAGCCCCAAGCTAAGCAGAGCTTGTGTTATGGGTACTAAGCTACGAATAAATAGACTTATTATTTATTCGTAGGTACTAAGATAACTGATATACATAATACAACATATTACATAGATATTTTTTTTATGTAGAAAACGACCAGATCACCCGGTACAAATACCTGCAGATCGTACACATATATTCGTCCCAAGGCGGGAAACGAACCCGCAACCTCCTGCGTCGCAGGCGGACCTTCGCCCACCGCGCCACAGAGGTCGTCAAATGTAGTTGTTTTCATTGTTTTCCGATTGTATAAATACATTTAACGTGAAATTTTACGGCTTTTATGATCGCTATCTCCTGTCAGTCAGTCAGTTTCAATCGGAGGAACCCGTCATTTGGGGTAGGCATGTGGACGTATAATAACCGCTATTCTTCTTGTCCCTGGCGAACCGCGTAATAAAGATACGCAGAACGCAATTCTTAGGACAAAGTGGACGGCTACCTTTTGGACAGTTGCATCGATTTATTAAATGAAAGTTTTGGTTTCAAACAATGAAAGAGCGAGTCAGAGTTAAACGAAGTTGTACCTATCATTTTCGCCTGCTGTGTTGTAGACGGCATATGAATAATATCTGTGAGTGTACCTGCGTAAACTCACCATTCTCGGTGCAAAACAAAGGGCAAGATATTTTCGGCAACTATATGTCTAATGAGGAATTAGAAGATATAACATACCTAGTGTTGTCCATCTAGCGGGCACAAATCTGAACTAATTTGTCAGTACAAAAATAATAAATAAAAGAAGATGGCTTCCCTTCCTTAATGATTAAAATATAATCCATCTGTAATATTAAACAAGAACTTAACATATCGCCGTAGGTGTAAAGTGATGATGCTATACTGTTTTCCAATAAATTATAACAATAATGAAGTCATCCATAACATCAGCATAATATACTAGTCCACTCATGGACATTGGCCTCCCCTAATGAGCGCATTATAGCAGGTACTTATACTTACGGCTATATTGGTTAATCATCTGAATTGAAACCAATTTCTCTCTTGATGAACATCTTTCTATGACAGCTAGGAGGCTTCTTATGCCTTCTCTATCATATTATTATTTCAAAAACAAAAACGTATTTAATCAAGTATCTACTGCGTTTTAATCTATTTAAATCCAGTTTGATGCGTTTGATGTCATCATGCGATTTCAGGCTTTGTTTATAAGACAGAACCGGTTTAAGTATTTAGGATGAATAAATCAGGTGACGTCTTGGTTAGAAATAAACACGTATATGCCTGGAATATAAATTATTTAAGGCTTGTTAGGTCAGGCTGAAGCTTGAGGCGTATTTATAGTTATTGTCTCATTTGACTTGATTCGCGGTCTCTTATTCGTGGACTTCGACTGGTAATTACGAACCTTTATTACTAACCAACAATCATGTGATATGCAATACCTATTTACTTATATTATTATAGACCTTACATCCGGATCTTGATTAGTTTTACTGACTATTATACTGCTCACAATTTATTGATAGAAAATGTGTAAGTCTACCACGACACAAGCTTAATCAATTCAAAGAAAAAAAACTTAATTTAGTAGGCTATGGTGTAGTTAAATTCAGGAATTCGGAAGAGCTTTGCGCTCTTGACCTTCTGACTAAAAAGTAAAAATAAGGTGCGTAGCACTCAGTTTGTGTAGCGATATACTAATATAACTTTTATATTAGATATATAAATAAAATCCAATGCCAACCTCATAATCTTCGTCCGTTGGAAGTCGGGTAAAAATCCAATGCCGACTTTTACAACTTCACAGTTTGCCAGATGTAGTGCATTGGTTTCTTTTGATTTACCAGTAAACAATAAAGTGGCTATAAAATTTGTTACATATTTTAAAACGGGCGTTTTAAAATCTTCGGCATTTTTATTCTCTTAGTACCTTTAGAATATACTAAGTTTATTTATATTATATCAAATACATATTACGGTTTTTTTAAGTGCAGTTTTAGTTGTTTGTTGTTAAAACAAAGTCAATGACGACAATGAACCTTATAATCTCGAGGTTATCGCTTTCCGACTTGAGGTAGTCTTGCTTGATGTACGTGAGTTTTCTTCTTAGATAACCGTATGATGAATATAACCCTTATTTTAATAGGAGTAAAGTTTAAACAGTAAACTTGGAAAGTTTGACCGTGACCGATTGAACCATGAATGGCAGACTTTCCTATCACAGCTTGGTCTAGTGTAGTGTAGTGTAGGGTGTGAATTATGTGATGACTTCGTTAAAAGTCCGTTACATTAATAAACCTATTTTCATTTTATTTTTAGTCACAACCTCCGTACAGTCATTACTTCTATGTACTTAATAAATATAATTTAAGAACGCCAACGTTTTGGCCTAAGGCTACAAATTAATGACCTAGACTGCTCCCACCTTTAATATTGATTTATTTGAGATTGTGACTTACCACTTCCTTATATTTTGCGTTATTTATTTTGGTATAATAATAAAGTTTCTGTACATGGAAAATAACGGCTATTTTGCCATAAGCGATCTGGAATTATATGTTCCTTTCCTACCACCTATCCCTTGCATTATTCGAAATCTTGATTTCAGAGTTACATAGTAAGTATTTCCTTTTTACATGTCGTCGTACCTACATATTACATTCATATCATATTATTTAAAGATTTTAAAAATAATGTCTGCAATGTATTCTTCTTAAATTCTGAATATATTTACGTTTGACCACGTTGCACTCTCACCCGATGGTTATTTCTGATGGGGTGATGATGATGTCTTTTGCTTGCGCCTTCGCTCAATTGGTCCTATAATACTAACCCCCGAATACTCAAACGAATCTTAGATGTCTCAATGACGAAATTTTGACACATTTTTATTGAAAACTGTCAGAAAACTGAGACTTGAGACGAGCTTATGTGCGAGTTGTGTTTGAGTATTCGGGGGTTAGACCCGTATTATCAAAGTTATCGATCTATGCTTGAGTACTTAACGCTTTTCTATGGCATAAATGTCTCTGTAGCATAAATCTATAAACGAGCAAGCTTTCATGATACGGGCACAACACTAAGGAGAAAGCTTTCAGCAAAATATGTTTTTAATCAGACCGGTTGCTCCAGTTCGGTCATTTTCACTAACGAACAAAATTATTTATACCTTAAAGTATTATATTTAGATTCTTTGTGTGCTATCTATGTCCCGCTTATAATGTACTATTTACATCGCTTTGTATTGTATCTATTGACGTCAAATGTGATATTTCCCGATTTCTATATGAGGCTTTGTTTGTGACCTTCAAACCTCTTAAGTAATAAAAGTAGGCATAAATTAAAACTTACCTACTTTGAATAATTATGATAAACATTGTAATTTATTTTAAGTTATACCACTGAATTAATATTAATCCTATAAATACTTTCATATGGAAATGTGAGCTTAGAAGAGAATAAGACATCGTTAATTCGTTTAATACTCAATACTCAATATTTTTATTGCAAACATGTTGTACATGGGATCTTATAGATAAGGTGTTTCAAACATGCACCCTGCTGCTAGGGCACGGCAATATTTAGCTAGGTGGCTAATTCTTATAATCTAACGACATATTCTAATAACTCTAAACACAGAAATAAAATCATTTAAAAATAGTGTTTAGGCATTATCTATCCTTAATAATAATGCAATCTAATTTATTAATTTACGTACCTACCTATTAAATAAAATTGAAGTAAGTATAACAAAGGAATTACAAATCAAAAAACTCTTGTAAGGAATAAAAACTATTTTTGATTAAGAATGTTTTCAAGAGAGACTTAAACTTATTTATTTTAGCTTCATTTCTTATTTCTGAAGGAATTTTATTATAAATTTTGATTGACATGGCGTAGGGTCCTGAGTGAAAGATTTGCATTTTGGAAAAAGGTATATGTAACCTGTTGTTAGGTCTGAGATTTTGTGGTCTTGAATAAGCTTTAAATTGGTCTAGATTTTTTTTAACTAATAAACTTATTTCTAATATATATATTCCTATAAGCGTTAATATGTTATATTTAATAAAGTACGGCCTGCAGCTTACCATCTCATCTAGGTGATAGATGATACGTAGACACCTCTTTTGTAAAATGAAAAGCTGATTTGCATCATCAATCATCATCATCATCATCATCATCATCAATACTTAGGAGCTGTATATTGCGCACTATATAGACGTCTAAAAATGGAGTGCCCTTGAAATTAGAATGTATCTGGTCGCTTTTCGTACGAACTAGAGGTATACTAGGTGGTGATAAGAGCAAAATCCCCTCGTTGAGTGGAGGCATAATCAGCAGTCAATTTCAATTTATGTATTTATTTGAAGTAAGTTTACAGAGTTTGTTCACTAGTAAACACATGTGTGTTTCCACAACTTATTATTATTATATTATTAATCCCAATGTGTGTTTACATGTGAACAACTCGGTGGTTTAGGAAAAATTGTCATTAGACTGATGTACATTTTTTAAATTAATATCTAAAGAACTGCTGGACCGATTATTAACGATTTTTGATTTGTAGAATTTTTCTCCGTCCCGATTAGCAGAATATTTAAAAAAATCAAGAGAAGATGATATATGAAGAAAATGTTTTTCTTATTATACTTCCATTTTTGGTTTGCAACGGCGGAACGAAGTTTGCCGGACCAGCTAGTAATTTTATTATGCGCTCAAAAATATGATTATCTATGTATAAAAAATGTGCATCATTTTGGACTTATTTTTTTTGTAATAATAATTTTATGTACTTTGAATGTATGAGTATTTAGTTTGTTTTTATGTGCGACCACGTATTGGCCGTTAAATGTTCGAGGCGCGTTGAACTCTTCCGTATGAAAGTACGGCTACGGGCACTGAAAAATTCGGTTTTTATTACTAATTCACTAAAAGAGCCATACAGCGGGGCAATGCAGCCAGTGTCTTGGGCACGCTTCCGACTGGTATTGATGGGGATCAGATCAGTTGAGCTTGGTACCGGTATCATGTTTGCAACAGTTTGCAGTTTTGTCAATTGTTTCTATTTATCCACAAATTGCTTTTTAAGTAATAGGGTTTATGCATGAGACTTCAAAAAAAGCTATTTGTTTTTATTTGTATTCTCTATTGGCATATATATATCTGCATATTTATTTTTGTATTTTTTTATTGTGAAATTTAATCATTAATAACTAGATATAGAATAGCAAAACTAAACGTGACGTCACCTTTCCGTATTGTCATGAAGCTTTTATATTTTTATTTATTTATAAAGGTATACAAGGTTTATGTAATATTGCACCATTAAACCAACGCTGGTTTGTATTGGTGCTTATTCGTATTGAACTTATGTTTAGATTAGGTACATAGCATTTGGATTTATAAGATAATTATTTAGCGGGATAGGTATATTTCTTGAATGGAAGAAAAGTATTTTAGCCACAACTCACAAACAACAACCATCATGGTTTTTGTCATTTATTTATTTCTAATTTTAATTTCATTGAAGGAACAGAAGCACTTTGACTTGATAAACTCAACTGTACGGCAGTGTTTATATCACCCAAAACTGAGTGTAATCCTATTTTTCGTTTCTTTCTTACTCATACTTTCTCTTACTTACTCTTACTTTCTATTCCAAAAAGTTGTGGCTGGTAGGTACTATTTTCTTCCGTAATGTAATAATAATAACATAAATATTCGATTTAAAAAATCCATGCATTTACCGTATTTGTAGGTACATAATATTTAACCCATTTTTTGAAGTTATATGCTCAAACTGAATAAATTTACGACGGTGATGGTGGGTTACGGAACGCTGCTCCATGCCTATATTCAGAATTAAAATGAATGTATGATTAGAAATTTAATTTTCTGAATATTAATTTATCTCATTGACTAATGGGAAGCTGCTTTGTATGAAAAATTAACAGAAGAGTTGGTTTGTTGATTTTTCACCATCAAGATAACATGAAGAAAGTTTCCGACAAAAGTTGCTATTGCTATGCTCTCAAACGATTCTCGAGCCACGATTGACAGATTTACGACAGGACCATCAAAGCTTGTGTTGCCATAACCTCCTTTACGACTATTTCCCCCAACCGTTAAACCGAAGGTTTCAATTCCATCAATTGGCGGCAATAATCACGCCATTTCGTCGCAAAATCCATGCATTTCCTCGATTTTATTATATCGGAGATTTGAGTGGGTTGTTGGCTTGGAAAGGTAACGTCGGCAGTCGCACGAGGGCGCTCGCATCGGCTGCACGTCGCGTCGCGTATACTCTCGGTTCGAACGATGACGACTGGTCTCCCCCAGCCGTTGACGAAAACTCGCTTTCTACGCGCCAACGGGACAGAAGCTGTCGTCATCTAGCCCGTTACAACGAATGTTTACTATTGAATAAAGTTTTTTTTCTGCTGTAGACATTAGCTGCAGGACGCGGCGTGAATGCGCTCCGGTGCAGTATTGCGAAACTATACAAGTGAAGTTTAAAAATACATTGGCACTAGTGCGTTGTGACGTCCATACGAGATGTGTTCTTGCAGCAAGTTCTGCGACTTTTGGAAGAATTCATGCGGTGCAGGTGAGGCTTACTCTATGCACTTTCTAATTGATGTCACTGCAGGTTTTCTATAATGACCACGAGTCTAGCTCTAGAGGATATAAGCCTCGTCCTTTCTAAATGCCCGACCAACCACAACCAGCACCATATCACGTTCTCGACGAAATCTTGCGTAGAAATCTCAACCGACGAATAATAAGGCGGTTGTTAACTTATTTGAATGAATCTGAAGTCATTGTTATAATAATACGGAAAAACAACATGTTTCTATCAACAGAATCCTCATACAGACAGGTGTACCTACTTGTATCTATCTAATAAAACAATGAGTATTTTATTTGTAACGATGATAAAATCTGAATGGGTATGCAAATTGAAGATGTCAAGGTGTTACTACCAGATAACATACAGAAGGTATTTTACATACTTGTCATTATTATAACTAGCCGTAAAGTTGATTTTGAAAGTTGCCTAGTCGGTGGTATTTAGCAAAGTATTCAATACAACTTTAAATTCACGTTTTCCCGGTATCTATAAACACGCGTGCTTGTTAAAATAACCTTAGCGAACAAGTTCCAAAACTTTAAATATCAAATCCCCTTTCAATTTATTCAAACAACTTTGTCATTTTTGCGTTGCCCAATTAGTTTTACATAAACAGCTACGTCCTTTAATGTATATCCATCAAAGAATGTGTGATTTGCTTATCAGCACACCTACAGCTGTATAATGTTATGTCCACAGCTGGACGTGCCTCCTCGCAAGACGCCTTGAATGTGTTATTTGTAGGTAGATAAATGAGCATCTTGTGGTATACCTTAGCCAAACTCCTTGTAGAATTTTTGTAAACAAACCACGATTCAAATATCTTAGCACTCGCTTGACGTTGAGTTTTAGTTATAATTGTAAGGCCCCATTGCAAAAATTCCCATTCATTCCCATTGCAAAACCAGGGAGTCGACGCGCGCTGGTTCCAATTGTTTCTTTCAATAATAAAGGCTATCCGGTCCAGCCAAGGAGAGCTGCTTCTACCCTCAACATGGGAAGATACTGGTTGTTTGATTCGTTTCAAGGGCAGGACAATGTTTTACTTAACGTCTCGAGTATGATCGCTTATGTCTTCATTGTATCCACTTGTATCATTCATTGAAGACATCTGTGGCGCGGTGGGCGAAGGTCTGCCTGTGACGCAGGAGCTTGCGGGTTCGATTCCCGGCTCGGGACAAATGTATGTACGATCTGCAGGCATTTGTTCAGGGTGTTCTGGTCGTTTTCTATGTATAATAAAAAATATATATCTATGTATTGTATTGTATTATGTATATCAGTTATCTAGTACCCATAACACAAGCTCTGCTTAGCTTGAGGCTTGATAATGCTGTGTGAATTGTCAAGCATTATTTATTTATTTAGTATACCAACAAAGCCAAGACTTGAGTTTCACGAAATGCGTTAATGTCGTCCTTATTCTCATTTCTACTGACAGAGTAAATGGACATTACACTTGAAAATGTATAATATAACTGTAAACAACTTTAACTTCGCAGACACATGCTGAATAATGTGTCTGAGAAGTTAAAGTTAAGTTAACAAGAAACAAAGTTGTATTCAGCAAACTTACTAGTCTACAAACGGATGTGGTCTAGCAAGGCTATAAACGATTTTGAATCCAGTGGAATTAAATCATTTTGAAGTTTTAGTTCCTTCCATTCGATTTTACCTAATGATCTTTTACAAGAGAAAAAATTCTGATAAAATAATCAGTGTTTCAAAGTCATGGTAAGATTTCTCTTTCACAAAAGATTTCTTCTAGAAGTTTAATAGATTTGTATATATTTGTAAAGGAGAAGGAAATTTACTATGAAAATTTAATAATGTCCCAAAAATTTCTGATTTTGGCAGGATTCGCACCTGCGCCCCACCCTCAGTACGGGTGTGCTCTCTAACCAACTAAGCCACGAAATCTTAGTCGGTCTCGTCGAAAATCTTTGGGACCTCTAACGGCTCTAGCGCCGCGCCCCGGTAGCCAGTTTCCCCAGTGCGAGTAACGCACTAAAAAACGAAAAGCTGAAAAGGAAATTTTTAACGATTTTATAGCGCTATAATATGTAGTTATGAAAAGGAAACATCTGACTTAGGTAAATATAAAACCCTTGACATGACCCTAGTATGATTTTTCTTGCTGAGCTTCCTCTTGCATTTCAAGTGCAGTAGCAATACAGTCTTAAAGACAAGTTTATTATACATACGTATCACATTACACCTTGACACTCTTGTCGGCTTGCCACAGACCGAGTAATCCAATATGAAATACATTATTCTATTTCTCACGTCCTCTTGGTTTCATGCTGAACGTAAGGTCACTGGTAAAGCCATAACGGAAGTTGCCCGAACAAAGGCGAGAAAAAGTGATACTTTGAACCGGTACAGTGACAACCAGCCTACTTCCTAAATCGTATGTTAGTACTTCCGAAAAAGTTTGTCGGCCTAACCTTAAATGACAATGATAGAGTTTGCTATCTGTATTTCATTAGAACCTGAGAGTTGTGGCGAAAAGCAAGCATCGGCGCCATAAGAAAAGAAGTTGAAGTTGAACCATAATCATGCTCATAAACTACATCATGCTGTATCGATCTTTTTTCAGTGTTGACCATGTTCAAATTTTTGAACCTATGGTTATTTATTTTAATTGACACGTTTAGACCCAAATCAGGGGACGGTTTTACAACTATGGTTCATCCCGGTCATGGCTTTTGCAAGTCTACCGTACTCAAAAAACCAAGGCCTGATCAGGCTCCAAACGAGTGTAGGAGTACATAACAGTCACATCGGGATATTTTCCAATAAAAGCCATTTTGCAGCCTATTAAGCAGCCTGTGCTACCAGCACCATGTTTTTTTTCATTAATTTAGAACCGGCAAACATCTACCCACACGATAAAGGTGACTTCATTTGCCTACGCATTACTGGTTGACTATTTATTCTACACAATTAAAACAAAAGTTGAATGGTTAGCTGAACAACTATGACAAAGGCTCTAAACTCGGTTCCGGTTACCCGGAATACCTACAACAGCCTATCAGCTTGCTACTGGAAAATGCGCTTTATTGTTCTACGTTTTGTAAGTACTACCTACTTGTATGTTAGTTTTCTAGAATATCTATTCGAAAGTTCAAAATTCGGTATCATTTAATCATTCCCCTGGCATGTTCCTTATTTGGGCGCACTCCTCATAAATCTGTTTGAATTGTGCAAAACACAACTGTAATTTTACCATTATCAGGCCAGGAATAAAGATTCTTATTGTATGTGGGTACAGAATCTTTACTACTGTGGATTGGTATAGCGGACGAAGTCAGGAAGTTGGCGGTGTTACAACCCCGTGCCTCGGAAATCACGCTAAGCCGTTGGTCTAGCGCCTGACCTCTCTCCGGTCGTGTCGGTCTGCCGCCGTCGTCGCATTGGATCATGAGAAGGGAATAATAATAAAGTTTATTTATTTCCTCTTTTCAAAAGGTTTTAGATAAATATTATATTGTGATAAAGACTATGTGAAAACCTGTATTGCGAGAGGCTGGAGCCTGCTATAGTTTTTTGAAAAAAAATTAAGAGAATAGAGAATGCATGTGTTTTTGTACACACTTGTGCACCTAAATATGTCCTGCCGGCTCACATGTCTAGCCTTCGATAAGATTGGCCGCCACCGTGCTCGAAACTCGGCTGAAGAAGACGCCACAAGCGGAATACAAAAAGAATCCAATAAAATTGAGCATTGACATTAGCTGAGAGGCGCCACTTTCGATAGTACACAATCAACCTCGACAATTGAATAGATGAATCTGGAACAATTTTAGTTGTTTCATGATTGAAATACTACCGATTGTATAATACAAAATTGATCAATTCGACGGCACGATGACGGTAATGTAGACCGCGTGATACGTCCTGAGTGATATTTAAATGCCGATCAGTGTTTTGACCACTGTTTCCATAGTAATATCCAGTGTCCAAATATGCCAGCGAAATAATGCCAGCGTAAGGTGGCGAAAGATGTGAAACGGGCAAATATGGGTTACATTATAACAATTTTTCTCCCGTCAGCTGTGAAAAAAATCGAAAATGAAAAGAAACTATTTGAAATACCAGATATAATTCTGCAGAGTACCACCTGTTTACTTTGTTTTTCCATTTTATCTCCTAAACTATCGTTCCTAACATTTTTTATTTTCATCATCATAATAGTTGGGACAACGGCTTATTTTTGCAAACAAATGTCTGTGATGAATGATGTTGATTTTTGAGCTTACGCCGCCGCTCGGCTCTGTCCCGCTCATTTAAACGGGAAATCCTATAGCTATCCTATTTAAAAAATGGCGTTATACCTATATAGAACTGAATTTTGCTTTGACCTCTTTGTATAATGGCAACATGTATCTGGTTTGCCACTTTTTCTGACGGTGCCGCATCTTGGTCATAAGGTAACATTGTGTTAGCGTTTTTAGGGCTCCGTACCCAAAGGGTGACAACGGGACCCTTTTACTAAGCTTACGCTGCTATTTGTCTGTTTGTCCATCTTTCTCTTGAACCGTAAAAAGTAGACAGTTGATTTTTTCACAAAGTCTGCGTTATTGTTGCCACTAAAACAAGGAATGGGTTATAAATTTAATAATTTAAGGGGTAATGTCCAAAGCCAAACCACCAACGCAACGTAGCAACTTTGGACACGTCACGTTGAATTTATGTTTTTTTTAATAAAAGAACAACAAGTGAAGTTCATTCTAATAGAGATTGAACTTGACTTGTTAAGTTTTTATATGAATAAGTTCCATTAGTAGAAGATTCAAGTTACTACCTTTGTTAGTAATCTTCAAATATTAAATATATTATTTCTTCTTAGGCTTTGACGCTTTGTACCTATCAATTGTTTCAGCGGTACCTACCTATTAATCAACCCGTGCGTGCGTGCGGACGCTCAATATTTATGCTATCGAGTTTTGTATTGACCTTAGTAGCAGTGTAGTGTAACCGATCAAATTGTGATTCGAATAAATGCATCAAGAGGTACTAAAAACTTATCAAACGACACGAGTGTTGAGGGCGATCGGTTGTCATTGAGCGGGAAGTTGGTATTGTTGATCGAAGGAGGGAAATATTTTTCTTGTTTTTTTCTTTATAGGTACATGGTACTTTTGAAACATTTGAGAATGCGTTGTTTATTAGGTACCCGAAAAACTCTGATTTTCCTAATACCTTCAAAAAAAATCTTAAACGTTGGTTTCATAATTCATACAAAATGTGTTATGCGGCTAATCGCTTTTCCGTTAATTTTATTCCTTGCAGAACGCAAAAAATATTAAAAGCCCCAAAAAAATGCGCACTATAAATCGATCCACCCTAAGTTCAGACTAAGGTTTTACTTTTTTATCGGACATCGAATCGGTTTTATTATAATGAGAACTGCTTAAAGGAAAAATACCTTGTTTGCTTAAAAAAACAGACCCTAAGCGTCTGTTTTTTTTTTAAACTTAACCCCATGTTACTTTTCGTATGCTTAAAATGAAGTCAAGAACAGGTTCGACAGGAAACCCTCGAAGTAACACGTACCTATGCATATGCGAAACACGTCCTAGTTGGTGGCATTGTACAATTTTATGCTATACATGCGCGATTGTTACCGCACACTCGATAAACAAAGCCGAGAAGTAACGTAGAAGAAACAACAATTACTACAGCCTCACGCGTTACTTACTACAATAGGTAAGGTAAGAGTTCAATACTTACATACTAAAGATCTGATATGAATTTAGTATTATTACTGACGAGGTCAGTAATGGGTGGGTTGCTGGCCGCGGCTGATGAAGGCGCATCGTAGCACAGGTCCTGGCCTTTAAGATTGGTCAGCATTGCAGCCCTTGATGACAAACTGATATAAAGACCGAGGCCGAAGTTCAAGGCTTCTTCTTTTCACACCAAAACTACTGAACAGATAAGGCTGAAATTTTACATACAGCCAGTGCTAGGTTTTTTATCCCATAAATATTTGCCCTGTTATTTAGTGTGGGACACACTTACAACTGAATTTTAGACCCGTTTTTATCAACCGATTGAGCATAAATTTGCATGTTGCATAAGTTCAATGACGATGCAATGTCATGGTAACATCGAGCTGGTCTGGTGACCATGGGAACTCTTAAACGAAACAACTTAACCCCTTAAGTTTGGGTTCGTTGGATTTCTCTTCCCAAGGACTTTGGTCCTAGATGATTATAAAAGCACGTTTTAAAAAAGGTTTAAGTTTTTTTAATCAAAATTTATTTATTCATGCTGTCTCATCCCACTGCTGGGAAAGTTTCCGCCATAAACTTCCAATCATCGCGATCTTTTGCGGATTCCCATCACTCCAGTTTATAATATATGAGATCGTCCGTTGATTTGGCAACTCTTAAAAATTGTGGCAGGTTTTGTGGCTGCCTCAAGTACGTCTATTTCTACCTGGTTGTGTAGCCAATTGTAATAGCAGGTAAGTAGATTAGTAATATGGATTATGTCCTTATAAACTTATTCAAAAGTCTGAATAACCTCGTGGTTAGTAGATTAGTCATCTGAACTGTCCGTATAAACTCAAAAAGAGAAAGAAAGTCTGAATTACCTCATGGTTTATAGATTTGTCATCTGAATTCTGTCCTTATAAACTCATTCAAAAGAATAACCTCGTGCCTGAATTGCGATGTTGATTCCGACAACTGTACTCGGGTAGTGAAAATTACTATACGAGCCAGACTGCACTTTATAGCAGCTTTCAAACAGTAGGCGATAGAGATTTTAAGAGCAATGTCCGCGAAAGGTGTTGACCTCAATAAATCGTATAAATTAGCTATAGGATGGTTTGGCCTTTTCAAGCTTTTCTTTTCATTTAAACTTGGAATATGTGAGCAGTTCCGCACAAGGTTTAAAATCAGCCGCATTTACCCATATTATGGGTAAGTTTAGCCTAGGAACTTAAAACCATAGACATATAATTTTTTCACTATGCTTGAAACAAATGACTACGTCACGGTGTAAAATAGTATTCGAAACAATTCTGTAACTAAGCCGATCATCAAAGTCCTGTTTTTCTTGTACCAATAAAATTTAATGTCGTATGATTCTTATCAAACATTAAATAGTAATTTAGATAAGTGCCAGAATGAATAAAACCCAAACAAACAAAATGACGCGAGAGTTTGTGTAGGTATAATATTATTGATGCAGTACCTAGAATTTCTAGTATCTTACAGAACGTCATCACATCACTTTCTGATATTAAATATGTACAGGTATATGTAAATACAGATTAAATCTTAGTGATCAAACTTTCCACTAAAGAGTAAAAGATATGAAATCATGATAAATATTATTGAGAACTGAGGCTAGACTTTACTAACACGACTTGTGACTTTATGGACTTGTTGCCACATAATCAGTGAATTAAGGGTTATACCTGTACTACGACGCCATTTTGTAAAAAGGATAGGCATAGGATTTCGCGTTCATAGAAGCGGGACAGGGCAGAGCAACGTAAGCCCAAAAATCAAGTTTTCGCTTATTATCTAGCTCTACTAGCAGTGCCTCGCGGTTTAACCCGCGTAGTTCTCGTGGGAATTCCGAAATAGAATATAGCCTATGTGCTACTCCAGACTTTAATCTATCTCTGTGCCAAATTTCATCCAGATCCGTTTAGCCGTTCTGGCGTGATTGAGCAACAAACATCTATCCATCCTTCTAGTGTAGAAAAGATAAAAATAACGTCACTTTGTCATAGAATGCATAAGTTATTTGAAGCGCACTTCTTAAACTTAAAAAAATTACGCAATGTATAGCGATGCGATGTCATTATTGTCTATTCTACCTAAAGAACAATTCCCGTGCTTGGCCTGATGGAGGTCTATTTTGAAAAACGTTGACAGATGACGAATCGCACGAAACAGCGCAGCGGACGATTGATCGGTTATTTCCTTATACAATCTAACCCACTGGTTATTTCGATGAATACCATGAAAAACATATTGTTATTAACAATGAAATAAAATGATTCAGCAAATTATTTCTTAGAGATCCGAAACGAATAGTATAGTTACTGAGTAAGGTACTACTTTACTAGATTCGATCCGTCACCCAAGACTTAGATTTGTCTAGTTGACTTGAGTAGGCCTCCTGGTTTATGTATGTCCAAGGTTAATTGTCATTGAAGCTTAAAAAAACCGTAGAATAAACAGCTCTTAGTCCCGCGTTAACCGAAACCACAAAAACTGTTTGCTGTTTATAAAATAATGAGATCACTAACGAGCGAAGAATAATCGGTGATTATTTGGTTATAGGTTATTGGCACCTTCAATTGTTTTCGACTTAGCAACTGGCCTTCATGGAAGTTACGTAAGAGAATGTCAGGAAATAGTAAGCATGTAATGTAAATCCATGCTCTTGATTACCCAGCATTCGTAGAAGATATCTTTTCAAGAGTCCGTTCGTTGGGATTTTCAGGGATTTGTTATGTTCAATTTATTAACGTTTTCTCAGCCAACTGCTTAAAAATTGGTACTTTTTTCAACCTCCTCATCTGCGTATAATGGTTCATTGCTAGACACAGGCGGAAGGCCTGCGTCCAGCATCCTGATTTATTATCTAATGGGGGTAATGCTCATAATCCCCACGCTGGGCATGCGGGTTGGGATCGCAGTTCGGTGGTAGATCTATTCTGCAAGAGGCGCTGCTGCCCGCCCCCCGTTGTATATAGTTTAGTCGTTTCTAACGACACCCACGGGACGAGTTCGGTGGTGAAATTTTGGCTTTTCAACCTAAAATGCCAAAATATGTAATTTAGTCAAGATAAAATATAAATTTACTGGAATAAGAGCCCAGTCATTTTCATTTAACTTTACTTTCATCTAAAATGTCTACTTTTTCAATGAAGGTAACTATTATCAATTCTAGTTTTCCCTGACATTAAAACAAACCCGCATACTGATAACCCACTCTGCAATAAACGTTATTGCCTTGTGTTTTTTTTCTTATTCAATTTGCCTATTAGATATTCCTTGACTAACTATGAAAATTCTGTTCATCTTTCGAAATTTACTTCCTGTATTTTCATCACATGTGTCGTCCGACCGACTTGCTAATTTTAGTTTTTCCTGCATAAAACTGCAGATTACAACAGTTTTGCGTAACATTGGCTTAATCAAAGCGTTAGTTACAGTGACCCAAACCACATTCATAGATTACATGGATATAATTTGCATTCATAGATTACAATGCTCTTATCGTTTTGATTAAATAACCCTTTGTACGTAATGCCGACGTTTATATTTTTTTCTTTTTCTTTCAAACTTCTTGCTTGCTTATTTGAATCAGTGAACATTTGTAGTTTGAATTTAATTCTTGTCTGTTAAGGTTTGCTGATAGCCTGTCCAGCAGTGCGATTACGGTAGGTATGTTAAAAGTATCCCATTCAATGGATAGCCATCCGGGGAGACGACGACGACGGGGTAGTTTAAAAGATTTCGGGTTACATCACATGGTACAAAAACAAATACATACAATTTTCTGGCAGGATGAAGCCAACCGACACTGAAGCTGCCAGTCACAACAGTCAGCTCAACGTCAAAATATCACATCACAAAATGTCAAACACAATTTTAATGTCATATTTTATTACGTTACTTACACTTGACCTTGTTTAGCTCGACTACGTTTCATTACTGCACTTTACTGTTTTCTTTACAGATTTTTCTAATCGAGCAAGAAAAGGTCAAGTTTCAGTAATCTGAAGATTGACTTTGACGTTAAAAATGCCCCGCCCCAGAAAGTTATGTCAAGTTCATACATGCTTATTTTTTTAGTAACGTAATGGCAATCGAAATCTTTTATGACCATTATTCCCGGATGGCCTATTCAATGGGAATGGGAAATTTTAGCGTAATCGCACAGCGGCGGTGAAAATCTATTTTAATGGCCTTGAGACCAAGAGAAGTATGAAGTGTCTTTCTCTTAACATAGTTTTAAAATTACTTGTTTTTTTTAAAGCATAAGAATCTAGTCTAGAAGACGTGTCTAATACATGATGTACCTAGATTGTGAATCACAACGCTCTGGCTTTCGTAAGACGTTAGGAATAGCACAGTTTTGCCTTTGCGATCATCAACTGTCACTCATCACAAGTCATATTATTTGACTATTTTACCACGTAGTGAAAAAATTCTTTGTCTATGATTTTACCTTGAACGTAGTGAAAAAATTCTGTCTATGATTTTACCAGAGCCGACTTCGCTGTGCCTCGAATCCGTGAAACCGCTAGTTATTAGTTTATGTAGGTAAGCTACTTCTATCGAATGCAATCGGCCACGCTTGATCACTCTCAAATCGTCCCCAAGTAAATGGATTCGTCTCAGCGCTGGTTTTCTCGTGCTGTGCATCGAACCATTACAAAACCGAGCTCACGATTGCTTACAGAATTTCAGATATTCGACAGATTTCTATATATTATCTACCGTTAGTAACTGAACATTATCACCTAAGAATAATGTTTGTGGTTTCGTTTTGAATGAGGTTGCAGATTTTATAGAACAATTCACTAAAACTTTGAGATATGTCACAGAAATTCGCCTAGTTTTATCTCTGTCTTTTCAAGGTGTTTATAAATAGGTTTATTCATTCACGCAAGTTAAATTTTAAAACTAGTTTTCTTAACAATAAATTTCCATAAGGATTAAATATAAATAAACATTTAGAGAGAGGAATTGGATTAAGAGCATCATAAATATTCCATACAACGATGACGTCTTTAATTCGTAACTTAAACGTTGTCGTGAACTTCAAATATGTATTATTGCATCCTGCTTTTCTTGATTTTATCTATTTAGTTAAGCAATGACGCAACTAAGTGCTTGCTTATCTAGCAAGCAATGCGAATTAAAATGAGCCGCATTCGGTACTATCCTTCCTGACCCGAACGCGCAAAAGTTCTCCTTCGTTTATATTTGAAATTTTAGGTTTGCATTGGAAACTGGGCGCTATGGCGCTCATTAAGGGAGGACTATGTCCAGCAGTGGACTAATATAGGTCGATTATGATGATGATTTATGGAACCTGTTAATATATACAGAAGCACTGAAAGAAACAGTGCTATAGATGCAAAGCTACGGGAAAATCTGGTCTCTAAAAAAGTGATTCTTAGCTAAAGAGGATATAAGTCTGACATGCGTTAATGATACTCAAGTACCTTTGCATCTGTCTGACCCTCGACCTAATCAAACTAAGCAAGTAAATGGCATCAAATTAGCTTAATAGGCTGCTTATCTGGCAAGCAATACAAATTAAAATGGCCGCATTCGAAACTATCCTTCATATGACGACCTCAGTGGCGCAGCGGGCGAGAGTCTGCCTGCGACGCAAGAGGTTGCGGGTTCGATCCCCGCCTCGGAACAAATTTGTGTACGATCTGCAGAAATTTGTTCCGTTGGTCTGGGTGTTTTCTATGTATAATAAAAAATATCTATCTATGTAATGTATAATATTACGTATATCAGTTATCTAGTACCCATAACACAAGCTCTGCTTACCTTGGGGCTAGATAATGCTGTGTGAATTGTCCAGCATTATTTATTATTATTATTTATTATTATTATATGAGCCGACTAATGCGTAAAAGGTTCCCCGTTGTTTTTATTTGAATTTCGCAGAGGTTTGGATTGGAACCTGCTCCTTCTTGGAAATAAAAAGTGGTAAGTATATATGAAAAGCCAGGAGAAAAATGTTGTCGCTAAAAAAAGTTTTATTTAAGCTAAAAAGGAAATGAAATGAAAAAGTTAATTTAGCACGGCACATAAATGCATACACAGGAAAGGACTTAGATAAGAACTTAAGATTCTAATCTAACAAAAACGTAATAATCGTAATAGCAAGTATAGGTACAAAATTAATTCTATGGCCTGTGTCCAAAGATCGTGGCTTAGGTATAGATGATAAAAAAAAATACCTAGCTGTAGTACTTCCGCAAGTTGCTTGGTAAACCACCATGTATTGAACCAAAAAGGTGTCAACTCAGCATGTTTCTGAGTAGTTGAATTACCTACTCAGCGCTGGAAATATGTTGACCCTCGTGTGGTTAGTTACGACACCAACGACAAACTCCCATTTGCACTGCTTTTTGTATGTAAGGAGATGTCTGACATGCGTTAATGATACCTTTGCATATGTCTGACCCTCGACCTAAGGAAACTAAGCAACTTAATGGCATCAAATTAGCTTAAAAGGCTTTGGTCTACTGCTATAAAGAAAATGTCAGTCATGGCCCCTTTTATTGGTCTATCGATTTACTTGACTTTTCAATGTCACTACGTTGTGTTACAAAAAATGATGAAATTGCGTTTTATAAGACTGTGTTTGTTCGACACGTTAAATGGTTTTATCAAGAAATATACACAAATCACTCGCTGTTATTTTGACAGGAAATTTTAATGTATCCATATGAAATCCTGTGTGGAAATCAGATTAACAGAACTAGATAGATACCATGTATATTTTATATTAAAAAAATATGTACGTTTTATCTTATGTACGAGTATATCAGTTATCTAGTACCTTAACACAAGCTCTGCGAAACTTGGGGCTAGATAATGCTGGGTGAATTGTCCAGCCAGCATTATGTTTTATTTAAATATGGCTCATCTAGCCCCATGCCAAGCAAAGCTTGTGTTATGGGTACTACGGCAGATTATACCTATAATAGAATCTAGAAAGATTGTCTTTGAATACAGTACATTACTAAATATATCGATATTTTTTATTATGCATATACATAGAAAACACCCAGAGCACCCGGAACAAAAATTTGCAGATAGTAGAAAAAATTGTACCGAGGCGGAAGAGAACCCCCAACCTCTAGCGTCGCAGGCGGACCTTCGCTCTCCGCGCCACCCATCGATCGTCATGTAAATTCATTGTTTATCTTCTAAAGTGTGTGAGTTCCATTTACGGTGATCGTGATGAAGCAAAGTTGTTTGATCGATCGATTCCAAGCTAGGTTAGTGTAGCTGGTCACACCATATGTTAGCGTCACTAATGGGTCCTTATTTGCATGTCTCTAATCGTTATGCGGAACAGCGGCTGTTAATCGAACCTAACAGGTTTGGTTTTCAAACCAGTAGTAAATCTCAGGATCCCCGCAAAAAACTCGAATTACACAAATTTAACACTTACTCATTTTATTTGGTTTATCTAATGTGAAAACACGATTGAAAAATTCTTAAAATATCCATTTAAAAATTCTTGAAAGTGCACTATTTCACACATTAATTAGGTCGAGACTAGATCTCAGGAACCCTGAAATTACTTCATCTTTGATGCTGCGGTCTATTGAAATGGTTTATGTTTTGATTCGTAAGTTATCACAAAATAAAAAGTAAAATCCTCTAAGCCAGTTTCTTAATTAGTTGTGTAGTTTTTTTTATAATAAACAATATATTTCTACGCTTACGCCTTTCATAAAACGTTACCTCTGTCACGCTCCTATGAACGCGAAATCGTATTCCTATCCTATTCGCGCAAATAGCTGCGTGCCCTCTTAACTAATAATAAAGATAAAGTTCAAATTACAGGGGTGTTGGATAATTGTCCTTTCATTATGAAAGTATATTTTATTTTTATACGAACTGAAGAAATATGAGAAGCCAGTTTGGTTGAATACAGAAAAATAAGGTTCCATTACGAAGATGGAAATTGATGGATTTTTGCCGTTCCGCTATTGTGTCCTAAAAACATAAGTAGGGCGGTAAAGGGGAACAAACGAAAATAATATTATATCTATAGACCTACAATACTGGTATTAATGTTCCTCTGAATATACATTTGTAGGTAACATCAGTGCTCCAAGGGAAAAGTGAAAAAACCGTAAAATTTCCCCTGAAACTTCTCGACGATTGCGTATTATGTGAAAATGTTTCAATTTACAGCGATATGATGATACTCTCCTATCCATTGAAGGTTTCAGTTACCTAATAAAAAATATTTATTTATTGTATTTTCCCCAGTAATGATAAAACAGCTCTGTTCGGGATAAATTATCGTCAGAGTTTATAATGAATGACATAAAACTATATGAGGGGGTTTTCATGCATGAACCATTTTGGGTACTTATGGATTTGTACACTTTTGCTTTAGAATAGAATAGAAAAATATAATGTTTTCTCTGTAGGTAGAGCCACCGGCGCTATAGTCCGTAAGAGGTCCCAAAGATTTTCGACGAAAACCGACTGAGACTTCGTGGCTTAGTTGGTTAGAGCACACCCGTACTATGGGTGGGGCGCGGGTTAGAGTCGAAAATTTTTGGGAACTTATTTCATTTCTTAGAAAATTATATTTCAAAGGTAACAAAATCAACGCTTAAGAATTATGTTATTCTAGCTCCTGACTATGGCTTCGCACGCTTATTACCGGGATAAAAAGCATCTTATATCCGTTCCCGGGATACTGTTTACCTTTCTGCCAAATTTCATTAGGATCCGTTCAGCCGTTTACGTGTAAAAAGGGAAAAGACAGACAGATAGAATAACTTTCGCTTTAAACACATTTAGTATAGAACTATGTTCACCAAAACCCAATTTTGATATTTACTTTCCTAGATTTGGACAAAAGATCTTTATGATATCTTTATGGGTGGAGAAGATAATTGAGTATCTCGCCTTTTCATGTAAACTAGAACGTGGTCTCCTTTATTTAGCCTTTTTCAACAATGCGTACTCTCAGGAGTAGGTAATTTACTATTGTTTCTTGTAAACTGAATTTTTTTATTGCACGCGCCACTTTCAGAGCCTCGTTACCTACTTTTATTATTGTTGAGTTACTAATTTGAATAACAAAGATTATTTGCACATGTTGATTGTAAATCTTAGGCTGCGTAGAAACCTAGTTGAGGAAAAACCATACTTTATATTATAAGTTCGTTAGTAACTCTGGGTGTCTGTTACTTTTTCACGTCTAAATGCTGAACGGATCTTGATGAAATTGGCAGGGAGTTAGACGGTATCCCGAGTACATAGGATGTTTGAAGTAAACATAGGATCCTTTTTATCCCGGAAAAATGCATGCTAAGCCGCAGGCAGGAGCCAGTAATTTATAAAAGCAAACGAATGATCAAGTTGCGTGATTTCATTGGCCGAGCCTTGCGTGTGCTGTTGGGAACTATTAAAAGACTAACATTGTAGGTAGTCAAACTACTTGTTTATTATCAATCATCATCATCAGCCTATACCAGTCCACTGCCGGACATAGGCCTCCCCTAATCAGCGCCATAGCGCCCTGTCTTCAGCTTGCCGCATCCAGCATCTGCCACGAGTCTTTCGTAAATCGTCATACCACCTAGTCGGAGGGCGTTCTACACTACGTTTTCCGAGTCGCGGTCTCCACTCAAGAACACGTTTACCCCAGCGGTTGTCGGTTCTTCTTGAAATATGGCCAGCCCACTGCCACTTCAGCTTGCTAATCCTTTGAGCTATGTCGATAAGCTTGGTTCTCTATATTATCAATACATAGCTTTATTATTAATTATTACCGAGATAAAATTAACCTATGTCCGTCCCTAATATACTGTCATTTTCCCTGTGCTATTTAGGTGTGAAAGGGTACCAGACCAGACAGACGGATTTACTTTCGAATTTATATTTATGTATGGATATTTTTTATTCATGATATAAATCTAAACAGGTATTATAAGTAAGTTATATCAACTAACTTTTATAATAATTACTACATAAATTTTTTCTTTCAAAAAATTCCATGTATTTAGGTACATTAGAATAAATTAGCAAGTTCTAGCTTACATTTTTGGTTAAATTTAATATGGCACATATAATGTTATTAATAAAACATTATTATGTCTGGGCATCGAAAATTTACAAAAAAGGTCAAGGTTGAAAAATTTACGAGTGCCAATTTGACCTGTGTATAGTTTCAGTATCAGTACTCTAGATACTTAATCATAGAATATTTCTTAGCATCGTTGATCTATAAGCAATATTTGTTTATAAATAATTTACTCAATAAGTTACCGACATCAAATTTATAGGAGATCAAAGTTCAATATTATAACGCCGCAAGGACCGGTTCCTAACGTTTGTCTTCTTGAACTGGAGTTATCTATTATATTAATGATACATAGTACATATTATAATTAATCTTCCGATCATTAAAATAGAATCTATAGAACCCTACAGTACTTAAAAATCCCATAAAATGTGAAAATGAGGTTCAGTTTTAGTGTTTTGCTTAGCGGGGTCAGAAGTAGCTCAAAATGGTTTGTGTAAAGAAAACAAAACGCAGATTTTTGCACGATTGCGTTTCATTCGAAGCCGACTCTGACTGAAACTCTCGTGTATCTATCTCATTTATCCCGTATTTCGTCCGTTATATTCGTGTATCAAGCAAATTTAGCTGCGTGATTCGGGCCGCACCATCACATCACAGACTTTATTGCATTCTCGTCATCAAGGTGAATAGAATAGACGTGCCATTAACCTACTAGTACACAATTTTAAAGCGAACAAAATATGAGGACTTCAGCTTTCTTGGCTATAAACTTTGAATCAGGTTTACTGCAAATTTCACGGTAGGTTGGGCTCTCTTGCTCAATTTTCCTGGTCATAATTAAAGCAGGTAATACTTAAATAGTCTCATTATCAGTCGTGTGGTGCGGGCTTAGAATTTGCACCACCCCAACTCTTCCCGTGGGTGTCGTAAGACGTGAATATGGGACATACACCGAGGGGCGGGCAGCAGCGCCCCTTGCTGATTAGATCTACCACTGCCTGCCCTGCTTGGGTATTATGGGCATTACCACCCATGAGATGAAAGCCAATATTTCGATTATCAGGGGGAGGTCTGCGTCCGTCAAAGGCTGTTGAGGTTGAGGGGAGTTTCATTATTATCATCATCAGCCCATATCAGCCTTTATTAGACATAGGCCTCCCCTAATAAGCGCCATTGCGCCTGTCTTCAACTTGCCGCATACAGTATCTGCCTGCATTTTTTACCTGTCCGGATTGCGTCCTACACGTACATAGTCTGTTATATTTTGAATATCCGTATAGGTAGTAGGTACTTGTAATTATAGTGTGATTGAGTTTTCATTGTAATAAGGTTCAGTCCAGTATAATGGTCATTAATATTTGACGATGGCGTGTCAAGCGGTAGTTAGCGATGGCGGCATTGGTGGCCCCTAGATGGCCATAACTTCAACCCGTACTGTGATTGTTGAGATTAATATTTTAACTTGTTATTATTACGGTATATTTCAGTTCAGTAATTAACTGTAGGTAAGCTAGATTTCTATAGCTATAAAATTACCGCGTTTACGGTTTAAAGCCTTTTGTTCTGATTACCTAATGCAATTGTGTAGGTATTACTGATGTGTGACTTTCTTATCGTTTGGTGCATAGCGCGTACGGCATAAGTTTGTTTTATTTGATGTAGTTAACAACTTCTTTGTGTTCTTGAGTGGAGACCGCGACTCGGCAAACAAAGCGTCGCGCTCGAAAGAATTCTGTGAGGGGGGATGGCTCTTATTAGGGGAGGCTTAAGTCTAGTGGACTCTTATAGGCTGATCATGATAATGAATTTTTAGGGCACTTAAAATAATCATACATTATGAAAACAAAAATCATGACTATATAGAATTAAAAGGCGTTTCTTGCGTAGGTAGACTAAGTTTTATTAAAGTGCACTAAAATCACATTCTCATTTTAAATTCTTTTTACGAAAAGACTCTTATTATAAATAAACGTTTCTCAATGTCTTGAATTATTCACTTAATAGGTTCAAATAATAGGTACTTCATACGTAACATACAATGTGATCGACTGATTGCTCCACTTCATACATTTTTAAGCTGTATCGATCACAAAACCGCGAGCTAACTATGGTGCTGTTAAAGACGTGGCTCTTATAGGTCAACGTTTTATTTATGAAGTTGCCATGTATTATTCAGGCCATTTTCGCCACTATTTAGTTTTATTTGCTGGCGAGGAGGTTCACCCTTGTTCTTTTAAGGTAACCTCAATGCTTATGCCGAGTATTTAAACATGGACTGACATGACTTGATTGACATAACAACCACATACAAAACAGATAATGACGATTTTAAGACAACATTTCGGTTCATATAAAAAAAACTATAGAAAACCATACATAAACCGTGACTTAGGGTTTTACTAAGAAATGTAGCGCGTGACCCCCACAACACAACCCCACAGACTTTCTCGGTTCAAAAGGTAAATGTTATTTTCTTTGATGAAATGCGCCTAGCTTTTACTTACAGACAGTTTAGGGCTGAACTGAGGAAACCACCATTTTTAGGGTTCCGTATCCAAAGGATCAAACGGGACTCTATTGTGTATTATGTCCGTCTGTCACCAGGCTGTATCTCATGAACCGTGATAGTTAAACAGTTGAAATTTTCACAGATGATGTATTTCTGTTGCCACTATAACAACAAATACTAAGAAACAGAAACAAACAAATTAATATTTAAATGGACTCCCATACAACAAACGTGATTTTTTTGCTCGTTTGTGCTCGATATTGATAATGGCAACAGTTAGGACGCTAGAAATATTCAAATAATATTTAGCTATATATTCACTTTAAAAATTTAAATGAAACAATAAAATTAATTAGGGGGGGGTGGCTCCCATACAACAGACACGATTTTTTTTTGCCGTTTTTATAGATTATGGTAAGGAACCCTTCGTGCGGGAATCTGACTCGCACTTGGCCGATTTTATTTTTATTATTTTGCATCTCTACGTGATCTTTATATTAAATAGATATTTAATACAGGCAAGTGTACGCCTCAACTTGCAAACATTTACAATTGAATTCAATTACTTTATTATCAGACAACAATGGTCCATAGACAAAATTACGGACGCCACTGAAGGATTGGTTCGAGTCTTTACGAGCACTGTGCTGGAGTGTTAAAGAATTTTTTTATCATATTTTTGGGGTACAAGGGAGACTTCAACATCTCGTCTCCCAATCCAACCTAACCAGCACGTGGTAGCCTGCTGGATAACGAACTAGGCTCTGGTGAAAAGATCATACAATCTTCATAATTTGTTATCTCATACAATTTAAAATTATTTTCCATTACTTGACACTGGCAGAATTGTCTAACCGACACGTTGCCATTAATAAAGGTTTCATTCTTTCTTTCGTATTTTTCCCATCTCTGTTTTACTATGAAACTTTAGATGAACCAAAGAAATAATGTTGAATTTTATTTAATTCGAGTTTTTTACCACGGATTTCCCGCGAATACTGAGATCTAGGCCTATCAACCAAACCCAATAATTAGGTTGGCCCCTTAAGATTACAAAAATAGCCGCTTTAAGTTTTCAAGGTTTAAGTAACCGGTCTTCATTTTTATTTTTGGGTTTGCCTTCTTAACTTTCCTACACTTAATTTACTTCAATTGGAGTACCTAATAGTCGTGGTCGTCAAGTGGGTGGATGTGGGACGGAATGATACGTACTTTAGTACAATTAAAATAAGTTAAATCATAAAGAGCCTTATCTACTGCTGATAAAGATCATTGGCGTAAATACCATTTTAGCTATGTTAAAGCGGAAAAAACCAAAAACCATGAAGTAATTACATTAATAGCACCACTAGTGATGCGACCACTTAAAAGAGATTCATACGAGATTCGACAACTTCTGTGGCGCGTTGGGCGAAGGTCTGTCTGCGACACAGAAGGTTGCGGGTTCGATTCCGCCTCGGGACAAATGTGTGTACGATCTGCAGACATTTGTTCAGGGCGTTCTGGACGTTTTCTATGTATAATAAAAAATATCTATCTATTGTATTATATTACGTATATCAGATATCTAGTACCTACCCATAACACAAGCTCTGCTTAGCTTGAGACTAGATAATGCTGTGTGAATTGTCCAGCATCATTTATTTATATTTTTATCATCTCGAATGATCTTGAATGATCGTTATAAGCGAATATAACAATTCACTTTTTCTCCATCCTATCCTTCAATAGAGAAGCACATAATAACCTAGGTATGTTATTAGGTCTCTGTGACATTATATTAACACATTTATCCTTAAAGATTCTATATTACGCAACCCCGTTGACCTTAACAAGGTATCGATACGCAGTGACAATCATTATATAAGCAGGTTATATCAATAATCACCTATAATCAGATCATGAGTGAACTTGGAACCCCCTTAACCTTGTTAGCGTTCTCTGAAAGTATCATACGCGCATACATGTTCGTTACTTTTTTCCTAAACTTAGAAGGTTCAAAGTTAAAAGTAATTAACTATTTAAAACTATAAGTTAACTAAACTTTCATGACCCCAACTGCATGCTGCTGACTGAGGTGACTGACTCCGACATCATCATCATCAGCCTGTAAATGTACGTCCATTACTGACCATAGACCTCCCCCAAACGACGCCAGGCGCAAAAGCGCTCCTGAGCCGCTTTCATCCATAGACTCCCTGCAACCGCTACAACGTCGGCGGTCCATCGAGTCTTCCCACACTAGTTTTGCAAATGTTAACACACTCAAACTGTGAAAGTGTTAATAACAAGTCATTAACAAGTCTTTTACTAAAACTTTAAACTTGTCACAATCCGAATTTTATTTGTCATAAACCGAATCCAGTGCGACAAGTTCAAAGTGGGACGAGTCAAAAAACTATAATTTTATGCTGAAAACGTTCCTGATTCGTCCCACTTTTTAAAGGCATGCAAAAATACTGACAAGCGCACACTTTTTTTTTCAAGTAAGAATCTTAATGTTTTTTAATCCGTATTACATAGATTACTATAATGTAACTTCTGCTCTCTTGGTACTTTAGGACGATCCACAATTTGAATTTTATTTGTCAGAAAATAACAAAATAGGGTCTGTATCCGTTTATTTTTTGGTAAAGAAATAATGTCGGACATAAATTAGAATTCTTTGAAAGTATACAATCTTTGCTATTCTTAATGAAAGCAGGATAAAAAACGCCGATCCCTTGACTTTACAATACCAGCAGGGTTTCATTAGGAAGAGAGTCCTTCATAATCATAACACACTCTTTGTGGTAGGGATTGGGCATATCAATTATCTTAATGAATTATCTGACTACTATATCTAATTCTTTTTAACAACGACGTTGTAAAATGTTATAGAATAGATATGAATTCTGTGGTAGGTACGCAATTAATTATGTAGAAAGGTTTTTTTGGATTCTAACTCTCCATGAACCTTAGAATTATTTATTTCATTTTGGTTTATTAGGTACACAACACTTACAAGCAATAATAAATATCACAAATTAGAAGGGTCGCCTCCAACTGATATTGATATAGATCAGTTGAGCTACCTGTAGATTGTTTGCAACAGTTTGCAGTTAGCTCAATTGTTTCTATTATAAATACTAGTTTTATTTAATTTAATTCTATTATTTGATTGTTATTTTCTTTCTTAACAAATAAGAATAATACTATGATCTGGCTTGAATTGTAACCTATGTGCACATAACAAATAATACTCATGTTAAACTAAATAAATAAATAATGCTGGACAATTCACACAGCATTATCTAGCCCCAAGGTAAGCAGAGCTTGTGTTATGGGTACTAGATAACTGATATACATAATACAATACAATACATAGATAGATAATTTTTATTATACATACATAGAAAACGACCAGAACAACCTGAACAAATGTCTGCAGATCGTGTGTGTGTTACTAAGCTCTATT
Source organism: Eupithecia vulgata (assembly GCA_946478455.1). Taxonomy (NCBI): domain Eukaryota; kingdom Metazoa; phylum Arthropoda; class Insecta; order Lepidoptera; family Geometridae; genus Eupithecia; species Eupithecia vulgata. Next base: position 8,841,001 of record OX297873.1, on the reverse strand, counting down.
TCCAGCTGGCATTACCTAAATACGCCAGCAAGTGAGGACAAATAAAATACCTACTTGGTTATATCCATTTGTCTATGGTGTTTAGTATATCAGTTTTCTAATCTAGTGCCCATAACACAAGCTCTTCTTCCTTTTGGGTTACATAATGCTTTGCGGATTTTCCATTATTTATTTATTAGCATCCGTAATTTTCTCTTCTCTCGTGTACCGTCTGAGGATAAGTACCATGGCAATTTATAATGTATCGCTACGAAAATAACTGCCCAATAGATCTCTATTTTCCTCTTTATATTTCTAAGTTTATTTTGGACAGCAAACCATCCAGAAATAAAGACGTTCAACTGCCGGCGTACGCTATAAATTTGATGACATTCAAATTCAATTACACTAAAATTTTAAACTAGTTTCTAGCCGCGGCTTCGCTCTCTTTGTTTCTATGGAAACGTTTAAAGGTTGTTTCTATTCCATGGGTACAGATTTATTTGATGAAAAGCAGCATATGTTTGATCCCATGTTTAAAGCTACACTTATGCACACTCTGTTTAGTTTTGGTGTAAAGAAGTTACAAACATCCCTCCATCCAAACTTTCGCATTTATAATATTAGTATGATGCGAAAGTTTAGGTGTTTGTTACCTCTCACAAGTTTTGCATAAGTACCGATGTTGCCTGGAATAAAACATAGTAGGCTACTTTATATCCCATAAAACATTTCCCATGGGATAGAAATAACCTTAAAACTATCCATATAAACGTTTGCGAAGCCGCGTGTAGAAATTAGTATTATATAAAGTAGTATGTGATTTGCATATTTATATTGCGCCCAAATTCCATTATGGAAAAACTTGAAGTGAATATTATTATAGGTCGACCTAAATGTCAACCGGTGTAGAGTTAGAGTCATTAACCGTTCAGAAATAGACAGATTCTGTGACTGGAGAGGCGCAGTACCGGAAAATATTGACAAAGTTGCTGCCAAACAGTTTCTTAAGAGGCAGGTATATGACGCCATTTTGTGAATAGGATAGGCATAGGATTTCGTTCACTCGCACTGTCAACTTCAAAGGGTTAAAGGAGCGGGATAGAGCAGAGCGGCGTAAGCTCAAAAATCATGTTTTGTGCTGATTATCTTTTAATTAAGACATTTTTTTGCAAAAATAAGCCGGAGGTGCCCTGGGTATTCTTACTATTTATGATGATGAAAATAAAAAACTAAATTGTAAAAACTAAGAAAACAGATGGTAGAATTATTTCAGAGTTTTTTTTTAATTTTCGAGCCAAAGGGGTTACAAGGTGCCTTGTATCCCATAGTGTGTTATGTATTATTTTCAAAGTTTTTTCGATAAAGATGACGAAAAAAAAATGTTTTAATGTAACCCAAATTCACTCACTTCACATCTATCTGGGCCACAAGTAAGTACCTTAATTGATTGAAAGTTAGAGATATCTGCCACAACAATGTCAATCAATCATGCTCTAACTGATTTATTGTTTTTGTCAAAAAGTAATACGAAATATCCAAGATTGGTCGAGAGGGTAATATTTTCGTATCAAAATTAGGTTATTTTGATACTAAAAGTTTGAGTTTACTTTTGTTTATCTTTCTGCATTTTGTTTTTGCTGCTGAACCAGGTTCAACTCAAACCAAAACAACTGTGTTGAGCGAGTCACAGCTAAAGCAAGACCTACTCTATGATCGGTAATGTTCGACATATGTTAAACCTATGTTGTCTATTTAATTTCTATGATATTACAAATTATCAAAAACATATCCATCTATGTACTTACCTACAGCGGGTTAAATTGTCTAAAATCTATGTTATGTACTGTGTTATGTATATCAGTTATCTAGTTACCCATGACACAAGCTCTGCTTAGCTTGAGGCTAGATAATGATGTGTGAATTGTCCAGCTTTAATATTATTAATCTTTTTAAAACAAGAATATTAATATGGTTACGATAACTAAATTTTTCTAAGGTGTGTATAAGGAAAAAAGTGTATTTTTGGCAAGTACAAAATATGTAGGTTAATAATTTTTTTTTTAATTTTATTTGTAAATTTTTATTTAGATGCGAAAGAGTGTTTTGCTAATTAGCACCATGATCATAGCAAACATGTCGCTATTTCCAGACTCACGGAACTGAGGCGCTAATTATATTAGAGAGAGCGTGTACCTTATATTTCTTCTAATCTCATCCAATTCTGCTTTGCCGCGGAAAACTTCGTTATTACATAAATAGGATAAGATGTGGACTTTCCACGTTAACACAGATCAGAGCAAACTTACTTCTATTTCTAGTGACATTTAATTAGAGCTAATTAAATTAGCGTAGTAGGCACAAGCGGGGTACTCACGGGTGTTACGAGGCGTAATGTTACATGTTACACAGCGAGCGTTCGTATTCGTACAGTCCTACAGAGAAAGAAGACGCTCGCAACGAGCAATTATTTTGTATTATTTATATTTCGACTAACTCTATGCCAGTAACCACTCGATTGATTACTTAGTTAGGGCATGAAGGAAGGACAAACAAACACACTCATTACGGATATAAGCGGGTTAACTACGAACCTTATTTGTGTTAGAAGAACAACAACGTTTCATCCACAGAGATCTAGTGATAGACCACTAGATATCTGTGGTTTCATCCAGCCGGGGGCGGGGTGGTTCGTCAAACTACGATAGTTTTTTATAGTAAAACAAACACACTTTTGGCACTTATAATATTAGTATATATGTTTTATCATTTTCGATGCTCGAAGTTTGAGTTGTTTCGTAGATTACGTACGGTAAATAACAGTCGTACGTAGGATGCTATTAAAATGTCTGTGCTAATAGAAATAAGTTATCTAGAATGAAACCTACAGTATTAAGTATCTCTACGTGACTTTTTGCATGGAGATGAAGACGATATCTTTAAGTTCTTCTTGTATTATCAGAAAGTCGTGCTAGGTTAAAGACACAAACAAAATAAGACGTCACTTAGGTAACTGATATTTTAAGAGCCTTTACTACGACGACATTTTCTGAAAAGGATAGACATAGGATTTTGCGTTCATGGGAACGGAACAGGGCAGAGCAACGCAAGCCCAAAAATCATGATTAGCTTATTATTTTTTAAATAATAGGACATTATTTGAAAAAAAAAAGGAAACATATATAAAATGTTCTTTATACTTAGTTCAACTTATTCTCAACAACTTAACGTTTGTATCTTTTAAGAAGTTAAGGTTTTATTAAAAAAATTGAGGTAACTGCGATTTTTTCTTTTGAGAAAATGTTATGGAATCGTGTTTTTGAAACATATGAACGATACAGTAAGTCCTGAAGTTTACCAAAAGTATATAAATTTCTAAGTTAAATATTCAGTAGTTTGGAAGATATGGAGATCCACAGGAGTTGATTTAAGGTAGTATAGGCCCTTAAGTTCGACACCATATATAAAATTTTAGATCGCAAAATCTCATAACATATTTCGTAATATTAAATAATATACGTATTCCATTTACTGCCTCTGATTTTAAACAAACCAAAACGGATATATCTATAAATAGATCACAATAGAGTTATTACGCAATGACATGTAACAAGTCAGCCACCTAAAATAAGGCTTCCAAAGTTTCCTTGAAACCAGCGCTTAAAGTGCTATAAGAATTCATGTGACGTCACGATCGACATCTGTCGTCACGCGTCACTGCTATCATCGTGACGAGTGAACAGACGACATTCGACGACATAAAACTACCAGCGGTCTGTGCGAGCCTCCACTCGTATTCCGACCGTGGATGAAACAACTACTCTACCTTTACAAGACAATTAATTGATAAGATAACGGGAACTTTTCTATTTACGTCATTTAATATTGATCGTTGTAGTGCAGTAATAAGACTGATAAAAAATTGACGTGATTGTGTTAGTGCTTTCGATCCTTGGACTGAGGTGGACCGGTTTAGCAACTTGCATTTTTGAATATTTGCAGGTATGATCATTTTGTTTTTATGCTAGATCATCTTATGATATCATATCTTTATCGGTCAAGCTTTTGGAATCATTCTTCAGTTTACAGCCTGTATGTGTAGGTATAGCTGTTTGGTTTATTGTAGAAATTTATGAAGTTGTTTTTGCAATTAATTAATCATAATTAATTACTCATCAAGGAAAACTCATCCTTGAGGCAATTAATACGTGAAACCTGCGTAAAACATTAAAATCAAACTGTTATTTAACAGATATAAATAAATAAATGTAAGATTTTACTTTCAAACAGCTCACCATCATAATTTGTAATGTGAGTGTCTGAGGCTCTTTGGGTCACCGTGACATTGTGAATGGAGGTTGTAAAACGTAAATTCAGAGAATCATACAGTGATTCACGGTAATGGAGATGACTCCTGCGGTAATTTGAAATGAAAGTTTTGCGAGCATGACTACGACATTGTGCAACTAACAAACGGTTCTTTGTGTTCGATAAAAAAACTGAGATTTCAATTAGGTGTTGGTGGAAACCTTTGTCCACTGATGGGGACAAAAAAACGAGTTTCCATGTTACATCACGTTAGATCTGGTTTGCTGGGAAGGTAGGACGTAAATATGGGAAATCCGACTTGCCATAATTAAAACCTTTAGTTATATATAATGTATAGGTAAGTTGTGCCTACCTAATTTCGTTTGATATATGTTAGTATCTATGGTATTTATTTATATGGGCTTTAGAAATTATTTTCTACGTACTTTTCTTACATTGACTGAAATAAATGATAGATAGATAAATGATTACTTATTTCATAATAACTTGGCATGTTTTATGAAAAACAAAGCAACATTATTTAAGCGTTTTAGGTATGTACTTGAATGCAAACAAAATTATACCGTACCACTACTCGATTTATTCCACTGCTTGGTTAATATTAATGTCGGAAATATTCCATACATTATATTACACTCAGCTGCGAATTCCGGCTGTGAATATGATGTCAATGATGATGATACAAGATTTATTAGAAGATGCTAACAATTGAATCCCCCTATTAACGTATCAAATATTTTTTACTGGGTCAGTTAAGCTACCTGTAGAATGTTTGCAACAGCCTTCAGTTAGTTCAATTGTTTCAATTGTAAATTCTAGTTTTAATTTTATTCTATTATTTGGTTGTAATTTTCTTTTTTGTTCATAAAGAAATATTTTTTACTTATTAAAGCTTTACGAAGACATATTACATATAACTTGTTGTCTTACTATTCGACACTCATATTGTCGTTGTCAATACTAATAGTTAATTTGAAAAGAGCCAGAACTCTTATATAATAAAACTTTTCAATTCAAAACACAAATTGCGCTTTGATTATTGAAGAAAAAATATCGTTTGCGACATTTCTGTCCGTCGGGAAGCTTGTTTTCAGATCTTAAAGTTTTCTGAAACTTTAAGTTAACAATAAGTTTAAGTCATAGGCCCGTTTTATGAAAAAGCTTTCTCAGTCGTCGATGTATGCTTAAATTACGCTTTTCTAAGGCATAATTTTCACGGGAAATATCCTGGTAAACTCCGATAAACATTTTTGTAGGGGAATTACCTTCTCATTTATGCTTGGATTAAACCTAATTAATTATCCTATACAATCGACAAAATATTATTATATTTATAACGATTCTTTCCTTCTTGGTTTGACATAATATGAAATAATCGGGTAAGTTATGTGAAAATATCTGAGAAAGGGCTGTAACAGAAAGGACCAAAGATTCAGAAGAGGTTCAGATTCATTCATGAAACACGCGAAGTGTAATGAATTTCACTATATTTTTTTTTCGAAACAAATAGGTGTAATATTTTTTTCAGTAAATTTTATACCTTTTCAGCAATTTTTGTTACTTAGCAGCAACAAACTAAGTAAATTAACTAATAAGTAAATAATGCTGGACAATTCACACAGCATTATCTAGCCCCAATCTAAGCAGAGCTTTTGTTATGGGTACTAGATAACTGATTTAACATAAATATAATACAATACATAGATAATATTTTTTTATTATATATTGTTATTTATTATTATCCCTGTGCTCTATAATCGGATCTCAATCATCCCTGAAAGTTTTCTCCCTACTTTTTGTTGAGTACATCCTGCATGTATAAAAGATACATTTTAAAAGTTTCATGTTGTTCCACGAAGTATGTCGCATCTAACTGAATGAAAACAAACAATCATCTCTTGCGCAACTGAGTCTGTGCATGTTTTATACAAAGATCTATATTGTTGAGAATGCTGAAGAAAGAATCTCTAAACAAACGATAGAATATGACCAGCGTAGCATCATCTGTCTGACTAGCTCAGGGCTAGACGATGTTCTGTAAATTATCCAGCATCATTTATTATTATTTATTTATTTCCGAAGACTAACTACAGTATTTGCTAAAAAAAAGTATGGTTGGAACAAAGGGAAATTGATAACCGATAATGTTGTGTAGTGAGTGTGGGCATTATAACCAAGCGTATTTTTTATCTGTAATAAAGAATTACCTCACCTCACCTCAACAGCCTTTAACGGTCGACTGCTGGACGCAGGTCTCCCCCTGATAATAGCTATATTGGCTTTCATCTCATGGGGGGTAGTAATGCCCATAATCCCCGCACGCAGGGCAGGCGAGTTCGATCGCAGTTCGGTGGTAAATCTATTCTGCAAGAAGCGCTGCTGCCCGCCTCCCGTATGTCCCTAAGTCGCCTCTTACGACACCCACGGGAAGAGTTGGGGGTGGTTCAAATTCTAAGCCAGCACCACACGACTAGAGAAAGAAAGAAATACGCTTGGTTTTAATGCCCTGCAATACACAACATTATCGGTTATCAATTCTCCTTCATTCTCTACGAGATCGATGCTTGATATGTTATTCTTATTACAATGACGTTAAGCCATAAATTTAATTTATGTTATTAAATTACGTTTCACGCTCTATGATTGAAAAACGTACTTAACACGTCATGTTACCGGAACCGAAATGAAGTGGTTATGTTGGCTGAATAAGTTTTTAGCAAATTTAAACAAATCGAATGAGGTCTCTTAGTGCGGGTCACTCATATTATTTTGGCCGCTCTTTGATTCATTTTCTTCATTTCCCCTGGTTTTTTTCGTAATCAAATGAGCGGTAAGAATTGTATCTTGGACTCATGAAAGGTACATCTGAATAGGGAATTTTACTCAGTGAGAGAAAAAGTTTAAAAATATATTATTCATGCAAAAAGCAGTCGGAAAATGTTATGAATGATCCTAAAATAACAAAATAAATTTTAAAATTCAATTACTGCGTCCAGCGTCTTCGTCAAGCAGCTTGAAAAATTAAATTTTAAAGGTTTTTTATGGCACAAACCGATTAAATAAAATTGTTATATTTTTTAGTTCATTAGCACAAAAGAGCCTAATTGAGACCCTTCAAAAATGGTTGTAATACCCTATTCGGCATTTATCCTTAAACAATATTCAAACACAATAACAGTAAGTAACTGTTTATCATTCTGTGTGTGGAAAGTTCTCCTTGGCAGTTGGCAGCCGGATATATTGCAGAACTAACCTTCTTGCACTTTGGAACATGGCCACACATCCTCTATTAACCTGATTATGTTATTTTTGATACTAAATGTCATACTAGATAGACAAAAAGTGGTCTGTCCAAAGTTGTCCGAAATAGGTATAACTGGTTAGTTTATTTGAGTTACTTATGTGTATTTTTACATTTGCAATATGTAAATTGCGGTCGATAAAGACTCCGGCCGGATTTTGATTTTTTAGAAAATCTTTACTTATTCTTAACTTTTTTTGCGACTTAACCCCTACTTTTCATGACTATGGTATACCCTGACCGGCTTATGCGAGTCTACGGTACTCAAAAAAACCAAGCCCTGATCAAACGATGGAAGAACCTGAGATGGTTGAAAACAATATATCAAGTAGAGTGATTATAATGGTCCAGACCAGGACGGTTAGGTATATTAAATAAAAATAAATAAAATAAATAATGCTGGACAATTCACACAGCATTATCTAGCCCCAAAGTAAGCAGAGCTTGTGTTATGGGTACTAGATAACTGATATACATAATACTAATACAATACATAGATAGATATTTTTTATTATACATGAAAACGACCAGAACACCCTGAACAAATGTCTGCAGATCGTACACACATTTGTCCCGAGGCGGGAATCGAACCCGCAACCTCCTGCGTCGCAGGCAGACATTTGCCCACCACACCACAGAGGCCGTCATATTCTATAGCTTATGTTAATGTTACTCAGTAATAATGATAAGAATTTTAGAAAACGGTCCAGTAGTTTTTAAGTTTATTCGTTACATACAAAAATACAAACCTTTAATCTTTATTATAATATTATTATTAGTGTAGATGAAGCATGTGTTAGTATTTGGATAGAAAGTTTGAGTGAGGTTCTTTTTTGAAGCATAGTATACTTAGTTATAATGTATTTCTTTTTTTATATTTAGTAATCACATAATTAACCTTCAAAAAATACAATCTTTCACCTTCACATGAAAAGAATACCAATTTACTTTCCTTAAATAAGTCGATAAGTGGCCAGGCAGATGATTGACCCTCGACTTTATGTACATTTTACTTCCAAGGTAACAACGCCTACAGATGGTCTTATCCCACAATAAAGTACAAAGGACTTTAAATAAGTCATGGTACTGAGTGCTTGTTTTGCATATTGACATTTGACAGTGTTTGCAACTCAATATACACTACCGGTTAAACAACATCTGTAGAATATGATTTAAATGACATCAACCTCAACCTCAAAAGCCTATAATGGTCCACTGCTGGACGCAGGCCTTCCCCTGTTTATTTTATCTCATGAGGGGTAATGCCCATAATGCCCACGCTTGGATCGCAGTCCGGTCTTAAATCTGTTTTGCAAGAGACGCTGCTGCCCACTCCCTGTATGTCCCCTAGTCGCCTCTTACGACACCCACGGGAAGAGTTCGGGTGGTGCAAATTCTAAGCCGGCGTCACACGGCCAAGTACAACATATTATATGATAAAAACTAGAAATGATTCTTTTGAAATTCTTTATTTACATTTGGTATCATGCAAAACGGTGTCTCTTGAACACCCAGTAAGTTCACCTTAGCCAAACTATAAATTTAAAACCAATAAAAAGCTAGCCATTAGCCAAACGACGAGTAAAAATCTAAAACCAATAAAAAGCTAGCCATTCTCCTCATTTCCCGTAAGCAATAAAGTACTAATGAATTCTATCCTTCATAAAACCCTGTTTTTACGACTTCACTCGCAAGAACTTAATTCAGAAGAACTAGGGGAAGCATGTGTTCGCAAGTGCCATAAAGGTAACTTGAATTTTTTACTCTTTAGCAAATTTGTTAAGAATATTTAACTTTTTAAAATTTCTCTTCTAATGAAGCTTTATAAGGCAAGCATGTGTCATAAGTTGGTGAAAGTGGGTCCCTTTATAGCAGTGGCGCTCGTGCAGAGGCCTAAATCCATTAGGTATGCTTATGCCATTGGTATTCCCCTCGGACCCTTGCGGAGTGCCCTGTGCCATTATAAGATAAACTTTGGCGACACTTCAAAACTAGAATTATGCAGGGTGTGTTTTTTAAAAGGGTCATAAAGTAATAAATCATAAATGCTTGAGAGACAGGAAAAAGCGGTATAACGAATTTTAAATTGAAAAATAATACTTGATGTTGGATACTTTTAGACACCTTTAATAATTACGCATTATTATGTCGAACCGAAACAATTTTATTTTTAGACAGATTGACCTTGATACTGTAAACACTCTTGTCTTTGGGATTTCCTCCTTTAAGGTTCAAAGACCGGTGGTATACGAATATATCCCATTTTTACCTGCTTTAGCATTCGTTAGTAAGCTCAAATATCGAGCACACATTATAATTCCAAAACGTGTCAGTATGTCTTATACACCCTGAGTATTTGCATAGCCATCTCGATCCCAGATCACGTTCGATATGAGCATTATAGGCACGTTATAAGCATTCTTAGAACTGACAGATATGAGAACACCAACCTATAGTCACTACCAACGCATTCACTGCCCAGCCACCTGGAGGACCCGCTGCAGCACATGTGCGTCATAGGCCATGAAAGAGTTAGTAGGTATATAAACAGTACTAGTCATCTATAGTCTATACAATTTTATTTGCTGAAAAGAACCCTGACTGGTTTCTCAATAGTATGTCCTAATTTCCATGTCCGCATGCTAGCTAGAGACGGTGCACTTAATCCCATACAAAAACAGTACTTCTCGATACTATGGAGAAGCCAAGCTCAGGGCTCAGCTTATGGTCTGAACAGTCGACGCAAATGGCTCAGTAAAAGGTCTATAGCCAGATCTGAAGGTTAGGTGCAGACTACGCTTCCGGGTGGAAAGGTCAACGACTCACACACCTTAAATTGAATATTACTTTTATATGAATCATCTGCGAACACCGATTTAGATCGGGTAAATACCACAAGGAAAATTACATCAGAACATCAGAACCTATACTTGTGGTCTATGTTATAAAATGAAAATTGATATTAATAATAAATAAAGCGGACAATTCACCTGGTATTATCTAGCCCCAAGCTAAGCAGAGTTTGTGTAACCTAGATAACTGTTAAAATATTTTATTATCCAAGAGAAAACCAATCTGTTTGGTTGCTTCTTCAAGAATATTTATCACCTATCCAAGATAATGACAATACGCAGTGTAGGTATGTAAAAGTACTTACGAAGCCCACCTACGTAGCCTAGGTTTATGTAACATTTCAAAGGAATAGAGGTAATACGTATACCAGACGCTTTTTAGGACGTGGACGGTAGATCATAAAATTTATGTTTGGTACTCTACATTATTTCTTTACCATTGAAAATACGCACTTTATATTCTTTAGGCATTTGTGTCAATGTATTGTGTAAATATTCAGTCATCATAGCATCATTGTCTCTTGTAGGTACATAATAGGTTGAATTTTTTTTGCATAGTAGAAGGTTACAACAACACCTGATCAAGTTTACTCATGTACAAAAGAATAGCAATTAATACGTAACCAACAATATCAAGTCTAACCACTAAGATATCATGTAACTCATCCATTACAAGTACTAGTAGCTCTTGAAATAAATAATCTTCAAGTATGTGATATACATGAAACATTTTCATGATAGTAACATATGGCACTTTCAAGTGGGAATGACTCAGTAGTTTCTATAGGCAATTTTCTTCCATTATCATTAATATTGATAAGTTCCTTATCGATCTACCAATAATTAGTGTTTTGCTACCATGCATTATGGCCTTGAACAGGTAGGTTATGTTGATTCCGTATTATTATGGTAATCCGTAAAATAAGAAAAGAACACCGTTTTCTTATGGCTTGTTTCGGTCCACTTTCGCGTGACAGAAAATCTTCTTGATTTGAAAGACGTGACTTGTGAAATGTGATAATGTAGCGATGAAATTGTATGAGCTTTATTTGTGTCATACATTATATCGAGTCGTGATTATTGTAACCTTCAAGAGATATGCAATGCGTGGCGTGCAAATATCATTACTGCAGCTGTTGATGATTATTGCCTGTTTTAATGCCGAGAACCATTTTAAAGTAGTTTGACAGCTGACTAAGAGCTATGCTGAATTTCTCTGAAGGATAGGATTCGTAACGAATACATCCGACAGAGAAGCAAAGTTATCAACATAGCTCTAAGAATTAGCAAGCTGAAATGGCAGTCGGCCGGCCATATCTGGCGAAGAACCGTCAACCGTTGGGGTAAACGAGACCACGACTCAGTAAACGTAGTGTAGGACCGGGACGCCCTCCAGCCTGGTGGGATGACGATTTGCGAAAGAACGCAAGCAGATGCTGGATGCGTCAAGCTGTAGACAGGGCGCTATGGCACTCATTGATGATGATGACTACTCCACTTTAGAATCCTAGATATTTTATGTCAACAAAGAGATTTATTAATGAAAACTTAACAAAAACTGATATCAATAACAGAAAACAACAAGTAAACAGCAAAGTTATCACTATAAACTATAACACAAACTTAAACAACACATAGTCTTACATAAAGAAATGTTTAAATTTGATTGTGTAAACGAACACGAATGAAAACTTTCAAAACAAAAAACTGTTTCGAGCTTCTGTTATTTGTTTCGATGATTCCAATGGCGTCAAATATTTGCCACTAACATTTCTTTTTTGTATACTAAAAATACCCAGGTTTTTTAATCGAATTATAAATGTGTGCAGCATCATCAGTCTGACTTGAACCACATGTGGTGTGGTAGTAAGCATATTATCAGCACACCCACTGCCGAACGTTCCGTCCCAAAACAATTGTGATTTTCCATAATCACCACTCCTGGCAGGTGAATTGATGATCGCAATAAGGGTGTTAAAGTTATACAAAGGAATTTGTTGCACTTCTGGTTGGATCCCTTAGCCGGGCCATCCACGGGATGACGGGTTGATGCTTACACCGGTATGTTGAAGATGATGTACACATTATATTGTATTTTCTTAAGAGACCTTCAACCTAACCACTGATGAAATTGAATATGGCCTCTCTCCTGTGCTATATTCCTTTGTGATGAATAAATCTAACTAAAATAGTGTTAAAACTAGAGCTTTGCATTGTCACAGTCACGCTTTACGGAGACCTGCGCAAGAGCACCGGTACTTTTTCACGCTTGCGCCTCCGACCCCACAAACCCTTTTAGCAGCAAATTGGTCTATTCCATTGTACGGAACAAGAAGCCGTGGCAGATATTTAAACGGCAATTATACAACAGATTAACTTTGTTTCTGCAATTATGGGAACTTATGATCTGAAAAAATCTGATGATAGATAGATACTAAGTGTAAAGAGAAGCAAAGGGCTCTCTAAACTTGTTTCTGAAGGATCCAATTCTGCCATGAATCAAATAGCTTGGAGAAATTTTATTACAGCTTTTAGTAATCCACCAAAATTCGTTTGACTGTCGTTTTCCAAGATTTTTGTCGTCTACAATTTGTTTAGCATGTCGTGCGTGTCTTTTTCTCTACATAATGCCTGGGGTACGCTTTCTAATTATATTTTAGATTTAAATTGGAATGATGCGATGACTCGCAAGCTGATGCACGCAACATTAACCATTGCTTAATTGTAATAGGCTTGAAAGATTTCGCAAATCTAAAAAAGCATCACTCTTCTTTTGTAATTTTCAGGAGTAAAACTTGGACCTTATAATCTCTCTTTGTAATTATGAACCATTATTTATAAAATTCGTTTTATTGTTACAGGTAAGACCACAATTGGAAGTATAGGCTAGTCTTTGATTAAGGCAAGCAAGCAAAGTAATCCAAAGGTATCTTATTTGGTACTATTTTACGAACTTATTTATCTGCATCAGGTTCTAAGCTTCTGATATTTTCAAATATTTCATTTAAAGCTTCACAAATCTCTCCGAATATTAAAACAGTATCTTACTACGCGAGACCGGATATTATCTTGTATATTTTCTGGTACACATATATAAGTATTGTTTAATCTGTCCAAATATAAAAACAGTATCTGAAGCTTAGAACCGGACGCAGATAAATAAGTTCGAGGCAGATAAATACATACTATGTAAAGTGAGCATTTTAAAGCAATAAGAAAGAGTGTTGGAACGCAACACTATCGTGTGGTTTGGCCAAACAAGAAGCTTAAACCGTCATCGTACGTGATGGAAAGCAAAACAAGAATCCAAATATCTTTGATCAGCTAAGTGGAGACACAACAAAGAACAAAATCGAGTCGCAACTTCTATACACAGAGCAGTCTTTGAATGTTTGAACACTGCTGCATGTTGATATCCTCAAATACGTTTTACTACATTTTTACCTACCAACCAACCTCAAATTACACAGGCTTTAATGGTCCACTGCTGGACGCAGGCCTCAACCTATTGTCATAGGGGGTAACGTTTTTACCAACTCTTCTCTTCTAATCAGCTCTTTGTGCCACCACACCAGGACCTGTGTGTAAATCAGAGCCGCGACTAAAGTCAGCTTGTATTGTAGTGGCATAACGCTGCGACAGAGACTTTTTTGGCCTCTTATAGGTATCAAATTATGCAATTGTATCTTAAATTTATCTATATTTTTCATATAATGTTTCTTGTACAACCTATTATTGTGTGTGTTAAGTATTTGTTTACTTATTATGGTTCGAATCGGTGAAAAAATTCTATGTCTATGGTTCGAATTTTAGTTTCTTTCTCCCTTTCAGACACCCGCTACGAACAAATGTTTGAAAAATATCTCTAACTCCTTGTTAGAGATATTTTTGGGGCGTGTTCTGTTCTGATTGACATTTATTTACTGACTAGCTACTCCCCGCCGCTTCGCACGCTTTGTTTAAGGTTATGTCTATCCCATGGGAACTTATATATGGGATCAAAAGTAGTAGTATTTACATTCCATCCTTTTAACTCTTGCCAAAAATCAAGTCGATTGGTTGCTTAGTTATTGCGTGAAGGAAGGACAAACATTAGATTGCGTCATACTTTAGTAAACTTTAAACATCAGTCTTCTGTCTTGGCCGGTTGGTACCGATGCCCCTAGCTCAGCTTACTTTACGCTCATACTGGGTCATATGTAGGTAAATGATAACTCCATCCTCCTAGCAGATAAATCAGAGACGTAGAGCGCACAAACAACATAATAATTATGTTTAACATAATATATTGCACTTAAAATAAATATAACTGATTTAAAAAAATAAGTAAACTAATAAACAGGTTACCCTACCTACCTAGATTACCGACCGAGTCTAAGCAACTCGTTTTTAATTTAATTGTCGGCATTTTAAATTATTCTGGCCTTGATTATCAGCGAGCCCTCAAAGGAACTATCCGCGTGGTGAGCAGAATAAATACCTAGTCTCGTAGCCACATCGCTACATCATAATATCTTCTTCCGTGTACGTGTGCGTAGATCTTGGAACAATATTTGTACTCTGATTTAATTCACGGATCGGCCAAGTTCCTACCGAGAGGAGCTGTTGGAGACTTTAACTCAAAATTCCAATTATTGTAAAGTGTTGAACTTTTGGGTTTCAGGAACTTAACAGAGCGCGTACATCTAAAATCAACTAATCTAAGTATTATAATATTAAAACTCTGTCTTATACTTTTTCACGCCAATAACCCGAGGACAGACATAGGTCTTTTTGTGCCTGAATTAAACTAATTTTATTTTATAGGATACTCGAAAATCGCATGCGAAGCCGTGGGCAGAAGCTATTCGTAATTAATGCTGGACGAGCCGAGTTTAGGTTATGTGTACTTACTAGTGAAAAAATTCTATGTCTTTGATGTGTACTATATCTAGTAGTATCAATGAAAAAAGAGATCCCCTTCGGTCTGAGCCTTCGTAGTAGGTATCTATGGTTTATCATCAGTTATCATCACTACACTAATAATCCACAGAGTAAAAACTAATTGTTGTTTGTTGTCTCAGCTTCAAGATGTTTATTTTACTATTGATCTTTGTCGTTTGTCATAGTGAGATGTAGTATGATATCATGGGTGATATACCTACATACTGTGGGCAGTACGATAAATTTTCATAAGCGTTGAATGAAAAGTGCTTATTCTGTAGTATAATAAATGCGACGATGTGAGACTTAAGGAGCCCTCGCATTACGCGACAGCGGAACTGCGCTGCCGCTTCAAACTACGACAAATCACCAAAAAAATTACTTAAAATTCCTGAATAATGATTATAATAAATAAATACAACCCGCTGACAGACGGGCGGACATACAGACAGGTAGATAGGTAGACAGACACACAGGAAGCTTAGTAATAAGATTTATGTTGGGACCCTTTTCGTACAAACCTACAAAATTATCAGTCCAGGATCGATCGTCATTTTAAGTCGTTTTAAGCTTTCCGCCATTCGTCAACTTTGTCAGACCTCTTAGTTACGCATGTTACCATGAAAACCATTAGATAAGTGAAAAACATTATGATCAGATGATGTTTCAGATTACGTTTTTCGGCGCACATATAAATTCCACGGGAATCTAATCTGTTATATGACCTCCTCAAAATTAATCTAATAAGAATTGACGAAGATATCACCAAAATTGTTGCAGCTAGTCGTGATTTTTCTCAAGTTTTGTGTTGTTTTTAAAGCTTGGCGAAAAAATTATCACAATCGGTCCATAATTGACGGATATATCGATGAATATACATGAAAAAAACATATAGGTACCTAGCCGAATATAAGAACCTCCTTGACGTCTTTAAAAAACGTGTTGAATGTGATAAATTTAATAAGATATATAAATAATTCGGTTTGTTATTTCTGTTCATTTTGTAAACTATATAACATTATTTGGAGCTCTAATCCCTTCCAGCAGTTCTTTTTGTAGTATTTTATTATGTGCCGTTAAATTTACAACAAATTTATAAAAACCATTTTACCCAATCCATAAAACTAGAGTTGTTTGTTTAGCTTACATATATCATGTATTGGCTGTCATATATCGGTGTGTTGAATGAATGCCATACCAGTTTTAACTGTTGTGAATGCCGGTGAAAGCCATATGGTACCCTATAATAACTCTATGTACTTATCTAAGTACCGGTATGGGTATGGTATACCACATGCCATCCGGTTCAGTTGCACAGCTGCCGCCGATGGGAAATGTGATAGTACTCACGAACATGTTCGTGCTTGGGTAATTACCGGTGACGCTAGGGCACCTACTTTTGCTGATAAGGTTCTAGGAACAGCAGACAATTGATCAGGTTCATAGTGGGTTCATAAGTATCTTGACGTTGGTTTTGAAATTAGAGTGTTAACGTTTAGAGTGGACTGAATAACTGCGATAAATAAAAATTACCTCTGGACATTTGACACAACGTCATCTAAGCCCAAGGTAAGCAGAGCTTGTGTTATGGGTACTAGATAACTGATATAATATGTTAATACAATACACTTTATTATATAGAAAACATCCAGAACACCAAAAATCTATCTGCAGATCGTAAAAGAGTCATAAAAGTCTTTTAATAGAATCAAAGTAAAAATAATAGGTAGGTTGGTGCCGTGTAGTCGAAGAAATCACCACATCAAAGTGCTTAACAGTACGATTTTGAGAAGCATACCAAAAAATACCGTAGTGGTCCGCCCCGGCTTCGAATGGGTACGCTTATGCTCATCAGGGAACTGTGTCAGGGATAAGTAGGATTATAATGGAGAAAGAATTTTCAACTCGGTTCAGTAGTTTCGGACCCTATACAATTTAATCAAACAAACAAACAAATCTTTCCTCCTTATAATATTAATAAAAGCAAACAGTCGCAATGTGAACTTAACAACCATAATTGGTTATCATTATCACCCTAATTCCTCGATTGCATTTAAGCATTACACAATCTGGTTTAATATTCAATAAACACTGAACATTTTCACAAGAAGACCTAGACGCAACTATTAGAAGCAGAGGAATATAGCTATGTTTCTATGGCAGTAACTCAAGTAAGTAGTACAATCTATATTATGGCAGGCTTAGAACCTTATTTTTGTATTCTCTTTGTGGGCTATGCGGATTTCATCAGGTAATTCGTATCAATGGGATTCGTTGCTGTGATCTCATAATACCAACTAGATATAATATTATGTTATGATCTCAGATCAGACCTAATGGATAACGTAATACTACTGGATACTGACGTCAGGGTTGTATTACCTATCTACCACAAGGTAGGTAGGAACTGCAACTTCTTCAAGATGGAGACGGTAAATATTGAATATCTGGAACGTATTTGCAGGCCAGAATAATACTTAGTCATGGATATTTAGTGGTCAGTTTAAAATGTTATTTTTCGTGGTTCAGTGAACTTCGCGGTCACTGCCGCCGTAGCACTATTTCCCGATTGTTGTGACATATTTTCAGTGCAATGGTAAAAACAGGAGTAAAAATAAACTCTTTAAATAGAACGAGATAACGTCGCAAGCGTCTCGGCAACGTTCTCAAGAGAAAACGCTGAACTTTCAGAAAAATAAACAAAGTGGCGGCGCTGAAATAACCGAGGAAAACCGAGACTAGCGGGAATTGTGCGTAATACAAAACAAACTGCTTACGCTAACACAGCAAAAACTAGTAAAAATACAAGGAAATACGCAAAATCCCATCCGATATTCAATACTACGACTATTGACGATCTGATAAATCCCGGAAAGTTCTCTCAATCAAACTGATAATATGTACCTAACCTACCTAATAGCAAAGAAAATGATACATGTAAAAAAGACTGAGTCATTTAGACAGCCCCGGGAAAAAATAATTCTCATGTGTAAGTATTTACTAAGGTTACTTTGTAATTGGAAACCTTGTTATTTAGTGCTGTGTAGAATTCCCACTGATAATTTTAGTTACCTACCTGAACATTGTTACCTTGGTTTTACGATGACTAGGATATTTGTTTGTAACACCTTCGTGTTTTGTACTGTATCATCTACAATTTGTTCTGTGTTATTAGAATAGGAAATAGATTAAGGTTCTACAATCAATTTTGTTTCTTCTTCATTTGTATGATCGTTGATGTAAATTAACTTCAGGAAGACATCCCCAGCATTGGATAAAATCTGGCTGCGACTGATGAGATCGTACCGTCATTCGGGGTGACTATGTGCCGTGCAGGTGACTTTGTGCAATGGGGGCGTTGGCATGAACTTTGGATGATTACTCTGTCATTGTACTTAGACGTCACATTTTTTCAATGGCAATCGCTTTATAAGATAATTAGAGCTTATTTTGGAGTATTCGTCATAAGCTAAACCCTTCGAAACATAGCCGAATTTCAAGCTCTAAAGTTGATATAATGTGGATACAGGAAGAAATGGATAAAAGTCTTCTTTAAGTAATTGGGACAACCTTCGATAGTGTGTTGCTATGTGTGTACGTACTACGTACGTACGAATATATATATATTTACATACATTCTCGTTGATAATTAATGATTGGCCGGTCAGACACAACTAGTCGAAAATAGATAAGATAAAAAACACATAAATCGACAGAAGCTGTATGTAGAGCGAATTGTTTATATCAATGCTTGTTTGTTGTAATAGTAAATAACAACATGTTTTCGTCTCCGTATATTTGTTTGGTATTTTGGAACAATTTTCCAGATAAGATAATAAGTTGTTTAATGCAAAAAGTAGGTAAAGCTATAATCAGCGCGTAACAATAAAAATATGCCCGCCATTAAAATTTATTGCCGTCTTGTCACTTTATCAACTGCTTTATTGTTTACTATTGTGTTGTCGCAGTGGCAAACGAGGCTCCTTGTATAAAGCCAAGGTACCTTACCTAACTACCTTCTATAAAACAATTTTATCCTTTACAAAAACTTACCACAGTTATTTTTATTTCTAGCTAGGCAGCTATTAAAGCAATCTAAATTAAAACTATGGTCTGTTTTGTTTAGTCAAACAGACATTGGACCAGCAATAAAAAACTGCTGACATTTATCACTACTCAATCGATTCGATATTTTGAGTCACTTCTCAAATAAAACACCAATCGAACAATCCATCAAAACTAGAATAGCATAGACAAATGTATGTATATAACACGTAATAAACACATATAAAACCGCGTGGGCTATAATCCATTTAGAGAATATCATCGGTTTAATGCCGCCGGCGCGGGGCGAAACCCTACGAGACCGCTTACAAGTGTTACCGGGTGGCGGCAGGTAAATCTATCATTACGGTAATCCCGCTGAAACCTAGCCAGAGATAATGCTAATATCTCGACATAAACCTATTTACAATTATTCCAATTTTTTCGCCACATGCCTGCGCATCTGCAGCCCCTCTCATACGTGTGTTGTGTACTTGAGAATGATTTACTTTGCTCGAGTTTAAAGCGTGTATTGAATACTAAATACTGAATACAATAACAAGGTTTTCAGTTATTACGTGTTACCTGTCATTAGTTATTACTAAAGATTATAATTGATGACGCTGTGACCGAGACAAACCCTCATTCATTGACACGCTTATAGCTTCTATCACTAATACCTCGACTATTTCGGCCATGGGCTCAGCTAGTTTATATGCCCTTGGCTATTTGATTAGAAATGAAGCAACTACTTCGTGTAACAAGACTATGTGAACAATATTTCGCATTATTTGTATTGTTCGATAGCATCACTTGTGTTCATATTTGTTTTCTTGAAACAATGCCACGCTCCTTGGCGCGCTCTCCGTTTGTGGACGCTTTAATTTTATTCTTGCTTTTATTTTCATCCGAGGAATTTTAATTGAAACTGCATTGTCTTTAGAGGAAGGTAGTCGGTAGCTACTTGCTTCTGTATAAATACTGTAGGTACATAATTTTATTATTATGTTTATTCTACTCTACATTTTTTAATAAGGTGTAGTAAAAAGTTGTATAAACAATATTTTTACAAGCTACTTTCTTATGCTGATGTTGATAGTGTATGCTTGCTCAGAGATAAGTATTGTAGGTTCCTATAACTACTTACCTTTTGTCCGTCACCTTATGCATTGTTTATCATATCAATATCTAATACATCTTCCAATGTCATGATTCTTTGTGCAAAGTCGCGTATCTTTACCTATTCTAAATTCTTCTAGAGTTTTTTGACACAATTTGATAAGATTGTTTAAGACGAAAATAGAAACATGTCACCAGTCTCTTACGGATATTATTCTCTGGCGCTTGTGTTTGTTGTTGTATTTTACTAGCTTTCTGTTTATTGTGTGATCCGGTGGTCTGATTTCCATTGGTAGTCATGGCTCAACATATGGCTTGGTCGGGCCTCAATCCAATAATGTATAGCAGCTCTGCGAGGAGAGTAGGAGGGCAATATTACATTTGTAAGTGATCTTTGTTATCTCGCGTCACCATTCTCAAATATCTCCCTTCCTCATTATTGAAACCACAAGTGTCCATGAACAATGACGACACTTTAGAGGCTTCTTCAGAAAAGCTCTACTGAATTATCTGATCCTTTCTATTCTCTAAAAATTGGGACAGCCAATTTGACGAATTTGAATTTTAAATATTTAGAGGTTCAGTAAACAAAGCTTGGGACAGACAGAAGCCGTTGAGATGTTTGTGTAGTAGGATGGACGATAGAGAAGACGCGTAACAAAACCGGCGCGGCGGCGCCACTCGACCGCACGCGCCGAACTTGACCCACATCTCCTGAGAGACCATTGTCTTCGCAACAGCCTCGATCAACTTGACGACTCGCCATTACTTCGCACAAGCCTCGGCAACGACTCGGAAAATAATTGTTCATCCGACAGTACCGTCGACCTTTCGCGCACAAACAATTCACTGTTATTTTTGTACATTCGTATATATAAACGCAAAATTACCTCGTGTCATCTAATTGCACTTTCCCAGCTTTCTTTTTGATCACCGGTTTGTGTGAGCTGAACGAATCCCGTTAACTGGCGGCCCAGTAAACTACATTTTCCATGTTGTGATGATTCTAACGCGACTCGCTTAGCTTTAGCATATTCATTGGGAAAGTGAAATTGATTTCTGACTGACTGATGATGGAGGTGCAAAGCGGTCAAATCCGCTGCAAATTGACTGCAAATACTGCAATATATAGGTACACACACTGTTTTACTAGGTACCTAGGTACTTGCTTATAGAAATAACCATAGCAACGTACTAATAATAAACCATAACGTAACTAATTACAGTTATTACCTATGTAGGAGGTAAGTACCATAACAGAATTTGTATTTACCATTTCCTTATAGCCACACATTAAGTACTGTTCTAGAAATCAATATGTTCTACGAACATGGTAGGTAGGTAGGTACATAAACAATCCTGGCCGACTAACTGTCTGGATTAACTTAACTGTAATTAAGGTATGGTTAAGGCCCCGATTAAAACCAGACACATTAACAGCTTAGACCTTCTATTTCTCTATCACGTAAGTAATTAACCCTGAATGTGAACATGGAACCATTGCGTTAGTGCTTCTGATACGGTATCATAATTTGCTAGAATGTTCTACTCGTGTAGACAAATAATATATTATACTAGATTATACTAGCATAAAGTTTTGTTTAGGCAGTAGGTATGGTTCACATATGACAGCGATCCTATTCCGTCTTTAAGCGTAGAAGGTCGCTTTGTTTTAAAAGGATATTGGCTATTAATATCTTGTACCTACAGGTGACTATTAATAGTTAATTTAATAAAACCTTTTGCGTCCACCCTTCTTCACTCAGGATTGTGTGGGTAAATCTGAGTGGGAACTGGGTATAAATGCGTTATGCCGTGCATTCTGCACATTTTCCCTTAGACTAGGACCAGCTATGCCATACCAACAAAAATAGCTGAGATGGATCCTGAACTTCGGTTTTTTTTTTATGTATTTTTATGTCCGTTATGGAATAGATAAGCTTGAAACTGTATCGGATCTTTTTGTGTCACAAAAAATAATTAAAAATGATGTTTCCATTGTTCCAGGCATGTCCCTAGACGAAGGCAGACAATCGCAGAGGCCGTACAGATATGGCATGGTGCTGCTATGCGCTGGGGCTCTGATCAACTGGCTTGGCCTGGCTGAGGACTACGCGGAGCCTGTGAGATACGTCGGAGTGGCTTGCATCGTGGCTGGTGCGCTGCTGATATGCGCCGCTATGTGCTGCTGGCTGCAGTCGCCTGCCAGGCAGCCGCAAGCTGACCGCGCCGATCCTGATACACACCAGGTATGTAGATATATAACCGTTGGGGAGTAAAGATCCTCGAGTGGCGAGCAAGATGCAATGCGAAAGGGAGTGTGGGAAGACCTCCCACTCGATGGACAGACGACGTTTTAGCGGTCGCAGGGAATCGATGGATGGAGGCGGCTCAGGGTCACTATTCGTGAAGTCGTTTAAGGGAGGCCTATGTCCAGCAGTGGACTATATGGGCTGATGATGATGCTGTAGAAATATGGGTAATAAATAAGCTAGTTTTATTAACTAGGTTCATCAGTATGTTACTGTTACCTGCTGATGCTGAAAGGTGTTGCAGTCTTAGGGGGAGGCAAATATCCAACAAGGAACGAAATTATGTGACAACGTTATTTCTTTGTTTAACACATTCACTGCCGAGCCTGCGACGACGCTACAACGGAGCCTGACACGGCTTCTGCGTCTTGGGCCATGAAAGTGTTAACACGTGGATGTAAGGTTATTCACCAAACACACTCTCATACGAGTAAACAGTAGGTTAGTACCTAACTACAAATCAAAGTTTCCCTCTTAACATTTTGCATTATTTTCATACGCGGAAATAACGTGCATTTGGGAAAATATTATATTTGTGCTAAAAATCAACATTTCAGCTTCCAAAACACAAATAAATCAAAGTTGGTTTTATCATGAGTTCATAGAAATAAATGTTTTAAGTACCTACGACTTGCGGCAAATCACTTTTACGCTAGCTTTAGGTATTGCTTGTCGCAGATAAAACTTAAAAGCAACAAAAAAAATAATTTCGCGCAAACCCTCATCGTATTAACACTACCGCGAAATTACTATGGAATCAAATCATTTAAATGCTGTGATGCAACAGTTTTCGTTTTCGATAACGAATTAGGCACAGAAATACAAAAGGAAATTGACAACAAAATTGTTATAATAGTCGAAAGCCATAAATTAGAAACACAATCGCCACGATTAAACTATTATACCCAAGAGATTAATCTATTACCGATTAACAATTGCGAAATCCGATGAACTATTAACTAAACGCGCTCTCACTAAAGCACGAAAGTTGTTCAATAACCTTTACAGCTGAAAGTTAGTGATGAAACTAATTGCCCTTGGCTCGGTAACAATTGCCAAAGTGTATTTGAATCCTACGCACAATCACAGCAATTGGATGATAAATAGACCTATTTGATCACAATCAGAGTAGACTTCAATATGATCAATAAAGATTTTTATCATGAGGTCATAACGAAAAATCCAACAGCCAATTCAATATGAACCAGTAAAGTAATCTGACCTTTGATTTTTGGCTTCTCGGTAGTGACAATTATACATCGTGGGGTTTTAATCTCATTTGATGACGCTATCAGGTCATAACTAAATCTGTGCTATCTATCATTGGCTTTCCCTGAAGTATAAACAATATATTTTTCTATTTGAAAGTTTGGCAGAAATAACCCAGTTATTAGTTACCCATGGAGGGAGGTATCTTTGCCAAACCAACCATCAATTGATAAAGCCCATCATGCATGATTGGTATCGTGTATCATGCTTATGTATCATGTAGGTTTGCTGTGTAAGCATTCATCTATCACTGATATGGGAGTGGAGGCGGGGATCATTCTATAGTATCAAAATCCACTAATCACACTATAATAATATAAATGCAAGTTTAGCTGGATGTGGATGGGTGAATGTTTGTTACTTCTTCACGTCAAAACTACTGAACGGATCGGGTTTAAATTTTGCATAGATGTCGCTATAAACCTGAAATCAGATACTTTCATGCCATAAAACAGTTCCCATGGGATAGAAATAACGTTTGCAGATAAACAACGCGTGCGAAGCCCCGGGCAGTAACTAGTAAGTATTATAAATGCGAAAGATTGGATGGATGTTTGTTACCTCTTCACGCGAAAACTACTGAACGGATCGGGTTGAAATTTTGCGTACAGTTAGTTCTAGATCTGGAATAAAACAAGCTATTTTTATACCATAAATTTCCCATGAGATAACAACGCGTGCGGAGACGCGGGCAGAAATTAGTTTCTAACATGTATATTCTACACAATCAATCAAAAATGCTTTATTTCCGTAGTGAATAAGTAAAATTCTTAAAAATACAGAAAACAATATTTAATTCTCTCTCTTTTCTTTTTAGATCGACGACCCAATCCATGTGATCTCCATGCCCGACGAGGAAACGATGCAGCAGAAACCTCCAGACTACGACACGGTAGCGGGGGCGCCGCCGACCTACGACGACGCCATCAAACTGAACCCCGCCAGACTGCTAGCCTCCAGCTCAACTCGCCACGAACCCACGCGCAGCGCCCCCTTCATCGCAGACACCATCATAGTCCCAGGACAGCTGGAAGACGCCACCATAACCCCTATAACCATCGCTCCTATCCACAGATCACAAATCCCGAAGACCCCCCCGCCACCTTACAACCCTATACACACAATTAGGTGAAGGATTCGCCGATGCTAACTTTAAATCGACTGCTGTTTCATGTGATGAGACTCACGACCGCGCCGTCTCGCTCCGCCGACGGCGATAGGTATAGTGTTGCTACATATCCATACATGAAACCTTTTTGACAGTAGTGTCGAACTTGTGATACTATTGAAGTAGATTAACCTAACCTGTATGTAAATATTTTTGTATAGATTTTGTAAAAATAGTTAAGTCATCTCTTCCATTATTATGTTAAGGCGTTCAAGCGCCTCTGTTTCCAAACGACTAGTTTTTAAGCGTCAAGTTAAAATCTCAATGTTTAGGAGTTCTTTCTATGCTGAGTTGTGCCATCTTTCCGTAACTCTCGGGCACTGAATTATTGCACTGAACTGTACAAGTAGCTTTGTTTAGTATTGACACAATCTTGTGGCTAGCACAGTTAATAATTGATGGCAGGTAGAGAAGGTTCCTAGTGCATCAATGTTATTAAGCAATTAAAAACGAATTTAGTTATCAGAAGTTATTAATTATTGATCTTTGGTATTAGTGATACTTTGTGGAATTTATCTGAAGGGCTCTGGAAAATGCCAGTTGTCAAGATATTTGATTGGTTACTTTATACCATTATTCTATAACCTTATTCTTCTATCTTCCTATCTCTTCCTATTCTGTTCTATTAGGCTCATATTCAGTTGTTCTACTGTGTATAATTTCTTATTTTTTTTGTTACTTCTTTAAATTCTATTCTCGTGTATGTATGTGACTGAGATTTTGTAAAATTCCACTTAAACCTACTTAAATAGTTGTAAGCTCTACCTGCCATGTATCAGAGCATGTAGTTTTGTTCTAGTCTGCATATTTTCGAATGTAGTAGTGTTAGTGAATAAACAGGCATAATATTTTGTGACTTAAATATATTGTGCATCAGACACGTCGACTTAAGAGAGAAAATAACATATTGAACACTGGTACTTACACTTAACGATGTGGTTAGTTCCAGAAACATTAATTTTTCTTATACCTACTTAAATCCCACATTGTCGTTTTTATTTATCAAATTTTGTCATAATAAGCACTTATCCATTGCGATTTTGAAAATAGTAAAATACCCGCAAGAAACTGCAGTGGGTTTGAAGTGTATAAGTTTAAAACATCATTTCCTATCAGTATTATCATGTGAAAAATTTACTGAGATTTACTTTAAAAATCTACGATAGCAATAAATAAATAGCGCTGGACAATTCACACAGCATCCAGCCAGTAATACTGCGAGCTTTCACATTGAAGTGGGACCAAAGCAACTCCTTACTTACCTTACGTGTGCATACCTAATGCTAACTTTAACGTGCGTGTCTGTGTTTACGACGATTTTACAATGCTGAAGTTGTGCATTTAATGATTGTACATTGTACAAAGTTATGAACGTTAGTAAGAGTGTACATAAATAAATGTTGATAAAAGATTACTTTTATTGTTTTATTCGTACCTTTGTTACCTCTAAGGCCTCATGTACGACGACGCGGGGCATCGCCGTGCGGTTTGTGTGGCGTGGCGTCTGCTCTCTCTCTCGTACTCTACACATGCCATAATGTTTGAATCCAGTGCGGCGGCGGCGGCGCCCCGCGTCTCCGTAAACGAGGCCTATAAATTTAAATATAGAAATTAAGTACCTAAGTAAATAAGTACCTACTGTAATGATAGGTAGGTACTTATTTACTTAATTTCTACAAATCTTAATTTTAAACAAAAATCAAATATTAATTTGTACACAAAAATCGGGTGTTTGGTAGTGACCAAGCACCCGGTTTTTGTGTTAGTACATTTATCATCGAAATAAAGCTTTGAACTCAACATAATGCAGGCTCAAAATCTACTTAGACTTACTTACTTCTTAAAATTACTTTATACGTCACGGGCGCTGAAATTCTGAACCCCAAAAAGCGTTGAACCTAAGCTAACTTGTTGCACTTAGAATGAACTGCTGGCTAGCAGTTCATTCTAACAAAATTAAAAGGCGGCCAGCTCACGGTCGGTAGAGTACGATAGGTGTGATATGATAATAAAAAGGCTCAGTCGTAAGTTTAGAAGAAGCTAGGTGGATGCTTGCTGAAATCCGTAGGTACCTAGTTGTAATGTTAAATGCACGACTATTTTTCATGCAAGCAAGACATAGGTAGGATAGATAGAACTTTGGTTTCATGCAAAACGTTATTGTTTGATGTTTGGGTGAAAAAGAGTTATAACAACTAAGTGTAGGCGCGAGTTTATTTTTCTGTTTTTAATAAACTAAGGGTTCTATTCTATTCCACTCATCCAATATCTTTGTGCAAGTCCTTTGTCCAATATTTCATTAAATTTATTGGATGGATGCCCATTCCACTCATTCAATATCTTTGTCCAAAAGACCTACCTAAGTAGGTAATTTTCGTAGGTAGTTGATTTCTACTGCAATTAAATAACATTACACTAATATTAAAAATGCGAAAGTTTATTTGGATAGATAAATAAATAATAATAAATATTGATAGAAAATTCACACAGCATCTAGCCCCAAGCTAAGCAAGACAAGATGGATAATTGTTACTTCTCAACAGATCGGGCTGACAATTTGCAGAGGTGTAGTTCTCGACCTGAAATAAACCATAGGCTACAATTTATCCTATAAAATTTCAGTTTCCGTGGGAAAGAAATGAAAGAATTAACCTGTATATTATAACACATTTTCATAGAAACAACGCGTGCGAAACTGCGAAGCCGGGGCAGAAACTAGTAGGTAGGTGTGGTACAGTGGTAGGTATCTAAATCTTTGATCAAATATCAGTGTTGCTAGTAAATTGGAAGTAACTAGTCATCCAAGTTCTTTGATCAAATGTAGCTGTAAATTGGACAAAGATATTGGATGAGTGGAATGTGCACCTAATCGATTCACTTGTTTTCACATATTTTTGGAGCCCAGGGGAAAATCTAAGACTGGCATAAAAATCAACATTCCCGAATGCTCCCAAATACAATGACTTGTTTTCACCGAGGCACAGATAATATAATACTATACTAGTACCGAGGGTTCATAGAAAGTTCAATTTTCACAGAATGTTCAAATTGATATAATTTTAAGCTTCTTGTGGTATTACAGGATCTATGCTTCATCATCATCATCATCATCAGCCTACATTAGTCCACTGCTGGACATAGGCTTCCCCTAATGAGCGCCTTATCGCCTTGTCTTCAGCTTGCCGCATCCAGCATCTGCCAGCAGTCTTTCTCAAATCGTCATCCCACCTGGTCGGAGGGCGTCTTGCACTACGTTTGCCGAGTCGCGATCTCCACTCAAGAACACGTTTACCCCAGCGTTTCTTCTCGAGATATGGCCAGCATACTGCCACTTCAGCTTGCTAATCCTTTGAGCCATGTCGATAACCTTTGTTCTCTGTCGGATGTATTCGTTGCGAATCCTTATCCTTCAGAAAAACTCCGATAATAGCTGCTCTCTCCATAGTCTCCAATCTCCATAGCTCGCTGGGCGACTTTAAACTGGTGGACCAGCCCAACCGTGAGTGTTCACGTCTCAGTTCCGTAGGTCATGACGGGTAGGACGCACTGACTGAAAACTTTCGTTTTCAAGCATTGCGGGATGACGAGAAGACTCGACGTAGTTTTCAAACACTGCCCAACCTAGCTATATCCTCCTCTTGGCTTCCTTCACGAAATTGGTTTTACTCAACTGTATAATCTGCCGAAGGTAAGCTATAGTATTAGTAGCTATAGTTATGCTTATTGCCTGTGTTCCACCCAACAATACTTACCTACTAGTCTAAGCTGTGTCCTATTAAGCTGATGATGATGATGATGCAGATTTCGACCTGTCATAGGTCTCAGCACTCATTGTCACATGACAATGACAGCTGAGTGATGAAGGATGTTTGTTGATGATTTTGTAATTTCGTACGTCTAGTCAAGCAATAATTGTTTTGCCGAAACTGAGAAATTGAATAATTCTAAATGAAAATAATCCTTTTCATTGTGTTAATGAAATTGGGGAGCAACTATCATCTATGAAAAACATGCCAGTCGAGTTACACAGCCTAACAGAAGGATGGCTCGAGCTAGAAAGTGATCCGGGACTGTTCACATTGTTACTGGAAGATTTTGGTGTAAAAGGCGTTCAAGTTGAGGAAATCTATGATTTACACAAGCCGCTAGAGAGCCCAGTATATGGATTTATATTTCTGTTCCGCTGGATTGAGGAAAGGCGCTCCCGGCGAAAATTTGTTGAGCAGATCGAGAGTTTTGTTCGCGATGAAGAAATTATCAATAACATTTTTTTTGCACAGCAGATGGTACCCAACAGTTGTGCTACTCATGCCCTGCTCTCTATACTCTTAAACTGTCCTAATTTGCATTTGGGCGAAACTCTAAGCAGGCTAAAGGTGAGTTTTTGTTAATTATTGAACATACACTATACAGTTTTGTCTCTACATTACTTCGCTCACTTGCCATTTTGGTTTACAGCATCACACACTGTGCATGAACCCTGAGAACAAAGGCTGGGCGATTGGCAACACTCCAGAGCTCGCCTGTGCACACAACTCTCATGCTATTCCGCAGGCTCGAAAGAAGACGGACAAAAATGCTGGGGTTTCCACTGGACGCTTTACAGGTATTCATGTGCTTTTGTTCTTCTTTTCTTGCATTTTAAAGAAATCAACTCTAACCAAACTCAATATTTAGAATATATTTAATAAACCAATCACAACAAAAAACATATTAATCAATCAAGATATCAATAATTTTTGAATAAAATATTTATTTAATTATTTATTAATAAAAAATTGGAACCATAATATGATTTTTTCAAATGAAAGAAAAGATTTTACTCATTTATATCAATACAAATGCAAAGGGCATTTATTTATAAAAGTAGTACCTATATATAAACAGATCCATGTACTACAAGTAACCTATAAGTTTGTAGAAAGTTTGCTCATTGTAGGAGATAGTGATACAAGACAAAATTATATTAAAAAGTACAATGTTAGTAAATTTTAAAAATAAATTTCAGGAGAAGCATACCACTTTGTAAGCTTTGTGCCAATCAACGGGCACCTGTTTGAACTAGATGGCTTGAAGCCGTACCCCACTGACCATGGGCCGTGGGCTAATGGAGAAGACTGGACGGACAAGTTCCGGAGAGTCATGGCTGGGAGGCTGGGCCGAGATGGGGGAGAGCAAGTACATGATATCAGGTAAATTAATATTGTTGCACAATCCACACATCTCTAGATCTCTAAAGTACCTCCATTGTTATATTGCTGTTGTAAGAATGTTGCAATTGTCCTGGAGTGGGGCACTCCAGGCTCAAAAATAAATGTATAGTAATCCTTTAATGATCTAACAATAATGTTCTCCCTGCATGTAGTATAATAAATTTTCAAAAGTAAAGTTAGTAGTCAGCATGGATTAAGCCGCTGCTCACGGAGAGGTTATATACGTGTCTAGGTTCACTTTGCAATAAAATGTATGAATTACATCCGCGGCAACTCACAAACACGCTACGCAAAGATAAATAATATAATGCTGGACAATTCACACAGCATTACCTAGCCCAAGCTAAGCAGAGCTTGTGTTATGGGTACTAGATAACTGATATACATAATATAACACAATACATAGATAGATATTTTTTATTATACATAGAAAACGACCAGAACACCCTGAACAAATGTCTGCCGATCATACACACATTTGTACCGAGGCGGAAATCGAACCCGCAACCTCCTGTGTCGCAGGCAGACCTTCGCCCACCGCGCCACAGAGGTCATCAACGTTCTAAAGTGTTCCCATAAACAATTCATGCTAATGTTATTATAATATATAAATTCGAAAGTAACTCTCCTTCTGTCTGCCTGTTACCTTGCACTGCTGAATAGATTTTAATGAAATTTGGTATCCCTGAAAAGGAAGATAGGTTACTTAAAAGAACTTGCGAAGCTGCAATCAGTAGCTAGTACATATTAAATAAAATAATCTGCTTAGGTTGGGGGTAGATAATAAAGGGTGAATTGGATGATTCACCCTTTATTAACTACCCCTAACCTAAGCAGAGCTTGTCTAACCCAAATAACTACTATATTATTTCAATTGTTTCTTATTTAAAATAAAACCAATCTGTTAGGTTAATTCTTCAAGAATATTTATAACCTATTCAAGCTAGTTACACTATAAAACTTAGTATGTTTCATTATATTTCAGATTTAATCTTATGGCAGTGGTACCGGACAGGCGAATAGCAATAACCCAAAGGTTATCAGCCCTTGAGCTGAATCAAAAAAGAGTGAAGGAAGCCCTCTCCAAAATAGGAAAACATATGCGGCATTTGTTAGCCAAAACTAGGGAACTTACTGGTAAGCAATTTATTTCATCAGTTTCGTCCAACAGTGAGATGATTAAAATTACTAGTAATTTATGTTATTAATTAGAGGTTTATAATTTAAACTTTTTTTTTAAATAATGGTGGTGGTAGTATTGTAACTAGTGTCACCATCTTTTTGTTTAATAATAATAATAAAACTTTATTTAACAGCAAAAAATAATTACAACTAATATTTACACTTACATCTATTTACTAAAAATCTAAGCCGTCACCAGAAGGCAGAGTGCCCAGAATGCTGGCAGCATTGCCACGTTGAATGGCAATGCTAATTCGTTGACCGAAATAAAAACCAGCATTCCGATCACCTGTGGACTCTATTAGTAGTTTTGTAAGATCTTTATAGATAACGTGTGCCCCAGGACCCCAAGGACCTAGGGTTTCCACCCCAAACGGCTCAAATAGGTAACCTCTGTCAAGACTAGCGTATTTTCGCCGTTTGAGGAACTCCGCTGATGTTGCTGCGGACAATAATAACAATAACAAATTAATAATAATAATAACTTTATTGGTAAAAAGGTGTTAAAAGCTAAAACATTCATTTTACGCTAACTTAACCTATTATATTATGATCAAATTAAACTTAAGACAATGGTGAAAAGGTTATCTTGCATAATCAAGTTCTTTAAGCAGGTTTGTACCTACCTACTACAGTTAGCGTTTTCTGTAACATTTAATTACTTACTTAAGTGCTTAAGAAATGTGCTCATACATAGATAATATAAGTATGAGGTAATTAACAATTTGTTACTTTACAAGAAGAAGTATTATAGTTACTAAAGTAACCTTTAGTTAGACTAATGCCACACTACAAAGAGCTTTTTTTATTATTATTATTTATGTTACTCCTTTACCGAAAAAATATCACATCACAAATTTTTTAATTATAAAAAATTAAACTGCACTTAGTTTGTGTGTGGTAAAAACACTGTCCTTATTCTGTGATGTCACCGTTCAGTTTGTCAGCTCAAATTGCTTCTGTTCCTTCAATCAAAATAAAGTTAGAAACAAATAAATGATAAAAACCATCATGTTTGCGTGTTGTGTCTAATAAATAATTTTCATTCACTCTTTAAAAATCGATATCCCGCTAAAAGCTTTATGTCGATACGGTGACGTCTCGTCTAGAAATTTTGAGATCGAGTCTTTAAATATCTACTTTTCAATGATCAAACATTCACATTAAAAACATCAAAAATAAATGTGCAGATATATTTCTATACGCGCGGTTCTTACTTCAAATTAGTTTCTGCCCTCGGCTTAACACGAAACGAACTCTTTCTATAAAAACTTTTAAACGTTATTTATAGCTCACGGAAACGATGATTTATGGGATAAAACAGTTTGTGTTACTCTACATCTAGACCTACATCTATGCAAAATAACGTTTGTTGTTTTAGTGTCACGTGGTTACAGAGATCTTTGCTTTACAGAATCAGGTCAAATACCAGAAGAGCCTCTACTAGACAACATAGTACCTGTCAGTGAGCAAACCATCCTTAGCACGCTGGATTCGGCGCCCATACAGATGCACGAGATGGACTTCACAAAACCTATTACTATCGAAATTGGAGCTGCGGACCGACCTATACAAGATAGAAGTGTTCTTTTGAGTAAGTTTATATTGATTCGTTTTTAAACTTACATGATCAGAGTCTGGTTCACGATGATATGGAGACGTGATCGTGTCGTCCCGTAGAATCGAGACGAGATCGTAACCTCTCTTTTTCGTACAGGAATTGGTACAGCGCGCAGCGCCTCTACCGTGCGGATAGCGAACTACACAAACCCGATACAAAAAAATGTGACTAAGGTTATTTGTTATAGTGCTTACCCGCACTCTGGCTGGGTATCTCTAAGAAAATTAAAAAGGCTCACAATTTTTTTTTACGATTTTGGCGGGACATGAACATTCATGTCCAGCTGTGGACTGGTATAGGCTGATGATGATGATGATGTTGAACATTCACGCCACCCTCAGTACGGGTGTGCTCTAATCAACTAAGCCACGAAATCTCATCTCACCGAACTCGAAAACACAAGTCCCGCCGCAATCGTATTTTTTTGTGAACTTATCTAATTTTCTTAAGATACCCAGAGTGCGGTTAAGCACTATAACAGAAAACCTTGGTATTTTTTTTGTATTGGGTTTGTGTAGTTCCCTGTCCGCACGGTAGAGGCGCTGCGCGCTGTATTGATTCCTATATGAAAAGGAGACGTTACGATCTCGTGTCGATTCTACTGGACTCCTTAACATCCTATAGTGGTCCACTGATGGACGCAGGCCTCCCCCTGATAAATGCCTTATCTCATGGGGGTAATTCCCATAATCCCCATGCTGGGTTGGGGATAGCAGTTTGATGGTAGATCTATTTTGCAAGCTTGCTCCCCGGTATATGTTTCTTATTCGCCTTCTACGACACCAACGGGAAGAGTTGGGGTGGTGCAAATTCTTACCACAATACAACACTGCTAGGCTGAACTCATCCCTCTTAATTTTTAAGCATTCTAAATAGTCCCCCAGTAGCCCTAGGCTCATGGCTCATTGCATTAAAATAAACCTTAGTGTTTTATGAAATGCGTTTATTTTTCCAGTTGATCCGATTGAACTTGGTGCATCAGTGAAATTCGTCACAATTAGCAGAGAGAATAATGTCATTGGAGAGGTAAGACTGCAGTTGAACTAAAATAAGATATTACCTACTAGCTTCTGTCCGCTGCTTCGCACGCGCTTTTCCGGAATAAAAATTAGACTGTCTGTTCCCAAGTTACCGTCTGTCTACCTCCCAGCCAAATATTGTTTTGAAAAACTAAAAACCGACATTTTTTTTCATCTTTCGACGATCTCTGTGGCCCTGCGGGCGAAGGTTCACCTGCGACGCAGGAGGTTGCGGGTTCGATTCCCGCTCTGGGACAAATGTTTGTAAGATCTATAAATATTTGTTCAGAGTGTTCTGGGTATTTACTATGTACAAAAAATATATCTATAATACTGTATTATGTATATCAGTTATCTAGTACCTATAACACAAGCTCTGCTTAGCTTGGGGTTAGATGATGCTGTGTGGAATGTCCAGCATTTTTTATTTTTAAAATAAGTTTTGCGGGACAAATACTTGAAACACCTTGAAATTTTTTTATGGGTCCAACTCGGAACATTCTACATTCAATAACGTAAGAGAATTTTCTATATCGGTTCATTTTGACTAAGATATCAACGAACACAACAGCGTTGTTGGCAACAGTCTGCAGTTAGCTCAATTGTTTCAATTGTAAAGAGTAGTTTCAATTTAATTATATAATTTGATTGTTATTTACTTTGTAAAGTTATTATTATACGAAAATACCCCAACTCTTCCCGTGGGTGTCGTAGGAGGCTACTTCGGTTGTACTTCGCAATTCGGTGGTAGATCTATTCTGCAAGAGGCGCTGCTGCGCGCCCCCCGGTGTATGTCCCTTAGTCGCCTCTTACGACACCCACAGGAAGAGTTGGGATGCTATTGGGATGGTGCAAATTCTAAGCCGGCACCTCACGGCTTGAGTCCGTTAAAAACTGTTAACTATTTCTTACACAGATCTACCCAACATCAACAACAGCTCTACTGAGAAGCAACGACCACTCGGTCCTAGTGTGCTGCGAGACGGCGCCGGAGCAGCCCCTCATCTACCGCAAGCTGTTGCTGTCGCATTCAGAGCTCAACGCGCTCATGAGCGGCATCGTCAGCGAGGTGCAAGCGTGCCAGCAGGCGCTGAACGATGAGAACGACAAGAGGGATATGTACAAGGTAGGTTGGATAGAGCCACACAGACAAACAAACAACACTTTTTATAGGATTCCGTACACAAAGAGTAAAACGTAAGGTGGGTTTTGGCCGAAAGGTGTCGTTTTCTGGAAGTTCATTGTTCTTTAACCCCACTATCCTCCACAGGTGGACGACTGCCGCCGCACCCACAACTACGACGAATTCATCTGCACGTTTTTCTCGATGCTGACGGAGCGAGGCGCGCTGGCGGAGCTGATGGCGGCGCAGCTGGAGCGCGGCCGCACGCCCCGGGTGCGACGGCGCCGGCCACGCCCGCGTCCTAGGGCCAGGCCGCGCCCAAGGCCGAGGAGTAGGAAATGATACTATTCTCTCGATGTTTGCGGTACGAGGCGCAAACATGGTCAAAACGCAACTGTATTTTAGGAATTGGAACGTTAATAGGGCTCAGCTTACTGTACTTTCTATACGACTCGTGTTATTTTACGTTACTATACAATGCAATGACACATAGGTCTGATGTTATGCTTTGCGGTCATTAATCCAATACTGTTACCACCCAGCACTAAAACGTGCGTGCTTCCATCCGACAAACCTCAAACGAGTGGTCCGCGAGCTCTGAAAACTTCATCTAAATGTTACGAGTTAAGGCCGATATTTGGTTTCATATATTTGTGTTGCCTCTGAATTATGACCTTTACACTGGATAGTGACGAGCGCCACAAGGCTGCGCCGGCGCAGACCTAGTACACGCCTTCGACTGACAAGTATGAAAAAAATGGGAAAAAAATGTTTTACTTCTACGTAATTAAATGCTACTTATTTACCGCCTTTAGTCATTAAGCTCGTTTGTTGCATTTATTAGCAATGACACTACCAACCGCACTACCAGTAGTGTCATTGCCAATCAACGACACTACCAAGACTATTTGGGGTACAAGGGAGACTCCAAAATCTTCTCTCAAGCCAAAAAAACTTTTGGACCCAATACAATGGTCAACTCTTGCCGACGAATGGTGGAACTATTTTGGATTGAATTATACAGTCAACACATAACTTTTGGACCCAATACAATGGCCAAGTCTTGCCGACGAATGGTGGAACCGTCATACACAATACACATCCCACATCATATAAATCCCACCCAACGCCAATGCAAAATAGTCTTGGTAGTGTGGTTGATTGGCAATGACACTACTGGTAGTGCGGTTGGTAGTGTCATTGCCAATGTTTATTGTACTCCTGCCTGGTAACTTATGTACCTGAAGTTTACTACGCAGTGTTTTTTTGTTTCATATAAAGGTTAGGCAGCTATTATGGCCAAGAAATTACTGAACATCCTAACTTGTGTTGTACCCTTGGGTACGTGTAATTTAATTTTGTTTTTCGTGTACTTGTAAGTTATTATAAAAATAAAACATTATTTACAAACAATTTTTTATTATCATACTACGAACAGCGCCGTATTTACATGGTCATCATATTGTTAAAGAAATGTAACAACAACATGATTATTCTTGCTTAGGCACATACTTCATTGAACAACATTCTTAAAATATCTTGCTATTTGCATAACAGTGGAGGGACTACAAGATCTCTGTGATGCTAGGGGATATTATGAATAAGCCTCAAATTATGTTATTGATACATCGAACATTATGACAATAGACTAACCCCCGAATACTCAAACGCATCTCAGGTTTAAGCATGTCTCAACGAGTTTTTGACACATTTTCATTAAATTATGTCAGAAAACCGCAACTTAAGACGAGCTTAAATGTAAGTTGCGTTTGAGTAGGGGTAAGTGCCAAATAAGGTGTCAACACAGGTTATTCACCTTCTTCACGTAATCAAAATGCATTGAAATCTATCACTTTCCATACATAACTAAAGCGATACCAGTGTCGCCAAAGTATCATGGTACAAGCGTGGAATTAGGAAGCAAAAAATATACAACAACAGAACCCAAACAAAATCTAAATCGAGAATAATTAATAAATTACTGACTTTTTTACGTTTTTAACCAATTCGCGTATTTTAAAGTGCCGAATAACATTCACATGACTGAAAAAAATAACAATTATGTGTAACATAAGAATTTATGTATCAAAAACGTTTATAAATTCAAAATAACACGTTAACAATTTTAAGCGTAACAATGTTTCTGAAGAATTGTAAAATGCAAAATTTTAAGTTATGTCCTATTGTGAACTGTGATTTCATGAAGGAGATAGGTCAACAACCTGTATCGACACATATCTGGCACAGAGTATATAACTTGTAATAACTATTGACAATATTGCTTTGGAGCTATGTCAATGGTAACGAATTTATGACAAACATTTGAATTGAGTAAAATCGAATAAGTACGTATCAGTTACCGCTTCGGATAAGTTAAAACAATTTACAACTTGGTGTTTCATTCTCCAATTAAAATTATTAAAATCATATTATTGCTTCATTCTCATTATTTTAAATTTAATACAAGACAGAAGGTTGGGGCCACAGCAAATGAATTAATCAATGCAACACTTATTCATAAAAACCATCGTCCCAAACGTCTTGTTGAAGTGAGGTCAAATCCTTAAGGTAAAAAGGCAAGTGGCTCATTGACAAAACTTCCTATATCACAGACTAACTAAAATTCATAACATTCATTCACTACAAACATATGGCACTACGTAATAACTTAAACCAGGAACAGTAAAAATACCGGCAGTGTATTCAGTAAAGGAAACAAATTTGATAACAATAATGACTAATAAAAGAATAAAAATTGCAGACTTTTTATAACCAAATCCTGTTACATTTCAATTACAATATAATTGAATATCTACTGCTATTTAGTATTTCAACAATATGCTCCCGCACAAAAAATAATACTCGGGTATAACAATAATAAAATCACTGTATAATAGAAGTTGGCAGTAGCACCAGTAACCATAAAATAGCGACGGCACGGTCTCAGGTTCACAACCAAAACTTATTGCTATTATCACTACATGAAATTGCACTACTTTGGGCGTTCATGAAATTGTGAATTCCTAACGGAAGCATCAATTATCCCTACATCGGCGTGATTTGAGCGATAAAAATAAATATATGCGCATGCATAGATCTATTGCATTTTCCGAATCCATAATATACCTAATTTGATCAAAATAATATCCTCAAAATTTCACTAACAAACAAAAAAAATCTACATCAAACCTTAGCACACTATTCACTACCGCATACATTCATAGATAAGGAACAATATCATCAATCAATAATTATAATATTAAAAGTAACAACATATAATAGTAAATGTCCAATACGTGTGAAACAATGACGTACCTAAAACTGCGGTCAGCGCGACCATTGCTTGTGGTGGGAATACACGTAAGCCAATTCTACAATTTGGTGTCTAACGGGAACCAGTAGTTGTCTCTAACATTTTGGCAACAAATTGACATGACATTTACGTTACAATTTAAGACACTATTGTCGAATTGGCGTATGTGTAAAGACCCTAAACTATCACTAAGCAAGTCCAGAGACACGGTTAGATTCTACTCTCTGAAACTTCAACTCTCGGCCTCTTCTATTAACGTCTCTTTCAGTTCGTCCTTAGTGGAGGGTTTCTCAGGAGCCGCGTCCTCGGATTCCTTGCCGGTCAGTTCAGGAAGGCCTGCCATGGGTAAGTCTTTCAGTTGCCTTTTCTCTATTTCTGCTTTGAACTGCTCGATGTCTTGTGGACTGTAATGAAAATAGCTTATTTTATAACGTAGCCAGCGCGTCTTACCACATCATATGATTACATGTATAACGGAATAGGACTGTGAGATTTTATGATATTATTTAAGGAAATAAGCAAATACTTTAATGATATAGCTTGCCCTTCAGTTCATCACCCCATTATTGAACAAATAAGCAGGGAAAATTCACATCCACTATGCAATAATCTATCCACCTAATTACATTCAAAATGGATGCTTCAGAGAGCCAAATAAGGTTTTTATTTTAATAGTCACTATCGACCCAGAATTCGTGTAAAAATATATAAATAACACAAGATGATGTGGTGAAGTTATCAGAAAAGCACAGGAATGGTCATTATGCCGACCATTGGTCTATGTCCCACAGTGGCC
Organism: Eupithecia vulgata; assembly: GCA_946478455.1. Classification (NCBI taxonomy): domain Eukaryota; kingdom Metazoa; phylum Arthropoda; class Insecta; order Lepidoptera; family Geometridae; genus Eupithecia; species Eupithecia vulgata. The sequence goes on along the minus strand of OX297873.1, from coordinate 8,801,438 downwards.
TTCTTGCTCTTACGATGATTAAACCTTACCTTATCTGCACAAACAGTATCCCATTGATAAGGTTCAGCAGGTCTATAACAGAGGCCATGCCGGGCGGCTGGATATGCAGCGGCGGATGCGGCGGCGCGGCGTTGGGTGAGCGGGCGTAGGCCTCCGCGAGGCGCTTTTGAAGCACCACGGCTTGTTGTGTGAGGTGGCGCAGGCATTCCGATGACTCGCGGGTCTTCTCGTGCTTTTCGCCCAGCTGGAGTAGAGAGAATTAAATAATGTAGGAACAGATATATGAGTAACCACACCACATAGATCATCATAGATCAGAGCCCAGAGTTCGGTTACTCGATTGAGAGTTTCGTCACGACCGACAGTACTCTGAGCCTCTACATTGCAGACATGGTATTACTAGGAATTGACCATCGCTGGCCTAAATGACACTGTAATGCACGACGCATTCGTAACTAAATTGATCATCGTAAATATTGATCGAGTGGCAGAGCTCAGCGGGCAGTTTGACAGGGCTCGCGGTCAGCACATCCTTACACAACGTGGCGAGCGAAGCAAGCCGTATGCACCACCATGGAACATGCCATCCCAGTGCGGCGAGTGAAGCGAGCCGCAAACACAGACGTTTTATGGACCTACTCTGTATCCGTGACAGAGCATTACCGATAATTTTTGTCTCCCTTTTTAAACTTACTTAGAATATTTCTATTATAGGTAAATAGGTACTCACCAACTGCTTATAGATAGAATAGGTCTCCTTCTCGTGCTGTAGCGCGGCGCGGAAGTCTCCGAGACAGGAGAGCGTGCGAGCCAGCAGGTGGCGCGCCACGGCCGCTTTCAGAGACTTGGGCCCGTGGCACGCCGCGGTCACGGCCAGTGCGCGCTCGGCGAAGCGCAGAGATAGGTCATACTCGCCTACTGCGTGGAGTATTAGGGCGATGTTGCTCTGGAATATAGATTGGAAAATCAGTTTATGAGTATATAGTCGCGTTTTGAACAAGTCCTCGGCCGTAATGCAAAGCCGGCTAGGGTCAGTCGCGGCCATTACAACAGTTAATTTTTGTTGAGTCCAGGCGGTGCAATATTTGCTTGTTGCTACATAACGGGAACGGACAAATTCTATGGGACTGATGGTCCCCAAGGCCCGATTCTGCTAATTGCGTATCTATGACAATGGTATCGTAGCAAAATCGCTAAGTAGCATCCTAAGATAAAAGAAGCTGCAAATAGTGCGCCCATGCAATGTGCACGAGTGATTGATAAAATGGTTCTAGATTAGTTTCTTTTTATTTAAGATTTTTATTTTGGTGGCGATTCTCTGACAGCGCCTGGATGACTAAAGGCCTGAAAATGAGTGGATACTGGCAATAGAGATTGATTAAAACGTTTCCACTTAGGAAACGTTTTAATCAATCTCAAAAACAAAGGGGAGGCCTATGTCCACTTCCAATAAAGTGAGGTCCAATTTATCAAAACCTAAATAAACGAAGAACTGAACGAATACAAATACTCACGTCAAGCAGCGCCATCTCTGGGTGATTCTCCCCACAAACCAGCAGCGCGAGGTAACGCGCGCGGTACAACAGCTTCAAAGCCGTGCTCACCTGCCCGTTCGCGAAACTGTACAGTGCCAAGTGAGACTGCAAATAGAACAAAACACTACATAACATTTACGAAATAACAATCTCATTATGAAGTAAAACAGCGCTCTATACATGTCTAAGAGCAAACACGGTCAAATTCTTTGCGTGAACGTAACTAAAATGCTTTCTAGCTTGTGAGTGCACAACTGCTGGGGCGATACTGCGAGCTGAACAGCAAATAGCATAATTCAAAATCTGAATAGCGCAATAGTTGCCTGGTGCTTAAACTTTTCGCTTCGATTAAGATGAAATATTTGAGGGATCCTCCAAGTCAGCCCATGAATATAAATTAATAATGCTGGACAATTCACACAGCATTATTTAGCCCCAAGCTAAGCAGAGCTTGTGTTGGGTACTATGTAGATAACTGATATACATCATATAATACAATACGTAGATAAATATTTTTTATTATACATAGAAAACGACCAGAACACCCTGAACAAATGCCTGCAGATCGTACAAAAATTTGTCCCCGAGGCGGGAATCGAACCCGCAACCTCCTGCGTCGCAGGCAGACCTTTGCCCACCGCGCTACAGAGGTCGTCAATATATAATATAAACGTAAGGGTCGAAAGGTAACCTACTAGAGCAAGAGCCTTCATCTGAACACGGTAAGCGTGGTAGATATGGGAAAGCCTTGTTTCTGGGAGGATGAGGAAATAAAATGGGTTCATACATATTCGGTGATGGTATACGGATGATCGATGCCGTTAACCCGTTCCGACATTAACACCGCCTTCTGTTGGTAAGCCATGGCCTCCCGATGTTCGCCAGTGACGTAGCACAACCTCGCCACCATACGTAGACACTGCGCTATCTCGCCATGCATAGCTCCGTAGACGTTGTTCAGTAGATTGAGAGCTTCGGCTATTAGTTCGTGGCCTTCTGAAACCGCGCCCGCCTGGATTTTGTTCTGGCCTGTCGTGTAGAAGTTGTATGCGTCTGTAGCCTGTAAAATACATTGATATTTAGGGGCAATGTACAAAATGTTGATAATGGTTTGTTACAGCAATACAACAGTCTTATTTTATAACCACAAGTAAATAAAGTTCCATGTGAAAGTATTTGAAGCAACATAACTTTTTCAACATGGCTTTGTTTTATACAGACAGTGCGCGCATTACACCATTATCATATGTGTTATATGTAAGTATATGTTAGTATTATATAACTATAATACTAAGGGATAATGCGCGCAAATCGTGTAAATAGTGGATAGATATGTTTGCTTTTTTTAAGTGCCTGCCTATATTTGCAAGATATCTAAGAAATCAATCAGGCGTTAAACTTATCACAAATGCATTTATTTATTTTTATAATGGTCCACCTTAGGCATTTCTTCCAGACTTGATGATGAAACTTATCAGTTGAAGAATAAATGTTAATTTCATCAGTATCGCAATCTTCACCTTCCGTCTCTAAATTGCTAGATTCGTTTTCACTGATTTGAATTATCAGCTATACTGATGAAAAGAATATTGCTTATTCATCTGATGTAGATGTAGAGAAGAAATGCTTAGGAAGTATATTCTTTGATATCATGCATATGTAGGCAGGCACTTAAAAAGAACAAAACCTACATATACTGCCTATGTAGGTTTGTAGGTAAAAGATTTAAATCGTTGATGTCGAGACAATGTTCACAGAATTCATAGATTTGCAAGACCTAGCTATAACAATATTTTTATTGAATAGCAATAAATAGCACTTACCCTAGGGTTGATATGTTTAACGACGGGGAATATATTCATAATGTCAGATCCAGAGAACGGCGCCTTGTTTTTGTTGTCGAAATCGTATTCTCGCAGCATCGTTTGTAAGCCAACTTTCAAAGCGAAGGACCTAGAAAACAAATCCATTGATAAACAATTTCAAAATATATGTAATAATTCATACGTCTATTCATAGTGTTACCATCTCAACCTCACCTCTACCTCCAAGCCTTTAACGGTCCACTGCTGGACGCAGGCCTCCCCCTGATAATCGCTATATTGGCTTTCATCTCATGGGGGTAATGCTCATAATCCCCACGCTGGGCAGGCGGGTTGGGGATCGCAGTTCGGTGGTAGATCTATTCTGCAAGAGGGGCTGCTGCCCGCCTCCCGTATGTCCCTAAGTCGCTTCTTCGACACCCACGGGAAGAGTTGGGGTGGTGCAAATTCTAAGCCGGCACCACACGACTCGAGTCACAATCGTCTACTTTTAAATCTATCATGAAGGAGATGAATACCTGAGGAGCGAAATTTTTTGCAGTCCATGTTTTTCAATTATTGTATCCATATTTTCCGCATTCAATTCGTATCCCCAGTACGCCTGAAAACAAAATTTATAATTATTAGAAAGAACACGATAGCAAACTTTTTATATTTTAGTTTTACCTACAGGTGTGTTTAGAACAAGCTTACTTGTGTTCATTTACATTTGCATCATATTTTCAGAAAAACTTGATAAACCCATGATACCTAATTTTGAATTTGTTTTAAATGTATTTAATTAACACGAACCTTAGTTTATTTTGAATCACAAAAAATAACTCAAGAGAATTGGTATTATCTGTCATTATGACAGTGTAAAGGTGTTGCAGTAAGTCAAGTCAGCTTGAGCTCATGTTTAATCTGATAGAACAGCTTTTTGATTCCTGGAGCGGTCGCCTTGCGCCGCCGGGCGCCAGGCCCGAGCTGACGGGCGGCGTGTTTCTTATAGACTAGTTACCTTCAGTTCGTGTTTGATCTGCGAGAACAGCGCTTTAGGTGTGAGGTTTTGCCAGTCTGGCAGCGGCGAAGGCGGCGCGTGCGCGTGTTTCCTGGAGCGTCGCCCGCGGCCGCCGCGCCCCGTCGGTCGCCCGCCTCCGGGCGCCGGGCCCGCACTCACGGCCGGCGTCTGACACGCGCCGAGCAGGCAGTTCAGAAAGTGCGCTACTGCCGAGCCAATGCACATTGGCTCACAGCCCTGGAGGCAGGTACAGATACAATAATTAATGAAAAACCTTGCAGTGGTAAAACTAGGTTGCTTTTATTGGAACACGTCCAATAAGCTGTGTCTTCTTCAAATTATCATCATTACGTCAACCGTTTTGTCTGTTGTGGACTTTTCAGAAGTTCTTTATTTTACTTAAGCTTGGCGCTGAAATCGCTTATTTTTTGTTATTATAACACGTAGGAATACTAGTACAATATGATGAATTAATAGGTAATTCATTTTGTATTATAATAAAACAAATAAAATATGTTAATCTGGCCCATCTGACGCTTCAAAAGTCGTCCGAATATCAACAGTTCGTTTATGAGCTGCGTTCCAGATATGAACACAGATCGTCTAGTATTGTACTTACTTGTAGATAGGCAGTGTAGATATGTTTAGCCGCTCGCAGCACCAGCTCGCCCACAGCGATGGTGTGTAGGTAGGAGAGATGCGAGTGTGGTTTCAGTGCTAGAGCGACGCGGCCGAGGTAACGCACGTTAATGCCGCGAGCGTGCAGTGCTTCCGTTAGCCCACTGCCGTCCATTGGTGCTGATGTGTGTTCGAGGCATTCGCGAACCTGAGGATTAGATAAATTTTACTTTTATATTTTATTGACAGTGGCGATTTCATAAAAGCAGAGATATGTCAAAAGTTCATGTTAGTTCAAGAGATTTTAAGTCACGCATTCTTAACTTTAGTCCCTACATGATTACAGACCACTGCAAATACATTAAATAACAATTTTAGGCAGCAAAAAGTATCAGTTATTTATGTGGTGGTGTGGTATAAATAATTAATCTTCATGCTAGATAGATAATTCTTTATTGTACCACACAAACACAGAAAACAGTTTAGAAATAAATGCTACGAGTAGTCTATGTACAAAGGCGGTCTATCAGCACTATGCACTGAGCAATCTATGAGCGATCTCTTCCAGGCAACCTTGGGATGGACTGGACATGTAAAAACAAAAAATATGGTGGCACTCGAAAAAAAAGTTAATTTTTACTTTGTTTTAATAATATAAACAGAAGTTTCAGAAGTTGTTGGTAGTAGGACTATCCTCATTAGAAAATAATCTTCTAGTTTACAGCGAGAGGTCTACACACACACACACAGTAAAGGGCTCTAGACTATATACTTACAAAGGCAGGTATCTGTGTGGTCAGCAAGAAAGCCGCAGCCTCCTTCACGAGGTGCCTCTGCTTGGCGAGCTGCTCCGGCGGGGCGGCGTGCTTGATGCCCGCTGAGTAGACGTCAGGGTTGAACCGAACGTCGAATTCAGATTCCTTGAGCGAGGCCACGGCGCGAGCTGCAGAGGCCACGACTGCGCGGGAACGTTCGCCGGCTGTTACAGAAAGGTATCAATGTTAAATAAAACTGTAAAGGTGATTTTATGATTTATCATCATTTAAGCCCTACCACAAGTCATCAAGTTTTTTGTTTATAGTTTTAACTACATAACCTATCCTTTGAATGTACAGGCTATAGAATTACTTGATTAGATAGAGTAAAACTAACGTTATTTTCTGATGTAGATAACAAGAGGACAATTGAAGACCTCTGTGGCGCCGTGGGTGAATCTATGTAATGTACCTATTGTATTGTGTATCCGTTATCTAGTACCCATAACACAAGCTCTGCTTAGCTTGGGGCTAGATAATGCCGTGTGAATTGTCCAGCATTATTTATATTTACAGTAACAGTTAGCCTATTATGTCCCACTATTGGGCAAATGCCTCACCTTGAATCTCGGTTCTGAGCCAGTTGGACTCAGGTTCTATCGAATCTATTTAGTCGAGCCATAGTTTCTTCATTTATTTATAATTATCTTAACTACTTTATGTGAAAGCCTTGCCCTGGTGATGGCCGTTGAAACACTATCGGTTGCCTACCATACACTGAAAAGCACCAACCCGCAATGGGTATATTGCCGACTTTGGTTTGTAGACTCATCTTTGAGGATTTACGAACATAGAAAGAAATCGTAGATAGAAATATAGATTTCGTCACATAATTTTTTAAAGCAATTCTTAATTGACTATTGACATAAGCCGTTGTTCTCTTCTTGACCGAATAAAAAAAATTGGCGCTAAAAGCAAAAAAAACGCACAAGAATATATCTTTTAAATAGCTACTTACAATCATTTTCCTGTTTACTATCCCCACTGCAGATCGAATCCGTAATACTCTCCACAATTTTCTTAGCAACATCCGTATCAATCTCTGAGTAGTTTTCATTCAACAGAATATCATCCTCTTTTTTATCAGCTTTATTTTCTTTTTCTGGTTCCTTCTTTTCTTTTTTGGCACTTTTTTCTTCCTTCTTTTGTTTCTTGTCTTTTGTCTCTTTCTCTTGACTCTTGGTATCCCGTTTATCCTTCTTTTCTGTTGAGTCTTTGGTATCCTTTGATTCGATGGACTTTTGTTCCGCTTGTGATTCGCGCTGGCGTTTCGCGCTCAGCTGTTGAAGGTGGAAAGCGGCGTAGCGAATGAACATGAAATAGCGAGCCCTGGAAGATAAACGAAATTGAACTCTCTGAGCTTGAAATAATGTTTAAAATTGAAGTAGTTGTCAGAAGATACTTACTCAACAAAACTATCAACTAATTCCTGTCTCAGGCAGCATAGTTTGTGTTTGTGAATGATGGGGAATCCCATTGATTTTATATCTTCCCTCAGCTCGTCATCTTCCACTGAAAATAAATAAGAATATATTTGAAAAAAATTATAATATATTAATAAAATTAGAATATTTTATTCAAAACTAATTTATTGCAAAGCGAGTTGAACTTGAAAGGAGTGAACTTGTTTGCAATGTCAGACTAAACATCTTGTCTGAATATATATTCGATTACTTTCATGCCCAAACCGAAAAGATCGGTCTGAAATTTTGCATAGACTTTTCTAAATAGATAACATTAAAGATACAGTTCAACCAGGAAAACTGTGTGCGAAGCTGCTGGCAGAAGCTTGTATCAAATAGTATCAACTTACACTGCAAGAAATTGACATCGGGCGGGAAGGTTCGCAGAAGATCAAGGATGTAATGGCGTCCGTCGTTACCGATGATGCCCTTGCATTCCACGCTGGAACACAGCTCCACTGTCTCGCTGTTGGCGCTCAGCACAGAGTGGGGCATTATTTTGAGCTGCTGACCGGCTTTGCTGAGCTGAAGGAGAAAACTAGTATTGAGTTGTGACTTTATTTTTTTTACGAATTTGAAAAGTCGCAATCAGCGAAGGATGCTGGAACTTATCTCTGTGTTCAAACAATCTATATAGAAATCCTAACACTATTATAGGCTTTGAGTAGTCGAAGCCCACAACTGAGTTTGATAGAGGATTTCTTTAGCAGGCTAAGTTAGCTACAAAAATCAGCTTCTGTTTACAAAGATATAAAGGATAGAGAATTTTAACAATATGGTTCAAATTACTGTGCTGAAAAAACTACTCCTTTTTGACAGCACAAAATGTTGCAGTCCCTTTCATTGTGTTCAAAATAAAAAGAATGGCATGATTTTGTCCTTTCAAATTAAGGCGCATACCCTAACCCCACCCAAAGTGGCGCCGGCGCCGCCACCTAATTTATCTTATTATTCCGATGGATTTTTGAAAATTCCTTTGTTAAACGGAATAATAACATAAAGTAGATGGCGGCGCTAGTTTAGGTGGGGTATGCGCCTTAATAAAGTTTAGTTTTGTTTTGTCGACAATCGAATTGACACCGATATCAGCCGGACCCTCTAACTGTGAACTTTACTAACATAATAGGTAGGTAGGAAAGGTAGATAGGAAAGCCCTGATCAAGGCTTATAAGAGTACGGATTAAGCTGGTAAATTTTATGTTCCCGTGCTTTTAATGTTTCTTATATGTAACTATTTTAATTTTTTACATTTCGTTCTATTGATAAATTTTTTGTCAGTGAACTTAATGTTATAAATTTTAGAATTGTAAAAGTTATTTACTGTAAATTTTAAGACATTGCACGTCCAATAGGGCAGGATACATTGTGACATTCCGTTATAATATAACAACTTTTTTAACATGTATTTTATGCAATAAATAAATTGATTGATTGATGTATAAACATACCAAGTCCATATATTTGGGATGCGACAGAACAGTGGTTCCAAAGTCAATGCTGCCGTACACCACGCTCTGCTCTTGCTCCTTCTCCAAGATCCCGGGGATGATGGACTGGGCTGTGACGCGGTAGCCGCGGTAGTCGACAACGACGGTACCGAGGGTATGCAGACCAGCTGTGTCGACCGCGCTGTATACGCGGACGCCTTGGAGGTCGTTACGCTGTCAAACAAATATTTATATTAATATATTTATTGACGAACTACCACGGAGCAGAGTGGCCTGCCCCTTGGTAGTTCGTGATAATGGATCTTCGGGTTGGTACTACCCAAAGCTACATCATCATGAAGTCTCTCTTGATCTGGTTATCGCACCGTGGTCGAAAATCGTCTAGGAGGACATCAAGAAGTTGAGAATTGCTGGACACAACTTGAGAGGGAACAGAAAGAATGGTAGATCTAAATGGAGTCCTATTTCATATGTGGGTTTAAAATGCCCGGGCTGTCATTCATGACGATCACGATCACTCTAGATCAATCTCTACAAATTCCAAATGCACGTAATTTTTGGATGGAAATAATTGTGAATTTAAGAAAGGCCCCCCCTTTCTTAAATTCACAACTATTTCCATCCAAAAATTGCCTGGAAGAGATCGCTTCTAAAACTCTTATCTTACCGGTGCAACAAAAGCGGCAGCGTCCCCTCCCAGGTCCTTGTAATGATCGCGCACATCAAAGCCGAGAGAGAAGAAGATATTGTTCCAAATGAACATCTGCATCTTAGGCTCTTCGCCAGGGTTGATTGCCATCACGTTTCCGTCGACAACGGCCATTGCTCCGCGCGTCGCTGCAGCTACAAAGTCACTGTGAACCTGCGGAAAACAAAAAATGATTAAAACCCGACTCGGATTATTTTGATGTGTCTCGGATATATGATAATAGTGATGTGGCGCGGTGGACGAACTCCGTTGCGGGTTATATTCCCGTTTTGGGACAAATGTTTGTATGATGTACAAAATTATATATTGTATTTCTTATGTATGTTCTGCTTAGCTTGAGGGCTAGATGATGCTGTATGGATTGTCCAGCATAATTTATTTATTATTTACTAGCGGTCCGCCCCGGCTTCGCACGGGTATAATGTATAGCTTATGTTCATCAGGGATAATGTAGGATTCTAAATAGTGAAAGAATTTTTAAATCGGTCCAGTAGTTTTGGATCCAAATCAATTCAAACAAACAATCAAATCTTTCCTCTTTATAATACTACTATAAATTTGTTCCAATGGTTATACTCTGCAAATTCTTAAATAATAGGAAGCTACATTCGTTTTATTACACGCGTTCTGTTCCACGATAAAAATCAGCCTATATGTTAATCCAGGCCATCAACTACATCTACTCAAAATCAAATCATCACACCAAAATCATTAATTTTTTCAGCCCGATCCGTCCTATATTTTTGGCGTGAAGAAGTAACAAACATTCAAACTTTCACATTTATAATACTAGTATGTCATTTATATCTAGGTGAGCAAATCTGGTGTCAGAATTTAGTAAAACCAGAGACAAGCTTATATAATCACCTTGAAGATAGCTCTCTCTCGTAGCAACCTCTCCGGCAGCGTGTTACGAGGCAGCTCCCGTGTGGTCTGCAACTCTTCGTTCCAATCGCGAGTCTGTCCTGGGATGTGCTCCTCATAGCCAAGCTTTGATGAGAATGCTGGAAAAGAAGAACGAGTTTTTTAAGTGCTGCAAGTTAGTTTTAATTTTAACTAAACCCTATCGTACAAATATTTGTCCCAAGGCGGGAATCGAACCCGCAACCTCCTGCAAGATAAACTAGACTTCAGAGTTATATTGTTTTGGACTTTGAAGCTGTTTAAAACAGCGGGATTACATTTAATGCACAGATAGAAAAGACGGACGTGATAAGAAGCCATCGTACTTAAAAAAACTATTCTGGACTATGAACTTTCATAATCATCAGTCCTTATACGACCACAGCTGAACATAGGCCTCCCCCAAACGATGAATAGCGGTCCTGCCTCCATCCATAGACTCTCTGTGACCGCTACAATGTCGTCAGTCCATCGACTCTGAGGTCTTCCCACACTCCATTTAGACATATTCTCTACAATAAGCTAAAAACCAAACTGGGATTTTACGTTTCCCGAGTAACTAGGTCAACTAATCTCTTTTATATACCTACGCTAACAATATCTACACAATTATCGCCTAGTCATCACATACATACAAAAAGCTTAACTACGTTACTATAAAAATTGCGTCCAATGTTCAAAGATATCATATCTTTACTAGGGTATCATATCGTAAAATCAACTTACTGTCCTCAGCCCGGATAGCATCGACAGTGTGGTCTAACATCGGCGACGCCCATTGGTACACTTGGTAAGGCGTGGCGACTCTTTCGAACGGGTGCTTCTGCATTCTGCGCTTTTGTACAAGGGCAAAGTTCCTCTTGAAGGCAGGTGAGACTATGCTCAGGAGTTCTATCAGCGAATGACAAAGCAGCGATGGGTTTGCTGGGCGGGGGTTGAACAAATCTTCCGCGGACCTGGTGGTAATAAAAAGCGGTTTAAATCTGCACAGAACGGACTTAAAGATAAGTAAATATCATCAGAGAATATGGAGGAGATAATTTCATATGCAATAAAAAGTAGAATTACTCAGATGAGGTCAAACAATCACTATTTCGTTATATTTAATGCTTTTTCTATAGATAAAAACATTAACAAGGCCTTGCTCGGTACGCAGTTGATAAGAGACGTGATGTCACACGATTAAAACATTATTTTGTTATCTGATTTTAGGTATGCGTTAATGGATGTATGTAACGAGCGTCAAACGAGGCGCCAATCATTCATTTTTGATTGCTATTGTACCTATGAATTGCAGGTTTCCAGTTGTAGGCTGTAGGTACATCGCAAGTCATGGTTGATTTCTACGGCATCATGGCTCATGGTATGAGTCATGTTTTGGCCTTAGACGAGAACATTGTTTTTGTTGGTCATTATCCGTAATAAGCGCAATAAGTGAAGGAAAAGAGGTTTAAGATGACCTCTGTACAACAAGCGTAAGAATAGATCTGTCTGCATATAGGCAAGCCTTCAGTAAGAATATCAATAGAAAACTTTCTGGAACTCCAAACCTGGGAGCTTTACCAGCAGTAAGGAAAAAGGTCGTTAACTTTGTATTTTTTAGACAAACACTTGGCAGTAATTTTAGTTAGGTATAGGTACAGATACGTCATCTTAATTCTTGCCCGGGATCACCTGAATGAAACCTTTTTTTGAACATCTCAATTGTTAATAAGTGACGATATGGACGATGGAACCCGAAAGTCTAAAACACCTATTCACTCTTGAAGAGACCAAGGTTGACATCCAATGTGACTTGCTACCGACCATGTATTCAAAGCCGCAGGCGTCAACCATCTTGTTATCTCCTCTGGCTTACTGGTCTACTTACTGGTTGAGGTAGAATCCTCTGGGACACGCCGTGATGTGGAAGTGCCTGTCTTCGAGAGTCACGACGTGCAAGTAAAGCAGGTCCCCACACATCTTGCGGGGGCCTGGAGGCGGGTTCCAGCCCGATGTAGTCAGCACCTGGAGCATTACTGCTATTTACAATACTATTTATGAATGACTAACTTGAGTGACTTAAAATAAGGTTTTAAGCTGGTGTGAAAAATGTGAATATTTAGGTTATTTTTGTCATAAATGTTAACATATTCATTTTACATAAGTCTCTGACACTACCTAGGTACAGCTACTTCAAATGACTAAAAATAAGTAATTTTTTCTATTATGTAGCTAGTTATTTTTCTATTAATTACTGTAGATCTCAGAGGTTACACACATTTCAGTTTATAAGTATATAATAAGTTTATCTTCCTCAGTGGCGCAGCGGGCGAGAGTCTGCCTGCGACGCAAGAGGTCCCGCCTCGGAACAAATTTGTGTACGATCTGCAGAAATTTGTTCCGTTGGTCTGGGTGTTTTCTATGTATAATAAAAAATATCTATCTATGTAATTTATAATATTACGTATATCAGTTATCTAGTACCCATAACACAAGCTCTGCTTACCTTGGGGCTAGATAATGCTGTGTGAATTGTCCAGCATTATTTATTTATTTATCTTATTGTAAATGAACTGTAGTTTGTATGAGAAATAAAGTTATTTAAACCTAATACTGTTAAAATTGATAAATGAAAATATTAAAATCCTTGTCTACACAAACCAGTGCATTAGTATTTATTGTTTTATAAAACAAACTAGCTGCTGTCCGCGGTTTTGCCCTTTTTGCCCGCTTTTTAAGCAGCCTTTGTATGCCCCGGGATACCATTTACCTCCTTGCCAAAGTTCAGCCGTTAGGTGTAAATGTTAACAGACAGATAGAGTTACTTTCAAATATTTAATATAAGTATGCAAGTAATGTATGGATAAATAAATAACCCTGGACAATCCACACAGCATAATCTAGACCCAAGGCAGAGCTTGTTTTATGGGTACTAGAGTGCTGATATAATCAAGATATTTTCATAACGATTGAAAACATTCGACATGTTTTTTGTACCATAAAATTGTATAGTTGTTACTTAATTATGCATAGCACATAACAAATGTTTCACGATCAAATGCATTTTAATGCGTGGCATTGCAAATCGTTGATATTGTGTCAAAGGAAAGTCAAATGACGACCTCTGTGGCGCGGCGCAAGAAGATCCGCCAGCGATGCTGCTGTGAGTTCGATACCCGTCTTGGGACAAATGTTTGTACGACCCGCAAATATTTGTAAAGGTTGTTCTGGGTATTTTATATATTGTATTATGTACTATCAGTCATCTAGTACCTATAACACAAGCTCTAATTAGCTTGGGGGCTAGATGATGTTGTCCAAATATTATTAATGCATGAAGGCAAATTGTCTTAAAGTTTAGATTTATTTATTCTTAGCATGGTGTTAAATGATAATATAACAAGTGCACATTTGATACTTATTTTTCCCGATAAGATAATAAAAAGAAAAGTGATAAGAATATGATAAAAAGTTATGTCATACCTTCAAGCATTGAGGAGCTTTGTTTTCCTTGGTGAGTCCTGGGTGTAATGGTAGTAAAGGGCGCTCCGTGCTCCCCGGCATTATGTAATCAGGCGGGGTGCAGTCTACGCTTTCTGGGCGGGTCTTTTTCTTTTCTGTACATACGAAAATGAACCTTATTATAAAACAAAAAAAAATTAAAGTTGGGGAAAAGAAAGCAAAAGGTACGCGATAAATACCCGATAAATAATCTTAAAAAAACCTTATTATATACAAGCTTTTACCCTCTGTGGCTTCATATGCATTCTTCGAATGTTAGTCTAGGTTTCGAAACTCATCTATACAAACAATTTGATTGTTTTTGAATAAAATGAAAACCGATCGAATCCTTTAATTTTACACTACTTTTGTGTTTTGCTGTGTAATACTAATCGCCTGGCAATGAAATTTGTATCGGACCACTTCGGGATCTTTTTCTATATTTTTTTTTTTCAAAATCGGTCCATCTTTATTGAAGGAGAAATCGACGAACATACATACATTTTTTTTTTATAGTCTATAGCATATACCTTACTTTGACCATAATCTCACCTGATGGAAACTGAAGATGTGGCCGACGATGTATCAGTATAATAAAAACATACAACCGAACATCGAATCACCTTTTTCGAAGTCGGTTAAAATAATCAGCGTAAACAGTTCATCAGTGTTAGCGAGTAGGGGTAACAAACCTCTAATTAAAGTCCAAACTATATTCAATGAGTACATAATATGTTGAAGTCAGAAAGAAGTCGGAGGGTCAATACCCTCCGACTTCTTTCTGACTTCACTTTCCTCTTTCTGATTTTCTTCTTGTTTGATCTCAATAGATCAAACGTCTTATAAATATTATTCGAGGTCACACACAATACCTTACCTACTATTCAAACAAATAAAAGGTATTTGTATGACTAAAGCGTTTGTGTAATCTTGATTGCATTTCAAATGACCCACAACACAATGTGTATTCCATAATCTGCCTACACAATAGACTGTTATGTATGAACCTTAGGCCGCAGGGACTTAAAACTGTTTCTCATACAACCGTTTTGTAAAATGGTTTCTCAAAGCATGAAGAAATATTGCAGAACAATAGATATTTTACAATTTTCTTGAAAAAAATCGCTGTTCTTACTTCATCAGATCTATCACAGTCTATAAATCAGAAAATATTTGAATTTTACGCATAATATTTGAATTTCGCGCGTATCGAGTAGACTTGACAATAATGAAATGACATCGCATCGCCATACATCGCGTACATTATTGAATTTGAAGGAATACATTTCAAACAATTTACGCATTCGATGACGAAGTGACGTAATTTTTCTCTATTCTACTCTAGACAACAATCCCCGTGCTAGGAGGCTGCAGGTTACATTATGACCACTGCTGAAGATGCCTCCTCAAAAAAGGAGCAATCGCAGAGATGGTGTCAAAAATACAAAGGAAGCTATTGCCTTTCGTCTGGTATGTTTCCTTAGTCGTTTCTAACGACATACACGCGGGCTATGTTCAGGGGTCGATTCTTACGCACAGCTACCGCCACGGCCACACTGTCTAATTGTTTACTGTCAAAAGGTTAAGGACCTACTATACTACACATTCCATCAGGTGAGATTGTGGTCAAAAGAAGGTCTAATGACAATAAAAAAAAACATACTTCCACTTTCTACGACAAATCTTACACTGTACAAGCGACCCGTCTATGGTATGCTCTCTCCCTGGCTACATGCCAAATCACTCCCTATCTTCAAAAAACTGCTTCATCGTAGGCTTCATCAGCATTATTTATTATTATTATTAAAAAAAAAAAACAATTGCCACCGTCTTTGTTGTTCTTACATGTCCAGTTCATCCCAAGGTTGCCTGGAAGAGAACGCTCATAGCGATAAGGCCTTTGTACTTCGTATTCTCGTAGCATTTATTTCTGTACTGTTTTCTGTGTTTGTGTGGTACAATAAAGTATTCTATCTATCTAATACTCAAAGATTTATTGCTTGCATGTGTACAATAGGTCTTATAAATATAAAAAAAAACCAGCATGCACCCTGCAATCATCTAATATCATATTTACATTATGTTCCTGTCTTTAGTATATATGGTAATTTGGTATTGCGCAGGAACAAAACTCACCCAAAATATCACCCTGCGTGACCATATTGAGGAAAGCGAGGGAGCTACACTCTTGTCCAGCGTAGGCATCGGTGTAATCAATGGACTTCAGCAAGTCTCGCACGTGACGGACGTGTATCCTTGCTTCGCGCATTGTGTACGGTTCTTCTACCACCTGAAGGGAAATAACATTTCCGTAAGCCGTTTGTTACTGTAACCGTAACGTACAAATGTATCGAATTTCGTAGTAGAAATGTAGAAAATTCAACCTGGGGTTGAACTTAAAACCTCGTGCATGCTACTACAATAGATAATAAGGGTCATATTAATTTTTATTTACATCTATTTAATACAAGATTGTGTATCAAATAAACTAGTACAAAAGTGAGTGGAATTACCTTTATGATAGACCCTTCTTTGAGTCCTTCAATGTTCTTCAACTCAGCAAAGTTGTCCAAAGTAACCCCGTCAAGTTGTAGCGAGAAACAAGTCCTGTGACACGTGTCTTCGCGATCCATTAGCACCTGGTGAATTTCCTGAACTAACTCCATACTCGATACCTAAAATTCAACCGTAAACACTAAATAATTCATGACTATGCAAATGTGCTGTATGCACTTGTAATGTAAATGTCAAGTAGTACCTGAATATCTAGCGGCTCAGCCCCGGGGCTCATAATCTTTACATTAAAGCCTAGATCTTGAATGAAAACGACTTCAGCGTCCCTTTTCTTATCATCTCCGTCTTCGCTTGGCGATGATTCTCTGTCTTTTTCTCCATTAATGAGACTGTCTCCATCTCCATTTAAATTTATTGGTATGCTATTTTTAGTTGAAGTTTCATCTTTCTTTACGTTATCCGTGTTTTTGTTTTTGGCAGATTCCTTTTTTTTGTCAGAGTCCTTATCGTCAGCTGCCTTAGATTTTTTATTTTTCTTTTTTTCAGATGCATGTTTGCCCTCTGATTTGTTTTCACATTTTTTAGGCGCTACATATTCTTCATCAGACTTAATCGATTTTGTGTCGTCGAAATCACTATTGACTCCATTAGAAACTAAGTTAGCGCTATCACTACTACTAATATCACAATCTAATTCTTTTGTATTACCGTTAAAGACGGTTTCCATTGATTTTGCTGTGCCATTTACTATTGGTTCTTTGGTATCTAATTCGTTCTGACTGACAATATTATCATTTGATGATTCCACTCCATTCGTTGTGGTTGCTTGTGGTGTATTTTCTCCGTTGGTTTTGTTACCCTTACCGGTTTCTGAAATTAAACGCAGTCTTGATATACCAAAGATTATCAAAAAATTAGAATCTAATTGGTGGGAGATGATTTCTATTGGTTCCTTCATACCTGTGTAGAGTGGGAAAGCCGCTGGCGTATTGGCTTGAGGCGAGGTGGGCTTCCGAGCAGCCGCCGCGTAGGAAACCTTGGGCGTGGCTGCACCACCACCCTCGTCATCAGCTCGTCCGTTCGGAGTGTTGGCGTGCCCGTTGCTGCAAGCCAGCGGCTTTACCGCCGCTTCCTTCTTCATCTTTGCTGGTTTAGTTTGTTTTTCTGTAACAAATGCAAGTTTTGTTGGTTTTTCTGTAACGAAGTTGTTTATCGTGTCAGGAGGTGAGCTATGTAGCAAAGGCGCCGATTCTAGATTTTTGTATCTCATAATTCCTCATATATATCCTACCTATTAAGAAATTATTATTGCTGTGTGGATTTTTCAGCATTATTATTTATTATACTCGTGAACTTGTAAAAAATATGGCCATAGGGTACGGTCCTATTATTAGGTTTTCAGCATGTAACTAAATGTGAATGTATTTTTATGTTCAATGACCCCAAAAACATGAAAATTTTATTAAATGTTTATCAATCATATTCTTTCTGTCATTAAACATATAAAATATTATTACCCCTTTTCCTATCCACGAAAATAAGTCCCACTTTTACTATGAGTAGGCAGTGTTCGAAACGCTCCGCCCTGCAGTACATCCGATTGAGATATTTAAATGGATCGCCAAACGTCAGTGACGAAATGAATGAAAGTATTTTTACAACTGAAAATTAATGCTGCCAATTTTAAATCAGCCATGGACCTGACCACGACAGTACGTCATGATAATTACCGAATATTGTTTATCACGTTCCCAATCTAATAGCTGTTATAAACTTTATCGTCACATAAAATACCACCAACGATCGTAGAGTATTTGAAGTGTTGATAGATAAGTTAAATTGCTTATCATTAGACCGTATAATGGTTAATCTGCGATTCTTTGATCTGAACGAGGTCAGTAAAATCGGTAGATATCTTTAGTTATTGCGGGTGATCTTGTATTTCCTAACAACTAGATTTCCGGAGTTGGTTTAAGCAGCTTTACATTTCGGGGCGGGCAGCGCGATAGTTGCACAGATCAATAGTGTTGGGTGAACTTTCTTTTAAACTATTGACTTTTGCCATTCCGTATAGCTTGCGCTTGCTGCCCGAAACACAAGGTATACCTTGTGTTTCGGGTGTAATTCAATGTAATGACTGAATGTGTAATAAATAACCTATGCCGGGGCTGCTTTCAGAAACAAGTAACTGTGGAACACGTTGTGGTACACTGCACGGCCAGACTCTTTTGGAGCCTGATCAGGGGTAGGTTCAACGATTACGATAGACTCGCTTAAGCCCTGATCTACCATATTCGTAAAACCGACCCTTGATTTGGGATATGAATTTGGCCAATTATCGCAATTTTATTATCTTTTTCTGCACCTCGTATTACAAAGCGAGGTTGATTTAAAACCTTGTCACAGTTGTCAAGACCTGACGAGCAGTTCTTTAGTTGCCAGGGAATTATTACTAATGCGTTGTGCCATCAAATACCTGTATGACTGAATCCATGAGAGCAGTAATGCCAAATGCTTAGCAACAAAATATGCGACGTAAACTTACACGCACTTATCCACTATTAAAATCCTAGTCGATAACGTAAATATCAATCAAACGTACTTAGTACGTACGTAATGCTAATTTCTACCATCTAATAGGAGATAGCTCGAAAAAAGCCTTGGATACAACCAAAGCTTTCGGAGATTTAAGAAGTTGGCAGGGACATGGGACAGTTTGAGACACTTCGTATCCACCAACCGAAACTTCTTGCTAATTAAGACGTGTTCGCGTATTTATTCTGTTGGTGTAAACTGTATAATAAGAATAATTTAAATATTGGGAAAGTCTACGGTCCGTCCTAGTTACAGCTGTAGGCAGTCCCGTGACGGGCTTGTCAGGCACGTGGTCTGCTCTGGCGCAGGGCCAACAATCTCCAGCGTCGAGTCAATAATAGATGGCAACGGGATGCCGCCAACAATAGACGCAGAGCCAGAAGATAGGTGCAGCTCTTTATTTTATTTTGCTTAACGTTTCAGGTTTAGGTACACACTGCTCCGAAAGCAGTAAGGTCGACGACTTTAGTAGAGCTTCAGTCCTATAGACATTTTATCTAAACTTAGTAGTGGGCAGGAACAGGATGATCAAGCTGAAAGTCAGAAGAGGTAAAAACATGCTGGACAATTCCCTCAGCATATAACTAGCCCCAAGCTAAGCAGAGCTTGTGTTAACCTACACTACAGCTTTACTTACAGCTGTAAGTAAAGCTGTAGTGTATTATACAGGGTTACAGGAAAAATCGTGCTAGATCCGTTAAGGGCGTGGAGTACCCATCATTTCTGACTTATTTCACTATGAAACCCCCTACCCTAAACTTAACCCATTTCGAGATATTCGACTTTTAATTTTTTTATTGAAAAGTGCCGATTTTTAGGCTACTAAATTTATTTTTGTTTATTTTGTTTGAAAAATAAACTTTCTAATTTTTTTTAAATTTCTTAACTTTCACTTTTCTACTACGGTCTATTCAATTAACAGAAATGATGGGTACTCCACGCCCTTAACGGATCTAGCACGATTTTTCCTGTAACCCTGTATATAAATACATTAAATCAGTACCTTTAACACAAGCTCTTTCAATATACATAGAAAACAACCAGAACACCCGGAACAAATATATGCAGATCTTATAAACATTTGTCCCGGGGCGGGAATCTGTCATTGGCATCACATGCGGACCTTCGCCCGCCGCGCCACAGTGGTCGTTGCAGGTGTGTCCTCGTATGTTAATGAAAGGTTTGTATGAAGTAAAATATTCTTAAGGGCCTATCTATACTACCTCAAATCAATTCTCTCAGATCTCCATATCTTTCAAACTACTAAATATTTAACTTTGAAATTTATATATGGTAAAGTTCAGGACTTACTCTATCGATTATATGTTTCGAAAACAAGATTCCATAAAATTTTCTCGATAGAAAAAAATCTCAAAGTTACCTCTAAATTTTTTCTAAAATCTTAATTTCTTAATATGTACAGAATTTAAGAGAATGCATGGTGGTAGAACTAAGTATAAAGAACATTTTATTTGTTTCAGTCTTTTCAAATAATATCCAAATTAATAGATAATAAGCTAAAACTTGATTTTTACGCTTGAGTTGCTATGCTCTGCTGTCCCGCTCTTATGAACGCGAAATTCTGTCTGTCTTTATCACAAAAATTTGAGGTTATATAGTTTGAATACTGGGGCTAGTATTGCTCAACTAAATTTTAACAGCGTTTGTATTATTATAAATTGTCTGCTTGCGGTCAGGTCACGGATGTTTTGTTTAGCAATTATACATTAGTTACAGGTACTTATTAAGAAGTTTATGATGTATTGTGTGGGAGTATTACCCAATTAAAAATGGCATGCGACCTCGGTCCATCGATAAGAGAAAAGTGAGAGATTATGCTTCGATCAATGTTCAAGTACATTCACAGTAATATGGAATTTGCGTATGTTTGCATGTTTAGATGTTTCGTTGGATGTTTATTTCCTCTTTACGACAAAACTACTGAACGGATCGGGCTGAAACTTTGCATACTGATGTTTCTAGGTCTTGAATTAAACATAGGCACTTTTTATCCCACAAATCAGTTCCCATGGAATAAAAATAATACGTAAACGTTCATAATAGGATCCAACCGAGCGAAGCCGCGGGCAGCTATACTACATGTCATGATGAATCTTGAAAATGCTATCCTACGGCTAATTATGAAAATAGTAAACAAAGTTACAAATCAGCATCAGCACACCTACGTCCACAGATAAATAAATAATGCTGGACAATTCACACAGCATTATATAGCTGGGGCTAGATAAGAGATTTGTGAAATTGGCTATGAATTTTTAATAATTATAAAAAATGCTTGCATACTCCTGGCGACTATAAAATAAAAAAAATACTGTTATGAAAATTACAATATGCAGGACCTTATATCAACACAATAGAAAAAATTATACAAAGCGATCTAAATGCCTATTTATAAATGACATCCCCATGTAGATAAAATAAACACCCGTCGCTGGAATTCATTTGATGGTAAACTGGGAAACCTTAGAAGCAAATAGGTACCCAATTATTGTGGAATAATTTACGATCGAGCATGGTATTTCCCAGCGTAAAATAGAGAAGATTATAAATTCATACCGGTGTTAAAAATTGTTTCAAAGAAACACTTTTACGTCAATAATTTTCGCGAGTCTTGTTGCCACGTTGCCAATGATTAATCTTATATGGACCAAATGCAGAATTCTTACTTGTTTGTCCTTCCTTGATGCCCTAAATAACCAACCAATCGACTTCTTTTTATAGTCAGTAGACCTTCGTTTGACCACAATCTCACCTGATGGAAAGTGAAGATGTGGCCGATGGTGTGTCACTTGATTTTCGGAATAGACTTCGTTGAAAGGATGGAGAGTAAGTTATGCTACTTTTTGTCTTGATTAAACATCAAATTCCCATGGGAGATTTACGGGAATAATCCCCCTAGAAATGTGAAATAGGAATTGCTAGTAAATAAATAAAATAAATAATGCTGTACAATTCACAAATCTAATCCCAAGCTATGTAGAGCTTGTGTTATGGGTTACTACTAGATAATGTTAAAAAAAGGTTATGTTAATGATACCCAACCCACATGCCCAGCGTGGGGATTATGGGCTTTACCCCCCATGAGATAATAGCCAAAAAGGCGATTATCATGGGGAGGCTTGCGTCCAGCAATGGATGATTAGTCTGTTGAGGAGGTTAATGATACCTTGTTGTTACTAGATAACTGATATAGACCCATCCATATACATAAAATAACTAGATTTTTTTATTATTTGACGACCGATGTGGCGTGGTGGGCGAAGATCTGCCTGCGGCGCAGAAGGTTGCGGGTTCGATTCCCGCTTCGGAGCAAAAGTGTGTTCTGGTCGTTTTCTATGTTAAACAAAAAAAAATCTATCTATGTATGTATTGTATTATATTATATATATCAGTTATCTAGTACCCATGGCACAAGCTCTGCTTAGTTTGGGGCTAGATAATGCTGTGTGAATTGTCCAGCATTATTTATTATTATTATACATAGAAAACGATCAGAACATCCTGAAAAAATATCTGCATATACAGAGGTGTAGGTGTAATCGAACCTGCAACCTCCTGCTGGAGGACCTTTGCCCACCGCGCTACAGAGGTCGTAAAATTAAGCGCCCTCGTTTCAAGTCATCACCAACCTGACACACAAATTGGAGATAACAGTCTTCAACTCATTCTAGAGATAAGAATGAGTTTGAACAAAACAAACATTTGTGTCCCCGAAGCGCACAGTTATGGAAATATTTTTAGGGGTGTGTGAGTAAAAATATAAACTAATCCAAGTTACGATATCATGTTACCACCGCCGCCGCCACTATTCAAAATGTTTTCCTTCGGGCCAGAGATAATGTTTATCACCAAAATGTTTGATTACTTTGCTCTACCAAACAAGATAAAGTTCCTAAGCGCCTGTGACTCGAGATAAGAAACGTATATCGGGATAGTGACCGAAATCAGAACTTCTGATAAGCAGCCGTTGACACAATTCTTTGACGGCTTATGATTGCCTCAGATTCTTTTATGCTATTTCTGCATTTCATCAAATTCTGAAGGTATAATTCTTTGAAGGCTTTTTTTTTAATGAAACTATGACACTAACGAAGCTTAAAAACTGTGTGTCAACGCCCAACGCCGCTTATGATTGCCTCACAAATTTTCTACGCTATTTCTGCATTTCATCAAATTCTCTAGGTATAATTCTTTGACGGCGATTGCCTCAGACTATTCTTATTTCGTTATTTATGCATTTTATCAATTACTCTCAAGGAAATCCGAACGGAGCTCATATCTAGTCATGATCATGAAGTGCCATTTTATGAAAATTATCCCACAATTGTAAAAAATTAACGTACAGCGGACATTGTGGTACTGACATGAATATATCAAACACAGTGCAGACATGTCAGCAGGTCAGCCTTACTTACTTAATTTTTACTTATCTGTAAAAAAAGAAACAATCCTGCACTTAACCTAAAATAAACTTTCTTGTTGTAGATTTTTAAACAATTCTAAATATTTGTCTTTTCTCTTGGTTTGAGATCATGCCTCATAAATCTTATTAACAGTAACATGTATCTTTAACTAAACTCTCGATTCTAACCAAGCATATGAATAAATAGTTTTATTTTGTTGTCTGAATAAGTCGACATAAACTGCAGCTTACTTCAAGCTCGAAAATTTGAATCGAGTCGGTATCAATGTGGACAAATCAATAAGGGGGTGGTGCATAACTATTCGATTAAATGTACCCTCTTCCAAGAACGATCGAGCCTGAAATTGGCCAAGGGAGTATGGGTTGGTAGAAGGGGAGCATGTATCGATTGCAATGAAAAAAGGAGTATAGGTAGGTAACCTGTATAAGTACACATAGTCCGGTCTATTTTCAGCTAAAGTGTAGAAATAATCAGAAACGAAAATGTAATGTTAATCAGACCAGGATCGAGCGCAGACTTTAGTCACGATAGTTTTAAGACAGACCATTGTTTTACGAAAATTGCAACTTAACAAAAGCAAATAGTCTGTCTTAAAACTATTGTGACTGTCGAAGTCTGCGCTTAGCCTAACCAGAACGCATTTGCCTCGTTGACGTCAAGATGCATAGTGGATAACATATTTCATATTCAGAAACTACTACGTTTTGTTAGAGTTATAACAGCTACTGTTTAGACCAATGAATAATGCAAAGGAAACCGGCCTGTGGCGTCCGCGACGACGTTCGCTGAATGTTTAACCTTCACCTCAGCGATTATTATATGGTTTCTCTTCGGACATCCGATTTTGTTCCCTTCAGACAACACCAGTCAGCAAGTAACCCTGTTATATTTGCTAAAGATTAACGAACCTGAACCGAGAAAATGCTAGCAAAAGCGCAATAACTCACTTGAAGTCCAATAAGTTTCAATGAATTTTTATCATTTCTCGAAAACCGAAGAAGTTTAATATTTGCTCGATGTCGAAAACAGTAATTTTGACAGTAAAAAATTAAATGTCACAGAGAAATTGCCAAGTTTACAACGAGGTTCTACATGCTAATCTTCTAAAACAAACATTAAAGAGGTTTGTAGAGCTAACAGGTTCTGATTGGGACCCCTCGACGGAACTTCGCTGGTTTATCTTTAAAACGTGAATAGAAGACCAAGTGATACGCACGCAACCCTGTAGGTTCTTGAACTTAGTTTCTATAGACACAATGATAATTCAACTTGATACGACAAGTACACGAAGATTGGTGTTACGAAACCGGGAGTGATGGATGAATTACGATATTGTAGCTATGGATGACGCAAACTTTAGCAATTGAGTGGCAATAGAATGATATTATGATATGGAATATATCTACATTAAGAGTATTTTTTATTATTAAACGAGGACAATACGAATGGCGTATTACGCATATACGGCATAACACAAGAAGTCAACAATTTCATTTTGTTCGGTCCAATGTTTAACTGACCCAACGCTCTACTTTTCTGACAACGCTTTATTTCCGGCTATTCTAAATTAGAGTCAACAGAGTGGCACCGCTGTAATTTAAACACAGTTAGAACTAGCCAAAGCCAATAACTACTGTGGCCGAAATAAATTACCGCATTATTGTCCTTTTAGCGTCAAGACAGATTGAAATACAATTCTAAATTATTTTTGGTCTGGTTAACGTTTTTTGTTTGACAACACAACAAAATCAGGCTTGTCCCTGAGTGACCACACCACCTAAGAAGTACATAATTATCCTATTTATACATAAATATGTGAATTTTCTTTTGTTACCTAAGATCCGCCTAACTACTGGACAGATCAAGATGACATAATTATGGCGTACATTTAGAACATGGCCTAACTTGGATAATAGGTTTCTTGTTTTACTACCGAGAATACGCGTGCTAAGCCGCGAGCAAAAGCTAGTTTACAAAATTTTACAAATGTATAACAAATAAAGTGTAACTAATACAGAAATAAGTTAAAGCAATAAATATTGCGAGTTGTGACCGTAATGTTTGTCTTAGGCCTCCCCTAATGAGCGCCATAGCGCCCTATATTCAGCTTAAATGTTTGTAAATAATGATATTATTAATAATAATGATGCAGGATTTTCAGTAGGTTTTTTGAACTTTTCCCACAAGTACCTTACTGTTCTGCACCTACGAGTTCCTAGTAATTATGCGCTCATATTAATTGAAGGTACCTGAATCTTTGCTACTTATGCACGTTAGGTACTATTTAAATAGAATTATCTGAAAATGGTCTGAAGCAATTTCGTTTTCACGACCGACTAGTTATTGCTCGGAAAACTCAGGAATGCGTGGTTAAGCTTAGTTAACAATAGAATAAACATTGTTCAATGTGCTTAGTATTTAGGTTCTTTTTATTTGGAGCTAACAGCTAACACAGTTACAAAGGCAGGTGGTGTAACCGGGTAGCATGTTTGTTCAAATTGGATGTTCACGACGAGCGTCGCGACACGACATATACAACAAAACCGTAAGCCGCTCGACACAAATTCAGTTGATAAGTTTAAACCTACAGAGTACAGACATGCTACAGACCCGGAAATTGCCAACTGTCATGAAAGTGGCGCAAGTAGCAAAAATATAAGAAATAACCTAAGTACCCAGAGGCCAGAATACGCTAATTAATGATTTATTTATCGCTTACCTTATGTTTTTTTCCACAATAATAACACAAGGTACGCGATAAATACTTACCCGATAAATAAGTAATAATTAACTTCAATTAACAAATCGCGAAAGTTTAAAAATAAATAACTTATCAACGAGTTATATGTAAGTACTCGAACTAGATCGATTTCGAATTAGTTAAATTATGTTGAACTTATTGTAACGAGACTTTTTTCTTGATTTCGCACTAAAATCGATAGTTTGAACTGAACGAAACACTGATTCTTACAGCTTTGAGTCGCAAAAGGGGAACGAGTGAGCATCCCCTCGGGTAGGGTAAGTAAAAGGCTATAAAAATATTGCAGGGGAAAGCGACATTCCTCGTTCAATATTACAGAGATCGACCTACTAGACATATTTGTGAAATGACAGCCTGAATGAAACTATCGAAATCGTTCAAAGCACGGGGATTGTTGTCTAGGGTAGAATGTAGAATAGAGAAAAATAACGTCACTTGGTCATACCATGCGTAAGTTATTTGAAACGCACTCTTTCCACTTCAAATGTGTATGGCGATGCGATGTCATTATTGTCTATTCTACCCTAGACAACAATCCCCGTGCTAGCGAGGCTGCTTGCTAAACTAGCTCTCACGTGGTAGTGGGTACAGTGTTAATCAAGGTATCCAGGCAAATCTAATTCAAATAGCATTTTTTGCGTATACATTAATAGTATTATAATGAATGCATCTAAGAACAAGCTGGAGGTCAAAAGAACATTCCTACAGACGACGTTAGTGAACTGAATACAAAATAACAAAAGGCAATATCTACCTAAAAATATGGCGTGAATAACTTGATGAAGCTCTCCTGGGGTGAACGATAGGTGACTTCTAAATGAGTTATGTCGCACATGAGCCACACATGTCCTTATTCCTTTTCCAAGCTGTCACTCAAAGTCTGTACCTACAGGCGCAATGTTGAAAATTACAAATTCCTAACCGGGTTCCGTCACCTTACAATACACAAAAAAGGTAAAGATTTGTTCCCAGAATTGTGGGACTGAATGATGCAACAAGAACGTAATTATATATTTTGATACCTGCTACATGCATAACTTTGGGACTTGATTGTTTTGGATTTAATCTGATTAAGAACAAGTCTGTCATCTAAACAGACAGAATTTGAGCGGGACAATGTGTCAACATGTACTGCCTACAATAGAAATTTGAATTATATTATATAAGCCCCATTTTATCTTCCGGGACGACGAAACCGAAGTTCTGTAAATTAACAAACGGTCAATAATAGTTTTTTAAACGGATATCAGGTACATAGGTACGTAAAAAACGCGGAAGTATGAAAGTACGCCGACGATATGATCAACATATTAGTTCAAACCGAGTCGTAGGGCATCAAGTGGGGATACGTGGGTTCAAGGTCTCTGTTGCTAAGAGGTATTAAATAATGCTGGACAATCCACACCACACAGTATCATCTAGCACCAAGCGAAGCAAAGCTTGTGTGTTATGGGTACTAGATAACAGATAATGTATACCTAATTCAATACATCGATAGATTTTTTATTTCATATAGAAAATACCCATAACACCAGAACAGATATTTGCAGATCGTACAAATATTTGTACCAAGGCGAGAATCGAACGTAATAGATATATATTTACGCGACGCAGGCGGATCTTCGCCTCGCCCATGCCGTCCCACATCTGCCGTCGTATCTTATGGTTATGATAAGACGCTATGAAGCCGCAGCTGTTTTCTGGCTGCAGAACCCTAAGTTCTCGAGTGGAGGTCCTTTTCATAAATACATGGTAATAGTAATCATTTAGGTTTGATCTATGACTTACGAAAAGGGAGGAGGCTGACTATGAAGAAATATTTATATGAAATTGCGAGTTTGAGACAGGCTTCTACTTTACCTAATAGGTTTTAAATTGGATTAGGGAGCGCGCCAAGGCTATCGATTGGCTGAATAAGCCTGGTTATCTTGTAGGTAAATCTGACTTAGACAGCACTGTTTTTAAGGAAGACTTGGGTTTAAAATTACTCTGGTAAGTTCCCTTTTTCGTAATAATAATGTGCTGCAAAAAGATGTGACTTATAAAATTTCGAAACATAGACACGGGGTTAATTCTAATTGCTAAGTAATAAGTAGGTAATAAGTTAATTAAAAATTACAAATGAAAAACAAGTCATTAAAATACCGGTCTAATTAACGAATTAGAACATTTAGAACCTACTTTAATGAGTCAAAAAAAATTAGTAATTCATGATAACTACAATAACAAGGATCATTGAACACCAAACGATTACATACCAACGTACTTGAATAGCAGTGAAAACACGGAACAGAATTTTCTGTTCCGTGAGTGAAAAGGTATGAAATATAAAGCTTCAGTTCAGGACACGGATGGTAATTGAACTAAGTAGTTCTAGAGAACACTTTAAATGTTGTTTTTTTTTTTCAAATAATGGCCAACTATTATACTTAGGTAATAAGCAAAATCTTGATTTTTGGGTAGCTCTGCCCTGTCCCGCTCCTATGAACGCGAAATCCTATGCCTATCTTTTTCACAAAATGGCGTCGGAGCGTAGTTAAGTATAGGGTATAAGTATTAGGTTAGTTGGCGATTGGATCGTGAAATACCCTATTATGATTTCGATACCCTGGTACGTTTTAGATCCTAAATACCTACATTCCATTCCAAGGTATCAAAATCCGTATACAATAACGTAAGATGATATGTATATATAAGTAATGCTCATTCATTCTACAAGCTAGACAATAAACAACTCGCATTTCAACACTGACCGCCATTATGAAAGGGCAAATGAAATTGACCTATCGTTGGGACAGTAGGGCTGTGCATAATGCTTTTGTGGTGGTAACATATTACATACTGTATTGACAGACCATGACATGATAAGGAAACGTTCATTGACCAGGCTACCTCCAGTTCACTGGTGAACATGCCTTTCCTAAAGGGGGATTTGCAAATCCCCCTTTGGGAAAGGCACCATAATCACCATTTGGCAGGGGGATTGGTGAATGCAGTGTATGCAACACATACATCATACATACACTGGAATTATATAATATGTACCTATGTTTGTTTGTATACACAGAAGGAAACTGCTTGCTGCTCTCCCTGGTTGGGGTGCCCTTGTTCGCTCTTATTACTGCCATAAGTTGAAGGGGGCACAACCACGACGGCCCTAAGGGTATCTAATATTTGTATTTAAATTTACATATTTTATGAACAACAAAGGTAAAAGATGTAGAGAAAAGCATCAATGGAGATACTGGCATGGTGCATGGAGACAAGATGACAGGTGGATTAAGGGGATAACCGAATGGCGTGTTTATAAAATAACACAAGCTTTAGTAGAAATTGGACTTTGGGATTAATTATAAACTGGTCTCCGAATGTTCACTTGCATGAAATAGTACCAAGCTATTTTTTAATAATTTTTTTTAAATCATAAGATTAATCTTTAGACACGGAATGTAGGATCCTAGGATCTTTGCTTTAGACATACTTAAAGTAAAGTTACACTTAAAGCTTATGTTTAAGTGTAACTTTAACTTTTTGCCTTTGGGATTTTCTTTTAAAATACATAGTTTATTTGGTCTTGGAGGCAACAGTACAAAGTGTTTGACAATAGAAGAAATGATAACCAAAACTATCCATAATAATATATTAGAAAAAATAGCTTTACTACCTATATTAAAATTAATTTGTGGTCCAATTTTATTTATTTATTTATAAAAAAAACAATGTCTGGTTTTTGGTGGCTCTTAGTCCAAAAGTAGATACATATCGTCATAACAAAGGTAAAGTAGCCAAACTGTCATTTTGGCCATTTTGACTTTATTATGGCATTGCTATGTTGCCATTATAATCTTGACTGTGGTAAAATATGTGATCTGTAGCTATTGTCATTTGAAGATAATTGTCATTATTCTTTTTCCATATCTGTATAAAATTACGTTCCCACAATAGTAAACTTTTCTATGTGCTATTTGTTCAGTTTACCCATATAATAATACCTTTTTTTCGCAATTGCCACAATTTTCAATAAACCAAAGTGGTATATTGTATACTTTACCTTCATTAAAAATGTAGTGAAGAGTAACATTCTACAAAGGTATACTATCCTAATTGTTCTGATTCGAGTCTTAAATTAAATAAAATAATAAATTAAATCAAATTATGCAGTGACTTTCAAATTCCCAAAATATACCATCCGTATTATGAGAGTATTCCTTCATCAGATACTCAAAGAGACGCTCTTGCAGAACCGGATATGGTTGAAGACAGTGAATAGTACTCACTATTCGTATTATAGCAAAGTATTTTAGTTTTTGCTATTTTTTTTAATGTGTGAATGTGCACATGTTTTAA
Organism: Eupithecia vulgata; assembly: GCA_946478455.1. Classification (NCBI taxonomy): domain Eukaryota; kingdom Metazoa; phylum Arthropoda; class Insecta; order Lepidoptera; family Geometridae; genus Eupithecia; species Eupithecia vulgata. The sequence goes on along the minus strand of OX297873.1, from coordinate 8,770,979 downwards.
AAATATTTTCTTTTTTATAAATTTATTTGTAGTATTGTTTTTTTTATTGTGTAAGTGTACACTTGTTTTTGAGAAACAACCCAGCTCTAGATATTCCTCTTATTTTAATTTGTATATTTTTAATGAATGATTAATGTGCACATGATTGTTGTAACCTAGATTAAGATATATTTTTCTTTGTATTTTAGTTTATATGCATTAAGTCCTGCAAAACATAAATAATTGGTGACGACCTCGGTGGCGAGGCGAGCGAGGGTCCACCTGCGACGCCAGAGGTTGCGGGTTCGATTCCCGCCTCGGAACAAGTTTGTGTACGATCTGCAGAAATTTGTTTCGAGTGTTCTGGATGTTTATATGTATAATAAAAATATCTATCTATGTATATAATGTATTACTTAAGTATTATCAGTTATCTAGTACCCATAACACAAGCTCTATGATGCTTAATTTGGGGCTAGGTGATGCTGTGTGACTTGTCCAGCATTATTTATTTATTTATTTATTTATAGATTGTATTAGTTTAAAAAGTAAGATTTTTTAAAGTATAAATAAATATTTGTAGTCAAATTATTTTAATTGTTTTATTGGTATTCACCCAAATTTTCTAATTTAAGTACTTACTCATAAAACAATAAAAATGTTTATACCATAAGCAAATAAATAAAATAAACTTTATATCGAAGAAAATTTAGTCTAGTTTATAATAAATTTGAGTATAACCTAATAAACCGTATATTTCACCAATGTCAATTGACTAATCTGCCACTTTGGCTATTTGTACACATAAAAATATTTTTTTTCCAATTTATTCCTACGATGGTAAATATGCCAATCTGCTTTAATTCCCTAAAAACTATAAATATTACTATTCTAAAATTATCTAAATAAAATATATAGTTTTTCATCAATGAGTTTTCAAAATTGAGACGTTACCTATAAAACCTGATTTACAGTCTTTGATTTTGTTTTCATTTTGCAGTACTGAAAAGTTTGGCATTTGCAGATTGGTTAATTTACTATTTCATTGACGATATAGGAACATAAACACTTTATTTTTAAATGAATTTAAAGAACTGTCTAATGCAGCCACCCAAAGTTACCTGTTTCTATGAGAAAAACTTAAATGTTTTAGCTTGCCAATGTATAGTCGAGTAGTTTACAAAACAACTATTGATAACCTAGCCTCCTTGGCTAACTAGGCGAGGTCAGTAACTGAAGATACTGCACTTGAAGTAGACGAAGTTAATATTATAGTCAAATGAAATTAATGTTTGGACATATTGTAGGGACAACATATATTTTAAATATTTATTTTATATACTTAGAATCTAAACATTCAATTTATTCATAGACCCAACAAATCAATATCCCCAGTAGAAAGTACCACTTAAGTTAGAATTTGAAATTGTTTACATCTTATCTACATAGGATAGTACATTGGATTCTTATTAGATTTTCTTTTTGTTAGTAAGTATCCTCTTTTACACCAATATGTTTTTTATTTATTAATTTCTTAGTCCACATGCCTATCAAGTATGATGATATTTACTAAGATATCAACTTGAATAGCAATCAATATTGGAGGTCACTATAGGTCAACATACTATGGTGTAATGGTGTTGTACGAACAGAATAATATCACATGGAAGTGGGATAGAAATGGTACAATCCAATCAACTCATTTCTGGTTATTTGATCTTTGGGCAGTGAGCACCTTGAACCTAAAGTGCACTCATGATGTGAGCAGGTAAAGAGTAGCTATGTAATTTACTCTTACATGCAGTAATATGGGGAGAAGTTGTGTAATGTCGTAACCATGCTGTTTGTACATTTTGTTTCAAGAATTTGTCAAAGATAATTTTACAGAGGGGGAAATTCGTGAAAATTTTGGTTTTACTTTACTTTTGAGCAGGTAAGAGTAGAATAATATGTGATCACATGATAGTTAAACCTGGTCACATGACTTCAATGCACTTCAGGCAACAATAAATTGTTCGTGATAATAAAAATATATACCTAGGTAGATCCCTGAAAAACAGTCAAGTTACATAACTGAGAGTGAGCATGTACAATTTTCCACTTACCCTTACTGACACTATCTCCGCCACATTTATCGTTCACATTATTTGCCGGACATTTTTTCACTTTGAGAGAAGCATTTTTGGTAGAGTTTTCACTCACTTCACTCCCTAGAGCCATCACAACACGAGGAATCGGAATCAATCCAATCAATTTTGTCAGTCAGTCAGATTGACTGCGACGAACACGGCTCCGGACTCAGCTGAACTGAAAGAAAACATGCGGTTGATTTAAAGTTCAAATTCGACTGACACTACGGAAAGTCATGGTATAGTCCGGTAAAAATTAAAACATCCTCAAGTCCTAGCAGATAAGGGAGGTGTTCCGACATTCAAATGTTACGGGCCTATGTACGGCACCACAAAATAGATATTACTAGAAAATCACCAAAGATATCGCTTATTACAAGACCATTGCGCACCTACTACTTTGCACATAGTATTTTGCAGTTTCAACACAGCAATGTAATAAAAAATGGTTTTTCTTTAGTAACGTCTATGGATAGAGTTTTAGTACTATACTTATAAATCTGTGGATAGAGTAATCCATTTTTTTTACATCTCTACTCACGACTCTACATGTGATTATTATAGAATAAACTGCGTTCATTTTTTTGTTAAAAATGTGTATTGTGCACGTCCATGGTTTGCTTCATGGAGTTCTAGCTTAAGGTCAGTACTATCCTTATAAATCTGTACTTAAGGTGGTTCAACACGGGTTGGCGCAAGGGTCATTTTTTGTTATTAATTTTTCATGCATTCTATGACCAGCCTTGATTCACTAGTATTTTGGGCCACCTGTAATTCCTATTATTGAAAGGTGAGGGCTTAGAGCATTTAAAACGGGAGTTAGCAAGCGCTACTTTTAGTACTAAAATCTTTCTGCGGATTGTATTAATTTGACTGCTTTTCGAAGCTAATGGACCTCCAAGTGGTAGATATGAACTATGTGAATCACTATACTGAATTTGGTACTAATCGAATTTGAGACGCCGATAAAAAGTGGGTTCGATCGAAGCCGCTACACATACACTATAACTAACAGTATAACAACTACACTATGATTAACAGCAAATATTTGGAACCTCCAAGGGACCTGACCTTTAAGGATGTGTGTTACAGGATATATAAATTTCAGAGCTCCACAATCAATATTTTCGTCGAAAAACGGGTTCGAAAACACCTAATTTTCTTGTTTTTGCCGTATGCGCCTTAACGCGTATGACCAAGAGTGCCTTATGGCCGGCAGAGGGGTACGCCTTGCGATGACATCTCCAAGGGTGAGGGTTGTGATTGTCAACCAACCCCAAGACGGTTCAGTATTTTTGTTTCCGTTATTTTGGGGTGGGGTAGAAAATCACCCCGGGTACCAGTCCACACTACGCCGCCAATGGACTTTACGTCGCTGTCATCTTTCAGGCGTCCGCTGGATCATGGCTGGATAGATCATCGGTTTCACTTGGCCTGCCCAGTGCTTTAGACTGGCTATTTTTTCGCCTATATTGGTAATGTCTATTTTCGAGCGCAGCGTGGTTGGTGCTGAGTTATGGATCCTATGCGTTCGTCTGAATCCCAGCGAGCACGCTTGAGTTCCTTTGCCCATTTGGTACCTACCCTTATCTTTGGATTTATGAGAATCGGATAATGATCAGGTTTCTGGTGAAAGTACATAATTGCATCCCCTTCACCCAACGGAAAATCAGGTGTCGAAAATTAGCACGAATCAATATCACACGCCCCGCACCGCGCGCCTTTCAAAATTGCGTCACGCTTCAGAGAAATGCTCATAAAAACATAACTAGGCCCCCTATCTAAGTTCTGTAAACGGTTTCAGCTTCCTAAATAATTTTTCTTTATGTGTTTATTATTTCTGTAAGCTAATATTTACAAACAACAACACAAAAACAGAATAAACGTGCAACTTTTTACGAAGCACATTTTGACAACAAAACTAATTATATTTTCACGGAAATATAAAAGAATGGCATGAAGATAATCTATTTATAATATTTCAATGATAAACAAGAGCTGTGCTTTGAAAAAATATTGATTTTTTTCAAAATGAAAATTACCATTTTTTGTTCACGTGCTGCACCATGTTGTAGTGATGTGCTGCGTACCTAGGATCGAAATTTTATCGATATTTTTTGCTGCGATGGAAGTTTGTAAATAAATAAAAGAATCATATTTTATAACAGTATTTTGTTTATTTTACTTTATACATTATAATATTAAAAAATTATCTGAGCGTCTGGTCGAAGCGACGCGTGACCCGAGAGCTGGTGAGTATCTGGCACAGCGCATCAGCATTGCTATACGGCGGGCAATGCAGCCAGCGTCTTGGGGACGCGACGACTGGTATTGATATGGATGAATTGAGCTACCTGTAGATTTTTTGCAACAGTCTGCAGTTAGCTCAATTCTTCAATTGTAAATACTAGCGAGCGGGCGAGCGAACGGGTGAGCGGGACCTATTAGTTGGTGGGGATCCTCCCAAATATCTGAAATAAATGAACCCTCGTCAGTATAATAATAATAATAATAATAATAATGCTGGACAATTCACACAGCATTATCTAGCCCCAAGGTTGTGTTATGGGTACTAGATAACTGATATACGTAATATTATACATACATTACATAGATAGATATTTTTTATTATACATAGAAAACACCCAGACCAACGGAACAAATTTCTGCAGATCGTACACAAATTTGTTCCGAGGCGGGGATCGAACCCGCAACCTCTTGCGTCGCAGGCAGACTCTCGCCCGCTGCGCCACTGAGGTCGTCAGATCTTGCCCAAGCTACAGATTTAAAGAATTAAAACTTACGGTTCCAATGGTGGAGGCCAGCTTCCTCGGCGCTCTGGCGACGTGAGGGGAGAATATGCTGGAGCTTCGAGGGACGAGGCATCGTCAAATTCGACATCCTGCAAAATACCATTTTTTTTTAAATTTCTTTATACTATTACAGGTACAAAAGGGCATAAAATGGACTACCTACATAAAAGTGAAGTTACTTTTTATTTATCTGACTATTTTTGACAAGTTCACGTTTTATAATAAAAATGGTTTTCTTCGAAATTACCTCTGCATCTATTTCTTCTTCGAGCTCCTCGATCACCTCGTCCACCTCGTCCAGCATCTCCTCACTATCCTCCCCATACAGCGCCGCCATAAAGTCCGGGGGAGCCTCCCCATCGTTGGGATTCCATTCCATGTTATTTATTTTTGGTTTTCTCCTAAAACATATTAAAATATGAGCTACCGTACTATGAAAAGCTACTTTTTTTTGTTAGTAAATAAATAATGCTGGACCATTCAGACAGAAACCACCTAGACCCAGAACAAAAGATCGTACAAACATTTGCCCCGAGGCGGGAATCGAACCTGCAACCACCTGCGTCGCAAGCGAACATTCCCCGCTTCGCCACTAAGGTCATCAGTAAAAACTAATCATTACCTAGTTACCTACATAAAAATCTGAATATGGACCATGGTCCATGGACGTCTTTAGGTTGATGATGATGATCATTATTATGTCGATAACTAACAAACGATTCCCAACACTATCACTGTAAAGCCCTCTCAAAAAGTTTCCGGCGCAATGCCCCATTTGCCAAACTATTATGAACCCTGAGTTCCTACTTATAGAGCTTAGATTAGCATAATGGAATTAGAATTTCGTTTGCATCAATTTTACGTGGGTGTACAACGGAACAACTGATACTTTTGATGAATGATTTTTCCGATTTATTCATTGAAATAAACAATTACTTGCGTAAATAGTTGTTGTAAACACGATTATGCAGCCTATTTCAATTATCTTTAGCTAGATTGCTTCGGAAATTACAGAAAAAAGGCAAAAATCTTGTTGCCGATATTTGAGGTTGAAAACAAGAAAAATACAACAAAATTCACAAATCCTATCATGTAAATAGCTTTATCGTGCCCCAATTATTACAAAATACACTAGTTATTCCATAAAACAATGCACTTACCTTGATAAAACGTAAAAAACAACACGAGAATTCACGAGATTTACACTGACCAGCGCCAAAACAATGCACAGATTGAAAGACAATTTTCTTTTTTTTTTTCTATTACTGGATGGCTGCGTGGTGTTGCAATGCATAGGATAATAATTAGTCTATGACACAGTCAGAAGTTGTTCAAACCAATATAGACCGTAACATGTAGAAAATAATGTTTATAATCGTCCGGGCGAGCCGGCCCGCCGGCGGGCTCGCGCCTGTCAAAGCATATTCCGTTACATTCTTAGCGAGCCCGCCGGCGGGCTCCTGCTAACTGAAAGATTAAGTAAGAACTGGGAGAATATACTATGCCGCTGAGTTTGCGCTTCAGTGACAGATGATGGAAAGGTGGCCCTTCATATGCGCCTAGACAGATGGGCAACCACCATACACACACAACATAGGTACCAAACCAACCACTAGCAGTTGTTTGTCCAGGCGTTTTCAAAACGGGGCGGTCAACCCTGTTTTCGAAGCTTGTCTCAACTCAAGTGCCTAGAAGATGTAGGTTGGTACCTACTCATCGACACAGAGAAGGTATTTCTTGCCCGTTAACAACCTCAATCTTACGTTTGGTGTTATTGGTCAGTATTTACATGTGTTTTAATCGATTCACTCACACACTAGGCGCAGACTTATAGTTGGGATACTTACTGCTCTATAATGCTAGGTAAGTTCTTTGAGCAAGGTACGGGCGCTGATTTGTTTGGCTATAGCTTAAGGTCAAAAAGAGCAAATAAAACTTGACTAGGTATATTTTCATGTTATGTTGAAAATAGCATGAAAGTCACATGAAATCTTAGTGGGACCTTTAGTTGCCATTGCGTGCGTTCAACGGACTATTCTTACTGCAACTTTTAGTTACACCACACGGGCGAGCGGTTAAGGGGCGGCGACGACGGCGGCGCGGCGGCGGGCGGCGGCGGCGACGGCGCGGCGGCGGGCGGCGGCGCGGCGGGGAGAGATGAGAGCTTTTGTATCACCAGAAATTAAAAACCTTCAATGTTTTACCCTGGTGGTTTTACGTTTTACCAGCTGCATTGAGAATGGAACCAAACCAAAAGGACCAACCGGAAAATTTTGAGAAGTAATTTTGTCCAAAACTTATGTAGTTATTGTATACTCATTGGTCCAAAAGTATGTAACATATATGGTACCTTCACGTAATCTCATGACTCCCCTGATTTCGTTCGTTCAAGAGAAACTCCACACACAACAGTTGTCTATGACCATTTGACAATGTTAGTTTCATTCAACTGTAAGCATTCAACCCTGAGATTAAAAAAAAAAAAAAAAAATTAACGATCAAGGCGCGTTTCTTCCGCCCACGGTATACTTCAACATTGACAGCGTCACATTTGTTAATTTTTAAGGTTCCGTACCTAAAGGGTAAAACAGGACCCTATTACTAAGTCCGCTGCTGTCCATCCTCCCCCCCCCCCCCCGTCGCGTCGCGTCGCGGTCGTCTCGTCGTCGTCTGTGTTCGTCTCTCACCAGACTGTATCTCATGAACCGTTAAAGTTGAAGTTTTCACAGACAGATGATAATGTTTCTGTTTCCGCTATAACAACACATAAATAAATAAATAATGCTGGACAATTCATACAGCATTATCTAGCCCCAAGCTAAGCAGCAGATCGATTACGGTAAAATACCCCATCCAAATTTGACATTTGAAAGCCCGTAGGATGGCCTTCGAGCCTCCCATCCATCCAATTGTAAATAAAATAGCCGTCACTGAGACGATTGCCAGTCCCAGCCGAAATTGAAGCCCATGAATGAATGAGATGAATGCTTTTGACAGTAAATAGAACGATTTTGATGTAAGGTTGTTTTCTTTTCATTTGACATTGACATACCCTAATTTCCAGTTGACGCCCCCTGCCACCTATCCGCTTGATACACTTCGGTGACTACAGTAACCGTTTTGGAAAAAGCCGTCAATACACCGCGGCTACTGCACTAGCCGTTAAACAAAAACCCGTAGATTCACTTCGGTGACTACAGTAGCCGTTTTGGAAAAAGCCGTCAATACACCGCGGCTAGTACAGTCACCGTTTTAAAATTTCGGGTCAGATTAGACTAAACTCTTTGTCTCGCTTTTTCCAATGAAAAAAGATAGATACACCGAGTGCTATCTCACTCGGAATGAATTGTACTTCATTTTAAGTACCTAGACGACCGAAAACTGTCTATGGCGAAAGAGGATTGATTAATTTGATCTGTGACTCTCGCAGTGTTTTGGTTTCTGAATGTGGTACTGATGGCTTCTTTCCCATATTTTGATGTAGTAGTTAATTCAATGCATCATAATTACAAGCTAGCATATCAAAAATGAAACAAGCTTTCAGAAAATACTAATAGTTTTGGTGTGAATGTTGGTGTTTAAGAGAAATTAATTGATTAATCTCTCGCGGTGTTTTGGTTTCTGAATGTGGTACTGCTGGCTTATTTCCCATATTTTGATGTAGTAGTTAATTCAATGCATCATAATTACAAGCTAGGATATCAAGAATGAAACAAGTTTTCAGAAAATGCTAATATTTTTGGTGTGCATGTTGGTGTTTAAGAGAAATTAATTAATATGTGGCAGCTGAAAAAACCGCGCGAGCCGCGCTAAAATCGTTGATGCGCAGGTAATTGACGTTTTTATAGACGCTGCGCTCAGGTAAATCAAGTGCCGCGGATCGCATACGCCCGAGTTCACTCGACGGCACAAATTATCGCGCGGCGCAGTATAGCAAGCGGCTATCAATTTATTTGGAACTATTTTTTTTCTTTTTAAAATGCTAATCGAAAACCCTTCATTATGATGTTATAAAAGTTGATATTGCTCACACTCACATTAAGATAAAAAATGAAATGTAGGTAGGTAGGTAGTCGTAAAAAATAGATAAATAAATCAACAAAAAGAAAAAGGGCAAGAAAATGGCCCAATATGCTAAACTGGCAACATTTCACTGAAAACTTCTACCATGACAATGACAGTTCCGGTGCATGTTCTTGATGTTCATTGCCGCAATTCTGACTCCAAATACAGTAACATAACCTTCATGATATTTTTATGCAATGTACCCTTATAATTTTCTTAGGCAACCCAACTATTAAATGTTTCAGCCTTAATATTTATTATTTCAACACAGACTATGAAGCCCCTAACGTACTTGGAGAAGAAAAGAGACGTTTTCTAAAATTTGTTAAATCATCAGTTTTAGGACAATATTTAGGCAAAATCGAAAACGAAACGTAAAATGGGGAATCCACTTGATCCACTTCGTTCACTCCGTGTTCACTCACATTGACCATCTAGCCATAAAATTTAGTGCAATTCTATTTGTCCCATCGATGGAATCGAACCCAGTCGACCATCCATTGATCCATTGAGAATAGCGTAATCACTCTGCCGGTCCGCAAGGAGAGGAAAATAGTCAATGTCCAACGCTTACATTTCGGTGAAGTCAACAGTAACATAACCTTCATGATATTTTTATGCAATGTACCCTTATAATTTTCTTAGGCAACCCAACTATTAAATGTTTCAGCCTTAATATTTATTATTTCAACATCTAGCTAGCCATAAAATTTAGTGCAATTCTATTTGTCCCATCGATGGAATCGAACCCAGTCGACCATCCATTGATCCATTGAGAATAGCGTAATCACTCTGCAGAGCTTGTGTTATGGGTACTAGATAACTGACATACATAATATAATACACCTACCCAACATAAACAGACATGATTTTTTTGTCGTTTTTGTAAATGTTTTATAGGTGGTACGGAACCCTTCGTGCGCGATTGCACTCGCACTTGGCCGGTTTTTTTGAATTGATTGAATCAATTTATCAAACAAAACAAATCACAACACAAGACAGACTGAGACTGACGAGCAAGCGAGATTCGATTTAGAATTTGTATGATTTTGTTCACGTATGATTATTCCTATAGTTTTTCTTATGTTTACTGAACCTGTTTTCTTTTGTTTTTCTGATAGGTATAATACAATAAAGTCACACTGGCTTCTGAAAATTACCCCAAGGTAAAAAAAACAATACATAAGTAAACATCACATCAATTTTGACCGATCGATTCAAAGGATTGATTTTGCCGTGTCTTGCAACATAATGTATTTATCATTTATTGGTTTATAGAAAATGCTAGATGGCTGGTATTGTCGGTCTATAGCAAACATGCAGGCTAACGAAGCGGCAGGAGATGAAAATGGTGCTGTTCCCGAGCCACCAGAAGCTAACCCGCCGAATGATTACTCCAGTGACAGCAGTAGGCGCAGTAGCAGCGAATGCGAGTCGGAAACTAACTACCGAGAGCGGTACTTGATTATGAAAAGGAGCCTCAAATATCTTATTTATGTAAGAAGAGTTAAAACCATACATTATTAGATTTATTAGGTATAAAGATTGGAGATACCTAGATCATTCCAGCAGAAGTAGATTAAGGTCCATAGAAAAATTATAGTAAGCCTATAAAAATAAACAGAGTTACATTATGATAATATAGATATTGATAGATATAACTTCCAAGTTGATCATTGTACATGAATGCATGGTACCTATGATGAAGAGTAACATATTTTATAGAAATAAACAATTTTCAATGACATTATTTACAGGAAAATGAATGTTTCCAAGATGCACTGAAGTGTAGCCAGCGACGGCTCCTGTCAGCTACAAGGGATCGCACTTACCTCCTTGATAGACTGCTGATGTACGAGAAAGGAGACAGCTCTTCTTCGGAGAGTGAAGACACAGAGTCTTCTGATGATGGAGCTGAGTTTCGAAGAGCTGAGGCATTAAAAAAGTATAAGTAATTTTTTTTCTACTAGCAAGTCCAATCACAGCTGGTTTCAAATTTAACAACATGTCTTCTTTTAATTTGTATGACGACCTCTGTGGTGCGGTGGGCGAAGGTCTGCCTGCGACGCAGGAGGTTGTGGGTTCGATTACCGCCTCGGGACAAATGTTGGTACAATCTGCAGACATTTATTCAGGGTGTTCTGGTCGTTTTCTATATGTTCAATAAAAAATATTTATTTGTGTATTGTATTATATAATGTATGTATACATATATCAGTTATCTAGTACATATAACACAAGCTCTGCTTAGCTTGGGTCGTCAACTATCTAGCAATAATGCTGTGTAACTTGTCCAGCTTTACCTATGTATTTATTTAATTTCCAGAAAGATAAAACTGGAGCCTGGACAACACCAAGGTGTGCCACCACCCACCAGAAACCCAAATCCAATAAAAAGAAAAAGACCAGTTGTGCCTAAAAAACCTCCAAACATTGGACAACCAGTAAGTTAATGATCATCTGAGAAAATAATTTTGAAAATAACACACCAGGAATCAAAAGAAATAATTTTACAATCATAGTCAATAGAGTCAGGATTAGGAAAAACCATAAAATCATTACTTATGATCTTTTCAGCATCAGTCTGGACATCCTGCCATAGTGAAGATGCCCCCTGCTCTTGGCCTTGGGCTATCTACAGATGGCCACATGACTCCAGAAGAAGTGGAGAGGCATTTACAGTCGCGGCAGTCATATTTGGAGCTGCTACCTGAACGAGCACCACCTACAGTGCCAACTGAAATGTTCAGCAATGATCCTTCTCTTGATAGGTGAATATTAACCATTTGCAATAGACAAATCAAATTAATCCCTCATCCTCATCCCTGCAGCAAAGCAATAGGATATGGGCTGGGGCCGCATTCCAAGCAACTAGGTAGGCAGGTTGCTTTGATCAAAAGTAAATTCGATAGCTAAGTGCATCACTAAGAGTTCAAAATTCGGGATCTAGATAGTTATCGCACTCCTAGCGTCGAGCTTAGTTGCCTGTAGGAAAAGCACAGTGAGATTCATAATTATGAATTATTGTCTATTCTGCAAACCCTGTGCTTCACCCTACTGGATGTAGCAAGTTGTTGACAGATTTGGATTTTGAATTACAATAAGCAACCTGCCAACCTAGGCGTTAGCAGTGCGGCCGTAACCTTGGTTTTCATTGCCACCTATTAGGTGCAGAGATAGCCTGACACTAATTTGTAGCAAAGTAAAACCTATACTTACACGTCATCAATCCAACCTACCTAAAATCATGAAATTTTTTAGGTATGTTTGATAGGGAGGCGTGATAATAACTCATCTGCTGCAAATAATCTTATGTCTTTCATATCAATTTTCGCATTTATGGTAATTGAATATTCATAAAATATGTTTATTTATCAAGCCGCCGGATCCCATGTGCGGTAAGCATTAGGTTTACCAAACTTTCATTCTTTGGTTTTATTTAGCAATAGTAATTATTCTAATGTAATCTTAACATATCTATCTAGCCTTATTATTAGGCTATATTTTATAGGTACATTCTCTTTTTCAGCGAATCGAATGATGTACTGGAAAATTCACCAAATGTTGAAGAGTGGTTTGACTAACATAGTATCTAAGACCCAGTGCATGGAGCTCATTTAAAGACAACAATTTTACACAAATCTTAACGACTTTATCAAGGATAAATACGCGTGCGGCTATCGGATTATGCGCGCGAGTGCCGCCGCCGCCGTGCCAATTGACCGTATGTTCAAGTCGTTAGTACCTTCTAATAATTTATTATTATCTTCAAATGGCCACCGCACTTCCAGCGGTGTGCGCTGGGCCTAACGGTAGGAACTAAATTCATAATAATGTCATCATCAGTGTAAATTTGTCATCCTACTTCTACCTATTTTAATTTGATGTTGTCTTAGTTAAGTACTTACCTAGCTTTTAATAATAAATACATTTTCTATTTAACAAGTCTTCTTATTTTCTCATCATCCTACAAATCTAATATAGAATGATTACTATAAAGTATCTACCTCGCAAAACTACTATTATACAAATAAGTAATCCTAAGTTAAATAAAACAAAAATAGTATTGTGTTCGATAAATATTTTATTTTAAGACAATTACAATATTTTTGAAGCCTAACTCGAACAGATTATGATATACTATTGTAGAAGAACCACACTACGATTTTTGCAAATAGTTACACGCGATATGCACTCGCATACGAAGTGTTATAATGCACCAATAAAGCATTTACATTATTTTATTAACTTTTGATACATAACATTTATTTAGTAAGACCCTTCTTAACAAGATTAATAGTTCAATGTTTGAAACAATATATATTAATTTATCATTATTATACTATTTAACCTACCATGCAAAAAATCTTAAAGCATGCTTTAAAACCTACTACTGATAATAATAACATTGAATGTCTCTAATATGTATGTAGTTTTACATAATATGTTCCTATTCTAAATAAGACTTTTTTGCAACATAACACCTAAGGAAGTGAGATTCCTAGTAACGCACACGCTCTATATTTTTATCTCCAACTAAAGCAAATACTTTTTCTACATACATTTATTAACATCATGAGCATTATCTAAGAGACCACAAAAATGCCTAGCCAACTTTTCCAAATATTGTGATACAATATAATGAATGAACAGGAATGTCTGTTAAATTTTTCATGATAGTAAGATCTGGACAGTAAAATTTAAAATATAGTTAATTCATTTAATGCCAGATAAAATGCATTTCAAAGTGCTTACATAAACAATAAGTTTTTTTAATGAATTGTAAAAAAAATAAAAATTGAATTTGTCGTACTTACCTAATACCTTTATATATCTTGAAGTTTATTTGAATGAAAATATCTATACTAGGCAAATATTATGATTAAATAGTGAATAGATATTATTTCGGGGATTGGTACATAATGTTGATATAATTTTGTATGATTAACAGCCAAACACTTACTTTGGTATACTTAATAACATTTTTCTAAATTTATAGATAAGCATACATGAATGTAAACTATTTATATTATGTACTTATTGTTACAATAACAAGCTAACAGTTGTTAAATTCATCAGCAGCAAACAAAATTGTTAAGATTTATGTTTCCTTTATATACAAAAAAAAAATAGTACGTACAAACATTTTTGGTATATTTCATTATACCAGTGTATCAACATCACATTTACAAATAAGGTAAGTAGCAGTTTATGAAGGTTAATGAAATATCTCTTAATCCATTGCTTTAAAAAACAAACAACATAATGAGTTTTAGCAAGTAGGTACACAGGTGATTTACTTATTTCAGGCTATGAAAAGGAAGTACTTGAATCATGATGTCATTTAGCAAATACAAATAGATTTACACTAAAGATGATGATTTATATTATACACAATAGAATAGTTTTGTGTTATGAAACTTTTAACTCCAATAACTTAAATAAATTACAAAATATAATAAAAAAATATTTCTCTAACTTAAAGTTACAAAAACCTGATATCAACGAAATATAATTCATCACCTTGGTCATTGATTAGTGCAAAGTTCATCAGTGTTTGCTAAATACCTGTTCAAGATTGTAAATTACATAGCAAATCTAAAGTGACTGTAAACACCTATGAAACTATAACATCAACTTTGTCTAACAATGTTGCTCAGAGATATAGATACTGGTCCTTTGTAATAAACAAAGCAGCCATTTAAAACTGGTCTGCTAACAAATCGCAAACTTCTTGTGATACAGTTTCTTTACTTGATCTCACTGTAAGCCTGTACATTTGAGCTTGCTTATTTGGTTCTAATCTCATGAGGCAGCCAACTTGTTGTACCCTGGTGTGCACAATGCCAGCTAGTACGAAGTTATCAGGGTTAGGATCAATGCCATCCAGCAGCTGCATGCCAAACCCGGCTAGCTTAGCGCGCGTGCCGGCAATGTCAACTGCCCCTTGAGCTTTGAATATTTTTTGTGCTCTCTGCTGTTCACCACCTAAATTTTTCCATCTGGCAAAGAATGACTCTCCATTCATTTCAGTTGGCTCAAAGAATTTATTCAAAGTGAGAGGTAACTTCATGGTTATTTTTTGAGGAACATTGTTATACACAAATGAAACAGACATGCTGGGAGTATCAGTATAGTCATCAATGCATTCTGCTGTAAGCATCTGTTGGATTTGTGCACCAGCTTCTAAGACAGGCTCCATAGGCTTCATTTGTACATTAAGTTTGTGTAGATCGGTCCAATGCAGTTCAGGGCGGACATTTTGAATAGGGAATTGAGTTTTATTCCCATAGAAGAGGCCAATTCGACCCAAGTTTTGTCTGTATTCACTTTTGACTCCGATTTGAATCAAATCATTTTCAAACAGAACTCCATTGTTTTTGAACAAAAACTTTTTAATATTATTCTGTTGCACTGTGGCAGGACTCTTTGGCGTGGTATAAAGGTCACCAAGAACATCCAGTAAGCCATTACCAGTTACAGGTGCAGTGGTGCCAGGTGGTGTCGACAGACCTAACAGGTCTGCACTAGTGTTAGTATTGTTAACTGAGCTTGCAACTGAAGCAGGGGTTACTGTAGTTGGCTGGGGACTCTTGGAATCTCTCACTTCATCAGGTATCCTACCAGGCTTCTTCTTCTTTAGTACAGCCAGTATGGATGATTCTCTCTCTGGGAAGGCTGGCATCTCTTCTAATACAGTAGCCAGAACATCAGAGCTGGCAACAATACTCAGTTGTAGATATTCAGAAGCCCTTTGTTGTAATTCAACATCAGCTGAACGCAAGTTAGAATCTGCTTTGAAGACTTCTTGAACACGATTTTTAATCTCTGGGAATAGATTAACAAGTTTGATGTATGTAGAGAGCAAGAGAGCCCGTGTTGCAGCAGAGCAGAGATGGTATTTTGAATGCAGTAGCTCAAATTGCACTTGGGGGGATGAGCGTGTGTCACCAGCTATCAAGTTGCCAAACTCTCCAAGAATGTATCCACCCACTTTTACCATATTTTCATGACATGTGGGAGCCTGCAGGGCTTCAAATACAGTTTTAGCTGCATACGCTTGTACTTCCTCTCTATTGATTACTATTTGGATGACTCTATACCAGACTTCTTCTGAGACATAATCTCCTGCAATTCTAATAAGATTAAGAATGACATCAACATACCATGTGAAGTCAGTGGCATATTTTTCAGCCAATATGGCAACCTTTAGCACCATTTCCTCTCTGATGGAATAGTCTGCTGTTTCTAAGTAAGCCAGCATCTCCTGAACAATCTCTTCAGCATTGGTTTTATCACACATAGCATAGAGAAGATCCACAGCTTGTTGTCTAACAGATACATCTTTCTCCATTTTCATAGAGAGAATTACCACTTCTTGGTGTTTTTTAACAGCTTCATGTGAGAATTCAGAAGTGGCTAGATGACACATGGATTCAAGAGCTAAATAGCGCAAATTCGTCTCTCTGTTGCTTAAAAATTGGCCTAGTTGGTTACAGGCTCGAACTAGCAAGTTAGGTTCACTGTCATTGTGAATAATAAGGCTGATTGCTTCAAATAGAACTGCATTTTTAGCATTGGAGTGCTGCACTTTTTTAGATTTAGGTGGTTCCTGGGCTTTATTGAAGATAGTTTCCAAGCATTCTGAAAGGCGGCCCCTCACACCAGGCTCTTCAGAAGGAGGTGTGTAATTTTGAAGAAGTCTAAGCAGTTTTACAGACAGCCATGGTGCTGGTACAAAGTAGTAAGTGTAATCTTGCAAATCTGTATAACTAGCAGTTACAATTCGACTGAGCCTAGCAACAGCCAAGGTGACACATCCTTTGTACTCATCTGGGTTTTTCTTTACAAGGGCATCAATCAGTGAGGTGGCAGCTGTAACCACCCCCATGTGAGGATCATTCAAAAGATGTATAATGCGTGAGGTCCACTCACCTCCAGGTATGATTTCAGGTGACTTCCGAAACAGTCTCAGAAGACAAAGCGCTGCAGATTGTTTGACAACATCCATGGTGTCTCCAGACACAAGAAGTTTAGGGATTTCAGTGCCGAAAGCTTCAGCCATATCTTTGCTACCAATATTGGCAATGCACTGGAGAGCCAGGTTGACGTGGATAGGATTGCGCGACTGCAAGTCATTCTTTATGCTTTGGATAATGAGTTTTATCAGGTCACTGTTGGTGTTGACCAGCACTGATATGAACAGGTATCCAATCTGCTTCTCGGAATACTTATTGGAGGATAGCAAATTAACCGCTTCCATATGACCAAAGTCGATATCATGACCCAAAAGGAAAATAAAGAGGAGTTTACATACATACTTTTTCTTTTGGTAGCCATCAAGTGTTTTATCACCTTTAAATTTGCTACGTATGTTCGCCAACTCCTTATTGATTCTTTTTACTTCAGCTTCTTTGCTTTTACAGTTTCTGATGTCTGATATGAAGACCGCCAGTCCTCGCATTCCATCTCCTCTGACGGCAGGCATAGTGCCAAGTGACTTATCGAACACCAGTTTTATGCCGTTGCTTTACACTTCCGGGGAAAATTTACCAGTTGGGAGCAGTACCGCGATTATAAGAAGAGTGTTACGAGATATAATCGACGACAAACTCAATCAGCGGCAGGTATTATTCATTACAATTTACCGAAAAGATAGGATGATGAGCTTTCTTCCTCCAACCAAGTTCTACAACGCCTTCCTTTTCCATAGACTCGTAAACGTCAAAAGAATAGATGAATCCATTGTTTATGGATCGATATTCCTCGGAAACATTGAATAGCGTAAAGTGAAGTTTATTTCAAGGCAGTAGATTAGAAAGTCGCTCGCTTGCTTGATACAGTTTTTTCTTTCAAAATAATATGTTGGACAGGTTGGACAGGCTATAGGTCTTCTAATAGGTAGTCTCTTGGACGAACGTACCAGCGCGGTGATTCGCGCTTAAACTAGTAAGATAAGCATAAACTAAGAAGTATACTACGTAGCTCACTACGTAGTAAGTATAATGCTGTGCTAGTAAGTATACTCATATACTGCGGATTCGCGCTTCATTGCTCCAAAAGAGCTATTGATTTCAGTATCTTTATTCACAAACAAAATAGGTACTTGTGTCGGAATATTTGGGTACATAAAAAAATAGGAATACAATCAAATAATCACATTAAAAAAATAGAGATGGTATCAATTTTTCATTCAATCCCTATAAGTTCGAATCATAAAGTTATTTGTAGAGATAACCTTACAAATGCTTAGCAAGCCGCTAGGATATTATATATTATTATATTTTTAGAGTTAGTTTAGGATGCACGCCAAGAATCATGCCAATAATTAATTTTGGGGTGAATATAGAAACAACCGAAACCATTAAAAGTAACGAATTTGTTTTGATTGGGCAGTTTTGATTGCGCTAAATGATTAAAACTGTACAGTGGCCCAAGTGCAAGTAAGCTTGTGCGAACTGGACTACGAAAACAAAAAACTGTCTGTACGGTTTTATTAAGTTTTTATTTCTCTATTTACGGTGTCAAGATGTCGCCAACAGAAGTGAAGTTTTCTTATAATGTTTGCTGATGAAAAACAATTTACAAACAAGCAACAACGTGTCGAAAACTTTTACCAGAACCAGACTGAAGCGCGGCTTGAATGACCAGCCACACACAGAAGTAAACACGTGCTAACTTAATTTACGCAGTCAAACCTTCAGCTATCAACGACAATATAAACCACGCTTCCGAGCTTGCGCGACCTACCACCGCGGCGGGGCGGCGACGGCAGCGCGCGGCGGCGGCGCGCGTCGTCGTCGTCGTCGTCGCCGCCGTCGTCGTCTTGCCGCCGTTGCCATTTACACGCTCCGTCTTACCTGCGCAAATTTGTTTGTGCAAGCATGCTAGCAGGTATGAAGAAGCGTGTGGAAGTTCCATCGCACAAAACTGTCATTGTCTATTTTTTTGTCAAGTCATTGTCTTCTCTTGCCAATGCCAAAAGAAGTCACAAGCACAAGGCAAATCTCAATGCAATGAATGAAAGCTGGCCTCAATGCATCATTCAGTAAAAATCGTATTTTTATGAAATTGGCTCGAGATTTTTTCATTTTCATTGTGTTTAATATTTTGTGCTATGATACATGTGGCTGGTTATGAAAACCATGTGCCTTTTGAAATTATGAGATAAATGCTTGTGAAGGGTTGTTTTCAAACTGCGAAGCAACTAATGAATGATGCAGTCAATTTTCTGGACAGGGAGAATTCTATCACGTGCTATTCGAAATGGGCTATCTAATTTCTCTAGTGCAACTGAATTAAACGTTAAAAAGCATCCTTATTTAGTTTCTGTAGTATGTGGTTTTCCTAAAGATATTGCTAATGGCAGAACAAATAAAGGACAATTTGGTGATGATGCTTGGTTCTCCACTAATTTCAGCAATGCAGATGTTATTGGTATGTAAGTCTTTCTGGGAGCATTTTATAAGAATGTTCATTAACAAATTGCAAATAGTTATTCTTCACACCAGTGTGTTTGACCATTGTTATCTACTATCACTGACCATAAATCCATGATTTTATCCAGTTCCTAAATATTTAATTATGTTATTGTCATGTTCTATCACATTAAAAGTACATAAACTGTAAAAAAAAAGCAATCAAGGTCTCCATCTACCTGACTTATATGTATGAATTATAACTGATCAAAGTCTAACTTCACAAAAAAACACTTTGTTTTTTATTTAGAATGTTTGTTAAAAATAAACATTCTAAACTACGAACTAATCGTAATGTTGAACAAGATAACCTGCATGTTAGGGTCATAAGTGCTTATTCGATTACTCCAAGTGATTAATTCATATTGTTACTAAGTTGGATTTTGGACCTCACCCACACAATGTCTTATTTGATGAACTCTACGCAATAATATTGTAAAATTCAATTCTTGTTTATTTACTGAACAGGAAAACATTTTACAGTTATTTCTGATTCTTATGCTGAAGAAATGCAATAAATAAATAAATATATTATATGATGTTATTTAAGTGTAAACCACTAACCTATTTATTTTATTAGATCTTACTTAACTTTAACAGTTTACCTGTTAAAGTTAAGTAAGTGTGAGTGTATGAAGTAAGTGGAAGAAATCAATTAGAATCAGAAATAACCTACTAAAGGTCATTTGAAACTTCAGTTTATCAAACTCATCCATCTTGAATTTAAATCAGAGTAATTTAAAATTCAGGATCATGTCTGATAGTGATCATTCAGAGAACAACTGATGTTAAAATGGCTGACATCAACAAATCATGTTTTAAATAGAGATGTAAAAGTAATTTAGTTTGTAAGCCTGTCTGTAACCAATGGAAAGATGTAGTGTCAGGACATGAGAGTGTCAAGATCTGTTTTTCAAAGACGGCTTCGAGGATAGGGGAATGTGGAAGAAATCAATTAGGAAAGCTGACCCCACCACCATATGGGATAACTAGCTGGGAAGAGAGAGAGAGAGAGAGAGAGAGCCTGTCTGCAACCATTTCACAACATAACTGGTGTTGTATTATAAGAATTTTCAATGCGGAAATAGTGCTGCACTCAGGCATATAAAGGAGGATAGATCTACAGCTCAGGCACTTAATAATACTGATATTTAGGCACAAGCCACACTGAAGATAGGTTAATACTGTTCATACAGGAGTTGCGGACGGCGTTGGTGGATGGCGGGCATATGGAATCGACCCGGGTGAATTCTCTTCATACCTCATGAAGACCTGTGAGAGGCTGGTCCAAATGGGTCACTTCAAAATGTCCGAGCCAGGAGACCTTCTGGCCAAGTCATATTATGAGCTATTGGAGCACAAGAAGCCTATTTTAGGTGAGTTTAATTATGAAAGTCTGCTTTATCCTCAGCCACATCAACGCAAAATAAATGCTAGACAATTGAACCACACTTTACACAATAGGGTATTATTATTGAGATACCTTACAGAAAAAGCAGCCGGAAAATGTTAGTTTTAAGTACCTACGTTATAAAATAACAAAGTACGTAAATTTAAAATTTGAATTCCTATTTTTCAGTTTTTAATCTATAAACACAATGAAATAGTAGTCACAATGTTGTTATGTCATACGGCTGTGTAGGCAAACTAAAAAGTATCAACTGTCATCAGCAACATCAGCACATTTGTTCAGGTATCACATCCAACTGACCACGACGTCAGCGTCATGTCCACAGAGCAATATGGCGTCCACTGCGTCCAGTGCCTTCGTCAAGTTACACGCGCAACTTGAAAATGAAAATTTTAAATGTAATGTGTTTTTAGGGCACATAAAGATTGAATAAATAAATTGTTTTTTGGTTCATTAGCACTATAGAACCTAAAGGAGACACGTTTCAAAAATGGGTGTAATACCGGGACGAATCCTCTATTTCAATAAAAAATACGAACTTATTCGTATATTCGTAAGTTGGAATGGGTCTAGAGCGGACCCTGAGAGCAATCACAAGTACTCCTCTAAAATTTTCTTTTTTTTAAATAAAATAATCTTCGAATCCTTAATTTTACACTGTTTTTTAACTTTTGCTGAAAAATGCTAATCCCTCGGTAGCTTTTTTTGTGGGACCTTAGGATCGTTTGCTATAATACAATAGTGAAATAATGTTCAAAATCGGTCTTTAACTGAGAAATTAACGAACATACATACAGCATTAAACACTCTTTAATGGAGCAAAATGTAAGCTAGTAATCTGTCATACAAATGGAACAAACATCTCACGTCAGAAACAGATAAGACTATTTATTGCATTTCCTCATTGACAATACATAAAGAACGTGTTTAATCTCAGTTTCGCTTTAAAATCAAGTCGAGAAGTAATCAAGTACCGGCATTTTTTATGGCTAGCTAGCACCCATTGTTTGGAAAAAGGGCTGGAATGCATTGAAGTATTTCTATGCTTGGACGTGATCATAGTCATTGGTAAAATAATAGTTATAGTAATAATATACTAATAGTAGTCATCATCAGCCTATATTTATGTCCATTGCCATTTCGACGACCTCTGTGGCGCGGTGGGCGAAGGTCTGCCTGCGATGCAGGAGGTTGAGAGTTCAATTCTCGCCTCGGAGCAAATGTGTGTACAATCTGCAGACGGGTATTCTGGTCGTTTTCTATGTATAATAAAATTATCTATCTGTGTATTGTATTAAATTATGTATGTATATCAGTTATCTAGTACCCATAACACAAGCTCTGCTTAGCTTGGGGCTAATAATGCTGTGTGAATTGTCCAGCGTAATTTATTAATTTATTTCTGGATATAGGCCTCCCATAATGCGCTCGATAGCGCCTTGTCTTCAGCTTGTCGCATTCAGCATCTGCCAATGCAATGTATACAACGTGTATCATAATATGTGTACTATGCGAAGGGGGGGGAATTCCCACCCCCCCGGGGAACAACTTTTGTTCAACGACTTTTCGAATTTCGATTGGTATCCCTGAAAAAAACTGCAACAAAGTTTCAACATTGACCGCTGATTTTTTACGAAGTGACAACCCTAAAGTCAGCTGTTTCTTCAACAAGGGACAATAACCTCAGTATGGTCACAGATGAGACAGAGTGACAGATTCATCATTCTTAAAAGGGAAAAACGCCTTCAGTATCACAAAGACAAATTGTCGTAAATTATGTCACATAATTATGGCTAGGATCACATTTCAATTTAAAGGTAGAAGTTACGTGAAGTTAAACATACGTAATAAACTTTACGCTGTTTGTTTATGTCTTTTTCCAACTGTTTATTATTTCACATCCGTGGGCTGAGTTGCAGGGGTCGATTCTTAAGCCGCGACCACTACAGCTAACATACCTAAAAAATTTACCAAAGTCTTTCCGTTATTAATAATGTAGTTAGTCTGTCCGGTCTGTCCACAAATCTTTGACACTTGCATTTCCTCAAAGGCAGGCGCCCAAATTTGATTGGCGGGCGGACTTTGCCAAACGGTTGTCAATCGCCAATCATAGAACAAATTGTACTTTTGGGAACCACCCCCTTTCGCTAATTGGGTCGGCATCTATCAAACTTACACGCACACACACTACACCACCACGGGGCGGTCTCTTTGTCGTCAAAATGCGCCGAAATAATTTCCACGGGTTCCGTAATTTTATTAACTAGGTACCTACCAAAATTTTTTGAAATTCCTGCGTTCCAAATTTTACTTTTTGAACAGATGCTAAATTAAGAGAATTCGTGAAGTGTCGTGGGACACCCCACTGAAGCGAATCTTATTATTATTACACCTACCATCCAATCCTACTAAACTTACAAGGTACCTACCTACCTGCTAGGAAATCATTTTTTAATGAAACATGAGTTACCGTCGAAGATGCAGGATTTTGTAGTAGGTACACCAACTATCTGAATTCACGCAAAGTGTACCTATGTAAAATAAAACCAAGTAGGTACCTACTTATTCATACAATTTTCTACCAGCTTCTTAGGTAGGTACCTACCTACCTATTATTTTACGACTGTAATCCTAATACCTACCTACTTATGTTGCCATCTTGTGGTTATTGAAATTGATAACGAACTCTAAAACTTTTCCATCTTTTCGGCGACATCAGAAGAATGAACTAGTGATGTACTTACATCACTACATGTCGCCCTACTTTTGTTCGTATTATCGATTAATAGTATTAACAAGCACAAAATAAAAAAGTGATTATGAGATACGCGATTTAATTTAGCAAGTTTGTGGTGAGTAGGTAAGTAGTTAGGTAGGTACTTAGTGTAGGCGAATGCACCGTTCGCAGATGTGGACGTGCTGCGCGCCCGAAAGCAAGACGCCCGAAGAGGGTTTACTGAAGGTAGGTAGGTAGGTAAGTACCTAAGGACCTTAATATGTAGATGAGATAGGTACCTAAGTACCTACCTAGGTAACCTACACACTCATTAGGTACCTGCACACATTACCTACTAGGTATACCTACCTACCTACTAGGTATACCTACCTACCTACTAGGTATACCTACCTACCTAGGTACCTACTAGGTATACCTACCTACCTAGGTACCTACACATACCTGCCTACCTACCCGCGTAGGCTCCTGCTTAGGTAGGTATTTGAATTATGAATAAGTAGTACATATGAAGTAGTAGGTACCTACCTACTTGTATTGTAGTAAAATTTACATTTTGTTTCACAAAATTTCTTCGAATAATTGTATGGCTGCCTCAGATATCACGCCTAAACTAGTCGGTAGCTGTGGCCACAACGTTCATGTCATGTTCGCGCGCAGCACACCCGTCCACATCTGCGAACCGTGCACACTGCTCGCCGCGCTTCACTTGAATGCACGTAGCGTGCGCGTGAGAAGCGCGGTTCGTGCGCGTAAGACGTACACACGTACGAATTGCCTTGTATGGCATATTACATTGCACATTGCAGGCGCGGTTCGTAGATGTGTACGCGGCATAAAGTCCCTGTAAAATAGTAAGTTTGTTAGGCACAAGAAAGAAAAAAACAGAAATCACGACTTTTTCCCCTTCGAGGATTCAGCACAGATCATTACAGAGCGCGGATCATTTACTAGTAGTCAGAGCCACGTCCTAAACAGGCAGTATTTAAACTTAACTTATCGATGATAATCTAAGTATCTACACATCACTAGCTACTAGCTACATACGTACCTACCAATTTTATTTAGATTTTAGTTTCACTTTCTTCGTTGTGCGGTGTAGTCACGGTGTAGTGCTTTACCTACTTGTTTTTATTTTCGTGCCTAAATTTAAAAACAATGGCGACTTACAGCAATGCTGACTATTACAACATGATACTGTGTGTGGGTGCAGCTCCGAATCACGACCTGATGGCTGCAATGCTGTAAATGATACCTAAAAAGATACCTACCTAGTGCTGAAGTGAGTGAATTACTTGTCTGTGATTGTGTAGGTACCTACGAAAACATACGGTTAAATCCCTTCGTACGAAGGCGTCTAGACAGCTGTCAAGCGAGAAAATTGAGGTAGGTAGGTATGTTCACTTACAACTTTCCTAACTCTACTTAGCATTTTAAAATTTGCTACTTAGGTCCCTTCTAGCATCTTATCATTATTACGCATTTACTAAATCGTCTAGGAATCTCCCGCCGTAACTGAAATCTACGAAGATATTACCTACCTACCTACAGAGGTAGTAGGTATAGGTTACACGGATAGGGTTGTCACTTTATTTCGGCACTAGGAAATTAATACTTTATGTATGGGAAACTGAAAATAGGAATTTTTAATTATCTCCCCCCCACAACTGATCACCATTGGGGTCTGAAACCCCCCCCTTCGGCGTAGTACACATATTATGATACACGTAATCTTTAGTCCTGTATAATAAAATCTTGCTAAGTCATCAATCCATGAGTAAGTAACGCTTTTGTATAGCATAGCCACTCAATCATAGATTTATGACTGAGCAAGCTTTCTTATTACAGGCATCGAGTTGATTACACAGGCTTTATTTCGGTCGCGTATTTAATTTACGCAATTGTTCCTTAGGGTAATTTTCGTCTATACATTATACAATTTATACATACTTTGATAGTTGGACAATTAAGCCCACAATAAACGGAGCTATTATAGGTAATAATATATTAATATAGTAAGCTATATATTACTAATCTTTGGGACCTCTAACGACTCAAGCGCCGTTAAAGGTCCCGTTTCCCCGATTTTCGACGAAACCGACTAAGATTTCGTGGCTTAGTTGGTTAGAGCACACCCGAATCGATTTTTTTTGGGACTTATTAAATTTCGAGATTAACCAGATCGCGAGAGCTTACGCACTATACAACGTGTATCATAATATGTGTACTACGCCGAAGGGGGGGGTTTCAGACCCCAATGGTGATCAGTTGTGGGGGGGAGATAATTAAAAATTCCTATTTTCAGTTTCCCATACATAAAGTATTAATTTCCTAGTGCCGAAATAAAGTGACAACCCTATCCGTGTAACCTATACCTACTACCTCTGTAGGTAGGTAGGTAATATCTTCGTAGATTTCAGTTACGGCGGGAGATTCCTAGACGATTTAGTAAATGCGTAATAATGATAAGATGCTAGAAGGGACCTAAGTAGCAAATTTTAAAATGCTAAGTAGAGTTAGGAAAGTTGTAAGTGAACATACCTACCTCAATTTTCTCGCTTGACAGCTGTCTAGACGCCTTCGTACGAAGGGATTTAACCGTATGTTTTCGTAGGTACCTACACAATCACAGACAAGTAATTCACTCACTTCAGCACTAGGTAGGTATCTTTTTAGGTATCATTTACAGCATTGCAGCCATCAGGTCGTGATTCGGAGCTGCACCCACACACAGTATCATGTTGTAATAGTCAGCATTGCTGTAAGTCGCCATTGTTTTTAAATTTAGGCACGAAAATAAAAACAAGTAGGTAAAGCACTACACCGTGACTACACCGCACAACGAAGAAAGTGAAACTAAAATCTAAATAAAATTGGTAGGTACGTATGTAGCTAGTAGCTAGTGATGTGTAGATACTTAGATTATCATCGATAAGTTAAGTTTAAATACTGCCTGTTTAGGACGTGGCTCTGACTACTAGTAAATGATCCGCGCTCTGTAATGATCTGTGCTGAATCCTCGAAGGGGAAAAAGTCGTGATTTCTGTTTTTTTCTTTCTTGTGCCTAACAAACTTACTATTTTACAGGGACTTTATGCCGCGTACACATCTACGAACCGCGCCTGCAATGTGCAATGTAATATGCCATACAAGGCAATTCGTACGTGTGTACGTCTTACGCGCACGAACCGCGCTTCTCACGCGCACGCTACGTGCATTCAAGTGAAGCGCGGCGAGCAGTGTGCACGGTTCGCAGATGTGGACGGGTGTGCTGCGCGCGAACATGACATGAACGTTGTGGCCACAGCTACCGACTAGTTTAGGCGTGATATCTGAGGCAGCCATACAATTATTCGAAGAAATTTTGTGAAACAAAATGTAAATTTTACTACAATACAAGTAGGTAGGTACCTACTACTTCATATGTACTACTTATTCATAATTCAAATACCTACCTAAGCAGGAGCCTACGCGGGTAGGTAGGCAGGTATGTGTAGGTACCTAGGTAGGTAGGTATACCTAGTAGGTACCTAGGTAGGTAGGTATACCTAGTAGGTAGGTAGGTATACCTAGTAGGTAGGTAGGTATACCTAGTAGGTAATGTGTGCAGGTACCTAATGAGTGTGTAGGTTACCTAGGTAGGTACTTAGGTACCTATCTCATCTACATATTAAGGTCCTTAGGTACTTACCTACCTACCTACCTTCAGTAAACCCTCTTCGGGCGTCTTGCTTTCGGGCGCGCAGCACGTCCACATCTGCGAACGGTGCATTCGCCTACACTAAGTACCTACCTAACTACTTACCTACTCACCACAAACTTGCTAAATTAAATCGCGTATCTCATAATCACTTTTTTATTTTGTGCTTGTTAATACTATTAATCGATAATACGAACAAAAGTAGGGCGACATGTAGTGATGTAAGTACATCACTAGTTCATTCTTCTGATGTCGCCGAAAAGATGGAAAAGTTTTAGAGTTCGTTATCAATTTCAATAACCACAAGATGGCAACATAAGTAGGTAGGTATTAGGATTACAGTCGTAAAATAATAGGTAGGTAGGTACCTACCTAAGAAGCTGGTAGAAAATTGTATGAATAAGTAGGTACCTACTTGGTTTTATTTTACATAGGTACACTTTGCGTGAATTCAGATAGTTGGTGTACCTACTACAAAATCCTGCATCTTCGACGGTAACTCATGTTTCATTAAAAAATGATTTCCTAGCAGGTAGGTAGGTACCTTGTAAGTTTAGTAGGATTGGATGGTAGGTGTAATAATAATAAGATTCGCTTCAGTGGGGTGTCCCACGACACTTCACGAATTCTCTTAATTTAGCATCTGTTCAAAAAGTAAAATTTGGAACGCAGGAATTTCAAAAAATTTTGGTAGGTACCTAGTTAATAAAATTACGGAACCCGTGGAAATTATTTCGGCGCATTTTGACGACAAAGAGACCGCCCCGTGGTGGTGTAGTGTGTGTGCGTGTAAGTTTGATAGATGCCGACCCAATTAGCGAAAGGGGGTGGTTCCCAAAAGTACAATTTGTTCTATGATTGGCGATTGACAACCGTTTGGCAAAGTCCGCCCGCCAATCAAATTTGGGCGCCTGCCTTTGAGGAAATGCAAGTGTCAAAGATTTGTGGACAGACCGGACAGACTAACTACATTATTAATAACGGAAAGACTTTGGTAAATTTTTTAGGTATGTTAGCTGTAGTGGTCGCGGCTTAAGAATCGACCCCTGCAACTCAGCCCACGGATGTGAAATAATAAACAGTTGGAAAAAGACATAAACAAACAGCGTAAAGTTTATTACGTATGTTTAACTTCACGTAACTTCTACCTTTAAATTGAAATGTGATCCTAGCCATAATTATGTGACATAATTTACGACAATTTGTCTTTGTGATACTGAAGGCGTTTTTCCCTTTTAAGAATGATGAATCTGTCACTCTGTCTCATCTGTGACCATACTGAGGTTATTGTCCCTTGTTGAAGAAACAGCTGACTTTAGGGTTGTCACTTCGTAAAAAATCAGCGGTCAATGTTGAAACTTTGTTGCAGTTTTTTTCAGGGATACCAATCGAAATTCGAAAAGTCGTTGAACAAAAGTTGTTCCCCGGGGGGGTGGGAATTCCCCCCCCTTCGCATAGTACACATATTATGATACACGTTGTATTACAATAACCGTAGCAACTAATTATTTATAAGTACAAGAAAAAAACCTTAAATGACGACCTCTGTGACGAAAGTCCGCATAATAGAGTCTACACATGAAAGTCTAGAAAATGTTATCGGCTGCCTAGGTAACATTATTCATAAGTACACTGAAATGTCGCACCAACCCCGGGCTTTGTCGACAAGTTGAAAAAAAAAACTGCTACCGACACAATATTCATTCATACACTGAAACGTCACATCAAACTGCTTAGTGCTGTGTCGCCGACCGTGTTTAGACTACATGTGTTTTCCATACACAAATTTTACATAATTTTACATATTCCAAACAATATGGTCTGCAGCAGGCAAAATGTTGCATAAACCAATCGGTGACAAGAAATAACGGTAATTTGTGACGTTATATCATATCACACGGATTGGCCCAATCCGTGCGGCAAGATTTAACGGCAACAAGATTTGTGACGTTATTTTATTCTCTCACGGATTGGTTGACGCAACATGTTGCATGTTGCTGCGTGTAGGCTACGAACATTGTATCCTAATTATTTTGTTGCATTGCTACAGGCAGCAGCACAGCATGCGTGATGATCCTGGACCGAAGCGAGAGCGTGATGCGAGCGGCGAATATCGGTGACAGTGGTTATATGGTGGTGCGAGGCGGAAGAGTGGTGCACCGCTCTCACGAGCAACAGCATTACTTCAACACACCCTACCAGTTGAGCTTGCCACCTCCTGGGCACGACAGGAATGTTCTTAGTGATAGGTAAGTTTAATAATATGGAAAAACAAAAACATTTATTCATTATACAGATGTTCAGCACAACGTATGTCATATGTGAACTCGGGGTATGTGAAACCAAATTAGTAGATCAGTGACAAACTTCGTTTTTTAGGGTTCAAAAGGAAAAAAGGTACCCGTATAGGATAGTGATCCTATACGGTCTATGTCACGGTATAGGTATGTCTGTCCGTCTGTCAAACCTCTTTTCTCAGAATATCAGGTTCGTAACCCAACCTCTTGGAGCCGTGATAAAAATCAAATTTAGTCAACGCAATCAAAAGTGTAACGCAAAAATTCTATGCCTATCCTTTTCACAAAACGGCCTTGGAAGAGGCCCCTTAAATAGGGTCTTAGTTTTCTATCCTTCAGTGCGCTTTTTGCAAACCCCAGTTTGTTTCAAAAGGTACGAGCGCTCTTTGTGCATTTCTAAATGCCACCGAATAAGTTGTAGTGGATGTCCTTTGGAAGGGCTTCTTAGCGAGCTCTTTAGGACGACGCTAATTCATAGGAGTCCACTTGTTGGCGGATGAGACATGTCCATACAGATCGAGTTGTGCTGCCTTCTCCCATTGATGGTGATGGCTCTTCTTTGCGATCGTTTCATGTGTGTTTCCAGAACACCCGAAAACATAATATTTCTAATCTGAAGATAAACTATAGCATGATATGATAAAATGATCGCGACATGCAAGTATCAGTAATATCGCGCAACTGCAATAGGTTAGCTACGAAATCAAGATGATTTTAAAATGACATCGCAACTGCATAGCTACTGTAATACGCCAGTCAATAGGTTAGCTACGAAATCAAGATGATTTTAAAATGACATCGCAACTGCATAACTACTGTAATACGCAAGTCAATACATAGGTTAGCTACCAAATCAAGATGATTTTAAAATGACATTGCAGTAGATCTATAGCCATAGATTTTATCTACGCATCATGTTAGGAAGCGAAAGGTCATTTTAATAAAGATAATTGTGTAAACATATATTCAAGGCTCGCAATGCCGGGTATCTATGTCAAATGTGTTTTCTTTGTACAAAACATTTAAACAGTCCGTTTTCATAAATAGTTGGTCCAAAGGTCGATTTGCGTTGTTTTATGAATATTGTGAGGGAGCACAAAATGTTAGAAGTTACACATGTTTCGATCATAATGCTCAAAATAGGAAAACAGAATGAACCACAATAAACAGGTACTTACGATACCTACCTTATACAGCTATATTGAATTCATGTAACCGGTTGAAAAAAGACATTTTGAACTTTGAACTCTAAGCGTACGTTTTTTAACGATGATAAATTGTAGTACCATTAACCATCCTTCGTGGTTGCAATCCTTCGTTGATACCTATGATATCTACAATTATCAGTATCATGATAATTGTAGATATTATCTAGAGAGGGAACCTACCACTAGCGGTGTAAGGGCGGGGGCGGTCCGCCCCGGGTACCAAGCTCCGAAGTGTACCATCTTGGCACCCCTTGGGGTGACAACGACAACACACGCACAGCCAGATCATACAAATTTTCTTTCTGTAATAATGTAGTCTGTGTCTATTGTCCTCCTATTTTGTTCAACGCGAAAAACTTATTAAAACTTATAAGTGAGAGCAACGCCGATTTCGCTACTACTGTTGTTGGGCTTAAAAGTCACTGTTTACAGGCGTCAGAGGTGAAAGATAATATTATTGTGCACAGGTGCCTTAATTAAGGCGCATAGTTCACAATCTTAGCATGCCTCTGAAATAAAAAAAAAGCTGTAGCTATCTCCATTTTCCTTACCTAAATGGATTATTTGTTGGACCATTTATCGCAGTTCCAACTCGATTCGAGCAATTTCTTAGGTCAAACTAGTTCGAACAAACCAAAGCGTGTCCTTAATTTTGACCCAGACTGATCTAGATTGTAAAGTGCACAAGGATACATTAATTCAGCCTTGTTCACAATTCGTCCGTGACTTTGTACTATAAACTGAACGTAATAGACGGCCCATAAAGTTAAGCGTACCAATCTATTTCTACTGTTTTGTGGAATGTGTTTATCCACTTGATATAGGAAGGTTTCTGTAATGCATCCGATGGAACTTGACTATCAGGATATTTAGAATGCTATTCCACCAGAGACGTGCTATCATGGACTACTATGTACGTATATAGAATTGGGGGTCCGCCCCCAGCTTCGCACGGGTATATTCATCGTTCCCCCCCTAGCACGGGGATTGTTGTCTAGGGTAGAATAGAGAAAAATTACGTTACTTCGTCATAGAATGCGTAAATTGATAGCCTATGTTACTCAGTGAGAATGTAGCTTAATAACGGCAAAAACATTTTAGAAATCGCTCCCCCCCTAGCACGGGGATTGTTGTCTAGGGTAGAATAGAGAAAAATTACGTCACTTCGTCATAGAATGCGTAAATTGTTTGAAATGCATTCCTTCAACTTCAATAATGTACGCAATGTATGGCGATGCGTTGTCATTATTGTCTATTCTACCCTAGACAGCAATCGCCATGCTAGTTTATGTTTATTCGTTCCTTACAAAAATAGATTCCTCTTTATAATATTTAGTGTAGACTACGTAGTGTGAGTGAAGTTAAGCACGGGCCCTATGATCGCAAAGCTATAGGTAATAAATAAGGAATTCAAGAAATTCAGTCTATATGTTCCACTGCTTAACTGCAGCATTTTTCTCGTAGAAAAGCACCCTAGCCAAGTCTGGTCCAATCCAATCCAATACCTATAGGTAAGTAATATGCGCGAATTCCCTGGAGATGTTATCATTCTTAAGTGTAATAAGAAATTGTTTGAATGGTTGGTGAAAATGTTGATTTATACGAGTAAACTGTTCTATATTTGGTTTGTCTTTTCTGATCAAATTTCTTGTAACATTTGTGAGCCATGTTTATTTTTAGATAGGTAGTCCGAGGATCTTAGGTTTGTTTTGAGAAATTTCTTTGGGATATTTTCGTTTTTGGTATATAATAATCTTTTTTACCAACTACAAAAACTATCCTCGTTTGAAGAAGTACCTCATTGAGGGATGAAAAAAACGGGGTTCTTCGAACATAATCATGGTTCATAGTTAAACCGCTTACATACAATTATGTTGTTGGATGACGATTTCCCCTTGATGTTTCCTAAATATATTGTTCGTATGCAAATAACAAAATCTTATCTCACATCATTTTCTTATCTCGACGATGTCTGTGGCGCGGTGGGCGAAGGTCCGCCTGCGACGCAATAGGTTGCGGGTTAGATTCCCGCCTTAGGAAAAACATTTGTACGATCTGCAGGTATTTGTTCCGGGTGTTCTGGTCGTTTTCTATGTATAATAAAAAAAAAATTATGTATTGTATTGTATTATGTATATCAGATATCTAGTACCCATAACACAAGCTCTGCTTAGCTTGGGGCTAGATGAATTGTCCAGCATTTTTTTTTTGTTATCTATACTATTGTGGCGACAACTTGTCGTCAAAACGTAAGTTTGCCGTCAAACTGCACTTTTAGTTGTTGCAGACTTCACATTTTGGATTTTTGCCAATGCCACGTTCATAAAAAGCATAGTTTTAGTTGAACATTTCAAGAGTTCCTTTGTATAAATAAAAAAAGCAAAACATCCGTAAATCTACATTATCAAAGGGAGCACTTGTTCCCATAAGAACGAAGGCCATGTTTCTATTGACTGCAACTATAGAAACGCTCGAAACCAATGTTTTTGTACCAGGCCGAGAATGTTTCCAAGTTTTAGCGCTTGTTTTTAATCTTTTGCTAAAAAATTAAGATATCTATTACACGCATCATAACTATATGTTTCTCACGATGTCACCTTGCAAGGAGTTACACTTTCAGCGCCAAAATTATGTGCTACAGTATTATTATATTGTTATCTGCTACAGCGTATAACAATATATACAAATTGGCGCTGTACTGAGAGCTAAAACTTTTAAAACTATCATGGTTACACATGGACATTTAAGTCATTTATAACGGGATATATACCATGACTCGACTTTTGGTATGTCTGCCAATAAAAACCAACTTGCAGTGACATTAGTTCTTCCGTGACCATGGCGCATGAAACTGTGCCGAAATATTATTGGAAAATTTGAGTTTTCCAATAATATTTCGGCACAATCTAATCGTGCTGAGAGCTCTTTAGTAGATGCAAATAAAAGAAGGTCAGAGGGTACTGGCTGAAGTTAAAGGATAACCTTGCTGTGGATGATCTAAGGCTGATATTGACGACCACGGTAGCATCGCGTGCGCCTGTCTGCTACGCAGGAGGTTGCGGGCTCGATTCCCGCCTCTGAACAAATATTCGTACTGTACGATCTGCATTGCAGATATTTGTTCCAGGTGATCTGTGTTTTACAATACAATACAAAACTCTTTGTTGTACACCACAAAAAAAAACAAGAAACAGTCATAGACATAAAACATAAAAGTACAATGGGCGGCCTTATTGCTTAGAAGCGATTTCTTCCAGGCAACCTTTTGAATGCATAGTAAAAATATCAAGTATCATATAAGTAAAGTATTGTAAGTACATATATCAGTTACCTATACCGATTACCACTAAGCTCTGCTTAGCTTGGGGGCTAGATGATGCTGAGTAAATTGTCCATCATAAAAATATATAGGTATTTAAAAAAATGTTTACTTACTGAATATAAATTAATGTATGTTTATTTGTCAAATAAATGATTTATGATTTATGAAATCCATATTAATATTATAAATTCGAAAGTAAATCTGTGTGTCGGTTATCTTTTAACGGCTGAACGGATCTCAATTCCAAATTTAAAGTGCTTTATTGCCTTTAGTCCTTACAGGACTCTTGGACACGTCACAAAACTCAGAATATACATAAGTAAAACTAGGAAATAAAATAATCAATGAAATTTGGCAGACAGGTAGATCCTATCCTGGGGACGGACATAGGTTAATTTTATCCCGGAAAAGCGCGAGCGAAGCCGCGGGCAGAAGCTAGTTGCAGCATATTTTAATCGTAATAGGGTATTACGTATGTAAATAATACAAATAGAACAAGGGGTTGGTATATATTTGAGGGGCAATAAAATCGTACTTAACCACGGGACCAGCAGTCATGTGCTCATTCCACGACATCTGTTATTATTTCTGTATGAGCTATTATTGGAGTTTTTAGCTCATTGGATATTTGCCAATACACTCACGTGGTTAATCTGTAGACATTGTATTTTGTTTTACAAATAGCATAGTTTTTTTGTTGCGTTAATTGTTTAACGCAACAAAAAAACTATGCTTTTTTCTGTATGCTTCTTTATCTGCTCTATTCTATCCGATTACAAATTAAATTTTGTAATCGGATAGAATAGAGCACATAAAAAATTCTCAGAGAGTAATAAATTAATAATAATACCTATTCGTAACTCTACTAGATTTACGAATCTGGCTTTATTTCGCTATTTTAGCAAGTTACTGTAAATGACAGTAAGTTGCTAAAATGAAGGCGTGAATATAATTTGAATTGACGTGAATTGGGACCTTCTTTCTCCGTTATCTTTATCGAAAAAAAAACCTACACAATAAACTATGTGATACAAGGCTTTCGTTTCGAAAATGAAATAAAAAGAAAACAATTTTAATGTCAGAAATAATTGTGCAAAGTACCATCTATTTTGTTATTAAATAACAAAACACAGCACAATTACCGTTTTTCTTCTAAACTATCAATCACAAGTTTTTTTGTTATTGTCGTATAATTTTGGTTACTTTTGTTTTGTCTGTGCAAGTACTGAGAGTTAGCAAGGTACGAACAACCCGAAAGTACCTACCTACATACATATATGCGAAGGGTCTCCCCAGGAAGATGACAAGCTCGACAAATATCGATCGTGCCATCTTTCATAACATATACCTCACGACTCGGAAGTTGGTTATGTAGGGTCTTGGCGTTAACACTTTCATGGCTGAAAACACAGAGTGCGATATGCGGATACGTGTCGCGACGGCGCAGCAGTGATCGTGTTAAAAAAGCCTCGACCACCACATTTCCGTGGGATTTATTATTTTATTATCATCTGTGTCATACATAGGTTATTAAATTTTTTAGCATTCCTATTTGGAACAAAACAAAATCTTAATACTTTGTAGCCCATACGTAACTGTTTTTCTTTATTCTAAAGACCTTGTCATCACGTCACCATCGCCTGGGACATTCACGTTGTGTTTATCACTGGTCTAATTTAACACACTATAAAATTGTATTTTTGCTCGAGTTTTATTAAGAATTTTTGTGTTTATTTACACGCAAAGTCGAAATGTTCGGGTCGTCGGTGTTTTTCCTTCGTCTAATAATAAACTGTAGGTATAAACAAACTATCTAATCAAGGGACAATAATTATTCTGCTGATCTTTACGAGTCATCGTTAACCTTTATTATTCCTAACACTACATGCTGGTAAAAACGTTTTGCCTCTGAAGATATCTTGGCTTTAGAATCTTTATTGATTGTTATCTGAGCAAAGATATCCGAGACAAAAATAGATCGCTAACAGAGTCCATCATAGATCGGTAACAGATCCACCAGAGTCCACTAACCTACCATTAGTTTATAGTAGTATTTTAGGCAGACGTCTCAACACAACAACATCATGCAGAATAAATCCTTTAATTTAGAGCGCGTTCGATTCTCTACGGTGATTAATTATTTGTAGTATAAAAAATCTGCTTTGTCTATGGAATAAATACCTATAGCGGGAAGCAGGAACGAGGGAAATTTCCCTCGTCCCTGGCGGGAAGTATTTTACCGCAAATCGCAAACCATTTTCCATGAACCTAGTTATATCAAACAACTAAATTCGCGGTATTGAATATCACGGGCAACGTGAATCGAGTCATCGAACGAAAGCTATGTTTTTGGCGCGTTTTCGTATGTTTTATTTAAGTAATTTAGAGGCGTATTTGGCACAATTTTGTTACAGTTCATTTGTATTGCATGTACCTACTGATAAAATGACCTAATAATTCAGGGAAATAAGAATGAGCTAATGATTCACAGAATTAAGGGAGCTTGTGTTTTTTCGTTCACGGGGAATGCCCTGAAAACAATGCCGTCGCACGATTGATAGAAGGGCGTGCAAAATCTTTACAGAGATAACATTGTTCGAATTATACTTATCAAGTAGTACCTACTCAAGCAAAATTTAGCGTTCCACCTTAACACTTCCATTGCCCTGGACGCACAAGTCCCTTGGCAACACCGCTGGGCAGTGAATGGTGTAAAAGGACGATCATAATAGTGTTTTTAACAAACATGCCATTGAAATGTCTCTTCAATCTCAGATCTATCGGTATGTATAATGAAATGAGAGTTCATAAAATATAAACAAGCATTCAACCGCATTTACTAGACAGCAAATAGGGTGGGTTTTTGAGATGGGTGTCGATTGTGGATGGCCAAATCCGATACCATGAGAGTTAATTCGTTAACACTTTCGTGGTCGCACCGACGAGGATGGGCAGTTAAAGGAGTGGTGCTATAAATTTATGTGAAAATAAAAACTTCATATAAGTACTTATTTCTTTAAGGATATAAAGGCAAATAAATGATTTGATTGATTGATTGAATTTTTCTTTAATCTAATCTAGTCACGATCACTGCTAGCGTTGGCCGTCGGTTCACATGCACTCGCGGATCCCTCTTTGTGTTTTCAGCTATGAAAGTGCTAGTATAATATTTACAAAAATCATTACGAATAATGTTAAAATGTTATATTCAATTATAATTCAATTCATGCAGTTGTTCGAAAAGATTATTTAAAATTCACATAATAATAAATAAATAATGCTGGACAATTCACACAGCATTATCTAGCCCTAAGCTAAGCAGAGCTTGTGTTATGGGTAGTAGATAACTGATATACATAATAATTATGATAAATACATACATGGATGCTTAGTAGGGGGAATATTCGTACTAAAATTGTAAAAATAGTTGTGCTTTGCATAGATTAATTCTTATCAGCTACAGAATTTTTTAAATAATATTTTTTTTAAATCTTTCCTTTTTGATATCATGCAAAATTAAAAGATTGAAAAAAGAAAAACTAAAATGCAGTTTTTGTTTTGTCATAAACAGAGGTCATGACTCATTTTAAGACTTCTCTGACTCTCATGGTTTCTGATTTGCCCATCCACCATTATGTACAGGCTTTTGAGATGGCACCTCAAAAGCCTGTACATAATTTCTTATCTTTCCTCCCTCAGTATTCCATCTTTGATTATCCACAGACTACAGGCATACTGCGAGCTTATTGGCCGTTGACTTATATCCCTGGGTTGATAAAAGCTTTACATCATCATCATCAGCCTACATCAGTCCACTGCTGAACATAGGCCTCCGCTAATGAGCGCCATAGCACCCTGTCTTCAGCTTGCCGCATCCAGCATCTGCCAGCAGTCTTTCGCAAATCGTCATCCCACCTGGTGGGAGGGCGTCCTACACTACGTTTGCCGAGTCGCGGTCTCCACTCAAGAACACGTTTACCCAAGCGGTTGTCGGTTCTTCTCGAGATATGGCCAGCCCACTGCCACTTCAGCTTGCTAATCCTTTGAGCTATCGACGAGCGACTTTAAACTGGTGGACCAGCCCTACCGTGAGCTTCCACGTCTCAGCTCCGTTGATCATGACTTACTTACTTTCTTTAACCTGAGCTTTACTTGATATTGTAGAATTCTCCAATCTTTACTTGACTTCAATGCTACATCAGGGCAGAATGGAATTGGGTTTGTGCGGAATTTGTGGTGCCCTGAACTAAGGCTGTAGTAAATGCCTTATCCTGATGTGTTATTCCTCGTTTCAGGCCAGAATCAGCTGACACGTCGGAGTTCTCAGTGGAATGCGGCGACGTAATCCTCGTGGCTACAGACGGTGTCTTTGACAACGTTCCAGAGCCGGTACTTGTGGCAGAAATGCGACGCGCTACTGAAGCCGCTACTGATGCTCAGAAGTAAGTCGGGGTCTGGGTTTGAAGGGGTTTTTAAGGTTTATCAATTTAACTCGTTTCTTCATCGGCCTAAGATAGTAAACTTCTAGACATAATCCTTTCTTAGGCCTCCTATAAGGTTTATGAATTGCAGAGATTGGTGATACATTTTTATTTTTAATTTGTTAAATTATAACTTTGCTGATTCGATACCTTCTTAAAAGTCGACCGTACTCAGAGGAATTATTCTGTCTAAATGGCCGGCACGGCACTGATAGCCGGGAAAAATGTTAATGTGAAAAAGTTTATGTATTTTAAGTTTTATGTCCAGGTTGTCTGGCATAGATCGCTCTTGAGCGATAAGACCGCCAATTGTCACTCATTGTTCATGTGTTTAATTTGTAAATTGTTTTTAGCCTAAGTGTGCAATAAAAGTATTTTCTATCTATCTATGAAATAAATATGTTTTCCACTTACCGGAACCGGCGGCATCGCCATTGCTTCATACTTTTTAGGCGGCGGCGCCTTGTGCCTATGCCATCGTCGGGCCAGTAGACTAACGCTCTATATGTTTAAGACTTGATTTCTTATAATTTTTACATAGAATTTTATATTTTTTATTTTCAGGCTGCAAGCTGTAGCCAACTCCATAGCTTGGATGGCTAGGAACCTGTCTTTCGATGGCTGCTACATGTCTCCTTTCGCGAAGAGTGCCCGACAGAACGGCATCGATGCTATTGGTCAGTACAATACTAAGGATCTTGATAAACATATTGTAAGGGTCTCACATTCTCACATGGCCTTTACGGATACCTTATATACTATTATATAAGAGACTTTTTATCATTAAGTGTGTTCTTAAAAACCCTAGGCTCTGCTTTATCTAGGTAATCTAAGCTACGAATAATAATAATAACCCAAGCTCTGCTTAACTTGAGGCAAGATAATGCTGTGAAATTGTCCACCATTATTTATTTATTTAA
The DNA here is from genome assembly GCA_946478455.1 of Eupithecia vulgata. Classification (NCBI taxonomy): domain Eukaryota; kingdom Metazoa; phylum Arthropoda; class Insecta; order Lepidoptera; family Geometridae; genus Eupithecia; species Eupithecia vulgata. Next base: position 8,731,442 of record OX297873.1, on the reverse strand, counting down.
TACCATATGGTAATCTATACCTAACTACATTTAATTATAAATACTATTTAACGGGTATTTATCGCGTTTATTTACCTATTTTTCCCGACGTTTCGACAGGTTTACACACTGCCGTGGTCACGGGATGACTGACATTAACTACATTTAGTGTCCTGTGCCAGTTTAGTATCTTTCGGCGTTTTGCTTTAAAAACGAATACTAGTACCGGGCCGTAGAGAATGACACAAGAACTTGGAAGCCTATACCCAGCAGGCTGTTAAGGCTGATGGGCTGTCTTCGTATTAATGGTACCATGCATTATGTATGATGATGGTGACGTTCAAAGATTTTGTAACAATATTAAGAGCGGGCCTAATGCAAAAAATTGTGAAAAGGATAGGCATAGGATTTCGCGTTGATAGGAGCGGGACAGAGTAAAGCAATGTCAGTGCAAAAATCAAGTTTTTGCTTCTTTTCTATTAATGATTCAAAATTTAAGCATTAAATAGAAAAACTACACGATTACTTAAATAAAACAGTAGTCTGGCTATGTAATTCGTAAAAAATAATATGGTGTTGTCGCTGATACTTTAGTTAGAGCATTTCAACTAAAACAGTTTTTTTAAAGCGATTTTTGTATAATTTTTTGTAAAGAAACCAGTTTATTTTTCAAAATTCTATTTGATTACTCGACTTCTATGGGTTTTTCCCCTACCTATCGTATTTTTTTAATAGAATATTTAAGTTCGTTACCATAGATGTTATATGATTGTTAGATGAGGGTTTAAAAATACACAATTTGCATGATTTTTGCATTAGGCGCACTCGAATCTACTTAGCCGTTTACGAGTTTTTGTGAATTTTATGTATCTGATGAGTGCTTCTTTGAATAATAAAATGCTTATAGCTTTAATGATTACTCACAGTCCCGATATATGGTTATTTTGCGATGCTTGACAGCAAGCCAAAATCGTCTTTATTACTTCGGAAATATCTTTGAAAGTCACTTTATCTACGTATAAGACACAGTGACAAACCCCACGATTCTACCTTTTTAGGGTTCCGTACCCAAAGGGTAAAACGGGAACCTATTAGTAAGACTCCGCTGTCCGTCCGTCTGTCACCAGGCTGTATCTTGTGAACCGTGATATTTAGACAGTTGAAATTTTCACAGATTGTGTATTTATGTTGCCGCTATAACAACAAATATTAAAAACAGAATAAGATAAATATTTAAGGGGGCTCCCATACAACAACGTGTTTTTTTTGCCCTTTTTATAGATGAGTATAGGTATATTCCATCTACACAACAGCATACAAAGTTGGGGCCTACAGATGATGGATTTACCAAAATGGTTCGAAATCAAGCATATGCCATGTTATGATATTTTTTATGTATTTATCTATATCAAGTAGGTCCCTTGTTTTTTTTATAATACTCACCTACATACAATGAAATGTAAGCAAATCGCATTTTTCATATTTTTACGTACAAAATGACAAATTGTGTTCGTCCTATTTGTTTTGTATTAAAACAACAAAATCTTACATTTTGTTTGAAAAGGAACATAGCTTATATTGTCTAGTTACAGTATAAAAATACTGTGGAAAATACGAAAAGGTTTCAGCCATCATTTTTGATACTAAGGAACATAATAATATGAATTGAAGTTGCAAGCAGTTGTCGCCGAATCCTTAAGAGTGCGCCTAATGCAAAAATCAAGCAAATTGTGTATTTTTAAACCCTTACATCTATGGTAACGAACTTAAAATTCTAATTAAAAAAATACGATAGGTAGGGGAAAAACCCATAGAAGTCGAGTAATCGAATAGAATTTTTAAAAAATTATACAAAAATCGCTTTAAAAAAAACGGCTTTAATTGAAATGCTCTAAAGTATCAGCGACAACACCTTATAATTTTTTACGAATTACATAGCCAGACTACTGTTTTATTTAAGTAATCGTGTAGTATTTCTATTTAATCCTTAAATTTTTAATAATTAATAGAAAAGAAGCAAAAACTTGATTTTTGCACTGACATTGCTTTACTCTGTCCCGCTTCTATGAACGCGAAATCCTATGCATATCCTTTTCACATTGCAATTTTTTGCATTAGGCTCGCTCTTAACTAGGCGTTGAAAATAGTTAGCCAATTTGTCATATGTAAGTTTAGAAGCTTAAGTTTAAGTGTTTTATACCTACCAGTGTTTTATACAGTTTTTTGTTTGCAGGAGGAAAACCAGACGACATAACGGTGCTACTAGCAATCGTAGCACTATGAAAATGTCTTGTGATTTATGTGTAGATACATTTTAGTCACATTTTGTTCACGAATCAAAATTAGAGTAGTATTAGATAAACAACGACACCAAAAAATTTAACATTTTCTATGTTGATTTATTATTTGATTTATCGAACGAGGTTTGCCCTGTTTTGTATTAAAAAAATCAACTTTTCGTATTTATATGATCAAATAATTTTTATGATAAGAAAGCATTGCAACCACGATACGAATATAATTATCTTGGCAAAATAACAACACTAAATTGATAAATTGTTAACGCAGACTTCCGATCCGAATAAAACAGTTCTGATCAACTTTACCTTTTTCAGTCCGATCAGTAAAATTTATGAATAACTTTTCATCGTTACATTTTGATTTTCGCAAAGTAACGCCTCAATATATTATTTATTTGTGTTCAATCAGTGTTATTTATAAGGAGTCTTTTGTGCGTAAAAATTACGAATAATATTGTTTGCTACCAACGATATTTTTATGAACTTTACGCACAAAAAAACTGAAACACGTACCTACTTATCAAAACTATGAATGCGCTGTAAAGCTTGTGGCAGATCAAAGGCACACGGTTACCACCGAGTACAAAAATATTCATTCTAATATTGGTTATCTTCTACATTTGACAGTCTTGTCATCTGATGTCGTCAATATTAAATACACTAAAAGTCGTCACACACGGTGAAGATGCTATAACATTTAATCTTAAGATACTTTACGATAAAAAAAGTATAGCATCTTAACACTTTCATGATCCAAGACGCAGAAGCCGTGTCCGGCTCCGTCGTATAATCGGTGCGACCCGCGCAGGGGCGCGAGGCTGGACAGTGAATGCATTAAGGTATCACACACTGTTATGATACGATCATATACATATATTTTCAATTGTTTATCATATTTTAAACAATTTTCAATTTCAATTTTGAAAAGTATTATATTAGTATATTATACTATATTATTTGTCTTATTCTCTTGACGACAAAGATGTCACACGTATTGTAAACATATATTTCTATAGCAATGCATCTTAAGATGAAGTTGCCGTAACGCTCAGTATCTTAGATACAGTAATATGAAAATATATATTTATATTAACCGTGTGTGATGTGATGGCTCATAGTAATTGTATGGCGAGCGATATTTTATCTTAAGATGAAATATTATAGCATCTTCGCCGTTTGTGATACGATTAAATGTTGCGTGTTTAAGACAATATGTGAAAACACATTTTTGTGCTGGGTGGTCGCGGCATTGAATTAATGCGAGCAGAACTTAATGAAGGAGATTTAAGAGGCCTATCAAACTTTGACGCTCTTTCGCTCGTTTATCTATTGGAAAGTAAAAGCTTTTCAAGACCGAGCGTACTTTTGAGATAATTATGTTTGCTTAGGTTTTCTGTATGAGACCATAAAGAGCTTACACTGGTTGGCACAATGGGAATTTAATATTTCTCTAAGTTATAACTTCCTTATTATGATAATGTTATTTTAAAGTACAGGCTAAAATGGACAAAGAATTGTTTATTCACTAGCAAATTTCACGCAGTGTCAAGATCTGACTGTCCTTATTATGTGATTTTAGGTTTTAATAAATACTTTAGATATCTCAATTTTATTGAGTGTTCATTATTAGATATGTTTTATTGTGGTGTGTGTATGAATAAAGCTATGTGCGTGTTTGTTGAGCAGTGTTAAATGCAATAGGTACTTTTGTTTTTGTAAAATTAATGGCTATAACCTTGCATTTTATAAGCCTATTTTTTTCATGGTTATACTTGTACCAGTCAACTTCCACTTTGTAACTTACACTTTGTATAGGAATTATTTGTTTGAATGAAGACTGAATATAATAATTCTTGTAAAGGTATAACTTTCATGATCAATGAAAATATTCCATTGAATTTTCATACTCCGTGAATGTGATGTGACATTTTTTATTCGCTTTTCATGATTAATTAATTTAAATTAAGTATTGCAATTGAGATTTTTCTTCCTTATCTCCTTTCGGGGTATGGTGACATATTGTGCACAAAGCACCTGAAAGTTAGCATTTTGAGATGCTGTGTGGTTGTATGCAAGGCATAAAATAAATGTCTATTAGCATGTCTAGAAGGTAACTTTGTGCAACTATATTGTTAAAAGAGGGACAGGTGCCATTTTCTGCTAAACTAACCGCCGAATATCTACTCAAAAGCTATGAGGGATAAAAACAAGTTTCAAGTGAATACTGTCAACAAACATGTTTAGGACGTGCTTAAACGTTGCGTTTGAGTAAATGGGCGTAACTACTTCACTATGACAACAAATCTCTCCATGCAAATAGCTCCTCATTTACCTTCTACTTTTTTTTAAAGGCTATGCAAGGATATCTTTGTCAAAGTGAGCGATTGGTTAGCGGAACTAGTGCCTCTGTTTCGACGGTAAATAGTCTTATGTAAGACAGACATGCCTTTATAGAGTGTATATTGTACACGTTAACTGTCTAATACAGCCAGCATTTGGACATATTGGTCAATTAAGTAAGCAATAGAAGGTGGTTGCGTGAATGTTGATTTGATTACCAGTGTATTTATGTGTAGAGAAATAGCTAATGTGTATGATACAATTTATTCAGCTACATGTATGTTTTGCTGATGTAAATACACACCTTTATTATAAATGTTCTCATGTTGTTAAATCTGATTTCAAATAGAATGTTTATCCACCATTGAAATAGGCATTTTGTACAGAGTATAAATTCTATTTTGAAATAATGCTACAAATTGTTTGCGTGAAAATTAGAATAAACAATTCTGAATGATTGAATTTTTTTGTTTTATTTAAATTTGATTTTAGGAACTTTGTTGCGTAACACTAGGATATATTCTGATTAAGTTTGTTTAGTAAAGCCAAAATCTATGTGGACTGAATGAAAACAAAGTAGGTAAGTTTATGGTTTAATATTCACAAAGGTCATATCTTAAAGTATTAAAACATTTTACAGAAAATACCTTTTTTGCGGCGCTTTATGTTAATATCACTTTATTAATTCATTTTGTACCTTTGAAGATCAAACAGAAAAGTATTTTTTGGTTTATGTAGATAAGACAAATTATGCGAAAACAATAATTAACACCCCTCTAAAGACCCAACAAATCAAAATGCAAAAGAATCAATTAAAATTAATATGAGCGTACCTTCTACTGTAAAAGCCACAAACAAATTTTACAGACAAAATAAAAATATTTACAGAGCAAAGGGAAAAAAATAGGTAATAATTTTGGTTACAGCAGTCCTCTCTTAACTTTATCATTCAAGCTATATATAAACTATTTTTAAACTATTTATGAACTTACTAAGCTTGAGTTACGATTATGGAAATCTTCATACATACAACCAATAGGAATAAATCACTGTACACTTAAACCCTACTAAAACCTTAACACCTAGAACTTTAAGAGAAAATATGCAATTTCATAGTAGGTACCAATCCGCAAGGTTTAAATAAAATAATCAGCTTCATCCGCGTAAAAAGCAACTTGTTAGTGAAGCAGTTGCAATTTCAGTGAACTGCATGTTCAGTTTAAAAAATTAATCCATTATGTTGCCCTCTACTCTATCTGGTCTATAGTCTGCTGTTACATAAATAGTAGTTTTCTACGCGAATGAAGCTAGTGGCTTTGATAGTGTCACATTTTTATCTATTATTATCATCTTGGCCCTGCCAATCATATCCACCTGGTCTTATGTTGGCTAACTCTTCTGGGAGGGGTCCATAATCAGGCTCAGGTGCTGGATCAAACAGCTTAATGCTAAAACAAATGAAAAGTTTGAAACTATAACCACAACATAACATTTTTATAACCCTTATCAGATCCAACAATAATAACACTCATTTCAAATAAGTACCTATTATTAAAATAATTTTTAATGATAGTGTCTATAAATAATGTTATTAGAGGTTTAGTAATTAGTCTGATAATTAATTTAATCTATCTATTTGCAGTACAATACTTACAGGAACTTTGGTGTCTTTAAGATTTTCTGGCCCCCTCTTTGCCTTGGAAGAATATCTTCCAAGAAGAAGTAAATATGGCCAATAGCCATCCCCACAAGGTCTACTGATATTGCATTACCAAGGAGAACTGAGAAACCCAGTAGAACCCAAGGGAGGTAAGGAGCCTGTGGGCAAAAAAATGTTTATTTATTTATTTATTAACACTTTATTGTACAAAAAAAGAGAAAATACACGAATAACATAAAATCTTATATCTAAATATAAATTTACTGTACAAAAGGCGGCCTTATCGCTGAGAGCGATTTCTCCCAGGCAACCTTATTTCATGTTTAACTTGTGAACCAAGTACAGTGATGATAACACAAACATTTTATAGGTATTATTGTATATGTACCTGAAAATTCATTAATCCAAAGAAGTTCATCCGTATGAAGATGTTTCTTCTCGACCACACATAAACGATCATGATGGTGAATGCTTGCCCTAAAAACAGCAGGTTTACAAAGAATGCACATAACTGTGAGATTGTTCAGGTGAATTATTGTTTAGAATAATGTTAGGGTCAGCTCAGCACTGGTCAACAGAAAAAACTAGACCAACCCGTACGTAGAGTATGTGACCATTTAAAGTATTATGGTTCCTAAAAAAAATTCTACTATAATTTTCGCCAATAAAATATTGGTCCTGTAATTGTATAGAACTGATACTAAAAGTTTTATAAAAGGATACAATCATTAGTACTCCACCAAACATGAACATCACTACAAAATCAGCTGTCCGTCCTCTGAATGAACCTTCTTCTAGCATCCTACAGTATCTGTATGTAAATACCATATTGAAGAAAAAGTTGAATCCAAGATTCCCAAAGAAAAGAAATGTTGTAAGAAGTCTCCATAATTGGAATTTCTTCAATATGAGGATTGGGTTGAAATACAGTTGGAATGGTGACACCAAATCGAGTTGCTGAAACAGTTAATTATTTAGTAGGATTTCCTATATTAAAACACTACTGTACACAATATGTATAGGATAAAAATAAAGAGGTAATAGTGAAAAATACGATCTTACCACTGCCAAAGTAGTGACCACACAGGCAGTTGTATATGCTCTGGTAACAGGGGGTATCAGCATATACTCTTGCAAAATAGTTTGATAAGCCATCTTCGCTAATTGAGCAGCCTTTTTTGCCTATAAACTTTAAAACATAAAAGAATATCAACTAGATAACACTGCAATGTAAATCAACATGATTGGGCCACATCAGAGTTTTAACGATACGCCAACAGAGGTTTTGGAAGCCCGAGTTTCTATCAACAATCAGGAGACAAAACAAAGTAAGTATAATTAGACGATAATATTTAAAAGATAAATTCCAAAGTTATTCCAAATTTGGAAAATATCATATTATTTTATCAAAAAAGAATCACAAACAACCGACATCGAATAGCGAACCACGAACGAACGAACGAAGTTGATTGACTGACATTGACATTCCTTAATTTGACAGAAAACAGCTGACATTTTGGAATAGAAAATTAAGGGCAAGGCTTAGATGAATTATACCTAGATGGTTGGCATGCGTGGCCGTGAAAAGAGACAGAGTATACGAAGTGGTGTTGCCATGCAATTTTTTTTACCCTGACTAGGTTCGTAATTTCATGTCTGGTAGAGCCGTATGGTGCAGGCTTAGAATTTGCACTAACCGAACTCTTCTCGTGGGTGTTGTATGAGGCGACTAAGGGGCATACACCGGGGGGCGGGCAGCAGCGCCTCTTGCAGAATAAATCTACCACCGAACCGAACTGCGATTCACAACCCGCATGCCCAGCGTGAGGATTATAAGCATTACCCCTCATCATCATCAGCCTATACAAGTCCACTGCTGACCACGGATTCCTAAAATTTATTTAATTAAGTACCTACCTTAGTATGCGGGAATAGGTAAACTGAGCATTGAAATAAAACTACGTTTAGGTATCAAATTTATTTTCTTAAATTTATTGCCACTGCTACATATACTATAGCTACGTGAAGAAATAATTTCAAACTCTTTAAAATATTATACTTTATTAACTATTAACTTATACAAACAATTTTTAAAAAAAATATTATTGCTAGGGAATCCATTCAAACACGATAAACAGGCACAGACTAACAATAAAAATTGCACTTTGGAAATCACATTTCTGCTAAGTATTTAATATTACACAGGAATTGCCAAGATAAGACAACCAGAACAAGAAATTCAAAAGCATTTTTACATTATAGGCCTACCTACTTCAGATAAAAGTGCAGAGAAAACCAAATAAATGACACTATTTATACCTCAAACACAGTATTACCTACGTCCTTGCTTATTTATACAAATATTATTATGTAATAATGACTTTTTTGATTCTAAAGATTTTATTTCAATTTTTTTTTTATCAAAATGTAGGTTTATCAGTCTTATATTCAATTATATTAATATTATTAGTACTTATATACATTAGTATTAACAAGTAATTTATAATATTAGTACTAAATACTATTTTTTGAAAATAATATAATATGCACATAATTCATAATATTGTACGTACACTTTATTAAACTGTACTTATTAATTTACACTGTGTGGTTGTATGTGTGTACTGGATTGTATTTCTCTTACAAACACAAAGTTTTCATGATTTCCTTCACGTACCTTTCCCGTAGTATTTATCTTAAATGCCTGAAATAAAATGTTAAAGGAAATAATGATATGAATATTATATACATAATATAGTACCTAGTTTAAATATGGCCAGTATTAGTTACACCAAATCCCAATACCATTAAAATATTTTTGTATTTGATTTCAATGGAAGGTAGGTAGACTAAAACACAAAGTAGGTAAGAATATTGTTTAATCCAAGTCTCAAAAAAACTTTCAACCACTGTTGCACTGAGCCATTAGTTATTTATTTATTTATTTATTTTACTTACCAGTCTTGTAACAGCACGAGGGAACAGGTATGTTCGCTGTTTCTTTTTATGAAAACATTTTCATGAATGGTTTGATACAAATTCTTGATTTTTTTTTTTGGGTTCCCAAATTTTTGCGACCCTTGGGGCTTCTATCTATCCAAAGCAGACGTTTTCATTACTACGAGACAGTTCATTGTTTTTGGAAAATCTGTAAAAAATAAAAACATATTATAAGTTAATGTGGATGTAAGTATTTACGAGAATATTTTGCGCCATGTTTGGGGAATTTTATTGTCGAGTGCAGGCAACCCTAAATTTTCGTAATTTTAGGTTATGTTCATTAGAATTAGCACAAAACATAATTTTTGAGCCTTTTCTCAATGGGAATCTATGAATCTATAAGTTTTGAACCTTTTTTAAGTCAAACGAACTTGTACTTACAAGTGGAATGATAAATTTGGCACTTTTCGTTCAACTTCACTTTAACATCAAATAACATTGCATCACATCATCTTTGCTTCAGGTATATATTGGTGTGGGATGCAGGAATGTCCGCAGAGTCACTTTACCACATTTAATTAGCAAAAAACATTCTAGAGGTCGAATAAACAAATACTGTGTTGAAGTCCATCGATGTGCCCGGCACATTTGTTTAGCTCATAGATGAGCTAAACAATGAAAAAACTGGCACGCAGGATGAAATAGGAATAGGGCTCATTCTATCTCATTTTTTCTCAGGCTAGCAGCATATTTTGATCTCTCTCTTGTGTGAATGAGATGGGCATATACAAGAGCTCTATACCCTTCTTCCTCTGTGGGGCAAGGCAATTTTCCATGAAATTGAGCATGAAATGTGGACTACCTACCTATTTATTTTAGCCGTTTAGTGCAGAGAAGAGTCTGCACTCTGCAGTCTGCCCGCAGGTCATATTCATATACTTACTAGTTTATGCTGCACCCTACGAATAAATAATATGCTAGCTTGTAATTATTATGCATTGAATTAACTACTACATCAAAATATGGGAAAGAAGCCATCAGTACCACATTCAGAAACCAAAACACTGCGAGAGTCACAGATCAAATTAATCAATCCTCTTTCGCCATAGACAGTTTTCGGTCGTCCAGGTTCTTAAAATGAAGTACAATTCATTCCGAGTGAGATAGCACTCGGTGTATCTATCTTTTTTCATTGGAAAAAGCGAGACAAAGAGTTTAGTCTAATCTGACCCGAAATTTTAAAACGGTGACTGTACTAGCCGCGGTGTATTGACGGCTTTTTCGAAAACGGTTACTGTACTCACCGAAGTGAATCTACGGGTTTTTGTTTAACGGCGAGTGCAGTAGCCGCGGTGTATTGACGGCTTTTTCCAAAACGGTTACTGTAGTCACATGCGTTAGCATCCCTAGTACATCTGTGGTAGTCACCGAAGTGTAGCAAGCGGCATCTGCACGCAACGCACGTGCACTATAAAAAAAACTACTGTGCTTTGTTGTACCATCATCAGATTTGATCCACAAAATGTTAGCTTGATCAAAGGTTGCCAAATGGCTCCGTTCAAAGACTGTACAATACAAAGGGTAGATACTTTATGTAATGTGTACCGCATGTATTTACAATCAAAGTAATTTTTTCGTTCTATTAAAAAATATTGAAGATGCACTCAACTCAAAGGAGACCCAAAAATTACTTTTGAGTAGTCAAAACACATATTAACTCATTCTGGAAAAGTCTGCTACTGCACTGCCATAACTTTTGGAGGGTAGCCTATGCATATGAGAAGCACTGCAATCCTGTATACAAACTTGAACCTGAAGTGTTCAAGATTGTACACAGGCATGTTGGATAGTCGAAATATGACTACTGTACGAAGACTTCCGGCACCACCCACACCCGGTGTACGAATTCTACCCATCTTCCCCTACTAGTTGAAAACTATGTTACATAAAGTCGTATTATTAAATGTAGCTATTTTTCCACAACAATGTCTTGATTATTAGTTTTTGTATTATTTAAGTAAATAAAATAACTTTTAGCCAATAAATAAAATCTTTTAATCTACATGTGGTAAAACTTAACATTACATAGGTACACAATTATAATACATATAATATGTATGGTTGGACATTTTATTTCTAACAAACAAATACAGAAGCTAAATCATCATAATCATATGTTCTTTTTAAGAACAAATCAACTAATGAAACTCCATTTATGTTGTTAAGTCCCGTATTGATAGGCAAAGCAGTTAATTTCACGCACATATCCCGGCCAGGTTCAATAGGTGCCAACTTCTTGTTAGAAAGTCCACACCATAGTAAGCTGGCATCTTGTATAGATCTAAGCTTCAAGATCAGATCCAGGGTTCTATCACTGGCATTAACAATTTTGCAAGTAAAGTCAAATGGCTCATCAACTGGCACCTTGCTTGGCAGGTTTTCAAATGTTACTCTTATATCCCCATACTCAGGTGTCTTTCTTTGCAATTGGCTGGTCTGCAAGCGCCCCTTTTCACCCAGATTAGATCTCCAAACTATATCTAATTTTCCAATATTCTTAGCCGCAGCTAGTAGCTTTATTTCTTTTGAAATGTGTTCTTTTGGGGAGAGACAATACAAGTATTGGCAACTTTCTTGGGACTGGAGCAGAGTTACTTCACCAAACACAGATGTACCATCATCTATTTCATTGAGAGACTGCACATTGAATTGGTGAGAGCTTTCAAGAGAAACTTGCTCGAGAATAATAGGACCAGATGTGATGTTTTGAACTTGAGCTTCAAGATAAACATCATCTGATTCAGCATTATAGAATTTAGTTTTCACATCCAATGGCTTCATAACTTCAAACTTGAAAAACTTTCTAAATGATGCAAGTGTACTGTAGTTTGACATGTAAGTGACTTCACAAACTAGAATGTGAGTTCCCAGATCTTTTACTTCATGATGAATGACATCGCTGAGTGTCTCATCAACATCCAGCATCGTTGGGTTTTGACTCTGCTGTGTTGTCAGAACTATCCTTTGAGAGTTAGTCTGCAGGTCTGCTTTGATAGACACACTTTGGACAGGATTGTTAGTTTCATTATGAACACAGACATAGCAGGAGAATGTTTCACCCAAGTAAATGTTGCCAAAACTTTGTGGGAGTAGTAGGAACTGCCCAGCTGCAAGGGTTTCCATCTGGGTAACAGAAGTAGCATCATCTTTCAAGAAATTGTTGAGAATATTACCAGGCAAGTCTTTAGAATCACAGGTTACAATTTTAGGGCTGATTAGAGCAGGTTTGGTAAGTCTCATTACTTTCAATGCCACTAAATGCTCCACAACTTCCTTGGAATCCATTATGAGGAAGTGAATTGTTTTGAATGAGGAACTTAAGTACTTATAGAAATTACATTTCTTTTAGTCTGAGATCCACAGCTGAGATCTTGCCTTTGGAAGAATTTCAGGACCTACGTTGATTTAGTTAGTGTTTTGTATGAACATCTGTGTGCACAGATGTACTAGGGATGCTAACGCATTCTGTGTGTGTAACACAGATGTACTAGGGATGTGTGTAATGTGTATATGTATCACAGATTTATAAGTGTAGTCACAGATGTATTAGGGATGAGTGAGTGTAGTACTAACACAGATATCAGAAATAAAGGAGATATGAAAAGGGGGCGTGGCCGGTGTCGCAGCAATATGCCCAAAAACGGAACACATTGCTCGCGGCAGTAAAAGTATCATCTATTTGAAGTTCGAACGTTGGCTTCAACGTATTAACGTATTCTGGTAAAATGCCGTGTTGTTACATAGTAATTTGTAAAAATAGATAGACAGTAAGTATTTAAAATAATATGTTTTTCATACTAAAAACTCAAAAACAAATTCATGCTGATTGATTTCTTGATCTCTCTACTTTTTTACTATGTGACTGAACGCCAGCCGCGATAATGTTGTAAACAGTTTACAATGCTTGCTCTGTATCTATGACTATTCGAACTATGAGTTCCAATACCGCAATGTATAATTAACATAGTGAAAGTACAGAATACGATCAACCGCGTGGTACGGCCACTGCTCGTGGACGTGATTTAGTGATGTACCCCGAGTTGTTGTTTGTCGATAAAGATTGACATTTTTGATACCTATTATGTATTATATTGACGACTTAACCTTAAACATTTGGATTTAATGTGTACAAATGTATATTTTGTGTATAATAATAAGTACTATTACTACAAAACTGGTCTTTAATAAATGTCAGGCAGATATTTGTTTAATAAATTAGAGTATTATTATTGTAATCAATAATAATAAGTAATATTTTGGGTCTTAGATTTTGACTGTTGTCTTTGTGCTTATGAACTATGCATAAAGCAAACAGGAATAGATTAGTGCTACAAACAGAGGACCAAATTGGTGGCCGTTAGTACGGAGTACGATATGTTCGGCACATTTTGACGATATATGTTTGAAGTCCTTAAAAACACCTATTAATTTATTTTAATTTTTATATATAAAAATAATAATCAAGTACTTATCGTTTTACGTTTTCTCGACAAACAATCCCTATCGTAAACGCCTATTATTGCGACTGTAGTGGTGCTGTACGGACATCACTTGTAACCTAGTGTGCGAACCAATAGTTGCACTATACGCGTTGTGTGCATGACAAGCACACAACGCGAAGTATTGTTTCTATTTTGATTACTGTGTTAAATTGTTTGCGTGAGCTTTTAATGCGACACCAGGTTTCGGTACTTAGCGCATAGGATTGGCATCTCTCTAGATCTCTGAGTACTAAAGTAGTGTGCTCAGATGTATTAGGGATGCTAACGTATGTATGAATTTAGTTATTGCTCTGAGGTATGAATGAATTGGTTTGGTTGGTTAACCCAAAGAGAATATAACACGGAAGGTTATCTTCGAACATTTCCGGTCGATTTGCCGACCATTGAATCAGTCAGTGTCACGTGTCACTGCGTCACAGAATATAAAAATGTTCACATTCACCTGTCAGGTTGTCAATAATCCATCTACATTCTACCATTGCATTCTACTACTTTAGTATTATACTTAAAGGCTAAGACAAAAAGCGGAGTCCTGCCAGCACCGAAAACTCATCACAATCACATCAAAACATCCAACAACTGATAAAAAACCGTGAGTTCTTTTTATGGCCGATACGATACCAAGAGACCATGCCCGCCGCCGCCATGCGCCCTCTTGCATATCTCTTTTTCACCGACCGGAAAAGACCAAACGATCAGTTGTCAGTGTCAGTTTTCCAAAGATTGTCAATGTCATCTTTTGGACAAACAAAAACTAGGAACAGAGGGTGAATTTACATCTCTTCGTCCCATACTAAAGCTTCCCCTATGTATGAGAATAAAACCACTCACCGCTACCTAAACACGCCTCGTTTACACGGCCAATGCCTGACAATGAGTCCGTCCACGGACGACGCTATAGTGTAACGCATACAGCCTTTGGCCACCACGCCAGCAAACGCTATCGGGTACAGTTGTTGGCTACCCTACGATACTTAGCCACTTTCACAACACTACAGCCATCTCCTTTCCAGACTGCAAGCCCGGAGGAATAGTCAGTCATCGCTTCGGCTTCGCCACACTCTCAGCCCAGAGAAATAGCCTCGTTGTGAACAAACGCAGCAAATAGCCAATTATGCCTTGTTTGTTGTTGTAGATAAAGATACACATCCCCGAGTTATTTACGCTCCATGTACTTACTACAGCACCCAAATAAATAGAGGAAGACATCGCCTTATCGCCATAGACTCGCTCGTCCAACCTGACATCATTTTTCCTGCTATGATCAATGCGCACACCAGGCAAACGCAAACCGACACTGCAGCACGGACGCTCCGCCACCCCTACCAACCAACCGCACACATTATTCGCTTTAGCCGCGATCTGTCGAAAACACATCATCAACATGCAATAACCATTGGTACTCCAGCCAATTATACAAAGCTGTCCACAAACGTGTTTTTTTTTTAAGAACAGCCCGATTATGGGCACCATCATACTACACACCGACTTCCAGTCTCTTAGCAGGTACATACTCTAGGTACGTCCTACTACCACCTGATCAACCATTGCTAGTTACCGAACACAGATGAGATCCTCGGTGGCACCACCAGAGAGATGAGGGGACCCAAACCAGAAACACTCTGCTTGACCACAACACAAGCCAACACCAATTTCATCAAGCAAGACACATGAAACTAGATCATAGAACAACAGACTCACAAGATGCAACCATATTCCACAAAACAACATCTGATCACCATTTAGAGACTACACAACATTTAGCTAGACGACTCAGACCACGACTAGAGAACCAATCTTGAATGAACTCAAGACACTCACCAGCTCTTACAAGCAACACCGTATGCCTGTAGAACTCATATTGAGACACCGTACTCAATATGCCCACACACGTCCTCTCAGATGGCCACCATGCGCATCCGGGACCAGTCTTGGGTGTAGGAACCCAAGACTATCTCACCAGCTCTTACAAGCAACACCGTATGCCTGTAGAACTCATATTGAGACACCGTACTCAATATGCCCACACGCGTCCTCTCAGATGGCCAACGTGCACACCAAGGACCAATCTTATCTTGGATGTAGGAACCCAAGACTCTCTCACCAGCTCTTACAAGCAACACCGTATGCCTGTAGAACTCATATTGAGACACCGTACTCAATATGCCCACACGCGTCCTCTCAGATGGCCACCATGCACATCGAAGACCGATCTTGGGTGTAGGAACCCAAGATGCTCACACTAGCTATGCCAAGCAGCACCATAACCAAATAACGACACAAAGACCTCACCTTCCAGCAAAAACAGCGAAACAGAAACAAAGATCAGAACCGAACAATATCATCCTTGAAGGACTGATGCTACATGAACAAGTACTAACAACAAAATATATCAGCAGACTACAACAGAAATAACACAAAGTAGGAAAGCAAATGACATGATAAAGAGTAACACAAGATTTACACATAGCATGTGGATCAGTGTTTAGTGATCTGATCATGGAATTATTAAAATAGAACACATCTTAGCACCCATACTTACTTCATAACATGTATCAAGTTTAATCAAGTCTTGTCTTTGTAACATGTGTAACTGAACAGATACATGAACAGAACAACAAAATGCAAGACAATATTCAGGTTTTATAATTTTATCAACAGTAAACTAATTTTATTGTTTTACTTTCTTCTTTTTTTTTTTCAATAAACATACACTTACTTTGGAATTGAAACGAATCTGATTTGTGAAGGTGTGACTTATCTTTATAATAAGGCGCCCCTGATTCCCAGACAGTCTATGCTTAGTAGATTCTCTGGCACACACATATTTGGCTCCGTCAATCACTAAATCCCTATGTGTCTCCATGACTGATGTGGTCTGCCAATATGTAGTGTCAGGCATCCTCCACTTCCATTGAACCCTGAAAACAATAATTCACAAGAAAACATTGCAACACATGGGCAAGTTGTGTCATTGACAAGACATCGGCTATGATTATTAGCACTATGGGACATATTTACACCGGCTATGCTTTATCATTGGGCAACGCTACTCGATTAGCTTTGATTAGCCACCTATGTTGACAAAAGACATTTGTTTAGTTTCTTTCTCAAGATTCTTTAAAATCAATCAAATGTATGGTCACATCACAATAAACCAACTTAAAACCTAAACTGCTTGCATAGTAACCATACTAGCTTTAGTATTTACAAATCATTCCATTAGAAGTATTCACAAAACCAACAATTTTAGCATGAAACGATCAGACCTTACCAGCACCTCTATTACAAACCAATTGCATTTCTGAACATCCATAGCACTTGTTAATCTCATTCTCATAGGATAGTAGAAGGAACTGACAATAATCACGTAACGTAACTTGGTAACTGGCGCAGAACTCCCGGTGTGGCTCAGGTGTGGATGTGCGAGTCAGACTTTTCCTAGTATCATTCGAGGTAAACCATCAGTGGGCGTGAAGACAGGGTTACATCCCACCTTCTGATAAAGGCTAAGACAAAAAGCGGAGTCCTGCCAGCACCGAAAACTCATCACAATCACATCAAAACATCCAACAACTGATAAAAAACCGTGAGTTCTTTTTATGGCCGATACGATACCAAGAGACCATGCCCGCCGCCGCCATGCGCCCTCTTGCATATCTCTTTTTCACCGACCGGAAAAGACCAAACGATCAGTTGTCAGTGTCAGTTTTCCAAAGATTGTCAATGTCATCTTTTGGACAAACAAAAACTAGGAACAGAGGGTGAATTTACATCTCTTCGTCCCATACTAAAGCTTCCCCTAAGTATGAGAATAAAACCACTCACCGCTACCTAAACACGCCTCGTTTACATACTTATAAATCTGTGCATTCTACGGCGAAAAACAGAGGAAAGAAAAGAAAATAAAAAGTGTGTGATATTTTGTTAAATAAATTTCAGTGCAAATATATTTTTACAGAAAATACTTGCATATAAACAATGGTCTTGACTAAAGAATATAGGATATGTATGCCTATGACGGTGGAAGAGGTATTTATTTTGTTTACATTTATTTTTAATGGAAACCTTAAAAAATAGACTAAGTGACATACCAGACGAATAAAAAATACCTATTTTATCCCGTTTTGTGTGTCTACAAGATGCTGTTTCTTGTCCCACATATTAGGAATGGCTGAGCCCTATAACCTTGTAATGTATTGATTATTTGAACCTATTTCCTTCCCAATGGTTAGGTGGGTAGGTACCCTTCATTTCATAGTAATAATAATTGTAAACACACATCTATTTATCATATTCTTTAAAGTATATTCTTTAAAGTATATTCTTTGTTCCATGGTGTCTAAAAACCTTACTGAATACTTAAATACTGTCTACCTACAGTAACTTAATTAGATTATAAACGACAAATAGTGCTAATTGAATCTGGTACAGGATGAAAATATTTAAGAAAACCATAAAATAATTTGATCCAGGCTATGTTCACTGTTCATAGTAAGAATTGACCTTCTACATCTTCTATTGTACATGCCTTCTCCTATTTGGGGGTTTGCCTTGATTACCAAAATGGTCCCATCTCTGTCTTTTTATGATATTATGTTAGTTGACTTTAGGGGCTTTATTGTAATGTTATTTCTTATTTATTTTAGTACCGGATAGGGCAATTGTACATGATTGCTCGTCATAGCTTTGAGCAATCCAGCAACGGAGAAGGGGTGGAAGTGGTTGCTAATGAGAAGGTTACTGACGAGGCTAATGGAGAGGGACAGTTTACTGAAAAGAGGATTCATTTATCAAGGTAAACTGTTGCAGATTATAGATCAATTAAACCATACTGAACATGCTAAGTGTGATGCATCTACTATTTATTCGGAATAAAAAGTAGCCTGCGTTACTTTAGGTCCATAACTTATATTTGCAATTTCAGCTCCATCTATTTAGTAGTTCTGGTGTTGTCTTTGCACAAACGTCTTTACATTGGCACAAACTTTCACCTTTCATTAGTAGAATAAATTGAAAATACTAGTTATAATTATTATACTTTGCTTTATGAATTTTATGATCCCATGGTATCATGCATATGCAAGCAGGCAAGTTAATTTACTTAACATTAATAGCTTTCTTACAGGTCAAAAAACATGTGTCTCATTCATGTATTACCATGTTATGTTTAGAACATAAAATTCTTGTGACATAGACATATTTTAAAGGCATTAAAAACACTAAAAATTTGTTGTTATCTGATATTATCAGGGTCTGGCTTAGTTATTACATGTCTACTGATAACCATAAACCTGAGTTTCCTGTTTCACAGAACCGATAAATTGAAACCAAGGAGAGGCTGAGTAGGTTTAGAGTTTAATTATATCTTATTTGTATCTATCTGTTAATGACTTTGGAACTATGAAAGTATATACAGGGTGCTTTTTGATGGGAGTGGATGACTATTCCCATACCTTGAGAGTTAAAGAAAAGTCATAAAAGGAGTCATTCAACTTCATCATCATAGCCAATGTTAGTCCACTGCTGGACATAGGCCTCCCCTAATGAGCGCCATAGCACCCTCAAATGAAATAAATGGCTGTTTTTTACAATTTTAGTTAATCTACTACCCTCCTCAACCTTAACAGCTTATAATGGCCTATAGTGGATATTTTATCTCATGGGGGGTGATGCCCAAAATTCCCACGCTGGGCATGCGAGTTGGGGATCGCAGTTCGGTGGTAGATATATTCTGCAAGAGGCACTGCTGCCCGCCCCCCCGATGAATGTCCCCTAGTCGTCTCTTACGACACCCACGGGAAGAGTTGGGGTGGTGCAAGTTCTATGCCGGCACCACACGGCTACTCTACTCCCCCATTAACCAAATGTTTAATAGTCTTTACGAACGCCTGGCGTGCTTGCCGCTACCCAGGATACTTATTATTTATTTATTTGTAATAAATTTTGTACACTATAATGTAAAAATCCGTAAATTAAAGAAAAAATAAGCACATTACTCCTTTTACGACTTTGGTTTGCTCTAACACTTTGTTTCGGATTTGGCTATCCCCATCTTAAAAAGCCACCCTGTATATGTTCTTAAAACCTAGGTACCAACAATTCTATTTACACATGCCATGCAAAGTCCATGTGTAACATAAAATGGGGATCAAAACATTATTTGCTATGTTTGTGATAAGATAACAGAATGCAGTTAAGATTCATAAACCGCTAGACTGTATAGGTTAAAAAGTTAAGCTTTATTTTATATTAATGTTGCCTTTATGTTGCTGTTGCGTTTTATCAGAAACTGTTTGTCGTATTTCCTGTAATAATAGAATATTATTTTCAGCCATTTACCTTATTGGTTACAATCTGTCACACCAAGGATATTTTATATCACTGAAAAAGCATGGAACTATTACCCATATACTATCACAGGCAAGTATTTCTTTTCTTATTGGCGACCTCGTGGCGCGGTGAGCGAAGGTCAGGAGGGTAGATTCCCGCCTCGGGACAAATGTTTGTATGATCTGCAGACATTTGTTCAGGGTGTTCTGGTCGTTTTCTATGTAATTAACTCCATTAATAATAATAAATATCTATCTATGTAATGTATTGTATTATGTATATCAGTTATCTAGTACCCATAACACAAGCTGTGCTTAGCTTGGAGCTAGATAATGCTGTGTGAATTGTCCAGCATTATTTTTATTTATTTATTATTTTCAGTATATTTTTCCCTTACCCAAATCTTTCCACTCGATGCGGTCACATGCCATGTTCCACCAATCTCTGTTTTAATTATTTATTTAATTTTTTTTCTTTTTCATGTTATGCGGCTCATCAACAGAATACACAGTAAGTTTATAACATACATTTAAACTAATATGAGATGTAGTTTGGTTTACGCCAAAACGACTGAACGGATTGTTCTGAAATTTTTAACAGATGTAACTATGTCTAGAGTCTAGACTTGAAATACAACATAGATTTTTTATCCCATAAATAAAATAAAAATTAATAAAAACCTTTGGGACAAAATACCGTGTGATCGTGCGGGTTGGCGCGAGGTTCATTTTTTTGTGGTTTATAATATTTTCTGCGTTCCAGAAGCAATCAAACTAGCGAAAAAGTAATTTGCCGCAAATCGTAAACCATTTGGGGCAGCATTTGGAAAATGTAGATTTGTAGCACAAAATTTCGTATTTTCCCAAATGCTCAAAAAATACCAGACAATCGAAGTTAGATTTATTATGAATTCATAGAAAATGGTTTACGATTTGAGGCAATATACTATTTTTATCCGGTTTTATTGCTTGTGGAAAACAGGAAAAATTAAAAACCACATAAAAAATCATTTCGCGCCAACCCGCGACGAGCAACTTTAGGTACTATTTTGGGTATAGGTTGAACGTTTTCATAGAAACAACGCAAGCGCAGTCGCGGGTAGAAATTCGTAAAGAATAAACATAAATTTTAGAAACGATTTGTCAATAGAATTGTAACTCATGATTTTTTTCAGTGTTCCTTCCTACCAAAGTTCGCGATTTCAATCCAAACAAGATATGAAGACAACAATGGAAGCACTGAAAATGTAAGAAACTTTACATTTAACTAATTTATTACTTTAAAAAAAGAAAATGTATATTATGCCTTTATAATCATCTAAAACTTAGATACTTAGTCATTAAATAACCCGCCCCTGATTATTCCCAGTTTAAAGGTAATGCTTGCAGCATTACCTCGCTGAACAGCGATGGCAATCCTTTGCTCCAAGAACGACCCGGAGCGGGTCTCCTGTTGCTATTATTCAATTTGAATCATATTCTTCTCATCATTTATTATGAGAGTGCCGACGGATCGTCAATTGATTTTGGCCGAGGGGTGTCGTGTTCTGTGGAAGGCTGATACGCGATACCGCGTGCACGTCATCGACTTAGTGCCAATAATAAATAAATAAATAAATAATGCTGGACAATTCACACAGCATTATCTAGCCCCAAGCTAAGCAGAGCTTGTGTTTAGGTACTAGATAACTGATGTACATAATAAATATAACACAATACAGAGATAGATATTTTTTATTATATGTAAATTGCTATGTAGTAAACGACTAGAACACCCTGAACAAATGTCTGCAGATCGTACACACTTTTGTTCCGAGGCGGGAATCGAACCCGCAACCTCCTGCGTCGCAGGCAGACTTTTTAATGTTCTCATAATTATGTTTGTTAGACTCCAAGTTAATTATCATATGGGCCCTAGTTTAGTTACTTTGTACTTGTGATGCCTGAATTATGCCCGAATACTCAAACGCATCTCAGATTTAAGCACGTCTCAAGTCGTGATTTTTTGACAGTTTTCAATGAAAATGTGTTATGAATTCGTCACTTGAGTGAGACGCGCTTATCTGAGATGCGTTTGAGTATTTATGGGTTAAATGATAAAATAAAATGATGATTATTGTTATAATCATCATAAATGACCTCTACATCGTGAAGGATGGTTATTTAATTTTGTTTTTCGACACGCTTTACTTATATGACTTAAATTAATAATACTGGACCATTCACACAACATCATCAATAAATAATAATAAAATAATAAATAATGCTGGACAATTCACACAGCATTACCTAGCCCCAAGCTAAGCTGAGCTTGTGTTATGGGTACTAGATAACTGATATACATAATATAATACAATATATAGATAGATATTTTTTATTATATATAGAAAACGACTAGAACACCCTGAACAAATCTCTGCAGATCGTATACACATTTGTCCCGAGGCGGGAATCGAACCCGCAACCTTCTGCGTCGCAGGCAGACCTTCGCCCACCGCGCCACATTGGTCGTCAAAAACGTTGTGTGAATGGTCCAGTATTATT
The DNA here is from genome assembly GCA_946478455.1 of Eupithecia vulgata. Taxonomy (NCBI): domain Eukaryota; kingdom Metazoa; phylum Arthropoda; class Insecta; order Lepidoptera; family Geometridae; genus Eupithecia; species Eupithecia vulgata. The sequence goes on along the minus strand of OX297873.1, from coordinate 8,708,785 downwards.
AATTTAAGTCATATAAGTAAAACATCTAGTCTTAACCTATAATAATACGCCTTTTATTTTCAAAACAAGCCAAGTAACATTGTAGGTCCTACGTAAATCTAAATTAAATTGTTAAATTTATTCCTTAATTTAAGAAAGTTTCGTGAATAATGAGTATTTAATATGAATTATAAATAGTTGCATTAAATTCAATTATGAATTCAAATCCTTCTTACACAACTAACCAAGTTGCCTAAAATAAGAAATTATTCCTGTTGTTATAATAATTATCATAAACAAATTGTTAACAGTGCTTGGGCCTCACTCAAGAAGAGCTTGAGCAAAGAGAAGTGGACTACCTAGATATAGCATACGATGAGATAAAACCACATCACTATAAGGAGACAGAGGATCCCAAGTTCTTCAAATCTGAGAAGACTGGCCGAGGACCTTTAGTGGAAGGCTGGAGGGACTCACACCAGCCAATCATGTGCTGTTACAAAGCTGTCAATGTCAAATTTGAGGTTTGGGGGCTTCAGACTAAGGTGGAGGAATATGCGCAAAGTGTAAGTTATACCTACTGTTCCCTTTCATTAAGTAAATCAATAAATCATCATTATCAGCCTATATTAGTCCACTGCTGGACATACATAGATCTCCCCTATTGAGCGCCATAGCGCCCTGTCTTTAGTTTGCTGCATCCTGCATCTGCCGGCAGTTTTTCGCATATCGTCATTTCACTTGGTCGGAGGACGTCCTACACTACGTTTGCCGAGTCGCGGTCTCCACTCAAGAACACGTTTACCCCAGTGGTTATCGGTTCATCTCGAGATATGACCGGCCCACTAAGTAAATAATGCTGGACTATCTACACAGCACCATCTAACCCCAAGCTAAGCAAAGCTATGGGTACTAGATGACTGATATACTTACTTATTATAATAAATATCATAGATATTTTTAAACATTTGTTCCATAGCAGGAATCGAACCCGCAACCTCCTGCGTCGTACGCGGACCTTCTCCCGCCCCCCGGGCCACATCGGTTGTCAAGATAGATCAGGGGATCGTTACCGTATTAAATAATAAAATACCAAGAGAACCTTCGACTTTTGCAAATAAATTTCTTAATATAAGATAATCAGCAACAACTAGATTTTTGCGCTTACGCACCTTTGCTCTATCTCGTTCATATAAACGTGAAATCCTATGTCTATCCTTTTCACAAAATGACGTCATGCATTGCCCCTTTAATTTAATAAAGTTTATGAATAATTTAATATCGTTAAAATGGTTTATTATGTACCTACAGGCAATCCGTGAAATCCTACTACTCGGCCACAGACAAGCTTTCGCGTGGATGGATGATTGGTACAACATGACTATTGACGACGTCAGAGAATACGAGAAAGAAATGCAGACGAAAACCAATGATAAGGTTAGTTCAGTTCCTCAGTTATTGCAAATTTTGCCTGAAGTGAAAGGAGAAAATTAAGTTTACCTGTAACAGGTTCCCCATTTACACTTTCCGTACATTTTGTTCACCTAATAATGATCTTAAGAGTGCGCCTAATGCAAAAATCAAGCAAATTGTGTATTTTTAAACCCTATGGTATCGAACTTAAATATTCTAATTAAAAAAATTCGATAGGTAGGGGAAAAACCCATAGAAGTCGAGTAATCGAATAGAATTTTGAAAAATAAACTGGTTTCTTTACAAAAAATTATACAAAAATCGCTTTAAAAAAACTGTTTTAATTGAAATGCTCTAAAGTATCAGCGACAACACCATGTTATTTATTACGAATTACATAGCCTATACTGTTTTATTTAAGTAATCGTGTAGTTTTTCTATTTAATGCTTGAATGTTGAATCATTAATAGAAAAGAAGCAAAAACTTGATTTTTGCACTGACATTGCTTTACTCTGCCCGTCCCGCTCCTATGAACGCGAAGTCCTATGCCTATCCTTTTCACAATTTTTTGCATTAGGCCCGCTCTTAAAGGATAGAGTTAAGTTTCGCTTACTGAAAAAATAGATTGATAGCTCCCTTTTTTTGTTTTTATTCAATCCATAGGTAGGTACTAATATTATAAATTCGAAAGTAACTCTGTTTGTCTGTCTGTTACTTTTTCACGCCTAAACGACTGATCGGATTTCAATGAAATTTGGCAGGGTGGTAAATGATGTGATGGATAGTGCGAGACACGCGGGACGCAACCTGCGGTACTCGTGCACAGGTGTGGGACGGACACGCGGGGCAGGGATGCGCGCGCTTTTAACTGAGTGTGCGTGGCACTGTGCCCGCGTGTCTGTGTCCCAATCGGAGGGAGGGAAGGTGATGGATGAATGGGGTCGGCGAGTGTGTAGAACGGTGGGCTCGCCGGCCAAGTATGGGAGGTAGAGGGGATGCCAGCCGGGCCGCGGTAGGTGTTGATGTTCCCGCGGTTTGGCGAAAAAATGGCGAGAGAGGGTCACCGGAGAGGTTTTTGTGGGTATTACGTCCTTCTCAGGGCGTCGAGTCCCACATCATTCTGGTCCCCCCCAGACCAGTCTATTCGTAAATGAATTTCCTCGCCACATAAAAAAAAGTGTGATAAATGATTTGCCGGGGACGGATATAGGATAAAAAAGGGTTAAAAAGCGCGTACGGAGCCGCTGGCAGCAATTCTCAATTTTTTCAAATTTATCTCCATCCAAAGGTTGCCTGGAAGAAATCGCTTCTAAGCGATAAGGCCGCCCATTGTACTTTTATGTTTAAGGTCTATGTTTGTTTCTTGTTTTTTTTGTGGTGTACAATAAAAAGTTTTGTATTGTATTGTATTGTAAAGTAATCTTTATGTTTCTGCCGTTTCAGCTGAAAGCCACAATAGAAAACGCAGAAGCCAATCCAGACGGTGAAAAGGCATCGGACTCCGTACCTCACACTCCAAAGAGCCCTAAAGGTTCCGCCCCAAACACACCCAAGAGCCCTAAAACGCCAAAGAGTTCCACTGTCACCACGCCCACAGAAGGGAGGTCTTGGTTTACTTGGTCCTGAATTTTTTACGTTAGTTTTCAAATATTAGTTAAATTCTATGTTCCTTTATTTATTTAATTTTGTGTTTATACAAACAGTATGTAAGTTTGGTATGTACATCTTAAACGGACTATCACTAGAGTGAATAAAATAATTAAAAACGGCTTTCTTTGTCGTGACGTTAAGCGTTTTGAAAAGCGCGGTTTGCCAACGCGTGTTCAAAAAAACCACCTGGTTCGATACATCCGCCCATTCAAACGTGCGTTTGAATATCTGGAAGCGCGTTATTCAGAACGCCCAATAAGTTCTCGCTCTACCGCTATCCAAAAACTTTAGACAAAATTACTAAGTAACACTGTGTTAAGGTGAAAAAACAAGATGATGCCTAAAAAAAGCAACATAAAATACTAATTCTTTCATTTCCAATATAAGTTTTTGAAATATTCGTCTTAATTTTTCACTTATTTATTTTAGCTATAAAATAAAAATATTCAAAGTTTTGTTTTATAAAATAGACGACTGTAGAGGTTTTAGGGTCAGGTCACACCGGACACGACACAACGCTGCGAGCATTTTGATTAAAAATAAGTCTTTATTTCCTACGCAAAAAGATATAAATTGGCGCAAGCGCGGCGCAGCGCGACGACGCGACGGGAGTTTACATATTATGTCAATAAAATTTGTACCTTTTATTACTATAGTAAATGCCGTAATAGTAAATTTGAACGTATAGTAAATAAAGTAATATTTTGGATCAATGTTTGAATCAAAGGGTCTCGTCTCGGTGTGACCCTTTATAAACAAAATCGATGGTATATTATTCGGTTACTACAACGTGTTGAGAGTTTAAAATATTTATTGGATGTTGCAAAATGTATTTTGATATTCTAGCTAGATATTATCGATGTTCCAAAAGACGCAGGGATTTTGGATTAGAAACCGCTTGCACCAATAATATTTTGATTCTACCATGATTTTGGTGCAATTGGTAGTAGTTATATCAAATCTATTTCTTAGCATGATAAATATGTGTACCTATTTATGACCGTTATTGATCGCAGTCTTATAGTATGTCAATTTAGATGGCGCCTAAACCACAGATAATATAAAACACTACCTAAACTAAAGTAACTCGACAGCACTAAATATTTCGACGTCCGTCCCTTTCATATCGAAATAAGAAGGCCGATGACGTGGAGCGGCGGGTGAATGTCCGCCTGCGACGTAGGAGGTTGCGGGTTCGATTCCCGCCTCGGAACAAATATTTGTACTATCTGCAGATGTTTGTTGCGTTTTCTGGGTGTTTTCTATGCAGGTATATTAAAAAATTACAATTTATGTAAAGTATTAGAGCCGGTGAGCATCTGGCGCAGCGCATCAGCATTGCCATACAGCGGGGCAATGCAGCCAGCGTCTTGGGGACGTTTCCGACTGGTATTAAATATGGATCAGTTGAGCTACATGTTGATTGTTTGCAATAGTCTGCAGTTAGCTCAATTGTTTCCATTATAAATACAAGTTCTAATTTTTTTTGTTTTATTATAATTATCTTTGTCAATAAATGTATTGCATTGTATTATGTATATCAGTTATCTAGAACCCCTAACACAAGCTCTGCTTAGCTTGGGACTAGATAATGCTGTGTGCAAGGTCCGGCATTATTTATATATATTTGTAAAAAAAAAAAAAGTTTTGTCCTTTCGAATAAGTTTAATTTTGGCTACGTCTGAATTGACACCTTTTATTGCTTGACTGTACCTAAGTAGAAGTATATTAGTTTTAAGTGAGAAGTGACCGAACAGTTAGGTAATATTATGTTACATTATTTATAACCCGTGAGAACAAATGATAAAATGTACGGTGAGTTTTAATTATATGTAAGGCCATCAAATAATACCTATTTACGCGTTTGTTGTTATTGTAATGTTATATTTATATAGTTTTGACGACCTCAGTGGCGCAGCGGGCGAGAGTCTGCCTGCGACGCAAGAGGTTGCGGGTTCGATCCCCGCCGCGGAACAAATTTGTGTACGATCTGCAGAAATTTGTTCCGTTGGTCTGGGTGTTTTCTATGTATAATAAAAAATATCTATCTATGTAATATTATATTATTACGTATATCAGTTATCTAGTACCCATAACACAAGCTCTGCTTACCTTGGGGCTAGATAATGCTGTGTGAATTGTCCAGCATTATTATTTTTTTTTTTTTTTTTTATATTTTATGGTCAAAGTTACAGTAATACTATTACTATTTTCGGATTTCTATCGCGAGTACTAGCTGGCAAAGTTATGCAAACGCCATCAGATTTAAAAGAAACTGGCCTAAAATTACTATAATTAAATGTTTGTGTGCAATAATTTTAACTTGGTATTGTAGCAATTAAGTGTAGATAAAATTAGCCATGGTCTATGGTCGCCGGGATCGCCGGGGTCTATGGAGCCTATGGTCAGCATTTTCCCGATAGCCAAGGTGTTTGCTTAGTGACCCTTCTTTTTACTTACTGTGTTAAGTTGTCAGTCATAGGACTATCTATGAGCTTTTCTTAGTTTACGCACTTTGCGGTTAGCCGGAACGCAGTCAGCGGTCCGGTTTGCCGCAATCGAAAATAAGGACAAAAAATAAAGTTATATTTGGTATCAAAGTTTGAATCAAAAATAGTTTTTATACGTAATGAAAATGTTTCCAAAAATTCTGGGTTGTTTCTTTAAATCAGAGTGAAAACAGAGTGCGGGATAAGCAAGGCCTATAATAACAAAAGACCTTAGTTACTATACGCACTACATGCGGCTGCCCAGCGTAATAGTTGGTAAGCCGTATAACGGCATGCTACGGACAGCCGGACGGCTGACCGCATTTCGGCTAACCGCATGGTGCGAAGGTACTATAAGGGTCCTTGTTATAAGAGATGGTTAGGTACCACTAAATAACTAAATAAGCTGGGAATTACGGCTTTTTTCCACCGAAATGTGGAGGGGAGGTGTTAAAACAACCAATCGGATCTCGTATTCATGTCGTGATGGTCTTATGACGCTATTTTATCACAATCCTATTGGTTATTTTTGGGATAGTGGTACAATGAGCGCCTCTATCGTGTGTACTGGGAACTACTGAAAACCACGTCACGATATATCGTCAACTGGACTCAGGACGTCTACCATGAGTTTTATCAAAATATACTCGCGAGCGACTGTAGTTAAAAAAAATGTATGAAAACTTTTACAGTGCCTCTTGCGGATAGTTGGGTACTAAAATTCGCAGTATGAGTCACGTAGATAACTATGCTACGTCACAGTGTAGTAAACTATACTACAGTCTCTGTAGTTTGGGCTTCATTTGAATAAAATTTGGTAGCATGAGTTACAAATTTGACAGGTGTATTAACGTACTATTACTACTGTAGTTACGTCAGTTAGTTTAGTTAACTATACCATCTACGTATTTACGTATCTACTGTAGTAACGTCAGGCGATCTAACTATGACTACTCATGGTAGACGTACAGTACGTCTACCATGAGTTGTCATAGCATAGATAAATCGCCTGACGTTACTACAGTAGATGCGGAAATACGCACATAGTATAGTTAGCTTCTTTGTTGGTACCATGAGCTATGTCAAATTTGTAATTCATGCTACCAAATTCAAAGCAAATGAAGCCGAAACTACAGAGACTGTAGTATAGTTTACTACACAGTGACGTAGGATAGTTATCTACGTAACTCATACTGCGAATTTTAGTACCCAACTATCCACTAGAAGCGCTGTAAAAGTTTTCATATATTTTTTTAACTACAGTCGCTTGCGAGTATAGATGGATAAAACTCATGGTAGACGTACAGGACTCTGTATACTTAGAGGTAAGTATATAATTTTAATTGTAGCCAATGAAAAGATTAATGTTGTGGATATTCCGTCTGTTATGCTTATGATAATTATGGTTGTTGTTTAGAGCCTTGTTAACCAATTTTTGCTTCTAATACTCGTGTCTGATATTATAATGTGAAAGATATTTTAAAGTAGGAATAAGGAAGCGCATAAAGAAACACCTAGTTTAAAGCTCGAATTCATTAAACATAAAACTAAATAGTCTTAAAAAATTCTGGGCATTGCATTTAATTTAAAAAATTTAAAAGATTGGTTTAACCGGTTTTGTGAACTTGAAAGTAACGACAAGGTAAAAATTTCTTGTTTGCTTCTTTACCATGTCCAAATGACCAAAAATGTATGTTACCAGTTTATTTCTCAGTTTTACATAAATTGAACTGAGTTTAGGTACATAAGTCAGTTTAACAGTTTTTTTTTAGTTCTAGACATTCCACGCATCTATTTCCTTTGTGAAGTGTGACACGTTTATGAAGTTCCCTAATTGTTGACTGCAAGTGAATGAAGACAAAATGTTGAGCAAAATAAGAAAATCTATTAATACTTCATAAACAAACTAGATTGTCATAAAAAATTGAATTGGTAAAGCATTAGATTAGAACATGATTAGAAAGGGGGCAGCCCCCTTTCTAATCATGTTCTAATCTAATGCTTTTCGTGAGATTTTTTTCCATCCAGCGGCTGGATGGAAAAAAATCTCACGAAAAGTTGTAACGACACTTTTTGCTATAGTAAGCTATTGTAAGCCGTGCGGCGTGCGCATGTTTCTCTGTCTGTCTCTCTCTTATAGAAAGGAACTTCGTTCCATCCGGGTGTCCCTTGACACCTCTCAACTTTTTTTGATCGTCAATCGAACTGGTAGAAAGGTAATAGTTGCTTGGAATGGAGTTTAGTTATGATTTTTGGTTTCAGGGTCCCTAGCATGGGCTTGTTGTCTAGGGTAGAAGAGAAAAGTTACGTCCCTTCGTCATCGAATGCGTAAATTACTTGAAATGCATTCCATCAACTTCAATAATGTAAGGATTTTTGTTACAGTGCTTACCCGCACTCTGGGCATCTCTAAGAAATGATATAAGTTCCCAAAAATTTTCGACTTCGGCGGGACTCGAACCCGCGTCCCACCCTTAGTACCGGTGTGCTCTAACCAACTAAGCCACGAAGTCTGTTCGGTGTCGATCGTGTCGGTTCTCGTAATTCGGCGGGACTCGAACCCGCGTCCCACCCTTAGTACCGGTGTGCTCTAACCAACTAAGCCACGAAGTCTGTTCGGTGTCGATCGTGTCGGTTCTCGTCGAACTAAATGTAACTTTAGTCTTTGAACATTGGAAACTTTAATTGTTTTCTCTGTAGGTGGAGTCACCGGCGCGGCGCTACAGTCCGTGAGAGGTCCCAAAGATTTTCGACGAGAACCGACAGAGACTTCGTGGCTTAGTTGGTTAGAGCACACCCGTACTAAGGGTGGGACGCGGGTTCGAGTCCCGCCGAAGTAGAAAATTTTTGGGAACTTATTTCATTTTAATAATGTACGCAATGTATGTCGATGCGATGTCGCTATTGTCTACTTATTATATTAAACCCGCCTCCATTCCATGACTATGAAATTTCCTTGAACTAGACACTGGCAGAAAAGTGACAAACCAGACACATTGCCAAAAATAAAGAAGTCAAGTCTATTTCACCCTAGAAAATAATACCCGTGCTAGGGGACAGGTCCATTTTGACTTTAATCTTAGGTGTTGTTTTTTTCAAATCTATTATAACTATTGTATTATATTATGTATATCAGTTATCTAGTACCCATAACATAAGCTCTGCTTAACTTGGGGCTAGATAATGCTGTGTGACTTGTCCAGCATTATTTATTTATTTAATGCTTGAAGAAACCTGGCTTCAAGTCTGACAAGCCTATGTACTTATAGGTAGGTACTACAGTTTGTGTGATAAGGAAACGGTATTTTACGAGAAGCTTTGTGTAAATTAGTCGCTCTGCTAGAAAGTTATTTACAAGCATCCGAAAACTTTATCAAAGCTTTCAAATTCTGAGGAAGTTTTCATAACTTGGACATATTTCTCTGGTTTCCTTATAGAATCCGCTGGTTTCATTGAGACGCAGGAGATTGCGGGTACGATTCCCGCCTGGGGACAAATATTTGTATGATCTGCAGATATTTGTTCCGGGTGATTTGGCTGTTTTCTACGTATAATACAAATATCAATTTGTGTAATGTATTGCATTAAGGGTATCAGTTACCTAGTACCCATAACACAAGATCTGCTTAGCTCGGGGTTAGATAATGCTGTGTGAATTGTCCAGCATTATTATTTATTTATTTTATTAACCTTAATTTATGACGTGATCAAAACTCCTTCGGTAAATACTGTAATTCTTAAAACGTGTTCTTCGTAGTTATTTTGAAGTTAAAGTTCAAAATCCGTGCCTTTATGTTAATTAATAATAATAAAACTACTAATAAAAATAATATAGCCTTTATTCAACAATCTTTCTACCAGTATTGAAAACGTTAAGTCGAAACGTTTTATTAGTTAATAGTACGTAACATATTTAACTTATTATTGGTAGCGATTCTGTTGGCACAAAACCTAAACTAGACTAGCCTAAAATTGTAGCCATCTCATTTTTTTCGATTGAATAAAAGGTGACAGCAACATTTTTACGCTAGTTTAGTTAAGGTTTTGTGCCAACAGAATCACTACCATTGATTTTATTAGACACTGGTATTAAGATTGTCTTGCGGTCCCGCATAGGCCTCTCCTAATGGCTCTTCCTTTATTTTAATTATTTATTCATCATCATCAGCCTATATAGACCTCCCCTAGAGAGCGCCATAGCGCCCTGTCTCCAGCTTGCTGCATCCAGCATCTGCCAGCAGTCATTCGTTAATTATTTATTACTTAAATGTTAGTTATAATGTTTGGATGTATATCTTTGTGGTTGTGTATTGTGAGTACCAAATGTTAGTTTTCCAATGCTTGTTGTTATAATCAAATGTGTAGATAATTTAGCAAATGTGTCGAACAAATTAGATAAAATATATCGAAGTGCAAAATTAAACTTTGTTTTATTCAAACATCCTAGCGTGAACTGAATGGTAGCTTATCGATAGTGAAAAGAGAGGCCCCATAAAAAAATTCGTTGAATTTTTTATGAAAGTATTTATGCCACAAAACTAAAAAAAAATTTAAAACAGATTTGAAGTCGGTATTCAGATTTTTTAATGAAAAAACAAATTATTCAAAACTAACTTTTGCCTGCGACTTGGACCGTGAAGTGGTTTTTAGGGTTCCGTAGCCAAAAGGTAAAACGGGATACTATTACTAAGACGCGGAGTCTTGTCCGTCCGTCTGTCTGTATGTCCGTCTGTCTGTCACATGAACCGTGCGTGATAGTTAGACAGTTGAAATTTTCACAGATGATGTATTTCTGTTGCCGCTATAACAACAAATACTAAAAAACAATAAAATAAATATTTAAGGGGGCTCCCATACAACTGATACAACAAACGTGATTTTTTCCTTTTTTATATACATATAATGGTACGGAACTCTTCTTGCTTGAGTCTGACTCGCACTTGACCGGTTTTATTGATATTGCCTAATATGAGAAACCAGAAAAAACATAGTCGTTCTAGAAGACCAAACAGTTTGTTTTCTCTTTAAAAGTCAAGTTTTGTTGTCAACGTGTATAGTTTTCAATATCGCTACAAATTCCGCTTGCGCGATACGCCATCACTCGCTAACTATATTAGTTAATTCATCCTTGTTTTCTTAGTATAAGTACTTCATATCTAATAGGTACTAAATAAGTAGTCTTATGTTTATATTTATGTACTAAAGTTTAATTTGTGTGTTGTGTTGTGTCTAATAAATATTTTTCTTTCTTTCTAACTGTTCACTATCGAATTTATCCAGTTCAAATGAGCAGCCACACTGGTAAAGACGCCCGGCAATCCTGGCACTGCGCAGCTCATGCCGTAACTGCTGATGGCCTGTACCAGACCACTGCAGATGAGGGGAGCTCCAGAATCTCCCTGAAAATGGGTAAAAAAACGACACAATTGTTATTCATTCAGTGATTCGTTGTTCATATAGGGTGGATTTATTGGACGGAATAGTAAGAAAAGGTAAGTACCTCAGCAGTATTCATTCAATGTACTCATAGGGTGGTTTTTGTGGACAGGGCAGTAAGGAGTGGTAAGTACCTACCTAAACCCGCGTAGCTACAGTAGGTACCTATTCATTTAATGTACTCACAGGGTGGATTTTTGTGACGGGGTAGTAAGAGAATAGGTTTAGAATTTTCACAATTTTTAGAGATAGTTCATCCCAATTCACAGATTACCAAAGGAATTTACAATTAGCAAGACAATTGACATTTTACACAAATTTGATGCCAATAGATTCGGTTTCTTATACCTACCTACTGATCAAAAACCTCTACCGGACCAACTGAGATTGGACTACTCAAAATGTCTTTGAATAGTTACACCCCTAGACCGGGGATGTAACTATTCAAAGACTTTTTGAGTACTTTGAATAGTTTTTGAGTATAGTCGAGTATTAGTACTACTTTAAGTATCCCCGCATAATCCAAAAAATATCGGTCGGACGAAAAATGAGCAAAGAACTAAATATGGGGAATCAAATAATGATCAATTTGCCAGAATGATGATTTTTCTCGAAAATTAAAATATGACCGAGTCATTATCGAAAAACTTTACTCCCTTAAAATCATGCAGGCGGCTGAAGTCGGGGTCGGGGTTGGTTGGGTTGGTCACTATTTTGAATTCAGACTCCCACTGACCCCCGAAAGGCTGATGCAATAATTGTCGGGATCCATAAAGTGAAATTCTAACCCGACTGGGCTAAGAGTGCACCCAAATAAATCATCAGTTAAACAATTTTATTTTTTTACTTATCAAAACTTTTCGTAAAAACGTAGTAGCTAAGTACTGCTTCGTACTAAGTACTTACTTACACAAAATACATATACGTTGTTCTAATACTGTGTGGTGTTTTGTGTCGCATACTAAATAAGTATGAAACCAATCCAACAGTTCATAAACATATGCGCTGCCTGTACCAAATATTAAGAACAATATTATGTCATCGATCCATCTCTCAACCTGGCGTCCGACGCTTTTTTGCCCACTCTCGCCCACCAATCAATCATTTTGCTCTACCTGTCAACATCTCGCCCTGCTGTGTCCCGCCCAACTCCATTTGAGTTCCAATATTCTTGACTTCATCTGTCGTCGGTCTCTGTGTTTGGAACGCTTTCAATGGCATACAAGACTAAATGAACCTTTAGATTTTAATACGAACCATTGGTATGCTTTTTTTGTCGTAGCTTACCAATAAAATACTTGATACAAAATGGAACTTTAAGGTAAAGAGTTTTTAAGCTTATTTCTATGCAAATAAAATAATTAAATACTACAACCCGACTACGTAAAAGTTCTAAAGATTTTCCTAATGAATCGCCCCCCCCCCAACCTACTGTTTTTCTGCCTTACAGGAATTATGCCTTCTCAAGCCTCCCGATTGCTAGTTGATCTCTCTCTAATGTACTTAATACTGTTTTTGCATATATACTGCTTGTTGTAAATGTGAGAGAACGTTGCGCATGTAAACGATTTTCTTTTTTTGGGGGCACTCCGCCCCTCCCAAACTCTCCGTTTTTGTCTAATAGCGACTATGTCCTTTCAAGCTTTCCTTTGCTCAGCCCCCTCAACCACCGGTTTTCTGTCTCACATAGACTATTCCCTCCTGAGTCTCATCATTGCTAGTGCTAATTTAAGTGATGGTGACCAATAGTGATTCCGTCGCATCATAATCTAGCCTGAGTAGGCAATATACACATATTTGAAACTGATAAGAGTGATAAGGCTAAAGGGTCGAGAAGAGCAGGTAGAGTATTAGAGTCTACTCTACTCCAGATGGATGTTGGACGCTTGCCAGGATCAGCGTTCTGTACGCACGGACCCAGCTGCTCCTTACACTCGTCTAACCAGCCTACTCGCATGTGATCAGACTGCAACCATTCCGTGGTCTCTTCTATTTCTGGGTCTTAGTAGCCCATTATTATAAGTATTAATCTCTTTGGGTTTACCTGGCAAGCGTCCACTCCAGCACCCACCGCACACATCATGCCACCATCAGCGTTCGGCGCTACGTACGGACCCAGCTTCTCCCAACACTCGTCTAGCGAGACTACCCGCATGCGACCAGACTGCAACCATTCCGTGGTCTCCTCTATTTCCGGGTCTTTGTAGCCGTATCCGAATATTGTGCATTCACCTGAAAAAAAAATGGCTCGGTATACGAGTTCCTATTTTGATTTTTGTAGTTACAACTTGTTTAAGATTTTTTTTAAACACCGTTATGGTTGTGCAAATGGACGGTATCGACGACATCTGTAACGCGATGGGCAAAGGTACGCATGCGACGCAGGAGGTTGCGGGTTCGATTCACGCCTTGGGACAAATGTTTGTACGATCTGCAGGTATTTGTTCTGGTTGTTTTATGTATATTATAAAATTATCTATCAATGTATTGTATTATGCTAATAAGTTATCTAGTACCCATAACACAAGCTTTGCTTAGCTTTGGGCTACATAATGCTATGTGAATTGTCTAGTATTATTAAGTATTGTTATTTATTAAATATATCTTCTGATGTAGGTAAGGCGGTATATATATATACGCTCCGTCAACAAGATTTATGCCTGGATGCAAAAAGTACAAACAATTTGATTTACCAGTCAACCCCAACGTAAACTTCGGTAGCACGCTGCTGTTGAGCCAATCTGTGTCATCGAAATCGAGGCTTATCCGTATCAGGGCAATGTCATGAGCCCGCGAATACCTGAAAGAAGCCTTAGTCATAAGTTACACGCACCTGTGTTAGTAGGAACGTCCCAAATGAAAGTGAAACTTGAAAAAAATAGTCCTTTATATTTTTGTATCTGTAGACATGAGAGTTGCAATGATTGCATCATCTATCTTGCACTTGGTCACTATGGCCTAAAAAATTTAAAACCAGTGAGAAAATATTTAAAAAAAATGAGTAAAAATTATTGAAAAATAAAATATATTTTAACTGTGTAATTGATTGTAGTTAAAAAATAATATTTTCTGTTTCTTTGTTTCTAAATTACTATAGGTAGGTACTCTGGCCGAAAATAGATTTTGGTGGCCACCAAGGGCAACTTCGTATCTCTGCCTTAACTAAATAGAATAAAACTATTACAGAGGCATAAAAAAAGCTTATGATAGGTATCACAAACTGGAAGATGGATTTTGAAAATTCCTTTGTTAAACGGAATAATAACAAAGTAGGTAGCGGCTCTAGTTTGGGTGAGGTATGCGCCTTAAGCAGTGACATTCAAAACACCTACAAAGGTAATAGGGGTTGATGGGGTAAGACGAGTTGACACGTTAACTGTCCCCAATTTTGGTATTGTCGTAAGTCCAAAACTAATAAATAAATAAATAATGCTGGACAATTCACACAGCATTATCTAGCCCCAAGGTAAGCAGAGCTTGTGTTATGGGTACTAGATAACTGATATACGTAATATTATACCTTACATAGATAGATATTTTTTATTATACATAGAAAACACCCAGACCAACGGAACAAATTTCTGCAGATCGTACACAAATTTGTTCCGAGGCGGGGATCGAACCCGCAACCTCTTGCGTTTTTGTATTTGTCCAAATCGTCCTATTGACAAGTCCTGAAAATTGTGAATTCAAACTCAGAAGTCTATAAAGTTAAAGCTAATAGTAAATTACAGATAAGTGTACCTAGTGTTTTTGATACATGTGCGTGACGGACCTGGCATGTACTGATTTCATTACATAAGTAACGTGTTAAAGGGCAAAACTGTGGAATAAATAGGCTTATATTTAATAATGTAGGTGAGTAGGTAAGTATAAGTAGATAGTGGATAATGGCACAGATATAATAATACTATACATAATAGGAGTCACCCTAAACGTGTGCGTGTTAATGGAAGAGCTAGACTTCACTTAGTGCCTTAGTTATCCGCTCGATGACTTTCAGTTTAGATTCATTAAACATTAAGGGCAGGTTTCCAACATTGCGTAGATGTGCAAAAAATAACCAATAGAAAATAAAAATTAGTGCCTTTTATGATGGTATTAAAAATATATTAATTTGACATCATTAAAATATGATGCCGCGCCGTTGTTATCGATCAAAATGATGATGATTATTTGTTAATGGAAACACTATATGTCTCGTTTAACACAATTCTGCCAGTGTTAAGTAATGCAAAATTATAATAAATAAAGTAAATATTTGAGTTATCAAATTATTGAAAATTATTTGATATTTTTCCTTCGTTATTTCATTTTCGTTATTTAGCAGGGTAGGTAGGTTAGGTTGGCTTGGGAGACGAGATGCTGGAGTCACACCCGCGATCAAAATGAAAGGATAATGAAGAAAACACTATCTCAAATTAATTGAGTTTAGTATTTCTACAGGGGAAGGCCTGCGTCCAGCCGTGGACCATTATAGGCTGTTGAGGTTGAGCATTTCTATACGTCGTGATGTTGTGTTTTGATGTGAAAAAATTCTATGTCTATGGTTTTGATAGTCATGTTGTGACACTTTTTTGACACATTATTGGATTTTCTTATTTGTTACACGTCTCCGCTTTCGAGAAGACCCCCTTAATAGGGTCAAGGCTATTTTAACAGCAAGAAAAAATAATAATGCTGGTTGAGATTGGATCACTTTCTACTCCAATGTTGGATCGCGGGGAGTGGAAGAAGAAAAAGGAGGCCTTTGCCTGCAGGAGCACGAAGGTCACTCTTTATTTAATAGGTAGAGCTTATCCCGCCATCGCCTAGGCCTTCCACGATATTGCACATTAAATAGATATTTTTTTTCATTTTAGATTAAAAATACCCAGAGCACGCCAAACAAATATTTACAGATCGTAACATTTGTCGAAAGACGAAAATCGAACCCGCAACCTCCTTCGCCCGCTGTGCCACATCGGAATCAGCATAACTATTGATAAGCCGTCGTACGACATAGTAGGTAGGCAGGTAGGTACTGGTACGTCGTAAGTCGTCAGTGGATTCGGCTAGCAGAGGGTCGTGGCGGATGGTCAAACTTCGGAAGACCTGTACCCTGCAGTAAGTAAAATTCGGTTGCGGATGATGACGCTTGCTTGTTTCAACAGTAATATCATTTATTTGACACAAATTTACATACATTAATGTTAATGAATCCATAGACTCCTGAACTAGTATAAACTGTATTTCAGGGTTCAGTGGCTTCTCCCACGTAAAACAAAATTTTGTGTCCTTACAATAAGATAAGGGTTCATATATATATAAACAAATAATCATAATAATTACTTATCATAATTATTATTAGTAAATTAATTTATTATTATTAATAACTGATAATAATTTACAAAAAAAAAAAGATATTGGAATGGAGAGGAATGGTCGCTACTCTTTTATACTCATACTTATTACTATCTTACTTATATACTATATCTAGTAAATACATAATATCGCTTATCCAAATTTTAATAATCTTATAAGATAATAATCTTAGAATATACCTTAGAAGCTCTTATATACATAAATAGTTGCTTCAGTTTCTAAAGTTATAAAGAACTAGCTTCTGTTTGCTTCCCACGCGGTATTCTATGGAAACGTTTAAAGGTTATTTCTATCCCACGGGAACGGATTTATGGGATAAAAATTCTATGTTTTATTCCAGGCCTGGATGCCAATTTTAGTACGAATCAGTAGATTTGGCGTGAAAAGGTAGGTACTAACAAACATACAAACTTTCGCAGTGTGATTCTGCTTGCGACTTCGCACGCGCTTTTACAGGGTAAAAGTATCAAAAATCTTATTAATGAAAGTTTATTCGTTTTATTTTTAAAGGTACGAGTGTGGAGTGATAACTAAAATAAACCTAAATTATTTTTATTTTCTTAATCCCCACCAAAAATGTTAGTGGGGAAAACACCAATTTTTCTAGAGAATTGTCATAATCTCCACTGGTAGGGACAGCTTAGTGGGGATTATGAATGTAAACACTTTTCGCCAAAGGTCCACCTGGCTCAATTATTACACCGTGGCCACCAGGGCAGGCTTTTAATAAGAATATTGTGCTGCAAATGTGGTACCACCTTTTCCTCATCATTATACACCACAGACATTGATGAATGCGTTTTAGAGCGTTACTTGGCGAATTACTTTTCATATCATCATCATCAGCCTATATTTGTCCACTGCTGGACATAGGCCTCCCCTAATGAGCGCCAGAGCGCCCTGTCTTCAGCTTGCCGCATCCAGCATCTGCCAGCAGTCTTTAATTGCTTTTGAATTACTTTTGCCATTGCACAACTTGAAAGAAAATAAATCTCTAAGAATGAGGCTGCGACTCATAATAAATTATTTACACAGCATCATCTAGCCCAAAGCTAAACGAGCTTATGTAATGAGTAGAGTGTACTCCATAACTGCTACTCTATTTTTAATTAAATTATACTGGTGTAACAAAAATTAAGGACCAAACATTCACTGGTTCAGTTTTAAACTCGCTGTGCCCACAACTAGGCTAGACAAAATTAATGTATCTTTTAAATACGCTTCACAATAAAACTCCTAGTGAGCTGCAAAAATTAAATAAATAAAGTCAAGTAAAAACAAAGTAAATACATTCAAACTAATTGTTTTTTAAAAATAATAAGCACGTGCATCTGTTTAAAGGTAATTTTATTTAAAATAACTTTTTCGTAAACCAAAATCTAAGCAATTAAAAAAAACCGTGTTTTGTGTCCGAAGCTGATCCCCCTTTAACCCCAGGCTTTTTATCAAAATTTTTGTTATGCATAGAAATCACTACAGATCTACAAATATCTACAGATCGTACAAACATATATATCTCCTGCGACGGGAATCGAACCCGTGACCTACGTCACAGGCGGACCTTCGCCTATTGCGCCACTGACGTCAACAAAAACCAACGCAATGACGAACAACAATCATACTTATCGTATTGTTCATTCGGTATAAACTCCATCAGCTTGATTTTCGGTACATCCAGAGTGACACAGTAATTGTTAAGTTTGAGTACGTATTGGTCCGTACGTTGTGTTAGGCAGTGGGCTGCAGTTATCACAAAATGAGGTGAAAGAACTGTAGCAACACAAATATGTTGGTTGGTTGTCGCGTTTCGAAGAGATGCTACTCGGGGCTGAGTACCTAGGATGCAGGAAATTATACTCTATTACAATCCTTGTAATATGCAAAAAAATGTGAAACGTTAAGAGCTTTTTATGATATATCTCTAAAATTAATTATTTCCTCACATCAACAGCCTATAATAGTCCACTGCTGAACGCAGGCCTCATGGGGTGCCCATAACCCTCACGTTGGGCATGCGGGTTGGGGATCGCAGATCGGTGGTAGATCTATTCTGCCAGAGTTATGTTATATTTTTTTTATTAATTATTGATCATCTATTGATCAATACTAGCATAAAGTTCGTGACAAGTGTCAGTATAGAAGACATGCAAAATATAATCGTGAGCGAGTAACATAAAATTAAAACCAAGCTAACGTAGAATTATTTTTTGCATGAAAATACTAAACAGATCTAGATAATATAAGGCGTATTATCTACATGTAGACAATAATCCGACGGTAATAATAAGTTATTTTTTATTAGGAGAAACGCATGCCAAGCCGGGGGCAGGGGCTCGTTAACTTTGAAGGTTAAATGAATTACACCACCTTTCGTAGCAATGGCGCAGCGTAGAGGGTCTACGTGTTCGTAACGCTCTACGACGTAGAGGACCTACGTGCTCGTAGCACCTCTACGGCGTAGCAAATAATTTGCGATCTATGCATATGCATACCATTATAATGTTATTTGATATAATGACTGATAATGAAAATGGGTTTACAGCCAGTATTAGATAAATTATCGCTGTATTAAAAATTCAGTCTTTAAGATAACCTAGTCAGATAAACTAAATTGTAGTTTGTAACTTTGTGTCCTTGCATCTCAGAAAGTACTAACCTTGCGACAGTAAATGTAACAGGGAGGTCGCAAACGGTAGCATATTTCGCATTTACAATGTTAGGCATCCAGGAATGTACCCACAAAGGGTCTTGGATAACGGATTTTACGGCGGAGTCGTAAACCGTAATGTTACGTGTTGTTTCGTGTTGTAAATTCAAATTTAAGCGTGTGAATTCATTAAAGGTTCTCTCGGTTAAAAAGAAAACCATATTTTTAATATGCCCTACCTCGACTTACTATTATACTACTCGACTTATAGACATCTCGTCGACGACCGAAGCAGAGAAATATTTATATAATATTTCTTTTTTACTGTATATCAGTTATATAGTGTCCATAACACAAGCTCTGCTTGGGGTAGATAATGCTATGTAAATTTTCCAAAGTATTTATTTTTTAGAGGTTTTGCTGATTACTTCCTAACCTCGGCATCGCACGTGTTTTTCCGCGATAAAAAGTAGCCCATCAATCCAGATCTACATCTATCTATGCAAAATCCCGATCCTGTTAGGTAATTAACATCGGAACATCATTAATTAATAAATACCCAGTGTGACGTGACAATGATTTTGCTGTGTAGACATAGTAGTTCTAGCGTAAACATTTCAAATTTTAACAGGATTTTAAAATTTGTACGTTGTTATTACCCGTGGGAGTTTCAAACAAAATGTACGACTGAAAAAATCAACAAACAATATTTACCACAACTGACTTCCGTCCCTCCAACTACTCTTTTAACTCTGCCAGTTTCTACAACACACAAGTATAAATGAAGAACTAATACTACCAATAATCTACTAGTAACACACATTTCTATGCGATAGTTTTAACGGTATTGCGAGAATTCTTCAACTACTAACTTTTAAATAGATAACAATTTGTGTAAAACGTGACGAAATAACGAATTTTATTTGAACAGCTGTTTTAGAAAGATATCTTAGTAGGTTATTTCCTTTTATTTCGATTATTCATATTATAGGAAATCGAGAGTCTTTCACTGTCATGTAATTCACAAATTCAATAAAATAAGATGTAAACACGATAAAAATAAATTCGGTATTTCATACTCTTGCCAAAACATAAAAAATCCGGCAGACGATCAAAGAGATTCAGAACAAAAACTTCGATTTCACACAGAACAATCAACAACTAAGCGCTATGTTAAGATAAAGTGTCACAAATTAGTCTTGCGTTGAGTGCTCCTAAAATAGATAATCTATAATTATTGAGTGTTATTGTTGTGGGATGCATGTGATGCCAAGACGTAGCGACAACAGACAGGTGGGAGCGGGTTTATGTAACGAGGCTGGTGGCGGGTGCTCGCGCGGCAGTGCCGTCCCGACCGCGCCGCCCGCGCCATGGACCGGTCCAGCGCCGCCGGAAGCCCGCCGTCCTCCCCAGGAGCTTGCTCACACTCCCGCTTCGGAGACTTCTGCAGCGCAATCTCCGACACCATCTCGGTACGTGACCAGTGACCTCCCCAAGCGCGCCAAAACATCATACCCACACACGCGACCGAATGCATTTTGGCGCCGATTCCACCAATTAATAAAATATTTGGCGTAAACTGAGTGTCGCAGCTATTTAGGATCGCACGTGGTCGCCGAGGTCGAGGTGCGAGGCCTCGTGTTGAACACGACTCATGGGGAAACAAAAAATATAAACAAGTTTATTATTAGAGCGCTCGTTGAGGCCGGGTCGCACGGTCGTGATTTGTCCAATGGTGATATACCAAAATACCCGCGCATTAAACAGACGTACAAAGCTACACTAGCACTCGCTGAGCCAGCAGCCGGCACTGTCGTTGCCGCACCCATAGCAACGCATCACTTGCAGCCTTGACGCCGCTCTCACTGCATCTCTACATTTTCAGCAAACACGTAGGTAGATAAAACTAAAATCTCACTTAAAAAATCTTTTCTTTTCAATAATCCGTGCTTTTATTTTAACAAAACTAATAGTGACTTCGAATTGTGTTTAAAGTGACTGCTTTTAAAAAAAAAAACAGTTATGATTGTGATTCTGCTGTGTTGTGAGTGACAAGCATGTTTGGAGTGGTATTATGAAGCTACGTGTCCAAAGTCAAATCAAATCAATTATAAAACTCTTTAATTCTATTATTACAATAAATGTACAAAAGGTAGAAAAGGTCAAATTTTTCAAATTTAATACTGACACGGAAATAAAGTGGTATTTTTGATTTCTGTTGCTTCGGTCGGTAGACTTAAGTAACGAAGCGACGGAGAAACCTTTAGCCTGCTAGTTATTTTTCGAGTAAAGCGATGCTTTTACCGGCTAATGTTTATTTTAATAAACTGTTTTCTATTGAAGTTATAACGGAACTCAGGTTTTTCAATCAATTAGTTATCAAAATCAATATACCATTAAAATTATAACTCTACCCATACCACTTTAGTAATATTTAACTTTCTTCAGAATCAAATACAACCTCGTATCGTAAAAGTTTAGCAAAATTATTGTTCAAGAATAAGACAGAAACTCTGGTTTTCTAGAGCTATTCAAGTAGTTTTTCGATGCTGCTAACTTTCAAGCTACCTAATCATTCGTGGCTTAGAAAGCACCTTGCACGAATATCCAAGGCTAAGTAGTTTTAGTTTGACCTCATCGATCGGTATTATGACCCCGACGCACCCTCTCTTCGAGCCTGTGCATCCAATAATCCTAGGATCGAGGAGATTACTGTGCAATGAGCTTTTCTTTTTAAGAAGTGTAAATTTTCTCAGACCAAGACCTTGCTGAAAAATTCAATGAAATCTGTGAGAAAGTTACTAAGTTATTTTGTGACTAGGGTACAAGTTAGTCACGAGAAAGTTAACTAGCAGCAGTTACATTTTGTTATTAACAAATTGAATAGGTACTAGTTTTTAAATGGTATTGTTCTATTCCAAACCTTTTCCTAAGGCGTGGGAAGTATTTTTGAAACGAGTCCAAATTTATTGCAATTTTGCGAAATCTTTGTTTACGTTCGCGAGTCATGCTCATTGTTGGGGCTAGGTGATAGCAATTGAGTGCGTGTGCGATTATAAATAGATGATAGACACTATCGGGAACTCGGCCACTGCTCCTGCTATTTTTGATTGGAACTCGCCCGAAATCAAGAACACGTTCCGGAGACGATGAACGCAAATTGTCATTGGGGTCACATATTTAGGACGATACGTGTCAAATTGAGCTGTTTTGTGAGTGAAATGCTTGTTTTTTGCTGATTAACGTTTTTCATTCGTTTTAAATGTTACATTGTTTTGGCTGGAACGCTTGAAACCAGTGTTATGAAGCTTATATGACTAGATAAGATTGGTCTCAAGCCGGAGAACATAAACCTGCATACGACAATCTTATTTTATCTACTTACTGTCGTAAAACACAGAACTAACCTAACCTCTCTAAACTCAGGTATCGAACTCGTAAAAGCCTTTGCAGAATATAAATTATCAGTGTCGGTCGTGAGGTCGCAAGCTCATCTAGCAGAATATTAATGCCCATTTCACAGATGTTTCTTAGTCTTGACCTGGATCAAACGGTCACTGACCAGTCATTTCTTCCTTATTTGATTACGTAGGAAAATCATGCACATACTAAATCTACAAAATAATACATCATATTAGATCCCTTCCCTTTTACCGTAGATGAGGGTTTACTGGGGTCGGGTATGCAATAACACACGTATTACCAGTAAGTATCTAATATGTAATATCACAGCTTCGGGTCTTCCTGTAATATTTCACACGAAATATTTCAAATGATTTATGATATTTGTATTAAAACTTGCATAAGCGACGCGACGCAAAAATGATAAAGCTTGTCAACTCAAAGTGATAAATCAATTTTGCAAAACAGACCGAAACGTGTTACTAAGACGACTCTTCAATTTAAAATAATTCTTTTTTAAGTTTCTTTTGGAGACTTGCCAAGAAAAAACTAGGTTTATGTGTACTATCAGTTGAGAATATTATGTACAGCACTTGTTTTTTTCGTCTTATTTCCGGAGATGAGGGTGGAGTCGCGTAGAATGAATTTAGAATTCCTATCAGCTAGCTATTGTCAACTTGTTATTTACTATAACTTTTAAACACCCAATAAATCTGAAATACGTACCTATGTAGTAAATAACGAACTAAACGCTCCAGAATACCAGTTCGTATGCACAAAAAACAGAAAAATATGGTAAAATTAAAATGCGCCAACGGAGAACAATGTTTTTAATTAGCGATAAAGGAAGGAAGGTTGGCTATTAGATGACCAGCGCTTTGTGTTTTTACACAAAGCCCGATCTAGAGATGCTTTTATTCAACGTAAATTAATTTTAAATTAACAGACATACTTTACTAACACAAAGTTAAACACAGAAACTCTTCGAAAGAGGTCTGCAAATACTTTTAAAGTATTGTATTCGTTTGTGTTGTTTTGTTTGTTAGTAAATATTGTTTGCTGAAATATCTGTTGTTTAATGTAATGTAGTCACATTAGAATAGCCTGACCACACCATATATATCTTAATTATAGTATTGAATCCATTTAAATAAGACAAGCACGCGATTTTCAGGTAACTTATTTCCGTTCCCGGGATATCATTTACCTCCCCTCTAAATTGCATTGAGATGCGTTATACCGTTTAGGCGTGAAAACAGACAGACAGATAGACAGACAGAGTTACGTTTGAATTTATAATATTAGTATCTATTGATCAGTTTTATTTCCATGAAGTTTCACATTCATTTATCTTATCTTAGAACTTTTCCCGCGTTGTTTCAATGAGAACGTTTAAAGGTTATTTCTACCCATTGGACCTATTAGTGGGATAGTATAAATGAGGCATGTAAGGTAAGTGTGAGTATGCCTATATTTGATAACAAGCATAAAACTTCTTTTATGCAAAATTTTACCCCGATCCGTTCAGTAGATTTGACGTGAAGATTGTAAAAATTATAAGAGTGATTCTAGTCCGAAGAACTTACGTTCTAAAAAATATTTAGTGTGATTCTAGTCCGAATTTACGTTCTCACACTAATATTTTCTGTAGGTAAAAATGAAGTTCATCTTGAACTGCACCGTGAGTTGTTTGTAAACTATGAATGGCGTCCACATTAGTAAAGTGATCAAATTACCATTACCTGAACTGCAGCCATTAGCCCAGAGTTCGTCGGTCTACATTCCGCGATAACAGTGAAATTACTTACTGGCACGGTATTTTGCGCGGTCTATGCTAGAATTCGTTTGACGGTTTATTTTGATAACTATGTTATCACGATACCACACCACATGATCGATGATATATGTAATATAAAAATATAAATATTCTTATAACCGCGAATAATAGGTGATAAATATTCTTACCCTCGGGAGCCAGCTTTGGTTTGATATAAAGCGAAACTTTTTATCATCGAGCATTTTTCTTAATTTTATGAAAATAAAGTCGATTATCTTTTTGCTGGCGCTACCGGATACTGAAAAATAAAACAAATGCTACCGTTTTGCTAATTAACAACCTACCAACAAACACCGCTACAACCTACCTATTAATCTTTTAATTACATATACCTACTACAAAAAATATAAACAATCCTGCAGTTCTTACCCAATATTTCTTTTCTTTCTTATAAAACATAATTTATTGTGCTTGTCGATTTGAAATCTATTTTGCAATATAACTATATAGTTTGCAATATTTATGTTTTCGTTGACATAATTTGCAGCTATCTCTTAGCTCGACCATAATATAGGTAGCTATCTAAACTAAAAATACCTTTCTTTACAGGGAATGGCTACCACATCGAGAAGCAGAAGAAAAGTGAGTACCATAACATTTTTATTAGATGATTTTTTCGTTTTAAAAAACCGCTAATTCTGGAACTTAACCTTGTTTTGGAACACTTAACCTTAGCTTACTTGTAGAGTATTCGTTGCTCAGCACTCTATAACAAATTGCTAAAGCTTGATTTCCTGAAAAAGCTTTGAAGAGACTTTGTCCTTAGTAACTAGCAAGATAAATTATTAATTAAACCATTTGTAAATGCAACAAACATAAGAAGTTAATACGAGTTTAATAGATACGGTACACAATATTCTGCTTTATCGTTCAAACAGACTTCTTCCATTAAAATTCGTCCGACGTTTAAAAACGTCTCCAATTTCCTAATGTCTCAAAAGGAAAGCAATTTTTTTGCAGAATTCTTTAACGCAAATGAAAATCCACGACAATACATTCGAATATATTGGATTTTAACGTCAGAGAATCCCAATACTTCTTTGAATAGCGATAAAAGAGGCAATTGCTAACCGTTGATGTGAAATTCCGAGTTCTCGGCACCGTAGTAGGTACTCTGTCATTCCCACAATTCCCTGGATGCTTGGAATGAGTTGGAATCTCTGAGACGACCGACGCGAAACACTCAAATATTCAGCGTGTGTTGTCAACTCTAAACAATGTTATTCAAAGCTTTAGTTTTGGTCATCTGTTTTCCAACATTCAAAATATATAATAAATTGTTTCTGTTGCTGTAGAAATTTAATGCGCCATGCCAGCCATATTATTTCACGCCTAAAATATATTGCTAATCTGTGAAGGAGGATTTTTTTTCATAAACCTTCATCACAGGAGCTCAGATCAAAAACTAAGTTTCTTCCAAAATTAGAAAAGAAGTTTGGTAGGTATCTAAACCGTGACGAATACTATTAATAATAATATATTATTTATCATACAAGATAAAAAAAGAAATAGTTTTCGCGATTTGTTAGCATATCAAAGATTATTAGATAAAACAAAAGGCACGCTGCTATAAATAACCGATATATAATCTCTAATGCATAGATGTTAATCTGACTTAAGGAAGAAACGAGTCTGATGACTGTCATTTTCTATTGCAATAAAATGATTTTCTAGAATTTTCCACCAGTAGTAAAGACGTAGTTACCATGCACTACAAAGTCAAAGTCACACACAACGCCAACTCCTATAATGATTTTACTGTTATTTTCTCACACAATCATCCAAAATCTTCACCAGCAATTACGAGCCAGATGTGTAATGTTTCCCCATAATATTAGCTTTACAATTAAGCCGGTTGATTTAGCGTCGCCTTTGAAGATATTTGTATGAATGTGCTAGTATTTTGTGGGCAATTCATCACGGTTTATTCGCTGGAGAAACATCGTGGCAGTTTTTTTTCCAAAGCTACAGTGTTAACCGCATCTTGATGCTTTGCCAACAGCTATTTCTATTCGAATTCTCTCAGTCACACGTCCTTTCAGAGATATGACCATTCCTATGTTTTAAATGGTAAATGAGTTAATAAACATATCAACGGTGCGGTATATTGAAGTTGCACCTATAATTTCTAAAATCCACTTCAGTTGCCTGATGATAATAGGAAGCAGTCTTTTATCGTAAATTTATAGGAAGGTTTTGCTACCAGTGGAAACTTTATAAATAGCCGTCATCTTCAGTGCATGGAATTATCATGTACTTAGTTTAATGTTTCTTATTTTGTAATTTTCAACATGTAAGTTTTCCTAAATTTCGAAACTAACATAAAATAAAAGTAAGTCGGTATTTAATTGGTTAGATACCAACATATTAGAGCAATTATGATGGCATTTAACAATATCGTATAGTGGATTTTTTTTAAATCCTGAATTGACCTTTGTTTGACCGCAAACTTAGCTGATAGTAAGTGACTGTGTGGCCCATCATGTATAAGGAAGATAAAGCAGACACCTACTCACTCTTGTCTCGAAGAGACCCAGGTAGTAGTTGTCCGGAAAAACCAAAGCAGGCAGCGATTCCTAACCTAAGCGGTACTAATGATAGAGGATAGATAGAGGAAAACAGTGTGGAACTTAGTACGTGTGGAAGAATTAGAGTTAAGGGTGGTAATGCGCCATTTGGAGTGGAAGAGATGGTGGGATTAAGTCATGAAGCCATAATCCTTTGGGTTCGCTTACACTTCTTATCGACAATCATATATGATTTGATGTACAACGAATTACTAACTATCAATTCAAACAAAGAGAAGTAGTAAGAATCATATCCAAAAATAGTTTGATTAGGTCGTAATAGATTCACCTACTTATTAGATTTGGCATGGTTATCGGCCAATAGGCATCTGAGAAGAAATTGGCATCGGTCACCGTGCCACAGTTGAACAATCAAGGTCGTTCTCAAAGAAAATCTCGATATCAAAAAATGCAATAAAAACCAGCGGCATTAATTTTACGATGGAGACAATTTTTATCCGGAACTACCTTAAAATAACTCCTCTAGTCAACCGCTGGTTGAATCTTTTAAAATAATTAAAATGTTGTTAGTTGCTCGAATAGTTGAATCCATAGAAATAAGCAACATCATCTTCTACAATGTTTGAAATAATTTACTCTTATGGCAGGACTCAATACTGCACAAATCACTGGAAAATATTGCTATTTTAAACTTGCATTATTGTCCACGTTGCTTTTGTGACAGGATTCAATATTGTGTAGGTTGTTGAGTATGTTACAAGGTGAGCGTGGGGGCATATCGCTAAGAGCATCACAATAGATGCATTGATGTAGAAATTGTAAAGGAACAAAGGCTGCATTTCTCTCTGAAATCGCAGCTTTACCTCTATTCCTGTCTGACTGAACGGGGCGTTTAGGTGAAAAGCGGGTTACTTGCTCAAAGCTTGCCATCCGGTTTTGTTGCAGTCTTGTTTCACCAGGTCAGTCAGACTGTTTGAATGTACATAGCTAAAGCTAGAAATGTAAGTCGATCGATAAGATGAAACTACATAAAAACACACTAAAGACTGATTTCGTGCTGGTAAAAAGAAAGGAAGGAAGGCGCTTATGGGGGGGGGGGGGGGGTGAGGCTTGTGTCTAGCAGTGGACCAGTAAAGACTGTAAATGACGTAGGTTCATCATTATATGGAAGGAGGGATCCTTTCATACAATGACGAATTTACTGGTCTACTGCTGGACGTAAACCTCCCCTTGATTTGATAACCACCTTATTGGATTTTTATCGTATAAGCCCACGCTTGGCATGCGGGTTGGGAATCGCAATAAGCAAATATAGAATATAAAAGAATTGGTCAGAAGGGGTCGCTGCTGCCCACTTCCCGAGGGATATCCCTTAGTTGCCTCTTAGGACATCCGCAGGAAAATTTGGGGTAGTGCAAATTCTAAGCCACATGACGTGAATTATGAATGATCTTGATATATCAACAAACTGAGGCCTGCGGAGGATGAATTATACAAACGTACTTTATTCGTAATTTGAGCTTATTTTCACCATGTTCTGATAGTTTTTTTTCGAATAGTATTTAACTAGGTCCCTGTTTTTTTTAAATACTTACCTATAATGAAATATGAGCAATTCATATTTTGCATATTTTTACGTCGAAAATTACATGTTTTCGTGTTTTGTATTAAAAATAACAATATCTTGTGTTTCGTTTGATAAGAAACACAGTATTGTCTAGTTACAGAATAACAAATGTGGAAAATACGAAAGCTTTCAGTCATAATTTTTGGTGTTACGAAACATAATAATATTACGAATTGAACTTGCGAGCACCTGTCCCTAAATCCTTGAGTTGCAGTGAATGCAAACCCGTTTTATCTGTAAATTCGCCCTTAAGACGAATAGTGAGGCAAATGACCTTGGACCTTTCCGCGCGCCTTTATGCAGCAAAGAGTGCTTGTTTTCGGTTCAGCATGCCATGTAGTGCCATAATCAATCAAATAATAGGATCCTCTGCGGTTGGGCGAAGTGTAACTAGCCAGATTTGTATCACAGATTTTGTAGGCGAAAATACGTTTTTATGTTTGATTTTATTATTTTGACTACTTTTTGAATCTAATGGACCTCCAAGAGATAGGTATGAAGTATATGAATCACTATACTGAATTTGGTACTAATCGAATTTGAGACGCCGATAAAAAGTGGGTTCGAAGCCGCTACACATACACTATAACTAACACTATAACAACTACACTATAATTAACGGTAAGCATTTGGGACCGCCAAGGGACCCTTCAGGATGTGTGTTACAGGATATATAAATTTCAGAGCTCTACATTCAATATTTTCGTTGGAAAACGGGTTCGAAAACACCTAATTTTCTTGATTTTGGGTTACTATGCGCCTTAAGCATTAGGTACAAAACGTGGGCGGGAATTGCTTCCGTTCTTGCGTTTGCCGTTGCCCTGCTGTCTGCGAGGCGTCATAAAACGTAAGCTCCTTAATTATTCAACTTTGAGAATACCAACCTTTTGTGGATGGCTGTAACATCTTACAAAACATTTGAAAAAAGAAGGATTATAATATTAGATAGACCGCTGCTACACGGGTAGCAGCGGTAAAGCCTTTGGGTGGGCAGGACATTTGTAGACAAATGCAAATGGGTTGGGGTGGTCTTAGTCTCACAATAGGTGCTTAAATATGGACAAATATATTACTTACACATGGTTGAGTTCATTACACATACCGGTGCCGTATAGAGGCGCTGTATTCTCATAGAAAAAGGAGACGTCACGATCACTATAATCGATATAATCGTCAACTGGACTCAGGGCTCAGATCGAATCTATCTGGGTTGTAATTGGTAGAGTGGATTATCCACTCCGTTTAACTGGAAACCTTGAACTCTTGAGCTTCAATCAGTTGTGTAATTTTAGTAGAGTAGAGAATACATCCCGATCCCCAACCCGGATGCCCAGCGTGGGGATTATGGGCATCGCCCTTCACGAGATAAGAGTCAATAATTAACATGGGGAGTCCTGTGTCATAGGCTGTTGAGGAGATGAGAGAATAAATCCATATATCACATTGTTGTTTAACTATCTATTTCAAAATTTTCAAAACAATTGAATTAATAGTTGTAAGGTTTTTTTTATTTACTTCGTCTTATGTTCGCGGCAAAGAATAATGCAAATTTACTAACAAAAATTATTTTATCAGTGTATTTTGAAGTGCCTAATAATGTTATCGCTGGCTCGTAAGAAAATATTTCCTGTTGATATTGTTCATGATAAGTAATCGATATTATATGGTAGTACGGGAAAAGATATTAGCAAATCTATTGCGAATATGAGCCTTTTCTCTCAGGACGTAAAGAATCACTTCTTTACCTTCAAAGAAAGGCAAAAACACAAAATCAATATCCCAATCCCTAGATACGTCTCCTTCCATGATTGTAAGCAGGCACTCGTTTTAATTCCACAACAGACGGAGCTATAGTATATATAATTAAAGTAAGCTATTACATAATGGTATAGCAAGCTACCACAGGTGGCTATGCTATAATATATACTTTTGCACTCATTAGCTCTGCGACCGTCATGTCTTACATTACCAAAATAATATCGTGTTATCTATCGACATATTTTGGTGACGTTATAAAAATATACGTTATAGCTGCGTCCTGTCACTCGCCGATTATTTATAATCGGCGTAAATATACCGTAATATATACCTTGCTATGATTCTTAGGTACCTTAATCTCTTATGCATTTCTACTTTCCTGGTACTTCGCGTGAGATAATAAATAAAAATCCTTCGGAAACAATGGTAATCAATATTACTTGAACGAGAAGTGTGCGGCTGACAGTAGGTCTTTTGCTACTTTTCTGTTAGGAATCTCAAACTGGGACGAATCCGGAACGCTGTCAGCATAAAATTTGTGTTTCCTGACTCGTCCTACAATGTGACGAATCCGGAATAACTAATTTATATTAATAATTTTACATAATATATAAGTAGCTCCGTTTGTAGTGGGCTTTATGAGCGAAGTGGATACCCGTCATGGTCTATTGATCTGATAACGAAACAATTGACAATATACCCAGATAAGACAGTAAATTGATAAACACGCGTGTGCCATTTAGTCGACTTTTCTTATTGCGCGCGTTAGACACACACGAAACGTTTAAAACTATTGTTGTCTCATTTCTTGTAGTTTATTTTGGTGCTGGTGTAAACCAATTATCAAGAATTGTCTGTGAAATTGTTATGTATGTCTGATAACGCTTGTTCACAGACAGACGATGAGAAGAAGAGTAAGAAGAAACAGTCACCAGTGGACGACCGACCAGAGGTTCCGGCGCCCAGTGAAGCCATGCTCAACAGTGAGTAATCTTCCTAAACTGAGTTTTTTCTATTAAAAATAGTATTTTCTTCGACCATAGGCTAAAACTAACGCCGCTACCATGCAGCAAAAAATATGCAAGCTCAAATTTGACTCGATATCATTAGCGTACTATAAAGGTAATGTGTGTTTAGGTAGTTTTTACAGTGACAAAAATGGCTTTCCACAAACTTCAACCGAGCCCGCGAGCTGTTTGTCATCTGATGCTGTCAATATAAAATTCATTATTATTGTTACGTTTGAATGCAGCGCAGGTGCCCAGGTATGCGACAACCTTTTAAACCACTCCTATGAATTTGGGCTTGATCAAAATATCCTCAACAGCCTATAATGGTCACTACTGGACGCAGGCCAGTTCAAAATATACTGGCACCTAATCGACTAAACTAGTGTCAATGTATTCTGTTCCGTTTATTTCCATTTATCACTTTGTTCTTATATTTTTTGTAATAACAATAAGTGCCATTTTGTAATTAACTACCCACATGTTTAAAAATTTTGACATATGAACTGGCTTTATCAATAAAAGGGTCGATATTTATATTTGTAGATCTGATAAAAATATATTAAAGATTTCCCTTAATAGAAATGTAAATGTATGCACAAAACTTTGTTTTGGTATTTTTTGACGTGTTCCGAAAATTATGGCAATATCATGCAAAATGCAGGCCATTAAAACTGAACAGTGACAAATCAAGTTGTTTATTGGCGATATTTTGGTGTGAAATGTTGGTAAACATCTAGGACACAGCTGCTGCCAGTACCTAAATACAAACATTACATGAAATTGCATCAATTTATAAACGTTGTATCAACAAATTTGAACATTAAAATATGATTATGGTGGCAGTTAATAGTCGATGCGCTATCTTCAGTCTACCAACTCGAAATGAGGGTTATAATGACTTAAAATTATTTATTTTTATGTTTATTACCTTAGATCATTACTTTAACGGAGTTTGACTGAGCCAAACTATTAAAATCAATGAGGCTGGCAATTTGCATTTTGGCAACGATTGTGCGGACGCTAAGAAGTGAGAAAAAACGGGTTTCTGTACTTGTATTGGCCATTAATTTTTAGAAAATACCTACAAACTTTATTAACAAAGAGAATTACAATCAAATAAGTAATAGAAAACCTTTTCACCTGTTTTCACCACTCCCGCTCAAAAATGGTGAAATTGCTGCTCACTTGTTGAAAAAAAGTAATTTGAATTCAGAATGTTGTATGTTGCACTATGGTGTGATAAGTTATTGATACTGGATGGACGGCACCGAAATAAATAAAATACTATCTATAGGTACGCAATCTCCACCAGGGCAGGTCCACTTTCTCACGAAAGGCAGCGCCATTTTTTGAGTACCTTTACAACTTAGCTTGTGAAGACCACTCTTCTAGGCGAACAGCGCCATCTATAAATAAACTCCCAAACAACAGGACCTACATGGACTTTATTATGTTGCACCTTTCTCATTTTAGATTATAAAGAACCAACCAACCTCCATAGAAAAGAATAATCGTTCGTTCGCGGTTTGAAAGAGTTTTATAGCATTCTAACCCTCCATGGTTCTTGACCAAAATGAGTTTCTGACATTCGACTTCTTTTATAAATTTCAAAATATTTTCTCGCTAGTAGATGAAAAGTTGTATGTTTAACTCGAGAGCAAATGTTTTTTGTTTCGTACCTTCGAAGACCCTCGCTAGCTCAGCAGTCTACTTTAGAGCCACCCGCTACCCTCGTGACTCTACTCAAGACTGTTTTCTAGCTCGGGATTTAGTATCGACACGTTGAACAAAAATCGTTTTGCTCACTTGTTGAACAAATAAGTTCTGATGATAAAACTCTAGGTGAGTTCTACTTTGTCATACTATGACATACTGATCTAAGTACCTACTATCGTTTTGTTCCAAAAATATTGATAGTGGCTTGTGAACTGTGAAGTAAAGCTCTGTAAAAAAAAACAAATGAGAAACAATACTAAACGTTCATTTCTTTTTGTTCTGCGCTACAATGACGGTTCCATGAGACTGTTTACAAAAATATTTCCTCGAATCGGAGGCAATATTTACTGTGGGTGTGCTAGCGTCGGATATTGTTTATGTTTGTTTGTCAATCAACACTATCGCATTTCCAACGATAATGACGGGTACGTTTTCGAATTAAATGTCCCTTTAAGGTCACGGCCCAGGGTTAATGGAATTGGTCATTAATTAATTTTTACACCATTGTAAAAATAAAGTGTAAGGGCCAATCGCACTTTGTAATTTCGAATGTCGCCTGAATGTACTTCGTTGGTAAAGCTTCATTGAAAAGAAACTTAGTAAATTAGTATTATTGGTAGGTTTCTGTTTATTTCGAATATTTTTGTTTGATTTATGAAGCATAGTTTATAAACATAAAAGAGCTCCTAAAAATTTATTTGCTGGGTCATTTTAATTATTAAGCGCTTGGAAATATCCAATCAATAGATTTCCGACTTGCATAGGCTGGATGTTTAGATCTTTTAAAACGATATCAACCCTGTGGCAAAGTTGACGAACAATCTCCTGCGTCGCAGGCGGATCTTCGGGTTCGATTCCCACCTCCGGACAAATATTTGTAGTGTACCATCTGCACATATTTTGTTTTGGGTTATCTGAATGTTTTCTATGTACCTGCTTGTAATAAAAAATATATATGTAATGTAATGTATTGAGTACCTATATCAGCTATCTAGTAACCATAACAAAAGCACTCCTTAGCTTGGGATTAGGTCTGTGTGAATTGTCCAGCATTATTCATAAATAATTATTGAAAAAGGTTTTAAGTAGATACTTACATCCTTTTTCTTCATGTTCACGCATCATGCATTTTTTATCAATGTTAGTGGAAAGAGTTATGCATAATAGTGATCCCAGGCTACCGTGGTGATGATGACCTCTATAGTGGCCATTCCTGGCCGGTCATGCACACGGCTGGTAGTTAGACATTTAATGTGAGGATATTTTGGGAACCGTTCCATTAATGTGCCAAAATAAAGACAGAGCCGCTTCTATCACAAATTATTCCGTCTGTATTTTTGTACGGTGCGATAACAAAGAGCTACTTAGTTAGAAAACATCTTCGATAATGAGCCTATGAGATGAACTAAAACGTTAGCAATCAATACTTAAATATTTATTGCATTCTATAGGTGTCCAATTTATCTAGACTAGACACACCTAAGGCATCCGCGTTCGTTACGCACACACACACACACACACACACTTTAATTTGCTTCTTGCACAAGTGGAAAAAAATATTTAATTAAATGTTATCATTTTTAGGGTTCCGTACCTTAAAATAAAAAAGG
The DNA here is from genome assembly GCA_946478455.1 of Eupithecia vulgata. Classification (NCBI taxonomy): domain Eukaryota; kingdom Metazoa; phylum Arthropoda; class Insecta; order Lepidoptera; family Geometridae; genus Eupithecia; species Eupithecia vulgata. The sequence goes on along the minus strand of OX297873.1, from coordinate 8,674,318 downwards.
AACCCTTATAGGATCACTTTGTTGTCCGTCTGTCAACCATCTTTTCTCAAAAACGCGTGGAGTTATCGAGTTGATATTCACATCATATACGCAGGCTCGTAACCTCTTGAAGCCTCGATATAAATCAAACTTCTAAATCAACGCAATTAAAAGTTAGAGGAAAAATCCAAAAACCGTACTTAAATTTGTAGTTTATTCACAGAAAAATTATTATTTAATCTTGCCATGGACCAAAAACCTATAGGGTACTTCCCGTTGACCTAGAACCATGAAATTTGGTGAGAAGCAAGGTCTTTACCACAAGTAAAGGAAAAATCCGAAATCAGTAAATTTGTTTTTATTTATATTTTGTCTAGGTTTAATTTGCATACTCAGTCCTTATTTTGTACGCCAAACTAAATAAAAGTAATTGATTCTGTTTCTGTCTCACACACGCATGTTTTTAACCACCAGATTCAAGCCAAAATATTCATTCATTTCCAATTAAACTTAGGTATCTATCTAGTTCTGAAAATAGTTTGGTTCTATTAATCCATTATTATATGATGACCTGTGTGGCGCAGCGTGGTCTGCCTGCGACGGGGGAGATTGTGGGTTAGATTCCCGCCTCGGGACAAATGTTAATACAATCTGGAGAAAATTTTTTAAGGTAGTGGGTGTTTTTTGTGAATAGTGAAATAAATGTTTATGTAGGTATGGCTGTAAGTTATTTAATACCCATAACAAAAATTAGCCCAGGGCTAGATAATGCTGAGAATTGTCCAATATTATTTATTAATCTATTATTGTAACATAATCGACGTCCCAACAAGTACGGACTACACTCATTTTGTGTATCGGCTTATCACTTTATCGCCACGATATTGGTTTTCTAAAGAACCTCATGATTCTAAAGCGACAATGCCTCAAGACTGTCTCATAGATAAGATAGAGTAATGCCTCTGTAATCATCTGTAAACATTGTCAGGGAATGGTGAGATGTTTACAGCCTCGATGCCCTAAACATGATAAAGATAAAACACTGATGGAGATAATTAGAATATGTGCGTCGAAAGTGCGATACGGTTTAGAAGTCTCTGAGGCTGAAATTCAGTGTTTTTGATGGCTGAGAAAAAAGATAATGCATTTTGTAAGTTAAAAATGTTATTAGTTTAGTCATCCCGTGACCACGGCAGTGTGTAAACCTGTCGAAACGTCGGGAAAAATAGGTAAATAAACGCAATTAATTAGTTTATTCCGTCCCAGCATTTATTTTCTTTGATTTAATGAAATAATAGAATATTTCATACATACGTACGTTAATCTCAGCTTGATATATACATATATCGGAGCTCACTTTTTTAAATTATTTATATCAAGAGACTAAGAGATTTCGTCGCTCAAGGACCACATCGCCCTTTATAAAAGCTTGGGATAGGTCTTGCTAACTCGAAGAATAATAACTAACAGGCTAGAAGTTTCTTCGTCGCTTGTTTATTTTTTAAGAAGAATATAGACGAGTCTATAAAAAAAATGGTTTTTGAAATAACCGCAGAAAGTCGAACAACGTCGGTTAAAGTCGGTTTGCACATTACAAGTCAGTTATTGAAATTTTTGTAGGTTTAAAAAAATCGAAATCGAACCTTTAATAATGTCCCAAAAATACTGTCCCGTACTGACTTACTGAGGGTGGGGCGCGGGTTCGAATCCTGCCGAAATCGAAATTTTTTGGGACATTATTAAATCAATAAAAAATATATTTTAAAAGACATATAGAAATTCGTGCCAAGAACATAAATCCGCTGTGCCCAGTTAGTTTGAGTTTACGTAACTCTATACAGACAGAATAACAAATTGACTTTCGATCTTGAAACTAAATTGCCAGCTTGACTTTCAGCCTTTTTAAATTACGTACTTCCCTCATTTCTTCTTATTTACTTTACAAACGATGTAAAGGCTTAGATGAGTTTCAGGAAAGTCAACTACGGGATTCAAAGATTTAGTTTCTTCACTAATGTTTGTATTCAATTAACATTCGGTTCTCTTTCACATATTAGTTTTGGAATTGTGTTATTTGTAGGTACCCATTGATTTGAATTTTATTATTGATATTTATATTATTTAGATTTTACATGTTCAAAATTATAAGCTGGAGAAGCCACTGGCTCCTGAAACACAGTTTTTAACTAGTTCAGGAGCCTTATGGACTCATTATTGCGGCATTAATTTCTAATTTAAGTATATGGTCCATTCAAGAACACGTTTAACCCAACAGTTGTCGGTTCGCGAGATATGGCCGGCTCACTGCCACAGTCAGATGCTGGATGCGTCAAGCTGAAGACAGGGCGCCCTGGCGCTCATTAGGGGAGGTATATGTCCAGCTGTGAACTACCATAGGCTGATAATGGTGATAATGATAGTTCAACCGTCGTGCAAAGTCATTTTCGTTTAGTTCTTTTCATTCTTCTCAGTCAGGCATCAGAAGACCGAGAGGAATGGATTCGTTTATTCATAAGAACATAGGACCTAGATATTTACAAATAAGTCGACCCTAAATCATTACATTAAAACGACGCCGTAAAATTAGCTAGTTACGGAAATTGTGTACCTAACTTAAAAACAACTCAACATTGTTTCTAATTTCATGTCCATTGCTTCCAGACCTCCGCACAGCCTTCGGTCTGCTGGACCGAGACAGCGATGGTCACGTGACGCCAGCAGAGTTGCAGTTCATGCTGAGAAACCTGGGAATTGAGGTCAGCGATGAACTCATCTCAGAGCTCATCAAGGATGCTAGCAAAACTGGTTAGTAGAAATGTATTTATTTACTCACTGGTACAAATATTGTTATAAACATTATTCCATAAAAAAAAACACACGAGTTTTAGGTTTACGTTTTAATTAATGTTCACATTATGGTTTAATTTTTTTCCAGAATTGCATAGGTTTTTGAGAATCTTTTCCAACTCATAATATGGACTAATAACAGTCAGGTTTTTCGTTCTCAAACGTTGTTTATTGTCAACCGCATAACGGTTACCAACAAACGTTCATGTAAGTATTTAACATTTATTTGGGTGACCCCGGCTGCCGCTCCCAAAGAGTTAGACATTTCAGCCACCCAAAAATCACATATCAGATAAAACATCTTAAAGCCTTAGGACACTGGTGAACACTCGCTGCGCAATCACCTCGCTTTGAAAACGCTCGCAAAACGCCACTACCGCTGACCACGCCACTAAGGCTGCTACGTACACGTCGACAGGCGAATGATTTGATGATTTTGTATTACTAGCTTTGTGGGCAGGTTTTTACGAGCTTATACTTTTCCTTTTTTGGGTAGTAGCTTTAATTCTCGCTTTTTTCGATTTTATAAAAAGAACCCAAACACTAACGTGTATTTAAGACAGTAAAGATTACTCGAAAAAATTTCTATAGGAATGACCGATCATTATCCCACAGCCTACTGTTCTAACCAAGTCAGAGCGCGTTATTGCGTTCACTTCAGATTGTGTATATGTACTATTCATCCCCTATCTCTGAATAAGAAAGCACCTACAATGGTTTCATACACAAAACTCTTTCGATGTCTTCATAAAAGCTTGATAGAGAAGAAAACCTTGAACTCTATAAAGCTATTGCTATTGAAGGAATCATAAATGTTACACGTGTCAGAATGAGACATAAAAAGACATGCTACTTTGTTAACATCTTTATTATATCTACACAATACAGAATTGAGGGCCCAGACTTCGATTTTGTTATACAGTGAATATCAAATAACAATGTCAGCCCGCGGTGGTGGAAAGAACCAAGAATAACAGCTCGCCTTACCTCGGTATTATTTACTAATTACTGTTTTTTATGAAGAGAGGTACAATGGTAAATCAATTTAAATAATATTCTAAAAATTTATGACGTAGACTTGACTTAAATCCGCAACCTGATGTATGAATACAATAAATAAAAATACTGAAATACCTTTCATCATAGAGTAAAAACGCGCTGCTGTCTCAGCCTTTCACTCAGTACGGGAAAGATTTGTGGGTAAGCGCTGTAAACAAAGGCCCTTATTATTAAAGCTTGCTCAGTCATAGGTCAATGCTTGAGTGATATTTATGCCATAGAAAAGCGTTACTCAAGCATAGATCTATGACTGAGCAATTTTCACAATAATGGCCTAAAAATCACTTTATCAACCTAAGTAGGATTACATTTATATACCTACTATATACTGTCATTTCCAACATTTCTCAGCAAAATAATTTGGGTCCCTATTCTGTTAATCTAATCGCTTCACTGTGCGGTATCGACGCAAATTCCTCACCAAAGATAAGTTTTGTTAGAAATCTTAGATGAAAGAAACACTAGACGGGATGCAAAAGTAAAGAGGTTGAAACAATTCTATTATTCTTTCCGTGCAAATAGCACCGCATCTACTATCTACTCTTTCTTTCGTGTATGGATTAGACGCGGCGATTCTGCAACCATACAATTTTCATGATAAAGCGTGTGTCAGTGTTAGCAGAATAGGGCCCTGGATCGTCGCACGAAGTCGTGCCCTGCCGTCAGAACAGTATTCATTGGTATTTACGGAGCTCATGGCACGTAATGTCTCAATAAGGGCGGTTGGCAAGCTCTAGGTAAAGGTCGATGGGTGTCATGATAACCTGAAGGTCGTAGAGCTTCGACTGTGCTTCAGTTGTCGTTCACCTTTAATAATGGGTATTACTAATAGATTTTGAACATTCCATTGTTTTTGGTATTTTCTTCAAATTCTATTCAAAAAATCGTCTTTTCCATAATTGGTTGTTTAGAAAAATATAAACCGATTTAATTTTTGAAAATATGAACTCGAGTTATGCGAAAATCATACGCAATAAACACGCGCGTTCGATTTTCACATGGTTCTTTTTTCAATTATTTTTCCGTATAGTACGGACGGAGGAGGCATTATACGGCGGATTCGGAGTAAAAACTTTTTGTCGTTTGTCCTATTATGAAAATAACCATAGCTACCGACCGGCTGCTATTTCAGAAATAAAAAAATAATACGTTAGAAATGGATTTCCATACACTTTTCTCTCCCGCTAAATGCGGGATTTATTAATTAAATGAAATTCCACCGAGTTTTCCGTTCCGCTTTTTAGTACGCTTGCAATGATAAACTTTCTAGGATATGTTTGGAACAGGAATAATCAACTTTCTGAGTAGGTGTAGTAAAAATTAACTTCTCTCTTCTCTTTATCTGTCATCTATCTACCTACCTAGTACCATTTCCTTAATTTTGGATTTTACCTACCTGTCTGTGCTGTTCTTGTTGAATAAATATATCTTTATTACCTAAGGGACTTGAAGTCGGTTTTAAGTTTTTTCAAATCAATCAAATTATTGCGTTCTTAGTTACCTAGGTATACTTGGTTCTACAATTCAATATATTTTACGTAAACACAGACATTTATGTGTAAAAACGATAACAATAACCGAAAACCAATAGGTAGATAAAATCACGATATGACGATAACGACCATCAATGAATCAATTCAAACAAATTGTCAAACATGTCCTTTGTAAAATAAAAAGGCTTAGGTACTACAAAATATTAGATTATCTAGAGACGATGAAAAAACTTGGGGCAATTTTTGCTCCAACTCGTATACTAAGGGTTTCTTGTTCGCTTCTTACCTTAAAAGATGAACAAAAAATTAAAGTGTTTATTTTCTAGGTTTACTAGAGTATAATTTGCATTTTTGTGACGTGTTCAAGAGTTCCGTACGGTCTAAAAACAATAAAGCAATTTGATGTTGAACTTTTAGGATCTTTGTTTTTAATAAAGCAAAATTGCACACGCGCAGCGAAAATAGTGCAAATTCGTCGCAAAACGGACGAGAGACGAATGAAAGATGTCAAAAATGAAAATTGATTGTACTTCTGCGATTTGCTTAGATGTTACCAGTGTCGCAAAATATGCTTTTCCTATGTTTATTGGGTAAAAACCTGGAGGGATTAAATGGAATCTAGAACCGGTAACTGTTTTATTCATGTGCCTTTTGAAACAACTGTCGTCTTAAAATGTGACTTTTTTGATGTTATTACAGTTCAATGTCGTTCCAAAACTGATATCGCTAGAACTTGCACAAATTAGACCCGACCTTCCCGACTGGCATCTGGGTCTACAGTTCCATTGCCAAGACCAACTCGGCTATTAGCTTCTCAAGGTTTGTCCTCTCCACGGTCGGAGCTTAATATTTTTTGTTACACAACTTATTTTCATAAAATTCGAATCAACAAGGCGTTCATTATATGAAGCATCCAATTTCCCTCAAGTTTGAATAAACCAAAGTTTGAGATCTTTGATTATTTATTAAGCTTAACCATAGAAAACTAGTAGTTCCTATTTACATTCTTTAAAATGAACGAACATTATCTTTTAGGTGCACTTAGCTTTAGAAATCACTTTTTATGTTATGTTTCGAAGATTCATTTTCCCATTTTGTAAAGGAAAAATGTGCAACGCTAGCAAAATTGCCCTCGTCATTGAAACATCGCTAGCACAACGTTACCCGACAGCGAAGCTTTGTCCTTTGCTATAACTTCGGTTTGAATTCATGCCAAAAATGCCACGTGTTTTTTATTACAATATTATTTATTTTCAGTGAAATATTGTGACTTTAAATTGCTTCAAAATGTACAGAGAGCGGAAACGACATCTCATCAGCGGGTTATAATTAAATCGTACTGTCCTATGGTTTTATTGCATTGAGCTTGTACGTGTGCAAATAGATTTTTGACAGGTGAAACTCATTACTCTGTGTCGAATTAAATTTTAGCTTCAAAGCTCCATACATTTTGCATTCGAAGGAATCGCCGTATGTAAGTTCTGTAATAGCAACCTTTAATAAACAAACCTATGGCTTACTCCTCAATATGTTGAGTGAAATCGGGTCGTATGAAAAGGTGTGCCGTAGGGTGTGCCCTATCTTAGCCTCCGATGGAAACTTCTCTTATTTTTCCATTTTACAGACTTCACGAGGACGTTATAATGTTCGGCGTATTTTTTTATGATATTTATCAATTCCTTCGTCAATTATAGACAGGTTTTTAAAATTAATTGTAAGTATAGGAAATGATCCAGAGTTCGTCCCATAATAAAATTATTCCCGAGCGATGTATCCATATTAATATAATTCTTTATTGTAATATATTTTGATGATTCTTTTGTGTTGTAAAAAAATCGATTTTGAAGTGGTCCTATAAAAATTTTGATCATCGAGTATTTAATATATGCACCGCATGTCAGTACAATTTGACAACACCTTCGTCAAAATGTACTTACCGCCTACACAGACCGCGTCAGTCTGTGAGACCCATAAAACGTATCCAAAGCTGATTCTTTAGATACCAGTTATCTCATGTGTCACAACTCAAGTTACAAGTTATGTTATGTGTCACATAACTTGTAACAAATGGTTTCCATGGCAACGAACGTTAACAAGGGGTCTTTCCAATCGTCGTTTCATCTGTGTATGTAACATCATTCATCACATCAAATTTAATTAGGCTTGAATTTTAACTAGATATCGCAGTAGATGTCGCCATTTGAAAAAGTAGATCGCGCTGTCGAAGTGTTCCATCCAACCAGACAAGTTTTTTTTGAAGAAAAAAAAACACTATTTAGGAAGTTGGTGTCGAGTACAGTTTTTTAAAACACGCCAAATGATTCTAATATTCTTTTTGTGATTAGCAATAAATTAATTATATGTTAGGTGTGTAAAGTTGCGAGTAACGGCTTTGGCTATAAATCTTCATTACATAGTGGCATGTAAGTACCTAATGGCATGGTAAACCAATGACGTCAGAGAATTACAGGCTCTATTTTCGACTGAACATGGTTTATTTTCATGATGGGCTGTATTTTGCGTGTGTATACTTAATCATATATTATTTTTATTGCACTTTTGTGCTGTGATTTATTGAGATTGATAATGCTGATTTAATCCAAATTTCGTGTTTAGTTGTTTTCTTAGTGCCCTTGTTTGAGCACCGCAAACTCACATGATGGTAAGTCACGTCAGGCCCAAAACGTTGTATCTTAAACGCGCGAGATTACTTTTTTGTAGTTTTAATTAATTCTGCGTTCTACAAGAAATAAAACTATCTAAATTATATGTTAGGTGTGTAATAAAATCTGCTTAATAACTATGCGCCAGTTTCGTCCAGTGTGGTTTCGTTTTTAATTTGACTGCACAGGACTTTGGTTGGACACTTGGAAAAGTGTTAGCATACCTCTCCATGCTTCACGGGGTTTACTTTGTGTGTGCACGCGGTAAACTAAACTTCACAAGTTCACAAAACAAACAGCACTTTCTCCATTTCTTACAATGAAATTCGATCCGCAACATTTTCTTTGACTGCAAGTTGCAACCTGCAAGCATAGCATAGCAATATAGCTAGCGCGCCAGCCAGCCAAGCGTCGCGTTAGTTCGTTTTTATAGGGTGGTACCAGGGCACAAATGTCACACGCTTCACAAATGCCATTTATGTCAGTGTCAACCAACTTTCACGATTTGTTGCGGTTTCGTTCGTCCAACACATAATTTGTTAGTCCATGTAGGTACGTAGGTAGGGATCGTATTTTATTAACTCACTCACTCGGGCTCCACCTGAAAACCAGCGTAGCATTGGGCTTAGCCGAATGCTGCACATGCTGAGGTGGGGACCCTTTTTTTTTTCCCATTTACATGTTTTTTTTTTTGTTATGTTGTATATATTTTTTCTTTGTATACCTAGTTTTAACTGTAGTTATTAGTACCTAGTATGTAAGTCTTATGTATCTTTGGGAAAAAAATAAATATTTCTCTCTCTCTCTCTCTCTAAATGTATTCAAATAATAAAATATAAAAAAATAAAAGCTTATATTAAAAAGCTTTATATTAAAATACAGGGTAGTTTTTTGAGAAGGGCGGTGATGGCCAAGTCAGACACCATGAGAGTTAGAGAAAAATCGTGTAGACGGACATTTCATGACTTTACATTTGACATTGCACGCCTTTCATCGTGATTTTCAAAAACCACCCTGTTTATGTTTTTTAGTAATACATATTTTATTATAGCTCAGAAGGACCATGTTTGTATTAATAAAATTAATCTAGAATAATTAATGTATGTCTATAAGTAGGTATTTAACACATGAGTGTATCAATTTAACTTGCCAGTATTATTTAGTGTAGCTAAATGGTGAATAAATAATATACTGAAATACCTAACCAAGGTCAAGCCTATCTCTGCAGCGGCAGGAGAAAAAAACCAATAAGGCTACAACCTGTTTCAATATAACGTATAAAATTTTCCGAGAAAATCTATTGTTGTTCAAGTGTTTAAAGCCCTCCGGCTTAATACATACAGGGTGTATTTTTGGATGGTGCAGTAAGACGAGAGGTACATACCGCGTGAAGAATACACGCCGTAAGTTTACGAGGAAATTTTGATTGCTAACTGTATTTTGTTTTAAAAATGTTTGGAAAGTGGTATAATTAAAAAAAAAATAGAATAACTTCATTTTCTTTGGAGGTGGTGGTAGACCACCGGTTCTGACTAAGTAATTTTATTTACTAACGAACTTAGTTATAACTTTCGGTCAAGAAAAAATCCATCAACGTAGTAGGTAGGTGGGATCTTAACTTTTTTTTACAGTTAATAGACCTTCGTTTGACCACAATCCCACCTGATGGATAGTGAAGATGTGGCCAACGTTGTATCACGAAGGTCTAGATGATACTATTCACTCATGTCTTGTAGAGACCCAGGTTGTTATTGACAACAGGGAGTGTGTTCCAAACCCCAGCGGTACAAATGATGAAGGTGGAGGAAAATCGCTTAGTGCGAGTGGACGGTATATCCACCAAGTAGGGCTGTTAATGTGCTGTGCGTCTGCGGTTTTAGCCTTTGACTCGATGAAGGCTCTAAACTTTAGAGTTGGTGTGAGCATGACACCGAGGAGCTCAAGCTGAACTTTTGTACAGAAGATGCAAAAGATGAAGAAGTATCTCGGAAAACAAGAACCTGGACAAACGGACTCTTTTTATGCAGAGAAAAGCTGCCTCTTTTCTGCAAAAAAGAGTCTGCTAGCCTGTGCTTGCGTTTTTGAGGCATTTTAACCGCGTTTTGACCCGAATGGCCTCGCTCCAATCTGGGGTCAAATTACTACTCAAAGTACCCCCCTACTAGGCATAGGTAGCCGTTCTTTGCAATCAACTACTTACATTCTTTGCATACTAAAACCTAAGCTACTTAGATAAGTTTTATCGGCAGTGTTCAGGGAAGGCTCTCATAAATAAAATTACGTGCTCAAGTACCAACAGCTAACCAAGGGCCATAGCCATTGTATCTAGCTGATTGGATCAACAGATTAGCTGGTGAGTGTAGCGAGGAAGCAGATGCGTATGTAAAACAGATTATCGGTGGCAGGTGGACTTGTGCCGAAGTTGCAAGCGAGGTGTTAGCTTGAAGACTCTACCTGTAGTTAAAAATCTATTAAACACGCCATGCATTGTATTGTCCTAAAATCCCAGTCAGAAAAGCACTTTTAGTTTTTCTTCAAAATCTTCTATTTTTAGGCAGATTTTCTAATTATCCATATCGAAGCTATTCTAATTTTCATAACGCTATTAGTCAAATACTCAAGTGAACTAAAAAAAACGCCGATTCGGTGCAGTCACGTGCAGTCGATCTTATGTGACGCGCGTAAACAAACAAAATAATTAAGTTTGTATACTTGTGAGAAAAATGATTTTCTATAGATAATCAGATGACGATAAAAGAAAAAGGTTATGAGATTGCGGCCGCTACCTACGCTACCCACAGCCCACAGATAATCGAAAGGCGGTATTTGATACAAAACGCTAGTAAAGATCACCAAAGGACATCTTTACAATATCATCGGTGGAACGCAACTTCAGCCTGCATAATTATACTAGGCGTATTGTATCAAATACCGCCTTTCGATTATCTGTGGGTAGCGTGGGTAGCGGCCGCAATCTCATCGCATTAACGCGTCGCGTGCTGACTACCCTTCAAACCATTCCTTCGGTATCTATCACGAATAATATTGCGTCTCACTCACAAATAGTAGACATAATTTCTGAAATTATTGCCCCCAGACAGCTTTTATCTACACGACCAAGAATCTGATTAAATTTTTAAGGAAAAGAAGACATTTTCTTTGGAAAGATATCGCCCTCACCCTTTTCTATAGGAAACAGGAGAGTGATAAAATTGGCTTTTTATGAGAAGCAACTAGGCTTTGACTTTTTAAAGGCAATTTAGGTAAAATACTTGGGGTAAGGTGAAATTTGTATATTTTTTTCAGCACGGTAATTTTGTCAATTATTTTCATCGGTGCAAGCTTTGGGAACTTTTTAATTTGTGCTTTGAAGATATTCGAGAAAATGACGCACGCAGTTCGTTCCATTTTTGTGGGTATGAACGTAACGCAGTAAATAACAATGGAAGACATTTAGGTAAAGTACTAAGAGTTTGGGGTGAAATTAGTTTTTTTTTTACTTTTTGGTAGGTATATTCGTAATGGCCACGTAACTTTTATAAATTACTAGATGACCCACTGAAATACTTTATCTAATTTTTTTTAGATTTTATCTTGAAATACTAGAGTTTCATATTATAAAGGTTTGATAGATCGTCTCCACCCTTATAATGGTGTAGACTGTAGACGATCACCTTTAAAAATACGCATTTCAAAAATCATTCAACTCTAGTAAAAGGGCTAGTATTAAAGGCAATGTTATGGCTATGCTATTATTGTTTTAAATGGAATGAACCGTCTTTACGGCAGGTTGTAAGTTAGAGAAGCAATGAAAGCTGACCTTGGTGCCTTTGCCTTCGGGCCGGAAGTACGTAGGTTGTGCACTACTCGGCCGTAAATGTGGCATGATGTCACTTTGGGAAGGTAGTTATAGTTACTCAATTTAGTGAGTGCATGATGTCACATTGTGTAGCTATCTACTTATTCGATTTCGAGATTTAGTGAGTGACAAAGTTGCAAAGCTAAACCAGGTTCAAGAAAAGGTGAATATTGCTAGTCAAAACTTTTACCAGTTTTGACTTTCTTAAATATTTCAAGCTTTTAGTGAAGTTTCGTTACCGATCACTTGCGAAATTTCAAATCATCAGGAGCAAAATATTGACAGGCTCTAGGAGGTAGCAAATCAGCGTGATGTGGAAACAGCCGCTTTCGCTAAGCACAAACATGAGTTGATCTGACCATTTAGTGCAGGATATACTCGTATTATTCATTGGGTATTTTTGAAAATGGTATTCATAATTGTGAAAATAGAAATCCCCTAAGTAAATTACTCCTCAATACTCACGCTGGCATATACATACATCATGTTTTCATGGTATGCCAGCTATGAAAACAGCATTTTAAAAATGTGCCATAATCCAGTGTAGAAGTGTAGGTACACTACTGGCATTTCTTCTGTGCCGGAAACTAGTCGAGGCACGCCGGCCAGCGCACGCCATTTTGCAATAATCAAGAAAATTCACCTAATTTCAGAAGCTTTTGTTTATGTTTCTGCCACGTGGATGGAAGGCGTTCTTGGAAAAATTTATGCGATACAATGAACGCTTTTATTTCTTAGAATCTAGGTATCAAGCAGCTATAACAAGAAATCATCTTTCATTTCTCCGTATTTAATTTCTACGTAGGTCGCAAGAAATATATTTTCTATAATTTTCAATATCTGAGTGGGTGGATATTTTTAACGTTGAAGACTGTGCTGACACAAAATTAGAAATAATTTAATTTCACGAAAAGGAATTTTGTCGAGTACCTACCTAATTAAATTACTTACTGCAATCTACCTGCCTAGTAAACACTTTCTTGGCCCACGACGCTGATGTCCTCCCCTAGCGCCGTGAGGCCGGGCAGAAGAGGCTACGTACGTAGGGATTAACTCGAGCGTCGTAGGTAACCTATTGGTGATTTTGAAGGTTATAAAAAAGAAAAAAGTTAAATATCCCTTTCAATGGGCGTGTATAGGTTTACGAAAATGTACAAAAAATAGATATTGACCTTGAAATACTCGCGCGCGTCAGATTATTATACAGACGCTTCATCTTGATTTCCTTGTCGTACCTTCTGACCCCTGACAATTATTTGAAGGAATTTCCTTAACCTGACAAATTACAATCAACATCTTCTTTCTTCATTATTAATAACTATACGGACCATCCTACAAACCCATTTTATGGATAATCGTTTATCTTTTTTCAGGGAACGGTCTTATAGACGAGAATGACTTCATGCAGTGGGTGACGAAGATACAAGCGTTGCAAGGGATGGACGTTAGTAATATTGGAGGAGACTCGGAGGAAGAAATCACGAAGGATCTACTCGCAGCTTTTAAGTAAGATTCAATTCACTTTATTTTAACGAATTGCGAAATGCGAGAGAATTAACAACGAGCCCTTCTTCGGATGAAAAGTTGATGTTCCTAGACAAACAAGGTTCAAAGTTGACCCTCTTTAGTTGCACGCGAATTGCATTTTGCTGGATCTTATCCACTTATCAGAGGTTTTGCGTGGAATCTCCCCTAGTAATATTATAGACGCGAAAGTGTGTTTTTTTGTTTATCCTTCCTTCACGCCCTAAGCAATGGATGTATGGAGAGATGAAAATAGGCTACTTTTTATCCCATAAATCAGTGCGATAGAAATAACCTTTAACAAGCGTGGGAAAACGCAGGCAGAAACTAGTGTTTTATATGTTGCAATTGTTCGGCGGCTAGTCACGGCTGCATCTATTATTATTGAATTACCAATTTGATACAACTCGTAACAATCAACGCTAAAAGGCACTGTGTGACATGTTTTAGTGCTACACTGCGTAGACCCTATCAGGAGCCTCTGTTATAGCCCCTGTCACAGATATGCCCTGCTAAGTCAAGTGCCTATGTTACGGAAAGAAGAATTCATGCTACGAGCTTTTCCACATGTTACGCGCGTAGACCCTGTTCTACACATCGCATTTCCAAGGTGCTTCATGATTTGATAGTTTCCTGGAAAAACCTTTAATTTTTAATTTCCTAAAATAGTTATTTGTACAACAAGTGCGCAAAATGATTTTTGCCGTTAATAACTCCCGAGCTAGCGAAGTAGTCTTGAGTAGAGTCAAGAGCGTAACGAGTGGCTCTAAAGTAGACTGCTGAGCTAGCAAGGGATTTACAAGAAACAAAAAACATTTGTTCTTTCGACTAGCAAGAAAATATTTTGATATTTATAAAAGAGGTCGATTGTCAGAAACTCATTTTGGTCAACAACCATGGAGAGTTAGAATGCTTTAAACCTCTTTCAACCTGCGAACGAACGAAATTATTATTTTCTATGAAAGATGAATGCGGTCCAACCTCTTTCGCTTCGATAATCTAAAATGAGAGGTGCAACTCCCATATAAAGTCCATGTACCACGGATTTATAGATGGCACTGTCCGCCTAGAAGAATGCTCTTTACAAGCCTTTCGTGAGAAAGTGGACCTCCCCTGATGCAGATTGCCTATGTGTCATTCATAGAGTATCATTAACTTATCATTATCATCGAAATCTAGTGCATCATTCTGAATTGTAATTCTTTCTTCAACAAGTTGAAATATCTTTTATTCCACATGTGAGCAAACCCCGATTTTGCTAACTGTTTTTGAGCAGCAAAGTCACCGTTTTCGAGCGGGAGTGGTAAGAAAATTATTTTTCTATTTAGTCCGTCATAGATATAAATGACACATATTTTTCTTTCGTCAGTCGAACAAAAAACGTAAAAAAGCGCGTAAAAATTTGGGAGTGCGAACTTGTGATGTCACGCCATGCTAAAAACTGTAGCACGGGTTAACGTCATGCAGACTTTTAACGGATAGCCAGTTCATATTTATTGTTTGATTGATAAAAGAATTTTTTTTTAATGATAAGTGATAACCTAACTGACGGACTAATTAGATTTATTCAGCACACTAGCTTATTATTGCTGTGCGCTGCGTAGGTGTCAGGGGCCTCGGTAGTGGCCTCGCTAAGTCGAAGGGTTCCTATGTAGGTTACCGAACGAAGAGTGCATGCTACGAGTTACGATGCTGGTTGCTACGCTACGTAGACCCTATCCTTCGCCACATAGACCGATGCTACGAGATACTAGTGTGAGTGCTACGAAATGTAGAAACAATGCTACATCTTCTACTGCTCTTGTCAGAGTAGTCGTGGTCATGTTTATTCTTGTTCGGTGGCTGTTGTAATTCGCCTCACGATGTCTCGCCATCTTCCTTTATTTTCAGTCTTTCTACTGCACTCATGTAAGGGGTCGCCCACTGCAGATGTAATCTGGTCCGTCCATCGGATGGGTGACCTTCCGCGCAACCTAGTGCCTTCCACTCTACCCTGCATCGCTACGACATATAACCCCAAATGTTTGTCGCCAACAGATGTAGAATCGTTTTTTGTAGAGTGGCTAGCCATATTTTGGAGCGTTGATATTTCAACAATCAGCATAGGTACCTAATTAATTTCATTGCGTCGTTTTGCTAAGGCTCTACATATACCAACGGGCTGTTTACGATCTGGCGGCAAATTTGTACACAAGGAAGTGTAGGTACATTAGATTCAAATACCATTGTTCTATCTTCTTCAGAGTATTCGACCGTGATGACAACGGGTACATAACGCGGGATGAGCTCCGTTCAGCGCTGGAGATGATTGGCGAGCCTGTCACGGACGCGCAGCTGAACCAAGTGCTGGCGCTAGGGGACATCGACCACGACGGAAGGATTGACTACGAAGGTGAGGATAGGTTATTCCTATAAGTCCATTTGGACCTAGGAAGCAAATATAAAACAAAACAAACTCCGGATGTTACCGGCTTATTTTTCAGCGGTACCGCAAATACTGACTATCCGCGGTATTGGATTCCCTAGTGTAAACTAGTTAGTTTAAAATATAATATTAATAGATTTTTTTATTAGAAGGCACTCTGGCACACTAGTGCCGCCAGCTATTTTATTTAGTTATTACGTTAAATAAAGGAATTTTCAAAAAATCCTTTAACCAGTTTGAGATACCTACCTATAATAACTAATTCTTACTACATCTTTAATAGATTTATTTTGTAAGAAGAGACTAATTATAGTGACAGAGATGCGGAAACAAAAATTGGTGGCCACCAAAAGAAACTTTGCATCTCTGCATATACAAAAAAAATTTACGAGGCATTAAAAAAAGCCAAAAAAGGCGTGTGATAGGTATCACCAAGTGATGAACGTTTGCCGAAATGGTTTTTTGAAAGAAAAAAACTTTTGTTCTAATTGTTCACCGTAATAAAATAAAATAGGTGGCGGTTGTCAGGCTGCCACCTAACATGGAAAATGAGACTCCGATGCCTGCTTAAATAATTCTGACGACCGCAGTTAGCGAAGACTACTCCCATTTTAAATTGCAAAAATGCAGTACGTAAAAACAAGACAAAGAAAGGCGTGTCAAGAAGTATACCTATCCTTACTGTCCCAACAGTGGGTAAATTGAGCACCGAGTAGAAAGTTCTGCAGAACAAATCACCGTCGAAGTTCAAATTCTGTAAATAAAAAGCTATCCTCACGGAAACGACCCGTTCAACCTTGAATTGTGTCTAATTTTACTTTCATTTCGTTGCAGAGTTCGTGAAGATGCTGCTCTAAGGAAAATCCGATGTTATGTAAATGTAGAGGAATTGTTATTGATATGACATTTCTAGATGCAAGTTCACCCATTTCGATCCATAAAAGGGTCCCGATCAGGACCCTTTTGAGCCATACATTTTGTATGGCATCACGTTCTGTAAAATTAAACGCATTATGTCACGTTTTTTGTTATGAATTGCCTCCTTTCTAAAACTATGCGTCGTTCAAAAAGATTTTGTAGTATTATATATTTATTTATATATTTTATAACAGGTACCAGAGGTAAAGTATTTGCTGAAAGTTTCCTCGTCCCTGGCTCTACCAAGTAATTTTTTCTTTACTGAAATCTTTTCCCGACCCTTTCAATTTGTATATACTTAAATATCTGTTTGGAACGAAATGTCATATCAAAAATTTTAACAGCAGTGAATTGTGTGTCTTGACGTTATATCTATAGCCAAGTATTTGATAGAGTTGGTACCTATCACAGATAAACTAAGGCGCTGCGCAAACGTGAACACTGTGACAGATACAATCAACCGATGAATATTTGATTTCTATCTAAATAAGCGGTTTTAGATTGGCATTTTTAATAAGAAAAAAATTAGTTCCAATTGTCTCTATAAATGGCATAGCGTCAACTAGAAATTAGGGTTTGTCAATGACGCAATTGACAAATGAAAGGAAAATTTAATCGGCACGAACCTCAGGCACGAACCCACGAACGAACAAGGGTTAATTTACAGACAGGCAATGAACAACCCCGGAAAATCCGACCACGGATTTTGCAGGCTGTATTTCGCAGCCTGGTAATTTGGTATGTTTTTCTATAGAACCAGTATGAAGTCATCCACACTCTGCGCAAAAGTAAACTGTTTTTGTGTCCAGTTGCTCCCACTTTTCACGATCAGAAATGTTCGGTGTCGGTAACTGAAAACTAAGCAGGTAGGTATCTACGTTTGCGCAGCGCCATAAAAACCCAATGTAATCTACGCTTGCCTAAATAATAGGCACAGCAGTTGTTAGAAACTATGTAAATAAAAGTTAACCTTTTAGGTATAGATTAAATAAGTTGTGTAAAATATATACACATTGTAAATGTTAATACGTACCTATTTATTTACAATTATTTATTGAGACAAAATCGAGATATTAATGACAAAACTTGTATTTTTTGTAATAATACCAAGAACTTGTTTTCGCTAGGTACAAAGACAATACCAAAAGAGATTACAAAGAGAAAACGCCATAAAATTCGTATCATATATATGTACATAAATTAAGGATATATTTACCTTAAAATAGCGGCCTGTTACGCTTTAGATGATTTTGTACATTGTGCTAAATACCTATTATTTTGCACAGAAAATCTTTTAGCTTACATAGGTTAAGTTTAGTTTAAGGCATACTAGATACCTACTAGAATAATCCATAGAAAGAATTACATGCAGAACCTAATAATGTCAGTACCTATTTATTTTAGCAAAAGGTCCGTATTATGAAAGCTTGCTCAGTCATGAATGTCATTATTTTATATGACCGACGTTTATGACGGGATAGATAAGAGTTACTCAAGCATAGATCCATGACTAAGAAAGTTTTCTTAATACGGGCCTTGGTGCCTGTTCTCAAGCACGGTTGCCGTGCCGTGTAATACATTTATAAATATGAATGATTCAGTAGGTAAGTATTATAATTAAAAACATTATTATTATACATATACCATCCAAAGCTGTCCATATTTAAAATGAAGCAGGTACAGTCGGCGAAAAATATTACCTACTGTTAAATCACAAATTGCTAAAACTTATACAACCTGCGGCCGTAGGTAACATTTTGTGAACGACCCTGTGAAAGAATTTCATCTTTATCCGACCTTATTCCTGGCCATATTTCGTTGACTGTACCTTCTGAATCGAAAATGAACATTATGGTTGTGATGCATTGCATAACAGTGTCGCTGTGACACAGATATTGATAAAATGTCTTGGTTTAAGGCCCGTAATAGAAAAGCTTAGGGACTAATGACCGATAGATCTTCGTTTTTTTATAAACACCGAGAGTTAGTCTGCATAGGCTACCCACACAACAGAAACTTATGACGTTTGGGTCAATGTGGCTTTGGCAGATATTGAAAAGCTCTGTACCTACTCAAATCATAACAACGACCCCGTCCGTTGTAAATCATTAAAACAAAGATCTGACGGTTGCAGACTCAAAGGACCGTATAGGTATTATATGAAAGCTTGCTCAGTCATCAAACTATGTTTAAGTAACGCTTTTCTTTGGCATACCTAGGTAAATTTCATTCAAGCTCTATAACTGAGCAAGCTTACATAATACGGGTCTAGCTTATTATACTCAGTCATCATCATCAATCTGTTACTAAAGAGAAAAAAAAGTGTTAATAAAGCTTATATCGCGAAATAATAAGCTAGTTTTTATAAAACGGGCCTAAATATCGGTTAGGTACATACAGTAGATTCAGATCTGTCTTTATAAAGGTAATACCTATATTGCCGAAGATAAGAAAATACATAGTATATTTGAAGTGTCGTCAAGTGAAATTTTTAAGCCCGTGTAAAATTTGACCGACAAGTGATTAATTTTCTAATAACATTTTGACAAAGAGCCTTCGAAAGGCATGTGATGTGGAATGAACGTGATCATTAAAATATTGAATTTCGTTATTTATTTTTGTTTCCTTTATCCCGTGACCGTAGTCAGAACAAAAGAGTAGGCAACGTGACATAATATAAACAAGATTCGCCAAGTGCGAGTGTAACTCGCGCGCCGAGGGTTTCAAACATTTGCCAATTATTTGGACAATCAATTTTCTGAAATATTTTAAAAAGTATGAAACTTACAGAAATTTCAAAAAGTGTTTTGAAATGGTCAAAACGATACCTTTCATTTGATACCCCACATGGGTAGGTACCCCTTTTTGAAAAAAAATCCCCTTTTTTGACCATTTTTCAAAAACTATTATTATTACAGACTTCTCTATATTTTTCCTGTAAAATATAGATCGATATCTACAAACGCCTAATACATTGTACGTGGATCGATCTGCAATCTTCGGAGATAGGGGGGGGGGAAAGGGTAATTTTTCGACTATTTTTGAAATATTTCAAAAAGTATGAAACTTACAGAAATTTCAAAAAGTGTTTTGAAATGGTCAAAACGATACCTTTCATTTGATACCCCACATAGGTAGGTACCCCTCCTTTTGAAAAAAAATTCCCCCCCTTTTTGACCATTTTTCAAAAACTATTATTATTACAGACTTCTCTATATTTTTCCTGTAAAATATAGATTTATATCTACAAACGCCTAATACATTGTACATGGATCGGTCTGCAATCTTCGGAGCTAGGGGGGGGGGAATGGTCAATTTTTCGTCTTTTTTTGAAATATTTCAAAAAGTATGAAACTCACAGAAATTTCAAAAAGTGTTTTGAAATGGTCAAAACGATACCTTTCATTTGATACCCCACATAGGTAGGTACCCCCCCTTTTGAAAAAAAATTCCCCCCCTTTTTGACCATTTTTCAAAAACTATTATTATTACAGACTTCTCTATATTTTCCCTGTAAAATATAGATCGATATCTACAAACGCCTAATACATTGTACGTGGATCGATCTGCAATCTTCGGAGATAGGGGGGGGGGAAAGGGTAATTTTTCGACTATTTTTGAAATATTTCAAAAAGTATGAAACTTACAGAAATTTCAAAAAGTGTTTTGAAATGGTCAAAACGATACCTTTCATTTGATACCCCATTTGTCTTCCTAGGTCTCTTTTGAAATTTCAACATCAAAATTTGTACTGAAAATATTCATTTTCATTTTTCATTTATTTATATATTTTTTTCTTAAAATCAGTAATGGCGCACGAAATGTATCATTATTTCAAATTTCAAGTTAATAGCTGCAGTAGTTACTGAGATATTCAAGAAAGAGCGGGGACGGACAGAGCGAGACCATAAGGGTTTCAAAACCGATCTTTGAAACCCTAAAAAGTTGAGAGGTGTCAAGGGACACCCGGATGGAACGAAGTTCCTTTCTATAAGAGAGAGAGAGACAGACAGAGAAACATGCACACGCCGCACGGCTTACAATAGCTTACTATAGCAAAAAGTGTCGTTACAACTTTTCGTGAGATTTATTTCCGTCCAGCCACTTTCACAACGCGCGATAAGGAACTTAGTTCCAATATGATTATATTGATTATCATGTACCTACGTACGTATAAATGTGGGTGTCGGTGCGTAACATAACGTGTTACACAAGGAGCGTTCGTTCAGTCAGCAGGGTAAGCACGGGCATTGTTGTCTATGGTAGAATAGAGAAAAATTACGTCACTTTGTCATCGAATGCGTAAATTATTTGAAATGTATTCCTTCAAATTCAATAATGTCCGCAATGTATGGCGATGCGATGTCATTATTGTATTCTACAGTAGTAGACAACAGTCCCCGTGCTTGGCCTACTACGTGGAAAGTTTGTGGAAAGAAGTCGCTCGATACGAGCAACGATCAACGTGACAGTTCTCAGCACACGGTGTAACGTTTCATGTTCGCTGCGAATGGTACATTACGCACCTTAACACCGGTCAATGCCCGGCTTTTTGGGATTTACCAAATTGGGTTGTAATATCGCGAAATTAGAACATATTTATTAGGTAGGTACCTAATTAATAAGCTCGGTTCAAGATTCTTAGATATTTCTATTTATGTAGGTACTTATTAAGGACTTAGCTCCATAACTTTAAAATAGGCGCAAATTAGAGTCCAAAAGCTGCCATAAATTATTGTAAGCTTTTGTGATTTGCTTCGATACTTCCAGTAGGTACCTACCTACAGTCCGACCACAAAGAGTAGAAATTAATTATATAGGAACTAAAATTTAGTGTAATCTGGCAACTCTTTATGAAAGGCCAGTGTTTCCGCCATAGTGAATTTGTCGCCTGACTTAGCTTTTCTTTGCAAAATTATATACACGTCTTTAGCTAAGATACCTAAAAAATCTAACTTTTAATTACAAAATTGAAACATTCAAAACGTTTTGTTGAGATAATAATAAACAATTTTCAACCACCCAATGATAAAACAAAAAAATATAATAGGTAGGTATTTATGTACCTATGAAATTTTATTTTCATATCAATAGAATAAGTATTTACTTATACAAAATTTAAAAAACATGTAATTTTTTTTTAAATCTTGCTGTTTTTATTTGTTGGACTAACCAGAATAATTTTCCGCTAGCGGCAACACTCCAAACAATGTCATTTTCGGTCGAGTCGAGTTCTTTGTTTATGTTTGTTTGTTACTTCCATGAAAGCAAATTAATCGCATAAATCGCCAAATATTAGCAAAATGAATAAAACTATACGCAGTGGGGCTCGTGACATTATTTACAAAGTGTATAAGAGATGTTTGACCGAGTACCAAGCCGGGAAGCTGCCAACTGATTTAGAAGACGTTTATAAATGAACAGCAGATTTGACCGGTAAGTAGCTGGTTAAAAAGAATAGCACTGGAAGTAAACTATTATAATTTATTAAAAGAATCTTGTAAATCCATCCAAAATCCATGTAATTCATACTAATTAATCATTGTTTATCTTTGTCTCATTGAATAGTATTTTATTTTGTAGTGCAACCAATTATTTTTGATACTTGTTTTATTGCAGGAAAATCTGAAAGCTCAAGCGAGGAATCGGAGAGTGAAGATGAAAATGATGATATGGCAGGGACTTCTAATTGTGTTCTACCACAACATTCTGATGAAGAATCGATGTCTGGTGTTGAATATCTATACTTTGAATCACTAGATTGATGTAATGATTTAGAATATTATTATTCAACAAAATTGTCTTTTACTGTCCTCTGAGTATACAAAATATTCTTGCTTTCTTTCTAGGTAGGTAGTGTCATAGGACTAGTTTGGACATCATTGCTCTTATAAAATGTTTTTGTTTATGGCACAAGACTAGAAACCCAAAATAATTCATAAATTCCCATTCACACACCTCACAGCTTAGAGCGTTCGTCCAACTAGTTGACGTTGCCGAAGTACCTAGGATACTATAAAATAAAATTGGTATCGATCGCTTAACGTCTCGGTATTGGCGCGGTGGACAAACGCTCTTGGTCTACAAAAGATTTAATTACTATAATGTTTGTATATAATATAGTGGGTTTGATTCATATCCAGGACAAACATTTATGTGATGAGCATAATAGTAAAACAAAAACTGCATGTTTTAACAATATCAAGTATCAATACGTTCTGCCGTAGTATATGGTGATACCATGTAAAACATGTAATAATTAGTGGCGCCCTCATTTATTTTCTACTCTTTTTGGTCGGACTGTACATACCTATCGTAAAATATCTATAACCATTATTTCCTAAGTTTGTATCAATAAAAAGTCAAATATTTTTGAACCGAGTAGAAGCATATTCAAATACGGCGCAATTTTATTTTTAATAAAGTAGGTACAATAAGCAAGAACCAGTGCAGATCATTTCTATACTATTATAGCCGTTTTCAATTTTGCAATATTTGTAAACAATTCGACCAAAAATTCCATAATTCTTTTTTTGGCGCAGTGTTTAAAATCATTTTCAGTGTTAGGCATTGAAAGAGTTCAAATTGACAAGTAATGCCAATCCTGTGTCAAAATCGACAATAACAAAGTGATTTTAAGGTTAAGTATGGGGGCAATATTTATAAACATTGTACCTACCTTTAGGTAGGTAGGTTTTCAGTTTCACCAGTGTAGTTTTTAATTGTTTTGAAGTGGGGCACTTCAAATTAAAATTACGTGTCAAACCCTACTCCTAAAGTAGGGTGTTATTTAAAAATGCGATGGATCGGCGCACATTTTATGATACTTACCTGTCTTTAAACCCGTTTCATGAAAGTTTGCTCAGTCATAGCTCTATGTTTCCGTAACGTTTAGGCCATAGAAAAGTGTTACTCAAGCATAGATCTATGACAAAGCTTTCATAATAGGTTCATAATAGGTAGGTTTATTGACTAAACGAAAACTGCACACGGAGCCGCGTTTGCGCCAATCCGTATCTTTTTGCCTATTAAATAAAGTTATATTTTGAATCAAAGTGTGCGCTGCGTCGCGTCTCTGTGTGAGTGAGCTGACGATTCATAATAGTGTGGTTAGATACAGATTATCCGCAGAATCGCGTAAGGACAGATTTGGGCGCCTGGTTCAAAAGTCGTTTCTCCTGCGGGCTTAAGAGCCGTACGGAGACCCTAGCCCCCATACAAACGTACTTTTCGATTCATATGGAAACTACGGCTTATTCCCCGAAAAAAAAATGTCCCCGATTTTAAGGCCTTAGACCTCAAATCAACTCTTGTCAGTCAGATCAAAATATCTTCTAAACTACTTATAATATTTAGCTTTGAAATTTATACATGGTACAGTTCAGGACTTAGGTACTCTATCGATCATTCACACGATTTCATAAACTTTTCTCGATAGAAAAAAATCGCAAAGTTACCACCAAATTTTTACTAAAAACCTTAATTTCTCAATAAATACAGAACTTGAGATCGGTAATAGAAATAAGTACCTATTAGGAACATTACATATGTTTTGGTTTTTTTAAATAAAGTCCTAATTAATAGATAATAAGCTAAAACTTGATTATTGGGCTTGCGTTGAAACCCTATGTCTGTCCTTTTCACAAAAATTTGAGGTTGCGACAGAACACGTACCTTGTAGTAACAGTGTTCCGTCACTCATCAGTTTCAGTAGATTACCTTCAAATGACAGAATGTAGTTTACCTACCTGCCATATAAGTTCTCTTCTGAGAAAAGATATTTTTTCTCTCTCGCCAGACATAGCTCGTTCATTTGCGTTTTGTTTTCCCATTCAATCTTAGAAAGAACACCCGGAACAACTTCTTCACTTCTGCAGACCGTACAAACACATCCCGAGGTGGTAATCAAACCCGCAATCTCCTGCGTCGTAGGCGGACCTTCGCTTGCCGCGCCACATAGGGCGTCATAAAATCGATATGCTTCTCACATGCCACATACACATTACAGCTTAGCACCAAACACCACAAAAGTGTAAATCAAATAAGATTCCTTTTTTTTCGACTTCGACGGGACTTTAACCCTCTCCCAACATATAGTAAGGGAATGCGCCCAGCACAAGCCAATTGCGCCCCGAGAACGAAGGACTCAGGAATCGAAAAGCTCTGGGACTTCTTTCGGACCACCTTCGGACTCGCGTGGCAGCTCATTCCAGTCCCGTCGAAGTCGTTTATTTTTATATTATTTAATTACTTAGATATTACCCCGAGTGGGAGGGCTTTCGCACTATAATTACAAAATAAAACCCAACAATAAAGTGGTTATAGCTAGCATCACGCATACCAGTGATAATTTATTCAATGTTAGCTACAAATTTCCCGAAGAAGTCCGTGGGCTTCGGTTCAATACTGGGATCCCAGTGTCGTATGACATGGTGCTTCTGCTGCCATTGGTTGCGAATTTCCTTGAGTTCATTGAAACCCTAGCAAACAAAAAGATATTCTAAGCAATTATTTGTGTTGAAACTCCTTATATATTTTTATTTTATAATTTATAATTACTTATTATTATAATAAATAAATAACAGCTGGAAAAGTCACACAGCATTATCTAGCCCCAAGCTAAGCAGAGCTTGTGTTATGATGGGTACTAGATAACTGATATATATAATACAATACAGTACACAGATAGATATTTTTTATTATATATAGAAAACGACCACCCTGAACAAATGTCTGCAGATCGTAGAGACATTTGTCTCGAGGCGGGAATCGAACCCGCAACCTCCTGCGTATTAAATTTTAACTATGCAATTTTTGTTTCAGTTTTCTAGCTTGGTGACAGTAGCGGCTTATTGGAGTGAGATATGAATATAATAAATTATAGTTAATATAATTATGAGGAGTTTAATCTCAAATAATCAGGATAGAATCTTACTCAAGTGAGTTCATTTAATCCTGTAATTATTTACCAATATTTACAATCAAATTATTTTCTCATATCAATAGGGTATTCTACTGTATAAGAGATTCTTTTTCATCAGGTTCATAAGTGCAGTTAGAACCTTATTCGAAAATGGGTGTAATAGGTACCCAATTTTAACGTTATTTTTAAAAGGTAAAGCGAAAGGTAGAGCGAAAAAAAAAAATAATAATAATAACCATCCATCGCGCTTAGCAAAGTGAAGATGTCGATTATGATGAAGCACGCTTGGGCGCAGTACGGGTGTGCAAATTTTATGATTTAAATTATCAATAAAATTTAGTTTATTATACCTAATTAATATCATAATGAAAAAAAAAAATAGTTTATTTTAAATAAAAATATTTTTATTTTTTTTAAGTAAATTATAATGATAAAATTAGGTAAGTAGTATATTTATTTATGAAGAAGTTCTTTAATTAAAAGTTAATTTAACCAACTAAGCCATGAAATGTTACTCAGTTTCGTCGAAAATCTGGCACGTCAAATACGGCACTAGCGCCGCGTTAGAAAATAAAAATTTTTGGTAACGCATTTAATTTCTTTGAGATTACCCTGAGTGCGAGGGCTAAAGAGCATTATAATAAAATACAAGAAGTAACTGCGGCTTCACACGCGCTTTTCAAGTAGGTAAGCTTTGTCCGTCTCGGGATTTATTTATTCATTTGTTACATATTGTTACAGAGGATCTTAAGTAGGTAGTTGTAAAAAGTACCAATCAAACATGTACCCCGT
Organism: Eupithecia vulgata; assembly: GCA_946478455.1. Lineage (NCBI taxonomy): Eukaryota > Metazoa > Arthropoda > Insecta > Lepidoptera > Geometridae > Eupithecia > Eupithecia vulgata. Next base: position 8,647,836 of record OX297873.1, on the reverse strand, counting down.
TGGGGCGTTACAATTTACTTCCCTGCCAAATTTATAAGATCCGTTTAGGCATGAAACGGTAACAGACACCCAGACAGTTATTTTAGAATTTATAATAATAGTATGGATGGTTTTGATATCTTACTTTGATGACCAGCATATCAATGACACGTAGATCAGTAACATTTGCTTGTTTGTAGAATTGTTTTCGTAGCATTTGGTGTACCTGTTCATTGCTTTTCGGGATATCGTGGTATTTTACTGCAAGGTAAGTTGGGTAGAAAATAGAACTTATAAATGACGATACCATGTCCAGCTGTGGACTAACTATAGGCTAATGATGATGATGAATAAAAAAACCAAGGGTCTTCCAGGTCTACGGACCTTCGCCCGCTGCTCCAACGAGGTCGCTTTCGCACTGTATCTTGTTAGTTACCTACTGCACAGTAGTGTGAAAGTTTAAAGGAATCTTAAAACTTGCTATATAATAATAATGCTGGACAATTCACACTATTTAATATGTATTTAATAATAACAAAGAAATGTAGTGTAGGACGCCCTCCGACAAGATAGGATGACGATTTGCGAAAGACTGCTGGCAGATGCTGGATGCGGCAAGCTGAAGACAGCTATGGCGCTCATTAGGGGAGGCTAATGTCCAGCAGTGGACTGATGATGATGAATAATAAACAACCCAACCCAATAAATAATAATAACAACAGTAAATAGAATTCATCTAGTCGACATCCAGAAATAGTGGTCAAATATGCTTAGTTCTATTTGGTGTTTTTTCCTGTTAGAGGCTAGTTTTGTAATTTTACTCTAGTCTATAGTTTTAAAGGTTCACTTTGAGTGGACTTCCTTATCAAATAGCCTAAGAAAAGGACTAAGACCTATTATGAAACTTTGCGCAGTCTTACAACTATGCATGAGTAACGCTTCTGCCATGGAAAATCGTTACTCAAGCATATATCGATGACTGAGCAATCTTTCTGCAAGTTGTAATAAGTAAAGTAACAGAAAAAACACCAGCGACTGCGACCCGCAGAATATTGATGCAAGGGCTGAGCCATTGCGTTACCTATCTTAGATATTTCTTGAGCCTAATGGACCAACTTACATAGGTACTTATTATGAGTGCAAATTATAATTACCGATGTAAGGAATGTAACGGTAGAAACTCCTGTAAAGGCTCAAAACGCGGGTGTGAGCCTCCTGACAATTTTTAGACATGAGCGGCCGCGCGATCTTAGTCGCCGTTTTAGCGGCATTGCAAGTTGATGCCATTTTTCGAATCGACCTTCAGCACGAAATAACCGAGAAAACAAAGAGATTAAAATGAAATCAGTTGCAAACAGAACAAAGAAAATTTAGTGTTTCAATTTTGTCAAACCAGATGCGATGTCTGTCGAACTGACAGACATGGCATCTCAAGGTCCTTTTCTACTCTATGAAATGAAAGAGGTTTCAAAACCTTTTTAAGCAAAAAGTTTGAAATACTCTTCAATGTTTCAAGAGATTAGACAGACCCTATACTGCTCTCGCCTAGAGTGTATTACGTTCCTTGCTATAGGTACTGTATCTGCATTACATAATTGTGTTTTCCATTTGTCACCAGAAAGAACCAAGAACCCTATCAAATATTTCAACGGAAGGATTCCACAGATGATTATAAACCAACTTTATCATTTTAAAATTAAACTAAATTCTAAACTGACACTTCTATTCCTTTTTTATAACTTAGATTGCTACTTGTATTTACAACATCAGCTTGACATAGTTCATTCGTTTGAGTTGAAAAACTTAGAGAGGAAATCCTTTGGTTTTGGTTCCACTGTTGGTTTGAAGTAGTCCATGATGTGACCCTTCTGTTTCCACATTTGCATGGTCTCTTTAAGTTCCATTTGACCCTATAAGCAAAATAAAAAATATCTTCTTCAGTAAATTACAAGTGTGTGTTAAGGGACATACACGGGGGGGGGGGGGGGGGGGCAGGCAGCAGTGCCTCTTGCAGAATATATCTACCACCGAACTGCAATCCCCAAACTACATGCCCAGCGTGGGGATTATGGGCATTACCTCCCTAAGGCCTAAGATAAAAAATTAGGGGGAGAAATGCATCCAGCAGTGGACCATTATAGGCTATTGAGGTTGAGGTTAAGCTACTATAGCGGATCACAAAAATTGGCCGAACACAACCAATATGCACTGGCAGTACTGGAACTTGGCTCATTCCATCTCTTGGCTATGCAGCTTAGCTCTCGTGGAAGAAATATTCATAACATATTATTTATTTATTATAACTAGCTTCTGCCTGCTGCTTCACATGCTTCTGAATGCCAGTCCCAGGGATGTGCTTTGCTATGCTCACAAATTTCAATAAGGTTTTTGTTCAGCTGTTTAAGCATTGAAAGGTAATAGACCGACATCATTACTTTGGGCTTTCATAATATTTGTATGCTTTACATCACTTCTAAATAAATATTTGTTATTACCTACTTTATCGACAATGATATTGGGAGATTAGTTTTTTTGTGCTTATGGAACTGAAAGCACCCTGATTCTTAAAGCAAATTGAACGCTCACTTGAAAAATAAAATAATCAATCTTACCTTGATAACAAGCATGTCCAAAACTCTGATATCCGTTACATCTTTGTTTTTCAGGAACATCTCACGAATTTTTGTGCGGCAATCTTCCTCTGACTTTGGGATGTCATATTCCTGTACTGAAACAATATAGATTGCATTGTCCATTAAATTTTAGAATTATAAATACCTAGTTGGATACATTACTTCTTTAGTTTTTGTTGTTTACTATATTCTGCCTGCGGATTCAAAGGCTTTCATCTGAATAAAAAGTAGACTATTACATTATTCCGGGCCCAAAACTTAGAACCGCTTGCACAACGATAATTAACTTGCTTAATTTTGATTAGTGAGTTGTCAAACCATACAAATCCGTCAAAGTTAATCAAAATTAGACTTTTAAATATTGTTGTGCAAGTGGGGCTTAGTGTGCCAAATATCAGCTCTATCCATTCGGTAGTTTTGACGTTTTCTTCGCAACATCTTGACAACAACACACACTTTCGCATTAGGACTAGAGTCGTGGAGATTTATAACACTTTCTCGTCAACCCAGCTGCTATTATAATAATCTGATGGGCTGTTGTGGGGTTTTGGATATGCCGGGGGTTTATGTGATCAAAAGACGGTGTAAGCAGTATTCCTAAATTTTTTTGCGATACAAGAACCTGGTGCGGTGATGTGATGACATAACATGTTACTTACCCAGGTAGGGGACTTGCCGATACCATGCCCTGTACAGGTTTAGGACTCTGCCTCTTGCTTCTGCTTTATTTACCGAAAGAATGGGTTTTACAGTTTTTTTGCCAACTTGAATGGCTTGCCTTGCAGACATAATGAATAAATTCTCTCTCACTTTCTTTCCTTCGGTTCGGGCAGGATATATTTTCTTTCTGCGTTTCTTCAGCTGCAGGCGCAATGTTTTGATTTTTAATGTCATTAGTGTCAATTTGAAATTTGACATTTGACAGTCGAAGTCTGTCTGAAAGCGATACATGGTGCCCTCCATCGACATTATACCCAGTAGACGCCTAATACCTATTTATTCGCTATGCAAACAAGTTTGTCAACCAACTGAGGTGTGCGGGCGCGGGGAAGTGAGTGCTTATTGGTCCGTTCAAGGTTACGACAAATCATAAACATAATTAGGGATGGGGTACTTAGTTTCTATGAAAACAATAAACGATACTTGTCACAAGGTAGGTATATTTACTAGTAAGTATTTAACGGCACTTTTGCCCGACTGCGCCATGGCAAAGATTTTAACACTAATATTATGGTGTAGGTACATTACATACACATAATTTATTATACATTTCATACATATTATTTATTTATTATTTGTTTATTCTCTTGCATCAAGCAAACAGACTAGGTATGTAGTTATTCTATTAATTATGTAAATCACCCACTGAAACTAAATAAATAACTAGCTTATATCCGCGATATCATGGAGAACAAATTATGTCGATCAGTGAGTCAGTATAATAATCGGGTGAAAAATATTAGGGTTAACATTTAAGTAGGTACTTTACATTTAGATAGATACCATGTAGCAATGTAACGGTGAATATTATTCAAATCTATTTTTACAGAATTATTTATAATTAGTCCTGTATTGTAATAAACCCATATCGATATTCTGATCACTACCCGGCCCGGAACGGCACATCACTACTTGCACGCGCCTTGTCAGAGAATAAAGGAAAGCAAATATAAAATTGGTTATCAAAGAAAGGGATGCACCGTTGGTGACGTCGACCGGCCAACCAAATTAAGTTGATCTCCGTCAAAACTAAATGAATTAGCAAATTTTATTCTGTTTATGAAAGAAATCAGTTTACCTGTGAAATGTTATTCCATCGGTTTTAAAATTTGAGGTCTTCAAAATCAAAATCAAAATCAAAAAGACTTTATTTCCATAAATACAAAAATGTACACTTAGAAAAGGTCAAATTCTTAAAATAAAACATTGACACGGAAATAAAGTGATATTTTTGATTTCGGTCACTTCGGTATGTAGACTAAAGTAAAGAAGCGATGAAGAAACCTTTAGCCTGTTAGTTGTTATTTTTCGAGTTGGAGCAAAACCCGTCCCAAGCTTTTTTATCTTCTAGATAATCTGATATTTTGTAGTAAGCCCTTTTGCACAGAAAGGTTTTTACAATTTGTTTGAATTTATTTATTGATAGATTTTGCAACTCACTAGGAATTTTGTTGTAGAAGCGTATACATTGCCCTTTAAAAGATACATTAATTTTGTGAAGCCTAGTTGTGGGCACAGCAAGTTTATGTTTATTTCTAGTATTTATATTATGTATATCGCTATTTTTAGGAAAGGTTTTGATATTTTTATGAGTGTACAACAAGTTTTCATAAATATATTGACAGGGAACTGTCATTATGTTAATTTCTTTAAATTTATCACGCAGGGATTCTCTGGGACCCATATTATAGATTGCACGAACAGCCCTCTTCTGCAGCACAAATACGGTGTTAATATCTGCAGCGTTCCCCCACAGCAGTATACCATAAGACATAATACTGTGGAAGTAGCTGAAATAAACAAGTCTGGATGTATCCACGTCTGTAAGATGACGGATTTTTTTGACTGCATACGCTGCAGAACTAAGTCTCTTCGATAGCTTATCTATGTGTGGGCCCCATTGAAGTTTATTATCTAAGGTGATTCCTAAGAATACGGTACTTTGTACAATTTCTAACGTTTCTTCTTTTACGTTTACCTCAGCCTTAACTTGTTTAACATTAGGTAGAATGAATCTAATACATTTTGTTTTGGTTTCGTTTAGCAAAAGATTATTGACACTAAACCAATGGACTACTTTTGAGATTGCATTATTCACATCGTCGAAGTTTGTGTTTTGTCGCTTCATTTTAAAAATTAAGGAAGTATCATCAGCAAACAGTACAATCTCGTGATTATTCTTTACAAGATGAGGCAAGTCGTTGATATAAACTAAAAATAGGAAAGGACCGAGGATAGAACCCTGCGGTACACCCATTGTAACTACAGACCCCGAAGACCGTTTCCCATTGATGTCCACTCTTTGTATCCTATCACTCAAGTAAGATGCCAAAAGATCCAAAGAGGTGTCCACTATTCCATAGTGATGTAGTTTCCTGATTAATGTTTTATGGTTTACGCAATCAAATGCTTTTGACAAGTCGCAAAAAACGCCTAAAGCATCTTGCGACTTCTCCCAAGCATCAAATATATGCGAGGTATATAGGAAATATAGGTCTTGCTTTGTTTTCCACACCATTTTATACTACAAGGAGCCATTGCAGCTAGGATATTATGATATTTTTCGTAAGCGAGCGCAGAGATGTTTACGGGTCACTGATCTGTGTCGTTACTGGCCGAACGTTAGAGGGCGTGGTTTAAAATAAGATCTATTTTCCTAATGTGTTACCTGAAAGCGTTATAGAATAAGAATAAGAATCTTTATTGTGAACTGTGTAACATAGTTGGTCTTATGAACTATTATACGTTCTTCAACAGTTTGTCCTTTCGGACATACAATAATTATTATAATATAGGTACTTAAAAATTAAAGTAATTGCACTTTCGCCCTATATTAGGCGTCTACTGGGTATAATGTCGATGGTGCCCTCAGATAAGCCTCAGATGGTGCCCCTTAGAATATTAAGCCTACTCCATCTACGTGTGGTGCCTGCCGCCGGTATCTCGGAGGAACGCAGGCACCACTGGTACCTGCTTTCTGAGATACAATATGGCCACACTCACATAACCTGCACGTGGGCACCATACACTAGTAAGTATAATAGGTAGATGAAGCAGCGCGGGTGAAATGACCTCCGGTTGTGCTTATTACCTGCGACCCTGGTCCTCAAGTTATTTATAACTAGGAACTAGGTATTTCTTCAAGGCAGACACACCTTCCCAGATGTTATTATTATGTAGGTAAGGTCAGTTAGGGTAAGTGCGGCAGTGAGGGAAGTGCGGCAAACATCATTATACAAGAAATTAGCAATTATATTGCTAAAACTGCCATCTAGTCATGACAGGAGAAACAAAATGAGTTCCAAGAAAAACATTTGGGGGCGCCTCTTGAAGGAAATAGGATTTGACGCCATTTTTATTTTTCACTCGGATTTTTCTATGATTCGAAGTTGGCACGTGTGCGTTGTTGTGCTACAAAAATTAGTTTCCGTGCTTATATTGGCTAATCTGTAATACTAATAAAGTGTTTCCTTAGATCCTAAGCTTCGTGTTTATGTAGTTGTTTTATTTGTATGTATGCGAAATATGCTATAATCCTGTTTCAAAAACTTAACCTCAAATTGCATTGTTTGGGAAAGTGCGGCTACCATGCTTGGGGAAAGTGCGGCACTACGCCGCACTTGCCCCAAGTCAGAGGTTTTCAACCTTATTTTTATTCTCATGTTTTTTTTTAGTTTTTAGATCATGGTACGAAACTACTTTAAAAAGAAAAATGGACCAAGTTGGACTCATAGCACATTACAAGAAGCGTTAGCGGATATAAGAAGCGGAAAGCTAACATTTTACGCTGCTAGTAGTCGCTATGAAATTCCAAGAGATTTATTTTTGATACTACCTCATTATTTTCTTCTTAATTTTTGCTTATTGTTTCATTCTCATAATCTTATTAAGTTTGATTAATAAAAAATAATATGTTTCTCTATTTTTCATTTATAAAGCATTTTCAATTAATAAAATGTAACACATAAAAAAGTACATAGATGGATTTTTTTAAGTGTTTGTAAACATCATCATTATCATCATCATCATTATGAGCATTGTTGTCAAAAAAACATAATACATACCTACATCATAAATCCCATTACCTTTACCTTTACCTTCTTCGGCAGTCAGGTAAAAATGTTTTGTACCACTGGAAAACTTGTTGGAAATAGGAAATATGCCGCACTTTCCCTATTTAACAATTTTCTTTTTTTTTTAATGATCCTTATGTCTAGGATCCAAGAGTCGAATATCGGTTTCTATTTGAACGTTCCTCTTACTAATATTCACGATGAAATTACAGATTAGAGTCATTTACTGGCATTTATTGACTACTGCCGCAAAAAAATTTTACGCCGCACTTACCCTAACTGACCTTACTAATATTTCATAAAATAATATTGTGTCAATTTAGAATTTTGTAATTAGCTTTATTTATGCACACAGATCCCCGTACAATCCAAAACGGTCCTATCCATCCACGGTTGTCTGGTAGAGATCGCTCTTGAGCGATAAGACCACCAATTGCTACATATTTGTTTTTTTTTACTTCTTTTATTTTTGTTTGTTATGTATATTATGTCTGCAATAAAGCATTTTCTATCTATCTATATGGTGGGCACCCTGCGAACTAAGCTCTGGTGAAAATATCACTCAATCTTCATTTTGATCTCTTATTTTACCATTATTTTTGTACTTACACTGGCAGAAAAGAGTCCAATCAGACTCATATTTCACACAGAATCATCATATTCTTAATGGCCACTTCTTATTGGTTGGCCCATGGTTGGCCACTGCAATCCATCCACGGCAATCCAGATAAAACGGAGTGATGAAAGGCCTATTACACTAGGTATCCAATTTTAAGGGACCCTTACCCTAATGAAGAAGAGCGTAAGGGTCCCTAACTAGGGCGACCGGACGGTCCCGGCAAGCAAGTGGCTTGCCAAACTTGCTGCGAGTCCCACTTGTATGTAAATGAAAAAAACGCAGTCAGTGGAAACTGGTGGAAACAGTCGTCAATTGACTTCTGCAAGAAATTTGAGGAAGTTATTTTACCAGTGGACACTGGTGAAACGTTCAAAGTTAGGTACCCAACTTGACTCTAGCTAGGTAATTTTAAAAAGAATGAAACTAACTTGTAATGCACAACTTGGTCTTTATATTCTATTTTTTTACATTTTGTACTTAAAACATATTTCTTAGGACAAAATGAACGTTACATAACCAACAAACAGTAGGTACAGTCAACAACACAGGTACCTACTTAACTACTGAGACCATAACAAGGACGACTAAGACCTAAAACATGGAAAGGGATTTGTAGATAGGACAAACTTTTCCACCACGGTTGGTTGCGTACTCCGTGCAGTAGGGTCTGATCAGGAATGTGTCTTGCATTCTTCCCGGTAGGTATGTGTAGAATAAGTCCCTGAAATAGAATAAGAAAATCTTTATTCATAGCATTTTCATCATTGAATTCTTAGATTACCCAACACCAATATGAGCTACCATATCTTGATGGACTGCGCCAAGTTCAAAGATGGGAGGCACTGATGACTGAGCTTAATTTAAATAGATTTGATTTAGGAACATTTATTAACATTTTAGCGGAACCAAATTCAATAGCGGCCATATCATTGTTTAAAATTTTTATGCATCAGTGACTCCCTTTGATCATTCCTACAACTTACCTGCTATGCAGAATATTATTGTTTATTTTCTTTTGTGTGTTATTCATAAGTTTAGGTTATGATAGGACTGGCATACAATACAATACAATACAAAACACTTTATTGTACACCAGAAAAAGAACATTACAAAAAGACATATAACATGAGACAAGTACAATGGGCGGCCTTATCGCTTAGAAGCGATCTCTTCCAGGCAACCTTTGGCATACTTTGTAAAGTAGGTAAAAGTCCTTAATAATAAATAAGATTAAAAAAAAAAGAGCTACGAATAGGTACTTTTCTACTTATTAACAACTAAAATAGAAAAAGGTAGGTATATCTTATGAATATTATCTTTCTTTGTTAGTGCGATAGATAAATTACTAAGGTGGCAAAGTAGACGCAGTAGGTGGGTTCGAGTCCCGCCTCGGAACAAATGCTTGTACGATCTGCTGATATTAATTTGTTCCGGGTGTTCTGGGTCTATATTACACATAGTACACATGTTTAACAAAATAACGCAAGATGCTAGACATAAAACGCAAATTACGAAGAGGGGCCGAAGCCCTTCTATATTTTTAACCTTTAACTCTGCGGCCAACTGACTCGTGTCGTATCTTTAATTTTATTAATTTTGTTTGTTTTACTTTATTTGTTATGTGTGCAATAAAGAATTTTCTATTCATCTATCTTATTGAAATTCTATCTTGTGCTTGCTCATGAAGAACTTTAGATAGGGGTGTTTAACTTTATACGGTTACTATGATCTGAAAATCGTTTATAGTGAACGATTTTCAGGCAATAGCGAGAGCTTCGTTAGGTACTGCTTTCCACGATCATTCGATTATTAGTTAAATCATCATAGAGCGAACAAGCGTTTTGACGAAATGTTCTCATAAGACAATCTATAACTTAAGGTCTACTTATGTATTAGGTATCTTCTGATTTTGTTTATGTCGTTCTCAGAACTGCATGCGGATACTTACAAGAATGGTTTGTATGGATAAGCGTCGTAATACGTCGTAGACCAATAAAGTCTTGATTGCTCTAATTGTTTCATTCTGTTTCTTGAAACGAAATCATCCATTAGAACGTTAAACTGCAAGAAAAAAACAAAGTAAGGAGGCCTGCGGATGACAATTTCCCCATACAAACGTACTACCAAAATTATATGTAATTAGAGCATATTTCCACGTATTCGAATAGTACCTAGGTATTTATCTAGGTCCCTGGTTTTTTATTAAATAATACACACCTAAGTGAAAATATGCAAAATGCAACTTTGCATAACTTTACGTCGAAAATGAAATGTTTTCGTCCTATTGGTTTTGTATTAAAAACAACAGTAGGTACCTACCTACCTTGCGTTTTGTTTGATAAGGAACATAGCTTATACTGTCTAGTTACAGAATAACAACTCCATGTCGAAAATACAAAAAGTTTTTAGTCATCATTTTTAGGGTTCCGTACCTCAAAAGGAAAAAAGGAACCCTTATAGGATCACTTTGTTGTCCGTCTGTCCGTCTGTCAGTCTGTCCGTCTGTCCGTCTGTCCGTCTGTCAACCCACTTTTCTCAGAAACGCGTGGAGTTATCGAGTTGATATTCACATCATAATACGCAGGCTCGTAACCTCTTGGAGCCGCGATATAAATCAAATCAAACTTCTAAGTCAACGCGTTTATGTCTATTTTTTGTTAATTTTCCAAGGGAATCACATGCACACAAAACCTATAGGGTACTTCCCGTTGACCTAGAACCATGCAATTTGCATTATGCATGCAAGAAGCAAGGTCTTATAGCACAAGTAAAGGGAAAAATCCGAAAATAGTAAATTTGTACTTAATTCACAGAAAACATAATTTTCGAATCTCGCCATGGACCAAATACCTGTAGGGTACTTCCCGTTGACCTAGAACCATGAAATTTGGCAAGAAGCAATGTCTTATAGCACAAGTAAAAGGAAAAATCTGAAAACCGTAAATGGGTTGGAAGTAAATTATTTAGTCCCGAGAAGGGGGGTTTGGCATTTGAGGGGCTAAATAAGTTACGTCATAATCGTTATCAAATCAGAAAATCATTGTGCACTATTCTTCTGGGTTGATTTCTTTGCTGAAGAGTAGAAGTTTTGTACGGAACCCGTGATGCGCAAGTGTAACTCGCACTTGACGTTTTATTGGTACTACGGAACACAATAATTTACGAATTGATAAGTTGCGAGCAGCTGTCACCGAAGCCTTAATGCACGTCCAATAATATAATGGGCCTAACAAGCGCAATTTTTTGAATTGCGTTCGAACCGCGTAAAATGAGTTGTTTCATATAAAATATTCTGTTTGTGTCACACGGCGACGCAAAATTATAAAATAATCATTTTGTTGTGGAATGTACCCATGTCATTAGGCACATCTCAAAAAATTACGCTCTTTTGGCTTCAGCTTTAGTCAGCTCTAATACTTTCTTTATTTTTTCCAACCACATATCCGTCATAAAAGTTCCTCGAGCTGTGAATGTGTTAAATGCCCTCAGTCCAATAATCTAAGAGGATTCTTTTGTGACACAGTTTGTGGCTTCCAACGCGAGACAATGCTGTAGTTAGTTAGCCTATATTAGTCCACCGCTGGACATTGGCCTCCCCTAATAAGCGGCATAGCGCCCTGTCTTCAGCTTGCCGCAGCCAGCATCTGCCAGCAGTCTTTCGCAAATCGTCATCCCACCTCGTCGGAATGCGTCCAACGGAAAAATCAGAATCAGAAAGAAGAAGCAATCTTTTGATAACATTCCAACATTATGTTCGCCTTTCGAGACAAGGACGAGCGAGCACCTCGTTGGTGAAGGCGAAAAAGGCAAAATGATTTTATATTTATAAAAATGTTATTGTTCCAAAATAATACTCTTTCGCAAAAAAGTAAAACCATAATCATCTAAAGTAGGTATTTAGTTAAGTATTTTTTGACGACATTTCATTAAAATATGGTTAATAACTAGCATAAATGAAACTGGTTTTTCGTGGTAAAAATTAAAACAGTGTTTTATTGCCTTAAAATTAATTTTCCAAGCAGTCAAAACGTGGGTTTTGGGACTCATTTCACCTTCTGCAAGACAGGTAACTTCATCATCCTGACGGTAACCAATTGTTTCATTTATAAATACCGACTAGTTTTTATTTAATTTTATTATATGTTTTTAATTTTCTTTGTTACTGAAGAACATACTTACCAGTTCTTGGATTAACTCTCTGTGGTTCCAAGTCATATTGTCCAGCTGTTTTGGCGTGAACGGTATGTAATAAGCTCGGGCCCGGAAGTCCATATGCTTCAGATTGAGCCACTTCCGTTGTGATAATAACATTAATTCTTCTGTAAAGCAAATTACACGATTTCATTGTATTTTTTCTTTTTGGTGTATCGATAGGCTATTATATTAATAGGTATAGGTACTAATAGCCTAGATAATATATTATAATATGGATATCAAAATATGCCTTTTTGCTAATATACAGAGTCTGTATATTAGCAAAAAGGCATATTTTGCTGTCTGTAGTACAGACAGGGTGGAATAAACAAACGTAACCTACAGGGCAATAGGCACCAAGGTGACATTAATTAATTTTAAAAATAAGTTAAACTATATATTCATAATTTTAATTAAATCTGGTTTTTGTCGGGAAATCAAACTCACTAAAATCTTTAAGTTTAACCCCCGAATACTCAAACGCAACTTAGTCGCGGTTTTTTTGACTTAATTTAATGAAACGTCACTTGAGACGTGCCTAAACCTGAGATGCGTTTGAGTATTCGGGGGTAAGAGTTCCGAGACTTGTGCGGGTTTCACCTCCTGTACCTCCTCGTACTATATTCCTAAGATAATTATTTTAATTACTAACTATGTTTCTTCGGCGTAAGTTTTCCGTTCAAACGTTTCCTAACCCATTCCAATAGATTATTCAGATAGCAGGCTTCTGGCAAGTGGGGAATCAATAACGTTGTATCTGAGAGATCTGCTAAAAGTGCCTGAAAGTTATGAGAGGGTTATAGAAACTTAAAAAATACATTTTAAGCTTGCGCGATTCTATTTGTTTTTTTTTTATACTGGATGGAGGCCTGGATTTGTGACGTCAGTCAGCGTGGATAATAGGGCATCCAATCATAACGCGATACACTATGCGCGCGAAACGTGTGTTTGCTATTGACTGATGGCTACCGGTGAGTAGCCGGTAGCCATCAGTCAATAGCAAACACACGTCGTCGCGAGTCGTATTTTGAATGGGATACATAAGAAAATACGTTGATCCTTTTATGTCATCTCGTGTAGGTACATAATAAATAAATAAATAATAAATAAATAATGCTGGACAATTCACACAGCATTATCTAGCCCCAAGCTAAGCAGAGCTTGTGTTATGGGTGCTAGATAACTGATATACATAATATAATACAATACATAGATCGATATTTTTATTATTGTATATAGAAAACGACCAGAACACACTGAACAAATGTCTGCAGATCGTACACACATTTGTCCCGAGGCGGGAATCTAACCCGCAACCTTCTGCGTCGCAGGCAGACCTTCGCCCACCGCGCCACATCGGTCGTCATATGACTTTCTGTCATACGACATATGACTTTCAAAGCTGCCAGCCATTTAGGTAAGAGGTGATTGGTCTTATTGTTTTCTTCTTATTATTGGAAAATCAAAGATGGTAGGTAGCGGAAGACGAAAGCATTCATGAAGATATTCATAAGATAAGATTTAAACTTACCTCTAGAAGTGTTCTATTACTCATATCTCCAGCGTTTAGTGTAGGCATCTGAAAAATTATAATTTTACGAGTAAGGTTTGATGCGATTTATTTTAGAACACTCTCGTTCTCCACTTTGGTCTCTCTCGTGTTTTTCTCTTCATGATATCTAACTTTTTTGAGCTACACTTACTCCCTTGCTTTTGTTTGTTCAAGACTAAACATGCGCGACTAAAGCTCGACGATATCACTAATTTCTAAGTAAGGGGCCTGCTCACCGAAGTCGGCAGGCCCGGCCGCCACCGAAAAGTACAAAATAGTACATTGGTCGACTGTCAAAAATATTCTTACTTATTTACACTGAAATGTCTCACTAACCCGCTGGGCTGTGTAGTCTTTGGCATGTGATTGTATTTGTTTATTCAACTGTAGGTACACATTTTACACTGATGTCGTTAATTTCTATTTGGTAAGTAAATTTATATATTAAAATAATCAAAAAGACAATTTACAATAACCATACACCAACTTTTGACACAGCGACATGCATCATCGAAAATTAAATAAAAACAATATGTTACAGTGAAATATATAATAATTAAATAAAGAGGTATGTCAAGGTATGCTGCTATAGTATATTGTCCATACATACAGTATAATATCTCAATATAATACCTCTTAATTTATTTATTTATAGGGCGAGCTCTGAACAATTTTTCCTCTGCGGTTTACAACACGCTTGTAGGTCTTTGTCTGCATTTACTGAAGGTAGCAAAAATAAATTACCGAATTTCCCTTCGATTTTAAGGCGTCCTCAACACAATCTTTTATAAAATCTTCAACGGGATCCAATCGAAAAATTTTAGGTAAATCCACCCAATAGGGTCCGTGTCTAGTTGGAGGATAAAAGTATTTTTGTTTTTCATCGTATTCACCTTCATTTTTTATTTTATCTTTTATAATATCGTATAAATGTCCACATGTGCATGAAGATCTCTTTATATATCCCATAACTGCCTCCCCCCTGAAAATAAGTAGTAAAATTCAGGCAGTCGATAGAATTCAATATGGCAATTGTTTCATAGTTTGTTTTAGCATAGGTTTATAGCAAAACACATAACACTTATATTATAAATGCGAATGTTTTTATTTGTTTTACCTCTTCACGCCGAAACTACTGAACGGATCGGTCTGAAATTTTGCATACATATCTTTTTTTGTATGTTGACGCGGATTTTCAACGGGGATTAGTGGAATAAGCCAAAATTTCTAGGCCTGGTTCAATTCAGTTCTAGGTCTGGAATAAATCATAAGCTATAACATTTACTTTTTATCCCATAAATCAGTTCCCATGGGATAGAAATAACGTGCGAAGCCGCGGGCTAAAACCGGATAGCTTATAAACTTATAATGTGCGCCAAACTTCTTATATGCTAGAAAGTAAAAAAGTGGTTCATAACTTTTTTATTTTTTTTTCACTCGTGACGTATTTGCTTGCGACGCAGGAGGTTGCGGGTTCGATTTCCGCCTTGGGACAAATGTTCAAACTGGTGGACCAGCCCTACCGTGAGTGTCCACGTCTCAGCTCCGTAGGTCATGACGGGTAGGACGCACTGATTGAAAACTTTCGTTTTCAAGCATTTGATTGCGGTATGGATGACGAGAAGACTCGACGTAGTTCCCAAACGCTGCCCAACCTAGCTGGATCCTCCTCTTGGCCTCCTTCTCGAAATTGTTTATACCCAACTGCAGAATCTGCCCAAGGTAAGTGTATTCGGAAACAATTTCGAGAAGGTGTTTGTGTGAATGTTTGTATGATCTGCATATATTTGCTCCAGGTGTTCTAGGTATTTTCTATGAATAAAAATATATAGGTACATGTAATGTGTTGTTTTTGATGTGTAGGCATCATAAGTTTCTCAGCCATCTAGTTTCCATTTCTAGAATAATTTCATTCCTTAGCTTGAAGCTAGATGATGTTGTGTGGATTATTCAGCATTATTTAGGTATTTCTATTATTTTATTTGCCATTTTGACTAAAACTATCGAGTTATATATAAATACGTGCTGCGAACCTCTAAGTCCCAATACAAACTTTCCATAGAAAATTTGCATAGATTATCCGATAAGGAATACCTAGTTTGCACCGTTTTAGTTTTTCAAAAAACAAAATCAAAATGAATATAAATGATTATGTGTTTGGAAAATCTAAAACTGTACAAAAATAACTATTTCTTAACTAATTATATATAATGTTTAGTTTCCAAATGACGACGACCGATGTGGCGCGGTGGGCGAAGGTCTGCCAGCGACGCAGAAGGTTGCGGGTTCGATTCCCGCCTCGGGACAAATGTGTGTCCGATCTGCAGACATTTGTTCAGGGTGTTCTGGTCGTTTTCTATATAATAATAAAAATATCTATCTATGTATTGTATTATATTATATTATGTATATCATTTATCTAGTACCCATAACACAAGCTCTGCTTAGCTTGGGGCTAGTTAATGCTGTGTGAATTGTCCGGCATTATTTATTATTATTATTAATCGAAAAGTACGTTTGTATATGGGAGCTTAGAGGTTACCTTATAAAATTCTTAATTCTTATATTTTCACATTACTGCACAAGACTTGACGAAGAAGCGCACAGACACACAGACATGTCAACATCATGATGACACTTGTTGAAAATAATACAGTATTATCTAAATCAGAATAGATGTATTACATACCATTTTTCGACACAATCGCAAGTTGCATCACAAGCTTCAATTATTTTTTTAGGATGAACCCAATGTCCTTGAATAATTGTAACAAACTCTTTTCCGATAGGGGCGACTCCACCATGTATAAGAGTATAACCGGTCGGTACCAGAGTAACATCTGTAAACTAATAATCATCTAGATACGTCCACTGCTCAACACCCCCCCCCCCCAAAATAGGTTTTAGAAGTCACATCGCACCACACGGCGACCTCAACCTCAAGAGCCTTTAACGGTCCACTGCTAGACGCAGGCCTCACCCTGATAATCGCTATACTGGCATATTGGCTTTCATCTCATGGGGGGGCATAATGCCCATAATCCCCAAGCAGGGCATGCGAGTTGGGGATAGCAGTTCGGTGGTAGTTCTATTCTGCGAGAGGCGCAGCTGCCCGCCTGCCGTATGTCCCTTAGTCGCCTTTTACGACACCCACGGGAAGAGTTGGGAGATACAAATATCAAATATCAATAACGTTTATTTCTTTAAGCTTACAAAATAAGCACTTAGACAAGTCAAATTTTATACTATAAACAGGTTTATAAATAGTCATTATTATCAAATAAGAAATATGATGTTATTGATTTTATTCGCTTCAATTTTTTGTCCACTAGTGGAAGAAGCGAAAAAGAAACCACTAGTAAGTTTCATAAATCTTAAAATTAATACATTACTTATCTCAGTCTAAAATATAATCTAATTTGTATATAACTCAATATTTATATGAAACTAACTAAGCTTAACATTATATCCCTTATATACCATTGTCGGTGTGGAACTGAGCGACATCTGGCCAAGCATTTACATCATTGATGTAATCATCTATGGAGTAATAGGCTTTCTTTATTAGATTTCGTTTTATGTACTGTTTAAATTTACGAATAGGGAGCTCAGTTGCTTCAGATGGAAGCTTGTTATAGAAACGTACGCAATTTCCCATAAATGATTTCCCTACCTTTCGTAATCTATATGATGGGATGTGCAGTTTGTTCTTGTTTCTTGTGTTTACTTTGTGAACATCACATTTTTTTAAAAAGCTATCTTTGTTTTTGTGCGTATACATTAGATTTTCATATATGTATTGCGATATTACTGTCAAAATATTTATGTCTTTAAATAATTCCCTCAAAGAGTGGCGTGGCTTTAATTTATAAATTGCGCGTACAGCCCTTTTTTGGAGAACAAAGATAGTCTGAATGTCGGCTGCCCGTCCCCAAAGCAAAATACCATAAGACATGATACTATGGAAGTAACTGAAATAAACTAACCTAGCTGTATCTTCATCGGTAATATATCTAATTGTTCGAACCGCATATGCTGCTGAACTAAGTTTGCCTGCGAGAGCATCAATTTGCGGTCTCCATTGAAGAGAGGAATCAATATGTAACCCTAGGAAAACCGTTGAGTCGACAAAGTCAACGATCTCATCCTTTAGCATTATCTTAGTTGGGAGTTCTCTTACATTTGGTAACATGAATTTTATGCATTTGGTTTTTTTAGCATTTAGTAAGAGGTTGTTGGAGGTGAACCAATCTAGTATTTGTGAAAGCGAGTTATTTACATCGTCATAATTACATTTTTTTCTGTCAACTTTAAAAATCAATGAAGTATCATCAGCAAATAACACTATATCACAGAGATCTTTTGCAAAAAAAGGGAGATCATTTACATAAACTAAAAATAAAAAGGGACCTAATATTGATCCTTGTGGAACGCCCAATTCAATTTTTACACACACTTATACACACGTACACGTGACTTCTAAAAGCCGATTATTTTTATTTGTTTTTTTTTATCTGCATATTTTTTTTTTGTATTTTTTAGTCTTTTTATTTTCAATTTTAATAATTGAAAAATAGATATTTTAAGACTCAATCGCAAAATTTCTACACGTGACGTCAGCGTGCACCGTATTGTCATAAAGAATTACCTATTATCTTTTTGAAAGAAAGAAAGAAAATCAAATTAGACGATGCACAAACGTGATGGTTTTCATCGCTTATTTGTTTCGTATTTTTTTGATTGAAGGTACAGAAGCACTGAGTCGACAAACTGAACGGTGACGTCACAGAAAAAGGGCAGTGTTTTTATAACCCAAACCATAGTGAAATTTTATATTATGTTTTTCTATGTTGTTTAAGATCCCTCATCCCCCTTCAGCGATCAGACCGCCAATTGTCACTCCCAATATTCCTTGGCACTGGGTTTAAGTGGGGGACGTATGGGGTGGTCCTAAACACAAGCTACAGAAGTCAGAGAGGTCCGTTTATATATTGGGTCCTTAGGTTTACAATCAGCTGCCCGACTGGATCGTCATCTCACCTGGTCGGAGGGCGTCCTTACTACGTTTGGCGAGTCGCGGTCTCCACTCAAGAACACGTTTACCCCAGCGGTTGTCGGTTCTTCTCGAGATATGGCCAGCCCACTGCCACTTCAGCTTGCTAATCCTTTGAGCTATGTCGTAAACCTTAGTTCTCTGTCGGATGTATTCGTTGCGAATCCTATCCTTCAGAGAAACTCCGAGCATAGCTCTCTCCGTATCTCGCTGGGCGACTTTAAACTGGTGGACCACTCCTAGAGTGAGTGTCCGTCGTCCGACGTCTCAGCTTCGTAGGTCATGACGGGTAGGACGCATTGATTGAAAACTTTAGTTTTCAAGCTTTGCAGTATAGATGACGAGAAGACTCGTCGTAGTTTCCCAAACGCTGCCGACCTAGCTGGATCCTCATCTTGGCCTCCTTATCGAATTTCTTTTTTACCCAACTGCAGAATCTGCCCAAGGTATGTGTACTCGGAAACAATTTCGAGAAGCCATGTACGATGGCCGGTCTCGGATCAATGTGGCCATTGATCATGACCTTGGTTTTATCCAAGCTCATACCAAGACTAATGCGTCGTGAGGCTGAAGCTAGGCCATCCAGCATCCGGTTAAGCTCCTCCACCGACTCCGCCATTAAGACTTATGTTATCAGCCAATCGCAGGTGTGAGATAGAGAGTTTATGTTGAAGTTACCTTTCCAGTCCAGCGTCTTAAACACATCTTCCAACGCGCTTCTGAACAGTATATAATGTAACATAAATCCCCCTGTCTCACCTCTGCGCAGTTGGATGGGTTTAGACTGCTGGCCCTGTACTTGGACACTCATGGTGGCGGCATCATAAAGACATCTCAGCACCTCGATATAACGATAGTCTTCAGGATTCTAGAACAGCCCAGGTTTCGACAGAGTCAAAGGCCAGACACAGGGGCCATTTATGTATATTATCATCTATTTATATTTATATTTTATAAGTCTATGGAATGAGTCGACTTACTCGGTAAAATATAGTTAGGAACTTGTCCAGTAAATGCAACACCTCCCACATGAAACTGCACATTTTTGTACGGCGATCGGAACTTTTGTTTTGCCTTCAATTTGTACATTTTAATTTTCTTTGCTAATTCGTTTGATTTTGAGTCCAGACTACCTGAAATACAAAAATACTCAACGTTCAAGATTCCCGCCTTTCGAGAAATATTTGTACAATCTGCAAAGGTTTAATAACTATGTGTAAAATATTTATAAGTGTATGTAATGTATTCCAATGTGTAAAATACATCAGTGATCTACGCATCAAATCAAGTCTAATCAAAAATTATTTATTTCCGTAAATACAAAAATGTACACTTAGAAAAGGTCAAATTCTTAAAATAAAACATTGATACGGAAATAAAGTGATATTTTTGATTTCGGTCGCTTCGATGCAGACAAAAGTAAGTTAGTAAAGAAGCGACGAAGAAACCTTTAGCCTGTTAGTTGTTTTATTTCGAGTTGGAGCAAAACCCTTGGTCCGCGAGGTCTAAACTGGAATCGCTTCATAGCGAGTTGATCGAGACAAATTTTTACATATTCTTGAACTAGGGGATTGTGGTCATTTGAGAGGTAATTTTGTTAGCTATCAATTTTTTTTGATATCATACCCAATAATTATTCATAGTGTGTCATGCAAGGTACCTAAATGAAAACAACAAAATACCAAATTGGGCGAAAAAAAATCGCTTTATGAAAATTGGTCATCAGTCCAACATTTTACTTTACTAGAAACAAAGGATTTTTGTTACAGTACTTACCCGCACTCTAGGTATTCCTAAGAAATGAAATAAATTGGGACCTCTGGGACTTCTTACGGACTGTAGCGCCGGTAGGTGGAGCTTCCGGCGCTACAGTCCGTAAGAGGTCCCAAAGATTTTCGATGGAACCGACCAAAATTTCGTGACTTATTTGGTTAGAGCACACCCGTACTGAGGGTGGGGTGCGGGTTCGAATCTCGCCGAAATCATGTAACATAAAATATTGAAGGGTTTAACATAAACAGCCATCAACAACTTCGACCTATTGCAGTAATCTCCTAAATTGGGTGGGAAATTTAATTAATTTTAAATCTTCTTGATATCACCTAAAAGCTAACAAAATCCTTTTAAATTATATTTCCAGTTTAAGACTCGAAAGAGTGACACAGTGACTCATGACACAAACTCTGCGTAACTTAGGGCCAAGCAGACGATGCTGTGTAGATTGTCTAGAATTATTTTTATTTTTTTATAGGTTCATAAGACATTTATAACATGCATACCCAGCGTAGGGATTATGAGTATTACCCCCCACGAGATAAAAAAATCTGGGGGAGGCCTGCGTCCAGCAGTGGACCATTATAGGCTGTTGAGGTGAGGTGAGGTTAGAATATAACGACATGATCTACTATCTTATATTAAATGTGTAGAAATTGCTTCAAATAAATTATTTTCATATTACTTTATTACTAAGATTAGCAAAAAATGCACGACAAATCACACACCATCATCTAGCTCTATTCATCATATAGCTAATTATGCAGAGCTTGTGTCATGGGTACTTACTAGCTGATATATTTATTACGGTTACATTTTTCTACCATACCTGGGTTTAAGTGGGGGGTGTAAATGGGCTGCACTGATAATTATGGTGTGTATGATTCCTTAACTTACGGATGGGCGGATCCCAGAATTTATAATCGCAAACCCTGTTGTCAGATTTTTCTACGTGTGAATATTTTTTGCTTCGTCTTTCTATCTAGAATACAAAAAAAAAATTGTAGGCAAAAGTAAACTTTTAATAGGTAAAATTTTCAAAATGATAAATTACTCTATTTTTAAATAACACTTACAAAACTGACGTCCTCGCATAACCTTGTGTAACTCTGAAAACATAGCACGTAAAAATAAGGTCAATCTGTAGATACATCGATTAAATAAGTGTTTCATATTATGACATTGAACATGATATTATAATGATCTCACTCTCAGATGCTGAGATTGAGAAGAAACGATATATAAGATCCTATCTATTTTTTCTACGCAATCTCAGCATCTACCTACCTAGTTAACTTGTAAAATACATAAATTGTTGGACGGCAGACTTTAAGATAAAATTCAAGATATAAAACAGTAGACAGTTTTCGTTATTTGAACGTGGGGGGTCAAAACTTTAAAATGAACCTACAGGGTCAAATGGAATATCAAATAAAAGGTCAACTAGGCCATTTCAAACCAGTTAATTTGGGTTTTTGATGAGATGATCTGTGCTAGGAAGCTGTAAGGTGCTGCGCAAACGTCGACACGTTTAGTTAGAATAAATGTTTACGTATGTGCTGGGTGTTGATGATTTCCTACTGGCTCTATAGAAATCAATAATTCACCGGTAGCTTGTTTCTGACACGCCTTACTTACTACTAATAGGACATCACCAACTAGACTTTCTATGTAATGCTGCATACAGACTTACGTAATGAACCAAGCATTGAATTAAGCATTTTAACAGCAGTGCGTACACTCTACGCACTGCGAGCACGAACCGAACCTATTCTCTTCTTCACGCTTCTGTTTACGGCGTGCTTGCGTATATTCAGTACATGGTTTGGTCATGCAACACAAACCGTCTACGCCGAGAACACTGCGAGCCCCTGTGCTCGTTAGCAAATCTGACAAAATCAAGGATCGCACCAAACGCGATTTCATGTGCTCGTGAAATGCTGTGTTCGTGCTCGCAAAGCGTCCACACTATAGAATTGTCTTATATCGCATGATTCCTTGCTTGATACACATTATTAAACGGCAAATTCTTTAATTTCAAGGTACTTTTTATGTTAACTCATAAGCGTGAACGCGACAGACTTACAAGGTAACATGAAAAGTACCATGAATAAGCAATCAAGTTGGTGGGCTTTCGGAAGTATGAACGCGGCATAAGCAATCAAGTTGGTGGGCTTTCGTAAGGTAATAAAACGTACAGCTGCAGTTCTCAGTTTGACTTTGTACCCCAACGGCAAAGGTTTCGGCGGCTCTCTCGGACCTGGTGGATGGTTGCTGTAAAGCGGTACATTGAAAGCTTTCTGTAGATATGGACTAGGATGTCTTGGTAAAGATTTTGGTTCTAAAAAAACAGATAGGTAAGTTAAAACTTTTAAATCTATCAGTGTTATTAACATTAAAATCATTTATAACGGGATATCTACCATCATTCGATTGTTGAGTTTTCCAATATTTCGGCACAGTTTCATGCGCCATGATCACGGAAGAACTAAAGTCAATGCGAGTTGGTTTTTATTGGCAGACATACTGATCTTCCCTCATTCTTTGTCTTTTGCTACGAATGTTAACACTAACAGATAAGTTGAGTAGCAACTCAACTTATCTGTTAAGTTATCAAACTTAAGTTTCTTTAACAGATGTTGTCAAATTTGTGTCACGAAAGCCCGTTATTAAAGAAAGGGATACACTTCTTACTTGTTTTGGGTGGAGGAAGTGGTTCTTTCTCGGCGGCCGCTGTCATCTCGTTTAGAGCTTTAATGCAGTCCTTCAAATCAATAAATACAAAGCTTGACATCATGAGCATTGCGTCTCTGCTATATTCTGTAAAAAAGATTTTATATAAAAATATTGAACAGAAGTCGATTGTTTTAAAGTATAAACCAACTTCGAGATACATTACTTTTATTTTTTATTAAATACCTAATAGAAAATTATTAAATAAAAATTTGTAAATTATTTATTTATTTAAATATTTATTTTGGCGAATCTGTACCTTCTTCTAATCTGTCTTGGACCTTTCCGCGCGCCTTTATGCAGCAAAGAGTGCTTGTTTTCGGTTCAGCATACATACATAGTATTATGTAGTGCCATAATCAACCAAATAATAGGATCCTCTGCGGTTGGGCGACGTGTAAATGGTCAGGTTTGAATCACAGATTTTGTAGGTGCAAATACGTTTTTACGTTTGATTTCATTAATTTGACTGCTTTTCGAAGCTAATGGACCTCCAAGCGGTAGGTATGAACTATGTGAATCACTATACTGAATTTGGTACCTACTAATCGAATTTGAGACGCCGATAAAAAGTGGGTTCGAAGCCGCTACACATACACTATAACTAACAGTATAACAACTACACTATGATTAACAGCAAATATTTGGAACCTCCAAGGGACCTTTCAGGGTGTGTGTTACAGGATATATAAATTTCAGAGCTCCACAATCAATATTTTCGTCAGAAAACGGGTTCGAAAACACCCAATTTTCTTGTTTTTGCCTTAGTATGCGCCAAGCGAATGAAATAGCGGGCGTTTCAACTGTTCTACAACTTCACTACAACTTGCCTGCACTACAACTTCAACTAGTTGTAGTGCAGGCCATTTTTGAAAAAAAATGGTCATTTTGAGAGTGGTCAAAATATAAGGTTATTTTTTTTAAAGGGGGCAACCTATCTGAGTTGGGTATCAAATTAATGGCATTGTTTTGTAAATTTTAAAATAGTTTTACCAAGTGTATAAAATCTAGTAAAATCATTTATTTACTTAAGCACCTATGTAACATCCTCAATTTTGTATTCTACCTTGTGTGTGTATGTCTGTCTGTGCTGTTCTTGTTGAGTCAAATAAATGTTTCTTTATCTTTAAATTTCTGTAGGTTTCTGAAATATTTCCATTCGAAAAAAGTCGAAAAATTTACTGTCCTAATTATTGGCAAATGTTTGAAACCCTCGGCGCGAGTTACACTCGCACTTGACGGATCTTGTATAATGTCAATAGACCGTTGATAGACGTTTGACCACGATCTAACCATAGCCATGACAGTTTTAATACAGTTAATTCCTGGTTTATGTGTTCCCATCACAGTATAAGTCGTATCGTACCAAAAATCTAAAACTACAATAAACTATCTTTCTTAAGATCTTTCAAATATAAACCTACTAAGGTAACTACGTATTTAAAAAAAAAATTAAAAAGTTGAAAGGTTGATTCTTGCAGTTTACATCATAAACCCAGGCCAATGATGGTGATAAAGAGAATTATTAAAGACATAAATATTTTGACAGTAATATCGCAATACATCTATGAAAATCTAATGTACCTATACGCATAAAAATAAAGATAGCTTTTTAAAAAAATGTGATGTTCACAAAATAAATACAAGAAACAAGAACAAACTGCACATCCCATCATATAGATTACGAAAGGTAGGGAAATCGTTTATGGGCAATTGTGTACGCTTCTTTAACAAGCTTCCATCTGAAGCAACTGAGCTCCCAATTCGTAAATTTAAACAATACATAAAACGAAATCTTATAAAGAAAGCCTATTACTCCATCGATGATTACATCAATGATGTTAATGCTTGGCCAGATGTCGCCCAGTTCCGCACCGACAATAGTATTTAAGGAAAATAATGTTAAGCTTAGTTTTATATAAATATTGACAGAGGTATATAAATCAGATTATATTTAGACTGAGATGATGTATTAATTTTAAGTTTTATAAAACTTACTAGTGGTTTCTTTTTCGCTTCTTCCACTAGTGGACAAAAAATTGAAGCGAATAAAATCAATAACATCTTATTTGATAATAATGACTATTTGTAAACCTGTTTATAGTATTATATTTGACGTGTCTAAGTGCTTAGTTTGTAAGCCTAAAGAAATAAAGTTATTGAATTTTTATTTTTTTTGAATTTTTATAATATTGATGTAAAAATGTTAAAAAAATCTAATAATAAAACAGAAAAAAAAAAATTATGTTAGCAAACTTACTTTTCTGTAAAACACAAGGTGGCGCTTTGTAAGTCAATTCATAAAGCTTCCACATAAATAATCCAACCTCGTCCTGACATGTCTGCATCGCATGCATCAAATCTTTTTTGGGAAATTTCATTTGAATTCCGAGATCCCTAAGTGACTGAGCGACGCGTACGGGATGTTTTTCAATTAGATCAACATGAATATTCGCTTGTAGGTAGCCGAGGACCTCACGTTGGTACTGCGAATATTCTACATACCAACACGGCCCGATATTTCTCTCCAGCTGTTGCAGTTTTCTTTTTGCTGAAATTAATTAAGTCAATAAATAAAAAAGTTGAGAGGTATCAAGGGACACCCGGATGGAACGAAGTTCCTTTCTATAAGCGAGAGAGAGACAGACAGAGAAACATGCGCACGCCGCACGGCTTACAATAGCTTACTATAGCAAAAAGTGTCGTTTCAACTTTTCGTGAGATTTTTTCCGTCCAGCCCCCTTTTACAACGCGCGATAAGGAACTTAGTTCCAATAATTAATAATGCTGGACAATTTCACACATTATCTAGCCATAAGCTAAGCAAAGGGTATATTATGGGTACTAGATGATAAGCATAATATAATACAACTCATATATACCTATAGATATTTTTTTTACATAGAAAACGGTTAGAACACCCTGAACAAATGTCTGCAGATCGTACAAACATTTGTAGAGGCGGGAATCGAACCAGGAACCTCCTGCGTTGCAGACAGATCTTCGGCGCCCACCGCGACACAGAGGTCGTCGTTCAGTGGTTTTTACAGATAGGTTACAGTCACTAGCAGTAATCTCTTCTCTCATGTCGTATGTAACAAAAAGCGCGGCAGATAGAGGATAGTTGATGAGTAAAAATAAATTCACACAGCAACCGCAGGGGCTCTATTTTTTGCATCTCACTCACCTTCGCAATAGTAAAAATGTTTTAATTCTTTGAGAAATTTCAGCCAATTGCCCACTTTTTCGTTGTATGGTTTCCGACCGATGTTTGCTCTCATTTCATTCTCCAAGTAAACCCAAACTGGATCTTTTTTCTTATCATAAAGTCTCTGAAAGTAAATTTAATAGGTTTTATCACGGATGATCTAACGAACTGTATAAACTTAGCTATAAACTTTTAGCTTTAATGCTTCGCAACTCTATGTACTTCCTACAAACTTACATTTTATTACCAAAGCTTAGCAGGTAGGTACTGTTTGCTAGTAAGCGTGTTTTAGAAAAGTTGAACAACTCTGCCTGACACTACTAGGTACTTACTTTTGCCTCATCTGAGATTTAGCCTAATAAATAACCTTCCAAAACAGTGTCCAAAACATTTCTACATGATAAACTTAGCCTACAATGTTTGCCATAGGTAGGTACAGCCAGCACAAACTTTACTACGCTACCTGCACGACATCAGGTAGGTTAGATACCGACTGATCTATTATTATTATTACAAATATTGCGAAATAGAAACTTACTTTTTTTGTGAGGAATTGGGCCACAGTTCGCATCTTGAACTTGCCCATTTTGAAATATACGATAATTTTTGATAAATCCACAAATTTACAAAAATTTAGAATTTTTGACTGACGTCTGCTGACATTTTCTGCTGACGTCGAATAAAAACTAACACCTTGTCATTTTTTCTATGCCTGAGGACACGGAAAGAGTATTCAAACAGGACCACAGAGATTTGAATAGGTAAGCGCAGCCGCCAATATAGTCTCTGAATAGGATGTCCTCAAGAATGAGACGGGAAGAAAGAGGTTTAGGTCTGATGGTTACACCTCTATCTACTTGTACCTGTCAATGTAAAATCGCGCAATTTAATAAAAATGCAAATATTATTTCTCTACTTACAAAATCCTGACCGCAAAACTAGGGACTGCTACCTTGGGCCTGCGCATACAGCTTGGTGGACATTTACATTTAAAAATACTTGAGGGTCCGCCAGCTTACACCAAGACGCGACACGAGAATGATTATTGAGGCGTGTCCGTTACGATCGAAGGTCCACATTGGAATTTTATATTTCTGAATACGCTATTGTTTAATTAAGTAGTAAGTTCTGAATAGTCTCCTATTGTAAAAGTGTCCAGTCAATAGTTACAAAAAGTTTTGTGGTTCCTCAGACGTGGCCTGAAGATTTGCACATCTCAATAACTGATCATAGCTCATAGATTCCATGACATTACTACGTGCTAGCAAGGTGACAACCCTGGCGTACATACGCTGTCTCGTCACTTGTCGACATTTACCACGGTACCATAGGGGTCGGCCTTTATTTTTATTATCCTGAGGGAAATGCGCACGCATATGGCACTGCCACGGGAAGACAGTAAGATTATGTGGGACTCCAACCCACTAAAAACCTCAGTGTTTCCACCTCTGCTGCTTGTGGTGGGAACATGGGAACGATTTTCTCTTCCACGAACCCACCACGGCTGCCCGATATCGGGCCCCTCACACGCGATTTTTTTGTTTAAGTTTTGTTTATTTATTTTAGGAAATAAGTCTTGGTTTTTCCACACAGAAGCAAAAACACTAGCCGATGCGACTTATTAAAGTGGTCAGCCTGTACACTGATGTATTACAGTAGTACATTTCTCACCTAGGGCAGGAAAATAAGAAATGTCTCAGATCACATGTAATTGTTGACCGAGGCGAAATAGACTAGAGGTTAACAAGATGTTTAAACTATTGTCAAATTTATAACAAGCTGATGAAAAACCGGCTGTTAGTGTGTTTACAATTAAAAATGTTGACATGAGATCCTAATTATAAAAGGTGGACACAACATTCAATATACTATTTCAGTGCAAGTAAGAGAAATACACTTTTTTTAATGCAGTATAAATCTTTATTTACTTTTTTTACTTACTCCTTAGGACAAACTAGGGACAATATGACAAAACACATGAAACAACAATTTTACATTAAACAAAACAACATCTACAAAAACATCACAATAAAATCTTCATCACTCGGAACAAAACTTTGAAATAGTCATATTTTATAAAAACATGTCAAACACTACATACATTGTTTAGCTCAGTAAGCTCATGCTCATAATCAGTTATTTATTGACAGCAGTTCTCAGAAGCCGAGACAGGCCGAGCTGGAGTGTGTACCTACATGGTGCAATCGTCTCGTCTTAAGGTCCCTCGTAGGCTCTCGCCTTGTCTCCCAGAGTCCGAGTGAGGCAATGAGTGTATAGGTACGTAGTACGTACATGCTGCCTTGCGGAGATGGGACGAGCGCCCGATATTCGACCAGACGTTTCTCGGTCAGTGTCGGCAGTCACAAGTGGAAAAAGTAGTACCTTCTTCGTTATGAGTGTAAGCGGGTTAACTACGAACCTTGTAGGTACTCAACATTTAATCCCATAACGGAGTACTTCTTCAGGGTTCTCAGTGCGGTTGTAGTCGCGTGCGTTACGCACCCCTGCGTTCACAAAGTACGTAACTAGCCCGCTTAAATTTCTTGCATTCGTCAAACTATGATAGTCTCTAAAGTAAAATATCTAGTGCTTATTGAACAATAATGGGGTACCCATACAGTTAGAGACAGGAAAAATTCTATTGTACTATTGGGCAGGTTCTAGCGCCAGACTTCATCGTGTTTTCGGAACTATAGGGATTAATCAAGTAGGTGTCCTTAACCCTTGACGGCATGTAAGTGTAATACGTATCCCTGAAACAAAAGATTAATTAGAGGCCATCTTATTGAATATATATAATAATATTTAAGGCTAGGTATTCCGATTATCAGAGGCCACGCTTTTGTGTTTTTTAAAACTATCTGAGACGGACAAAAGTGTTTCAAAATCTGAAAAAAAATTGCTTATGGATCTAGTCTAACCAAAGTCGTATTCAGTTACAAAATCTTATGAACTTCACTCGATAGAAAATAAATCCCAAAGATACTCCTTTTTAATGTTTTTTCAATGGTATTATGAAGGAACTAATTATTTAACAAGATCACTGCTAGCGTCGGCGGTGCGACCCGCAGGGGCGCGCCGTCGGTACACGTACTTGCAGATCACTCTCTGTGTTTTCAACCATGAAAGTGATAGTCTAGTATAATCTAGTATAAAGACAAATTTTGTACCTTACTAAAGATCCCACAAATTTCTAAACAAATTCTCAGAGTTTGGCTTGATAATAATGATTATATATCTATCTATAATATAAAAATGAATCGCAAAATGTGTTGGTAAGCGCATAACTCAACAACGCCTGGACCAATTTGGCCAAATCTTTTTTTAAAATGTTCGTTGAAGTTCAAGGATGGTTTTTACGGCGAGAAAAGTTAGAATTATTGCTGGAAAAACCCTAAAAATAGCCCTTCTTTTTCCCATACAAATGATTTGTAACTAAAACGTAGTCAATTTGAGCTTTATTGCTAAAATAACTACCCGTGCGAAGCCGGGGCGGACCGCTAGTGTTTGAATAAATAAAAAATGCACAAGCGTGGCGGCTTGGCAGGCGCACACTGGCGCTTTTGGGCGATGCTGCAGAAATACCTAGCCTTATGATCTATTCTCCAATATTTTTGTTAGAAAATGTCCTGCAAACAAAGGACCGAGGCAAATGGCATAAACATAGAGAGGCCTTTGCCAGAAGTTACTTTCTTCAGGATCTGTTGAGTAGTAAAAGATCATGGTAACAACTTGTCACTCCCAATGGCTGATGATGATGAATGTCCTGTCCAATATTATCAAGATGAAAGTTTGCGGTTACCCCTAAACTAGAGTCGCCACCTACTTTATCGTATTCCGTTTGACAAAGGAAATTTCAAAAATGTATCGTTCAGTTTAAGATGTCTATTATAAGCTTTTTTAATGCTTCTGTAATAGTTTTATTCTTCCCTTCCCTTCTCTTGCAAAAAGAACTTTCATCAGCATACGGAATAAGCATTTGATAACACTTTTAAAAAAAAGAAAAAAAGAACAAAGACAAATGAATGAAATTTAAGAAAAATAATGCCGGACAAGCATAAAGGCTAGATGACACCACATATCATCATCTAACCCAAAGCTTAGCAGTGCTTTTGGTATGTTATGGGTACTAGATGACTGTCAAACTTAATGCAATACATAACATGGACATAAGATAAAAGCATACGACAAGAACCTTACGTAGAGACCCAAACAGATAAACATTATAAAAGAAAAGCTACTTTTAGCCAAGTACATAAAAAATCTTTGCATAAAAAGCTGTTTTAACGATGTGAAAGTATATAAATAGGATACCTACCAAACGAACTAAAGATATAAATGACTATTTATTTAAAATCAAATCGTTTAAATGACCTTTTTATGGATCAGGTTTTTTTTATGACAAATAGAATTTTTGAAATTTTAAACGTACTTGCATGCTACATAATAGTCATGTCACATTAATTTTATTTAAACTATATAGTTATTTTATTAAATTATTATATTAAACTATACATAACTATTTAAACTGTATACAATGTTTGATGCAACTGAATATCTTTGCATCTACGAGTATAAAAAAAAATACCCAGACACCTGGATCAAATATGTATTTGCAGATCGTTAAGACATTTGTTCCAAGGCAGGAATCGAACCAGTAACCACCTGCGTCACAGGCGGACCTTTGCCCGCCGCGCCACATCGGTCGTCATAATGAATGGCTCTAACAAAATTCTTTCTTGCTTTACCAATCTACACGGAATCCGTCGAAATAATCGAAAATTAAAAAAATAACCAACTAAATACAATAAAATTATGTGTAAGAAAAACTTACAAGAATGCTTTTTGAGGATAAGTATCGTATTTAGTTGTAGGCCACATAAGTCTAGCTTGTTCAACTTGTTTCTGTCTATTTCTTCTTACGAAGTTTTCTAATAAGATCTCTAACTGCAAAAAAAAAAAATTTAGATACCTACCTACCAGTAAATAATTATCATAGTGACACTTAGAACAAAACATGTGGAAATGATAAGAATCAATCAGGTCAATAAATTCTAGTGATTTCATCAAAACCTTGGAAATGCTAAATTTTAGCAGCTGAAATAATCAATTATAATCCAGTATTTTGGTGAAGTTTCTAAGCTGCTTTATACTAAACTAAGGATATGGTAATAACATTATGTATGTTAGTCTGTAAGGTATTTATTAAATTTATATTTGAGTTACTTTGTTAACGCTACTTGTATTGTGATGCCTGAAATAAATTATTATTATTATAATATAAATAATAATAATAAAATAAGTAATGCTTGACAATTCACACAGCATTATAGCCCCAAGCTAAGCAGAGCTTGTGTTATGGGTACTAGATAACTGATATACATAATATAATACAATACATAGATAGTTATTTTTTATTATACATAGAAAACGACCAGAACACCCTGCACAATTAATGTCTGCAGATCGTACACACATTTGTCCTGAGGCGGGAATCGAACCCGCAACCTCCTGCGTCGCAGGCAGACCTTCGCCCACCGCGCCACAGAGGTCGTCATTATTAATATGGAAATAAACATGTCAAGGTTTGCGGAGAGAGCCAGTAGCTGGAGGCACTGTAGTAGCACTATACAAGCCTCGACAGGTTTATTTTACCATTTGCGTGGCTTGCTCCGCTCGCTATACTGTTTATTGTCATTTTTGTTAGTACTTTAGAGAGTTTTTCTGGAATGCCCTTTGGAAAATCATAGAACCGACTGATATTATGTATACCAGGAGACTGATTATACATAATACACATGCATTGACACCCAGAGCAGATAAATTACTTACCAGTTCATTTATTTGGCGCCTGTTTGCAAATGTCATGTTCTTTAGATGCTTCAAAGTGAATGGTATGTAGTAACATTTAGCTCGGAAGTCCAAATGTTTCAATTGGAGCCACCTACGTTGCGATACTAGCCTGAACTTTTCTGTAAAAATAATATAGGTTCATTTACTCGAAAACTAACACCACCACATGTAAGATCCTGTTAGCCGAAAGAAGTCTGAACATAAAGCTTTTCTCTTGACGCAATACGCTGCGTTATGCGGCACAACGTTGCATCACGACGCAACGTCAATAGTCTGTGCGGAGAATTAGAAAAACATTTTTTATAGAAGTATATTGTTCTCAATTGTCAAGTACAAAATAAACCAGCGGAAAACAAGAACAATTTAAGATGGAGGTGTGTGACACAAGGGTCCTGCTGCCCTGCGCCGAAATAGGGGTTGGCTCAGCGTGTGCTGAATATAAGAAAAACAGAAAGAGAGGGAGGAAGCGGTAATTTGATTTTTACACCGCAGCATGATAACGAGACGACAATGCCGCGCTGTGTGTGTACCCACTCCCCACTTCACCGTGCTTGCCCCTCACAGCTGACCCAGACGGAACAAAATACCACTCGACGTTTTTCATACGACTATGCGTCCGACATCGCACACCGCAGCGTTGTGATCAAGAGAAGCTTCAATTTGAAGGTGAATCTGTTCGCGTCCCCTGTGGGTGTGAGAGAATTCACACCACCATTACTCCTCCCGTGTGGGGACACGGGAGGAGTAATGGTGGTGTGAATTCTTCTCCTACAAGTAGTAGGTAAGCCACGGCATGTAACTTTACGTAGGTCTTTTAGAAATTATGAAAAAAATGACTTTTGAGACGCATAAAACGCCAAAATTATGGTTTATAAGAGTTTCCAGCTGGTTTGCTCGTAACATTAAGGTTGACCCTAATTTTTGACTAAGATGACTGGACTTTATGGGGAGTTTTGCTATAATCATTACGTTTAGCTGGTGGGTTGGTGATCGCAGAGGTGTTTAAATTCCTACTTTGGAGCCTGACCAGGGTTTGATTTTTCTGAGTACGGTAAACACACATAAGCTCTAATCAGGGTCTACCATAGTCATAACATAACCGACCCCCGATTTGGGTCTAAACGAGTCTGAGGGTAACGAAGATTATCGACATAGCTCAGAGGATTAGCAAGCTGAAGTGGCAGTGGGCCGGCCATATGTCGAGAAAAACCGACAACCGCTGGGGTAAAAGTGTTCTTGAGTGGAGACCGCGACTCGGCAAACGTAGTGTAGGACGCCCTCCAACCGGTGGGATGACGATTTGCGAAAGACTGCTGGCAGATTCTGGATGCGGAAAGTTGAAGACAGGGAGATATGTCGCTCATTAGGGGAGGCCTATGTCCAGCAAAGGACTAATATAGGCTAATGATGATGATGAGTCGGGGGGTTAAATCCACAGAAGGGTAACTGAGGGGAACTGATGGAACACACCACAGAAATGCCAGAAGCTCTGGCATTTCTGTGGTGTGTTCCATCAGTCGTCACTCACGACCTCTGTAGGCTAAAGTTGGATGGGTACATTGCTATAGGTACATTCCATTTTTTGTCTCGTGTAGAAAAATCTTCTGTAGCGAATCACTTACTGTCTTGCTTTGGGGTTAGCTTTCCTCTTACACGTTTCCTGACCCATTCTAAAAGATTATTTAGAAGATGGGCTTGTGGCAAGTGCGGGATGAATAAGTGACTGTCTGAAATTTCCGCTAATAATGCCTGAAAGTGAATAATAATTGTTATTTAAAACTATTGTAAGACTAATTATAAAACTACAACAGCTCATTTTGTTTTAATATTTGACCAAAGTAATTATTTTTTTCAATCATTCTCGGCAGCCGGGCAAAACTTATAGCTACTGGTGGTTAACCACTGTCTTTTAACGGATTACCTACAATGCAAAGATTTTCTGATCGTTTGCAAATAACAACATTACATACGAAATATTAAAAATATCAAGACATGGTTTTCCTCGATCGGAGATCTAACAAACACAATAGGCTATTTCACTACTATTTACCAAAAAAAAAATCTAATAAGTCCGTCAGTTAGATTATCAGAAGATATATTATTTACGTTTTTATTTCTTTTGTCAAAAAATTACAAATACATCGAGACAGATTTTTAGCTGCCACGGCAGAATAATTTTAAAGCATAGCCATTTATGTCGTATTCCTATAGGTATAAATACGTTTGAATGTCCATTGGTAAAAATTTATATCCCTTGCCATCCCCTCCCGGTATGCGTTTGCGTTATACTAGATTTATTAGAACCGCTTGCACAACCATAATTAACTGGCTTAATTTTGATTAGTGAGTTGTCAAACCATACAAATAGGTACTTACGTCAAAGTTAATCAAAATTAGACTTTTAAATATTGTTGTGCATGTGAGGCTAAGTCGTGATTGGCGTTCACAATTTCTAGGGTAACAAACAAACCAAACTATCCCTGCATGAGGTTATGTTTAGATGGGTACCTACCTTAGGTACCTACTGATCGACGATTCGGGGTGTCATGTAACTAACGTGTTACACATCGAGCGTACGTGCAGTCTCTACGAGGAATGAAGGCGCTCACAACGAGAAACGTGCAACGAGATGAGACAGATTTTATAAACCGGCTACACGCTCCTTCTTACCTGCGAGCATGCCTGCACAAACTATTTGGCGCTGGTAAGAGCATGCGTGTGGACGGCAAGAAGATCGAAGGTAGCTCGTGCGTTGACATGCTGATGATTGGACTGCGCACGCGAGGCGAGCCGCGCGTTCCGAAAAATTGTTTACATTATTTGCAAAGTCCGGCTTGCACGAGCTTATTAGCTTATCCACGTGTGGTAGTGACCACACGTGGAAATAAAAACAAGAAACAGACTTTAAACATAAAAGTAAAATGGGCGGCCTTATCGCTTAAAAGCGATTTCTTCCAGGCTTTGTACTTTTATGTTTAAAGTCTGTCTGTTTCTGTAAAATAAAGAGTTTTGTATTGTATTGAACTGTGCAGACAAGACGGAGCGTCTGGCTGGCCTTTTAGCTGCACGGCGTAACGTATCATGCTCGCTGCGAATCCAAAGTTACAACCCTTAGCATCGAACAGTACCCGGTTCTATACCTACTTCTATCATCACTTCATCACTGTACTTTTGTAGAAGATCGTACCTTTACTATTACTATGTAATATTTTATTAACTAATCCTTTAATATACAAACCTTTAAAAGTTTTTTCTTGCTTATTGTAGCTAGAGGTATAGAGGGGACTGATGTATTTGGCTGAAATAATAATAATACAGAAATCACATACATAAGAAACTTAACAACACGTGCCTTAAACTTACAAAAACGTTTTGTAACGTAATTTATGTATAACGAATAAGCCGCTTGAACGCAGCAAACTTATACGATAGTTTTTGTATAGTTGAAACCATACAAAAACTGTCATCAATCAGACCAATGTGCATAACTAAAAAAAGTACCTGCTAGGTAAAGTTTCATACCCTTATAATTTAAAAAAAATTGCCGTTCTTTTGCTAGGATTTATAGTGTGGTTCACTTTTTACAAAAGTTTACAAAAAAAAAATAGTGAAGGGAAATCAATAAAACCTTATTTCTTGATACTAATTAGGTACTGGATATAAAGCTGTTTAGTATCAAACTTGTCTAGGTGCTTTTTTGTAAGCTTAAATAAATAAAGTTATTGATTCTGATTTTTTAAGAAAATATTTATATCGGCTTTTTTAAGAAAATATTTAGTGAGCCTAGGGGACGAAAATTCCTTTCTTAGTAGCTAAGCTACACCGTCTTAGTGTAAGTCTTATTTTGACCTGAAAATAGTTAAGATTAACTATTCTCATAAAAGAACTTTTTAACAGACTTTTCTATCCGAAAAATGGAGGAGGTTCTATGTTCGGCTCTATACGTCGAAGTCGGTTTTTATTTTTTTAAATTCTATACATTTGTCGAAGTCGGATTTTAGTTTTTAATACATAGAAATTCTGCCATTGTTTCCGTCCTTTATTCAAGAAAATTATAGAAAACTTTGAATCACAACAGTTGTTACCGTTGTACACGAACATGTAACGGAAATGCTGTGGGTCTAATACTACTAACGGAACGGTTCCTGAAATATGTACATTGCGATATTGTTTACATTAAACCTCAACTTTTTTTTTGTTTCTATTTCAAGTATACGTGTAGTAATTGTAGTTTCAAGTAGTAAGTATAATAAAGATTTTATTCTGCCACATAAAATATAAAAAAGAAATTAAAACAAAAACTCACCGTTGCTGGATTTGATCTTACAGCGTCCTTTACACAAACCCTAACAAAATCTTCCATTGGATTCAACTTAAAAATTTTGGCATTATCAAACCAATAAGGCCCTTTTCTTGTTGGAGGGTTAAAAAAACGTTCTCTACATCTTCCTTTGTTATAAAAGTCATAATTATGTTTGCAATGACATTTGGAGTTTTTGGCATAGCGGATAGTTTGCTGCTCCCTAAAATAATTGTTTACGTTATAGGTTTGTATTGTAGGTACCTACACTAGGTACAGTACCTACTAAGTATTCGATTTTACTTCTCGAAAGATTAATAATCACTAATGAGAAACCGAATAAGCTTAAGTACCATTGTTTACGTTTTGCGTAGGTAGTGTTGAAATATGACGATGATTGTTGAATATAGCGGTATTCGTGTATATTTTACCGCCATCACAGATTACCCCAATCTGTGATGGCGGTAAAATAATACAATCGAAGAAGACAATTAGAAAACTTTGCTTGCGTGCGCCGCATAAACCAATAGGTAGAGTTATATGAAAACAATGCTTAAACATACGTAACTAAGAAATAATTCCCCTTTAAAAAATCTTTAGTTGCTAGTTAGCACATAAAGATAATTCGATAGGCCAATCTACTCTATGATGCCATTAAATAATTTATTACAAGGTATCACAGGATAAATGATGGCTACACAAGAGAAGAGCGAAAAAAGAACTCGCAGCACAATAGGATATTTGCAGTTTTTTTTATTTTCTTGATCGATTATGCTTGTAAAAATATAACGCCCATAATATATTAAATAACAAAAGAAAAAAAGGAAAATAGAACTTCAACCAGTTTCGTGTGATGAAAACGCTGCCTTTTTTCTGTGACGTCACCATTCAGTTGTTCAACTCAGTGTTTCTGTTCCTTCAATCAAAATAATTTAGAAACAAATAAAATTCGTAAAAACCATCATGTTGTTGTTTGTGTGTTGTCTTAAAAATAATTTTCTTTCATTCAAAAAAGATATCCCGCTAAACCTTCATGACAATACGGTGAACGGTGACGTCACGCTTAGAAGATTTGCAATTGAGACTTAAAACATCTACTTATCAATGATTAAATTTCGCAATAAAAACATAAAAAATGTACATCAATAGAGAATATAAATAATCAGTTTTTTTTAATTCACATGCTTTTACCCTATTGCGTTAAAATCGCCCAATGTTAGATCAAATAGAAAAATAGGTACTTACCTACCTATGTCGAGTAGAGAGAGACATTGGTTTGAGAATGACCGCTTCGCTCATCTGTCTCATCGCTTAGATGAAATTTAGTCAAACATGAGGCCTTTGCCCTACAGTGCGATCATTTTAAAATTAAATAATATTAACTAAGAGTGACATTTGGCTTTATCGATGACTGATAGACGTCATGCGGGATGTTCGTTGTCGCGTTCACGCGTTTGTAGATATCAATTTACAGGAAAAATATAGAGAAGTCTGTAATAATAATAGTTTTTGAAAAATGGTCAAAAAGGCGGGGGGTGGGATTTTTTTTCAAAAGGGAGGGTACCTACCCATGTGGGGTATCAAATGAAAGGTATTGTTTTGACCATTTCAAAACACTTTTTGAAATTTCTGTAAGTTTTATACTTTTTGAAATATTTCAAAAAAAGTCGAAAAATTGACCATTCCCCCCTATCTCCGAAGATTGCAAACCGATCCATGTACAATGTATTAGGCGTTTGTAGATATCAATCTATATTTTACAGGAAAAATATAGAGAAGTCTGTAATAATAATAGTTTTTGAAAAATGGTCAAAAAGGGGGAGAATTTTTTTTTCAAAAGAGGGGTACCTACCTACCCAAGTAAGGTATCAAATGAAAGGCATCGTTTTGACCATTTCAAAACACTTTTTGAAATTTCTGTAAATTTTATACTTTTTGAAATATGCACTTGGCGGATCTTGTTTAACTCATTACTTCTGCGGCCGTCATGTAAACCATATATACCAAAATATTTATTTATTTTGTAAACAGTATAAACATAATATATCTTGCTTTAACTGCCGCCATATTTTGATGACAATAAAAATAGACGTTATAGCCGCGTCTGTGGTCACTCGCCGATTACTATCGAAAATATGCCGTAATATACCCTGCTATGATTTATATTGATATATGTATTATAGCTCCGTCTTTTGTGGACTTAATTCGGAACAATATTCGGTGATTCTGCAGTTTGTTAGCGCGTTAACTACTACCGTTGAATTATTGATATCTAGCACTGAATTGTTTATATTGAGTTATCTGATTTGGAACATAAAATATTATGTGATCGGTATCACCTCTATAATCGTATTTCGGAACACACCAATGATCTAAGTGAGACTGCAGAGGCGGTCATTTTAAACCAAAATTTAAAATAAAATTATAAACGCCATTTATAGATACCATTTCTCCAGGCAATCACAATCTGCATGACATTTAGATACTTCTTTTCTGGTATCCTTCCAATGTCCTTGAACATTTGTACTGCCTTCCCCATCTTTAGTTACTATTCCAGCATTAATTATATTATATCCAGTTGGCAACGCAACGCTATCTGTGAATTCATTGTGAAAATAAGCAATATTAAACAGGCTGTGGGGCCGTGCGTGGCGTACAAAAATCGACCTTTCCAACTCAACACCAGAAAAAAGGCAGCAGCTTCTGTCAATATCCAAAACCTTTAAAGCGATCACCAATCCTCCTGCCAAGCGTGGTGATTATGACAAAAACCCCCAAAATAATGGCAAAAAATAGAAAACGGCCGCTAGTCCCCAGTAGCTCCGCTATTCCTGGTCACGGTAGCCAATAACGACGGGGCAGAAGGCGCTAGGAACCTTTGGAATAGATTGAGAAACCGACAACCTTGCACCTGGTAACATACAACGCACAAACTTTGAGGACCGACGAGAAGATTACGAGTATTAAGCTGGAAGAAGCGGTAGACAAGTAGCGTGTTGGTGTGTGATATCATACATAGGGTTATTGGAAGTCCGAAGAAGGATGAGAACACGATCACCCTTAATTCTAGCAACTTGTTCTACTACCGGGAGGGTGACCAGCTATCCCAACATGGTATCGGGTTTCTCGCCCACAAGGCCTTCGTCAATTGTAAAGATCGAGAGCGTACCGAGAAGGTGGTGTACCTTATACTCAGATTCACCAACGGGTTTTCGCTGAAGGTCATACAGGTATACACCCTTAATTCACTCGGGAAGTCCTGACCATGAAGTGGAGGTCCTGTATGACGACATTTCGAGGTCATACATACCTACCTGAAAAACACACTACACTGTTGCGAAGTCCCCCGACTTTAAGGCACGGCTAGGCGTGATGAGCAGTAACGAACTGAGAGTGGACCAGTTTGGATTTGGACAGCAAAATCAAAAGGGTCAGGGGCTGGGTGACTTCAAACAGAAAAAGGTGCTCTGCGATGAACTCCTTTTTCGAGAATCGGCCGTCCAGAAAATGGACTTGGCCGCACCCCGGCGGCTTTAATTCATAATGTTCAACAGGTTTAAACGGGTAGCAAACGAGGTACAAAATATGTAAGGAACAAAATGGTCTCAGGTAAAACAAATCAACTACACATGAGCAAAGCATTTGATTTTGTTCACCACAAACATCTATTGAATAAACTTTACAACTATGGCTTTCGAGGAGCTACACACGAATGGTTCAAGAATTACCTTAGCAATCGAGCACAATGCATTCAAATAGCAAACATTAACCATTGCTATGTTGGAGCTACACTACAGGACGGTTTATTGCTTTGGGCAATTCCACAGAAACTCATATTGGGCTTTCATTGTTTAAAAAAAATGCATAAGGTCAATATGTAGAGCATACAGATTGGATTCTTGCGTAACGCTATTTAAAAAGCTAGGAATAATACAATGCAAGGAAGAGTCCTTGCCTCTACATAAAACAAACCATTTCATTTGTAAAGTCTCAGCCAACTTATTTTAAAACTAACAAAGATATCAAATCCTCACAGAAAAATCCAGATCGAGAATTCGTGAGTTAAGAAACAAGTCCTATAATAAGCTCTATTACCCCGGCTTTAATCTAGCACTCACTAGAAAGAATGCATTCTGCATGAGTATTAAGAATGCTGTACCTGATGGATTGAAGGAACTTCCCATCATGAAGAAGGCCAATTGTTTAAATACCATTGGCCTCCTTCATGCGCTTCGTAATTATACAGAAGACAGAAGAGTGCAATCGGCCGCTATGTATAGCTTTTGTGGACAACGAGAAAGCCTTTGACCTGGGTAGGCACCAAATCGACTACCAGTATATCCAAGTGTTGAAGTATTTGTAATATTAACGGTGATTGTACCACTCACCTTCGGTTTGCCGATAAAATATCTCATCATTATGGCAGAATCGCCGAAAGACCTTAGCATGATGATCAGAGACCTCAACACCGTTTCCCGACAAGTGGGTTGTGAAATGAAGATGGGTAAGACAAATATCATCTAATGCCCGTCTTCTGTCATGCCCCGGTCTAAGTTGGGAACGATGTTATCGAAGTTGTTGAACGATGTTATCGAAGTTGTTGATGATTATATCTACCTAGGCCAAATGGTCCAACTAGGTGAATCCAACTCGGATGGGCAGTTTGGGAGACTTCGTTAAATCTTCGCGTCACAGATATCGCAGAGCCTCAAGACGAATGTCTATAACTAATTTTTGTTACCAGTGATGACTTGAGACGTGTTTGCTGACTATATGCCTCATTCATAAGCTCAAAGTCGCTCATCGAGCTATATGGAGAGAGCTATGCTTGTAGTTTCTCTAAGCGAAAGAATTCGGAATACAGAAATCCGTAGAAGAACCACAGTCCGACATAGCTTTCAGAATTAGCAGGCTAAAGTGCCGATAACCGATGGAGAGTAAAGGCTCTCGAATGGCGATCGCAGTGCAACGCGAACCGCAGTGTCGGAACACCTCCTACTCGATGAACCTACGGCGACGACATTGTAGGTCGCAGTGAGTCGATGGATGGAGAGGGCTCAAGACCGCTACTCCGTGGCCTGGTTAGAAAAAATAATTGAATTGAAAAAAATATATACTTACTCGTTAAAATATATTGCGGATTCTCTCCAATAAAGGAAACACCTGCTATATCATATGTACAATTTTGAAATGGTGTTTTAAAACGCCTAATGGCCTTCTTTTTCAAAAGTTTTAGCTTTTCCACGTAGGCGACTTTTTTTGGGTCAGTATTACCTGAAAAATTAATAGAATGGGGTTGAAGTTCAAATTAACGCCCCCGAACTATTTGCTCCACTGCCAAAAAATCAAGATTCTATTACAATCCAAGTTTTAATAATCATCAAAATTTATTCAAAAAAGGTCAATCGATTATTAAAAAAAAAATCTATCGTCTTCGTCATCATTATAAAGTTTCTTGCGATTTTTAAAAGTTGAGGTTTTTTATTTGAGTATTTAAATCACACTTCGTGTGGGAATATAATATACTATAAACGATAATAAATACTAAGCATGGACGTCTAATTATTAATTTTCTATAGTTAATTGTTTTCTTATAAGTTATGCCAATGTTAACTAACACTATATCTCTGAGAATATTATCTGCGTAAAGTCAGTAAAACAGTGTAGTTTTACTAAAAGCCACTGCGAACATCATCGAATACCAACTACAGTTCTTATAACCCTGTTGGTACCTACATCGTCCTGAAATAAATAACTTTGATAACCGATCTTACGTAAACTACTTGGCGCTTCCCAAAACTTGTAATTGCAAATCCTTTCCTTCTGAAGTTCTTGCACATTCTTTTTCCTTCGTGTCTCTAGCTACAAAAACAAAAAAGAAACAAGATCAAGCATATTTTTTTTATAAAACACTTTATAAGATAGATAAAATAATGTATATGTGAAGGCTTCGGCGACAGCTGCTCGCAACTTCAATTCGTAAATTATTGTGTTCCGTAATACC
The DNA here is from genome assembly GCA_946478455.1 of Eupithecia vulgata. Taxonomy (NCBI): domain Eukaryota; kingdom Metazoa; phylum Arthropoda; class Insecta; order Lepidoptera; family Geometridae; genus Eupithecia; species Eupithecia vulgata. Next base: position 8,605,142 of record OX297873.1, on the reverse strand, counting down.
AAAAATGATGACTAAAAACTTTTTGTATTTTCGACATGGTGTTGTTATTCTGTACTGTAACTAGACAGGAAAAGCTATGTTCCTTATCAAACAAAACGTATGTGTTGTTGTTTTTAATACAAAACAAATAGGACGAAAACATGTCATTTTCGACGTTAAATTTATGCAAAATTGCATTAAGCATATTTTTGCTCACATTTCATTATAGTTGTGTATAATAAAGAAAAAAATACCAGGCACCTAGATAAATACTATTCGAATATGAAAAACAACATGATATGGTGGAAATATGCTCGAATTACAAATCATTTTGGTAGTACGTTTGTATGGGCAAATCATTATCCGCAGGCCTCTTGAGTTTAGAAACAAATTAAAGTTGTGAGTATGGCAAAATCCCTTGCCCCTTGGGAGACACGTTCAGCAGTGTGCTGATGAATGCTTTGCAGCTGCGTTCACTCCTCTCTGATTTGAAAAAATGCCAGTGTGACTAAAGCTACCGAGCCTTTCACTCGTCTCCGTTCACAACATTGATTGGCGCAGTCAGTAGGATGCCACAGCCATCTTCTAGATGTACCACTCGATTTTTGCAAAATAACAAAAGGTTGACTATAATATAAAGTATAAACCATTTTTCTTGATAAACTTCTTATGAAAGGGTGATTTTGTCAAGTATGAATGTTGTGTGGCTGCGTCCACGCCTCCGATTTGAATAAACGCTAGTGTGGCTCAAGAAACCGAGCACTCGTCTCTTGTACTCAACAATGAGGAAGAAAATTAATGTAAAGTAATAAAAACTTACAAATTCAGGAGCTAGACGCAATGCTGTGTAACTCTGAAATGTTAATAAAATATATAGTTTTTAATACGTAAATAGTTAAATGCACAATAATCTCCTTAGCTTTTCATCATCTGACGTAAACACATAATCACACTATTATGGTGCAGTCAACAAAGGATTTTTTTACACCCTTAATCTCTACGTACTTAATGTACCTACATATTGAAGGATTCCCGGTCAATAATTACTTAATAATCACATCACGGATGATCGTGTACAGTAGTACCACGTTTATAAGTTTCACTGATGTACCTGAGCACAGATGGCTCAATTTAGGTAGGCGCGAAAAAATCCTAGCCAACTATGTCTATACCTACCATCAACCAATAGCTGATGGCTACGCGCCGTTCCTAGCGTGTTCCTAGCGCATGGCATCCGCGTTCGGCGTCACGATCTCGACAGTCGCGAGTCGTATTTTGAGTTGGATACATATATAGAAAATAGTTTTTTCCTTTTTTTGTCTTCCCATGTACATATCATATGAGCGAGATAGCATGAGCCTTTGGTTATGTTGACTAAAATCTTAACGCGACGCACTAAAGTGTATTATTTCAACAGCGTAGTTAGTCATTAGTAGGTATTTAATTGAACGAAAATTCAAAACTTCAAATTTCGTCGTTCAAATTGGGTCTCTTCTATGAAGACTGCAGGCGAATTTTGCCGATACAATTATAAAAGTGGTACAACTGTAGATGCTTGCATGATGATCGCGAAGATTACCTTACAGATACAGACAGATAGAAGACAATCATGCGAGTAACGATCATCGCTGATAGTGAAGACGGATTTTTTAAAATCCGTCTGTCACAATCTCAGATCGAGTTCTAGCGTACGCGCCGCAAAACTACTCATTTCTTCGGCTGCCGGATGACTGAACTCGGGTGACGGGTACGGTGGACAAGCGGCCTTAGTAAATACACGTAAATGTATGTACCGCTACTTCGTCGCCGTCATCTTGTTATTATTATCGTTAACGTTTCGTTGACTTGACGTAGCGGAGGATAAACGGAGTTACAGCGATCGTGGTGACGACGACGGGGCGACTGGATGTCTTTGGAATTCTTATTTTTAAAATGTTATTTGATAGGCCAATGATTAAAAAACATACTTCTTCACTCCGGAATCGGCATTTAGTTCCCAGAGGCTTTGGTTTAGGTCGCGGTTTGGGGCCTGTAGACCTGTTTTTACTATACAGTGTGACGTAGTTCTTCTGTAAATACTCGCCGTATCGTATATCAGGAATCAAGGGTGTTTTTTTTTCTGAAAGAACATATGAATTTGAATTCATAAAAGATGAAACTTACCTGCTTCGATCACTGAACACGGGAAAAATATTAAAAAAAATCCCGACTATTCGTTTTCGAAAAAAAAAACAATTAAATTATCCACTAGCAAAACCATAAATTACTTACTCTTTGGGACAACATGTCGAGGTTTCTTTTTGTATTCCGTTAAATCTGCCAAGACTTGAAGACATTCTTTCAAATCAATGAATACTAAGCTCGACATAATTATCATTCCATCCAAGTCGTATTCTGCAACGGTTTTCTCTTAGAGTGTTTTAGTTAGATCATAGTCATCACATTTTACAACTGCTAGATTTACCCATTGCTGGGTCTCTGTCAAACGTCTGTAAAACCACGTTAACACGACCAGCGTCTGCTTCGACAAGGCTCGAACCATGTGCAATCGTATTAGGTTGTTTATATTATCATTATTAGGTAGGTAGGTACTTAGTTCACTCGGAAATTTTCTTAGTCAACATTAAAAAAACATGCCATGAGAGGCTTGGTAGTTGTTACTAGATGCCATTTTTATTCGTTTTTTATTTCTTACTTATAGTATACGAGCTAGTTTGGAAAAGTAGAACGCGGTTCGAGTCTACCGAGATCGTAAGTTATTATCTGAGTGCGTTCGGACTTAACGCAATATGAGTTGCACCTGAGTGGATACCGAGCTCACCGGTCCGATCCAACTCTGATAGTGCCAACGTGGCTTTAGGATGAACTACCGCTATGTGGTTACCGGATTCATAACTTTTATCTCGTATCTAGAATTCTGTACGTTTTCGCCTATGTTCATCGATAATAATGTACGATTCTAATAGTGAAAGAATTTTCTAGGTCTAATAGTTTCAGAGCCTATTCAAACAAACAAATCTTCTCTTTATAATATTAGTGTAGATAGGCACATTACAATACAATGCACTTACAAGTAAGAAAGTTTTAAAGTGTTGTTAATAAACAAGTTTCTTACTCCGTTGCAGCACGCATGGCGACACTTTGTAAATTTCTTCAAACAGATGCCACATGAAGATCCCAGGATCACACACACAAGCTGATACAGCTTTCATTAGAACAGCATTAGAGAATTTCCTTGATATTCCCAAATTGTGTAGTGACTTACGAACATATACAGGCAGGTTTGATATTTCAGAGCAATGAATGTCTTGCTTAAGACCTTCAAGAACCTCTCTTTGAAATGATGAATATTCAATAAACCAACGTGGGCCGACTTCTTTCACCAGCTTTTTTTTCGCAAGCTTTTCTAATAGACAGATTACCAAAAATTAAGTATTTAGAATTTATATACCACAAAATTAACGATCCATGCGGGACCGGAAACCGCAAACTTTCCACTTAGTCCCGCACAAAGTGGAAAGCTTGCGGGTTCCAGTCCCGCAAACTTTCCACTTTGTGGGGACGGGTTGCCAATTTCATCACTGAGTCAACCACTTGACCAGTCTAAAACCTTAGGGACAGTCTACTGCTCAAGCATCGTTTGCTCTATCTACAGGAACCCACAGTTGAGCGTAGACCTTCTCCTGAAAAGCACCTTATTGGTTTTGGTCATATGTGGGAAGGTTTATGCCCATAATCCCTACGATATTGGGCTGGGCGTGCTGGTTAGTTTTCGCAGTAGAAAATTGTTCTGCAAAAGGCGCTGCTGGACGCCCTAGGTGGATAGGTACCCCTTATTCGCTTTTACGACGTGCACGGTTGGGCCACCTAAATTGCGGATTAGATTAAACAACTTCACAAACTGCATTTGCCCACGAAAATTCAGTTGTGAAGTTATCTTATCTTGTGCAAGGAATAAAATATTATTTAGTTTAATGACGAGAGATCCCACGTTGCTTATTCAAAGGAACCTTTGAAAAATTAACTTAGTTAAAAGGTAGCTATTACTTGCTCATAATTAAAGTAACCTGCTGGGTCATCATAAAAGTATTGTTTTCTTACGTTCACAGCGATAAAAGCTTTTTAGTTCCTTTAGAAATGCTAGCCAACTGCCCACTTTCTTGTTGTAGGGTTTTTTATCTATGTTAGCTCTCATTTCCTTTTCCAAGTAAACCCAAACAGGATCCTTTCTCGGATCGGCATTCCTCTGAAAGTGAATAAAAATTAAAAGCTTGTAAGCATTTAAAAAACTTTAAACATTCTATTATTTTGTGTGTATATGTAGGTTCGCATAAGGATTAAATTCCTCCTTTCGTACGCGGCTACATCCTCTCGACACTTAACGGCAGAAATGACATGGAGGACCCATTGGGCTACTTCATCACTTCAGGGCTTCATTATTTGTAATTATAAATATTTGCGGACACCACGGTCACGAAAATTCGAGTGTTTCCCAGTGGTCAGATTGGTGGTCAGACTAGTCTGGCCAACGGGATTTTTTTTCCCGTCACTATTTGGTTGATACAGAGTCGATTAAATTTTTCATTGTGTAGGTGAACTCCACATTTCCCCGATACTTTATAATAATCTCATCATTATTATACTAAAATAATATTATACTAAAACGATACAAACATAGCTCTTTCTTTTCCGATTATGTATGCAAAATATCATCAAAATCGGGGACGTAGTTACGTTTGTATAGGGGCTAGAGTCTCCGTACGGCTCTTAAGTGACCCTTTTATTTTAGATTTTCTATCTACCCTCAATACCACCCCCTAGATCAAACCAATGTTGGCCGTATTTGATACACTGACCGCTTACAGAGAACGCTGACTTTGATGATTTTATGATAAATTACGATGATTATTTCAAAATATGGCGAGGTGATTGGTACCTATAAAATTAGTATTCTTACTTTTTTTTTCAAGAAATATTTGTTACTTGGAATCTTGTATTTTTTTCCACCCATTGTGAAGAAGGTAAATTAATACTACCAAGTTATAAAAAATCAAAGAGAATTTCGTTGATAACCAAAATTTTATCAGAAACCAAACAACAATAATTCTGAATTGTTATCTGACAGTGACAGAGTGGTGGTTTTATTCTCTTTGGTGAAAGCAAAGAAAATAGAGGTGACCACAAAGTACTTTTAACACTTGCGGAAGAAAGAAGTAGATCTTAGGGCTTTATAATAAATTTACGGTCTTAAGGATTAGAATGGGAGGTATAATAAAAGTAACTAAAATTCATAAAATTACCACGGATTACAAGAAGTAGCCTGATAGTTTTTTAATGACTAAATTGTTTTGCTCTATCATATTTACTTATCGAATTAAACCTGAAACATCTTTGAACAAGATTCGCCAAGTGCGAGTGTAACTCGCGCGCCGAGGGTTTCAAACATTTGCCAATTATTTGGACAATCAATTTTCTGAAATATTTCAAAAAGTATGAAACTTACAGAAATTTCAAAAAGTGTTTTAAAATGGTCAAAACGATACCTTTCATTTGATACCCCACATAGGCAGGTACCCCTTCTTTTGAAAAAAAAATCCCCCTCTTTTTGACCATTTTTCAAAAACTATTATTATTACAGACTTCTCTATATTTTTCCTGTAAAATATAGATTGATATCTACAAACGCCTAATACATTGTACATGGATCGGTCTGCAATCTTCGGAGCTAGGGGGGGGGGAATGGTCAATTTTTCGTCTTTTTTTGAAATATTTCAAAAAGTATGAAACTCACAGAAATTTCAAAAAGTGTTTTGAAATGGTCAAAATGATACCTTTCATTTGATACCCCACATAGGAAGGTACCCCCCTTTTGAAAAAAAAATCCCCCCCTTTTTGACTATTTTTCAAAAACTATTATTATTACAGACTTCTCTATATTTTTCCTGTAAAATATAGATTGATATCTACAAACGCCTAATACATTGTACGTGGATCGGTCTGCAATCTTCGGAGATAGGGGGGGGGGAAAGGTAAATTTTTCGACTATTTTTGAAATATTTAAAAAAGTATGAAACTTACAGAAATTTCAAAAAGTGTTTTGAAATGGTCAAAACAATACCTTTCATTTGATACCCCACATAGGCAGGTACCCCTCCTTTTGAAAAAAAATTCCCCCCCTTTTTGACTATTTTTCAAAAACTATTATTATTACAGACTTCTCTATATTTTTCCTGTAAAATATAGATTGATATCTACAAACGCCTAATACATTGTACATGGATCGGTCTGCAATCTTCGGAGCTAGGGGGGGGGGGAATGGTCAATTTTTCGTCTTTTTTTGAAATATTTCAAAAAGTATGAAACTCACAGAAATTTCAAAAAGTGTTTTGAAATGGTCAAAACGATACCTTTCATTTGATACCCCACATAGGAAGGTACCCCCCTTTTGAAAAAAATTTCCCCCCCTTTTTGACCATTTTTCAAAAACTATTATTATTACAGACTTCTCTATATTTTTCCTGTAAAATATAGATCGATATCTACAAACGCCTAATACATTATACGTGGATCGGTCTGCAATCTTCGGAGATAGGGGGGGGGGAAAGGTCAATTTTTCGACTATTTTTGAAATATTTCAAAAAGTATGAAACTTACAGAAATTTCAAAAAGTGTTTTGAAATGGTCAAAACGATACCTTTCATTTGATACCCCACATAGGCAGGTACCCCTCCTTTTGAAAAAAATTTCCCCCCCTTTTTGACCATTTTTCAAAAACTATTATTATTACAGACTTCTCTATATTTTTCCTGTAAAATATAGATCGATGTCTACAAACGCCTAATACATTGTACATGGATCGGTCTGCAATCTTCGGAGCTAGGGGGGGGGGAACGGTCAATTTTTCGTCTTTTTTTGAAATATTTCAAAAAGTATGAAACTCACAGAAATTTCAAAAAGTGTTTTGAAATGGTCAAAATGATACCTTTCATTTGATATCCCACTTGGGTAGGTACCCCTACTTTTGAAAAAAAAATCCCCTCCTTTTTGACCATTTTTCAAAAACTATTATTATTACCGACTTCTCTATATTTTTCCTGTAAAATATAGATCGATGTCTACAAACGCCTAGTATATTGTACATGGATCGGTCTGCAATCTTCGGAGCTAGGGGGGGGGGAATGGTCAATTTTTCGTCTTTTTTTGAAATATTTCAAAAACTATGAATATTACAGAAATTTCAAAAAGTGTTTTGAAATGGTCAAAACGATACCTTTCATTTGATACCCCACATAGGTAGGTACCCCCCCTTTTGAAAAAAAATTCTCCCCCTTTTTGACCATTTTTCAAAAACTATTATTATTACAGACTTCTCTATATTTTTCCTGTAAAATATAGATTGATATCTACAAACGCCTAATACATTGTACGTGGATCGGTGTGCAATCTTCGGAGATAGGGGGGGGGGTATGGTCAATTTTTCGACTTTTTATGAAATATTTCAAAAAGTATGAAATTTACAGAAATTTCAAAAAATGTTTTGAAATGTACAAAACAATACCTTTCATTTGATACCCCATTTGCCTTCCTAGGTCTCTTTTGAAATTTCAACATCAAAATTTGTACTGAAAATATTCATTTTCATTTTTCATTTATTTATATTTTTTTTTCTTAAAATCAGTAATGGCGCACGAAATGTATCATTATTTCAAATTTCAAGTTAATAGCTGCAGTAGTTACTGAGATATTCAAGAAAGAGCGGGGACGGACAAAGCGAGACCATAAGGGTTTCAAAACCGATCTTTGAAACCCTAAAAATGAGATCCACTTCTGTAAAGTAATAGACTATAGATCAATGTAAGCCATAGATTACAAAACACGTGTTTTGAATTTTGAATCCTTTGGTTATTGCTCTGAGGATCGTAGTGAAAAAATTCTATGTCTATGCTCAGACCTTAGACAATTTAACCCGCTGTCAATTTGGTCAGAGAAGCTTATATCCCTTGATTTGGTCTTTTTAGGGGTACAAGAGACAGTCCAAGATCTTGTCTCCTAAGCCAACCTAACCTGCACGTGGTGTACCCTGCTAGATAACGAACTAGGCTCTGGTGAAAATATCAACATTCTTCATAATTTGATCTCATATTTTACTATTATTTTCAATTACTTAAAGGCAGAAAAGAGTCCAACCAGACTCAACTGCCATTAACCAAGAATCATTTGGTCTTTTCCACAAAGTACTTTTTAATACGGGAAAGTCTTTTCGCTTGGTTATTTTGTCAAAGACTCAGACGAAAGAATCTGAGATTTTGAATGATTATTTTGATCGGGATAATCTCACAAAGCACTTTTTAACACGTGAAAGATAATCCCTACGGAACGTAGGATCCTAGGATATTTGGGGATAATAATTGTCGCGCAGAGTCGCGAAATGTAAATAAAATCTTTTTACTAGATTCAAACGAACTTTTTGATTAACAAAATTTATGGTGACTTGATCTGGTGTTGTCTTTAGACACACGTCACATAATAATATTTTTTCACTGAGAAAATTATGTTGAGAACATAATTTACCAATATCGAATTAAAGCCTGTTAAACTGTACTAGATTGCCTAGCACTTTCATGGCTGAAGACACAGAGAGCGAAGTGCGGATCCGTGTCGCGATGGCGCGCCCTTGCGCGTCGCACCGCCGCCGCGGACGTTAGCAGGGAGCATGTTAAAGCTATGTATCATAGACCCTAGTAGACGACACATATTATTGGTTTTAAGTGGGAGCTACGAACTAGGATAGTAACCGTCGTGTTCTATCCACTTGATAGGTTCAAGATCTCAGAGGTAGTCTGGGATGCTTGAACCTAAAGCGTTATGCTAAAGTACGTGACTTAGACCAGGTGGTTCAAGATCTCAGAGGTAGTCTGGGATGCTTGAACCTAAAGCGTTATGCTAAAGTACGTGACTTAGACCAGGTGGTTCAAGATCTCAGAGGTAGTCTGGGATGCTTGAACCTAAAGCGTTATGCTAAAGTACGTGACTTAGACCAGGTTAATTGGTTCTTAAGTACGCATTGATAGTGAGAGGTTCCTAGAGAGAGGAGATCTCACTGATTGTAATGATCGCCAGAGCTCTGTTAGCGAAATACTTCCAAAGGTGGGGGACTTTGGAGTATATAACTTTTAAGAGTATATGAATATATATACCATTTATGTAGACCATTAGCTTAGTAACCAGTAATATGTCGTGGGGTGGTTTCCGCAGAGGAAACCATGATGCTATAAAAATTTACAGATGGAACAACCAATCATGGCTCCAGAAGAGTTCATGATAAGCCGAAGAGCTCTTAATAATGCGAAGCAGTATAAATAAATATGAACAGAAGTCGTTGGAACAAGGATCAATTAATTCTAACTTATAATTGATAAAGGTAAGAAAGTTATGATATTACTTCTACACCAAACAAATCGTTAACGGCCGCTACAAGAAGCTATAGTATATCTGAGTACCTTTACGTCCCAAGGTTTAATTCTGTGTGCAAACATGTCTTTAGTAGATAACTAATAGACATACATAGAATACATATGAGTAAATAGCGTCAAGTAGGGTAGCGTTGCGACATGGTGGAGATGCAGGGATGCTGAAAGTCTAAGGTTCTGCTGAAAGTCCAGGGATGCTGAAAGTCCAGGGATGCTGAAAGTCTAGGGTTCTGCTGAAAGTCCAGGGATGCTGAAAGTCCAGGGGTGCTGAAAGTCCAAGGATCTACAGATTAGAGAATGCTATGGCATTAGTTAGAATATGTTTGGTGAGAAGTTTATCATTTGCTTTCTGCCTAATTTCTAAGAAATCCTGTGGTGCAGCGACTTTTTCTATTTTTCTTATTGAAACTAAAACAAAAGCTTTTAAAACTGAACGTAAATATAGGTATAATATTTACGTACCTACCTATGCAAATAAATAAGAGTAAACCTGCGTATAAAAACTTCGATTTTATTTTTATACAAACTCATTATACGGAAATATAATGGTACGTCAGTGAAATAAAAAATAAAACGTCAGATTTGAAAATAAATTTATTTTCTTGGAATAAACAATTGAAAAAGTGAAAAATTGTGTCAAATTGTGTCAAACAAAATAGTGTTCAATTTGATCAGCAAGACGCAGTGCGGTGAAAGAAAAGTGGTGAGATTATTGTGATACATTGATAAGGTTTGCTGATGTTCAGGTGAGCTAAATGGCACCAATATACATTTGAATAAAGATTCATCATTTATCATCGTTTGTACTGGATAAATTGAATAATTTATTACCAAACGGAAACTTCGAGTTATAAATTGAATGAATTATCATGTTTACGCACAGAATAAAACAAATTTGAAACAATCCTTACAGTCTATTAATAAAAACGGTCGTACGATAATTTTAATAGATATTAGTACATTTTCATGGAGTATCTGCCTGATGAGTCACGCAGGTACACGTCATGATGGAATCCATCGTGAAGTAATATGACACGTTATTTTATTAAATTAAAGGAACCGTTACGAAACATTGCATTGGATAATAAACTACGACTAAAAGTAAAAGGAAGAGGGTGCTCTCTTTTCCAAACAATAAAATGGAGGATATCTTGATAAAACGATTGTCCATGTTCTCTGTTGAAATCGAACGCTTATCTATTCAGTCTGATGAAGCATTCTGCAACATAAACGATGACAATACAATAGAAACGGCAAGAATATTGTTAGCTAAACTAGAATCCATACTACGACGTTTTAGTACTGAATTATACAATTACTTCAACGTATCTAAGGAACCTAATGCAGATGAGATATCTAAACTCACTTCCATACAATTACGAGGTGAGGAGGCATTGGCCGAACTAAACACGAAAATTAAAATAAAAACTGACTCTATAAAAGCAACAGCTACAAATTCAACATACCATGATGATAGAATGTCTAGTCGACTACCTAAGCTAGATTTACCTCAATTTTCGGGAGATCTTTTAGACTGGCACCAATTTTGGGACCAGTTCAGTTCAAATATTGATACCAGAAATATGCATGATGTAGATAAACTGTTATATTTGACAGCGTCACTGACAGGAGAAGCAAAAAGAACTGTCGAAGGATTAGACATTACTAATAAAAACTACCAAATTGCTGTCTCAACTCTCAAAGAAAGATTTGGGAAAGAAACACAAATTGTAGACGCTCATTATTCTGCGCTATACAAAATAAAAGCAGCAGATAAAGTAATTGATTGCAGAAAAACTCTAAATAAAATAGAAAGACATCTTAGAGTGTTAAGTTCGTTAGGTGAAGACACGAATCAAAATCATTTACGCTTTCTTATCATGGAAAAGTTTCCAGAAGATATTATCTACGAGATGAGGTTAAAAATTAAAACTGAATCCGTAGGAGACATGAGGAAACAACTAGAAGTAATAATATCTGCTAGAGAAGATACAAATCGAAGGAGAGTCGAATTTACATCAAGATTAGAAAATACGAAAAATTATACGGTAGAAACATTACATATAAAAAATGAACCGAAAGAGTTTAAAGAGAACTCAAAGAAATATAATAAAATAAAATTTAATGCATTTCAAAATACCATTCGAAATCGATCACAGAAAAGAAATTATGAAATAAAGAAAGAAAAGGAAAGTTTTCCTTATAATAAAAAACGAAAAATACAATGTATATTCTGTAATGACGATCATTACAATGACCAATGTAAGAGATTTAAAACACTTAAAGAAAGGAGAGAAAAACTAAAAGATCGATGTTTTAATTGCTTAAAACAAGGACATTTTTCTAATGTTTGTGTGTCTGAATTTAATTGCCAACGTTGCAAGAAAACAGGACATAATAGGGCACTTTGTCCAATGTTATGGGATGGGATACGAAACCCACAATAACAAAAACAAACCAACAAAACTAAAACTTTATTTGCTAACGTAGTTCCAATAATTTCGGATGGAATTCCATGTCCGAAAGGAAAGTTAGAAATAATAATAAATTCAAATAAATATATACTTGCGGATGATGATTCACTTAATGATCGTGTAGATATCTTAAACGGAAATGATTATTACTACTTAAACGATTAGATTCTACAACTTTAACATCATATGATGCGACGTTAAAAGAACATCAAAAGTTAGGAATCAAATATAATATCGGTTAAAAATAATATGGATCATCCTGTCCATTATTTACCTCATCATGGGGTCATAACACCGGGTAAATCAGTCAGAATTGTCTATGACGTATCGTCAAAAACTGGAGACAACAAAAGTCTCAATCAGTGTCTACTGTAGACCATTATTGTTAAAAGATTTAACAGGTCTGCTTATAAAATTTAGATGTCATCAGATAAGTATATCTGCAGATGTAGAAAAGGTTTTCTACAAATGACATTACAATAAAAAGATAGAGATGTCACGATCTCGTGACATTCTAGGAATCTTCCTATGGTTAAATAATATCACAAAACCAGTAAATAATGACAATTTACAGTATTTTTTGATTGCACGTGTGCCTTTCGAGTCATAATAAGCCCATTTCTACTTAATGCTACGATTAAACATCAGTTACAAAATTCAAATGAAAAAATAGTAAAACAAATAGCATCTGACATATATGTAGACAATGTTATCACTGGAACAAACTCAACTGAAGAAGCATTAGACTTATATACAAAAACAAAAAATGCATTCCAAGAAATCTCAATGAATCTGAGACAATGGAGTTCTAATTCAAAAGAATTTATGCAAAAAGTTCCAGACATATGTCCTGATGAAATTGTAAAAATATTAGGATTGAATTGGCATCTAAAAGATGATACAATTCATTTGATAATAAAAGATAGAAATAATGCTAATACTAAACGCGGTATATTGAAAAGTGTTGCCTCTATCTATGATCCATGTGCATACACAGTACCATCTCTACTACCAGCTAAACTGCTACTACAAGATCTGTGGAAAATGAAAATTAAGTGGGATACGCCACTCTCCACAGACATAGTAGAGAGATGGGAACAAATAAAGAAAGATTTAAGCGAGATCAAAACAATAAGTCTACCCAGATGTTATATATAGTTAAAAACCAAGACACAAAATGTCAAATACATTGTTTTACGGACTCTTCTACAAAAGCTTACGCTGCTGTAGTTTACATAATTGGTAAAGGGACTAAAGGATTCGTGATTGGTAAATCACGTTTAGTACCAATAAAAGACCAAGAAAACTTAAAAATTCCACGTCTAGAATTACTGGGAGTTCTAATAGGAAATCGCTTGATACAATATGTTGTCAAATTTCTTCAGTTAAATGTCACTGAACAGACATTATGGACAGATAGTCAAATTGTAATTGATTGGTATAATTCTGATAAATTACTAACACCCTTTGTATCAAGGAGAATGGAGGAAATTAGAAGGAATAAGAATTTGACAATACGTTATGTTCCGTCTAATTTAAATCCGGCTGATGTGGCTACCAGACCGACAAGCTTAAAGGAAGATAAACTCAAATGGTTATCCGGACCAGAGTTCTTATTAAAAGACTCTAGCAAATGGCCTATCAGTGTACCAAGAACAACTTCTCTCTTGGTTGGGGAGGGTCTGACGAATGATCAAAATATAATAATTAATCAAGAGATAATTAAAGAACCTATGGAAACTGATCAGGTGCTTGAGCCAAAGGAAAAGCAAGAACAAGAAATGGAACCACAAGATAATACATTAAAAGAAATAAAGGGATTACAATTACAATATTTTAAAGATGAAGTAAATGGAAAAGAAACCAATCTAAGTCGAAATTTGAGATTATTCAAAGATATTGATGGTATATTACGATGTAAAGGAAGACTAGGTTATGCTGAATGGTCATTCGACAAAAGATATCCAATACTTTTACCAAAAGAATGTGAATTTACTAAGAAAGTAATTATTAAGACACATGAGAAAAACTAACATGTTGGAGTCAATCATACCTTGAGTCTAATACGACAACTATATTGGATACCTCAAGGGAAGGGTCAAGTGCGGAAAATTCTTCACAGATGCTTAAGATGCGTGAAACATGGAGGTGGTCCATTTAAGCTACCTTTAGCACCGGCATTACCTCATGAAAGAGTTAATTTCAGTATGCCGTTTACATTCACTGGAGTAGATTATCTAGGACCTGTCTTGGTCAACAATGGAGACAAAACAAGTAAAAGATGGATCTGTCTTTTCACTTGTCTAGCTGTGAGAGCAATACACTTAGAAGTTGTAAAAGACTTAACAGCTGAAGAAGGATTACTCGCTTTGAGGAGAATGATTTCTAATAGAGGTATACCAACACTTGTCACTTCAGACAACGCATTACATTTCAAACTGATCGCAGATATAATAACAAATAATTACTGTGTAGAGAACAAAATAAAATGGCGATTCATACCAGAACTAGCACCATGGTTCGGTGGTTTTTATGAACGTCTAGTTGGGTTAGTGAAACATTGTATGAAGAGAACACTACATAAGCATTTGCTGGGTGATAGTCAACTAGCAACAGTAATAAAAGAAATCGAAGCTGTGTTGAATACACGACCACTTACATGCGTAGATGCCGAAGTAGAACAAATACTAAAACCTGCAGATTTTCTCAATGCAGGAAGATGCATCAATTTAGAAACAACGAATGAAGAATCTTTAATACAAGGTACCACAATTAAGGTGGACTTGGTGAAGGGCTGGAAAAGGGCTCGTATAATTCTTGAGGAATTCAAGGAAATGTTTTGCAATCGCTATCTTCCAAGTCTTCGAGAAAGATATAGACATTCGAAGAAAGAGCCACGTGTAACTTCAAAAAGTACACCAAAGATTGGACAAACCGTTCAGATAAAAAGTGATAAGAACCGAGAAGGATGGAAAGTGGGAAGGTTAATCTCTCTTGTTCAAGGAAGCGATGGTCTATGCAGAGTAGCCAAAGTCAAAGTAGGAGACTCGGTATTTACAAGATCAATTGCTCATCTGTATCCTCTGGAAATGGAAGAAATAGAATATGAATATAATGATGATCTTCATGAGGATATAACAGAAAATAAAGACAAATTCAAAGAAGATAATGAATCACAAATAGACGAAATAAAGTTAAACCTGCCCAAGGTAGCTTTGGAAGAAATGATCAATTTACATGGTGAAGCATCATTGAACTCTACAGATGATCGTGTGTTAGCAGAACAAGCTAATGAAGAACAAGATCATATCGAAATGTTAAACAGTAACACCAATGAAGACAATAGAAACACAGACTTAGCTAATGCTGACACACATGTGGAATCTCATGAACCTGAGGAGACATATAAGGATATGGAGGAGAAACAAGTTGAAAGAGATAATAACCACCACATAGATAGTCAATATAGAGAAGGGAGACAAAAGAGACAAGCCGCTGTTCGTGCCTTAGAAAAGATTAAGGAATGGACGAGCAGCTTGTTGATAACCTTGCTCTAGTTGGCGGGAGTGTCGCGCAGAGTCGCGAAATGTAAATAAAATCTTTTTACTAGATTCAAACGAACTTTTTGATTAACAAAATTTATGGTGACTTGATCTGGTGTTGTCTTTAGACACACGTCACATAATAATATTTTTTCACTGAGAAAATTATGTTGAGAACATAATTTACCAATATCGAATTAAAGCCTGTTAAACTGTACTAGATTGCCTAGCACTTTCATGGCTGAAGACACAGAGAGCGAAGTGCGGATCCGTGTCGCGATGGCGCGCCCTTGCGCGTCGCACCGCCGCCGCGGACGTTAGCAGGGAGCATGTTAAAGCTATGTATCATAGACCCTAGTAGACGACACATATTATTGGTTTTAAGTGGGAGCTACGAACTAGGATAGTAACCGTCGTGTTCTATCCACTTGATAGGTTCAAGATCTCAGAGGTAGTCTGGGATGCTTGAACCTAAAGCGTTATGCTAAAGTACGTGACTTAGACCAGGTGGTTCAAGATCTCAGAGGTAGTCTGGGATGCTTGAACCTAAAGCGTTATGCTAAAGTACGTGACTTAGACCAGGTGGTTCAAGATCTCAGAGGTAGTCTGGGATGCTTGAACCTAAAGCGTTATGCTAAAGTACGTGACTTAGACCAGGTTGATTGGTTCTTAAGTACGCATTGATAGTGAGAGGTTCCTAGAGAGAGGAGATCTCACTGATTGTAATGATCGCCAGAGCTCTGTTAGCGAAATACTTCCAAAGGTGGGGGACTTTGGAGTATATAACTTTTAAGAGTATATGAATATATATACCATTTATGTAGACCATTAGCTTAGTAACCAGTAATATGTCGTGGGGTGGTTTCCGCAGAGGAAACCATGATGCTATAAAAATTTACAGATGGAACAACCAATCATGGCTCCAGAAGAGTTCATGATAAGCCGAAGAGCTCTTAATAATGCGAAGCAGTATAAATAAATATGAACAGAAGTCGTTGGAACAAGGATCAATTAATTCTAACTTATAATTGATAAAGGTAAGAAAGTTATGATATTACTTCTACACCAAACAAATCGTTAACGGCCGCTACAAGAAGCTATAGTATATCTGAGTACCTTTACGTCCCAAGGTTTAATTCTGTGTGCAAACATGTCTTTAGTAGATAACTAATAGACATACATAGAATACATATGAGTAAATAGCGTCAAGTAGGGTAGCGTTGCGACAATAATAGTATTATTTTGATTTATTTTAAAAGGGAGGGTACTTAGCCATGTGGGGTCTCAAATAAAAGGTATCGTTTTGACCATTTCAAAACAGTAATATATTAGGCAATATACAATACAATTAGGCGTACAATGTATTAGGCGTTTGTAGATATCAATCTATATTTTACAGGAAAAATATAGACAAGTCTGTAAAAATAACCATTTTAAAAAAGAAAGGGGGATATATTTTATCGAAAAGGGGCTACCTACCTATTGGGGTATCAAATGAAAGGCATTGTTTTGTAAATTTTAAAACAGTTTTCGAAATTGCTAGGTTTCATACTTTTCAAAATATTGCCATTCGAAAAAAAACGTAAAATTGATTGTCCAAATAATTGGCAAATGTTTGAAACCCTCGGCGCGCGAGTTACACTCGCACTTGACGGATCTTGTTTTCTCTGTTGTATTGAAAAGAAATACTTACTGTAATTGTTCTATTATTATTGTCATAACCACAGATACACAATATGGCCTCTACTGCGTCCGTAGCGCTTACGTAAAGCATCTAGTTACGCGTGCAACTTGAACTTTAAGCAGCTTTCTTTAAATAAATAAATAACGCTGGACAATTCACACAACATTACCTAGCCCCAAGCTAAGCAGAGTTTGTGTTATGGGTTCTTGATAACTGATATACATAATACAATACAATATACAGATGGATATTTTTTATTATATATATCGTCGTTGTGGTGCGAGAAGTCACTAACTAACAATTTTGGCCAAAATGACTTAATGATGCCAAACTATTTTTACACCCAATATGTACCTTCTGAGAAGGTAAAAGAGCTGTTTTTCTTTTAATTTCGGGAAATACAAGAATGTCAGAACTACTTATCTGCTTGATGAGCCAAAAATCTGTCTACAAAAAAGAACTAAGGGTACTTAAGTAATTTATTTAAATCGTTTTTTACCATATTTTTCAATTACTTGGGCTGCACTGCTCATTAAAGTCACTTAGTGACATTTCGCGTACAATTTTATTTGACACGATCTACCATAATGGCTCTTAGTTATTATTTGCACATAAAAACTAGAGATGAAATGAAATTCTGTTGTCCGGTAAGATTCATTAACAGATATTAAGTAATATTTAATGAAGGTGTTCGCGCATCTTTTGGTCTTTACATTCTGCGAAACCTAACTAAAGTACGTCAATTAAATCTGTATTGCTACTTAGTTAGTAATTGAAATTGTTTTGTGGCTACATTCACGCTATCCCCGCTCACCCGCGTCCGTGTTTGGATTCAATCAGGTCACCATCATCATCATCCTATAATTAGTCCACTGCTGGACAACGGCCTCCCCTAATGAGCTCCATAGCACCCTGTCTTCAGCTTGCCGCATCCAGCATCTGCCAGCAGCCTTTCGCAAATCGTTCGGAGGGCGTCCTACACTACGTTTTCCGAGTCGCGGTCTCCACTCAAGAACACGTTTACCCCAGCGGTTGTCGACTCTTCTCGAAATATGGCCAGCCCACTGCCACTTCAGCTTGTTAATCCTTTGCGCTATGTCGATAACGTTCTCTGTCGGTTGTATTCGTTGCGAAACCGAGAGAAACTCCGAGCATCTCTCCAATAGCTCGCTGGGCAACCTTAACCTACCGTGAGTCTCCACGTCTCAGCTCCGTAGGTCATGACGGGTAGGACGCACTGATTGAAAATTTTCGTTTTCAAGCATTGCTATATGGATGACGAGAAGACTTGACATAGTTTGCCAAACGCGGCCAACATAGCTGGATCCTCCTCTTGACATTCTTCTCGAAATTGTTTTTACCCAACTGCAGAGTCGGCCCAAGGTAAATACGCCGAAAAAATTTTGAGAAGGTGACCATGTACGACGACTGGTCCCGGATCAATGTGGCCATTGATCATGATCTTGGTTTTATCCAAGTTAATGCCAAGACCGATGCGTCGCGAGGCTAAAGCTAGGCCAGCCAGTATCCAGTTCAGCTCCTCAAGCGACTCTGCCATGAAGACTATGTCATCAGCGAATCGCAGGTATGAGATGTAATCGCCGTTTATGTTGATGCCCTTACCTTCCCAGTCCAGCGTCTTAAACACATCTTCCAACGCGCTTGTGAACAGTTTCGGGATATTACATCCCCCTGTCTCACTCCTCTGTGCAGTTGATTTTGATAGGTTTAGACTGCTGGCCCTGTACTTGGACACTCATGGTGACGGCATCATAAAGACATCTCAGCACCTCGATATAACAATAGTCTACTTGGCATCGCTGTAAGGATTCCAGAACAGCCCAGGTTTTCACAGAGTCAAAGGCCTTTTCATAGTCCACAAAGGCCAGACAAAGGGGCATATTATACTCTTCGGACTTCTGTATAATCTGCCTCACTGTGTGTATTTGGTTTATGGTGCCATATCCTCCGCGACATCCGGCCTGTTCCGATAGCTGGAACTACGAGTCTTCTGGCGAGACGGTTCGTGACCACTCGTGAGAACAACTTATAGACATGGATCAGGAGCGATATGGGCCTGTAATTTTTAAGGATGGTTTTATCACCCTTCTTAAAAAAGAGCACCACCAAACTCCCGCTCCATGCCTTTGGAGTTCTTCCACTGTGAAGGACGGCATTGAAGACGTTCTGTAATTCTTGTAAAACAGGGGTTCCTCCGGCTTTCAAAAGCTCTGATGATGCTCCGTCTTTACAGGGGCTTTTCCATTTTTAAGCTGCCCCAGAGCCAACACGATCAAGTCTTGACTGATGTCTGTCAGTTCGTCGGTATAGTGGCGTGTCAGGGTGGCTTTAGAATCGTGGTCATTTCGTTGGGCATGAGGAGCATGTGCAGCGCATAAATGGCCATAGAAATCCTCGATCTCGGCTAAGATCTCCGGCTTCGACAAAACGGTCCTCCCATCGTGCGTTCACTCAGCGTGCTTCGTCAGGTGGCTCCTGACAAGCTGCTGAGTGAATACTTTGGATCCTCGGTTTCGCTCTATCACCTCTTCAATGAGACGTGTGTTGGAGCTCCGAAGGTCACGCCGCACCATCTTTGCAATTTGCTTGTTCAGGTCTGACCTCTCGGACGAAGTCGCCTGGGTGGTTTCCCGTTTTTTTTTTGTCATCAGCCCTAGAGTCTCATCTGAGACTTTAGACTTTCTGCCAGTGCGCTGCATTTTGCAGAACCTGATGCCCGCGTCTCTCAACGTTTCGACCAGATTGTGTAGGGTCTCGTCAGCGTCATCAGTGGGTTCCAAGGCAACAAATCTATTCCTGAGAAGCTGCTGAAACTTCTCAGTGCCCGCCATGATTTGGATTAGGTTAGGTCGGAGCGTGGACCTCATGTTCTTAAATAATTACCTACCTAACTCTTTTTCACATTTAAATTGTTCCTATGTTATCTTTTCAACTCATCTTTAACATTAGTCTTAGTATTATGCTGTTTTCTAGTGATTTTTTTAATTATTTTGATTTTGTATTATTTCTCGTTTTCACATTGAAATTGTATTTATTCTTTTGAACTCGCCTTTAATATTAGTCACTAATTGCTATCTGAAACAAAGCTATACCAAGAATAATTACTTAAGTAACATGAAAAGTTAATTAACTAACAATAATGACATCTTATTGAGTTTGCTAGAATTAACTAACTTACATTTTACTAAGTATCTCAGTAACCATAAAAATATTTACATAATTTATTAAACTATAGGGTGTATGGTAAAATTATCTATATTTTGTTTATAGAAATAATTTTTGTAACTATAAGCCCTAATGAGTTACACCAATTTCAAGATCAAAAAAAACTTTGATCGTGATTATCTCGCAACTAACTTTTTGCACTTAGTGACTTCTCGCACCACACCGACGATATGTAGAAAACGACCAGAACACCCTTAACAAATGTCTGCAGATCGTACACACATTTGTCCCGAGTCCTGCGTCGCAGGCAGACCTTCGCCCACCGCGCCACAGAGGTCGTTCTTTGTAGGCTTTGAACCTTATCACCTGGCTGAATCCCATTGGTTTTCAAAACATTAGCGTCCATTTTGTAAACCACCTTGTCTTTCAAGATCTACAAACGGGCTGACCCGTTTGTAGATCTTGCGACGGAGACATCTTCATATCTAATTGTTAGAGAGTACCTAAATAAAAAACACATGTAGAAGTTATTAAGTCTTTATTTATTATTTTCTTTATTTTAACTTATGCTATTCCACAGAAAAATGTAAGGTATACATGGTCACAGTTAATATTAATCTGTATAGGATGTAGTTAAGTACAATATAACTATACGTATCATTGTTCAACATTTATGATATTTTCTAATCGATTCCCTTTTTTATACATTTACTTTATCTATTTTTTTCTTTCATTTGTTTATATGTCACAAACATCGTAAAAGTTTTAAATAGAAATAATCCAATAAACAGTTTTTTAAGATTAAAAGGTGATTAATTATTTTATAGTCTCACAAGTCGCAACAAAAACAAATACCAAAAAATTCATGACGCTTTTGCATTCATCAAGTGCGTATCCTTTATCGTTCCCGGCATGTACGTGAAGAATGTGTCCCTGAAACATATGTAGGTATATAACATTATGTATATAAATGAGGAATTCCTTTTAGGGTACAAGGAAGACTCCAATATCTTGTCTCCCAAGCCAACCTAACCTGCACGTGGTGTACCCTGCTAGATAACGAACTAGGCTCTGGTGAAAATATCAACATTCTTCATAACTTGAAAACTCATATTTTACTATTATTTTCCATTACTTGACACTGGCAGAAAAGAGTCCAACCAGACTTATATTGCCATTAACAAAGAATCATCATCATCATCGGAGTTCCTTTCAAACACCCTTTGAAAGGACAGGACAAAAATATTTGATGTGTGGAATGGGCATGCGTCAAGGTTTGATCAAATGTTGGGCATCGAAATTGGACAAAGATATTTGAAGAATCGATTACCATCCAAAGACAAACTAAGGCATGTGTTTATCAAGAAATGTATGAAGACTTCGCCGAGTAACCTCAATTTAAATGTAATACCATCGATCACGGTATCCATGAGCACTAACAGCCTAACAGGCACTAACAAACCGTCCATATAAAAAGAGACCCCATTTGACATGGACGGTTTACATTTCAACTAGTGTCATTTCAAAAATCGGTCAGAAAACATGCCCAATTGCAAAAATCATGCCAAATTGTAAACGTCTAAGTCTTAGATACAAATAAACCGGTCAAGTGCGAGTCGAACTCGCGCACGAAGGGTTCCATACTTACCATTACCAATAAAAACGGCAAAAAAATCACGTTTGTTGTATTACCCCCTTAAATATTAATTATTTTTAAAGTGAATATATACCTACCTCTATATTCTGTGAATATTTCAAGCGTCTATCTGTTGCCGTTATCAATATCGAGCAAAAAAAAGAGCAAAGAAAATAACGTTTATGTTTTTTTAGTATTTGATAAAGCGGCAACAGAAATACATCATCTGTGAAAATTTCACCTGTCTTACTATCATGGTTCATGAGATAAGAGAGCTTGGTGACAGACGGACAGCGAAGTCCGAGTAATAGGGTCCCGTTTTATCCCTTTGGGTACGGAACCCTAAAAATTAACCTAAGACCACGAATGGTATGAAACCCTTCGTGCGCGAGTCTGACTCACACTTGGCCGGTTTTTTTATACCCACCTGTCAGGAATCTACATTACATACTCTTTTGCTATATTTGGGCGGACAGTATGCCAGTTTCATACAACTTAGAATGCTCTTAGTCTGGGTACCTAATCATAAAATACAACTGACTTACAAGAATGGTTTTCCTGGATAACAGTTAAATTTGGTCGTGGACCACCAAAGTTGAGCTTGCTCTACCTGTCGTAATCTGTTTCTTGCGACGTAGTCACCTATTAATATTTTCTCCTGCAAGAAAAAGCAATGGATTTATGTAGAAACATATGTAGGTACTTTAGGAATTATGAAATATGCATCGAAATTCGACATGCATCTGATGAACTGCATATCATCAGTATTTTCCATATAACCCTGTAATAACATGATGTATACAATTTTCGCATACTTTCATCAGCTTCTAATATTATATAATGTTTAATCAAAAAAATTCGAGTTCGATGAGAGTTGAAACCGCAACCCTCCCTTAGTACCTACAGGATGCGCCGGCAATAGCGCCACGAGGTCAAGTGACGTAGGAGTCGAAAAACTTTGCGACTTAGTCCGGACTCAAACGCCGATAGCTCCACCTACAGGAGGAACATTGAAGTTTTAACCAGACCTGCAGATCGATTACGGTAAAATACCCCATCCAAATTTGACATTTGAAAGCCCGTAGGATGGCCTTCGAGCCTCCCATCCATCCAATTGTAAATAAAATAGCCGTCACTGAGACGATTGCCAGTCCCAGCCGAAATTGAAGCCCATGAATGAATGTGATGAATGCTTTTGACAGTAAATAGAACGATTTTGACGTAAGGTAGTTTTCTTTTCATTTGACATTGACATACCCTAATTTCCAGTTGACGCCCCCTGCCACCTATCGATTTATTTGGAACTATTTTTTTTCTTTTTAAAATGCAATGTAGGTAGGTAGGTAGTCGTAAAAAATAGATAAATAAATCAACAAAAAGAAAAAGGGCAAGAAAATGGCCCAATATGCTAAACTGGCAACATTTCACTGAAAACTTCTACCATGACAATGACAGTTCCGATGCATGTTCTTGATAACGTTTCATTGCCGCAATTCTGACTCCAAATACAGTAACATAACCTTCATGATATTTTTATTTAATGTACCCTTATATTTTCTTAGGAAACCCAACTATTAAATGTTTCAGCCTTAATATTTATTATTTCAACACAGACTATGAAGCCCCTAACGTACTTGGAGAAGAAAAGAGACGTTTTCTAAAATTTGTTAAATCATCAGTTTTAGGACAATATTTAGGCAAAATCGAAAACGAAACGTAAAATGGGGAATCCACTTCGTTCACTCCGTGTTCATTCACATTGACCATCCAGCCATAAAATTTAGTGCAATTCTATTTGTCCCATCGATGGAATCGAACCCAGTCGCCCATCCATTGATCCATTGAGAATAGCGTAATCACTCTGCTGTTCAATGAATGACCAAGATTACGTTTGGTATGATTGACGAGAGGTGTCGCTTTGCTTCATTTTAAGGTTTATTACTATTGTAGTGCCTAAGCCTAGCACGGGGCAATTTTCTAAGAAATTTAATATCGACTTCGACGGGACTTGAATCCGCAACCCTCCCTCAGTATGGGTTGCGCTCCATCTTTGATCAGCTTATTTGAATAATGTCTCTGTTCAGAATAATATTTGTTTAGTATTCATTGAATCTCTTTAATGAATTAAGAGTTTCTAATAGTACATATTAAGCCTTAATAAGGCGGTGGTAGGTATGCGTCAAACTATTGCCGCCATCTATTTTATTTTATTACTACGTTGATAAAGGAAATTTCAAAAATCCAACGCACCTACAGTTTGTGATACCTATTATTAGCTTTTTTTAACGCTTCTATAATAGTTTTATTCTATTGGGTTTAGGCAGAATATCGAAGTTGCCATTGGTGGCCCCCAATATCTATTTTCGATATACTGGCTAAACTAAATTGAATAAAACTATTAGAGAGGTCTTAAAAAGAAACTTATCATAGGCATCACAAACTGTACGATGGATTTTTGAAAGTTTCTTTGTTCAACGTAAGTAATAAAATAAAATAGATGGCGGCGGTAGTTTCACGCATACCACAGCCCTAAATTCAATTTTAGTTTTTACAACGTTACAACGTTAACTAGATTTTTAAAGTTTCGCTAGTTTTATAAACATTGCGAAAGTTATTGCACGAGATTAAAGAAGCGAACCTAATATATTTGGTTTTTCAAACTAGGTCTAGATCTCAGTACCTACTCACAAGGATCTGATTCTCATCTAATATGTGTAATTCTCATCTATTTACCAGTTCTTTGAGATTGTCTCTGTATGCCCAGGTCATATGCTTCAGCTGGTTTATTGTGAACGGTACCATCCAGGCTCTAGCCCTGAAGTCCATGTGTTTCAAATCCAGCCACCTGCGTTGTGTTACAAGATTCTGTTTTTCTGAAAATCAACATAACACATGAGAGCGAAGATGTGGCCAGAAGAAACTAAAAATTGTCGCAGTTTAAAGGCGCCTCGCTACAGTACAAAAAAATGCATATAAGCTTAAAGGGACTTAAGGTTCTTGCCCATAGAGAGAATATAAAGCATGCATAATCAAGCAATACAACTCGTAACAAGTTTGTTGAATAAAACGATCTTTGTACTGGCTTTTTTAAGTCTTTTTCGTATGTTACAGAATCCTGCGGAAAAATCGCGCGGGAGGTTCCTTCCGCAGTGCAGGGAGAGCCTTAGATGTATGTCATATTGGCTTATTCCACTAATCCCCGTTGAAAATCCCCGTCAACGGGGATTAGTGAACTTTTTGTTTATTATTCGCCGTTGACTCCGATGCGAACTCGTAACGGGGATTAGTAAACTAAAAAGTTCATTTATCCCCATTGCGTCCAAAATAAAATATGAATCATAAATCATGTTTTTATTTACTCTTACTTTATGAATCGCTTATTGATTATTTTTATAATCATATTAAATTGCCTATTGGCGGCTTCAGATGACAGACATTTTTTTCACTGTGAAATGTATTTAGATATTTGAGTGCAAATTTTTGTGCAATGCGATAGGTAGTACCGTTAGATTAAAGTTTGCAAAGCTTTATTCACATAAGATTTTTACTATGGCACGATTATAGTATACCTACTACTATAATAAAAAATTGAGTATAATTGTATAATTTTAAGCTTTGTACAGTATTATAGCAGAAACTGCTTAAAAGGTTTGTAAGCAGTTTCTTATTTAAGGACTAATCAGGGATCTGCGAGGTGTCTTTTCGCTACCAAAATCCACAAACAGACGGGACATTTTGTATGTAAAGCATACCCATGCGGTACGTACAAAATATGCGGCAGAATTACGCGCCAAACTGTAATATGTTTTAGTGCCACTCTTGGTAGCAGATACCGCGTGACTCTGAGAATCAGCCAAGTTTGAAATAAAAGTTTGGTAGGTATAAAACTCAAAACATTCAGGCCTGTTCATACAGCTAGAACTTCTTGAGTGAATCACCTGTGGTAGTTAAAAAAAATTGTTTCTACACTCGACCACTTGTCACCACTTTCACTTGGTCACTTAACGCCCGCCTGTGACGCAAGAGGTTGCGGGTTCAATTCCCGCCTTGGGGCAAATATGTGTACGATCTGCAGGTATTTGTTCCGAGTGTTCTGGTCGTTTTCTATATATAATAAAAATATCTATCTATGTAATGTATTGTATTATGTATATCAGTTATCTAGTACCCATAACACAAGCTCTGCACAGCATTTTTATTCACAGCACAATTCACACAGCATTATCTAGCCCCAAGCTATTGGGGCTAGATAATGCTGTGTGAATTGTCCAGCATTATTTATTTATTTATTTACAGTTAACTACGTAGATTTATTAGCTTACTTTTGTCCTCAGCGGTGAGTTTTCCCTTGACACGTTTCCTGACCCATTCTAAAAGTATATTCAGACGACTGGCTTCCGGTAAGTGTGGGAGAAGTAATGCAGTTTTCGAAATATTAGATAACAAATCCTGAAAGTAACCGAAAATCACATTTTATGGATAAGACCGCATTCCTGTAAGAACGTCATTAAAAAGGTAAAAAAAAATGAATTTCATAATCAAGCATTAACAGACCCGTAATATTTGCGTTTCAGTCATATCTGATGTTAACATGCGGCATGACGGTTTTGGCTGAAAACAAAAATAAGAACTAATACTAATACTTTGATTAATAAATTAATTACGTTCTCTATTCTAGTTAAATGTAACGAAGATCGTGAGTTTATTAAAAGCCACCCAAACCGGCTAGAGTTTGATGGACCGCATAGTAATGGGGTTACTTAATATTTCTACAATAAATTATTTTCTTATGCCTACAATTTTCTTGTAAGATTTAAATTTGTTTTGTTTTTTGTTTAATATAAAAGTAAAGATTTATACACAACATTACAAAATAAAATTGTGAGAAAACTAAAAACTATTTCTTAATAATAACCACTTTATTGTTATGCATATTATTGCCAACCAGTGAAAAATAATGTAATTCCTGTATACCTACTTACTGTCTTTCAATAAATAGCAAAACGTAATAATACAATTTCGTTCATATTTGCTATTTCTCAGCATTTTACGCAATTTTATACCTATGAAATTGTTTAAACTGTGGGCAAGGCAATGCTCAAAAATGCGTACAAAGGTAAAAATATGCGAGTTAAAAAAAAAACCCAAAAGGGTCACGTTTTTTTTTGCGGTCCGGCCTTGCCCCCCTCCAAGCACCTTCAAGGCTACCCTATTATGGATGGACATCCTGTATATGTAGCTACCGTTGGTTCCTTTGATTTAGCAGCATCCTGTGCGCAATCCTTTATAAAATCTTCTTTGCCATCCAACTGATAAACTTTAGCATGATCAACCCAATAAGGTCCTCGTCTTGTTGGGGGATAAAAGAATTTCTCATGGCGAGTTCCTTTGCGATTAAAATCATACAAATGGGCACATTTACATTTAGATTTTTGGAGATAATTCATAGCAGCATTTTCCCTGAAAATATTTTAATTAATCAGTATTGGTTATTTTCCACTGTGGACCAGTGGACAAAAATTTAAGTGGACAAAATCAATATTGTGTTATATTGATTTTGTCCACTTAAATTTTTGTCCATTTTTGTTTCTTAATAAATAAGAAAAAACTAAAACTTAAATTTAAAATATAAACAGGTTTAAAAATTGTATTTATTATCAAATTTTGATAATAATTACTATTTATCCACAAACTAATACGATAGTTTGCCTAAAGCCTAAAAAGCAGAATATGGTGAAACTTTGTTATTTACGACCAACAGTATATTTAATTTCTACCCATGTTCTAAGCGAATAAATGATTTGATTGATTATTGAAACTGTGCGATTTGAGATTTCCTTGATTCATCGTATTATAAGATAAAAAATAGGTGGCGGCGCTAGTCTGCGCCGGGGTACCTGCCTTAACTAAGCTAAGCTAAGCTGTGGAGGAGTACATCAAACGGAAAACGGGACTCTCGATGCGCGTCGAGAAGCTGGACTCTCGCCATAATGTGAGTTTCAATTCATTCATGGTCAGAGTTCTAACTCAACATCTCTCGACCTAGGTACTTAAGCGCGAGTTTTGGCCGATGGGTGTCAAGTTCCGACGGTTCACTGGCCGCCTGCAAGGAGACACCGCCGTGCACCGCCGCCAGCTGACACTCTGATTGCGTCATTTATACGTCGCCGCAGTTATCACAGAAAAACGTGTCATTAGTTAAGTTTTTAATGTTTTATGTATGTTAGTTTTAAGGTATATATTACTATGGACTGTAGAATAAGTTAAATAAGATCTGTAACTTTTCTATGGTCTGAAATAAATGATTATTATTATTAACATAATTAATTAAATTAAATATCAAAATTTCAATAACGTTTATTTCTTTAGGCTTACAAAATAAGCTCTTAGACAAGTGAAATTTATAGTAAAAACAAATTTATAAATGGTAATTATTATTAAAAATTGATAATTAGCGCCGCCACCTATTTTTAATATCTTAATAATACGATGAATCAAGGAAATCTCAAAATTCCATCGCACAGTTTGTGATACCCATTATAAGGTTTTTTAAAAGTTCTGTAATAGTTTTATTCTGTATAGTTTAGGCAGAGATTAGAAAATAGATTTTGGAAGCTACCAAGGGCAACTTTTTATCCTGCCTAAAATATCCTATCCTACTTAATAAATTAGTGTGAAAGTGTGTATGAATATTTGTTACCACGGGATGAAATTTGGTATGTAGATAGTTTATGTTATAGTATACCACAAAGCCGAGAAGGGTTCGAACCTGCGTGTTATTGGATGGCACTATTACATATTCTGTGACGGGGATACCAATGTTCTGTCTATTGCTTCTGTCTGTACAAACTCGACTTTTTTACTCGTGGATAAACACCTTAACATAAAATATAAGGACTATGTTAGTAAGTAGGCACCTACCATTTTTCGGTACACTTGCACGGTGCTATACACTTCTCAACCAAGGGTTTTGGAAACCGCCACATCCCTACAACATTCGTAATATAATGCCCGCGTGAGACCACGATTCCACCATTTATAGTAGTGTATCCAGTTGTTGTTACATTGACATCTGCGAATAAATTTCGTAGGGTTTTAATAATATAATTGGATTGTATTTATATTTATATATTTTAAAATTTGCTGGATAAAGAAAAATTAAATCCCCTCGGATTTTTTTTATAACATCATCTTTTATACAATAATTGCAAAAGAATCATCCAAATGAGACTCATAGAACCTCCTGTTTTTTTCTAAGTTGGTTAAAAAGTAGTAAGTAATATGCATTAGTTGAGCTACCTGAAGATTGTTTGCAACAGTCTGTATTTTATTGTCTACATTATAGGCTATCAAATGAGACCTCTAACGTCTTTCTAGGAGCACCCGTGCTTCGAGGCAAAAGAAAAGAATAAATAGGTACATAAATAATGCTGGACAATTCACACAGCATTATCTAGCCCCAAGCTAAGCAGAGCTTGTGATATGGGTACTAGATAACTGATATACATAATATAATACAATATATAGATAGATATTTTTTATTATATATAGAAAACGACCAAAACACCCTGAACAAATGCCTGCAGATCGTACACAAATTTGTCCCGAGGCGGGAATCGAACCCGCAACCTTCTGCGTCGCAGGCAGACCTTCGCCCACCGCGCCACATGTCGTCAAAGAAAATGGCTGCCATTCTATCATGGAGAAAAAAAAATAGGGATAGTGATTTGTCGATAAAATTTACCGTATTTAACCCCCCCCCCCCCAAAGTCTCCGACACCGGTAACCAGACACATTGTACAAATGATTTGATCAACTTACCAGCTAAAATGAAGTTAACAACATTCCCAGAATAAGAAACTCCAGCAACCTGGTACTGTACATTATTAAGTGGTGGCGTAAACTTCTTTTTAGGCTTCTTTTTCAGCAGTTTGTACTTTATCGCAAACTCAGCTTCATTAGCATTGCTATTACCTGCAAAATTATAATAAGTAAATAAAGATTCAAGATTTTATTTGCCATCATGTTGTACAATTAAGGTCTCTAGTATAAAATTAGGTAAAGCTTCAACATGAGCCCGGGTCACGAAGCAAATACAAAGTAGGTATATAAAAATAAAAATATATAAGCAAATAAAAATACAAAAGAAAAAAATACTCTGTATTTGCTCTGTGGATCATAGTTTCCATACGACAAAATAATACTTTGATAATGTTACAAATAAAATACTCAAACGCAAACCAGATTTGGTCGATCTCATATGACTCTCAGATTTTCATTGAAAACTGTTGTAATTGAGCGAATTGAGTGCGTGTAATGCCGAAAAAAAATCAGTATACAATAAGATGATGGCTTTGAGCTCTGGAGTCTGGGCTATGTTTGACAATATCGTAGATAGCTCATTTTTTTATTGTAAATACTAGTATTAATTTAATTCTATTATTTGATTGTAATTTTCTCTCTTAATTAAGCTGCAATTTTAAAATTCATTATTTTTATTTACTAACATTTTTGACATTTGTTGTCATTTTGACATTTGCTATCATTTTTGACATTCGCTGTCACTTAAGATGCTAAAGTGCGTAAACGTAATGGTGGGACGAATGGGATACTAATATTTATATGATTTGATGTCCCGTTCGCCGCACCAACATGCATCGATAACGATTGGTTTAATTATAATAACTTTAATTCGACCTTTTAATATCCCATTCCCTCCACAAGTGGGGCGAACGGGACATCACCATAATTTTCACATAACGAGACGAAAAGACAGCTGAAAAGAATACTTTTTCAAAACTTACGGAACGGTGGTTCCCAAAATTTGTAACTGCAAACCCTTTCTGGGTCAACATTAACCATATTCCTTTTTTTTCGTTTTTCTATCTGAAATCGCAAGATTTAAATTGCTATTTGTTACAAACAAACTATTATAAAGGCAAATAAATTAAAAACACCAGAAAACATGTAATTATTAAGGCAGGTAATTTTTTTCCGTTATTAAAAACCTTAAAATAACTTACACAGCCAAGATCAAGACGTAAATTTGTGTAACTCTGTAACAATGATGAGAAGTTGTAGTTAATTTTTATTTTCTACATTAATAATAATAAATAAATAATGCTGGACCATTCACACATCATTATTCTAGCCCTTAGCTAAGCAGAGCTTGTGTTACGGATACCTACTAGATAACTGATATACGTAATACAATACAGTCCATAGATAGATATTTATTATTATACATAGAAAACGACCAGTACACCCTGAACCTATAGGATCAGGGTGCAATATCTAATAGGTATATTATCAATATCTGCAGATCGTACAAACATTTGTTCTGAGGCGGTAATCGAACCTGCAACCTCCTGCGCAGGCGAATCTTCAACCACCGCGCCACAGATGTCGTTATGTTGCAGAAAAGTATTTTTCATATAATAGACTTTCGTTTGACCACAATCTTAGCTAATGGAAAGTGATTTGGCCGACGACGATGTAATGAAAATCAGTCGTTAGTATTTATAGTCCAGTCCAGTAACTTAATACATTAGAATTAGACCTTGCATCAAATCCTGTAGTTCTGATTATTTGCAGACTTGGATGTTGGTCCATTGAATAATCCAAGTTTGTAACCTCGTGCATCAAACGAAACTTTGTCAAAAATATAAAAACCTAGAGACCAAATTTGCTACTATAAGAGACTAGAATAAAATTGTCTCTGTAAGCCCAGTGAAGTTTGCTCTGTATTGAAATGTCGGTAACTTTTCAGGGAGCTAGCTAATGGGGGAGCTAATGACTTGAAATGAATGACGTTTCAGTATGTACTAATACAACCATAAATTGAAATAAGTACGTGTTTCAGGAATTTTCAACAAATCCATAAAAAGGGATTAAATGGGACGATGAATTTATTGACCTTTTTTTGTAACTTTTTATCCAGTAGCCCATTTGTTTGAAACTTACAGAGTATATAGGTATAGTTTGGCAAAAATGAGTAGAAACGGAACTAATTTTTTTGTTTGCTGGCAACATTTAAAAAATGATGACGTTTGAATTGTTTGAAGTAAACAAAGTTCGGAAGTTTATACAATTTATAATTTGTGCCATAAAAGCGTGATAAAACTAACTTAAAAATGAATAAAACCATCCGAAGTGCTGGCAGACAAATTATTTATAAGGTTTATAGGCGATGTTTGGCCTACTCTAAAAATTCAAAACTATTAAACACGTGTTTCAGGTTCGAGTCCAGCCGAAATAATTTTATTGGGAACTTTTTATTTTTTTAGAGATGTGTGATGTTCCAGAGTGCGAGGGCTTTAACTACACACTATAATACAAAAACGTTACTCCGGGCATTTTTCAGACATCTACCTACTGTCCATATTCAAAATGACGACATACCTCGACCCGACTTACCGCCATCTTGGTTTTATGGGAATGTTTTTCAATATTAAATGGGCCATTTTTCAATTTTCGAGAAAAATCATAATGCTTATGTGTATTTGATCATTATTTGATTTTCTACATTTAGTTCCTTGCTCATTTAAATAAACGACCGATATTTTTTGAATTAAAAGGAATGTAATTATTGGAAACTTTCATTGATGGATATTAATGCAAAGTGGAGGCTTTTCTGTCGTCAAACCCGACAGGTCTATTACTTACGGATGGAACCACTAGGTAAGGTTTTAGAATAACATCATAAAACATATAGGTATACATACCTCTTTACTTTTGAATTTGATCGAGCATCCTAACGGAACAGCGTATGTAATAATTCTAAGATTTAATTTTTTTCAAACACATATTTAAAAAGTTATGTAATAAACTTTATCCTGAATATTAATACTACCGATTAGTATAATAAAATAAAGAGTGTTTATTTTTTTAAATTTTAGTTGGTTCGAGTCCCGGGCGAAGCAAGCGAGTTTAAAAAAATATTTTAATGCAGATTTGTTTCTTTTTAAAAATAAAGGAATGTCTCCTTTAAGTAAAATGAGCTAGCTTAAGGATTTTAAGTAGTTTCCCTCCAGGGCCTGAGTTTAATTTCCACACTGTATATACATACCTCTTTACTTTTGAATTTGATCGAGCATCCTAACGGCAGTGGTTGGGGTGGCGGCCTCGGCCCTGAAGGATTGTTGCTATACACCTGGATTTTTCTGTTTTTCTGAAGATAAATACCGAAGGGACAGGCAGGAACACAAGATGGCTTTGATTCTAAAATCATAACATAACTTGGTTATAAATAAAATAAATAATGCTGGACAATTCACACAGCATTATTATAGCTATTATAGCTTGTTTTATGGGTAGGTACTAGGATAACTGATATACATAATAGTATATCAGCTTAGCTTGGGGCTAGACGATGCTATGTCAATTGTCCAGCATTATGTATTTTTAAGGCCGCCGATTGTACTTTTATGTTTAAGGTCTGTCTGTTTCTTGTTTTTTTTGTGGTGTACAATAAAGAGTTTTGTATTGTATTATTGTATTTTATGATAAACTTTGGTCTTTCTATCCGAATTTCCGACCAACATACATACTTATAGTACATATATATACTTAGTATATACACACAATCACCCACACTACACACACATTCACCCCTGTTGCCTGGACCACTACAATCCTTGGTGCTTCGGGAAGCCCGGTTCAGACACGCACACACACCATAATACACACACAATAATACACACACACACACCCTAACACACACACACACACACACGCAGTACACAGGCGCGCACTCAACACAACTCACACTTAGCTACATTTCATTTATTGTATTAATTTTTGCATGTTAGTATTAACTGATAATTAAATTCGGCACATAAATTTTACTCATCTTAAAGAGTTATTAAAAACTAGATCATAGAATTATATCTATCATAGAATCTGTATCTGTACACCTTCTTAAATCCATTATGTCAAAGCACTCAAGGAACTCAAGATACAAGCATTGCTTAGTTTGAGTTCCGCTGGCACCATACTATGTATATTACCTATGTACATATGTGTTTTTGGAAAATAAACAACTTATTTACCTATTTATTATATATACTATAGTACTTTTGACCCTAAGATAGATTAGCAAGTAGGTACCTTACTTACTTCTCTTTACCACTGGTGCAGGTGCTGGATTGTATTCTGTCAGTTCACTCAAACACTGAATACATTCCTTTATATCAATGAATACTAAACTTGACATTATCAGCTTCGCGTTCATATCATATTCTGCAATATTAATTAAAAAGATATAGGTATAAATAAGTAAAGTTCCAGGTTTTCGCTACTCGAAGGTATTCAATACCCAACCTCCGCCTGACGACGACGCTTGCAATGAATTTGTGGGTCGTGGGCCATGAAAGTATTATTTATTTAAGTAGATCGCATTTTCTGCCCAGCCTCAGCGTTGTGACCCACGCAGGGACGCTGAGCCTCTGCCTGCCGAAGGGCTTTTTAATCATCTGGTGAGTTTATTAATGATCATTTTGTTAATTCAAGCCTGGGAGCATTTAGAGCATCTTCAACGAGTAGGTATAAAGTGCGGGTAGTAAGAGATAAATAAGGCATACGCGGCCAGGGGCACCCTATAGAACAAATACACAACCATACTGCGATAAAAAACCGGTCTATCAATCATGGTGATTCTAGTAAAGCCTTCAGTTGGGGAAGGATAACGGGCTACTGCTGGCCGTGAACTTCTTTTGACTGAGATGGTTGATGTCGAGGTTATCAAGAGATACCAGATATCCCAGTACTTCTTTGGGCATATGGCACGGAATGAAGACTCGATGGAGCGTCTCGTGGTCCAGGGCACAATAGAGGGTAAGAGTTCTCGTGGTCGCTCTTCAACCAGATGGTCCGACCTCATCACCTCTCTGATACGTCCACCATTACAGACTACTCCCACAACGCAACCAACGGGATATGCTGGCGGTGCATTGCACCAGCAACCGTTCACCAGAGACCCCATTATAACCACGACCGAGTGGTGCTGGTAGAGTTTGCCAAGCGTAACTGACTACGAAAAAGAAGTATCGTAGATTGCTTTTCACGAAAGAAGTCCCCTGGAAGGATATACCAAAGCGCATTTATTTAAAAAAAAAATCGTAAATAAAATTTGGTTCCACTAATTTCCACGGGAATTCTTTTGTGAAAAGCACTCGAGTCTATCGACATAACTCAAAGAATTAGCGAGCTGAAGTGGCAGTGGGCTGGCCATATCTCCAGAAGAACTGATAAACGCTGGGGTAAACGTGTTCTTGAGTGGATACCGCGACTCCGCAAACGTAGTGTAGGACGCCATCCGACCAGGTGAGATGACGATTTGAGAAAGACTGCTGGCAGATACTGGATGCGACCAGCTGAAGACAGGGCGCTATAGCGCTCGTTAGGGAAGGCTTATGTCCAGCAGTGGACTCATATAGGTTGATAATGATGATGATGATGAGGTAAGGTACTTACTCTTCTGCAACTTGCTAGGTGACACATTGTAAATAGCTTCATACAGATACCACATAAAAAGCCCTGGGTCTTCCATAGCATCCGACATAGCGTTCAACAGAAGTTGTTTGGTAAATTTGTATTTGATTCCTATATCAAACAGCGTCTGACGACTCAGTTTTGGTAAGTTCGCTAGCACATCTTGATGTATATCAGACTTGAGATGCTGGAGAACTTCCCGCTGATTTGTGGAAAACTCGATGTACCAGGTTGGCCCGCATTCTCTTTTTAGTCTTCGCTCTTTGAACACAGCTGAAATATTATAAGTAATAAGCTTATAGTGATCGGCTTATAGATCCGCCAAGTGCGAGTGTAACTCGCGCGCCGAGGGTTTCATTCATTTGCCAATTATTTGGACAATCAATTTTCTGAAATATTAAAAAAAAATGAAAGTTACAGAAATTTCAAAAAGTGTTTTGAAATGGTCAAAACGATACCTTTCATTTGATACCCCATTTGCCTTCCTAGGTCTCTTTTGAAATTTCAACATCAAAATTTGTACTGAAAATATTCATTTTCATTTTTCATTTTTTTTTTAAATCTGTTATGGCGCACGAAATGTATTATTATTTCAAATTTCAAGTTAATAGCTGCAGTAGTTACTGAGATATTCAAGAAAGAGCGGGGACGGACAGAGCGAGATCATAAGGGTTTCAAAACCGATCTTTGAAACCCTAAAAAGAGGATTATAAACTATCAGCAAATGTAATTACTTGTACTCGTGTATCTGTGTATAAATAGCCTCAGTAAAGTGAGTTTCTGTACTTTACTGAGATACTTTACTATCATTACAACCAACCCACAAAAATGAGATCTCAACATCATCAACAATCTTACCCCATGTATATCCGATGATCCTATCCATACCAGGTTGTCTGGCAGAGATCGCTCTTGAGCGATAAGACCGCCAATTGTCACTTATGATATAATTGTTTTACGTGTAAATTGTTTTTTTTAGCTTTAAGTGTGCAATAAAGAATTTTCTATCTATCTATCTATCTAACAATCTCAACCTGCAATCAAAGGTTGAGATTGTGTGCCATTTCAAGTAGGTTGGTAGGACCTTTGTACCAACAGAAAATAAGAATATGAACGAAAAAGTAGTTCTAACCTTCACAATAATAATGATGTCTTAGTTCTTTCAAAAATTTAAGCCAACGGCCCACTTTTTCATTGTAAGGTTTCTTATCTAAGTTAGCTAACATTTCTCTTTCTAGGTAAACCCAAACGGGTTCTTTTTTCACATCATAGAGCATCTGAAAGTAAATTTTAATCAGTAAAAATAATTCCACCTCAAAACTTATAATTTAAATTATATAGGTCGCGTTACGCTTTATCGCGCCTAAGCACTGGCGACCATGGCCGCGGGGTAGCCAGGTTGCGACGGCCAGTTTTATAAACAATCCGGCCATGGTGGCCGCTAGGTACGTAGGGGCTCAAACCGATTGCATAAAAAATCCAGAACTCACTTTCCGCCGCGACATGATCGCCCCGCGGCCATGGTCGCCAGTGCGTAGGGGTGTAGAATAGCGCCCTGAGTTTGAATGCGCAGAAGTCGATTTTTGTTGTTTCGCTGATTATACACCTGCGCAGAACCCCCCTCCACTTTCGCCGAGCGTTATCAAACCGTGATGAGTCGATATCGACATGATCCCACAATTCATTCCGAGTGTGAAGGTTTCCGCTACGCACCTTATTTTTAACAGGATATAATGGTCCACTGCTGGAAACAGGCCTAACCCGAATAATCGCCTTATTGGCTTTTATCTCATGGTGGGTAATGCCCATAATCCCAAGGCATGCGGGTTGGGGATCCCAGCTCAGATCTATTTTGCAAGAGGCGCTGCTGCTCGCTCCCCGGGTGTATGTCCGTTTCGTCTTTTACAACACCCGCGGGAAGAGTTAGGGTGCATGCGCTCTGTTACCAACAAACGCCTATACCTACCTACTAAGAAGTTTGACACCATATACCTAAATTTCGATATCTATGTATACCTAGAGTCAACGCAGCCACGCATGTAGCTTGGCGCTTGGCAAATATTTTATTCCCCGTGCAGGGCTCCCGTGGCGTTTTAGGTCCTAGCAGGTTCTAAAGAGTACTTGACAAAATACATGCATGTATCTACACGACAAGGAAGAACTCATGACGAAGTATTCGAATTCGTCGAACTAGTTTTTATAGTAGGTACTTCTTGTTTCAGGAAACTGACGGAACTTTAAAGCTCCCATACGAACGTACTTTTCCATTCATTTGGAAATTATTTTAATGAAATTTTGCATACATAATCGGAAAAGAAATAGCTATGTTTGCATCTTTTCAATTTTTCAAAATACTTTTAAGAGCGAAAGTTATAAAATCGCTTGAAAATGGATGAAAATAAATTTTCGTAAAAGTACGTTTGTATGGGAGCTTAGAGGTTCTGCGGTAGGTGCAAAAGCCGGGCGTCAAACTCCTTAGTATGCTACGCGGGTCACCGTAGCACGTACTACGAACCTCTACGATACAAGCAAAGGTTTTTGCTTGTATTGTAGAGTTTGTAGCTGAGGAGAGGGGGAAGACCATTGGCCCTCGAGTCATTTTCATATCTATACAAATGGGTGGTTTGAATTTTGAGAATTTGCTACAAACTGCTATGTTCATTCTGAGACAATGGAATACAATTTTGAACCTCACGACGACCCTTTCATTCAAAGAAAAGTTTGATTTCAGCGTGTGGCTGGCCTTTCATGGTGTTTTTGTATGTATCGTGAATTGATACACCCAAAAACAAAATCCTCATATTTCGATGTGCTCGGGAAAAACAGCTGTTGAAAGATCATGTTGAACAATTTTTTTGTTGGCTGTATGTGCTTACTAAATAATAGCGATAGTAGGTAGGTAGGTACCTAAATATTTGTTATCTGTCCTGCGTTTGTATTTAGGTTTGAATACTTAGGTATCTATTAGGGAGGGCAGCAGCGTCCGAGGTAAACAATGCCACCACCTACATGCCCATGGGGAATATGGTCATTTGAAAGCCCCCACGAAAGCCACCAGCACCAGTTCCTTGCGGCTTCGCTATCCCTCGCCACGGTAGCAGCCAGGGTAACGGGAGGCTAGGAATCACTCACCAGGCTATCTAAATCAACTTACCTGTACCATACACAGAGATCGCTAGGCTATCTTATTAATATAAACTTATCATCATCATCAGCCCGTTGTTGGCACCCACAACTGGCTTATTAAGATTTTATTGTAAAAAAAACGGTGGGTAGTTTTTATCGTTTTTTTCGGCTAGTTACATTTTACACATACGAGAAATTAAATTTGCAACGACGATTAGGCCTCTATAGATTGCCATATTTTTTTTATTATTCTAGTTTTCGGGGGTACCTAAGTAAAGAAAGTCGGGCACCTTATGGCTACCTATGTTAATCCCGATCCAAGGAATATCCAATAAATGATTCTATTGCGAGCAAGTAATACGTACAGTACTACCTACCTAGTAGAAGGGTAACTTAGTTATTTCATCTGTGGTAGTAGATAGTATCAGTAGTAGGTACCTACTTAGTACGCATGTATATGGCGTATTATTTTTAACCGACGAAAAATTAAAGAGGAGTTTCTCTATTCGGCTGTATGAATGTTTTTTTTGTGTATGTTTGTCGTTTTCTCCGTCAATTATGGACCGATTTGCTATTTCATTGTTTTAGAGAATGATCCCAAGGCAGTCCCGTATTAATTTCCGGGGGTTATCCCCCTAAACATTTGTTCCGCAAAACTGAAGAAAAGTGTAAAAATTAAGGTATTACCTACCTACCTATTCTTATTCGATTTGCAAAACAGATTCTTTCAAATCACTCGAATTCTTAAAGGTATTCAGATACTTACCTTCGTAAAACTTAGATTTGTATTCATAATTTCATACCCCCTCGTCCCTGTTCGGACCTACCTAAAGCCTAAAGTTGAAACCTTCTTACCTTTTTTTTCAGACATTGTTGAACCGTTGGCATTTTGTCCTTGCCCATTTTAAAATGAAATAACAGAAATTTTTACAAAAACCAAATAAATAATTTTACAAACTAAAATTTTCGTGTTAGCTGCAGTAAATTTAGAATTTTATAATCTTCATCTTTGATGAACTTTCCAAAGAGTAAATCCAAAGAGAATAAAATACATAGAATAAACAATAACTACCACTACCTACGTAAAAGTAAATCGAGGACACAGACTAATAAATAGGATGAGAAAAAAAAACTTCTACGTAGACTGAGAATAGAGAAAAGCCTTAGGATACCTAAGCCTCAATGAAAAGAGATCCCTTCTTTTCGGTATACAAGCTTAAATTCTCAGTCTACGAATAACACACTTTTCGCGATGTCT
This sequence comes from Eupithecia vulgata, assembly GCA_946478455.1. Classification (NCBI taxonomy): domain Eukaryota; kingdom Metazoa; phylum Arthropoda; class Insecta; order Lepidoptera; family Geometridae; genus Eupithecia; species Eupithecia vulgata. The sequence goes on along the minus strand of OX297873.1, from coordinate 8,565,296 downwards.
CGACCAAAGATACTAGACCCGGACCTACGTTCCGATTTAGAGGTATAGGTTAGGTACTTTAAAGAAGAATAGAATCTTTGGTCTTAGAAGAAAAAAAATTCTCCCCCTTTTTGACCATTTTTCAAAAACTATTATTATAACAGACTTCTCTATATTTTTCCTGTAAAATATAGATTGATATCTACAAACGCCTGATACATTGTACGTGGATCGGTCTGCAATCTTCGGAGATGGGGGGGGGGGGGGGGGGTATGGTAAATTTTTCGACTTTTTTTGAAATTTTTCAAAAAGTATGAATTTTACAGAAATTTCAAAGTGTTTTGATATGTACAAAACGATGCCTTTCATTTGATACCCCATTTGCCTTCCTAGGTCTCTTTTGAAATTTCAACATCAAAATTGGTATTGAAAATATTCATTTTCATTTTTCATTTATTTATATATTTTTTTCTTGAAATCAGTAATGGCGCACGAAATGTAGGTATCATTATTTCAAATTTCAAGTTAATAGCTGCAGTAGTTACTGAGATATTCAAGAAAGAGCGGGGGCGGACAGAGTGAGACCATAAGGGTTCAAAACCGATCTTTGAAAGCCTAAAAAAGGAAAAATAAAAGATCGTTTTAAATGTTTTATTGTCATTATAATTCAGATTTGTAGATTTTTAGTTTTTTCCAAAACATCTTTATATGGAGGATTAATAGGACTTTGTACCGGCTCCTTGTAACTATAGGATGACTGTCCTTCTAGAACTAATGGATAAGATTTGTCAGAATCATATGCACTCAAGTCCCCACAAGCATTGAATGGTACAATGTACCTATTCACTCCAGTGAACTCATTAAAATCACAATACTGGTGGTCAAGCAGGGGATTTACCATGTTAGGGACGTAACCCTCCGGTGGTTTGTAGTTCTGACAAACAACAAATGCTTCAATACTAGAATTCCTGGAACTCCTTGGCTTGGATACAGTGACATATTCAAAGAATTGCTTCAGTTGTGAATACAACAAGGTCACATCTTTGCCTCTAAATATTTTAGCAACAAAAACTCCTCCAATTTTCAGCACATGAGTTGTAATGTTGAGGGCTGCTAACAGAAGTTGTGACTGCACATATTCATCAATATCATGCAACCCCGTCACATCAGGTGCACCATCACACACAACAAGTTCAGCCTTGTCTCCTTCAAATTCCTTAATGATAGCATTTGCTGTAGACAATTTTGTGATGTCACCCTGGATTTGTATAACTCCTGGCAATGCTGCCATTGCTTGCAAGTCAACTGCGACAATTTTAACTTTGTGAAAGTCTTTGGGTTTGTTTACAATGGGTTCATGCAACTTTTTTGTAAGCACTTGGCTCCAACTTCCAGGGGCAGCACAGAGGTCAACCGCTCTTGTAACATTTTGGAATATATTATGTTCCTCGTCAATTTGAAGCAATTTAAAAGCGCTTCTAGCTCGCCAACCTTCTTCTTTGGCGAGTCTGTAGTAAATATCACGTTTATCCTTTGATGTTTTCCCCATTATCTTACTCTATAATAATTGATGTGAAGAGAAATGATTATTACTAAAAAAAATGTAAACTTGCCGCAAGAAACAACGAAATTTCCCTCGTCCCTGCAACGAGCCGAGCACAGAGTACTGTGTGAGCCGAGCATACAAATTAATCCTAAAATGTCATAAATGCAAGAAAACATTTGTTTGAAGAAATTCAACTTCTTCTTTGCTTGCGGCCAAGACGCTATACGTTAATAGCTATATATAAAAGTTAGCTACTAACTTATATTATAAAGTAGCCTAGCCAACTAACTACCAAGAGGGACGACGAGGGAAATGTATGTATGTTGCATCTGTATTATTTTATTCTACCTTGTTTTTGTCAATGTCAACTTCAACTGATTTAACCACAGATGAATGTTCAACGGGGTAGGTAGAGTCCAAAAAGGTCCAAAATCTGTGGTAGAGTCTTAGATAGAGCCAGTTCTAACTAAAATGCCTAAATGCTTCATAACATAAGGGTAGAGCTAGAGCCATTCTATTCGGTAGAGAGAGGATATAAGTATACACTTATTCTAAGAGTATACATGGACGGACAAGACATTGTGGTTATTATTTCTAACCTTGTCTGTGAGACCGTGTGTGAGACATATTAGATTAATAATTATTAATTAAACAAACAGACAGACAGCTCACAGGCCACAGAACTCAGTTAAGTTAGTCAGCCACTCAGAAGAACTATCATATAGAACTGCCATAAGCATGTACTTTTCCTGGATACCTAAGTAAACAAATCGGTTGATAAACATGGCGGATTGTGGTTAGATTCGGCCTGTTTTTGCTTTGGCATAGGCCACAGCCTGCTACAGAACACTTCACGTTACCTCTTCTATATGATTTTCAATTTATATCACAGTTTTGCTTAATAAATAAGTCGAAAAAACGGGGAAAACATAAAAATCTCACAATGACATCTCCTCACATGTAAACAAAACCGTAGAATAAAATGGCGTCCGTGACAGCAAAAGTACATCAAAATCAGGAAGAGGGCGCTGATAAAAAGGGTGTGTATGCTTTTTCCTAACGTAAAACCACTGTTGTGAGAAAGAGACTGGTAGTCCATTATTGCTTCCGTGTCAAATTGAACAATACGGCAGTTCCATATGATAGTTCTTCTGAGGTCAGCCAGCAGGCTCAGATAGCAGATAGGCCAGTGCGCGCGCAGCCTGTGTCCGCGAACAATTACTTCATTTATTTGTTTACCCACAGATTTATAAGTGTTTACCTATCACGAAAGTTAAGTTACCTCCTGTTAATATCCTGATAATATGGAGCTCCAACGTTTATCGACGCAGCTTTGGCTAATATTAGCTGAAGACTGGAAGCTTATTATTTTCCTTACTAGTATTTTTGCTATGTATTTCTATTACACTGCCACATTCGACTTCTTCAAGAAGAAGGGTATCTCTTACATGAAGCCAGTGATATTCCTGGGTAATTTGGGACCGCGTATACGAGCCACCAAATCGTTTCATGATTACCAACTTGAGATTTACAACTACTTCAAAGGACACAAGTTTGGAGGTGAGTAATGTCTATTTAACTTTTATGAAGTAAATGCCCTATAACACGGCTCGGTTTACTTAGGGGCGCTTATTGTGAATTGACCAGCATTCTGTTCGACAAAACAAATACTCCATCAAACCATCTTTAGTGTCATGCTATTCGATTGAATCGCCGGCGGTTGCGACGCAAGAGTCACTCAAACTCAACCTGTGAATATTGTACACACCTGAAAAGTACCACTACAGCGCAGCACCAAAATGTCCATTCGAATATGGGTTCTGCTTACTTTCGGGCTAGATAATGTGTGAATTGGCCAGCACTATATAAAGTCACTAGCTTCGCACAGTTACTACATTTTGTATGTATTATACATTATAAACCTTCCTGGTGAATCACTCTATCTATTAAAAAAATTAAACACCTTAAAATCTGTTGCACAGTTTTAAATAACTAAGAGCATACATAGGGACAGACAGACAGCGGGAAGCGACTTTGTTTTATACTATGTAGTGATTACTAAGTCGGTACAAGTACTTTAAATAAAATGATTAGGATTCACTTATTCATCATACCTTTATTTAAAAGTCTTCTATGCACTGTTGCTGTAACATAAAATGGCATAAAAAGTATGATAGTTCATAAATCACTTGACAGTGTCGACAGAGGTGATCAAAATTCTGACCTTACTTTGCTCAGTAAAAAGCTTTACAACCGAATGTGACTTGGCAATGTAGGCAGCATTCTGCGCAAAATACCTTTCCTAAGCATATAGTATTGTTGATATAATTCTTGTTGTATGTCAAAAAAATATCTAAAAACTCTTTATTATACTTCTACTCTGACTGAATAGATCAAAAGATACATAATGTATCAACACAATATGCCAGTGCTCAAGTAGAAATTAAGAACGAAAGGCAAATTAGATTTTAATCCATTAGTGTTTCTCATTCCCACGATCTAAGATGATAAAAGTCTGGCCTTTTTGGTAGGCATGCATATCGATGCATGGCTCCAAGGCAACAACACAGAGATACTTTATTGGAGGTAATCTAAAAGCTAGGGCTACACGTAGTGGTTATCATTTGCATGTGTAAAAATAGCAATAATATCAACATATGCCATAAGTTGGCCACAATGAGCCATCTCTTCTGTTTATAAAGCAAAGCTGAGCTGTCACCTTTTCTTAATTTTCTGTGATCTTTGTATTTGTATTAAGCAGTCTCAAGACAGCTTAAATCCTACACTTGTTTGTAACCTGGTCAGGGTCTACCATAGTTGTAAAACTGAACCCTGATTTGGGTCCAAACGAGTGTAGGGGTTAAATGATTATGTTTTGCAAAGCCGTTGATTGTTTTAAATAGGTATCAAAACTTAAGCCATAAAAAACACTTGTTGACCAAAAACTGTTTTATTAATCCTAAGAAATCTCTTGTAGAAATAAAAACCTGTTCAAACTTCGACTTTGAACTAATCATAGGATTTGGTTAGTGACCAAACTGGCTCTAAAACAAGTATGTAGGTACATGACTTGCATCAAATTTTGGTCAAAGTCCATTCACATAAATAATATTCAGATTTTGGTGACGAAATAAAGACGAAAATATATTTTCGAATTGATTCTGAATATTTATGAAACCTCACTTGTTATTTTATCTTAGAGCATTTATAAATGCTCTTTATGTATTTTATCCCTGTAGGGCCCTAACACAGCCACATTTCAAAACATACAGAGGTACAAAACGTTGGGGCCCAGACAGTTCTTTGATGGCGTCTTTCTTTATTGTTGATTATTTAAACCTGTAATTTTTATTTTAGGGATGTTTGAAGGAAGAAGGCCCGTATTGTACCTCATAGACTCAGATCTGATTAAAGCAGTGACGATTCGGGATTTCGATCACTTTACCGACCGTAATACTCTGAATGTATCCGAGCCGAGATATTTGAAGCAATCGCTGCTCAACTTAAAGGTAAGTAAACGAAGAAACTGTTACCAACGAACGTAGGATCCTAGGATCTTTGTTACCAACGCTTGAGGTACGTAGGTACCTACTTCGATTTGTAATGGCGCGAAATTATAAAATTGTTTTCAACATTAATCCAGAAGCTGTTTTACCGAAAACTTTAAGAACGTGCATATTTTTAATTTTAGGTACCTGGAGAAAACTTAGCCTATACTTAATCTTTTTTTCTTTAATTATTTAATCTTTATTTATTTATTTTTTTCTCTTTATTTAATTATTTATTTATTTAATCAAATGAAATTTGGAAAGAGGGACCTCCCTGCCAAATTTCATTACGTTTAATTGTATTAAGTTTAGACGTGAAAAGGTAACAGACCGTCAGACAGAGCTACTTTAGAATTTATAATATTAATCACTAGCTACTCTCCGCGGCTTCGCCCGCGCGTTTCGAGTAGCCTATGCCTGTGTATCCGGGATCCCGTCTACCTCCTTGCCAATTATATCATGCGTTCCTTAGTTTAGGGGTAACACATAGACAGACAGGGTTACTTTCGAATTTGTAATATTACTAGATTCTGCCCGCGGCTTCTCTGCCAAATTTCACTGAGATCCATTCAGTCGTTTAGGTGTGCAAATGTTACAGACAGACAGGCACACAGATTTACTCTCATCATCATCAGCCTATACCAGTCCACTGCTGGACATAGGCCTCCCCTAATGAGCTCCATAGCGCCCTGTCTTCAGCTTGCCACATCCAGCATCTGCCAGCAGTCTTTCGCAAATCGTCATCCCACTGGTCGGAGGGCGTCCTACACTACGTTTGCCGAGCCGCGGTCTCCACTCAAGAACACGTTTACCCCAGCGGTTGTCGGTTCTTCTTGATATATGGCCAGCCCACTGCCACTTCAGCTTGCTAATTCTTTTTTTATTAACTCTCGAATTTATAATATTTAGTATGGATTTAACCCATTTTCAATGTTTTAACAGGGCGAAGAATGGAAGGGAGTACGTAGCACAATGACCCCTGTCTTCAGCTCAGCTCGCCTGAAAAACATGCTGCCGCTGTTAGAGCTTTGTACGAATCAGATGATCACATACTTCAGTCAGTATGGTAAGTACCTGCGTACATTCAACACATCACCTCAACGGCTGTTCAAGAGCGGTCATCTTCGCTGGCTTGGAGGATGGAAAACTTTTGAAATTATCATAGTTATCATCACTTAAGTAATTTACTATGGGGTATTTCATCATCATCATCAGTTAGTCCACTGCTGGACATGCCTCCCCTAATGAGCGGCATGGCGCCCTGTCTTCAGCTTGCCGCATCCAGCATCTGCCAGCAGTCTTTCGCAAATCGTCATCCCACCCGGTCCTGTATTTCCCATGATTTTATTTTTGTGCTTTTCTATATGTGTCGTTCTGCCCATAGTTAAAATAAGAGAAATTTTAAGTTTATGTGTTTGTTATGCAGGCATGCATGTATTTGTGATGAAAAAAAATTACTTTGCGCTAACTTTCTGTAAGATAGGTAAGCTGTAAGGATTGGCTAAGTAGAAAGTAGAATGGTCTATCTATGGTGAAGCGATTAATTTAGTGGAATTCGGCTTTAGGAGCTTCCCCTGTAGCTAAGTTTTATTGGTTTTATCACGAGATACCTGAAGATATTGCGAATTTGCGAGTGAGTTTTTATTGGCAGAGATACCGATCTACCCTCGCTATGTATGTATTTTGCTACGAACATTATTCCCACCACCAGTTAAGAAGTTTCAGGCATCAAACCCATCCACACCCACAGAAACAGAATACAGAAACTGTCACCCAAAGTCCTGCTCCGGTAATTCAAGAGCTGGTCTGGTTAGGACCTGGTTAGCAGGGGCCAATACACAAATCACTCCCTTACGAGATGTCAGTGCAGATCCCAGATCCTCTACTTAATATTAGAATGAGAATTACGTCCAAATACTCAAACGCAACTGATATAAGCAAGCCTTAGTGTTTTTGACAGATTTACATTGAAAACTGTCAAAAATCGCGACTTGAGACGTGCTTAAATCTAAGACGCGTTTGAGTATTCGGGCGTAAGACTACCACCGGTTTAATCATTAACGAACGCAACTCGATCAGGACACAAAACACTGAATTTTAAAATATCCCGTTGTTAATGACTTAAATGGCTAGGACAAGTCTAAAGAATGTAGGAGGGCCGTGCTGTCAAAAAGGCGTATGAGGGAAAACCTGCGATAGGCCAGTCGCCGTTCAAGATATCACTGGATCGACGAAGTTGAAGCTGATCTTCGCGAACTCGATTCCAATAGCTGGCGAGAGACAGCTCAGAACAAAAATGTTTGGAGAAGTCTTGTCGGTTGCCAAGATACACTTATGGTCGCTGTGCCATAGGAGTAGTACATCATGCTGCCCTAAGGATTTTTGTTATAGTGCTTACCCGCACTCTGGGCGAGCTAAGATATGAAATAAGTTCCCAAAAATTTTCGACTTCGGCGGAACTCTAACCCGCGCCCCACCCTTAGTACGGGTGTGCTCTAACCAACTAAGCCACGAAATCTCTGTCGGTTTTCATCGAAAATCTTTGGGACCTCTTACGGACTTCTTCTTCTCTTTTCGTTTGTTATCATGCTGTTCATTTCACAGTTTGTGATCAACCGTGAATGTATATACTACAGTAAGTAGTACATCAACGGTTGACCGCAAACTGAAATTTCACCAACAGGATTGCGATTCCGTTGGTTGCCCACAACCAGGCTTCACAAGATTAATGTATGTATCTTTGAAATGCCAATGTATACGCTTCTACTATCTTTCAAAGGTCAATGTATACGCTTCTACAACAAAACTCCTAGTGTATCTATCAATTATTAAATTCACGCAATTTGTCAAAACTTTTCTGTGCAAAAAGGCTTACTACAAAATATCAGATAAAGCTTGGGACGAGTTTTGAAAAATAACAACTAACAGGCTAAAGGTTGCTTCGTCGCTTCTTGACTAGTTTACATACCGAAGCAACCGAAATCAAAAATATCACTTTATTTCCGTGTCAATGTTTTATTTTAAGAATTTGACCTGTTCTAATTGTACATTTTTGTATTTATGGAAATAAAGACTTTTTGATTTGATATGTTGCGAGTAGGACTTATTACAATCCTCTGCAGCAAAGTAGCACACTGGTGGACAGTCGCCCTTAGCCGTGCCAAAGATTAATTATTAATGTAAATATTTTAATATAGGACTAAACATCCGAATACCATCTGTCTCTTGTCTCTTTACCAAACTTCATTAAAATCCGTTTAGCCGTTTAAGCGCGATGAGTTAACAGCTACAGAGATAATGCAGCGCCAGACAGACTTTCCTTCATGCTTATAATAATTTTATGTATTTATGGATGATTGTTTTCAGAAAACACCGATGTGGAGATGAAAGAGACAATGGGACACTACACACTAGAAGTTATCGGCGCTTGCGCATTTGGGATCAAATGTGATGCCTTGAATAAGGAAGACTCTCACTTTATGAAGGTAAGGTATCAAGACAGCAGGCCAAGCACGGGGATTATTGTCTAGGGTAGAATAGACAATAATGACATCACATCGACATACATTGCGTACATTATTGAAGTTGAAGGAATTAATTTTAAACAATTTACGCATTCGATGACGAAGTGACGTAATTTTTCTCCATTCTATCCTAGACAACAAACGCCATGCTTGCCCTGCTGGTTACTTGATCGTTACTAGGCTAAAAATAATGATTGATGACGGCAACAGGTAGACGCTTGAAATATTCACAGAATATTTAGTTATGTATTCACTTTAAAAATAAATTATTAAATTAAAACAAAATAAAAATTTACAACAGATGTGATTTTTTTTGCCGTTTTTAATACATAATGGTACAGAACCCTTTATTGGCGAGCCCGACTCGCACTTCGCCGGTTTTATTCTGATTATTTTTATCAAAGTTTACATTACTACCAGTACTAGTCGGAAATCTTAGCTAGGTACATCGAATAAAACTGGTTTCGCCTCTAACTCGGCAAGTTCTAATGCACTTGACAATTGACCTTGAATAACCAATTATTATCAGCCTATTTTACCACCAACAACTACAAATTGCCAGTCCGTACTATGCAAAGTTAAAATTATGTAGCTGCAAAATTAAAATTGTAGAGGTGTCATTTTTATTGTGACAAATAACTTGATCGTTCTAAAATAATAAATAGCCAAACAGACCAGCCGTGGTCAGGTTATGAAATCATTTCATTTTTAGCGTTCCGTGCCCAAAGGGCGAAAACGGGATTTTTAATAATAAGTTTCCGCTATCTGTCCGTCTGTCTCTAGAAATAACAACAAATCCTAACTTCTAAAACTAATATTATAAATTACAAAGTGTGTTTGTTTGTCCTTACTTTACGCCCTAACTAAGCTATCAATCGACTTTATTTATGGCATAGAGCTAGTTAAAAGGACGGAGAGTAACATAGACTCCATGCAACTTTGTCCTGATAAAACATCAAATTCCCATGGGAGAATACGGGCTTATTCTTATCCCCCTAGAAATCTAGTAAATTTAATAAAAAGAGGTCTAATGTCCATATCAAGTTGAGTGCCCATCACTGAAGTTAAGCGACGTCGGGCGCGTACTTGTACTTGGATGGACAATCGCCCTTAGCCGTGCCAAAGATTAATTATTAATATAAATATTTTAATATTGAATGGTTGGAAAAAAAAGATTGGTTTTTTATACCTTTAAGTAACGAATAAACTTAAAAAAACGAATTAACTTAAAAACTACTGAACCAATTTCAAAAATTCTTTTGCCGTAAGAAAGCTACATTATCACTGAGTTACATAGGCTATAGAATATACCCGCACAAAGCAAGGGCGGACCGCTAGTTACTTATAAATATTTTATTTACAGGTTGCAAGAAAATTCGACTACATGTCTAAAGCGAAACGAGTGTTTGTCTTACTGGTTCTAATGTTCGCGCCGAAATTGATGAGACTCCTTAGATTCTCATTCTTAAATTTGGAATCTACTGACGAACTTATGAGAATGCTGCAAGGAGCAAAGGCTGAGCGAAAAACAGCTGATTCACTGTGAGTTTTTTATAGTATAGAGCATCGACATTTTACCCAAATAGACTCCTAATATAGGGAGAACGTTTTCAGACAACACATTAGGAAAATAGATCTTATATAAAACCACGCCCTCTAACTTTCGGCCAGTAACGACCAGATTAGTGACCCGTAAACATCTCTGCGCTCGCTTACGAAAATTATCGTATTATCCTAGCTGCAATGGCTCCTTGTAGCATAAAATGGTGTGGAAAAGAGAGCAAGACCTCAAATTTGAAAATCACAGGTAAGCTGATTTCTTTTATAAACAGAATAAAATTTGCTAATTCATTTAGTTTTGACGGAGATCAACTTAATTTGGTTGGCCGGTCGACGTCACCAACGGTGCATCCCTTTCTTTCATAACCAATTTTATATTTGCTTTCCTTTCTTCTCTGACAAGGCGCGTGCAAGTAGTGATGTGCCGTTCCGGGCCGGGTAGTGATCAGAATATCGATATGGGTTTATTACAATACAGGACTAATTATAATTAATTCTGTAAAAATCGATTTGAATAATATTCACCGTTACATTGCTACATGGTATCTATCTATATGTAAAGTACCTACTTAAATGAATAACCCTAATATTTATCACCCGATTATTATACTGACTCACTGGTCGACATAATTGTTCTCCATGATGGTATGTTTTTTTGAGGCAATGTGTGAATAGGCTACTTACATCTTATTGCACTATGCTTAGGCTATTATTATGTGTATGTAATGTACCTACCTACACCATAATATTAGTGTTAAATTCTTTGCCATGGCGCAGTCGGGCAAAAGTGCCGTTAAATACTTACTAGTAAATATACCTACCTTGTGACAAGTATCGATTATTGTTTTCATAGAAACTAAGTACCTACCCCATCCCTAATTATGTTTATGATTTGTCGTAACCTTGAACGGACCAATAAGCACTCACTTCCCCGCGCCCGCACACCTCAGTTGGTTGACAGACTTGTTTGCATAGCGAATAAATAGGTATTAGGAGTCTATTTGGGTATAATGTCGATGGTATAGAGCCTATACTCAAACGGTCTATGGTCAAACGAAGGTCTATACTATAGACCTTCGTTTGACCACAATCTCAGTATTATATGTAGGTATGTATATATGACGCCAAAGATGTATCACAAAGTTCTAGAAGATACCTATTAGATAGATACCTATTCACTCTTGAAGAGACCCAGCATGCTCCCATGTGCCAATCAAACCCCAGTGGTACGAAGGATGAAGGTGCAGGAAAACCGCTTAGTGCGAGTGGACGATATAATCCAGCAAATTGGGGCGGTAATGCGCTGTGCTTGTTCTAAAGTGGAAGGGGGATGGTGGAATAAATAAATAATAATAATAATAAATAATGCTGGACAATTCACACAGCATTATCTAGCCCCAAGGTAAGCAGAGCTTGTGTTATGGGTACTAGATAACTGATATACGTAATATTATACTTTACATAGATAGATATTTTTTATTATACATAGAAAACACCCAGACCAACGGAACAAATTTCTGCAGATCGTACACAAATTTGTTCCGAGGCGGGGATCGAACCCGCAACCTCTTGTGTCGCAGGCAGACTCTCGCCCGCTGCGCCACTGAGGTCGTCATGGAATCGTCACGTCAGGAATCAAGTCATGTAGTTCTTGTGAGCATTCTATCCTATAAAAAAGAGAGACAAGTGACCTTGTGGTGTTCGAGACTTTGGACTGAAGTCTCTGCAAGGTACAGCTCGAGTAGTACATAATACTTGATTTATAGGTACGGCCTTTCCTAGAAACTTGATAAGCGAAAGACAGTGGTAATAAAGCACATCAAAGTATATTTTTGAACAACGCAACCTGTAACTCCAAACATTAATTTTAGCATATTAATATTAGACAAGCTGAAGGCAGGGTGTGGAGGTCTATGTCCAGCTGTGGGCTAAAAAGGGCTGATGATGAGGATGAATATTATACATAGTCTTGACATTTATGGTGATCAAATCCTATGGATACATGCATTCAATAGAGACTAGTAAAAGCTGTAAAATTAAAATAAAATACTTTAACTATTGAATTAAACCAATTTTTTCAAGACTGAGTTAGTAAAATATTGTTTTGGGATTTCGTAGTAAATTATAATAACAATCTAATTGACCTTATAAATTTATTGGCCTTATTTGAGAGAATGTTATCAAATTACATGAGTTAGGTACTATAGTGCAATTCATTCAATGTAAAGACAGATAAGTCTCGCTATAAGATATTTTGTATTTACACAGTTCTGCCCTACTTAATGTTTGAGTAACAAATGGAATTGTGTACTCTGACAATACCATTATGTTAATTAATTAAATTTAAAGGGAACTCTCCGTGTTGTACCAGCTTAGAATTGCACCTCCCCAACTCTTCCCATGGGGGTCGTAAGAGGCGACTAAGGGACATACACCGAGGGCGGGCAGCAGCGCCTCGCAGAATAGATCTACCACCGAACTGCGATCCCCAACCCGCATGCCCAGTTGGATTATGGCCATCACCCCCCATGAGATGAAAGCCAATAAAGCGATTATCAGGGGAGGCCTGCGTCCAGCTGTGAACCATTATTGGATGTTGGGGAAAGGAAAACGTATCAACATTAATTATGCCTTGCGTGACGCTACTTTTCAGGCATTACTGACATCATACTCGTAAGTCATACGAGTATGATTGCCGCGGGACCATGAAGCTGTCTCTGAGATGCCACTTTCCACACATCCAATATCTTTGTCCAAGTTCTTTGTCCAATATTTGATCAAAGTTCTTGGATGAAGGCCCATTCCACTCATCCAATATTTTTCTTTGTCCAAGATTCATAAGTAATTTGCGTAGTTGATTTCAAATGAAATTACATCACATCACACTAATATTAAAAATGCGAAAGTTTGGATGTATAGATAGATGATTGTTACTTCTTTACGCAAAAACTTCTCAACAGATCGGGCTAAAAATTTGCATAGGTGTAACTCCATATGCTGAAATAAACCATAGGCTACAATTTAACCCATAAAATTTAAGTTTTCATGGGAAATAATTAACCTGTACACGTTTTCATAAAAACAACGCGTGCGAAGCCGCGGGGTAGAAACTAGTATCCAAATCTTTGATTAAATATCGGTGTTGCTAGAAAATAGGATGAAGTCATCCAAGTTCTTTGATCAAAATGTACATTGGACAAAGAAATTGGATGAGTGGAATGGCAGACCGAGCAACTATTGCGGCAAATGGCAACTCGAAACTACCTTTATTTACATAACGATAAATTTCTTCACTCATTTTTCACACTGCTCATTGCGCGCATAAGGCTCTTTCGTTGGAGAAACTGTCATCTTTTGCATATTTTTCGTACTAAATTCTACTGTGCCTTAAACAGCTAGTTACGAGTTGACTGTTGCCACAACAGTTGTTCTGACTGTATAGCGCCTTATTACTTTAAAATGTCAAGCTATTAATGATTTTGTTTTATTCCAGAAAGAGAGACTTCCTGCAAATTCTCGTTGATGTAGCGAAGAACGAAAACAGTGAAGGAAATAAAACAGGGGAAAAGTGTAAGTTAACTTTTTTTTTATAATAGTACCAACGCAAATATTGTGGCAACGCAGTGACGAAAAAAAATATCGAACGCAAATCAGACTTTGCAGATTTCAAATGACGATTTTAAATTAAAAAGTTTTAAAGATTCTTATTGAAAAACACTAATCGCCAAACTAGTCAAAAAACGGGGACTCGAGATCTGTAGGCTTAGTAGTTACCAAAAAAAAAAATGCATTCAAATATGGGCTTTAACTCGTAATATTTAGTTGCATTTCAAATTAAAAAATATTATTATAATATATTATTACGACCTCTGTGGCGCGGTGGGCGTAGTTCCGCCTGTGATGCAGGAGTTTGCGGGTTCGATTCCCGCCTTGGGACAAATATTTGTACGATCTGTAAGTATTTGTTCTGGGTGTTATAGTCGTTTTCTATGTATCATAAAAAATATCTATCTATGTATTGTATTATGTACCTATATCAGTTATCTAGTACCCATTGCACAGGCTCTGCTTAGCTTGGGGCTAGATGATGCTGTGTGAATTGTCTGGCAATATGTATTTATTTTATTATATTGATGGCATCCAATGACAGATCGCGGGCCACACGTTTGAAGCTTGTTGGAAGTAATTTGGTCATCATAGAATGTATCTAAATATAACGGGTTATACCCTATTTTTGAATAGGTACACATTTTTGTGCTATCATTGTATTTTTGTGCTGATAAATGAACGCAAAGTAATTCTAAGTTCTAACCAACCGAACAAAGCAAGAACTGTAGTCATTATCTGTCTTTGTTTGTTTATACAAAACAAACAAAGACAGATAATGATGCAGGAATTTAGATATGAAATTATCATTTGCCATATATGTATTTCATATGCCTAATATACCTATTACACAAAATTAATTACCTATGTTATAATAATTATCGTTACCAAATCTCAGGATTATAATGAAACCGATTTGAATGTATATTATACAGGCTGTAACAAAAATGAATCACAAACCATAAAAAAAATCCAGACATTTTGTTTTCGAAACATTTTTACAGAAAACTTAGTTGGGTATTTTTTTAACACAAAGTAAAAACTTAAAAACACAAAGTAAATTCTTAAATTCAAAAATTACCCCTAATACTCAAAAGCAACTAACATTTAATTTTAAGATCGTCTCAAGGTGTGGTTTTTGACATATTTTTAATGAAAATGTGTCAAAAAATCGTCACTCGAGCGAGACGTGCTTAAACCTGAGATACGTTTGAGTATTCGGGGTTTAGTCGGGTAAAAACTTTTTTAAAACAATGTAAAAACCAATTCTTAAATTCAAAAATTCCGAAGTGCTTAGTGCACATCTAATGAAACCAAACTCAACGGGGTTGTAGCTCCTACTGCCACCTTCTGTCTCCATCATCAAACCAGCTCGATGGTACCATAACATTGCATTATCATTAGCATTATCCATACATATACGTAGGTATGCAAATTAAGTATCAGCTCTATCATCATCATCAGCCTATATTAGTCCACTGCTGGACATAGGCCTCCCTTAATGAGCACCATAGCTCCCTGTCTTCAGCTCTATCGGTTGAGGATAATTGGTTTAAATTCAGTTGCAGGATTTGTCCCACACATCTCATCATTTCATGGGATACAAGGCAGATCCTCCTTTTTCCTCATGCCCTTCTCTTAGAAAAGGAAAAAAAAAATATTTTATATACCAAAAATAATTTTATTGTGCAAAGTACCATCTGTTTTCTTAATTTTTTGTCAATAATCATAAGATTTTTTATTTTCATCACGCTTAGCAGAGCTTGTGTTATGGGTACTAGATAACTAATATACATTCACAATATGTTACAATACATAGATATATTTTTTATTATACATAGAAAACGACCAGAACACCCAGAACAAATGTCTGCAGATCGTACACACATTTGTCCCGAGATGAGAATCGAATCCGCAACCTCCTGCCTCGCAAGCAGACCTTCGCCCACCGCGCTACAGAAGTCATATTTTCGTCAATTTTGGTATAATATTACGAATTGAAGTTAAGAGCAACTTCCTTCTATAATGATCTCCTCTCCCTCCATATTCCGCTTCCTATAAATATTGCCTCCCTCCTATCGTCCTTAGACCCTTGTATCTATCATTGTTTAGCATCCTTTATTTGTACAAATAATATAAATATATAGTGTATAAAGTGTATAATAGTTCCCCTTATCATTTTCCTATCCTAACTCTCCTGATCCTTATCCTGTTTCGTCTCGTTTTTATAGTAGGTTTCATTTAAATATTGTAAATGTTTTCCATTTTTTTTATCCATTTATTAAAATAACATAAAAAACAGAAAATGGCAAATGCTAAAACCAGCGAGCCCAAAAAAAATGGACCCGAATCCTTAAGAACTTTCTATCCCTTTCAGATATGGACAGTGACACCATCGACGCTCAATGCCTGCTTTTCCTGATCGCTGGTTATGAGACGTCCAGTACGCTGCTGTCGTTCGCTGTACACGTGCTTGCCACCAACCCTGGACTACAAGACAAGTTGAGAGCTCACGTCAAGGAGCACACGGAGGGCAAGGAAATCAGCTATGAGCTGCTGTCTGAACTTACCTATCTAGATGCGTTTTTGCATGGTAAGATATGATTAAGAATTTATATTCATCATCATTATCGGCCTATACTGGTCCACTGCTGGACATAGGCCTCCCCTAAAGAGCGCCATAGCGCCCTGTCTTCAGCTTGCCGCATCCAGCATCTGCCAGCAGTCTTTCGCAAATCGTTTCCCACCTGGTTGGAGGGTGTCCTACACTACGTTTGCCGAGTCACTATTATAAACTATTGGTACCTGTGATACCTGAGCAATATCACCCTGTCCCTACCTCTACAGAAATATTGGCTAAGCTAAACAAGATCCGTCAAGTGCGAGTGTATCTCGCGCGGAGGGTTTCTAACATTTGGCAATTATTTGGACAGTAAATTATTCGACTTTTTTCAAATGACAATATTTTGTAAAGTATGAAACATACAGAAATTTCAAACACTGTTTTAGAATATAAATTTTTCGACGTTTTTTGAAATATTTCAAAAACTATGAAACTTACAGTGGGCTGGGCATATCTCGAGAAGAACCGACAATGCCACTTCCTTGGTTGTTCTCCAAAATGATTATATTTAGACTGAGATAATGTATTAATTTTAAGTTTTATAAAACTTACTAGTGGTTTCTTTTTCGCTTCTTCCACTAGTGGACAAAAAATTGAAGCGAATAAAATCAATAACATCATATTTCTTATTTGATAATAACTATTTATAAACCTGTTTATAGTATAAAATTTGACTTTTCTAAGTGCTTATTTTGTAAGCTTAAAGAAATAAACGTTATTGATATTTGATATTTGAATGAAGACGCACGAAGTGCAACTAATCCAACACATGTTACATAATATAATACATACACAGATATTTTATTTTTTATTATACATGTGATATTAATCTCGGCCTTATCCTAGGTCATTAACATCCTCCAGGTAAATAGCTGATAAGTGTGCTATCGAAACTTCTTACTGCCGTTCTGGTTGTAGCAGACAGTTTTTGTAATATTTCGGTACAAAAAATACAAACATAGGTAGCTTCACCGATAAGACTTATAAACAACATTAATCATCACAGTTAAAGGTCTTGTTAATCATGCTAACAAAGGCGGGCTACTAAAGATAAAGCCAGATAATTGCATGTTTTAATTCAGCCTTTGTTTAAAGCGTGTTAGAAACTTTTTTCTTCGTTATCTTTATCGAAAAAGCATCGTAAAAAAATCATAATACCTAATCTATGGGAAAGAAAGCAGATCTCCTTCGTTCCAAAAATGAATTTTTTTTATATACCTACCTATCAGAAATAAATGCCTACCATATGGTTTCTTAGTTAATACCGTTTTTCTTCTAAACACATCACAAGATTTTTATTATCATCACCGTATTAAATATTACTATGTCTGCTGTAAATGGGCATCGTCAAAATAAATGAAATTGAATAAATAAATTATTATATATATTATATATGTCTGCGTATATTAGTTGTTACATCTACCCCACCTGGAATAGCTAATTATTATTCCAAAAACAGCATGTGAAACCGCTTGCATAGCTAAGTGTTATACTAAGGCTATCGCGTTATAATTAACTGTTCAGTTGATGCCTTGTCTTTCAGAAACTCTGCGCATGTATCCACCAGTAAGCAGAGTTGATCGAGTAGTCACCAAACCCTACACTCTACCTGGAACCAACGTCAGTCTTAAATCTGGAGATGTCGTAGCCATACCCATCTATGGAATACACATGGACCCGGAATATTATCCGGAACCGAGGGATTTCCGTCCGGAGAGATTCCTTGGAGATGAGAAGAAGGACAGGCCTTCGCATTTGTTTTTGGCGTTCGGTGCTGGACCTAGGAACTGTATTGGTGAGTTTTTATTGCTGGTTGCCTAGAAGAAATCGCTGTAAACACAACAATTTCTTCTAGGCAACCAGCAAGCCAGCCTTTTCGTTTGACAAGGCCACAAATTAAATTGCCTTTTTATAGGATAAGTTTAAAAATGTACTGAATGTTTTTTAGTGTAATATATATAAGTATAAGATATAAATCTTTATTCAGAAAGAAAATAACAATCAAATAACAAATTTAAATTAAAACTAGTATTTACAATAGAAACAATGAAGCTATCTGCAAACTGTTGCAAACAATCTACAGGTAGCTCAACTGATCCATATCAATACCAGTTGGAAGCGTGCCTAAGACACTGGCTGCATTGCCCCGCTGTATAGCAATGCTGATGCGCTGTGCCAGATACTCACCAGCTCTCGGGTCACGCTTCGCTTTGACCAGACGCTCTGATAATATATATAGTATAAGTATTATCTATCAATGTTTTTTGATTCAATATTTATGTTTTATTCTGGATATTTAACCTTCACAAGTAACAAAGAAAGTTACAATCAATTAATAAAAACAAATTAGATCTAGTACCTATTTACTATTGATACGCTTGAGCTAGTTGCAGACTGTTGCAAACAATATTCCGGTAGCTCAACTGATCCATAGCAATACCAGTCGATAGCGTACCCAAGACGCTGGATGCATTGCCGCACTGTATGACAATGCTTATGCGCTGTGCCAGATACTCACCAGCTCTCAGGTCACGCGTCGCTTCGACCAGACGCTCTGATATTTTTTTTAAAAACGCGTTGTGCCTCGCTATTTTACTACAGTAAAAACATACATACATCTGAAACGAGAACCTTCTTATTTAGAAGTTCGTTATAAAGAAATAAGGTACATTTAGGCACATCGTGGTTGTAAGAATTGACTCCTTAAACTCAGCCCATGGATGTCGTAAGAGTCAGCTAAGGGAACTAACTTGATGAAGCAGCTTCTTTTGTATATTTTTAACACTTTCACTGCGATTACCAATCCGCCTGATAAGGGGATGGCAAACGTTCCTTGTTTTAGAGTCATGTTTAATAAAGTATTATAATAAATTACTGATTTAAGCAGGTTAACAACGAACCTTATTTGTGTTGAAAGAACACAAACGTTTCATCCCTTTATGAGGGACTTCGTCAGGTTGAGTAAGGTTAAGCCGCGCCCCGCTTACATACGTATTTAATTCGTCAAACTACGTTAGTTTTATAGTGCAACTTTTCCCGCGGCTTTGCACATGCTTTTGCGAGATTAAAAGTAGCCTATTTGTCCGTTCCCGGTATACCATCTACCTCCTTGCCTTTCATTGAGATCCGTTCAACCGGTTAGGCGTGACAAGGTAACATACAGACAGATAGAGTTATACTTTCGAATTTATAATGTTGTATAATACTAGCGGCCTGCCCCGGCTTCGCACGGGTAGTAATAATATATAATTATATAGCCTATGACACTCGCAAATAACGTGGCTTTCTATTGGTAAAAAGAATTATCAAAATCATTTCAATAGATCCAGATATTATCCCCTACAACCTCACAAACTTTACCTGCTAATAATATTAGTATGGATTTGAATAATTAGTAGGTACCTAATAGTTATGTAAACCCGTCTTTAGTAAAGCTTATACTTAAAAAGATATGACCGATGTTGATAAATAAGAATAATAATAATAAGGAATAAAATATGTTTAGAAAATAAAAAATATTTATTTTCTAAACAGGACTAGGTACACAATATAACAACTTAATTTAAGAGACCAAAAAATAAGATCATTGATCAAATGACTTCTCAGAGTCACCATTAAGTTATTAAAGTAAGTAATTGACTAACCAAATCATTTATCATTTCCAGGCCTTAGATTCGCGATGATCTCAGCCAAAATAGCGATGGTGTCACTGATCAAAAACTTCAAGTTCACGAAATGCGCCAAAACTGAAGACCCGGTTGTGTTCGACAAACGAGCTCTACTGTTGAAGACTGGCTCCGGACTGTGGGTCCGGATCGAGAAGCTGTGATAAACATTGACAACCACTAGAACTCAGACAAGCACTAACCCTCGAATACTCAAACGCATCTCAGATTTAAGCACGTCTCAAGTGACGATTTTTTGACACATTTTCATTCAAATATGTCAAAAAACAGCTACTTTAGACGTGTGAGTTGCGTTTGAGTATTCGGGGGTAAGAGAGACAAATTTTCGAGGAAACCGACTAAGATTTTGTGGCTTAGTTGGTTAGGCACACCCGTACTTAGGGTGGGGCGTAGGATCGAATCCTGTGGAAATAGAAATTTTTGGGACTTCTGTGATAATAGCCGAAAATTCGATTCTCTACTGTTATTACTATTACACAGCCGTGAATTAGAAATTAGTCTTTATACTAATATTCTAAAGAGGTGAGGTTTTAGGGGGTAATCTCTGCATCTACTAAACCGATTTTAAAAAATCTTTTACCAATAGAAAGCGACGTTATTTATGAGTGTCATAGGCTATATAATAATAATGGTAAAAGAATTTTCAAAATCGGTCCAGTAGATCTAGAGATTGAGTGGAGACCGCGGGTGCACTCCTTTTCCTTTGCATTTTTTGCAATATTTAATGAAAGAAGGACAGAATACGTTTTTTTTACATTGAATCAACTACAAAATACCTACAAAAATGTACGACATTTATTAACAGGTTTAATGTATACAATATACAATGGTACAATTAGCTGCTTATTTTTGTGCAAAGCAAAGTTGAGGGCAAATATGGTCTACGCGATTGCCAGCAAAAACAGCGCTAGTTGGTCACACAACCAGCGCTGGTTTTCAGTGTATCTAGATATACAAAAATTTTACCTATTGTATTTAAGATAAGTTATTATTATTACATTTAGAGCATTTTTACCATTATATATCTCGTTGACCAGTATTTTTATTTAGATAGAATTATGGTAGATCAGTGAAGTTTTTAATAAAAATTACAAATTAGTGATTAGCAAAAAAACACAAACGATTTTTACATAGGTGTATGGTGTATTTAAAACTATTAGTTTTGTTAAAAGATTATATACCAATCGACTCAAACTCACGTATATTTAAATAAGTATCAATAAGACACAAATTAAACAAATGTGATATTTTAAGTATCTACCTATAGCTTAAACTTATTCATAAAACTCAAACTTGCCATTGATTTTGTGATAATTACTACATACAGTTCAAATACATTTTAATTATTTTTACAGTTAGTTCCTACCTATTATTGTATATTGGTACTTAGTAATTCTGTGGTTGGCACAAAACTTAAACTAAACTAGAGTAAAAATTCTAAGGTTTTTGTATTATAGTGCGTAAGACATCGGACTCTGGGTAATCTCTAAGAAATTAAATAAGTTTTTTTTTTATTTCTAACGCGGCACTAGAGCCTTAAGAAGTTCCAAAGATTTTCGACGGAACCGACTAAGATTTTGTGGCTTTGTTTAGAGTGAGTTGCAAAATCTATCTGTAAATAAATTCAAACAAATTGTAAAAACCTTTCTGTGGAAAAGAAAGGGCTTACTACAAAATATCAGATTATCTAGAAGATAATAAAGCTTGGGATGGGCTTTGCTCCAACTCGAAAAATAACAGCTAACAGGCTAAAGGTTTCTTCGTCGCTTCTTTACTTTAGTCTACATACCGAAGCGACCGAAATCAAAAATATCACTTTATTTCCGTATCAATGTTTTATTTTAAAGTGTACATTTTTGTATTTATGGAAATAAAGACTTTTTGATTTGATTTAGAGCACACCCGTACCGAGGGTGGGGCGCACAGGTTCGAGTCCTGCCGAAATCGAAATTTTCGGGAACTTATTTAATTTCTTAGAGAAGAAATATTGCTGTCCCCTTTTATTCGATCGAAAAAAATGAGACGGCAACAATTTTAGGGTTTAGTTTAGGTTTTGTGCCAACAGTATCAGTACCATTGTATCCATATCAACTGTTATAAACGGTAATATCTTTAATAACATATTATAATATTAACTTATTTTTGCTGTTACAAACATGCATAGTGCAAAACAATGATAATTTACGTAGAAGAATTTAATGTTCAATTTATAAGAGGATAAGGATTTTATTTAAACAATAAACTTGTTATAGAAGCTTAGTTATTATTTTCATACCATTACTCCTCAGTATTCTCTATTTACCCACTTTTATAACTTGGTCTCTCTCTCTCCCAATAAGGTTTGCTGGAAGAGAACTCTTTTTAGGGTTAAGCTTTCCATATTTTTTCATTTTTAATGTTTTATGTATGTATTCGGTTTTTTTCTCGTGCAATAAAGAATAAATAAATAAATAGTATCTGTGCCACCGTTAGTAAACTAGGATCCAATCGTTCGCTCACTTCAGGCCTTCTCATCAGACTGGATGGAGGCGGCGCAGGATAGAAGCCGGTGGCGATCTATTGTGTCGGAAGCCAAGACCCACTTCGGTCGGGGTCGATGCGCCAGGATAGTAAGTAACCCCCGAATACTCAAACGCATCTCAGATTTAAGCACGTCTCAAGTGACGAATTTTTGAGTGATTTTCTTTGAAAACTGTCAAAAAATGGCTATACTCAAAAGCATTCTAGCGCCAGATGTAAAACAAGAGCAACGCGCGAAGATTGTGCGCCAATCCAGGCGTTTCAGGCGTCTGATAATAAGGTTTTTCAAGGAAATAGCGCCCCGGTTTCAAAAGGTTAAATCTGAGAAGCGTTTGAGTATTTGGGGGTAAGTAAGTAATCGAGTACCTAGGGTTCTAGACCTACGGTTCAAGACAGGTTCAGCCTTGACAAAAGTAGAGCCAGAATACCCAAAATATATCACGTATTTTGTGGGAGCACCTTTGTACAGGTAATTTTTTTTGTTAATTTAACGACAAGGTAATTTATACTACATTATCTATGATTTTTTTTAATAAATAATTTTCTTTTACGTTTTGTGAGATACAGTAGCTCGCTGACGGATGGACAGCGGAGGCTTAGTAATAGGATCCCATTTTTACTCTTTGGGTAGAGAACCCTAATAAAACGGATGGCATCATACAGCACGTAACAACTATATACCTACTGTAAATTTATAAGGATTTTACAGTTTTGTAAACTAATAAATAAATAATTTCCAGGCCTACGGTTTGCGCTGATCTCAGCGAAGATGGCAATGGTGTCTCTCATACAGAATTTCATGTTCACAAAATGCTCTAAAACCCAAGAACCTGTGGGTTTCGACAAGCGATCTGTCCTCCTGAAGACTGGATCTGGACTATGGGTGTGGATTGAAAAACTTTAAGTAAATTAGTGATTTTAAAAGTGTCATAATTTATATGCAATTCATAAGTACTTTTTCAAGTCGTTCAAGTCTTTATTCTGAATAATAAACTCTTAAATACTAAAACATTGTAATTATTCTTAATTCTTACCTAAAATCACAACGCAATGTGAGAATCATTTAATGATTCGCACATTTATTTATTTATTTATCGACTATCAATTCAGATTTCCAAAATTAAACTAACTAATTTACAGCAGAGCCCAGAGACATCACTAATAATTGTGCCGTCCCTTTCATATCGATCGAAATAAAAAGGATGGCATGATTTTAAGTCCTGTCAAATTAGTTATATAGTTTAATTTTGGCGACATCTGAATTGACATCCTCATCATGATGACATCTAAATTGACACCTTGCACTTTATTATACTGAGGTAGGTATTTTCGTAAACGCTGCAATGAAGAATCCAATAGACTCACGATAAATCTCTTCGCTAATTCGCAGTGGGTCGATTGTGGGGCCGAATCTTTGCACCATCATTCTGAAAAAGTAAAAACAATTCTTTCACTGTTCGAAATTACACCAATATTATAATACCTGAATACAAAACTTGGATGTTTGTTACTTCTTCAGCGAATTTATTGATTTCCTTAGATTTATATCTAAACCTGGAATCAAACATTATGCTACTTTTTATCCAATAAAACAGTTCCTATGAGATAGAAGCCTTTAAACATTTCCATAGATAGACACAACGCGTGCAAAGCCGCGGGCAGAATCTAGTGCTAGTACAAATTAAACCCCACCATTCCTAAGATATCTTCATTCTACTTGTAGAAAGAGAAATTCTACATGACAGTATGCACACATTCAAATCGATAAATTAATACTCTTATAAATCTGCTGTTGCTAAGTACAATTAAATTAAAACCTGCATGCTCTTAATTATTTTGCACACCAATTATATTGGTCAAACATGTTGACTTAAAAATAACTATTTGTCACCTTTTTACACGTGTTTTGCAAATAAATGACTTTTACTTTTTACTTTTATTGTACGAGTCAATGTTCTTCTTCACATACCTACAGCGCCACCTGCGAGATGCAGAGGTCATCTTATAAGGGTTAGTATCTATAAGGGTTAGTATGCCTAGTCTAGGTATACATACGGATATGTATACTGTGCTTAAAGTGTGGTCTGGCTGGCAGAGACGTTGCTTTGCTGCGTATCCGCACCATCGCACGTATGGCCCTTTTTTGCATGCGGAAGCGGACCGCGCGCCTCTGTCTGCAGCACATAAAATTCTAGCAAACACATGATTATGTGATCCATGTGACTATTATGAGGATAGTATTCCGGAAAAAAGCGTGCTAACCCATGGATAAGAGCTTGTTTTTTGTTGTATTTATTTTTTGAATTACATAAAACTTATCATTAACATATCAGCCCATACTCGTCCACAGCTGGACATAGGCTTCCTTCCCATACGACGCCGAAAAGAGCGGTCCTGAGCCGCCTCCATCCATCGTCTGCCTGCGACCGCTAATAATATCGTCGGTCCATCGAGTTGATTAAATAAACCTATAAGTACTAATTACCTATTTTAATTGGCTAGGCACTGTTAACTAGATATGGTTTGCCTAGTATCCTCGGACAAAACGCGTTGCCACACATTTAGTAAGAAGGTAAAGGAAGGAAAGAAATTAAAAGTAAATTAGGTATAATTTAGGTATCACTAACTAACATACACACACACATGTATCTACTCAAGAGACTTTACTTTAGAGGGCGTAATGCGCGCAATTTTGTGAAAAGGATAGGCGTAGGATATCGCGTTCATAGGAGCGGGTCAGAGCGTACATTTTGGAACGGCGGCGGCAACGCAAAAATCAAGTTTTTGCATATATAAAAGAAAACTACACAACTTATCAAGAAACTGGTTCAAGCAACTAAATATTTTGTAGTTATTATTAATAATATAATATATTATATAATATATTATAATATATTACCTACGAAATCACACATAAGCAATTACAATAGACATGTGGTCTATTGTAGGTAATTGCTTATGTTTGTTTATTTTCTGTCTTCTTAGGGTTTCAAACATCGGTTTTGAAACCCTTATGGTCTCGCTCTGTCCGTCCCCGCTCTTTCTTGAATATCTCAGTAACTACTGCAGCTATTAGCTTGAAATTTAAAATAATGATACATTTCGTGCGCCATTACTGATTTCAAGAAAAAAATATATAAGTAAATAAATGAAAATGAATAATTTCAGTACAAATTTTGATGTTGAAATTTCAAGAGACTTAGGAAGGCAAATGGGGTATCAAATGAAAGGTATCGTTTTGTACATTTCAAAACACTTTTTGAAATTTATGTAAGTTTCATACTTTTTGAAATATTTCAAAAAAAGTCGAAAAATTGACCATTCCCCCAGACCCCTATCTCCGAAGATTGCAGACCGATCCATGTACAATGTATTAGGCGTTTGTAGATATCGATCTATATTTTACAGGAAAAATATAGAGAAGTCAGTAATAATAATAGTTTTTGAAAAATGGTCAAAAAGGGGGGGATTTTTTTTCAAAAGGGGGGGTACCTACCCATGTGGGGTATCAAATGAAAGGTATCATTTTGACCATTTCAAAACACTTTTTGAAATTTCTGTAAGTTTCATACTTTTTGAAATAATTCAAAAATAGTCGAAAAATTGACCATTCCCCCCCCTAGCTCCGAAGATTGCAGACCGATCCATGTACAATGTATTAGACGTTTGTAGACATCAATCTATATTTTACAGGAAAAATATAGAGAAGTCTTTAATAATAATAGTTTTTGAAAAATGGTCAAAAAGGGGAGAATTTTTTTTCAAAAGGGGGGTACCTCCCCATGTGGGGTATCAAATGAAAGGTATCGTTTTGACCATTTCAAAACACTTTTTGAAATTTCTGTAAGTTTCATACTTTTTGAAATATTTCAGAATAATTTTTGAAAGCAATTTATCTTGGGCTAGCCACATAAACAACGTCAGTAAAAAGGTTAATTACACAATTCATTCTCTTCGACGTCTTCAAAACCTTCTACCCTTTGAGACTAAAATCATCCTTGCCCAAAGTCTCATACTTCCCCTCCTTGATTACGCGGATGTTTGTTTCTTAGATGCGACAGAAGAACTTTGGAATAAGCTTGAGCGCCTTCAAAATCTGGCCATCCGTTTTATTTACGGATTGCGTAAATTCGACCATGTGTCTGCCTATAGATACAAACTTAAGTGGCTACCCATACGCCGGCGGCGTGATCTCCACATTCTTACCTACCTCTACTTCATTCTTTTTAGCCCCATTTCTCCGACATACCTACGCGAACGATTTGAATTCCTTGTTCCCCGCGGTGTGCCGTGTAGGACGGCAATATCACTCCGTCTTTCGAGTAGTCCTGGGGGTTCTTTCGCCGCGCAAGCAGCTAGATTGTGGAACTCTATTCCCCATGATATTCGAGCTAGCCCATCGCTTATCATCTTTAAAACCAAGTTAAAAGAGCACTTTCTACTATCATAAACATTACAAAGTTAATATGTATTAGTATAAATATATATTTCAATGTAGTCTATTATTTTACTTTTATTAGGTTTATGTAATAGTTATTATTTTAATTTATGTATTTTATTATAATCATGTATGTAAGTCTTGTATAAAGCTTCCTACTATTAGTTTAATTATCTGTAATATCCGATGTTTGTTATTTGTGTACACTTTCTTTACCTGTTCCAGCGCCTCTCCTATAACTCTAAGGTTTGCTGGAAGAAAACTCTTATTAAGGGTTAAGCTCGCCTTTGTACATAACCTTTTAGTTAAGTTCTTTTTATGTATTATTTTTTTTGTGTGTACAATAAAGAATTACAGAATTACAGAATATTGATTGTTCAAATAATTGGCAAATGTTTGAAACCCGCCTCTTAAATCTTAGTATTCAACATTGTCAGTAGTTAAAAAAGTCAGTACTTAGGTTCTCTTTGTCTCTTTATATCACATTGTACAAAAGCTTACCTCTGTTCATCACTCAAGCCGCTATCAGGCAAGCCCGGGCCACCCAGCAAAGGCTCAGCGGGTATAAGTTTCAAACAGGGGAACTTGTCAAGGGCCCATGCAACCATTAGTTCATTCTCTTCTTTAGTGACCGTGCACGTACTGTAGACTAGTTTCCCCCTTTCTCTTAAAACTTGGACGGCCTGAAAATATTAAATAAATAATGAATTAAACATAAATTTCTAAAGATCTTTTAATATCTTATGATACAGAATTACGTACGATACAGATATTCTATATTAGAATTTTTTAAATTGGTCCTGTAGATAAACAAACTAACAAATCTTTTTATTAGTATAGATAATAATACTTACAGCATCAAACAATTTCCTCTGCACAAACTTGAAAGACTGAATCATCTTTGGCGTCATTTTATTATGAAGCTGTGGCCGTTGACCTAAGCCACTGCATGGTGCGTCTAACAGAACCTTGTCAAAGGAGTTTGAAGGAAAAGGCGGGCCGTTTTCGATAGAACGGCTTTCGTCTGAGTAACATTTTGTTGAGTCAAACGCAAAGGCTTTGATGCAGGTCACGCCTTGAGTCTCGCAGCTTTGTAGGATTTTTGCTACTTTTTGAGGAGATTTGTCTATTGCTATTATGTAACCCTGGAAGATGAAGGTCATTAAAGGAATTTGCGACGTGGTTTGTGCAGAAGGTAAGAATTAAACAAGCTTCGGCGTGCGGTTTCACACGTACGCCTTAAAAAAAATAGCTTATGTCATTCATTATCCGTAAGTACCAACAAACAAATACTATATGATGTTTGCTTGGTGGATGTTGCAGTCCAATGATGATAATATTATTTTTCAGGGCTCAATCTATCTCCAAGTCAAATTTAATAACGATCCTTTCTGTTTTTTAGTTGTGAATAGACATTAAGACTTGCTTCCGTCTAATTTAACGGTAGGTACTTAATTTATTTATGGGAAGGGTGATGGTCAACTCTCGATACATACAACGAGACCGCACGGGCCCCATTAAGATAATAATTTAAGAAAGAGACTTACTTGGTTATGTGACATTTCGGCCAAATGCGTAGTCTTATTCCCTGGTGCAGCACACATGTCCAAAATATACTCATTTGGTTTAGCATTTACAACCCATCCACACACAATGGAAGGTAGGTTCTGCAGTAGTAATACCCCTCTAGGATACAGGGTTTCATTGACAACAGGCAGCCTGGATGCTGGTAGCAAAGTTTGCACTCCAATACCACTGTAATGGTAGGTATTAACATATGAAAAGTCTTGTGGTAGATCACAACAGGGAAGTTGCTCTATGACTCAGCAGCAAACATTCCTCCACAGCCAAATTTCAGGACTGTCAAGGCAGTTGATTTATTCTTAAACCATATGTAAGATACAGTATTTGTGAACAAGCCCCTAATACTTACATAAAAATCTCTAATCTTAAACACACATATCTAAACCTTAATCTTAAATAAGAAAGAAAATTACAATCAAATAATAGAATTAAATTAGAACTAGTATTTACAATTGAAACTATTGAGCTAACTGCAGACTGTTGCAAACAATCCATAGGTAGCTCATACTGATCCATATCTAATGTTAGTTGATTTTCCAGAGAATTTGCATTACTTGTAGATTTAGGTTTTATCCTTCGAAACTAAATGCTGACAATTATTTCTGAAACTGAATGGCAAACAGAGAATTTTAGATTTTTGAATTGTGGGGCTTGTTTGCAAACATTGTATGTATCTATCTTAAAAATTGCCGAACTGAAGTATATCTTTATTAGATTTTTATAAATGCAGAAAAATGGGTGGAAATTTTTACCTCAATTGTAATAGTTGGACAAACCATTGCATACCTTGGCTGAGCTCCATTATCAAATAGTTCATATCTAAGTTTCTTGAGGTAGCCAGTTCCAACAAACAACTTCTTGCCCTCATATGTTATTTTTAAACCCCTTTTACAATGACCTTCTAAGTCACCATAAATGTCAATTTTCTCATTCATCTGGCAACCTAAATTTCATACATATAAAAAGGTGAGTCATAAACAATGCATTTGTATAGAGCTTCTTGAAGAGCATAGGTTGAATTATTGAACATAATATTAAAAAAAACAGTAAAAATTTATACCTTTGGGGTCCAGGGTCACCCCTTTCGGTTTTTATACATGTTTCATGGCACCTGTATATTTTTATAGCAATCAGAAATTTTGGGGGAGCCCATTATCTATCAGTGGGCAATATAAGTAAAAATAAAGCAATTATGCAAAAATATATCTTACCAGATGGAAGCCCCACAATGCCAGGAGCAAAGACGTGAGCACCTCTAAGCACTGCGGCGGCACAGAGAGCATCTACCACTACTTCAGTTCCAGTTGGCTCTAGCTTTACATCTTCAGACCATTGCTCAACAATAAGACAGTCTGGGCTAAGCAAGTAGCATTTTGGAATTTTTCCTGAGTTCAGCTCTTTGCTTTGCTGTAATCAAAGAATAGATTGGATGGAACCTGTGGATGGAACACTGTGGGCACTCATACCACTGAAGCTATATCATAAATGTATGAATTATAATGACTGGGGCACTTACTGCTATTAGAAAGTTATTTAAATTATCAAGATTGAACGATTTCAATTTATTAATTCTGAAAGTAGTGCACTTTGGTGTAATTTCTAACCAATTTTGCAAATCCATTGTGTAGGTAAGTTTTTAGGAATAATGTACCTAAACAGTTGGATCTAAAAGTAATTGATGAATGTAAAAATGCTATAAAAAGCACTTTGTAGCTGTGTGAAAGTGCAGAAAATTTTGCTGATTGAGAATATTACAATAATAATTTTCAGCAAAATTCCCGACGAGACGAACCAAAATAAATTGTAAATGTAAACAACACCACCACGATTTTATTTAGACATTGACAATCAAAATATTTTTGAAGGACCACATTGCAAAATTGCCACTCTCGATCATAGCATTACAAAGACCGGATGACAACAATCGTAATAAATTCTAACATTAATGATTTTTATAGCTGCTCATGCTTACACTGTAGTATTTTGTCAAGTATTTTGTAGTATTAGAAGGGCCATATGTTATATGTAATCTAAATAAAGATAAAAAAATCAATGTATTTTCATTTATCACTCAAATTCAAGTCCATTTCACTCAAACCGAAATAATTTCCTTTTCATTACTGGCCACTTTTTTCCACTACGTGGCAAGCACGAACAACTTCCACGTTCGCCGCCATTTTGACATCCAGCGAATTGTAAAGAATTTATTCGAGTGTAGCGTTTTTTCTGAATTTTATAGTTATTTGCTTCAGAAAATGTAAGTGAATTGTTGTAGCGTACTCGTTAGTGCTCTTATTACTTAGCCTCTCACAAAAACTAGTGCTCTGGTGCTCTTACAATATGTACCGAGGGTGGTGACCGTAGCGTAGACCAACAGCGGTGTCGTGACTGTGAAACCCCGAAATTACCGTAGAATTTATATTTCTCGTTCAAAGTGCAAAGTGTTTTCAATTGTATTTACTGTGGGGCTGGTAACTATAAGTTGTTCTTAGAAAATTCGTCACAGGGTAGCTATTTACGCAAAAATTCAGCTAGGACCTGCCATGTCATTATCATTGATTGAAATAACGTGCAGACGACACGGGTGACTCAGAATTCTACGTTCAATATTTTACATTATTGCATTATTGTTCCTTGTTACAGAAATCTTGGAAAAGCTCAAAAATGGGGAATATGTTCGCAAATTTATTCAAAGGCCTATTTGGCAAAAAGGAAATGAGAATATTGATGGTTGGTTTGGATGCTGCTGGTAAAACTACAATCCTGTACAAACTCAAATTAGGAGAAATTGTTACAACGATTCCCACTATTGGTGAGTGCAAAAAGTGAAACAATACATCTGCTCTGCCCAGGCGTATCCTGACAAAAGCTTTGTTGAGTTCATTGCATATGAAAGGGTGAATGGATCTTTGTATCAAACCCAATATGATCTAGTAATCTCTTGTCAATCATTTTCAACTCCCAAGATAGTCATCATTAATATGACTATGCTACTTACTTAATGTTTCAACGCATGTGCCATATGGCAAAAAAAAAAACTGTTTATGCTGTTGTTCTATAAGCAGGCTGAAATCGTACAAAAATGTTTCATGTATGTGACAGATCCCTTTATTATCATTGGTTACGCTTGATCTGATTTGATTTATTTCACTAGCTAGCTAAATCATTTAACTTGTTAATCAACAATTTCATGTGACTTCTATACTTTGGCTGTTAATGAATGTGGCTAGTGAATGAACAATGGGTGGATGGATTATCCATGGTGAATGGCATATACTATCTGGCAAATAATACTCAACATTGAATCAGACTGATATTATATTGCGCATGTGTGCCCTTCCGAGTGAAATCACAGACCCCTTCAGTTTAAAGATGGGAAATAACCCAGGACAAAAATGTTATTGCATCATTTTTTTTCAAAGTTGAGAGCAAGCTTGTTTAATGAAACAAAAAGGCCAAAGAAGTCTTATCAGGTTATTTTTGTAATGTGGCACATTGCTATGGCTGATTTGCAAACTTTAGTAGAGACTTTTGGTTAGACAGGTTTCATAGAAAGAGTTCTTATCAGATCTATGAATAAACCTATAAAAATGAATCATAAAATTGGTCATTGAATAGTTTATAACTCTTTTTATGCATTTCAGGTTTCAATGTTGAAACAGTAGAATACAAAAACATCAGTTTCACCGTATGGGATGTCGGTGGTCAAGACAAAATCAGGCCACTGTGGAGGCATTATTTCCAGAACACACAGGTATGTAAAGTTATGAGGTTTGTATGGATTTAAGATATACAAACCTACCATATGCCTGAATGAAATGACTTAAGCCTCAACAAACCCTACATTTGGATCCAATATAGGTGTCGGTTTCATAACTATGGTAGACCCTGATCAGGGCTTATGCGAGTCTACCATAGTCGAAATTCCTAGCCTCATCAGGGCTCGACTAATCTTTTTGAAAAATATAATTTATTTTAATTTATCTGTCTATGAAAGCCAAAAAATAGCATTTATATGCAGTTTATGGAATTATAAATTACTTATAAGAAACTAAGTTTACATTGAGGAATGTAGTAACATAAAACCAAGTAATACCTAGTTGAATAAGCCAGGACAAACATTTCTTATCTTCTCATTTCTAGCAAAGTTTTAGACATTGAATACAATTCTTATAAATGAATGGCTAATGCCCAAATATAAAAAAATACTGAACTAGTCAGTGAGTTTGTGAAAGTGGGCTATGTCATCCTAATTAGGTCTTACTGTGTTTTCACAGATTAGGTAATGTTACTTCGGTGTTGTGTTGAATTATTGCTATAATTATAACACTAGTTACTTTGAATAATTGTGTGAACTTTCTTTGTCTCTAAATATTGTTGGCATATTCACTTCAATAAGAACTTTAGGACAGGGTGATGATGTCTCCCAGGCGATTTCGACTACGGTGACTGCATACGGGGACAGGGTAGACCTTTTATAGTACAATTACCCTAGTTGACCAGATTTGTAACTTAAAAAAAGAGGCTCTGTGTTCCACTGCATATTTGTTGAATTCTCTGTCATTGATGGACCGGTTTGGATAATTCTTTTGCAGTCGTATAGATAGAGAATGTAATTTTTTGCTGCACTGACCCCAATCACCGACTACCCAATAGCTTACTCTTTTAAATGGTTCCATGGAAAATCAAATCCAAAACTTAATTTTGTAAATGTCCTAAATGGTTTACGCAATGAGGTGGGATATGGGTGGAATACCTGTTGAAATATAACCAAAACGTTGATACTTAATGCTTCATTTCTCTCAAACCTAGAAAC
Organism: Eupithecia vulgata; assembly: GCA_946478455.1. Classification (NCBI taxonomy): domain Eukaryota; kingdom Metazoa; phylum Arthropoda; class Insecta; order Lepidoptera; family Geometridae; genus Eupithecia; species Eupithecia vulgata. Next base: position 8,531,866 of record OX297873.1, on the reverse strand, counting down.
AACATTCCCCAAGTTATTGTAAAAGATTAAACTAAGAATAGACTAGATTAGAACTTTATTCAACTTTGACTTTCTTTGCTATTTATTTCTAAATAATAATAATTAAGTATAAAATTTAACTTTTCTATGTGCTTATTTTGTAATCATAAAGAAGTAAGTAAACATTATTTTAAATGGATTACCACCTATTGTTGACCAATTGTTGTTCTAAATGGTGTTGTTCAGGCTCTTGATAGGGTCGCTCTTTGCATTCCTGCGATTCTTGGTAGTATTCGTGTTGTAAGCGGGTTAAATACGAACCTTATTTGTGTTGGAAGAACACCAACGCTCGCGGCTCGTGCAAAGCTAGCGGAGGTGCGCAGTGCTCGGAGAGATGCGGAACACGCGCGTCTAGAACCGCACTCACCCTGAAGAAGTCCCTCGTTAAGGGATGATGGTGTTCTTCCAACACAAATAAGGTTCGTAGTTAACCCGCTTACAATCATAATGAATTCGTCAAACTACGATAGTTTTGTAGTAAAATTCGTGTTGTGTGGCGTAAAATTATAATTTACGATTGACATGTTGATTTGTGTTTGCTTCAGGGTCTCATCTTCGTAGTAGACAGTAACGACCGAGAGCGTATCGGAGAGGCGCGAGAGGAACTCATGAGAATGTTAAGTGAAGACGAGCTACGGGATGCGGTACTTCTGATCTTTGCAAACAAGCAGGTGAGCTCAGCACTAGCTTATTCATAAGGATGAACTAAGCTTGTCCGTGACGGGCGTGTGCCGTGTCCGAGTAATCTGAGCCCCGTACGTGCTACATGTTACGTGTAATTTAAGGCACGAGGCGAAATTGTGCTTGCTCGGGGCACGTCCAAGCCTTTGATGCCGCCTTGTATGGCATGAACCATCATATAAAATGTTGGTATAGTTTTGCCCCTGCATGGCTTGTGCCCGCTTGGATTTAGCTTAATTCATCCTTTATTCTGGTACACTGCATGGCACAATGGATTCAGGCATAAAACGGGGTAAGACTGGTGCTCTACAGCGGCTCAATATTGTTAGAGGGTGTTATGTTACAAAAGAAGTCTTATGAGGGTGGGTGGCGCTAGTAATCGCTGGCTTAGCCATGAAATGTATTTTATTATTAGTTTTTTTTTCCAAACTAAACTCAAGCCATTGTCAATAAACAATGTTTGTAAACAACTTACAAAACAAAAATTCAAAATTCTCATGTTGGTGTTGAGTTGAGCGTTACAATGCTTAGTCAGGTATCATTTTACTACTACAGGGGCGAGCCTATTGACGCAGGATATACTAGACATCTTGAAAAGTAGCTTTCTTATAAGATCAAGCTCAAATTGACAAGTAGTGTAAAATCTGGTAAAAAACTAACAAGAAAGTAATTATGAGGTTAGACTGAACTGTCTTGACTCTTGTGTTTGGCAGGGGTATAGATAATTTATATAGCTTAATCTTTAGTTTCGGAAGCGGCTTACTTGCTTGCTTCCTTTACGTCATTTTCAAAAACTCTGTAAAACAGTACATACCCTTTTCAAGTATCTATTTATTATTACTTTATTATTTTTGCATGATATGTATAAAAAGTTATCGTGAAACTAGTGAATAAATACCACCTTGCATAAGTTATCTACCAGCAAACGTGATTGACGTGGAAGATAAGAACATTTACCAACAGTAGATTGATTGATTCATCATCATCAATAAGTATAAACTTTATACTTTTTGATGATGATGACGTGTGAAGTGCTACTTGCTGTTATATTAGTTAAATAGAGCTTTGGCGACATTTGAATTCACAACAATAATCTCCTCGACGACCTCTATGGCGCGGTGGGCGAAGGTCTGCCTGCGACGCAGGAGGTTGCGGGTTCGATTCCCGTCTCGGGACAAATGTGTGTACGATCTGCAGACATTTGTTCTGGGTGTTCTGGTCGTTTTCTATATATAATAAAAAATATATATCTATGTATTGTATTATATATGTATATCAGTTATCTAGTACTCATAACACAAGCTCTGCTTAGCTTGGGGCTAGATAATGCCGTGTGAATTGTCCAGCATTATTTATTTATTTTAGTCTACATTCAAGTCGTATTTGAAAGAAAACCATGCTGGATTATAATTGCCTGTTTTGTTAACCATGTTTTGTAAAGCCATTGTTTTTGTATTGTAGGATCTGCCAAACGCGATGAACGCAGCAGAGATAACAGACAAGCTAGGCCTCCACTCGCTGCGCAATCGCAACTGGTACATCCAAGCGACCTGCGCTACCTCCGGGGACGGTCTCTACGAAGGCCTCGACTGGCTCTCCAACCAACTGAAGAACGCCAACCGCTAGTGCAACCACTCACATCAACACAACAAGAGACTATGGTTTAAGATATCTTAACTTTATTTGCTAAATACAATGTATTATGTGCGGTTTCAATGTATTACGACGCGTCACCCGGCGACCGAGCTCGCATCGCATTGCCGCTGCTGGTACGGCAAAGCTTCGTTGGTTTCTTTCGTCGTCTAGACTAACAGATGCGTTGTTTGTTCGATCTCCGATGACGTCGAACAAAATATAGTGTGTAAAGTTTATGCAAAATTACCCGCAATTTTGTTTATAATTCAATAACGGTGTATCTACTTTATTGAGTGACCGAGCATTGTGATGTGGAAAGGTATGTAGCTGACTCGTGATAACAGTGAATCACAGCATAAAATGTTTTATATTATGTATACTATAATGTGGAATAAGTTGTCGTAATAAAGTATTTAAAGTTAATTCACATTTTATGACTTTAATTGTTCAGTAGCTGTAGAATCCTACATTAGCTCTGTGTAGGTAGGTTTTTCGACACTTGGAGCACGCTGGCTCTACTCTTCCTTATCACATCGCTCTGTGGCTTAGGTATAACTTGGCAGCTCGGCTGAAATGACTTTGCTCAAGCAAACTGCTCTTATCAACGGCAAAGATATTTCAACCGCGCTGTGAAATGTATTCTCGTTAGGTGTCACTAAAATAATACACGCGTATTCCACTTAAACGTCTTTATTGTATTATGATAGTTTATTTTTATGGAAGTTAACTAGGTAGATTAAGCTGTTATGTGTTTCACATTTAAACATTCATACGACTCTCGTTCCATGAACCGGCTCGTTGTGATCGACTTGCATTTACAGTTAGACATGTCATGGCGAACCGAGATTAACTTGTAATTTAGGTGTAAAATGTATTAGATAATCAGGATGTAATTATGAGGAATGTTTCCACTGACAGGGAACAGTGCTCTGAATTCTAAGCGATACTTTGCTCTTACACAAATAATTATAACTTAGCATTTTTATAATAATTTAGAAAAAATGTTGAAACTATATTCAATGGATCAGTTATGTGGCCAAGTGTGGGTAGCGTCTTTTTTATTTTTATGGAAAACGAAAATAATGAAAATGCGATATGTGACATTCCGGTTTGTCTTATGCTGTATTATGGAATAAAATATCCTCACCAGATACTGATTTTTGTATTTATAAAATTTAGACCTCAATCAGACCAGAACTTTTACTTTCACATTGCAAGAAAAATTCACCAATTCAACTCAATTCCTAGCAAGTGGCGCCCTCATAGCTTTTATCGGTACTATCTTGAATGTAACGGTTAAGGAATACTGCTTTTTATTTGATTTGAAATTAGGTAGGTAATTTCTAACTACAGAATCTTACTATAACAATTTTAATTATACCTAATTATAGTAATTATACCAGAAAATAAACTTTTATTTTTTATTTTTAACCAAATTGAAGTGGGTACAATTGCTAATGTAGTGAATGACTATCTCCCCGATATGTACGAGGTTTTGTTCCTATATGATGTTTGACGATTTCATTCGTTTTGTTCTATATGTGAAATACATGGCTTTTGCAGTCAGCTTCACAACCCTCTACAGTTGGAATATTCCTAGATGTAGAAAAGGCGTTCGATCGAGTGTGGCAGCTAGGACTGATCCTCAAGCTGATTGCATCCCCCACATCAGCAGACATCATCCAGTGATCCGGCCTGGTGGTCGCATCTTTTCTCCGAGAAAGGAGCTTTTAGGTTGCTGTCGAAGAAGCCCCATCGCATTATAGCCGGAGTACCGCAGGGAAGCTGTTTGTGTCCTGCTTTGTATGCGCTAGACACAAACGACATCTCTACTCTGAAGAATCAATTAAATAAAACCGGCCAAGTGCGAGTCGGACTCGCGCACGAAGGGTTTCCGTAGGTACCTATAAATATCGAACGTACCTACGATATCCATAAATTCTTGCCGTATATAAAGATATCGTGCATATTTTCGATATTTATAATAAAAATAAAAAAGTTTTAAGGATTTTTGTTACAGTGCTTACCCGCACTCTGGGCATCTCTAAGAAATGAAATAAGTTCCCAAAATTTTTCGACGGGAACCGACAGAGACTTCGTGGCTTAGTTGGTTAGAGCACACCCGTACTAAGGGTGGGACGCGGGTTCGAGTCCCGCCGAAGTCGAAAATTTTTGGGAACTTATTTCATTTCTTAAAAAAAAGTTTGTTGTACAGGAGCCTTCATTATTAATTTTTAAAGTTAATATAAAATAATTATGTAGGTACCTAAATATTTTGTGAATATTTCAAGCGCCTACCTGTTGCCGTTATCAATATTTAGCAAAAACGAGCAAAAAAAATCACGTTTGTTGTATGGGAGCCCCCTTAAATATTTATTTTATAGTTTTTTAGTATTTTTTGTTATAGCGGCAACAGAAATAGGTAGGTACCTAGTACATCATCTGTTAAAATTTCAACTGTATCACGGTTCATGAGATACAGCCTGGTGACAGACGGACAGACAGACAAGAGGGTCCGTTTTACCCTTTGAGAACGGAACCCTAAAAATGGATTATCTCGAGAAAAAGACGCCACATAAGCGCTCTTCTCAGATGATAGCGCCTATTTTGTCTTCGCGCTCAAGTCACATGCTGCTAGCCAGATGCAGCGTTTACTGAACCTCCTATCAAGTTGCTTAGATAGATGGCGCATTGCCGTTAACGCTGGAAAGATAGCAGCACTGCTTGTCACTCGTCGGCGCTGTTTTACCACCCCTAGAACTACCGAGGACAAGCCCTGGATTGGCAAACCTTCGTTAGATATCTGGGTATTGACGTTAGATATCTGGGTATCGACATAGGTCGCTGACGATGAACGCACAGGTAAAGCGCTTAGAAAAACACGCGCCGCCCGAATCTTGCTCCAACCTGTCTTGACATTAACAATCGAGAAACCAAACTGTCATGCCACGGAGAACAAAAATTAGGGTCTACAAGACTTAGTACATTCGCTCTAAGCTCACATGTGCAGGACCAGCACGATAGTGTGCTCTGCAACAAACCAGAAAAGAGTCCCAAGCTCAGCAAAACTTCACTCAGAGATTCTACAGGCGCCGGGAGTTACGTGCGACTTTCAGCTAAACACACAGTAGGTACCTTTAAGGAGTTAGTGGTAAAGCTGGCGCGCGGAATGGACGATTGTGCGTACAACTTTCGCCACGTACAGCTAGCTCAACGTCGCTCGTCACTCGATACCTCCGGATGCAAAAACTCCTCGGCGATCTTTGCCCCGGGTGCTCCTGGAGCCCCCGAAGATAGGTATCTCCCAAGAAGATCAGAACAGGCTAACGACAACGGCAACATGAGAAGCCTGCAAGGCTCTCTGAGCAACAACGTAAGACTAAAGAAAAGACTTTCTCGACGTTGAAATTGGAAAAAAGATCTCTAAAGCGGCGTAACAGATTATGTAGACAATTGGGGTTACGGAATGTGATTCATGAAAATAAGATGATTTATTAGGTAAAAGCCCACGAATCTATCACCTGCATTTGAGGACGCAGAGTAGAGCAACGGGTAGAGTCCAATGTTGAAGACCACTGATGATCGTTTTGTTTTTCTGGTCAAAAACAACGCCAAAACTACTGACTGTCTGAAACTTTGCATAGGTACAGCTACAGCTAGAATAACAATAAGCTTCTTTCTATATCAAAAAAATGAGTGAAGCCGCGGGCAGAAGTCAGGTATTCATCATAACCAATGCCAGCATACAAATCTCTCCTGTGCACATTTGCCCAACGCATTGGCCTAACGTATACCTACAGATACAGTCCTACTTGGCGTATGTTGGAAGTTGGTGGCCGTCGCCGTGGCCGGCAAACCAACTACTTAGTGTCGGTTTTCCGAGCACACATCAAAGTATCTTGGCCTGATCCGCAAACAGTGTTCACACGTTGGCGTTCTTATACTAGCTTATGCCCGTGGATTCGCACGCGTTGTTTCTATGAAAACGATTAAAGGCTAGTTCTATCCCATGGAAACTGTTTTTTTGGGTCACTATAATGCACGACAATTTATTGTACGGCCGAATAATGTACACCTTGATAATCCGTGTCATGGCTTCCAATTTTAATAGGTTTTGACACTAATTAATTACCTATCATGGTGTAGGTACATTATTCGGATGTGCAATAAATTGTCGTGCATTATAGTGACCCTTTTTTGTGATATTTATCATTTATTTATTCAGTTGCTTCACACACATTGCAAGTTCTTATGATATACCTACTGAGATCATGACTTGAATAAGTAAGATAGCGGATGTTTTTTCCAGTTCTAGAACTACCGTTAACAGTTTTACGAAATTTCAGCATGACTGAAAACACAGAGTGCGATCTGCAACCCGTGTCCCGGCGGCGCGCCCCTGCGGGTCGCACCGCCGACGCTAGCAGTGATCGTGTTATACTAGATTATAGGCTAGTTCTATCCCATGGGAACTGGTTTTCAGGATATTTATCATTTATTTATTCTGTTGCTTAACACACATTGCAAGTTTTTATGATATAGTGAGATCATGACACGAATAAGTAAGATAGCGGATGTTTTTTCCAGTTCTAGAACTACCGTTAAGAGTTTTACGAAATTTCAGCCTGATCCGTTTAGTCGTTTTGGCGTGAAGAAGGAACACGATTAAAGGCTAGTTCTATCCCATGGGAACTGTTTTTCAGGATATTTATCATTTATTTATTCAGTTGCTTAACACACATTGCAAGTTCTTATGATAAAGTGAGATCATGACATGAATAAGTAAGATGGCGGATGTTTTTTCCAGTTCTAGAACTACCGTTAAGAGTTTTACGAAATTTTAGCCTGATCCTTTTAGTAGTTTTGGCGTGAAGAAGGAACACGTTTTTTGGGATAAATATCCCAAAAAAAAATTCATAACTTCAAAACTCATTTATTTATACAGTCTCTTCATGAGTAGGTTCATTGCAAGTTCTTATAATAAAGCTAGACTATGACATGATTAGGAAGCGTATTATTTTTCCAGGTCTAGAACAATCTACATCTTTCCAAAATTTCAGCCTGATCCGTTTAGTAGTTTTGGCGTGAAGAAGTAAAAAACATCTACCCATCCATCTAAACTTTCGCATTTATAATTAAACCTACCTACTGTAACTATATTTGTACAGTAAGTTTAATTTATTTAAATTGCCGCGGCTGCAATATACACCACGTCCATCTTTCTTGAAGCGCCGATGCATAATGATCAGTTCCCTACGCCAATTCGTGAACAACATCAGATCAGTTGGTAAAAGCATTACTTACACGCATTAGGTATATTAATACAGTCATAAAACAGTTTTATTTATCTAAGTATGCTAAGGTACTCGGTGAAAAGTGATTAAGTGTTGAAAAATAGTCAGATGTGGAAAGGAATAAAAATAAAGGGTGAGTATCAACTTCCTAGTAGGTAACTACTTACCTTATCTGCTTTAAATTGGGAATCCTTCCTTTTAATACCACCTTGTTGTATTTGATATGTAAAGATGTGGCGCGGCGGGCACAGGTCCGCCTGCGACTCAGTTTGTGGGTTCGATTCCCGTCTTTAGACAAATGTTTGTACGATCTGCAAATATTGGTTCCGGGTGTTCTTGGGTATTTTCTATTCAGTTTTTTTTAATAGACCGATTAAACTTAACCAACCTTAGACTAGTAAGGTACCTACATAAGATAAAAAATACTTATAGGTAGGTACTTACAAAAAGAAAATAACTTACCTAGTACATTTTTATAGAAGAAATGAGTTCCTAACTTAGTACTCACTTCATCCATAAAATCTACATTTTATTTGTTAGTACAAGAACTTATAATAAAAATATCTACGTTACCCATAATAACACAATATTTTCCCAACGGCAATGGGACGGGCCTCTGTGTGAGTTGACACGGAATTGTTTGTTACAAACGTGCTCCAGCTCTGCAGATCGTGCCCGTCTTCTAGCCGTTTCTAAATGGGAGTCAGGACATTGGTTGCAAGCACTTCCTTCATATAACACTGGCACTTTATTGGATCCCGTAACTTTCCGTGTCGCAACTTGTCTTCGGTTGGGTGCAAGGTGTTGCGCGCCTCATCAATGCCAGTGCGGTACTGCTGTTGAACAGCTCGGTCATCACGGATTATCGTGTACTAGGGCTGCCGGTCGGATATCTCGTCATGCCAGCCTGAACGACATCATCCGGCGGGCCTTTACCACCGCTAACGTACCAGCTATTCTGGAACCGAATGGTCTGTTGCGTGACGATGGTAAGAGGCCTGACGGTATGACTCTAGTCCCATGGGAGTTGGGGAGGCCTATTGTGTGGGACGCTACATGTGTCGACACACTCGCGCCTTCCCATCTTCCTAGGACTTCCGTGAGGGCTGGTGCGGCGGCAGATTTAGCCGAAGATCTCAAGAGGCGCAAATATGCAGGTCTCGACAGAGCCTACACATTTGCTCCCCTTGGAGTCGAGACCCTAGGTTCGTGGGGTACCGAGGCTCTCCGGGTTTTCAAAAAATTATCTGAGCGTCTGGTCGAAGCGACGCGTGACCCGAGAGCTGGTGAGTATCTGGCACAGCGCATCAGCATTGCTATACAGCGGGGCAATGCAGCCAGTGTCTTAGGCACGCTTCCAACTGGTATTGATATGGATCAGTTGAGCTACCTGTAGATTGTTTGCAACAGTTTGGAGATAGCTTAATTGTTTCTATTGTAAATACTAGTTTTAATTTAAATTTGTTATTTGATTGTTATTTTCTTTCTGAATAAAAAATTACATCTATATTTTTTATTTATTTAATATTAGATTGATTGACCTGTAAGGGCTGTATAAATGTAAGAAATTATTTGTAAATCTATAATATTGAAGCTGTTGGTCTTTAAATAAATAAATTAGCTACTGCCCGCGGCTTCGCACACGCTTTTGAAGTAGCCTATGTCATGAACATATCAATAGCATTTACCTCCCTGCCAAATTTCATTGAGATCAGTTCAGCCGTTAAGGCGCGAAAAGGTAACATACCGATAGACAGACAGAGTTTCTTTCGAATTAATAATAAATAATGCTAAAAACTTAAAATACAGTGTCTGTATTAAGATTAGACATCAAACATCAAAGAGCTTTATTTCCTTTAGACCTTACAGTGCTCATGGACACATCACAAAAATCCCTCCTAAAAAAGTAAATCTAGGAAATCTAGTGATCAATTAGATTTTTTGATAACTTCAACCTTTAGGGTAACAGGTATATCACGTGTAATATCACGTGTGATATTTCTGCAAACATATTTACCTAGGTATGTCTTTACTAAAGATATGAAATATTACTATGTTATGAACAGTTGGGCCCTCTGCCAAATCGAGTTCTGCACCAGATATATGTAGAGTCGAAACACATAATGTGAATCCGTAAAGAATGTACTCAGCATGTCTAGATTCGTCGCAAAATCGTCAAAACAAACTTTTAAACATTTTTATACGAATTTTATGAGACGAATTGTTCTTTAGGAAGCTATTAACGTTGAGCTATGCTAATAATTTAAAAAATTGCTACGAACAGAGTTATTTCTGTAGTAAAAAGAGATATTTGTGAAAGATTTATTTTTTGTTTGTCTTAGATCATTGTAGACGCTGATGCAGTCGTAAAATCAAGAATGCAGCAAGTCAAACCACTGAAGCCCGCCGCTGAAAATCACACTGAAAAGGATTTATGAAGAAATAATGCGGAAATCACGTAAGTTACCTACCTATCACGACGATGTGGCGCGGTGGGCGAAGGTCTGCCTGCGACGCAGAAGGTTGCGGGTTCGATTCCCGCCTCGGGACAAATGTGTGTACGATCTGCAGACATTTGTTCAGGGTGTTCTGGTCGTTTTCTATATATAATAAAAAATATCTATCTATGTATTGCATTATATTATGTATATCTGTTATCTAGTACCCATAACACAAGCTCTGCTTAGCTTGGGGCTAGATAATGCTGTGTGAATTGTCCAGCATTATTTATTTATTTATTTATCAACGTAGGCAATTGTGTTTTAATCTTCCGCCGCGGAAAAGTTTCTAAATCACTCAGGTATCTGAGTGATTACTAGTACTTAGTCGGAAAATTATGCTAGAGCACACAATATACAGATGTTAGGTACTTTAAATATATAACTCAAAAGCAATAATGTTCTATAGAAAATATCGCGTGACAGTGATCATTTTTAAATCAAAATACTGCAACGCGTTCGCTGATGATGGTGTGATGTGGTTGAGAGGCGCGGTGTCGCGCGGGCGACGGTGCAGGCAGGCGGGGCGGGCGGCGTGCAATTTTCCCACCGCCGCCCCGCGCCGCGGCGTTTTCCACGAGGGGCGCGCCGCCGCCGGCCCCCTCTCGCCGCGAGCCGGGAAATCGCGCGTCACTCGTCTCAGTTCGCCTGAGTCGTCGCGCTACGACGACGCCTGCAAGCGCTTACGCGGACCGCGCTCGACGCACGAACGCGCGCCAAAATAGTGAGCTCGCGGCCGGGAGCGGGCGAAACCCGGTGCGATACTGAGTGGCCATGCTGGTGGTTCTGCTGGTGCTGGCGGCGCTGGTGGGCGGCGGGCCAGCCGCGGCGCGCCGCCATGCGCCCGACTTGCGTGAGGACGAGCCTGCGCGCCGCACCACGCGCCCCGCCGGTGAGTACCGGAGCGCGCGCTGACCGCTGCATACTGCACTCCGATGCAAGCGAGACCGCTGCACCGCATCGTGCCAACATTACCACCGCGCCGCGCGTGCCGACGCAATTAAATCCGCATCCATCTCCCCGGCCGTCAGCGTCAGCCGGCGATGCCGCTGCCGCCCTCTCGATGCATCCTATGCACTAAAAACCACGCCGTGTTTATGTTAATAATTGCATAGCGCATTAGACGTCGGTATTTTCCTCAAGTAACATTTATCGATTGTTATCGCCGATACCGGCCGGAGGATAATAAAAACAAATCCACGTGAGATCGGCTACCCGTTTGACAATATCAACAAACGAGAGGAATGTCGAGAGGTTCTATTTTCGTAGCGTGATACAATAACGATCCGTTATCGGGCAAAGACACATCGGAGTTTGAGGATTTGAAGATTAGAAAGACGTTTAAACGTATGTCTGAAACTGTCAGTGCGTCCAAGATATCACAAGATAAACGTAACACCCTTATCCTTATCCTTATCTTACTTATAGTGAATCAGAATCGTCACGCTACTTTTGACAGAAATGATTATCCACCTTATCTTCAAAAAAACTGCTTGTGTAGATCAACTGACTGATAAAGGTAATTAGCGTTTCTGCGAAAATTACCAGTCGACTCCTAGTGACTTTGATAAATGTAATAAAAGCACAGCGCGTACGGCTTTTATTAAATTAGGCCTAAAATTATCATGATCCTATACATATTCCATGAAGCTATTTAATTTTTGGTACCTAGTTTGACTGACAATCAGCTTTTACCGATTCGATTTTTTATGATAATCGATTTTGTTATTCTTGCTCTACATTTTGTAATGAGTATTTTACAGAATACACGGGCTTCTATTTGACGTTATTTTAGGAATCATTCAGATTCAGAATATTCAATAGAACAAAATAGAATATTATCTACTTGCTTATCTTTTATTTTCTACTGCTCTCGGCATTACACGCATTTTCCGTGATAAAAGGTAAGACTGATTATACTATTTTCAATACTTTTTCATGGACAAATCATCTGGAATAATCTTCGTTACATATTATGCCATCTTGATATTAATCGAATCTTTCGTAAGTCTCCATAATATTTTTCGAGTAGACAGATTCACATCTTTATCTGTTAGAAGTTACTGTGTCTATAAAATACTTCATTCTATTTTTAATCACTCGTCTGTCAACAATAAGGGAACTTCATAGTCGTGTATAATATAGTATGCCAAACAAAATTGATAATAATTATTCTGCGGACAAGGATAGGCACATATTTGAGTTAAACTAGACTAGAGCTGTGCAGTTCTATTAGGTAGTTTAATAAAACAATTTGGAAACCTCTTTTGTCTAGATCTAGACGCATTATTTTATTCTGGGTTTAATTGAGGGTTTGTTGCTAACTTATGTAGTCGGGTTACATAACAATCCATTTTATCTTGTACTTACTTTGTTAGTTATTTAATTATTTAGGCAGCTTATTAGTAACTGATTGCAAAACAGTAAAGAAAATTGTTTTTACATAGCTGGTTACGAATCAGTTAGTTACCAAAGTGGCTGAAGGGCTTAAAAAGGTTCAGACATGACAATAATATAGGAATTGAATCGTCTACTTTACTTGTATTCATAATACATTTTTAGGTGCAGAGCGTATAGACGTATGCGCAGTAAGCGTTTAAAAAAAATGAAATGCTCAGTTGTTTTTGAGGTTTATTGTACTGGCTATCTTTAAGTAGTACAAGATACAGTGATTTTTATTGGTTTTGATAGCAATTTCAAATTCTTGAAATAGACAGCCTAGGCCTAATACCTACTCGTGACGTAAAATTTAAAAAAGGTAACTTAACCAAACTAAAGTAGTTATATCATACATGATAACCATAATGATAATAATCAATGTCGTACGATTTTGCAATCTTATCACATTTGTAGTATTACGTACTTAAAGCAAATGAACGTTCTGACGATTTCATGTATAATTTTAAGCAAAAAGCTTGAGCCACGATGTAACTTAATATCACTTGCTAAGGCGAAAGGAGGTTATTCTGGACTCCAGGGGGGTCAAATTAGCTTCAACGATTTTTGGAGATAAGAATAGTTTTGTCATATCTGTTGGTTTTTTCTTGATTGTGTTCTCTTATTCGTAGGATTGTTACTTTATTATCATATTTTTTTTATTGTGTGTAAATTTTGCGATAAGTCCTATTCATATTTTTTAGCGATTTTAAAATCAAGAACGCAATAACAAAGTGTTTTTTTTATTAATTGTAGATTAAAAGTTGACTTCCTCGGGGTCAAGAATCACCCCCTTTAGGTCATAATATGTCGCCGCATCTTGTATTCACAGAGAAGTTTTTTAACCGACCAAGTGACTGTGAGTTGTCGCGCATAAGAGTCAAAAAATCGTGAAAGCAAAAAAAAAAAACATATTTTTTTCTATTTTAAATTCGTGTCCTTGACTTTGAAATAAGTAATTTGACTTTCGAAATTGGTACCTATCAAGCTAAAAATAAAAATAATGCCTCAAAATGGCTGATTTATTTCACTACCAGCCACAAGTCATTTAATCTCGTTTACAACTAAACAGATAACTCGAAATTTTCCAACGCAGAAAACTTATTGCTGTAATTTGTACGTTGTCACTCCATGTCGTAATAATTTTCATAAAATATCTAAAAATATAATAATCTTACGTAGCCTTGTCCACCGTTCTGATGTCACTTATTTGAATAGAATTTAGATAGGAAGGACTTTCTAACCCGCGACCGTGACTCACAACAGCTTTCATTCATTTTCCCAATCAGATAAAAGTTAATAAACCTTGCCAAGTCTATTTAATGTCTGCCAAAAAACGTATTACCAAGAACGAGGAAAACTTGTCTGCGTCTAGACGGGCGACCGAGACAACAGGTGACGTGCTGTATTTTCAATGGATGTATGAAGCACCTCGGACCGGGACTTCTCGACATTGCGAAGAATGCAGGAATTCTTTATTTTGGGGTCGTGTGAAATTTCCGTCGGCAGTAAAAGTTTGGGAAAGTATGACCTTGAGCTTCGCGTAGGATGAAGATAAGGAAGTCATTCAACTTCTACTTCGACTATTATCACTAATCTGTAACTAAATAGTAGTTATCGCTATCGGTATACTGTTTGCTGATGTATGTTTGTTCGCTTAGTAATATTAAAAAATAAATAAAAAAATGACTAAAAATCACGTACAAGCTGCGGCCCGCAGCTCTTTTCCGGATTAAAAAGTAGCCTATGTTCATTCCCGGGATACCATCTACCTCATTTCCAAATTTCATTGAGTTCGGTGACATGACAGACAGACATACAGAGTTACTTTCGATTTTATAATATTAGTAAGTGTAGATATAGGCAGCCAATAACAGCATCTAAGAAGGTAGAAATAAGATTAGCTTTAAAAACGTAAAGGATTATAAATAAATAAATATTGGGTGTAAAACTTTGGCGGGGATAGTTTGAGTGGAAACTAACATTATTTGGATATTTTTAAAATCCATGCAAATGAAATTGCCGCCTAGTTTAACGTCTGTCGTTTAACTCTTGGAACTCCAGGATGTCACAAACAGCCACATGGCTGTTTGTGACATCCTCAGTTGCCTACTAAATGGATGAACCGATTTTGATCTAGTTTTCACCTTTCAAAGGTTTCTTGAATTGGAGTTTTTGAAGAAAATCGATGCAGGCGTATAGGGATATGCTATTAATTAATTATTAAAACCGGCTTTAACAACCACTACACAGTACACATACACTGATTAAATAACTTCAGTTTAACTATTATCATACATTGTAGTTAGGTACCTACATAGTTATAAGAAATTAATTAATGTACCTAATTGGTGTTACCGTTTTAATTAAAGTAAATAAATAAAAAATCAATAGGTAAGTCAAGGATAATGAAATACTCTAAATTAATACCAACGGTATGTAACGGTATATTATAATGGTAACTGTGTTCACAAAAATGAAATTATTTTTTAATAATGGTTCATAAGTAGGTACAATTTTCGTCGGTTATTTCTAAATTTAACAAGTTTAATTTGTTCTAAATTATGAGAAGGTATGCTATGGATTTTAAAGCGGTTTCCACAAGAAGTTGATCCATTTGATTGATCAATTATAATAACTTATCTTAATTCTTTATTACAGGACTAAATATACATATAAAATAATAAACTAAAAAAGAAATGTCAAAGGCGAGCAAGGGTTCTCTTCCATCAAAACTTATGGGAGGGGGAGACAAAGTTATTCTCTCAATTTGACGTGTCTGTTACATAGAAGCTATGCACCTAATCTGCAGCCGTAGATTGCAACACTGCAGTTTGATTGTTGTTCGTCCGGTATAAGCGTCATTTACCAAGTACATACTTTGCTGATGCAGCGATGACGTCTTTCCCTCAGCGTGCCCGGCCTGCGGCGCGGTCACGACATTCTACTCTTGGTACTTGCATCGACCGAGCGTAGCTTCGTTACTTTTAACTTAGAATAATTTTAGCTTACGACCTTTGTAAAAGTTTAGAGTCTTAATAAATAGTTCAAAAGTTTTTGGTTTTTTTTAAAACCGTCGTCTGTGGCCTCCGTAATTGGCGCAGGCGGTAGGATACGTCGAAACAGTGCGTATTCGTCCAGGAAATTCCCAAAATCGGTTCCAGACGAACAGACCCCTGTTTGAGCTTTCAAGTCTTCATCGGCGTATCTTGAATCTACGGGCACACGGGCGGCGGCGCACTTGACAATCAGTGTAAGAAGAGACCAAATGTGAGTACTTTGAAACTTTCTTTGAAGTGTTGCCTCCTCTCCCACCATTTTTCATCCAAGAAGCTCCGAGGAGGAATCGGCCTACTCAAGGCAAAATCGTAGGGAGAGTGAAATAGATAATTTTAGAAATCTAGATAGTAGTGTTAATTTTATGGAAAATATCGATATTAGTGTTAATTTAACTGGTAATAACGATAGTATAATTAACGGAATCGACGAAATGGCTCACGAACCAGATCACATTTATAAGGCACTCCGCATGGTCCCGGATTTTGACGGGAACCCTAACATCCTTACCCGATTCATAAGAATCTGCGACCAATTAGTGACGCAATTTATCAGCAATGATCCAGGGCATGAGCTAGCTAATCTATGTCTTATGAACGGTATTTTGAATAAAATAACAGGCCCAGCATCCCGGACCATCAATGCCAATGGCATTCCCGACAATTGGTTAGGGATTAGGAATGCTTTGATAAATAATTTCGCGGATCAAAGGGATGAGAGCGCCCTTTACAATGATTTGTCCTTATTAACGCAGGGAAATGATTCCCCGCAGGAGTTCTACGACAAATGCCAAACCCTTTTTAGTACGATAATGACGTACGTAACATTGCATGAGACTGTGCCTACTACCGTTGAGGCAAAACGTGACTTGTACCGTAAACTTACAATGCAGTCTTACGTAAGAGGTTTGAAAGAACCTCTAGGGGCCCGTATACGGTGTATGAGACCCCCTACTATAGAAAAGGCTTTGGAATTTGTACAGGAAGAATTGAATGTCATGTATTTGCAAAATAGGAATGAGCCTAGCCGGAATCCTGCGACGCAGACATCATCTAAGGTACCGTACCTAGCACCTAATAATTTCAGTGTACCGAAGGGATTTAATATTGGTGTCCAAAGGCCTATGCCCATGCAGTCGCAACCGCAGATGCAACCGCAACCGCAGCATTGGCGTCCAGCTTTTCAGTTCCATCCCCCACAGCGCATGCCATTACAGCCCTCACGTACGCAGCAGATGTTCCGAGCACCCCCTCCAAATTATAACGCACAGAATAGTGGCTTTAGGTTCCCCCCTAGGAACGCACCCCCTCAAAATCAAGGGCCGAAGCCTATGAGCGGTGTAAGTCATTTTGTGACGAAAGCTCTTCCCCCTACTATTCAGGGACATGACTGGCGTAAATTTGGCAATCCTCCCCCGACTAATTACTTTAAGTCCAGGGAAATGAACTATAACGAGGTAGGTGACTACTCTGACTATTACTACCCCGAGTACTACTACCCTGACAGTGACTATCCAGAGACTGACTATGGTAACTTCTACGGCTACCAGAGTGTTCCGGAGTATTACTGCGAGCAGCAGGACGACCCTCAGACCACTGACAATGTACCATCGAGCTCAATGGCTATTGAGCCCGCGCAACTGCCTTTCGAACAGAAGGATCAGGATTTTCCTTCGGGTCGTTCCAACAGAGAACTAAAATAGAATTAAATTTACAGTCAAAAAAGGAGTTACGGTTCATTCAAATATCGAACCCCCCTCTTAAGTTGCTGATAGACACCGGTGCCAATCAATCATTCATTAGCCCTGAAGCAACATGTAATTTTTTTTCACATGTGCCAAAGGATTTTGATCCTTTCGAAGTCACAAATTCACGCGTGACCAGCACCCATGACTATTCGATCACTATACCCCACTTTGCAGAATTTGGCGATCAATCCAATATAAAGCTTTTCATCTATAAGTTTCATAACTACTTTGATGGATTGATAGGCCTAGATCTATTAGAGAACTGTAAGATAGATCTAAAGAACAACGTACTGGTAACTGAGTTAGCTAGAATACCACTGGCCCGTTATCAGTGTAGGAGAGCAAATCGTGAGGAAACCATTCCTGCCCATTCATCTAGATTGATTAACATCCCGATCGAACATCCTGACGGTGACATATTTGTAGCCGAACAACTAATGTGTAACTGCATTATACACGAGTGTATTACTACCGTGACTGACAAGACTGGAATAGTTGAGGTAGAAAACATGACTAATGACGACATAGTTATCTCGTTTAAGGACTCGACAACGCGAGTAGATGTCTGTAACATAGAGCAAACTGATATCGAACAGGACCCCGCTCGAGTGAAAAAGGTTTTACAGAATTTAAGGACTAAGCATCTTAACGTCGAAGAACGAGCTAATTTAGAGACCCTGTGTGGACGGTTTGCTGACGTATTTTACATAGAAGGAGAGGCATTGACTTTCACAAATAAGATCAAACACAGTATTAGGACTACAGATGAACTACCAGTCTTTACAAAGAGCTATAGGTACCCCTATGTACACCGCGAGGAAGTTAGGAGCCAGATAACTAAGATGCTGGATCAAGGGATCATCAGACCATCTGACTCAGCCTGGAGCTCACCTATATGGGTAGTCCCAAAGAAAGTCGACGCTTCTGGTAAACAGAAGTGGAGATTAGTGGTAGATTTCCGTAAACTTAATGAAAAAACCATAGACGATAAATATCCCATACCTAACATCTCGGACGTTTTGGACAAATTAGGTAGATGTCAATATTTCACCACATTAGATCTTGCCTCTGGCTTTTATCAGGTAGAGATGAATCCCAATGACATTGAGAAGACAGCTTTCAATGTAGAGCACGGCCATTTTGAATTCATGAGGATGCCAATGGGATTAAAAAATTCCCCATCCACCTTTCAGAGAGTAATGGATAATGTCCTCAGAGGACTTCAAAATGAGATCTGCCTTGTCTATCTAGACGATATAATCGTCTTTAGTACATCCTTGCAGGAACATATGATAAACCTAGAGAAAGTCTTTACTAGGTTACGAGAATCCAACTTTAAGATCCAAATGGATAAATCGGAATTTTTACAGTTAGAGACAGCTTACCTAGGCCATATTATAGGTAGAGATGGTATAAAGCCTAACCCAGACAAAATTATTGCCATTCAGAAATATCCTTTGCCCAAAACCAGCAAGGAAATAAAGCAATTCTTAGGACTTTTAGGGTACTACAGGAAGTTCATTCCTGACTTTGCCCGTATCACCAAACCTATGACTAGGTGCCTAAAGAAAGCCAATAAGATCACTCTTGACGCTAACTACGTGGACTGCTTTGAGACCTGTAAGCGACTACTGACTAATGACCCGATACTCCAATACCCGGACTTTACTAAGGACTTTATTTTGACGACAGACGCTTCAAATGTGGCACTAGGAGCTATACTTTCCCAAGGACCTGTCGGTTCAGACAAACCAATCTGTTATGCGTCTAGGACTTTGAACGATAATGAACTTAATTACTCGACCATCGAGAAGGAGCTTTTAGCCATAGTATGGGCCACTAAGTACTTCCGGCCATACTTATTTGGGCGTAAATTCACTGTTTTGAGCGATCATAAGCCCTTACAGTGGGCTATGAACATGAAAGAACCAAATTCTAAGATCACAAGATGGAAGCTAAAGTTGAGCGAATACGATTTTCATGTCAAACATAAACCGGGAAAGAAAAATACTAACGCAGATGCTTTATCCCGGGTTGAGATTAATAATGAAGAGATTGAATCTTTCCTCTCAGAAATCGATTCATTAGTTGCCCATCATTCTCAATCTGAACGTTCAAACTCTGATACTGCCACAGCACATACTTCTACTGAAGACCCCATACTCGAAGTTCCAATAACTGACGATCCGGTTAATAAATTTCATAGACAAATCTATTTTACAGTCGTAGGCGACATAAAACGTCGGACTACAGCGACGAAACCCTTTGACACACATACTCGTACATTTATACAAGTTTCACAATCCACCCTTGAGGAAGATGTAGTTAACGCCATCAAAGAATACGTGAACCCCAAGATAAAGACCGCTTTAAAAATAACTCCCCCACTAGGCATGTATGCTATCATCCCCATCATACAAAAGCACTTTAAAAGCTCTTCTATGAACTTAGTTTTAGCAAAAACTGAACTAGAAGATGTAAAGGAGTATTTAAAACAGCAGGAAATAATAAAACACTATCACGATGGAAAGACAAACCATAGAGGCATTAATGAATGTTACTTGGCTTTATCTCGGCGATATTACTGGCCAAAGATGAAGGATGAGATAACTAAGTACATAAATGAGTGTACAATTTGTGGTCAAAGTAAATACGACAGAAACCCTATTAGACCTAAATTTAATATTGTACCCCCAGCTTCAAAACCATTTGAAATAGTACATATGGACCTTTTTACAGCACAGACCGAAAAGTACTTGACCTTCGTAGATTCCTTTTCTAAGTACGGTCAGGCTTACCACTTGAGAGATGGTACAGCAGTTAGTATCATACAAGGACTATTAACTTTCTGTACACATCACGGACTTCCTTTGACTTTAGTGACAGACAATGGGACCGAATTCACCAACCAACTGTTTACTGAATTTACACGACTACATAAGGTTAATCATCATAGGACCTTACCTAACTCGCCGAATGATAACGGTATTGTAGAGCGATTCCATTCGACACTGTTAGAGCATCTAAGAATCCTTAAGATAAAGAACAAAAATGAACCAATCGTAAACCAAATGCCTTACGCAATATTAGGTTATAACAGCTCGATCCACAGCTTTACCAAATGTAGACCCCATGACATAGTGAGAGGACATTTTGACCCTAGGGACCCTCTTGACATTGACTTGACAGAACACCTCATGCAACAGTATATACTGACACATCGAGATCAGATGAAGACTGTTTATGAGGCAATCAACCAGCTTACTACTACTGAACGCACATCCTTGATGACTAATAGGAATAAAAATCGAGAACCTGAGGTACGTTATGAACCAGGCCAGCAGGTGTTTGTCAAGAACCCTTTTGCTGCAAGGCAAAAGCTAGCACCACGGTTCACTCAAGATAAAGTTTTAGCTGACCTACCAATCCACATTTACACATCTAAAAAGAAGGGACCCGTAGCCAAAAATCGTCTCAAGCGAGTTCCTAAGAAGCCCAAATTGTTACAGGATTCGACTATTACTGATACTGCATCTGACGACGGCACTGGAGATAAGACTTGAGAGCCTTGACAATGGACCAGGACTTCTTCCCTTCAAACTTGGTCAAGTCAAACTTATCACCCACTATCATTCTTTCCTACAGTATGTAGAATTAACAGACTTAGAACATAAGGTTGACTCTATTCGTGACCAGATTAGCTATTTTAGGACTAAATTGGAAAATAATACTTTAGATCTTTACGAAATACAGCTTGATCATCTTTCTAAAAAACTTGATAAAGTAAATTCCCAGCTGAAAGGTTTAGAGCCTAATCGCGTTAAAAGAGGTCTAATTGATGGTCTAGGATCTTTAATTAAAAGCGTTACTGGTAACTTGGATCATTCAGATGCGGCGCGTTACGATAATGCCATTAAAATACTAGAAGGTAATGAAAATAAGATGTTATCTGAGTTCAATGACCATATTAGCCTTAACAAAGACTGGATGACCCAATGCACCCAGATAATTGCGAGTATTGCAGAAAATCAGGAGAAGATAAATAGGACATTAGGATTAATTTTAGATAGTAATGCTTATGCTGAGACAAGTCTCTCAAAATACGCAAAGTTTGCGCAGCTTTTAGCCATCATCAGTGAAAACACAGATGATTTATCTTTAGAGTTAAATAGGATAGAAAATATGTTAGCTTTTGTACGTGCATCGAGCACACATCATAGTATGTTAGAAATAGATAACTTAGAAAATATGGTAAATAAGCTTAAAACTATCTATGGTAAAAGTGAGGTACTTGAGGATGACTTGCGTGAATATTATACTATCATAAAACCAGGCTCTTATTTTGTAGGGAAAAGACTAGTAATCATATTTAAATTCCCAATAGTTTCTCCACGGAGCTTTGATTTTTATAAACTTTCCATTGTCCCAAACAAACTTAACCAAACCCTTCCTTCATATCCTTTCCTGGCAACCGACGGGAAAGCTTTCATGTACATGGAGGCTGAATGCCCGAAGTTCAATCGACACCGTCTCTGCGAAGAAAGCATCAACCACCAGCCCAAGGATCATCCTGATTGTATCCAGAACCTCATCATCCATCAATCCTTAGACACATCATGCCAACCAACTAGAATTACTCTTACGAAGGAAGCTATGGAGCAGTTAGACGACCGACATTACACCCTTATCTTTCCTCGACCAACAAGAACGACACTAGAATGCGGACGTCAAGAATTCATAACTCTATACGGAAGTTATCTCGCCACTATCCCACTAAAATGTTCTCTACACACGAACGAATTCTACATCATTAACACTAACGATCAAATAAAAGGACAGCCGCTGAAGATAACAGAAATCCCAAGAAACTTCACCATCGAAGAAAACCACAGCATCCCTCATCTCAAATTGACTACAACCAATCTCAATGGACTTCACCACTTAGAAGACAAGATTCTACTACAGCGCCCATTAGATTTAAAACCAATAGACGGTACATTTTATCATACGACTCTACCACTCTATGTGTCACTATTCGGTGCAGCTGTACTTGTTATCATCATCGTACTACGACGTCATAGAAAACGTTCCAAGCTAACGATTGAAAGTCCTTCGAACCAGGAGCACACATACGCCGTTCCTGACAGATCTACACCCCGGGAGGCTGTTCCAGCAACATTTTCGCTCAATGTTCTCAAATAGTTGCTGCTCTGAGGAGGGAGGTGTTACATAGAAGCTATGCACCTAATCTGCAGCCGTAGATTGCAACACTGCAGTTTGATTGTTGTTCGTCCGGTATAAGCGTCATTTACCAAGTACATACTTTGCTGATGCAGCGATGACGTCTTTCCCTCAGCGTGCCCGGCCTGCGGCGCGGTCACGACATTCTACTCTTGGTACTTGCATCGACCGAGCGTAGCTTCGTTACTTTTAACTTAGAATAATTTTAGCTTACGACCTTTGTAAAAGTTTAGAGTCTTAATAAATAGTTCAAAAGTTTTTGGTTTTTTTTAAAACCGTCGTCTGTGGCCTCCGTAATTTGTCTCATAACAAAACATAAACCTATAAAACGACTTTCAAGATCCTGAATAAAGAAAAAGGGTTTGGAACTTTGGGAGCAGTTTAAAATACGGAACACTTCGATAGCGCGATCTTATTTTTCAAGTGGCAACATTAATTTACTAGAAAGAAAACATGCCATTCCACAAAGCATGACAGTCTCCAGAAGTCGGTTAAAAAGTCAAGTAGGTTTATACCTACGTTTATACACATGAACCCACTTTAAAAAAAATCTAAAAGATTTAATTGTGCATAAATAGAGGACAAACGAGAGAAAGAGAAAAGATAGATAAACGTGAAGTTAAATCTTCTCATTTATCTATCTTTTCTCTTTCATGACTGGAATGTACGTCCTTCATTTGGCCTCAATAAGTTATTGTGTAGTGCTAAAACTACGGATACCGGATTTCAGAATTTATAGCCAGTAGTACATTTCTATAGAATTCTGCATACAGTTTGGCCTTTCATAGCTGCTAGATTCCGGGTTCAGTAATGATAAATTTTTAACGAAGTTTACGTCATAAGTACAGGTAGTAATTGATCGGTTTTATTGCTCTGCGGTCAGATGTAGGTGACTATTTTTATGTATTCCTCGGAATTGTATCGAGGGCAATCTCATAATAGGAATGTTAATTAGAAATTAATTGTCTTAATGATCTGTTTTTTTTTCAGTTAGTTCTTCAGTATTCCTCGTTTTTCCTACGTCCTAGGTCTACTTTCACAATGTTTCATTTTTCATAGGTACATCTTACGGTTGATGTTAGGACCCTCTGTCAGGTAGTATATCACTCTTTGTCAGGCACACGGCGTCTTGACCAGTATTCGTTCTGAAGAAAGGGATAGAGAACAACTTGTATTTTTTTGTTAAGGAAATAGCTGAGTAGCATCTTACACGAAGTTTTAATTTCACTTTTGCATTATTTAATCTAATCCGATCAATCACACTAATAATATAAATGCGAAAGTTTCGATGGATGGATAGATGGATGTTTGTTGCTCAATCAAGCCAGAACGGATAAATGGATCTGGATGAAATTTGGCATGGAGATAGATTATAATCTGGAATAGCACATAGGCTATATTTTATCACGGAATTCCCACGGGAACGGGAACTACACGGCTGAAACCGCGAGCTAGTATAGTTATATAGAGACTGGTTAACAAACACTACACTTATATTGTAAATGGAAAGTTTCCATGGATGGATGCCTGGATGGATGCTTATATGGATGCTTGTTACACCCAAATCACTCAACCAAACGGGCTGAAATTTTGCATAGATATAGGTCTAGACATGGAACAAAATATAGGCATAGCTTAATCCCATGTATTATTATCATGGAATTCCCATGGAATATAATGTCCTTACAATTTAGCAACGGCAACACCTCTCGTCAAACGAACTAAATCTAACTTTAGTGTTTGAGTTTTGGAAACTTTAATGTTTTCTCTGTAGGTGGAGCCACCGGCACTAAAGTCCGTAAGAGGTCGCAAAGATTTTCGACGAAAACCGACTGAGACTTCGTGGCTTAGTTGGTTTGAGCACACCCGTACTAAGGGTGGGGCGCGGGTTCGAGTCCCGCCGAAGTCGAAAATTTTTGGCAACTTATTTCATTTCTTAGAGATGCCCAGAGTGCGGGTAAGCACTATAACAAAAATCCTTGGAATATAATTTACCTTTAAACGTTTCTTTCGAGCGAAGCCACGGGCAAAACTAGAAAGCTATTATTGAAAACATTGAAACTTTCGAGTATAGAATAATATTACATTGAAAAGGTACCTACGTGCGTTGCGCGTGCACATACGTTGCGCGGTGTGATTTTGCTGGGACGAGCGCATGACGTTATGTGGGTGTTGAATGGTGACCGACTGAAAGGGCGTGCTATATTCAGGTCCGTCACTTACGTAATATTGTAGTACACACGAAAACAACGCGGAACCCTGAGACGAAAACAGCTGAAATAACGGGCGGTAGGATTTAAAAGTCTCTAGAAAGTTTAAAATTTTCAGTGTTCGCAAGGAATTGGATTGTGCTGGCCTGGAACCGCTACAACGCTGTTGGTATACCTTAAGCTACAATGTTCATGATAATTATTTAGTTTCGTCTGAATTGCCTATACATCATGAATTCATATGCCAAAATAAGCAGAGCTTTTCATATTGGCTTTTCACTAGCTATGCTGTCGACATAACTTTGATAGATATAATTTTCCCCGGTCAATATATTTATGAAAACTTGTTGAACAGTCATAGAAATATCAATCGGTTCCCTAAAAATAGCGACGTATATAATTTATTACTAGAAATAAGAACAAACTCGCTGTACCCAGAACTAGGCTACACAAGATTAATGTATCTTTTAGAGGGCAATGTATCCTAGTACAAGTGAGTTGCAAAAATTATCAATAAATAAATTCAAACAAAATGTCAAACATGTCCTTTGTAAAAAGGCTTACTACAAAATATCAGATTCTCAGACGATAAAAAAACTTAGGACGAAAACTAACATTCTAACAAGGTAAAGGTTTCTTGTTCGCTTCTTTACTTTAACTTAAAAAGATAGAAGTGAACAAAAGTCAAAGTGACTTTAGTTCCTATGTAATTTGATTTTTTATGACGTGCCCTAAAGTCCTGATAGGTGTAAAGAAAATAGAGCACTTTTGTGTTCGATTACAAAAGATTTTGATATGTAGAATAGAATAAAATAAACTTTATTTAGCATACACAAAAACAATAGGGGAAGTTCTTCATATAAAAAAATAAAAAATAATAAGACTTACACTAAACACTACAATAAATGAATGAAGGTATGTAGATATGAGAATCGGTTTATTTTTAGCTTCATTGAAACTAAAGTAAAAAAGTTAGCCTAAAATAAAGTTCTATCCATACTAATAGTATAAATTCGAACGTAACTCTGTCCTCAATCTGTTTGTTACTTTTACACGCCTAAACAGCTCAACGTTTCTTAATGAAATTCGGCTCGAACTTAAATGGTATCCCGCAGAAGGACATAGGCTACTTTTAAAGCGCGTGCAAAGTCGCGGGCAGTATCTAGTTTGCTATATGTTTTAGAAGTTCTAATAATTATAAATCTCTCCACCATTGGACCTTAAAGTGCCTATCACACTAATGAGTAATGTTATAAATGCGAAAGTTAAGAGTGCGCCTAATGCAAAAATCAAGCAAATTGTGTATTTTTAAACCTTTACATCAATGGTAACGAACTTAAATATTCTAATTAAAAAAAATACGATACTTAGGGGAAAAACCCATAGAAGTCGAGTAATTGAATAGAATTTTGAAAAATAAACTGGTTTCTTTTCAAAAAATTATACAAAAATCGCTTTAAAAAAACTGTTTTAATTGAAATGCTCTAACTAAAGTATCAACGACAACACCATATTATTTTTTACGAATTACATAGCCAGACTACTGTTTTATTTAAGTAATCGTGTAGTTTTTCTATTTAATGCTTAAATTTTGAATCATTAATAGAAAAGAAACAAAAACTTGATTTTTGCACTGACATTGCTTTACTCTGTCCCGCTCCTATGAACGCGAAATCCTATGCCTATCCTTTTCACAATTTTTTGCATTAGGCCCGCTCTTAAGATGGATGGATGGATATAAGGATGCTTGTTGCTCAATCACGCCAGAACGGATGAACGGATCTGGATGAAATTTGGCACAGAGATAGATTATAGTCTGGGATAGCACATAGGCTATATTATATCCCGGAATTCTTACGGGAACTCAGACTACGCGAGTGAAACCGCGAGGCACTGCTAGTCCAATATAAAATGTTTGTCTGTATTCCTGTGGGCTGGTAAAGTCACTTTAGCGCCAATAATCTGATTGGTTTGTTATTTTTTATCGTCTAGTTTGACTTTTCATTGATCAGATTGATCTTTAAGGTGGGAATATTGATAGATCGCCGATCGATATCAGATTAATTAGGAAGTTTCAAGGTTGTGCGGTAAACGTGTATCAATGATTGTAACAATATCGGTTTTCACTAATTTCATTTGATTGCGATAAGTTAATCTTAGTTAAAGCCAACACGTAGAAAAGCTATAGATAGAGCTTGTTCTGTTTACTTCACACTACTTAATAATATTAAGGCGTGTTAAACCCTTTTTTCTCCGTTATTTTAATCGAAAAAGCTTTAAAAAACTTAATAATCTATGGAACACAACCCACACCTTCGTAAAGTACCTATATACCTATATTTATTAATATCAGAAATAATTATGCAAATATAATAACAATAATAATAACGTTTATTGAAAAGAATTGAGACTTAAAATTAATACAATCTTTGATCCCAAACAGATGTAAATATTCTTAGTTTCTGTGGATAGGAAATACAACAATCTCTTGGGCGTAAGGGTGACTCCAGCATCTCGTCTCTTAAGCCAACCTTCACGTGGTGCACCGTGCTAGATTTCAAACTAGACTCTGGTGAAAATATCAAACAAGCTTCATAATTTGATAACTCAAATATTTACAATTATTTTCCACTAGCAGCGCCTCGCGATTTCACGCGCTTATTTCCCGTTCCCGTGGGAATTCTGGGATAAAATAAAACCTATGTGCTATTCCGGACTATAAGCTCTGTATCAAACTTCATCCAGATCCGTTCAGCCGTTCTGGCGTGATTGAGCAACAAAAATATCCATCCATCTAAAATTCTAAACTTTCGCATTAATAACATTAGTGTGATTATTTTCAATTACTTGACACCAGCAGAATTGTGTCTAACCAGACACATGTCATATTGCCATAAACAAATAACCATCATCATCATCGTCAACATACTCTGCCAAATATTTTACGCACAACAAAAGATGTTTAGGTGTTATTTTTTTTTTCTTGTTCATTTTTCTTGAGGTTTAGGTACGTCATCCACATAAATAAGAGAAATCGCAACAAATTACACGAGTATTCTTATTTATAAACGCCCCAAGTGGCTTATCGATTGATCTTTTAACCCTTAAAGTGCATGTTTTTTTTTGCTTAGTGGCGGGTCGGTTTTGTTTCATGTAGAGTTGAGTCACAGAATATTTGGATCAATATATTATCTCTAACTGTGTCTGGATTTGCGAGTGTCTGGCGCAAGAAGTAGATACCTAAATGTTTCCAACAACGTAGATACTTTTTTAGCAAAAAACATTTTATAGTTATATAAGTTTTTAATTAGAGACTACCATCAAATGATCGCTTCTCCGGTTTAACCCTAACTTATTTATCACAGAGTTTAGAAACTACCTAGTTTATTTCAAATATCGATTGCGAAGTAATAAACTAATAAAGTTATTAGCGGATACCTAACTCTTACATCTGGAATGTTAAACGCGCATTTATACGTAAATATTATATAGGTGTTTGTGTGTGCTTGGAATAAAATGTACAGTGAACTGCACAAACGTCTTGCTATTATCTCCATTCAATTGTCACCAGTGAGACCCAACGCCAGAGCATGCTGGCTGAATGACAAAAGAGCCTATACTTGGTGCCAGATAGCTTGACTTTTACCAATAGATTTGTATATATATTGAGGCATATTACAGGTACTTCAAGAAATCAAAATAGGACTAAATATAAAAAAAAAATAGTTATTTTATATTATATATTTTTATTGTTCACAGTCTAAATCATGTAGTCAGTATTAATTGAGAAATAGTATATACACTTCTAAAAGTAATATTTAAACTTACATCTATTTTATTGTTATGTCTTTGGAAATTAATTATTATTTATTACGCATAAAATTGTAGGCCTATGTTTATGATTTTTAAGTTACGCATACTAAATTCATATATTTTTTCAGTATCTTATTATACATGAATGAATTAAAATATCACCGGTTTCAAGTTGTCATGTTATTCAATAACATTAAAATAACATACCTACGTCATTTAATTGAAAACGTAAAAGTCAGTAACAATTCCCGATTTCGACTTTTTGGCTTGTGTTGTTTGTCTTTTGCTTCCTAGTACGCTTGTACCACGATATTTTACAGACACTGGTATCGCTTGAGGTTTGTTGTATGGAAAACAAAAGAATAGTGATAAATCTCAATGCATATTGCGATTTCGTGAAGGAGGAGGTAAACGACTTGTATTGCCACTTTATTTGGCATTTGGCACATGATAGGCACATGTGACATGTAGGTTGGTATAGTACGCAAATCTTTATGAATTCTCGGAAGTACGCCGAGTGGCTGCGCAGTAGCCTATTTTAAGGTTCTATAATAGGACAACTACTGCTCAGTATCGCATTCGAGGCTTTGTGCACAAAATCACACTAATATTATAAATGCTAAAGTTAAGATGGATAGATGGATGTTTGTTGCTCAATCACGCCAGAACGACTGAACGGATCTGGATGAAATTTGGTATAGAGCTAGATTATAGATTATATTTGTTTGATATATGATTATTATAAGATTACAGATAAAATTTAATTTATCCCGGAATTCCCACAGGAACGAGAACTATGCAGGTGAAACTGCGAGGCGCTGATAGTTCATAAATATTGAGCAAACTCTAGTATTCTACGTTGTATTCACTTCTAGAGTTGACTGTACTAGGGACGATTATGCATCATTGTGATGTGATGATTGTTTTACATGTTTTGTCTCATCATGCTCCACTCATGTCGTTGCATACTTAGAATTCCTAAGGAACTTCTTGTTCAGGTTTATTTG
Organism: Eupithecia vulgata; assembly: GCA_946478455.1. Lineage (NCBI taxonomy): Eukaryota > Metazoa > Arthropoda > Insecta > Lepidoptera > Geometridae > Eupithecia > Eupithecia vulgata. Next base: position 8,502,208 of record OX297873.1, on the reverse strand, counting down.
CATACTTACAATAGCTTTACAAATCTTAAACAATGTTTTGAATATCTACGTTTTTCTCTCAGTTGTACATCTTTCCAGAGGCCTAAAGGCTTTGTTCGAAGTTTAATTGAGATTTTTTTTATTATTTAGAATCCTAAATATTTTATGTCAACAATATTTATTCATTATCACTAGCTCATTTCAACTTTGAAAAACACTTGCCATATAGATGCACAGTATCAAATTTAAATGTGTTTTAGTCCAAAGTAAAAACTCTCAGAGCTTTCAAATATCTTCAACAGAAAAAACCTTAGCCAAGGATCACGTACGATCATGGACGCTAGTTTTAGTTTAATTGCAGCTCTTTGTTTTATCAAAAACTCTTAGGTTTGAACTACTCTCGCCATATACATATGTATATGCACAGTATCAAATTTAAATGTGTTTTAGTCCAAAGTAAAAACCCTCAACCATCCTTCAAATATCTTCAACAGAGAAAACCTTAGCCAAGGATCACGCACGATCGTGGAGTTTTAGTTTAATCGCAGCTCTTTGTTTTATCACAAACTCTTAGGTTTGAATTATTCTCGCCATATATACCTATGCACAGTATCAAATTTAAATGTGTTTTAGTCCAAAGTAAAAACCCTCAACCATCCTTCAAATATCTTCAACAGAGAAAACCTTAGCCAAAGATCACGCACAATTATGGAGTTTTAGTTTAATCGCAGCTCTTTGTTTTGTCGCAATTTGTTTGCACATCAAATATTAAGAGTCCGTTCAGAGAATGCAATTATCTGGTGATAAGTGAAATACGTCTGCACGTGTGTAGTCGACATGGTAATTAGCTGAGTAAATTTCAAGTTGTTATGCAAATATGTACCTTCACTCTTTCAGTTCATTTGCTCTACCAACATCATCTGATCCGTTCGTTTGTTGAGATACCTGCAAATATGTACAAATAGCTTCTGCCAGCGGCTTTGCTCGCTTTTTTCCGGGATGAAAAGTAGCTTATGTCCATCCTCGTGATACCGTCTAACATCCTGCCAAATTTCATTCATCCATTTCAGATGTGAAAAGGACAGACAAATAGCTGTCTTTAGGTTACCTTTTCACATCTTACAGACAGTTACTTTCGAATTTATAATAGTAATGTAGTATAGTATAATCATCATCATCATCCTCCGCAGCCGGTTTTTACCCACTGCCTAGCCTCTTGCAGAATAGATCTACAACCGAACTGCGATCCCCAACCCGCATACCCAGCGTGGGGATTATGGGCATTACACCCCATGAGATAAAAAATCAGAGGGAGGCCTGCGTCCAGCTGTGGACCTTTACAGGCTATTGAGGTTGAGGTTGAAGTTGAGGAGTATAAGCCTCCCGAAGTTTCTGCCATCCATCACGATCCTGTCTCACCGCCTCCATTGAAGCCCCCGTCGCGTACTATGTCGTCCGCGTATAGTATAATATTACATTAAAAAAGTCTTGTGGGTAAAGCCAACAAGGCGATCATTAGGGGGATGCCTGCGTCCGGTTGTGGACCATTATAGGCTGCAAGAAGGAAAAGGAGAGTATATATGGGTGTTAGCCTCCAACCTCAACAGGCTAGCAAGAGACGCTGCTACCCGAGCCACTATTTCCTTTAGTTCTGAAATTTGATGTGGTGCAAATTTTAATCTAGCAGCGCAATTCTTATAATTATTAGATAGAATTAGATATTATAAAGACCAATTGTATATATTGTATTATCAATCAACGTAGTGCAAAAGTGCACTACGTTGATTGATAATCTTTCTATGTAAATAATTTATAAACTCTTATAATCCAAAGCTTATTTTTTTCAAAATCAACATAATCAAATAATCGCTTATCATCCTGAATAGTCTTGAGTAAGTTTCAAGGTAGGTTATGGTTATAAGGTACCTACCTCACGTTTGACCTGACAGTTCCCACCTTACCTCGAACTTGAGGTGAGCTGAAAAAATCTGAAGTGAAAAACGTTTCTGTCAACTAAGAATACGATGTTGTTGGTATGTGGTTGAGTCGAGTCGAGGAAATCTGGAAGAAACAACTTAGAATATGGGTGTAAGATAATGCAGTTTATGCAGTGTTCGACCGGTCTGCTTAGCAAGTTTTAAAGCGTCGAATGTTTACGTTTAATAGCGATTCAGCGATACTGTCGTTCTTCTCATTCTTTCTTCTCGTCATTGATGAGATCAATACTTTATTATACGTATTTTAAGTATAGTTAATGCCTTCTAATGAACTATTACTTAAAAATACTTCATGTATTCGGGGATTATTCAGTTCTGCAAGTTAGCGATGCCGTGTCGCATGGCGTCACCTTGTGTCGTAAATCGTGGGTTGCGTTATGCGTACTGCAGTTCGACGCAGGACACTTATGTCCAAGTCAGCCTTTGGTTCATTGGCCTAAGCCCTGCAACGAACGATCCTCTGTGACGTCACGCCATGTCCGTGCACTCAAATTGCATTACACACTCCTGCACTTACTTTAATCAGCACGTAATTGTTACGAGCTTAAACATGTTCGTTAAACAAACGGAAAATCCCATTTAGATAACATCATGTTTAACTAATGCATGAGCTGAAAATTATTTTGAGTTTTGTACAACATTGCTCTGCGCTTGCGCACTCTTATCAGCTTGATCTTGTTTCCACGTTACTAATATGAGAGATAATTCTCATGTGATTATATTGCGCGAAGAGTTTGCTCAACATGTAAGAATGGACATTGTGCGTGACCGCTAGCGCGCTCTCAGCAAATATTAGCGCACTTAATTAGCGCCCGGCCGCTTCACTTCCACGAAATTAATTGGGGTCAAAGAGTTTGAGTGCATACATCTCAATTAAACTTAACGATACACCGGAGTCATCGCCACTCCCAAACGGTCAGATGACACGAATACGTTCGTTGTTTTTTGTGCGCATGAGATATACTCAGGGTTGTGGAAGTCTCCGGTAATCCCATCTCCGCTGTCAGATTGCGTACAATAGACGTTAATTTAAAGGTTAGGAATGTCGGCGGCTGCGGCCAGGTAGAATTTTTGCCACCTTTATGATCAGATCCTGACGTGTCATAAGCCACCCACGGCTCCTCATTAAGCCGGTGGCCAACAAAGGCGCCGGGCCGACCATAATGCTGTCGGATTATACGAGGCGTCGGGTCGTCGGCCCGAGGTGCCCTCGCGTGCTACAATTGCACACAATACGCCTCCGCGCGACCCGACGGCTCCAAAAAGTTAGAAAAGTATGGCACGGGTGCTGGGTTGATACCATCTCGGCGCCGCCGAACCGCCGGCACTGCAGAGGCGCCTCACTGTGACTCCCGTCCTCTACCATCGCCAAAGATTCCACTTTTAATTAGACCCAGTGAAATATAGCGCCCCGCTCAAGATTCCGAGCGAATACCGAGAAATAATAAATGAGATCCCAAACTGCGAAGATCCGAATTATTTTATATTATTTGGCATACGAGAACGGTGCATATATGTATGTATTTTTGTTACGGTGTTCAATGTTTTTTGCAGCTCCCATCAGACATTCGTTTTAAGGGGTTGCATCCTGACCTACTCGTAGTTCCTTTCAGCTGACTAAATATTTTCTAGAATAAGCAGGGCGAACATGAAATTTAGTTTCAGGAACTTCAATCTTCTCCAAATCCTATCTAACCAGTAGTTATTTCCTATGTAGGTAGGTAAGTACCTATGTTTTGTGTCGAACTTTATAAACTTTTTTAATTTCATTTCATTTTCATTTAACCACGACCGCTAATTCTAAATCCAGACAACTTCTGAAAAATAATATCAAAACTGATCTACCGCCATCAGAATGGGTACAAAATGTATTCAGAAGGTTCGAAGTCTGCCTTTACAGGATACGCGTTGCGGGTGTGTCTAAGCCACTCCCACGCACGTTCTCGTTATGAACTTGAATTAAATGAATGACGCTGTTGTATGAATGGCGGCGAATGTGATACGGAAATGCAGGACGCTAGTCCATTGCGCCACACGTGCATCCGCCACTATCTTACACTAACTTATTAAGCTGATACTTCCTATGCGTTTAGCTTTTGTTGATGGAATCTTGGTGGAATCAGACATAATTGTATTGCCTAGAAGAGATCATCATCATCATCAGCCTACATTCGTCCACTGCTGGACATAGGCCTCCCCTAATGAGCTCCATAGCGCCCTGTCTTCAGCTTGCCGCATCCAGCATCTACCAACAGTATATAACAACAGCTTATATTTTCAAGTAAATACATTACATATACATAGCATACTAAATCTTATAAATTGAAACGAATTCCTTTGTAACTGATACAAACGAGTACCGTTTGAACGCCTCCGCTTCCTTAATATCAGCAAAACTTATGTCAGAGGAGATACGGCGGCTCACAAGGATATAAAATTTCATCAGGCTCAAGATAAGAAATGTTGTGGCAATAATTAACGTTATACAAATTACGCGCAGCACTCATGTGGTGCTGACACACGGCAGATGCAAAATTGTAGCGCAACTGTCGGTGAATAAACTTACTAGTGGTATGTTTTTAACTTTTTCTACTAATGGATAAAAAAAAGTAAGAAAAAACAAAAAGACAATATTTCTTATTTGATAATCTATATTTTATGGTAAAGTAAAGATTTTTTTAATGAATTGTGAGTATGACTTTGTAGGGGGTAATCTCTAGATCTAGTACTGAAGTAGTACTGAATCGATTTCAATTTTTTTTAATCATTAGAATGCTTACTTTTCAGTGAGTGGCATTGGCTATGTTTTATCCGGGAATTGACACGGGAAGGAGATAACTTTATAAACAAAGAATATTACATTCAAATAATTAAGGAAATTACAACTATTAATTAATATTAAAACACAACAGCTACCTGTGCAAACTGTTACAAATAATAAATAAATAATGCTGGACAATTCACACAGCATTATCTAGCCCAAAGCTAAGCAGACCTTGTGTTATGAGTACTAGATAACTCATATACTATAATACATATATAATACAATACATAGATAGGTATTTTTTATTAATATAGAAAATGACGAGAACATCCTGAACAAATGTCTGCAGATCGTACACACTTTTGTCCGGAGGCGGGAATCGAACCCTCAACCTCCTGCGACGCAGGCAGAGCTTCGCCCACCGCGCCACATCGGTCGTCAATAACAAACAATGTTGTCGTGAATATACAGGTAGCTCAACTGATCCATATCAATACCAGTCAGAAGCGTCTCCAAGACGCTGCTGGCTGCATTGCCCCGCTATATGGCAATGCTGATGCGCTAATGTGATGACTAAAACATATTCGCTCGTGTGCCCCGCTCATAAATGATTTGCATGGGTCTCTTACACATGCGGTCTCACTGCGCAATATAATAAATGAAAATGCTGTGAATGACGATACACCGTTTAACCTTTAATTTATAAGTGCTAAATATGCAAACGTTTGTAAGTCGGGTAATGATAACAGTGGCAGTTGCACCTCATTATCAAAAGAATTTCGATTTCGGATAGAGATACCGAATCTGGATTAATGTTGAACTTTTACTTTGTTTACCATTTTTAAAGCGATTGACCGTCATTTCACTTAACACATTCACTGCCCGGGCGGTGCGACACGCAAGCTGTGCCGCAGGGGCGCGCCGCCGCCTCTTAGGGGGGGGGACCTTAAAGCTCCCATACAAACGTTATTTTCGATTCATTTGGAAACTACGTTTTTAATGAAATTTTGCATACATAATTGGAAAAGAAATAGAAATGTTTGTATCTTTTCAGTTTTTCAAAATACATTATCATCATTAAGTGAGAGCAAAAATTCATTTTTATCCACTTTCAAGCGATTTTATAAATTTCGCTCTTATTTTTTTACAAATTTCTGCAGATCACTATTTGTCTCAAGGCTGTTATCGAACATAAAACTTCTTGCGTCTCAGGCGGACCTTCGCCCACCGCGCCACAGAGGTCGTCTTATACATTATTATATAGATGGGTATTTGTCTTCGTCTTCAATTGTTTCAATTCCCTTCCTACCCTTTTGTTTGGTTCCTTTGATTTGTACGCTTTGTTAAATTGTTTAACAATAAAGGTATTTCTAAGCAAATTGTTCCGCCAGGTGTTAGACACGTCATTTAGTTTGTTTACCGCTTTTACAAACGCATAAATTAACAATTAATTTATTATGATTGGAAATAATTCCTAGTTGATCAGCTCCACACTAACGCCGGATGCATTATCGCGTAAACAGAGTTGTATCTATTACTTATATTTATACTAAATTTTATTAAGAATGAAAAATACAATCAAATAATAGAATTAAATTATTACTAATATTTACAATAGAAACAGTTGAGCTATCTGCAAACTGTTGTAAACAATCTACAGGTAGCTAAACTGATACATATCAATACCAGTCGGAAGCGAGCCCCAGACACTGGCTGCATTGCCCCGCTGTATGGCAATGCTGATGCGCTGTGCCAGATACTCACCAGCTCTCGGGTCACGCGTCGCTTTGACCAGACGCTCACGCTCAGTGAGTTACTAGTATTAATACTAGTAAGTACTAAAACGCGGTTTCGCGTAGGTCATTAGTAGCACAATTAATAATGTGTTAGTAGCCAGAAATTAGTTTTGTTTTTCGTTTTACGTCGCTCGCATTGAGCTGTACAACCACGCAAAGAAATGTAAATTTGACCAAACCACATTCTTTACCTTAATCGTCTCTATAGACGGAACAGGGCTGGTGATGATGATGAGTTAGAGTTTGTAACTAAAAGATCTTACACTTTCATGACCCAGGACACAGAAGCTTTGCTCAGGTTCGAGGCTGGGCAGTGAATGCCGTAACAAACTAAAAGCAACATTATGCTTGGTTTATTGGGAAAAACCTGTAGCTTGCATTAATAAGACTCGAATGGCTGATGATGATTATAGTGATTATGTCGACCGATGTGTCGCAGCGGGCGAAGGTTCGCCTGCGACGCAGGAGGTTGCGGGCTCGATTCCGACTTGGGACAAATTTTGTAAGATTTGATAATATTTGCTACAGGTGTTCTAAGTGTTTACTATGTATAATAAAAAAACTATCTATGTAATTTATTATAATAAGTATATCAGTCATCTAGTACCCATAACACAAGCTATTCTTAGTTTGGGGCTAGATGATGCTGTGTAGATTGTCCAGCATTATCTAATTATTTGTTTAATGATGTCCTTTAAGCCTAATTTCGGCTACGGTGGCGTCCAGCCAGCCTTAACGAAGATAAGCCGTCAAACCTAACATATGCGCTAAACCCAGTTTTTAACACAAATAAGTGCAGGCTAAGAAGTGTTGTTACTAAAAACCCACTTATGAATAAAGTTCCAATGTTAAATTAAAATATGTATATTTACTCGTTTCCATTCTGAACGCCTCACGCCTCTCAAGAGAGATCCTTTGGCACTTGGCACCAAATGTCAATTTACTACAGATTGCCCATAGTCGGCTGATCCAACGATGTGAGCTGCATACCGATCTCGCACTTATAACGTATGTGCTTAAGGCTTCGGTGACAGCTGTCGAGCAGCTTCACTTCTATTCGTAAATTATTGTGTTCCGTAGTACCAAAAATGATGTCTGAAAACTTTTTGTATTTTCGACATGGTGTTGTTATTCTGTAACTAGAAAGTATAAGCTATGTTCCTTATTAAACAAAACGTAACGTATTGTTGTTTTTAATACAAAACAAATAGGACGAAAACATGTCATTTTCGACGTAAAGTTGCAAAATTGCATTTTGCATATTTTTGCTTACATTTCATTTTATACCAAAATGATTTGTAATTCGAGTATATTTCCACCATATCATGTTGTTTTTCGTATTCGAATAGTATTTATCTAGGCACCTAGTTATTTTTTTTTCGTAATAATACTCGCCGTATTATTAAGAAAAAAAAATAACTAGGGACCTAGATAAATACTCGCCGTATTATTAAGAAAAAAAATAACTAGGGACCTAGATAAATAATATTCGAATACAAAAAACAACATGATATGGTGGAAATATGCTCGAATTACAAACCATTTTGGTAGTACGTTTGTATGGGCAAATCATTATCCGCAGGCCTCGCCTAATGCAAAAAATTGTGAAAAGGATAGGCATAGGATTTCGCGTTCATAGGAGCGGGACAGAGTAAAGCAATGTCAGTGCAAAAATCAAGTTTTTGCTTCTTTTCTATTAATGATTCAAAATTTAAGCATTAAATAGAAAAACTACACGATTACTTAAATAAAACAGTAGTCTGGCTATGTGATTCGTACAAAATAATATGGTGTTGTCGCTGATACTTTAGAGCATTTCAATTTTTGCATTGTTTTTTAAAGCGATTTTTGTATAATTTTTTGTAAAGAAACCAGTTTATTTTTTAAAATTCTATTCGATTACTCGACTTCTATGGGTTTTTCCCCTGCCTATCGTATTTTTTAATTAGAATATTTAAGTTCGTTACCATAGATGTAAGGGTTTAAAAATACACTATTTGCTTGATTTTAGCATTAGGCGCACTCTTAATGTCTATAATGGTGTGATGAAAGACTGTTTATTCAAACAGCACGTAATGGATCTGTGCACTCTTCTCAATCGGTCGTGAAACGTGTTTGGATATGGAGGAATGCTCCGACTTTCATATCCTAAGCCTGTAAGTGCTGAGTATAAACAGACTTGCACGGTTACACTTGATATTTGTTGAAAGCTTTGCAAAAATATTCATATGCATACACCGACATGGCGAATGATCTCATGAATGACCTCAAACATAAATAATTTATTAAGAAAATTACAATCAAATAATGTAATTCAATTAAAACTAGTAATTACAACAGAAATAATTGAGCTAACTGCAGATTGTGTGACGTGGTTTGATATATTTATATATGTTTATGCTAGCTTTTATTTTATAAACTGCGTTACTCGGACTGGGGATTTTTTTTTTTTTAATTTAATACTTAATGTCCAAAAAAATTTCGATTTCGGCAGGGTTCGAACCTGCGCCTCGCCGTACGGGTAACTAAGCCAAGAAATCTTAGTCGGTTTCGTCGAAAATCTTTGGGACCTCTAACGGCGCTAGTGCCGTAAAAGGTACTAAAGTTTTTGGATTTTTTTTGGGACATTACTAAAAGATAACAAACAATTTTTTAAGCAATCACTCCTTATCTTTTAAAACTGCTTCATCAGAACTTTCTGTCATTCTAAAATTAGGCAACTTTATCTAAAATTATGTTTTGTGCCACAGTCTTTGTTGTTCTAACATGTCCATTCCCAAGGTTGCCTGGAAGAGATCGCTCATAGTGATAAGGGCGCCTTTGTACTTCGTCTACTCGTGGCATTTCTGTACTGTTCTGTGTTTGTGTGGTACAATAAAGTCTTATCTATCTCAAAGCAAGTCACTATACAGGGTGTCCGGTAATTAATGGATAACCCCGCAGGCACTTGTGGGGGGGCAGAAGGGCAACTCAGAAAAAAATATAAAAAAATCTATCTGCAACGGTCTAGGATTTTTTTTTTATTTTTTTTAAGTGCTAAATTTTATACCTTTGTTCAAATTTTTGGGCACTACGGCTACAAATTGAATAATAACGAATTCAAACGAAATCAATTCGTTATTATTCAATTTGTAGCCGTAGTGCCCAAAAATTTGAACAAAGGTATAAAATTTAGCACTTAAAAAAAATAAAAAAAAATGCAGATAGATTTTTTTATATTTTTTTCTGAGTTGCCCTTCTGCCCCCCTACACGTGCCTGCGGGGTTATCCATTAATTACCGGACACCCTGTATAATATACATGTAAAGAAGGGAATAAGAAAAAATACGCATTAAAAAGTTCCTATAATTATTGGTGTATTCACAAAGTTGTAATACAAAAGACTTAAACGCGTTCTCTTTTTTATGCAGGATGCAAAATGTTATCTTCTTTATTAAATAATTAAAAATTACATGATCATTATTAACCAAGAAAATTACCATCAAATAACAGAAATAAATTAGAACTTGTATTATCTGTAAAATTGATATTGAATTACAATAACAGAATAAAACAATTAGACACTAAAACTAAGAATTAGCCTTCACCAGAAGGCAGAGTGCCTAGAATGCTGGCAGCATTGTTACGATGAATGGCAATGTTAATTCGTTAACCGAAATAAAAGCCAGTATTCCAATCACCTGTGGACTCTATTAGGAGTTTTGTAAGATCTTAATACATATACTTAGTGTGGAGTTGGTCATTATCAGGATCTTTCAACCACACTTAAAATCATTTAAAACTGATTTTTTTAAGCCTCAACCTCAACAGGCCATAATGGTCCACTGCTGAACGCAGCCCTCCTTCTGATTCTTTTATCTCATGGGGGGATGAAAATAATGCCCACGCTGGGCATGCGGATTGGGGATGGCAGTTCGGTGGTATATCTATTTTTCAAGCAAATTTTAAAATGAAACGATTACTTATCTTTTAAATTTAAGTTTAGAAGGCGGGGTGAATGACACAGAAAAGAAAATAGTAAGTAATGAATTCTTAATATTGGTATTTTTGGAGCATATGGCAAAATACGAAATTTTGTGCTAAAATTCTACATTTTCCCAAATGCTCCCAAAATACAAATGAATCAAAGTTGATTGTATCACAAGTTCATAGGAAATGGTTTACGATTTGCGACAAATCACTTTTTCGCTCGCTTGTTTTATTGCTTGTGAAAAAATATAAACATTACAAAAAAAATTGAAAAATCTAGCGCCAAACGTCAACCTACAAACCATAAAAAACTTGCACATTTCTAGTGTGTTTAGAACTACATAATACGTACATTACAGTACCTACCTACCTAATGACAGTGCGATGACCTCTGTCATATTATAGGCGACTTGCATTCATCGCTGGACTTACTGAATCAGATACTGGATCATTTTACTAAGAATGATCTAGCCATAATCTATCTTTGGTGTTGAAGGTATGTCTAGAATTTCGTTCGGTAGCCTATTAGAAGTGGGTCAGTCACGATGAATAAAGGTCTTGGCTGGTAGGATTTCGATTTATTTAAGTGTAACTAAGAAATTAATTTTAACGGTTTTCATTTGGTTTCATAAATATTCCGATCCCAAGTTGTCATTTTGTCAATCGAATAGTTTTCATTTCTATATAGACGCACAACCTAGAAAAATATTGTTAGTAATTATAAATAAATTCTTCTCAAAAGCTGACAAAGTTGCCTATAGCTGGCTTCTTGTTGTGTTGTTAACACTTTTTTATTGCTAATTTTCATTGCATTTCAGTCGCTGCCCCAAACCAATATACTTATTCTGACGTCTTATGACGACCTCTGTGGCGCGGTGGGCGAAGGTCTGCCTACGACGCTTGAGGTTGCGGGTTCGATTCCCGCCTCGGGACAAATGTGTGTACGAACTGCAGACATTTGTTCAGGGTGTTCTGGTCGTTTTCTATGTATAATAAAAATATCTACCTATGTATTGTATTATATTATGTATATCAGTTATCTAGTACCCATAACACAAGCTCTGCTTAGCTTGGGGCTAGATAATGCTGCGTGAATTGTCCAGCATTATTTATTTTATTTATTTTTATTTTATTCTGTGCCCACGACGACTGTTCGATTTTTTTGAAAGAAACAAGAAATAATGATTTATTTATTTTACTTCGAATAAAAAACAACAATTAATGTTAACTAAAACAAATGAACATGTTACAAACTGACAGCAAGCTATTTATCACTTAAAGCTACAATTATTAAGTTTTGTGCTTAGTAACTATAATAGGTAAATTTTTCATTGGTTTTCCGTCACCAGTCATTGCTTCTGCAAAATGCATTGGGTGACAAGATGTAGGTTCTGTGTATTTGCATCACCCATGAATCCCAGCCGCGTATCTAATGAATGTCATCCTGCTATAAACCATTGTTTTAGTGTCATTGTGCTCGATCTACCAGAAAGAACACAATGTCGACATGCTTTATGAGTTTCGTCGAAGTCAAAAGTTTCGATAAGCCTTAGCAACAGGCCATGCGGAGCTTATGGACTTAATTTTGCTGTAAATCGTTCATTGTTTTGTTTAATTTTCAACCAATCTATACTGATATTATAAATGTGAAAGTGTGTTTATTTATTTGTTCTTCCTTCATGCCCTAACTAAACAACCAATCGACTTGATTTGGCATAGAGTCATGAAGTTGAAAGGAAGGAGAGCATCATATTTTATGCTACTTTATCTCATAAATCAGTTGCAATGGGATAAAAATCACCTTAAACAACGAGTGCAAAGCCGCGGGCGTTAGCTAGTAAGCTATAAAATCGAAGTATTGATAGTTTTAAACTACGCTGCATGGTGCTTACAAAGAGTTTTAAGATGGTCTAATTGTAGTGAGTTATGAGGCGAGAGACTCCGCAAGTCGTATCAAAATTACGAGCTGATCTTTCTAAATGGAGGTGGTCGTTCCGGTTCTACAGTTGCAGTCCGTAGATGGCCAACGGCTTGGCGGCGCCCGTTTCTCCAGCGCCCAGCGCTTCACCACTCGCGCGTTCAATATCAACAACCCATCAATGCTCATCTCAGCTTATTCCGACCTACTTAATCCAAACGAATGAGGAATGACTCACAAGTGGACTTACTACAAAAATATACCACCAGACAGAATATTAAAATAGATCCTTAAGCAGCGCTCGGTAAATATAGAACGGGAGCGTAGAAAATATAATTGATTTTGGTATAAAAATCTCGTAGCGCTCCGATGCGGACGGTTCCAAGCTCGTAGACCGTACGTTGTCAAAATATTGTCAAAGTGAATTCCACGCGTCTAATATATTTAAATGATTTTCTAGTTGGCAATAATCCTAGTCATTTATTTCGATCTCGGTTGATATTAACCGCATACCGCATTGTATATCTAGGCGAGGCGTCATTCGCGACTCGGTTGTTGAACCTCGTTTTATTGAAGCTGGTCTTTAATCCTGAGTTGAGTTTAGCACTTCACGCTTCGGTTTTGGGTAATTATCGGGCGGCGGCGGCGAAGTGTCTCATTGTCGCCGGGTATATTTAGTGATGATGGCGCGTCACGCGACCACGGATACGTCTGTCGACGACAGGCGGCGTCTGCAGTTTTCAAACATTTTCCGCACTGCACCTTGAAATCTTTTGTACCAGAACTACACCACATCACACCTGCAGAAGAAAAGCAGTTTTAATCAATGATTAATATTGTTTTAAAAATAATTTGATTGTTTAAAAAACTAAAACACGACTAGGCCCTACATTTGACACTGCTTTTGAGGATAAAATTGACACTGATCCTTTCTTACACTAGGTACCTACTTATCTTTTGGGAATGAATTTGATGGCACCATTTTGGAATCATCTCTATACAAAAAGCAGAAGAATCATCGAAATCGGTCCACAATTAAAAGAGAAATCGGCAATAAAAAAACATACCTACACAGAACTGGACATAGAACTATTTTTAAGATCTACGTAGCAACATGTACGCCATAAGTTGAATATTCTTCCTTTTTCGTATTTTATTAGAAAAACAACAGCATTACAGTCAGTGTCATCGATTAGCTTTAAAAAATGTTTGCAATTAAGACGTGTTAATGCGAAAAAAACTAAGGCCCTTTCTCTCGTATAGTCGCCTATTCGGCTCTACAGTTTACCGCATTCAGCACAGCAAAAGGTGCAAGCACAAAAAGCCGTAACTTCAACAACACTCATTTCGTTTGGCAAGGTCTTTCTGTCTGTGGGTGTAGCGTATCCGGTGTGCCTCGGCCTCGTCAGACGACGTAACTTTGGATGTTGTGATTGATTGACGTCAAACTTTCCAGCGTACTTCAAATTTTGAAAGAATTTATTTCAAGAGCTGAGTACTGACGATTTAAAGTTTTCGGTGCTTGCTGAGTGAACTGATATAAGCTGATAAGTACAAGCACAATATTTGGATTCAAATATTTTGTAACAATAGTAATTGTACCTTATGCATTTTGTTACTAAATATTTTGTTATGGATATCCGCCAAGTTACGGCTGTATCTATTAATTAAGTAAAAGCACAGTAAAGTTGATGCTACTGAGTGGATAGGGTTGAAACTTTGCATATGTGTAGTTCGAGATGGATATAAATATTCAAAAGCAGTCAGCAATTGAACTGCTAAAAGTTCTATAATACCACTCTACCTCCTTATCTTATCCACAAGTACGTAAGTGATAGGCTATTTTAACTGAGAGTCGATTATCAAAACTTGTGTCGTATAAAAGGTTCCAAACAATTTCACACTTCGTTAACTAAAAAGCCTTTCATGTTAGCACTAAGGACAAGATAACATATATTTGAATTGATATTGTTTGACTGAAATCTGGGTTAAGCCGACCATAAACTGTTATCATAATAACATAAAGCTGGGCGTGATTGAGTGCATAATAACATTGTACCACCTACGCTTCGTTCTTTTCATAATGAATTGCTAAACGAATTCATATCGGTAAAATAACTTTAGTTAGTGATCCAATAATTATCTGTTTTTAATGCTTATAAACACATTTTATAAAATGTGTATATTTTTTTTCTTCACTGCTGTCATAGTGGGCGTTTGTGTTTTAAAAAATAGATGTAGGTATTAGTCACGCTGAACGTATAGTAACGTGCAAATCTGCTATCCAATAGAAATGAGATGAAAGAGAGGGAAAGTCGGGTATCTCACGATATGTCCAACGACAGCAACATATTGTGACAAGGCGGATTTCATTGGCACCAATGAGTCAGTGAGTCATGAGCGGTGTGGGAACACCGCGGCAGATCTGTGCGCGCACGCAGCGCCGGCGGCGGTGGCGGCGGTGGCCCAGGCTTATTTTTATTTGTCGATATCTGTGATCGGCGCCTGCTCCATTAGTCATGTGACACTATCGACACGAAATCGCTTCTCGGCCCTCTTTAATTCAAGTCGAGACTCGAGGCCTGTGCTCGCGCTCCTATGCTAATTTACACGTTTGAACATACCTGATGAATGATGTACTGACACCGGGATAGCGTCTGAATCTCTCTTTGCGAATAATACACGCAGATATATTAAACGAGCTATCTCTAAGATAAGCATTCTTCAAACTGGTCGAGGGTAACATTCGATACGAAATGGAACTCGCTCAGACGGTATCAATGACGTTGTCAGTAAATTTGTGACGGATGATACAATGGTTAGAGTAATGAGTGGGTAGGTTCGCGGATCGTCGACGCGCTCGACTGGTTGCCGGCCAACTGTTGAATGAAAGAGATCTTACGAAATCTTTGAGAGAGTTTAATTATTATGTTTAATTGTTATTCGAAGTTGGCGTTTTAAGATGAAGCAATGTAGTGCATAGCAGCCCAGGAATAGGATGCGTCGGCGGGTGAGCGGGGGTCAATGAGCTCTGTTCTGACTCATCGCATGCGACATACGTAGTCTCTATCACATTAATACTTTCTTATAAGGTTGTCGCGTTTAAATAATGCATGTTATGCAACTGGTTGCAATTTGTGTTCTCTAGCGAGAACGCTAAATTGTATGCCTCGCGGATCGCGTTACAAAACGATCCAGCCGATTATCGCAACAAAATAACTGCAACCAATACCAGCTTCTATCGTCGTATACGCATGCTTTATAAAGCTCGCATAACGAGGTAATTGCAGGTTTGATTGGCTGTAATGAACGCTTTTAATTTGATTAGAAATCTTTGACTCTTTAAGGATTGTCCGTGTTAGTACCTACTCTACACGTACCTATCTAAATTCCTCCTTAACATTTTCATGGCCCAAGACGCAGAGGTCGATCTTCGGGTCCATGTCGCGGCGGCGGCGTGCGGGTCACACCGCCATGGCTGGGAAGTGAATATTCATTAACGGCTTAGCATTTTGCTATTGGCCGTTTCTGTGTAGCATTGTAGGTACCTTTGATTAAGTTGAATCATTTCTGTCTCACTAGGATGATTATTGTGTCATCCAAAGTACAACGGGCGTGAAGGCATGCGCTTTTGCGCCTTGCCCATATCAATTCCATCTTAAACTAGCGATGCATGTCAAGAGACTGCTTTAACGCACCGACACAAATACGAAACAAAGTTAAAAAATACTTTAATAACAAAGAAATTTATGTAGTAAATACTATTAATTACAACCAGTATTCACAATTGAAACGGTTCAGCAAACTACAGACTGTTGCAAATAATCTAGAGGATGTTCAACTGATACAACTGAATACCAATCGGAAGCGTCCCCAAGACGGTGCAAGTGGTTGCCGCGCACGCGCATAGTGCCGTATGGCAATGTTGATGCGTTGCGCCAGATACCTACTTCCCAGCTTTCGGATCACATGTCGCACACTTAATGATATGTAATGGTTATTATTGTGAATTTTGGTCCTATAGGTAGCGAGTTGCGGTAGATTTCAGAGTAGTAGCGAAACCACAAGATGCCCAATTCATACCAGTTTTGTTTCGAATAGGCTTATAGGACAGGCCTATAGACAGGTTGTCAAAACAAATGACATGACTCTACCAACTTGTAGACGGATCGGACGGAATATCGGGAGCGGACACACAAGACTACAGCCTGTCATTAAATACATTATCGTGTTATCGACGAGTTCTTGAAGCGGTTTGCAATTAGTGTTACTATAAGTGACTTACGTACGGACCTACCGCACTGCGCGCCGCCGGCGCCGCCGCCTTCTTGTCTTTATGAAAATATCACTAAATTGAGAGATAAAGGTAGTTCTTCTTGACGTGATAATAGCCGCCTGTAGCAACAAGGTTCTCTATTTACGCACTGTTGTCTGTATCTTTCTCTTACTCTGCCTTGATGTGATAAGTTGATTAAATACCATGACATTTCACGATGTCTTGATTGAGAATAAGAATATATTTACTTATTGTAAAATTGTGTAAAACATCCATAGATTCTTTTATTATGTCAGTTTACTGGTTCTCCGGCTTCTAATGAGCTGCATCACATGTCTCTCTGTTGATTTCTGTGTCTAATATGAACGATTTGTGTTCTTTGTGATCTGTTTGACTGAAAACAATTCATTCTAAGCAAATACAAACGCTAGCCTACAAGCTTTCCATAATCTGCTCAATTACCCTGGAACATTTCATGATTTCTGCTCTTATGCACTTTTATTCGAATCAGTCAGTTTGTGCAAGTAAAAGTCCAGTAGGTGGAGTCATAAAACTCGCCACCGTGGCCGCTGGCCGTAAAAGGCTCTGTCACTTGGCCTTTCATAACACTTAATAAGATGCGGTACGAGTGTAGAGCTTCGTGATGGATATTCGAGAGCAGTCACGAGGTCTTGAGGCCGTGGGACATGCAACTTTGTTTCACCGGCTTGTATCACTTAATTCAGCCAATGTTTAATCCACTATCGTCCACTATGGTCATTTTCTATGTAGGTATAGTATAAATATCTATGTTTATATTGTATTACATTATGTTATTAGTTATCTAGTACCCATAACACAAGCTCTGCTTAGCTTGGGGCTAGATAATGCTGTGTGAATTGTCCAGCATTATTTTTTATTTTTTTAACATTTGGAGGTAAAAAGTTTACTAGGTATTTGAGGAATTGCTGCTAAAAGAACTAGGACTCTTACCCCCGAATACTCAAACGCATCTCTTTTTGACAGATTTTCATTGAAAACTGTCGAAAAATCACAACTTGAGACGTTCCTTTATCAGAATTGCGTTTGAGTATTCGGGCGTTAAGTCCTAATTTTTTTCCCAGCAGTTCCTTTAAGAACTAGGACTCTTCAGAAGTCCTACTTCTTTTCCCAGTAATTGCTCAAATACTTAGTAAACTTTTTACACCAGGACAGGAGTCTTAACTCCTGGGAGTAAGCTAAAGTTATACAAGAACCGACAACCGTTGGAAACTTGCGATAAGTTAGCTCATGTGTGGATACTTGGATGACTCTGTGAGCATCTGCTTCAGATAAGCAGTAAATTCTACGCGACGAGCAAGCTGATGATATAGTTACATTAATGCTCAGCATTGATATCATACCTACCAATCAACGGCCATACTGCTTTGTTACATGAAACAGGGTATTGTCACGTTTTTCGAAGTTTTACACAGTTAGGAAATAGAAACACGAGGATTTCATATGGTGTGTTGGTTTAAATTGTGTCACAGTGAAATTTTAAGTTGGTACTATATTTTCTTCTGCGGTTTCGGTTGTTTTTCACTGCTAATTACACGGGTTAGTTTTTAACGAGCACTTATTCAGCTTAACGGCACGCGCAGGGTTGGATTGCGCCTGCACGGTGCTTTGCGTCAATTTGTTAATATTTATGAACGTGTCGTTCCGTGGAAGTAGGTAGTACCACAGAATGTACAATAGTTGGTATTACCCAGTTATTTTACAATACTTTATTTATTTTTATTTATATTTATTTGGGAGACAGACAGTACATAGAAATATAAAGAGATACAATAATATTTTTCATAAACCATAAGTCTCCACTAAAAATATTTATACATATCAAAACTAGTGAACAGACTACACAAACAAACGTATAATGTGGTAACTATCTTAAAGGAATGAATTTAAGCAAAATGATTAAATGGAATATCAAAAATTAACAACGTTGAAACATTTTTCAAATAAAAGAGGATAAGACTTAATACGAAAGGAAAAAAATAATTAATACTAAGTGAGTTCAATGCTGGCGGCAGCGATGCCTACAATACTTTTGCAGCAATAATTTTGTGGCAAAGGCCTTGGAAGCTACGAGTACGTATGCCGTATTTAAAGACAAAACAGATGGTAGGTAGGTGCTTGGTAGTAGTATCCGCATCATGCAGCTAGGCGGGTCGGTAGACCGCAAACTGGGTACTAACCATATTTGAGAACCCCATTTAGCCTCCTCTTTTCTTTTTACGAGACAGTCCGGGAAAATATTTTTTTATCAAGAGCAACGTTTCTTACGACCGTTTGCAAGAACCCCACTTGGCCTCCCCTTTTCTTTTGACGATACATCTGGAAATATTTTTTTTATCAATAGCAACGTTTCAAAGTGATTTGGTAGACTGCGCTGATGAATTTATTGTTATTTGGACAGCGAGGGAATGTTGCCAATTAATAAGTTGGCAATGAGTGAGATATAGGACTGAATAAATGAATTATCTTCAGCGAAAACTCTTTGAAATCTTTTGTGTGAACTTTGGTTTATCAAAATAATAATGAAAAAATACTTCTTTATTTGAAAGCGCATCTGGCCACATAAAAAAGGAGAAAAAAGGTTTGCCAAAAGAAAAAGAATGTTTGCGCATATTTTTATACCAGTACTAAAATTGGAATTTTAAGTCTTTGTTTATCTTGACTGGTGTTTCAAATTGAAACTTAAAAGATTTGATACCTTACTAAATGTATAAAAGATCAATGAGTAGAATACAAAAATTGGGACTTGTTTTTTGCAAGTGTAATAAACTGTTGTAAAATTTGTGTGATTTTAACGACTTAATGTAGGTATGTGTTTTGGACCATTAATTTATTACAGCATTTTACATGAATGCTCAGACATTTTACGATGTATTTGATATTAGAACAGAATGCGATGAAAACAGTAGGTAGGTATAATAGGTATCCACATAAATCTGTGGATACAATTTTTTTTCGTCTGCGGTTTTTTTTTCGCTTACTCTGATTTGTATTTATTTGTTGAGAAAATTATACAATTTACATTAACCAATTACGATACTTATGACAAATAAATAATTATAATTACATTGGGTGATTGAAAACACCCAATGTAATTAGAAGTAGTTAAAATTCTATAGGTTCAGAAAATGATGTACCAAATTACTTTTTTCATGTGTTTTCATAGTTGGTTCATATTTTTATATGGACATAGCCCTCCTCTTATGAGCGCCATTAGGGCTATGCAGCAGTAAAATAATATTGGCTGATGATGATGCTGATGATTTTTATATGTATGTACATCATCATGATCATCATCATCAGCCTATACCAGTCCAGTGCTTTACATAGGCCTCCCTTAATGAGCGCCATAGCGCCCTGTCTTCAGCTTGCCGCATCCAGCATCTGTAAATTCTAAGGAATTTAATGTCGATTATTAGTTTTTTATCAACAATCGAATCATTTCATGGTGTGTGATCCTTAAAAAAGTCTGTCTATCTATCAATTTGGGTAGGTATCATGCAAATGAAGCCACAGACTGAAGCCACCACATACAAGAGTGAATAGGTATCTTCTAGACCTTCGTGATACATCGTCGGCCACATCTTCACTTCCGATCACTTGGGATTGTGATCAAACTAAGGTCTATAAAAAAACATATCCACAAACTAGTTGAATTTATTTTCATTTTTTTCGAGTGCCACCGTCTTTTTTGTTCTTACATGTCCAGTCCATCCCAAGGTTGCCTGGAAGAGATCGCTCATAGCGATAAGGCCGCCTTTGTAGTTATTCTAATCGTAGCATTTATTTCTAAACTGTTTTCTGTGTTTATGTGGTATAATAAAGAATTATCTATATATCTAGTTGAGTGGCAGCTGACGGTTCTTGTAGGGAACCGATTCGCACTCGATGCTGATCTGAACTCAACTTGCAGCCTTCCTAATACGGAGCTCCTCCCAAATGGGCAGCTCGCCCGTTGCTGTTATTGAGGTCGCAAGTGCTTCCATTGTGTATACAGCTGTCGGGCTAATAGCTAGAGGTTTCTTTTACTAAACATCCATAAATCCTTTAACTACAGAAATATTGAGTCCAAAGTCCAAGTCACTGTAGCCGAAAACGGCTAGGTGGATATATTATACAGTCGGCAATAGATTTGAAATGGGCAAATTTGGGTTACATAAAAACATTTTTTTCCCGTCGTCTTTATAGATAAAGCTTTGAAAAAGAAACCTAATAATCTATGGGATACAAGCATTACAAGGCAGATCCCCTTCGATTTGAAAATAAAAAACTATTTTAAATACTAGAAACAATTGGGCAAAGTACCATCTATTTTCTTAGTTTTTACAATTTTTCTCCTAGACTTGCACAAGATTCTCCGGCTTATTTTTGCAATAAAATCTTATTTAAAAGATAATCAGCATAATCATTGCCGCTGCTCTGCTCTGTCCTGCTCCTTTAAACGCGAAATCCTATGCCTAATCTATTCACAAAATGGCGTCACATACCGTCCCCTTAAAACTTTTGAAAGCGAAGATTGTCAACCGCACACTTTTCATGTAAGAAGCTTATTTGTATTAAACCCTCACACTTCGACACTTCGAACCATTCCTACGAAAGCGATTTGAGTGGAATTGGTGAAAGCGTCGCTGCCGTAGGTGGGGTAGGGTAATACAAGGTGATTAAATATAATAAGTCTAAAAATCAGTCTCAACGGGATCTCCGTTAATTTTCTATAGGACACCCGTCGAAGCTTAATTTAATGAACACAGAAGAAGCTGAGAGTGCTTGGCGCAATAAAAAAACAGTTTTGAACTCAATTCTGGTTTGATATGCCGCTACATAGAGCATCTTGAAAGCAAGCGGGTATAAAAACTGAACCAGGAATTTAAATTGTGGCGCCTACAGTAACCTTTGATATTTTAAAGCTTATAAAAGTGAGTTTATCTTCATTCCTGGCATGTTTATGCGGGCTTTTTGTACAGTCGAGTCCAGAAAGTTTATTGTCATATATGACCTGCCATAACTAGCTACTCGTCGTCGTGCCATGTCAGGAATGCAGCCTATGCAGCCTTGAAGTACGATCGTTAAGGCTTAATGGAAGAAATGGAATGGTCAAGTCAATAACATTGGTCTGGCAATTCTTATGACCGTGACAATTGTGAATGTGAACAATAATTTGGTCGGTTTTCACGGCAGCAGTATTCGGCATTGGTAATAGATGGCGCTGCGAAAAACCGAGAAGAATAGTAAAGGTACCTATTCGTTTATTTTTGTATTTTGTTAGTTTTCGATGTAGATACTTACCTCAAACAATAAAAATATCTAGTCTGCCAAGAAAAATTTCAAGTCAAATGTAATAAATGGAAAATTTTAGAACTTTCATGACTTTCTTTTGAAGTTTTTTGTTAATAGCGCCATCTGTTTTCAACGCTGAAAACGACAACCATGACGTTCCCTCATATTCTTGTCTTATTGTGGTGTTTTGAACTTTTCTATATTTTACCACAGTTACAGTCGCGTTTCATCCTTTAGTGCAAAAGTGTAAAGTAGCGGATGAATCCGTTAGAGATTTGTTCACTTGATCCCTTATGGGACTCAGTTGGTCTTCAAGATTCACTGGTCGTGTCAACAGCCCATCACTCCCGGGAGGAATGTGGCAGTTTTTAAATAAGTGCAGGATTATGTATGCCGGTCCGCGGGCGGCCCTGAGCTATCGCATCATTGTATTCAAATCCCCCGCGTCACCTCGAGGGCTGGAGACGATGTGTGCAGGTCATTACTCAAACTTGCCCAACACGCCCTTCGGCCTCGTTTCGCATTTTTCGTTTATAATTTTTTCTCCACTATTTTTTAATATTTCGCAATTTATGACCTTTAGGTTCGGTTTACTTTCAGATAGTTAAGTGACAGTAAGAGTAAATAAATGTTTTCTAGACTTTCATAACGTCAGCCACATATACACTATATATCAGATATATATTAGAAGAGATTACATATAGCCAGTAAAGGTTAGGAAAAAAATGACAGGTGTATTTGTACCTTATATTTTTCTACCATCAGCTAATGCAGTAGGTAACAAGTATGCTACGAAAAAAACTCCTTTTTAATATGATTTGATCTGGAGCATTTCCTAGATTATGATTTGTAAGAGTGAATTTATGAATTTGTATTCTTAATGAAACCAAAGCTACATAAACGGTTACTTGACTGCTGCTTTTACTAGCATAGTGAATATTTTACCAATGTGAAAAAACAAACCCTAATTATGAACCTGCTGGGAAATGACTTATAATTTACATATTTAGTAAAAAATCGTCGAGCTCGTTTTTCCTTCTATCAAAGTATAATATTGTATTTAATATTAAATTATGCATGTCATCATTAATGGTAGAACATAATGAACTTAAATCTATATTAAGACCTTATTTTGTGTTCACATATGTTTCTTGCGAATAAATACAATATGAATATGACTTATGCCTGTAAGATGTCATAGATGTGTTTAAACATATCTTATTCTGTTAACCTGAGCAGGTCATGTCAAGGCATTGGTATTGCAAGTGTTGCAACAAAAGTCCTTCCTTAAAATCAACAAACATTTCAGAAAACTTTGGCCCATCAGTGGGAAAAACATAAGTAAAGTAAATCAATGAATTTTTCCAACCGATAAACTGTTTTACATGCGTTTCTATTGAGACACACTGTCTAGAGCATCTGTCGCCAGGGTTCATTAACTGTCAGATAAATATGTTAAAACGTATAGACAGACAGTCATGTTATAAATAAAATCACACTGTGATTTCTACCCACGTAAACG
Organism: Eupithecia vulgata; assembly: GCA_946478455.1. Lineage (NCBI taxonomy): Eukaryota > Metazoa > Arthropoda > Insecta > Lepidoptera > Geometridae > Eupithecia > Eupithecia vulgata. The sequence goes on along the minus strand of OX297873.1, from coordinate 8,478,671 downwards.
TAGATCGATTGCCTTGTATAATCGCTACAGACACAAATGTTACTGAGAACTGGTTTTCGGTGATCGCTTTATCTAAAGCTTTACATAAACAATTTGACTATTGTTTACACCTGTAAAAGGTAGATGAAAATTAAGCAATATATTATTCCAGGTCTAGGGATCTTAGGATATAAATAACATTATACAACAGGCAGCAGCTAGGAAACAAATAAAAATCTATAAAATCTTAGATATGATAATGCGAGGAACATTATAAAAATATTAGTTCTCCGCAGACATCTCACCACAGCAGTCAGAGCAATATCATATCTGCAATACATCATCTGTGAAAATGTCATCTGTCTAACTATCACGGTTCATGAGATACAGCCTGGCGACAGACGGGCAGACAGACAGGCAGACGGACAGAAGAGTCTCAGTAATAGGGTAGCCGTTTTACCCTTTGGGTACGGAACCCTAAAATATATGTTGCTATTGTAAGCCGTCACTGTAGAGTCAGATCAGAGTCAGGTCTTCCCGTCGGTTTCGTAAGAGGCGACTAAGGAACATTCACTGGGGGGCGGGCAGCAGCGCTTCTTGCAGAATAGATCAATCACCAAACTGCGACCCCCAACCCGCTGCCCAGTGTGGGGATTATGGGCATTACCCTCCATGTGATAAAAGCCAATAAGGCGATTATCAGGGGGAGGCTTGCGTCCAACAGTAGAGCTATAGGCATTATAGGCTGTTGAGGAAGAGTCAGGACCATCTATTTTACTTATTTCAGCAAGTTCTTGTCATATTATTCTTTAGATCTTCTTCCACTTTCCCATCGGCCCATGATTGACGTTGAAATCAGCGAACATACAAAAAAATACCTACACAGCCGAACACCGATGTACCTCCTCTATTTTCGAAGACAGTCCTTCATAATAACCTTCATAAATGACGCGTTGATAACCATTGATAAATTTGAGTACGGCGAATTGTAAATAGTAATTATACCTACCGCCGATAACGATACGAGTGATGGAAAACTGATTAATTTATTTACTACAATGCCGACCTTCATATATTTTTGCCAAAATGATAAGATACTCGTGTAAACACGTAATTGATTAGGAGTTAATCAATTTCTTTTTAGAGTTTGTTTTATCCCACTAATATTATAAATGTGAAAGTTTGGATGGATGAATGGATGTTTGTTGCTCAATCACGCCAGAACGGCTGAACGAATCTGGATGAAGGCACAGAGATAGATTATGGTCTGGAATAGCACATAGGCTACTTTTTATTCCGATAAAATGTATGGTTCCCGTGGGATAGGTTTGTTTTAATTTTTCATAAGCAAAGGATCGACATGATTTTTTGCATAGGTAGTGGTAGTTTAGGGGTGAAAATGACAGGCTAATTTCTATCCCGGAAAAATGCACGGTTCTTAAGGAATAGCATACAGAAACCGTATTTTTAAAGGGTTTTGTAAAAATTCGCGAATTCCATTTTTAGCGCATTTTTAGATTATTTTTGAGTTTTAATTGGTAAATGCTTTTCGGCAGAAAATATGAAAATCAGAGACAGAGGAAAAGGACATACTTTTTATTCCATATCAAGTCTTATCAGTATCTATCACAGACAAGTACATAGTCATAAGTACATTTTTAAACAAAAATAAGAATAACAATAGTAATAACAAGTGAATAGACATTATGTACGTTTTAATAATAAAAAAGATTATTACGTACCATCCTGTAAATAAGGGCAAAAATTCCGATAAATTATGCATAGATTTCCGATAAATGGGCCAAGTACGTGGGTGGCGAGACCGATCTTATATAAATGACATGTTTCGTTTAAGTATACGTTTAATATACACAATATATGCGTTTAATATGACCACCTGTGCAGTCTGTAAACGCTGTAAACCTTTATTTTTGTTTAATTATTGGAGTTTCATAAATTAATTGCTCAACATTTTGCGCGTCTGCTTTACAAGCAGTAAGTAATTCTAATGATTCAAAATGAAAATGAAGTCACTTCATTGCTTATTTAATGAGAACCACACCTTAAAATACACTAATTTCAAAGTGTTTTGTCAATAATAAGTTTTGAATGGAACATCCATTTTTTTATTTCATTTACTATAAATTTTTAATTCAAATTAATTCTCTCTGTGTGTCTGTCTGCTAGCTTTTCACGACGAAACGGTTCACCGGACCTTAATGAATGAGTTTAAATAAATAAATAATGCTGGGCAATTCACACAGCATTATCATTATTATTAAGTTAGTAATAGTGATATACATGAAGAAGGACATCGGCTTCTTTTTATCACGAGAAACTGCAAAGCCACATGCAGAAGCTATATACACTAGAAACTTTGAACTAAATTTCCGAAAAAACCCTATGAAAATAAGTGTGTAGTTTTTATTTTTTCATTAATTAACCTCATGGCTCCTTTCACGACTTTCCTATCATATTTTCGAATATACATCCACACCACACACGTCTGAAAAAAAAACCCTGTATTTTTATTTAAGTGACCCATATAGATGTTCTTATCTTATAAATTCGTCGAAAAGGTTGTCGACTTATTTATCGAGTTAACAAACTTCTGTTTGTTTTCCTTTTTCGCTACCTACTTTTTACTCTAAACACAATCAATAACGCTTCCCGCCATTTTGTTCCGTTTATCCGTAAAAGTTGGCATCCCCGTCCGTCCATTAATCTCCATATAATTATATGATCAAGTAAAATTATATTTAGCTACGGAAATGGGACACTATCAACACAGCGTCTCGACGTCGTCGCGTCTTCCAAACTAGCAACCTCGTATGGTGCGCAGTTTTTTACTAATGCTTGTGATAAATAGCTAAAAAATTACATTTACTTTTAAAATAATATGTACTTTTTTTATAATCTAACACAGATATTACGTACTCTACCAGGCCTTCAATTACAAAACTAATTGGGAGTTTTCATACATTTCAAATTTTATCATTTAAAATTTCTTTATACTTAAACACGTTGCAGTATCTACTCTATCCTTAAATTTTAAAACTAAGTCAATAGACAGACTGGCTAACTCGGTGACTTAGCATTGACTGAGCAAACAAACAATTTTACAAAAAAAATAAAGCTATTTTGCATCTATACAATATTTATACAAAAAAACTAACTATATCTCCATCTGGAAACTTTACATGAAAGGGTAAATAGATGTGTCATGTGTATGATACAATTTTTTTTAATAATGTTTTGGATATTGTCTACACAAAAACAGACAGTACCACTATTGGACTTCAATTTCAAACTTAAGTAGACGGTATTGGTCGAACATCGAGGTGTATTATTTCCAGCGATCTTGTAACAAAATATCGCAGATAGAAATCGTTAGATTACAGTGTAGAGTACCAACGCCTATGATAATGTTAAAACAGCATTCGTAGTTACAATCGTTTGCATTTTAAGTATACGCAAATAGGTAAACACTTAGATTATTAAAAGGCAAAGCTTTCTAGAGACCTGATAACGGAGCCACAAAACCATTAATGAGCGTAGTAAGGTGAAACCGCCGGGGAAAAATCTCAAGCCTTATTAACATAGTAGTGGATCTAGTTTATTCATAATTGGCGGTTGTCTCCCACTCCGGCCGTGCGTGCGACTCGCTCCGCCCTGCGACTCTACACTCCTCGGCAAATAAATTGCGATCATAATATCGCGAGACAGACTCGCCTAGGCCACAATTAAAATTTGCATTCTCGCTGTCTGATTGATAACTCTGTTGGATAGGTTAGTGAGGCCAAGCAAGCCTGTTTTTGATCTGTGTAGGTGGATATGCGCGTGCTCTGAACAGCAATAGAGATCATTGTCTTGCAGAGCAAGCTAAGCGTTTGTTTGCCTCCTTTTACTATGCCCTATATACCTTATACTATACTAGCGAACCGCCTCGGCTTCACACGGGTAGGTACTATATTATGCATGTATTATACTTATCAATCTTCCTCTTGACTTGAATCACTCTATCTATCAAAAAAAACCGCATCAAAATCCGTTGCGTAGTTTTAAAGATTTAAGCATACATAGGGATATAGGGACAGAGAAAGCGACTTTGTTTTATACTATGTAGTGATCTACCTCAATCTAAATTGCAGGATATTGTGGCTATTTTTGACGATGGCTGTCGTAACTGTCGATTTTTTTATTTAAGAGAATTAGTTCATTTACATTAAGAGTGCAAACGCACTACGTTACAGCGGAACTGCGCGACCGCGGCACAGTGCATGAAATTAGAACAAATCACCTAAAAAGCCGCACAGTTCTGCTGACGCGTATTGCGACCAGTCTCATAGGATTTCATACAAAGAATAACTAATAACAAAGAATAAAGGCACCTTAAGAATGGAGACAAACTTTTTCATAATCTTGTCTGAATTTTACAGAACAATACATACTCTTGTGATAGCAATTACGACGACCTTGCTCACATTGTAAAGGACGTATCTTTTCAAACTTTCAAATCTGCCAGACGAATAAACATCTTTGTCAACGGAGAGTAAATGCCCGCTCATTTGTTTTTCTCAACATAACTACCTGAAATGACAGATATATTTTCTTACCTACGGGAACGTAGGTAGGGACTATATGCAACGTTGGCTGATTTTGTAGCTCGCACAGCGACACTACGCAAAATTATTTTTTAAGTTTGTTTTTATGAGGTGCAATTGTACGACAGTCTCACTCCCAAAGCATTCGTAGAATGATACTCAATAAATTATATGCGATATTTTTGTTGAGTAAGTTGGCTCGAGTCCACTGTCTGCTTCAGGGCTTTCTGGTAATATTCAATAATATGTCATTAACATCATGCTGTTTCACGAACGGCTCACCGGTAACGTTATCTACGGAGAGTGAATACTGGAACACGATTACGTCCGAGTTTCACCTGATATGGAGCTCAGCAACGTTTAACGTGTACTTAAACTGTCTACACCTCGTAAAACTGTCCCGATACAAAAGTCTTCCGAAAATTATAAGATTGTAAAAGATCACACCGACGTTGTAACAGAAACGGTCGATGAGGAAGCCAAATGATTTATTGTACGATTTTTATGGTTTCTACTAATTGGTTTGACAATGTAAACGGCTTTTGCGTCGCCTTCTTGCATTTTAATCAGGATATACTGGAAATAAACATACTCATAAGAATTATGGACATATACATAGAACGTGAAGAACCAGTCAGTTTTGCTACAAGCAGGCGCCGCAACCAGTCAATGGACTGGGTCTGTATGTACCTACTATATAAAAGTTGAGGGAACGGTACTCCATTAGGGCTTTAAAAATCATTTGAAAATATCTTGTTGAATCGCAAAAAAATCTTGATGGTGTTTTTTTTTGCTATTCTATACGATATTTTTTAATGGTAGTCAGTTCTAAGACTCATTATAATAAATAACTCCTAAAACTTAAAAAAAGAGAGAATCTCGTTACTTATAATGTTTTATTCTAACGTTATGTAGGTTAGTTTATATTTTTATTAAAATTATTTTCGGTGATTTGGTGCGCATCGCGCGCTGACACACGCGTTTCATTCTGACTTGCACGAAAGACCGCTATTTTGCACCCATTAGTTACTATATATATTGTCCACGAATTTTAGCAGTTCCTACTAAAGGTTGTTGGTTACGTGTTAGCGTGGTATTCAATTTTGGAAAAGGAAATCGCAAAAAATTGCGGATAATTACTTTTCTGTTAGAATTGTAATTGTAATCATCATAATCAATGTTAGATTTTTACCTGACTATATCAGCGGAGGAAGCTGACGCAGTTGGCACCGCAAACCACACACAAATTTTAATATCAGGCCAACACAAAACGAAAAATTTTTCTTCCATCAATTTCATATTACGTTTTTTATAAAATCTCACGTGAGATTGTGAAATAGGGTCTACCAAAATCTCACGACATCACACCATGGGGAGAGGGGGGTCGAAAAATCGCTAAAATCACCTCACATAATTCATGGATGCCATCTATGTCTAGGCAGGTTCTTCCTTTCATAGCATCTGCTGAGCGTGAGCCATTTTTGTTGTAACTGTCATTTATTGTTTCTTGTTTTATATTATTTGAATTGTGCAACAAAATAAACAAACTCTTACTTTTCTCTATTAATCCTTGAGCTTGAAACTCAGACAAAATGAGTGTAGTAACGCATTTAAACTAGAACACTTTTGAAATCTCCGGTGATTTGTTTTCGCATGACGCACACTACTTTTGAAAACATCGTTCTAGTTTGATAAATCATTTAAAGTTAAATAGGTATAAATGAGACATGAGACTTGACCAAAGCCAAGCCAATAAAAAAATGGTACAACGAAAATAGACAATAGAGAAAATAAGGACGACTATAATGCTTTCAGCTTTTTTGGTGCCTCGAAACTTTATGTACCTACTAAGCCGAAAGGGGAACGATTAATTGAATTTCGAATGTTTTTTTTTTTAAATGATTGTGTCCTTTTACGTGTATTCTTACACTATTACTATTGTTTTGAAATTTTTAAACAATAAAAAAAAAGTTTTTGACAAGTAATATTTAGATATTTTATAGTATTATATAGTAACTACGTGTATTCTTACACTATTACTATTGTTTTGAAATTTTTAAACAATAAAAAAAAGTTTTTTACAAGTAATATTTAGATATTTTATAGTATTATATAGTAACTATAAAATATCTAAATATTACTTGTCAAAAACTTTTTTTTTATTGTTTAAAAATTTCAAAACAATAGTAATAGTGTAAGAATACACGTAAAAGGACACAATCATTTAAAAAAAAAGTACTTACTAAATAATTTCATGCTTTTTTTTTCTGAACAAACAAGCAAAAAATATTGTGAAATATTTTATAATGTTAAGTAATGCAAGAGTGCGTGTAAAAGAACAAGACTAGGAAGGAACGAAAACTTATTTTTTCTAATTAAAAATAAAACGTCCAGTGCAATCAATTAATGAATCGGTGCGAGTTGGGCTCGCGCATCAAGGGTTCCGTACAAACTTGTACCTACGCGTAAGCAGAGAAATCGACCCAGACGCACAGTTCCCAAAAAAAAACTGATTCGATCACAATTACATAAAGACGGACAACAAAGTGATCTTAAAAGTGTTTTTCTTTTTGGGGTACGGAACCCTAAAAAAGTATAGGCTGTCACTTAACTTCTGTAAGTACCTACTAAGTAACAAATGGGGTGATTATGGACAACCAAGGGGGTTTTTAACGGGGTTCAACCAATGTTTAACGATTTTTTGTTATTTTTATCATAATGCCTCATAAATACAAGCTAAAATACCAAAACTGTTTGCAAATTCAATGAAATCGAAGGGTAATTAATTTTTACAACCTGCAATGAATCGAAGGTAACGTGTGGATCGCGAAGTTAAGGCAATAGGCACAGCAATGCAGGAAGGCTCCTCGATGCCGTCAACCTTGCATACTTATTCCGTATACATTCTGCAAATCGAGGACGATTGCATACCAATTGCGAAAAATACGTATAAACTCTCATTGTTTGAACGTTTTTCCCAACATTCAAAGTTTCTACATTTCGAAATTATTGTTTTTGAGGCCTGCAACATGTCTGTAAGCTCGCTCAGCAAAGGTTCATTTCCATTTTCATCTCCACGTTTGTTTTTGACATACTTGCAATATGTCCCTAAAATTTCGATTGCGGCAGGATTCGAACCCTCGCCTCACCCTCAGTACGGGTACGCTGTAACCAACTAAGCCACAAAATCGATCACTTGCTTCGGCTAAAATCTTTTTTAACTTCAAACACTTTCTTACCTTCTAAACACTGCAACCGGGATCCGTTTCCAAAACTACTTTATATCATTTCTTGACGCCACGGATACCGGGATCAGCGGATAAAAAAAATATTTATTTTTTGACTCCCAGTATCAGTGGATACAACTTGGCGGGATCAGTGGCTAATTACATCTTATCCCGGGATCCGTGGACACAAACCCCTTACGACTATAGCGTCGTTAGCAATATTCAACTCTTCAGTAGAAAATTGTCCCGAGTGTGCGAGTTACGGACTATATAGCAAAAACCCTATATTTGCAATAGCCTTCTATCAAGCTATTTGGAACTAATCGTCTTAGGCAAATCATAATACAACAAAATAATTAAGTAACTACAAAAATTTGAACAAAGGTATAAAATTTAGCACTTAAAAAAAATAAAAAAAATGCAGATAGATTTTTTTTATATTTTTTTCTGAGTTGCCCTTCTGCCCCCCTACACGTGCCTGCGGGGTTATCCATTAATTACCGGACACCCTGTATAATAATACTTCATTTTAAGTAAACAGCGTTTCAAATCGTTTCTAAAAAATATTGCTAGTCCGTCCGGGATTAGAAATAAATGAAATGAAAAAAAAACTTTATAGAACATTTCTTGTTATTTTCAGTGTAATACGTAGTAACTTGAGATATTTTATAGTAGGTACCTTGCCGAGGATCTGTCGAAACGAAACCGACATTGCAACTGTTGACATTAAAAGTTTTTAGTGCGGCAATTAGGTACTTATTTCCAATCACCTTTATTGGCGCTAATGAATTTGGTTCGCACGAAGTGATCTCAATATTTACGATGCATGTTGCTGGAATGAGTCCCTTAATTGTGAGCATTGATTAAGAAACTTATTACGTCTTTACAATATTGATATGCTATTGTTCGTAATCAGAGCCGATCGTCATGCGAGCTTCACCTACATTTGCCTCAGACCGCTCGTCGTCTATCACTTCTGTCAGTCTATTCAATGAATAAAACAAATAAAATAACATTATCAGAAACGTAGCACCTCTGTGTTTAAAATCAATGATAGGTTTCGTTCTGAATGCCAATTTAAGTTTGAAACTGGTTACATATATCAACGTAAGCGTAAACAGCTTGTTGATTGATTAATTTAAAATGACTCTACGCGCCATCTTTTAACTTGATTTAAAAACTATTAGTGGGTGAAATAAATCAAAATGAGGTGGGAAACTACATAGAGCTAAGATAGTGCTAAACAAAACTTTGATAATAATAATATTTTTGATTGAATTAACTGGAAATTAGTTTTGTTTTTTTTTTTTAACATAAAAGAATACAATAAAGCCTTCTCGTAGGAACAGTTCTGATTTGAAATGATTCTTGAAATACGGATGTAGAAAAAAGAGCTAAACAGCAACCAGTCATTAAAATTGATATTTTGCATTTATGTGTTATAAATTCACACGGATTATCAAATTAATGCGTAAGAGCAATTCTTATTAGTTGCCGCTAGACACCTGTTGCTGACATCCGATACCATGCGTTAGCTATACAATATAGGTAGATACCTACGCCTCGCCACAGATGAACCACCTGAGGCCACGAGACTCGTTGACGCAAATCATCGGGTCAGCTCACACCGAGACTTTGATTCAAAATATAAATAAATAGATAATACTTTATTGTACCACACAAACACAGAAAACAGCACAGAAATAAATGCTACGAGAAGACGAAGTACAAAGGCGGTCTGATCGCTATGAGCGATCTCTTCCAGGCAATCTTGGGATGGACTGGACATGTAAGAACAACAAAGATGGTGGCAAATAAATAAATAGATAATATAGGAAACTTACACTACCTATAACATCTACATAACCTACAAAATTATAATAAACTTAGGGACATGAACACAAGATAAGTTGTCTGATTTTATAACGATAAATAATGCTGATGAAGCATTTCGTTATCCCAAATTATTTGTCGCAGTGAAATGAGTGCTTGATAAATATAGGAAAAATCACTTTCAGGCAGATGAAAACCATTACTTAATACTCATTCATGTGGTAAATAAATAAGTCATGTAAGTCAATGAAAACTATTTGTATTAATTTAAAAAAAATAGATATTTTCAGAGATGTAGTTGATAGAACTACCCTGGTCCAAAAAAAACTATGTTTACTAAGTATCTTTTTGCGTAGTGAACAAGGTTTTATTTTGTACAAAAGTGTGCGCAGTATCGCGTCGCGTCGCGTTGTGAGCCGGCCCTAAGCCGTGACGTAGTGTGTGTAGGTATGTTTGATGACCAAACTTACTTTACCATTCTATATGTATAATATTAATCAATACCTATATCTATTCTATAAACTTGATCCGTGGATGTAACTAGAAGCAAATTTTTTGGCTTAACGAAGATCTAACTTTCTTCTCCGAGAGCTTAGGATAATTATAGTCAAAGTGATTTTAGTGCGTATTAATGCTACATTACCGCAAATATAGAGAACAAGCACTTTACTACTAATTTATCCTTTGAAGTTTGATGAACCGACGCCGCTAAACTTGTGTCTATTTCACTTTGAAGCAAAATTACGAATGCAACTGAATCATGTAAGAGCAATCTGACTGTAACTACAAGCATCTCCTACTCCACAATGTTTATTTTGAATCGACACGGAATAATTGAATGACTAACAGAAAGCGTCGAATAATACTGAATCACACTAAAACAATTCACTACAAAACCACTATTTGAGAAAACGATAAACAAACGGTTGTATTTCAGATGCTTTGGAATAGCGTCACAATAAGATCACGTGACGAAGAGGTGAGAATGACTGCAGACATTTACAGTAATAAATTAGCAAAGTTCCAAACAGTAGAATAGCTTTAATATAAAGTGCACTTGGTATCTACTATCTTCTATGAGGTAGAAAGAAACGAGATAGAGTAAAACTTTTGGGCTTGTGACAAAATAGATAAAAAATGTGAAAAGAAAAATGTTAAAATCAAATAACTATAAAACTAAACAATGTACCTAGATCTAAACGAAAACGTATGCAATAGGATATGAGTATTCGTGGTAGATATTTATATGATGGTTGTGTGGGGTGTAAGGAAATCTAATAATGCAGCAATCAAATTAAATCAACCCAGTCTGCGGGGAATATTGCCGTCTTTTAAACGAAACATATCATCTTGCTACTGCATCATTGCCGATAAAAAAGCTTCGAACAATTACTACTGTATCTTTTAAAACATGTTAATTATAACAACTTTTTGGTAAGTAATTATCTAGCTATACTGAAAATAAATTATGATCAATAATATATACCTATTGCCAAATTAAATAACAAACTTGCTACGGACAAAACAAAACATTCCAACTACAAAGCCGCCATAAATTACTACCACGAGACATTGTAAAGCCTTATTAGAGAAGTAGATACCAATCACATAATTGAAAAGATCATAATCCTGTCTATCTTCGGATGAAATATGCCCAGTTGGAGAGAAAGTGTAAACTAGTCAGCGTGTCTGCGGAACGGACGTCAAAATATCCTGCTTAAGGCTAATTCAGAGCTTACAATTTATGTGCTGCCCACGCGCGCTGAAATACGGCGCACGCCTCTTTCAACCCTTTTATGTAGAGGATTTATTGAAGTGACTCGCGCACGCTTCAATGATCAGACCATACTTCGGGCGGTTTGACATGTAACTTAAACTTATCATGATCTATGCGAGTATGACAATGTAGCAGATATGAAGACTATAGTGCATGCCACGGTTCGAAGATTACAAATTGTACTGAGCTTCAGCACACAAAAACAACACAAACAATCCAAACTGAGTCAAGATTATTGTCAGGGTACCGTTTATAGCTCGTAATGAAGGCAATAAACATCGAGCTCATGTATCATCCTTAAACGGATATATTTGGTAGTTTTATTATGATGATAAACTGCAATAAAGTGTACAGGATATTAGCAGACCCGTCGTATTTAGACATCTATCTGCGTATTTATGCAGATCTGGCTCGATGTGCGCAAGTTTAAATCAAAATAAACAACAGGTCGTATCGGGTACAAATTCCATAAACAGATCGTGAAAAAAGCAAAAGACGGGCGTCGCCAATACTTCATTTCCCTGGCGAAGCGTTTCTGGAGCTACGCCAACGTTTCCGAGAAAACGAAAGGAAGGTTACGCGATGTCTCGCCACACTTTATATGCCTAAATCATGTCACATTAATAATCTTTTCCCAAAACCCAAACATCAGCGTAGAAAAGATGAGGTGATAGAGTGCACGTTGCCAGCTCCCGCAGTGGAACAATTAGACGTGAGTGTAGAGACAGAAATCTGTCTTGGCACTCTAAAAGCTGTCTGAAACCACAAAAAAAACCAGACGACTCAATTATTCCAGTGTCACTCAACAGAAACACTGTTATATGACAGAAATGTAAATTGAATCGCGGATAGACAAATACCCAGCAAAACTTCGAATCGGTTATAAAGGCAGATAAATATTCCGAAGATGTTTTGCATGTTGTAATATCAAGTGAATTATTTCAGGGTGTAGGAGTAGTTGCCAGACGAATAACAAAACTAGTTAATGCATGACACGATACAATGATTGTTGCATCCTGAATGTGTGGCGTAGGCGCCGTCGGCACCCTCCTTCCTCATTATAGCTCTGGGTGCGTCGGTATTGATCGCGATCGTAATCCTATTGTGAGAGATTTAACCTTTCCAGTCAGATTGGACGACAGAAAAAACGATAAAAAAGTTATAGGAGAGATGGAAGGACCGGTTATTGAGATGGGCAGGTCCATTTTCATATTTTAAAGGGACACATGGATAATATTACGTATATTTATATAAAATATAGAGTTTTAAGCAAAGTGTTATTGGCCGACTTCAGAAGGATTTTTTATGTTCGGCTATACGTATTTTTTATGCATGTATGTTGATTTCTCTATCAATAATAGACTGTGTCATCCTATTTTGAAAATTCTTTCGCTATCGTATAAGGAATGACCCCGAATTGGGCCTATAAAAAATATTCCCGAAGAATAATTATTTCAACCGTCAACTTTAAAAACAAAATAATACTTTTGAAAAACGACTGGCTACAACAATTTTTGTGTAATCTTCCTTAATTCTTAAAAGATTTTGACGATTATTTCGTTGTTGTAAGGTTGACTTCAAGGTGTTCCCATAAAAGTTTGATCTTTGAGGAGTTGATATTTGCCCCGTAAAACGTATCTAAAACATCATCACATGACAACTTTCAAAATCGTTGATAATAAATGGTTTCCATGGCAGCGGGCGTAAACAAGAGGTCTTTTCATTCGTCGTTTCATCCATGTATCATCCATCACTCATCACATCAAACTAAATTAAACTCGAATTTAAACTAGATGTCGCCACTTAAAAAATTAGATCGCGCTTTCGAAGCCCAAACCCATTTTCACTAATTAAGAATTTGAAGTCAGTATAGAGTTTTTCAAAACAAGCCAAATTATGCAACAAAACATTTTTACACCATAGAATAGTATTTATTAAACGGTCACTAACAAAATGCACTGAGCACAGTGAGCACTGAACTGACCCTGATGGTTAAAAACGTAGCACTTGCAATTTTTTTAAATTTAAATTGACATGAAAAGCAATAAATAGCAAGACTTTGTAAATTCTTTTAACTGACAGAAATTAATTACCAACTCAATAAGTCTATCTACCTGATGCAAAGGCTGAATCTCCAATAGAAATTATATAACCCAAAATAATGAATTAACCCGACTTTGACGAATTTATTACGGATGTAAATCCGTAATGAATTCGTCAAACTACGATAGTTTTTATAGAAAAATAGAAAATAAATAATATCCCAAAATTTCTATAAGTGTTATGGATAGTAGTAGTAACAAAAATCTATTTTTTTTATTGAATTTGTGAAGAACAAATGCTATGTTTTTCAATAAAAACAAACGGACCTGTAGGAGTTGATTTACTGGTTCTGTTGTGTTTGTACGTGACGTACAAACAGACGACTGGGTTAATTAAATAAGTTGTAATGACAGATAAGAGTTGACGCCTATTGGGCCGACTTATCGACCCAGGCCATCTGATAAATGGATATGTCTCTCTTCTGTTTTATTTATATCTGTCAACAGCGCCAGCTTCTGATTTAATTAGGTTACTATTTATAAATAAAGAAACTATTTAATCTGTTATTTTTACATTAAGTAGGTATACTTAAGGTAGGACTTAAATACATATTTATAAATCGATTCTGAAATAAAGTTATGTATAAAATTATTATTATAAATACGAGTAGCCCTGGTTATTCACTGCTGCGCAAAGGCCTCTGTCGATTCTTTCCAATCATAAAATAAAAACTTTAAAATTATCTAATAAATAAGTGACAATCTAATATCATACAATTACAATTATCCTGTAACGTTCCACTGTTCGGAAAAGGATATAAAATGATAAATATTGTTTGTTGTTTCAGAATGTCTATTCGGCAAGCAAGCAATGGAGCTGGGGTCCAAATGGTTTGCGGATCTCGGCCCACCTTTTGGCGTAATGTACTGCATCAAATGTGAGTGTGTAGCGGTACGTATTGACGACAATTTTCAACCATACACATCATTGCAGCATTGCCTAACTTACTAGACTTTTAAGATGTAAAGATAACCAAGAGTGTGGCAAAAGACCCGATCGAGTTTAATAGAAACATAGGTAGCACTGCAAATTCCTTAAAGAGTATACTACAGTTAACATACAGTTAAACGTGTAGTTAAACAAAGAATGTATAGGATTTATGTAACTATTTATTATTTACAGGTGCAGAAAAAGCGACGTGTGGTGGCTAAGGTCCACTGTCGCAATATCAAAAACGAGTGTCCGGAACCATCCTGCGACACCCCGGTGCTGTTGCCAGGCAGGTGCTGCAAGACCTGCCCTGGGGATATTAACTGTACGTATATATTATCTACTTTATTTACATAAGCACATTCGTTACAGTTGATAGGTGAAAACATAATTTATAGAAAGATCAAAGAAAGGTGACCGAACTGGATACAAGAATACCTGAGATTTTACGAGAATCCTGGTCTTGATAGGTGGGTGAAATAGAAGAAAATTCCACGTGAGTCACTGTCGGTGCAAGAATAAATTTAGGCTTCCAGCGAAAATTTTTGTGTGAGACAAAAATTATGTCATTTTTCACATCAATTGCTTCGCAGTGAATTGAATCAACGTTATTAGAAAGGAACTCAATAAGCGAATTGGAACATTGGCAACTGACAATTACTGAAACAGCGTCCATACACAGGAATTTTAATTGCCATCAATCTATCTAAATGATGAGTTGAGCAGTTTGATGCGAGCGCAGTGCTTAGATCGCGTAGGTACTTGCAAAATGTTTCAATGTGGCTACAGTGATAATTTTATCATAATACGATAATGTAATAAGAGATAAGTAAGGTGATCGGTGTCGGTAGGTTTGCTCCCGTAGCGATGCGTGGCGTCTAGATAATTCCACCTACTTCACTTAAAGTAGGTATACTTTCCGTCGTATTGAGCTTTAGTTTTTTTTAAACAAGTATGGCAGCATCGTTTTATTTTATAGTGTCTTAAATTGACTTCATTTATAGAAGTTTATTATTTCAATTATCCTGATCTTCAAAAGATACCGAATGAATATTCTTTGCTTTGCCTTGTTGTTGGAATACTTCGTTATTCCGAACCTATAATTCTGCGACCTTTTCTGATATTCTACTACAGTAAGCACATTTTGATTATTTTTAACTTTACTAAGTATTACTATAATTTGTATTTATATGGGTCATTTGAGCTACTTTTGCATAGTTTGCAACAGTCTACAGTTGTTGCAATTGTAAGTACTAGTTTTAGTTTAATTTTATTATTTGATTGTAATTTTCTTTGTAAATAAAGATTTTTACCGTCAACTATTTTTTATAATAATGATGTAACCTTTATTATAACACAGTATCTGATGTCATGTCTTTTTCGGGTTGATATCTGATACTCTATCACAAACAGTTGTTCTGGATTACCTAATTAATTAATTATTAATGCGTCATTAATGAATATCTTTAGTGTTCAACTCCTTGAGTTTTATTAATTTATATTATTTTTCACAATTTTTAACTATTGTCATATCAATTACATATATCGGCATCGAATATTGATCGGAGCAGGTTAGTGACTCAATGGCCATCTGTCGCAAAACTGTTCATAATATTGAAACCACGGAGACTTACACCCAATTTTATGGACAAAAAGTTCATAATTTTTAATGGCCATCATTAATATACCATTTGATCAGCTCGTATAGATTGAAATATGATACTTTCAATAAAATTTACGTGAAAATACAGTTATTAATAATAAATTATTGATGAAATCTTCTATAGAAGATGCTAGAGAAATAGTCGCTTAGCTTTCAAATACATCACGTAATTATGTTTGCTCATGCGCGAGAGCAGTAAAGTTTGATGTTCACCGGACATCATTACGTTACATATCTTTGCATTTTTTGTGAAACCAGTAAAGTGCCGACAGCGCACGGTAATTGCGGCTCGTCAGATGTGCATGCGTATGCGATGTGACAGGATCTGGCGATGACAAATGACGGCGCAGCGAGTAGCGGCAGCTCCCACGGCTCTCGGTCATCAATATACATTAGCCATAGTAGGTGCCTGCGAGGCTTCGACACAGGCGCTACCCAGATCTCTCGAGCGCACTCTTGAAACTCGCCTCGGAATTCCTGATACAGTAAACATAATCATACGCAATCGTGTCAAATAATTGGCACAGCTTAATCTGCGTAGTTTTGTCTTCAATTTACGTCACGGAGGACGCTGTGTCAGCGATTATTGGCACAGGGGTGCCGACGGTGCGTCTGCCTCTGCAGCCTGTCAGCAGCAGGAT
This sequence comes from Eupithecia vulgata, assembly GCA_946478455.1. Taxonomy (NCBI): domain Eukaryota; kingdom Metazoa; phylum Arthropoda; class Insecta; order Lepidoptera; family Geometridae; genus Eupithecia; species Eupithecia vulgata. The sequence continues at coordinate 8,461,914 of OX297873.1, read as the reverse complement.
TATATCGAGAGCATTACAATGGCATTACTCAGATGCACCGGGAGGTGGTGCAGAAATGGCACGCAGTGGAGCCCCCCCTGCGCCCGCTCCGCTGCTGCAAATAGCTGCTGGTGCTGGCTATTCCGGGCGCGGCCGTCGACCCGCCGCCGCGACGCCGTCTGCTCGCCTTTTTAGCGAATACCACTTACGAATACACGCATTTTTTGCGAAAAAATATATAGCTGATGTCAACGTACCTACGCGCTTTTTACTACATTTATTATGACGCATTCTAAGAAAACTATCTCGACGCGCTCCTATAAATTTCAAGGCTATTTAAGTCCTGCATCCAAAAAAATCGGCGGTATTTCAATGTGACTCATTAAATTCTTCACAAAGGTCTTTAAAAGAGTTGTCTACTTGCCGTTTATCACCATCATTAACAAGACTCCTACCTATTAACGCCATTTCTTCATCTAAGTATGAAAGTAACTGTCGAAGGACACCGAAGTTATTAGCTTTCGCTACTTTTTTATGTCTCTGGACGTACCATATTACACGCCTCATGCAGGTTCTTGCAACATGAATCGAAAGAGCGATGTTATTATGGTTTATTCGTTAGTCGTTAAAGTAGATATGGCGGAACTGTGAGCCGACTGTAAAGTCTATCTGAGGCTCGTAACTATTAAACGAATCAAATTTGATTCACAGTTGCCTTTCTGAGAGTTGCAGTTGGCGTCTGTCGGCAGCCTCCCGTAATAATACACTTTATCGTGCTTTTAATAAATCTGCACCATACCGACACTGTTAAACGAGTAATTTTTAATTGAATTTCAGCCAGGTGTTAGCGTTTAACACCAAAAAGATTTTATGCCTGTTGGCGGCACAACTTCAACAAAAGTATCGAAGGAACTTTTGGCCAGGCAGTATTCGCTTAATCCAAAATCGTTTCGGATGATTTATTTGACAAATGAGTTTGGTACTTACCTATTTTCTACATGTCTGGAGGGACAGAGCATAGTATTTACTCTGTTAGCTTGCAAATTGTATTTGTTTGTGGGAATCGTACTGTATGGTAGGTTCTTGTATGTATCTAGTTAGCAATTACAGAAATGTAAATAATGGTACGTAGGTTAATAGATATATTTCCAGTACTGTTTCGTCACGTGATACCAATGGGGTCAATAGGTATATTGCTTCGTGAAGAGTATATTCATGACAAAACATTATAATGTTGATTGTGCCATGGTAGATCAAAAATTTTGACGTTATTGAACATTTTCAACATGCAGTCGACTGACTTTTACAATGAAGTTAAAAATAATAAGAAGCCGTCTATAGAGGTAGATACAAGCGCATTAATGTGTGATGAAAACTAATACATTTATTGGAACTATTGGAACTAAGTTCCTTATCGCGCGTTGTGAAAGGGGGCTGGCTGGACGGGAAAAATTCTCACGAAAAGTTGTAACGACACTTTTTGCTATAGTAAGCTATTGTAAGCCGTGCGGCGTGCGCATGTTTCTCTGTCTGTCTCTCTCTCTCTTATAGAAAGGAACTTCGTTCCATTCGGGTGTCCCTTGACACCTCTCAATTTTTTTTTATTCTAAGAGGCAGTACCTACCAACTTAAAATAAAAATAAATGTATTTCTTTATTCGTTATTTTGCATGATTTAGTATTATATTTAATCATTTTAGAATTATTATTTGTTAACTTCATAACATTTTATTTTATTTTGTCATTTTGTTGTATAGCAATCACTATCGTATCTTTTTTTGTTGCTGAAAGCTGAAAAGTCGTGGCCTTTTCCTCCCACAAAGACCAGCCTTTGCTGGCTTGGAGGATTCCTCCACCAAGGCTTTTGTTTATTTTTATTCTGTTGTCGTTTACATTTTTGTTTTTATCCGGCTACCAGCGAAATGTCGGTATTTGCTGGTCTTTTTTATTCTTTTAAACGAGCCAGCCTCAGCGATAACAAAGCGTTGTGGGTTATATTCGAACCTTTATGCAAAACGGCATATTATCTAACAAAATTTTGAAAATGTCCTTCTAATTTCGAATCTAGCGTAGTGTATGAAGTTGAGTATATTGTTTTATTCTTTCTAGTCCTTTTTGCCACTTTTTCTTTTAAGAGTCAGTACCTACCTACACGTTTACTAGATAGCGTTCGTGTTGCCACGTTTACAGTTGACCGCGCGACGCAGCGCGACCATTCGATCACGAGTGTGTCTAATTCAGTGTGCAGCATGTGCCTGACAGGAATTTGTTTTGTGCACGCCGCTGTTATGTGCCGATGCCGAGCCCGGCCTCTGTCACTTACAATCAAGATGCAATGTGAAATGAACTTTATTCAGCTGAAAGTTTGGCTTCATCGCTAGTAATCATGATGTGCTTAAGTTCTTTAGGCACTTCGATTTTATTAATCGTTTGATCTCCACAACTCAGAAGTATAAATTCACAACACATAATAATTGAATCAACTATCAGTTTGTTCAATCAGTGAAATTCACCCGATAGTATTATGTACCGTTTGTTCTTTAGCCGCAACAATCTACGTTTTATTTTCGTGGGATCGGTGTATTTGCATTCACAACGCATTCCTCGATGCATACATTTTGTTTGCGCCTTTTTTCGCCAATCGGCGCGAAAAGAAACGTTTTGATGTCGAGCTTTCTTTTTATTGCAACCTTCTTGTTTAAACGAAAACATACGAGTGTTATTCGATTATTCGATAATTAGTTACTCATTTTTAACAATTACCGGACTTTTTGATACCTACTGAAGTGGGACATCAGGTCGACTTAGCACTTTATGAATGGCAATGATTGTAAAGACCGCAAATGTTCCGATTTTAATATAGGCTAATGAGGTAGAGTTAGTGAACGCGGTTAGGGGCAGGCTTATCGTGAGCAATATCAGTGGTTTGTGGTGTGAGGCGAGCGTGACATGGCATGGCGTCTCGACTGATAGACCACCGGTTACTGCAACCACAAGAGATGATAATTGGAGGTTCCATAGCAAAGTGGATGTATCTGACAGGATGTTGTATACAAAGGTACATATAGCTACATAGTTACAATGGAATTCTGATAAAATAATTTGAATGTTTTGAAAAATTTAAAACTGCCTTCAAATCTTATAATTTTACTTATTCTTCGGCATTCAGTTATGGGATCACCTCGGGATGATTCTCTATACAAAAGCAATTTTCAGCAACATAGCAGTTTTCAAAATCGGTCCATAATTCACGGAAAAAACGACGAACATAGAAAATACACATAAAAAATACCTACACAGAATCTCTTCCTTTTTTCGAAGTCAGTTAAAAATAAAGTTAAGGACTACGCAAGCGTATCGTTTCGATGTACATTTCGGCTGTATTAAATTTAAAAGCCGCGCGTCATATTTTCCCCGTCAAATCTCGATTCCTCAGATACACAGATACTGAGACAAAACTGCAACCTCACTACATATATTTAATAATTTCTAATAAATTGAATTATTTGATTAGCAAGCTAAAGTGGCAGTGGGCTGGCCATACTTCGAGAAAAACCAACCACCGCTGGGGTAAACGTGTTTTTAAGTGGAGACCGCGACTCGGCAAACGTAGTGTAGGACGTCCTCCGACCGTGTGGGATGGCGTTTTGCAAAAGACTGCTGGCAGATGCTGGATGCGGCAAGCCGAAGACAGGGCGCTATGGCGCTCATTAGGGGAGGCCTATGTCCAACTGTGGATGATGATGAATCACTTGAATAATCATTCGTTTGATTTTATGATTCGACATTATGCCATTTAAATATGTCTCAGTTTAAATCGTTGTGGATCAGTCTTATTTGACCTGATATGCGATGACAATTATGTAGTGACCACAGACAGTCACCAGTATCAGCACTGGTTCCATTATCATATTGTTTCGTCGCGTAAATAAAATCTTTATTGAAAACCAACAAACAAACTTACTTGATATTCAAGACTCGGCTAAATATTTTTAGAGATTAAAATCACAAATATCGAGATATGGATGATAAATAATGATCCATAACCCGCATGCCCAGCGTGGAGATTATGGGCATGAAATAAAAGCCAATAAGGCGATTATGAGGGTAGCCTGCTATAATCACGATTTGAGTGTATCCAACATGTCGAGATATTGTTCATATAAAGAAAACATTTTCGAAAACTAACATTCTAACTACCTATTTAATCTAACTAAACTAAGGTTTCTTGTTCGCTTCTATACTTTACCTTCAAATGATTGAAGTGGACAAAAAATCAAAGTGATCATTTTTTTCCTATTTTTACTTTATGTACTCTGAGTTTTGTGACGTGACAACTTGTTAAGTCTAAAGAAAAGAAGGCGTTTTGAATTTTGAATTTCTGAGTTGCAAGGTCTAAATAGTGTTTTACAAAGCGTTTGCTGTGAAGAACAATTTTTATGATTTTACCACTACATTCACAAATACTTAATCAAATGGAGCAAAAACAATAAAATAATCATGAGTTTTTGCTGATTACTGCGACAAATATCGCTTTCGAAGTAAGAGGCGAAGCGATCCTTATAACAGCAGATATCAGCAACATTGTAGTAAACGACGTCACAAAATCCGTTTTTTATGTAAAATACTACTATACATACTTACATGTTTGTCGATGTAATGAGAAAACGTTGTTGCGTAAATAGAGATCATACGCGATGCGCAAGCGGCGACGCGACGAACGGCGCCGGCGCCGGCGAGCCGAGGACACCATTACGAGAATACGTGTTTTATTTTACAAAATTTTAATCTACCGTGGAAAATTCTAAACGATAAAAACGTGTAAGCGCTAAAATTAGAATTTGCACGGAATTTGCAGGTGTTTTTGGGGCCTCTGGCGCGCGGGATGGGGAATTCACGTATCTACTTTTGTTTCTAGATTATTCCATTTTGAAGAATACAAATAGAGTATTTTCTTAATTTTCTTGATATAAAATTGTTTACCATTAAGGTAAAATTGACACAGTTACATAAACAACTGCCTTAGCGCGACGCCGCCCGCCCAACGATATGAATAGGTATGAGAGCCTGTAGGGCTTGATATTTCAAAGTTTTTCAGATCTGGAAAACTCGAAACATTACTTTACTTTACCGTTTTGTATTATCATAAATAATTAAAAGAATATTCTGAATTTTGCGTATTCTTAGTCTGTTTTTGAGAAATAGTTTGTTTGTCGAGTGTACAGTTGAAGTAGGCGACAGATATTGGCGCCACGAATATGCGGGTTAATGTACACAGTGTACACTAATGTTGATTGTTTTACACTTTACGACTCAACATGGCCCCAGCATTTGATTTTATCTATGTCTAGTTTGAACCCCTCTCCTCTCCTATTATTAGGTTTCATTTATATGAAACCTAATAATTACCTAATCGAATAGTTACTACTGATATCTGTGAATAGAATTAGAAAAAAAGAAGTTTTCTAAGCAATTAATATTTCTAACTCTCGATGAATAAACAAAATTTTAGTAACTTTGGGAGGACTGACTCCTAAAATACAGATTCTCACTTGTTCGGAATTTTTATGGATTCATTTCATATTTTAGTACCTGACTCTACTGTCAAATTACTGTTTTTAGGTACTTTTACTTCTGAATATTTGAAGTATTCTAACTAAAACAAAATTTCTTGTAGTTTGTGGATTCACAGTCGACAATTCAGATAAGGTATTTGAGTAATAAAATGTTCAACGTAGAAACGGTAATTACATTTGACCCCCATTTATCGTCGAGGTTTCTACAAGTGCCAAAATTGCAAATTATATTAAAAGAGAAATAAATAAATAATGCTGGACAATTCACACAGCATTATCTAGCCCAAGCTAAAAAGCGCTTGTGTAAAAAAAATGGATATGAATTTGACTTATTTGTTAAAAAAACTTCTTTTGTTATGTAAACATATTTAAAAAAATGAAAACGTAAATTAATTATTTACTTTACATAATTATTAGAGGACACATAGTTTTTCTGATAAAATAATACATCTAAATATAGCTGTACGTCCTCGTGTCGATGTGCTGCTATCACTATCATAAAGGTATTAAATTACTAACGATAGGCATCGTAAGTACATCCTAATGCAAAAATAGTCTCGTGAGTATATCTCGAATTTATTGTATTCATTATTGTTACATTAGCTAATAATGAACGGAGAACATTAATGTATATTTATTAGATGTAATTATCAATTTATTGGTGTTATAGAAAATACTAGCGTCAGAACAGAATTGTTCACAATAAAGGTGCCTCAATTTTTGACATAGGCACCTACCTAACAGATATAGTTTTTTAAAACTATGAGAATAGACTGGTATATTATACAATGGAGTTTATCGTTAATTGAACCCCCTGGCAGGTTTCAAGTCTCCGAATGACAAAATTTTGGATTTTTAACTATTTGTTTTTTTCTATTACGATATTATTCGGTGGGGTCAGAGAAATATTTCTTTTTATATGACTCAAAATCGTTGCCACTAACATCAGTCGGAGGCTAGACTCCTCCTCGGATGGACGCGAGGTCACGTTAATTTTTCTTCGCCATGACAGGTGGGATACGAATAACGATTTTCAAAATCAATTGTTTTTATGTAAAATAGCTTGCACGCTTCATTTCACAGAAAAAGATCTAGATTTGAAAAAGTTCTCTGTTTTCATGGAAATGGACTTCAAATTAACATAATGGTCATATAATAACGAACGCCACAGTATTATATAATATATAATATGTTTATAATATTTTAACAGGATCACACTTGTGTGTTTAAAACTTGTTTCTGCTCGCGGCTTCGCACGCGTTTTTCCGAAATGAAAAGTAGCTTAAATGTTATTCCAGGTCCAGATATACGTGTGCAAATTTTCGTGCAAAATTTCAGCAAAGTAAACTAAACTATCGTAAAAATTCTGCTGTCCCCTTCTGTTCGATCGAAAAAAAGAGACGATAACAATTTTAGGCTAGTTTAGGTTTTATGCCAACAGAATCACTACCATTTTTGTTTTACATATCGTTTCGGTTTATGCATACAACTGTCCAATGTGTCGGTTTAAATTAAATGAAAGACAGTCGCGTCGTGTTTTGTTTCTTGTTAGGAAAGTGGAACCACAATATAAACAGCTTTGTACGATGTTCTGTTATAATTTATCTAGTGCCTTGATAAGTTTATAGGCTGGGAGTGGACTACTGTCCGCAGGCGGGTATTACGTGCGTAAAAGGTCACAGTCGAGACTCGAAGGCTATTCGGAAAGTGGCTTGGCGCCAGTGGCTTGCTCAAAGCAAATTTGGTGCTAGGTATACTAGCAATTTCAGAGCTAGATTGTACTTGTCGACCTCACAGGTATTGCTAAGGGGCTTTTAAGGTTGGGTTCATAGAATTACCTGTTTCCGACATATATCGGCTTATTAGGGATATGTTTCTTAAATAAAATACCTTTAAATTAATTCTTAATATGACAGTTAATTAATTTAACTCAATCCCATTTATAATATAACAATAATAATTCTGGACAATTCACACAACATTATCTAGCTCTAAGCTAAGCAGAGCATGTGTTATAGGTACGAGATAACTGATAAACATAATACAACACATTACAAAGATAGATTTTTTTTATTATACATAGAAAACGACCAGAACACCCAGAACAAATACCTGCTGATCGTACAAATATTTGTCCCAAGGCGGGAATCGAACCAGCAACCTCTTGCGTCGCAGGCGGACCTACGCCCACCGCGCCACAGAGGTCATCAAGCTATTTATAAATTTCACTTATGTTGGTATCTACAGATAAACCACCAAATATTTAGATTATTCTCACTACCTTTAGCTAGAGCTGGTCAGTTAGTATTTTGTGATTAGTGGTTACATGAAGGCATGTAAAGGTAACCAATCTAAAAATAAAATAAACCTGACTTGGTTTATATTACTAACATAAATTATAATTCCCAAATAGCATCACAGACTCGCCAATATCTCCGAGAGGTAGGTACCTAAATGTAAGATTGATTTGAAATACCTACCTCTTCATGATTCATCTACAAAGAATTAACCAGCTTTGCCAACAAGTTTCCTACTAGAATATTTTTATTGCAAAAATATATACAATCTTATTTTTTCCCTGGAAAACTACAGACAGGGAAAGCCGATCGTAAAAACTCCCTTGCTAAAAATGTTCAAGTGGGTAGATTGGATTACTTTTATTGGTTCAAATGCTTAAATACTAATGCTTTTACCATAAATTACTCTTAGCTTACTTTGTCGACCTCAGTGGCGCAGCGGGCGAGAGTCTGCCTGCTACGCAAGAGGTTGCGGGTTCGATCCCCGCCTCGGAACAAATTTGTGTACGATCTGCAGAAATTTGTTCCGTTGGTCTGGGTGTTTTCTATGTATAATAAAAAATATCTATCTATGTAATGTATAATATTACGTATAGCAGTTATCTAGTACCCATAACACAAGCTCTGCTTACCTTGGGGCTAGATAATGCTGTGTGAATTGTCCAGCATTATTTATTATTTTTTTATTTAGCTTAGGTAAAATATTCTTACTCTATATTAAATACTGACTATGTGCATAAATCAAATCTTTTTAAGTTCTATAAGTGCTAACTACTACATATTCTGTAATATTGATCTGACCTCAAAATATCTGTACATACGTAGGTATGTACAGATATTTTACTACATAGTAATTATTAATAATAATTACGTTTTGCTTACTTGCTTTACTTGGCGCTGCAAGCTGAAGACAGGGCGCTATGGCGCTTATTAGGGGAGGCCTATGTCCAGCTGTGGACTAGTATTAGGCTGATGATGATGATGAATTATGTATTCTTACAATTATTGTATCAGCTAAATAACTTTGTTTATAGAGCACGATTACAATGATTTACTCAATTACTAAAAAGTGGAGCATACGGTACGAGCCAGTAACATCAATTGTAACATTATATGGAACGGAGTTCAATTGATTTCATTGTATCTTGCAGTCAGTAGAGCAATTTTGCGATGAGGAAAATTGGATTTATAGGTACCTATTAGCAATAGCAGAGCCCAGGCTCGCAGGGCAAAATATCCTTTCAATAGGAACAAACAATGTTGAAACTTCATAACACAAATAGAACCAGGAGGTAAGATTTGAAAAGACGAAGGGTAAAAAGAGCAAGACTGTCAACCTCAGTCATAATGCAAGGACGTGACACAATCGGGCAAAGTCATAAATGTAGAGGCTAAACGCACAAACATGCAGCTTTATGGTGCACGCGTGCGCAGCTTATGATTCAGGGATAGGCGCCATTTCCATTTCATTGTTCATAGAAAAGTGGCGCCGGGCGGTAGCCCGTTGTTGCTTTACGATGCGAAACTTGCCAAAGCCGTTTTCTCTGCATCTCAAAGTGCCACCTGAATGTGAATAGAGAACAAACCTAACGCCTCGAACCGTTCAACATCTGTTTAGAATTTTAAAATTTCACCAGCGACTGTTTACGTGCTCCGAATAACTCCATAGTCTTTTAAGCTCAATAAACCTTTTAATGTTACCCAATTTACAGAGAGTGCACCATCGGGAAGCTGAGTCATTGCAATTGGGGTTTGAAAATCGGGTCGCGGAATTTACGCGAGACTCGTTATTTCAATAAAAGTTATAAACTCCGTTCAATATAGTACAAATAGATTTTACAAGATTTTCTTAGTAACTAATTAAAGATTGCATAATAATTCATTTATTTAAGTTATAATAGTTCATTTTTTTAAGTCACAGACAGCTTAGACATACGTATGTATGTACATAAAAGGATGAACGTAGGTAGGTAACGCACATTATATAGGTAACAAATTAAAGACACTTGGCGGTCTGCTATAAGTACTAATATAGTTACATAGTTTTAGTTACATAATATTAATGTATATGTAATACATTATTATATATAACTTATAATAATGTATGTAGGTCGACAAACTTTATACCTACTAGGGCAATTCCTGTGTTGTAAAGTTTTTATTTAAGGTGAAGTAGGTCCCAAAACTCAGGTTTTGCCTAGACGGAAAATCAGTTTTAAGGCAAGAAAACACATTTTTTAAAATCTTTTTTGATGAGCATCGAAAGCTTAGGATTTTTGTTAGTAAGTTATGGGAGCCGAAACACGATAGACTCAACTTGACTCGATAGAAAAAAATCGCAAAGTTTCCTCTAAATTTTGCATTTTTACTACGGAAAACCAGTTTCATTTGCTAGTTACTTAACATATTTGCATGAAATATCGTCTAAAAAATACTTAACTAAACACTTTAGAGGATTATGGTTTTATTTTTTTGAGAAAGATTGTTATTTTAGAGCAATAACAAATTTATAAATAAAAAGAAGGGAAATTGCGCGCGGGCCGGCTCTTGCGTCCCTTTCTCGCTTTCACTGCGCGGTGTTCGCTCGTCCTTGTCTCGAAAATACGAACGTACTTCGCCTTAAATAATGTAACACAAGCTGATATGATGACGTATGTGATTAATAAACTACTAACAGAGCATGTTAGTGCGAAAGCCCGATGAGTGGAACTTATAAACATTAAAACATTGTACAGAATACTTTGAGCTCTATGGAATGAAGCCGTTGAGAGATTTATCCTTAAGATGTACCGTACCGCTGGCGATTGACTTATAGATCGCTTGAATTGCCGATATAGCTAGTTTACAATGTAAACTACCAACCATTCTTGGACTCAAGGATTATGAGCACCGTTTCTGTGATTTGGTATGATCTGAAGACTTAATTCAGAACGGAATGCTTCATCATCATCAGCCTATAGTCCACAGTGGACATAGGCCTCCCCTAATGAGCGCCATAACGCCCTATCTTCAGCTTGCCACATCCAGCATCTGCCAGCAGTCGCTCGCAAATCGTCATCCCACCTGGAGGGCATCATACACTACGTTTGCAGGGTCTCCACTCAAGATCACGAGGCTACCCCAGCGGTTGTCGGTCTTTTCGAAATATGGCCAGAATGAATAGAGTGAATGAATTTGTATTTAAAAGACAATTTTTGAACAGCGTACTGCATTTTATGTGTTTTAGAGATCCCTGATCACCTGTTCAAAGTGTAAACTTAGGTACATATATAATAAAATAGTTTATTCAATGCTCGAAATTACCTCAAGATTAATCCCCTCTTTGTTTTCGGATTGTGGAAATGCGTTAACTACAAAAGATAAATGCTGTTCTTTTACAGTTTTAACAATTTAAAACTAATTAGCCATAATTTACGCGCATGACATTTCCTTTAAGCATTTTTGTGTCATCCGCTATCCTCTTAACTTCCTAACGACATTCCTGAGATAACATTAGAAGGTATTTCATTCATTAGTTGGACATCTTGGGCAATAAATACTTTTTTAAAGATTATTGCTTCGGTACTTATATTATCTTAAAATAGTGACAATTTTCAACTAGCACTGGTACAAATAATAGTTGTTTACTTGTTTCGTGAACCTTATTTTTCTCATCTCCTATTAACCTAGGTACTTATTTATGAAATTTTTGCAGTTTTTTGATTGCGTAAACAGAAACAAACCTTACTCAATCATGGTAACCTGTAACTGGCTTCACACTAATCAAAACAATAAATCTTGCGCTTTGTAATATCTTCGTTCAAATGTTTACAATTAATTTCCATGCTAATCAATTAATTCAAGCAATTACTTGCCTCACCTCTGGCCCACTTGAGGCCAATATCTTAAGTTTAATTCATGCTTGAAGATACTAGGATTTATCTTCAAATTTAAACTGTATTTCGAAGCCTCTGAGGACAGGTTTTGGTGCCTGCTTAAGAAAATATATATGTATACATAAAAACCATTGGAATACATTTCACAAGTCCAAAAGTGATTTCGATTCGAGACATCGGTATTTCTTTCTCGTAGGTTTATTCAATACCCATGCCAGAAAAAATACATTTGTATGCCTACTGTGTAATGTACTCCAGCTTGTACGATCGTTTTCAACAAAGTAACTCTTTTTACCGCACCATTATTGTTTTCCTAATTTACTTAATTTATATTCAGGGCCATACTTGCGTATGTTAAGTAGATAAAGTTATACAGTACTGATTCCAATACAATATTGGCTAATCGACCCTATTCAGAGTCTGATAAATATGTTTTTGCTGTTATCCAATGACATTTTGTTTACCTACTTTAAGTACAATGATTGAATCTTCCAATAAGGTTGGACTGGCAGTGTTATGATATGTTTAACAATCACTCATATTTCCATGTAGAGATAACTATAAAGATTGGCTTTCAAAATATATACGAACAAACAAAACTGACAACTATACACATATGTACTCTTACATGAACATAAACTCATGCAATTTCGTAAATAAAATTTAATCAAAACGCTCTCCTTATATCTTATTGTACCAACCGTTAAACAAATAAACGAAACGAATAAAATACTATTAAAATTTTCAAAACTCTTTATTTTTATATTAAGGTGTGGTAAATAGATCTTTGACCCTTAATAGCCACGATTCATGGTCACGCAATGGCGCCTGCGCAAGCGCCACATGGCCGCTTCCGGACACAATGAGCACCATTCATGTGATCTCGGAACCAGAACACGATCTCTGTTCACGTGATGATACAAAATCAAGATCAATGCTGATTTCATCTTGATTTAAAAAAGGTGTGGGAAAATCTTTTACTGATTTTCCTTGTGCCGTGAATGCTTTTATTGGAGCGGATGCTGAAGAACGGATTAAAAGAGGCGAAATTTGGAATATCAGTATGTATATTAAGCCAATAATAATTTTATCAACTTAAACTCTACCAATTATATCAGTTATCTTGTATAAAACAAGCTTATCTTGGGGCTAGATAATGCTGTGTGGATTGTCCAGCATTATTTATTTATTTATTTATACCTTTCACCGTATTGTAATGAAGCTTTAGCGGAATATATGTATTTTCTTGAAAGAGAGAAAGATTTTTTAAATAAAATTATAAGACACTGCACACAAACAACAAACATAATGATTGTTATAATTTTTTTACTATATTATTTTACAGAAGCACTATGAATTGACAAACTGAAAGGCTGTCATAGAAAAAGCCATATGTCATAGATAGCGTTCTTATCACCCAAAACTATATTTTTAAATTAAAAAAAATTACCCTGGTCAGGCCTTACGCGTCGTATAACAAAGCCCTGATCAGGCTCCAAACTAGTCTAGTACTTAAAAATCGATTTAAAAAAACATAGTATTTTTGAATAATTTTACTAACAAGAAACAATAGGCTAATTTCTTAAAAAATCGTAAAAGTCCGTCAGGTGGACGTAGTTATTCTTTTGTCAAATAAACAAAAAAATATGAATTTATAGCCAGTTAAGGCGAGGATTCCCCGATTTCGGAATTTTTAACTGTCCGTACCTCAATAACTATAAGGCTTATAGTTTTGAAATTCATACATATTATAGTTGAGGATATTTTCTAGTGCATCACTAGACAAAAACACGATTGGTGATATTTCACCCGATAGAAAAAAATTACAAAGTTACCTCTAAATCAAACTTTGAATGATCAGTGTGAATAGAAAAAATGAATAAAATGACACAAAATGTATACCAAAACATTGCAAACGTTATTACGCAGTGCATCACTAGAAAATATTTTAATATGCCATACAAATATTTTTCAAAACACCTAAATACCTACAAAATCGTGCTCGGCTGCCTGCGCATCGTCTTGCTCAGTAGTACTCGCCGAGCTATAGCATCGGCCGCTCGGGAATCCTCGCCTTAAAGCCGCGTGACGTCACGTCGTAGGACACTTTATAGCACGGCATAACGTCATGAGTCATGAGCACTCCCAAACTTTGTTTTATCTCTATATTTTTTGTTTGTTAGACAAAATAAAAAAAATACGTGTAGAAAATCTTCTGATAATCTAATGGACAGACTAAATAGAATATTATTATAAAAAATAGCCAGGCAACTACCCTATTTTATCATTATCTATTTATCATTGCAATCTTAGCATGATTTTTGTGAGTGAATGAAACTTTCATAGCTTTTTTGTAATCATCATTGTCTCGTTGTTATGACGGGCGGTGGTTTTAATCTATGACCTTTGTCTAGTGGGCTTGTCTCACATTTTTGTTTGAATGATTCATAAAATCCAATCGGGATTAGTAAATGCGTTATTTGTTTAAGTGGTTATTTTGTTATTTCCGTTCTTCATCATTTTTGATCAAAATTATTAATTAGATTTGACTATTTTAATGAAAATGGTTTGTTGCTTCTGAGCTCTTAGCATTTTCATAAAGTTTTAATCCGTATTTTTAGTTTGCGTTTGCCCAGAATGGTCAATGATTCGTTTAGGTTAGTGAACCATATTTTCTGTTGAGCGACCCAAAACAAACGTATCGAGGGTTTTCAATGTCTGATTCAAACCTTTTTCGAAAATACACGCGCTAATGAAGACGGATGTTTTGTTGAGTAGGAACTACCAACCTAAGTTCATTAGAGTTTAATTTGACTATCCTACGTGAAAACCATCAGCGAAATCATAATTACTAAATACAATAAAAGTATATTTCGGATCTTAAGAATATAGGATGTCAAGTGGACTAAGCCGAAAGCGACCTTCTGGACACCTTGGGGATCAACAATTTTCTGAAAAAAAAGATCCTGGTTTTGAAATTTGAAATACTTATTCACTTCCTGGAATCTCACAAAATAAGAAACACGTTGTTTGAAACTGACAATTACCTGTTTTTGTATCGCGTAAGGGGCCTGTGGATGATGATTTGCCAATACAAACCTACTATCATAATGATTTGTAATTCGAGAGACTTCCACCTTATCATGTTGTTTTTTGAATTCGAATAGTATTTATCTAGGTCCCTAAGTGTTTTTTTGTATATAATACAAATAAAACCCAGGGACACAATACACACCTAAAACGAAATGTAAGCAAAAATATGCAATTCTGCATTATCTTTACGTCGAAAATAACATGTTTTGATCCTATTTGTTTTGTTAGACGTCTTCTAGACCTACAATAAAATCGCACAATACATTTTATTGTACAATAATATTGAATACCCCATATAATCCTGACGTTCATATTCAGTCAATTAAATTGACCAGCCATTCGTGTTAATATTTTCGTGCAAGCAACATTGTGTCTGAGGTCTGAGTTTTGGTAGCAGTGCTGCTGATTTTGTTGATAAAAGAAAAAAAAACGAAAATGGATTCAGGAATCGTAAAAAAACAGTCTACACTTTAGCGTAATTTTTTTCTCTTTGTTTTGGATTCTCCTTTCGTGCGACCTGCACGTGATGTCCTGTCGCGCTCGCTCTAAATAGTAAAATAAAAATTATTGCGCAATACTACACCAACACACTGTAATTAAATGACATTGTGCAATAAAAATTAAACTCTCTCAACCTTTTGTTCTATCATTACGAAATCTTCAATAACGGTCAATAATATTGCAGAATTCGTCATATAGCGCGAATTATTTGATCGTCTAGGGAACGCTTTATAGAAACAACAATATCATACGTTTTGTTTGATAAGGAACATAGCTTACATTGTCTTGTTACAGAAAAAAAACTCTAATTTGAAAATACAAAAAGCTTTTAGTCATCATTTTTGGTATTACGGAACACAATAATATAAGAATTGAAGTTGCGATCAGCTGTCGCCGAATTCTTAAGTAGAGCTTCTGCTTGAAATAAGCACATTATAAGCAATTATACCAACTCACAAAATACTTAATTTATGTGTTTTACTCAAATGTACATATATAGTAAACAGAACACACAGACCTGGACAAAAATTGTACATCGTAATAAGCATTTTGTCTAACAGCGGGAACCGAACTAGTGTCTCAGGCGGACCGAACCCTTCCTTTACTCCACAAAGGCCGTCTTAGAAGAGAAGCGGATTCAAATTATGGCATCGATAATTATATTACCACTCGTATGGTAATCGATTTATTTTAGTTCTCTATATGTGATATAAATATCAGACTATAGGTGCCTATGACATTTTGAATGATGGCCAATAAAATTATATAATTCTTTGATGTTCTTTTGGTAAGCAGACATATGATTTTCTTTGATTGAGTTGAGTATTGGTAGAAGGCTGGCATGTTGGAAAACAGAAAATTTCGACGATATAGGTACATATTTCTGCTCGCGGCTTCGTCGCTTTGTTTCTATAGAAACGTTTAGAAGTTATTTATATATAATGGAAACTGTAGTCTATGTTTGATTCCAGGCCTGTAGCTAAATCTATGCAAAATTTCAGCTCGATCGGTTCGGTAGTTTTCACGTGAAGAGGTGAACAAACATTCAAACATCCAATATGTTAATTCAAACATGTAATATGTTTTATAAAAAAACATAGCGTGATGTGACTTGGTCTTTAGATTTGTCGTAAAATTATCAAAAAATGTATCAGAATCAGATGATTCTATTTGTGTATTGGACACACCTGAATAATATAATACTGTTTTAACATAACGTTAGTAAGTAAAAAATATCGTAAATTTGTCTATGTAGGTAATGACTAACCATTACCTAGACCAGCTAATAATCTTTGTTTGATCTTTAAATCAATTCCTGTGAATATGAAGTCAATTATTTTGCTAAGGATGATAAAGCACCTTTATTTCCTACATTATTCTATTAATTTGTGACGTGACTTAAATCACGTTTAACGTTCTTTATCGATGTATTAGCAGTGGTACTCGAAGAAGGAATTGGATGACTAACGTCGTCACAGTTTGATTTGTTTTATTTGCGTATTGCTGCCCGCGGCTTCGCAAGCGTTGCTTAAGGTTATTTCTATCCCATGGGAACTGATTAATGGTGTAAAAAGAAGTCCATCATTTTAACTAGCTCTCTGCAAATCAAGTCGATTGGTTGCTTAGTTAGGCCGCGAAGGAAGGACAAACAAGCAAACACACTTTAGCATTTAATTAAATATAAACAAATAATGCTGGACCATTCACACAGGATTATCTAGCTCCAAGCTAAGCAGAGCTTGTGTTATGGGTACTAGATAACTAATATACATAATTCAACACATTACATAGATCGATATTTTTTATTATACATAGAAAACGACCAGAACACCCGGAACAAATACCTGCAGATCATCCTGCGGAAATCGAACCCGCAACCTCCTGCGTCGCAGGCGGACCTTCGCCCACGCCACAGAGGTTGTCTCATTTATAATATTAGCAGAGATTTATCCCCTTTCGCAATGTGACCACAATTTTGATAAATCTTACAAACTGTAGATTTGTCGGCATATAAGATCTTGTGTCTAAAATCAAACAAAGTAAGTACATACGTTGGCATCGTAAACGATGTCAATATGGGGTCGTAAGTGTTTTACGTTCTGTGTATACCTATATTGTCCTGATTAAAAGCATTGTTAAATATTGTGTCTGGCTGGCCCGTCCTGATGGGAAGATACGACGACATTCGCCAATCAGAATACGCGCTCCAGCTCTAATTAAATTCCATCAACGAGCTCCATCGCCAGCCGTCATATCTTACAGCAGAGAATAAAGATTTATAGCCTGCAATGCGCGAATGTGTAGCTTCTTTTTAAATAATCATAATTTGAATGCATAAATAAGACTTTCAGTGTTATTTATCCTCAATTGAAGCAATAAATACCTAAAGCGATTTATGAAATGGTTTTCGAAAACAAACATTCATAAAACGCTGCGCAATCAGCTAAACAGCAAACACTTAACGGGTTTTAAGTGGCGGACAATCTCGGCTCCTCAAAAAAAAAAAACGATCGCATGATGTTTGCTCTGTTGAAAGAACAAACATAATTTCATGCTCGTTTACTTTATTCGTGTCGGAGAAAAGGTAGAGGTGTCCATTTGCGACATTCATGCGCGATGTACGGCTCATTACCTGCGCTTGAACAGCGCGATTAACTTACCAAAGAGGAAGTATCGGGAAACGTGAAACGCCAGTTGTTAATATGAATTATTCATTTATCGAGAGATAAATGCATGGATCGATTCATTGTTATTGTATGTTAAGTTAAAGGAAATATAGATACAGTGAGTGTTAACAGTTGATTGTAAGAGAAATGCAAAACTGGGTTGTATCAGCGGCGCACGAGCAAGCTTGTAGGCGTTAAATGCAAATCGGTGTCGTTTCACCGCAGGACAATGCGGCTGAAGTGTTGCGCGTCTTGTAAACTCGGATTTGGTTTGTTGTTCTACTTTTTTGGGTAAACGGTTGTCCGTAAACGGTCGTGCATAGGTTGCCGCACCGCAAGAAGTATTTCTCGCTCGGCACAATACCTCGTTTGGTGCCGTACAAGGGTGACTCGGCCGTGAACGGACCGATTCTGGTCCGATACTCCAACAGTACTTGCAACCATTTAAGTTTACGCAAAAATTGCACTGAGTACTAATCGAGCGTACTACCTACCTACGCATTTGCGGATACCTACCTACATATTTGGATATCGAACTTACGTCATACAGTTTCGCAATGCGAACATCAAATGAACTCGAAGCCAAATGTTTGTATACGAGAGGTCCACATCGAGATTATTCGGGATGCATTCAGGGCATCTTGGCGAAATTATATTTTATGGAAATGGATGTTGAATCGAAGCCAACGTTGCTCTTTGCATTCCCACAGTACAGGACAGTTATGCGGGCGTGTGTGCGGGCACGAACCACGGCCGCGGCGGCGTGCCTATCGACAACAATAAGACCGCGCCTTGTGCCATAAACATTCTTTGCCACAATCATTCGAATATAACCTATAAATTAGCAGAACCGACTGTGAACATGTCGCTTGCCGTTGCGGGAATTCGAAATGAGAGACTTGAGAGAGAATGAGAGCGTTGGTGCCTACATGTTATTCGTCCTCGACCCATTGTGTTCTGAGCGGAATATTTGCACGAACCTATCTCCTCATGCACCATCTTCGTCCTCATTGCTAAAGCATGGTTATTACTAGAAGTTTTCAGTTAAAATTAATAAAAATATCTTCAAATGTTTCTCTTTTTCTCTCGTCCCTATCTCTGCGCTATAAGTTTACCTACATTTGCAAAGGAACCAGGAAATAGCTCGCATAGTATAAAACGGGTAGAATTTTTTTAATTTTTGTGCATAAATTTTGGATATTTTATCCAAATTGTAAGTTGGTTATACATACTTATTCAACAATTATTTCCAAAGTAACATTTTAACTCAGGTAATTGAAGATAACAAAATC
Source organism: Eupithecia vulgata (assembly GCA_946478455.1). NCBI lineage: Eukaryota > Metazoa > Arthropoda > Insecta > Lepidoptera > Geometridae > Eupithecia > Eupithecia vulgata. The sequence goes on along the minus strand of OX297873.1, from coordinate 8,442,636 downwards.
GCACTTAGTAAGACAATAGCACGATAAATCAATGTTATCTATATGGAGCTACATGTAGGTTAATGGTAAATTAGGTCGAGCACCTACAAACGAACTATTGATTAACTACAACAATCAGTTATCTAATCAGTCATGGCGAAAAATATTAAAATGTAAAATAAACTTTAAGTAAACAATATTTCTGGCATAGTAACAGATCTGTCAGCATGATGTTTACGTAGCATGAGACAGATTTAGGGGATTCTGTCAGCATGATGTTGAGGAAGCATGAGACAGATTTAGGGTATAATGTATAAATATGCTTTAGGGTAAACATTCTTAGACATTTTAGTGTTCTTGAGTGGAGACCGCGACTCGGCAAACGTAGTGTAGGACGCCCTCCGACCAGATGGGATGACGATTTGCGAAAGACTGCTGGCAGATGCTGGATGCGGCAAGCTGAAGACAGGGCGCTATGGCGCTCATTAGGGGAGGCCTATGTCCAGCAGTGGACTGATGTAGGCTGATGATGATGATGATGAAACATTCTTAGGCCCGTATTATGAAAGCTTGCTCAGTCATTGATCTATGCTTGAGTAACGATGATCTATTGCAGTCAATAGATCTACCTATGAGTGACGTTTAGCTTGCTCAGTAGCAAGCTTTAAAATAGGGGCCTTAGGAAAAGATATCATTAAATTATAAATTAGTCATTGAAAAATCAGAGGTTTTGAAGTTTTCCATAAACATTCGTTTATCATATGTCAATGTCAAGAAGATAGATAGAAAAACTTTTATTGCACACTTAAAACTAAAGAAACAATTTACACATAAAACAATTATTCAAGTCAATGTTGTTATGTACCTACAAACATAGTACCTACCTTAATTTTTATACTGCTATTTTACTATTTTGTGACCGAGAATCCCAAATCATGTTATTTTTATCAATCACACAGTGTGATTGATAAAAATAACATGATTTGCATTTATAGTATTAAGTGTGATTCACACTTAATACTATAGATGATCAGGTTTAGATTTTTTTTTTTTTTTTTTTTTTTTTTTTTTTATATTATCTAGAATACATATATACACACACATACACTAGAGTATAATTACAATCTAGCCACAGAATTGGCTAATGGGTAATTTTGATTTAACTTATTTTTATAAAAACTTCATACTAAGAACGTGTCCATTGGCATTTTTCTTATTGTCTCTATTTACTTAAGGGTTAAGACACTTGGTTCATGTGTTCTTTAAGATAGCACTTATGCACATACACTAATAGTTTTCACTACACTAACTCAAAAGGTTTTGTTCTTTTGAGCCTTCTTACTATGTCCGTGTTGTCGAGGAGCTGGATCGCCTCGACGTTCACATGATGATGAAGCCTATGTTCATGAGCCTCTGCGTATTTTTGGATTACTTTGTCGACAAATTCAATATTCAGGTCCCGATGAATATCGTCATTTCTTACGTACCAAGGAGGTTTAGATGAATATGATAGATGGATGTTTGTTGCTCAATCACGCCAGAAAGGCTGACCGGATCTGGATGAAATTTGGCACAGAGATAGATCATAATCTGGAAAAGCACCTAGGCTATATTTTATCCCGGAATTCACTAGGGAACGGGAACTATGTGGGTGATTACGCGAGGCGCTGCTAGTAACATATAATGGTTTTTTTGAAAACACTATAGTATTTGAACACATATTTTTTTGAAATAAACGTTTTATGTTTTTTATGTTTATGTTTTATGAAACACCGACAACCTTATTTTTACATTGTTTTTAAGTTTTGGAACCATAATCTTGCGGAAATTCACTCACCACCTTGAAATCATTTTTGATACAAAAGCAAAAAAAAAAAACAAAACAAAATAGGTTATAATTGACGGAGAAATCAACGAATATTCATAAAAAAAACATAAACACATATACAGCCGAACTTGAACCTCCTAATTTTTTCGAAGTCGGTTAAAAATTATCCGTAGTTTATATTTTTTCCTTTCACATAGCGTCGATTACATAGATCATCTGTTTTAATAGACAAACCAAGAAAACCCTGAAAAAAAAGAAAAAAAACATACTCTCTTATAAAAAACCCTTCGTTTATCACCTACTGTGTAGTGTTAAATCTCCAAATCTTTTCGAAGTCAAAATTTATAACAGAAATAATTAGTATTTTATATTTTTTTCCCTTTCTCATAGCATCGATTACATAGATTTTCTGTTTTAATAAAAACCAAGAAAACCCTGAAAAAACGTAATTAAAAAATTAACATAAATAACCCTTCGTTTATCACCTACAGTGTATATCCTGCTTAACAGTATGCGTTTGCTACGTCACCAGACTCATTATTTGTTCAGCGCCGCTAGCGAACCACGACATTCGCTGAAATACACATTTTTGCACGAGGTCAAGGTAGAATACGTTTCTATCCACTTACGAAAATGTTTTTAAGATTTATGTATTATTTATATAGATATAGTGCGTAAGACCTCGCACTTTGGGTAATCTCTAAGAAATTAAATAAGCTCCCAAATTTTTTCTATTTCGGCAGGACTTGAATCTTTAGGACCATTAAGATTTTCGATGAAACCGACTAAGATTTCGTGGCTTAGTTGGTTAGACCACACCCGAGGGTGGGGCGCTGGTTCGAGTCCTGCCGAAATCGGTATTTTTTGTGAACTTATTTAATTTCCTCTACAGCACCTGTACGCTCTGTCGAGACCTGCATATAGGATGGATCAGTTTAGGCTACCTGTAGATTGTTTGCAACAGTCTGTAGTTGGCTCAATTGTTTCAGTTGTTAGTACTGGTTTTTATTTATTTCTTTTATTTGATTGTAATTTTCTTTCTTACTATAGATTTGTTTTACATTATTTCAAAGCCTCAATTATTGAGATAGAGAGCGGATAGCGCGTTTACCAAAAAAACAGTTTTTTTTACTGAGACATTATGGCTATGTTGGCACTCATAACCAGCTAATGTTCAAAAGAAACTCTACATGTAACTACCTGGAGGTAGATCCTTTTTGGAGAATACGGTTTGGGCAAAAGAATACAATTTTAAATAAAATGTAGTCAAACGTGAGCATCGCCTAAAAAGGCACATGCTGGTAATTTGTTAATGATATTTCTTTACATATTGCCAGAATCGCATTGTTAATCTTTTTAGGTCAAAATAAATTTTATTCTCAATATAAAGCTGCTTGAAATAGCACAACATTGGAATCCAAAGATATAAGGGGCAGTTCCGCTCCAGTAAATCAAGATCAAAGTGTATACTGTAGTATAATCATTCAGAAAACTAACTCGAGGGAGAAATACTGGTCGAGGCTTATCTATGCAAGTAATTCGTGCTATTTATCTAATCCTCCGTTAAACGTCTCATAAATATGCAAAGCCTTAGGAACACTAAGTTGTCTTAAGATTCTGTTTATTGGCTTGATCGATTGTGCAATCAGTGACGATTGAACCACTTTATATTAGATTGACCGTGCTGACTGCTGTGTTGTCAATCGACTGGCTGATTTGTCTGTTAGTTAAATCCATTTCGCCACGGCTCGTGGCGCCAGCTCAGAAAATGTTTGTGTCTACGGACTCAGACCATGTTATTCTATTCTCAAATCGTATTATGTTGAAAGTCGAGACACAGTTTGGTAGTAAATCTCGCAAATTGGGTACAGCTATGTAGCTCGCACCAAATACAAATATATAATTAGGCACGTTTGTGACCTAACGAGTTAAATACTCGTTATGTCACAGGACACACTCGGAGTTATCGTTTCTTATTTTAGTAATGCAGCTTTCACTCTCGCTGGTAGTTTTGTAACTGTTTATATCATTTCTGTTGTCGACGTCTTTGTTTTATGTCGTTGGAAAGTGCCGCGCAAAATGAGAATTCAAGTTTCTTAGCACATTTGATAGCCGAGTTTATGATTTGCATCGACTCATTAAGTGTTAATGTTCTGATCCATGTTGTAAAATCTAGATGTAAACCATTTGTGCTCTCTATAATAGCACTGGATATATCGAGCGTCGTCATAGTGGCGCCTGGTTACGTCACACGATTTTAAAACCCGTCGCAGGCACGATTAGACTAAAAATTGAGCGGTCACGGCTAAATTCCCATCACGTAACTTTGAGGCTGCTTTCAAAAGTTTAAATTTACGTTAAATGACATTAATGAGGGGTGTCGTCCGTTGCGTCTCCGATGTCGCGCTTCTGTGTAACCACTCGAGGTATGCAAGCATATAAATATTCATACTTCGCAGGCGCTACGTGTGTGTTAGTGTCAAGCCTGCGAGTCAAAGGTGCTTGACGCCGCTCGCAGTGGCGCTTTGATTCCTGCTAGGGCTGGTATTTGTATTTGTATTTATTGACCATTATAACATAGGAAGTTATACAAGGCAAGTAGGATAGCCTACTGTTGTACAAATCATATTTTGCGCTGGCGCTGCATCCTGCTCCTTGACTCATCAGCCTATATTGATCCACTGCTGGACGCAGGCCTTCCCCTGAAAAGCGTCTCATTGGCTTTTCAATATGCTGGAGGCTGCATATGCTATATCTACTCGTATATCTGAATAATGCGGCGATAGATGTAAAATGGGCAAATTTGGGTTATACATTAAACAATTTTTCACCGTCATCTTTATTGATAAAGCTTTCAAAAAAATACTTAATAATCTAATCTGATACAAGGCAGATCCATTTCTTTTCGAAAATGACAAAAAACGATTTTAAATACCAGGAATAATTGTGCAAAGTACCATCTGTTTTCTTAGTTTTTACAATTTTTCTCCTAAACTAACAATCACAAGATTTTTTGTTTTCACCACCATATTAAACAGAAGAATACCCAGGGCACCTTCGATTATTTTTGCAGACAAATGTCTTGATTTTTGAGCTTACGCCGCTCTGCTCTGTCCCGCTCCTTTAAATGCGAAATCCTATGCCTATCCTATTCACAAAATGGCGTCATAGGTATACCTATATCGACCACTTAACATTTATCTAAAGTTTATTTAGCAATAGATCTATCGATATGTATCTATCATAAGTGAAACAAAAACAAAATTGTATTTAGTTTTTTTTTTAACTGTAAGTCCACTTGTAAATAAATTAAATGAAAATAAGAAGTACCTATCCATACTACATATACATCAGCTAACTCAGCACAATAGCGTTCTCGTTCTGAAATTACATTCATCAACAGCAATGTTTGTTTGATTTCAGCTGTCAATATGTTATCATCGTATATTGGTTTCTGTTTATCCAGACGCGTAGCAGCAACCCTCAAAAGCAATATAATAATAATACGAGTATGTTGGATCTCTTTGTTGTGCTTGTAAATATCCTAGAGAGATACTCATCGCGTTGGCGCCATTTGCTAATAAATTTAGGGCTGTCTCGGGTATGTAATGAATTTACAGAGTGAATTATGAATACTGGCGTCGGACGTTGCCAGATCACAATCTTCAGCTAGACGCGTAAACAGGTCTGGTCATCATGCTTACTTTTTGTTAGTGTGGCTTGTTTGACATGGCATTCTCTTCCCCATGCCTATGCTATGGATCCTTTATCAGCTTTAAAATGTTACCTATCGTTATGTTTACCTACAACCATTTATGGAGCCACTATTTATATCTGTGACCTACCGCAATACATGACTCGGAACGATTGTGACTCGGATGATGTTAGTACAGAACACAAAGGCAAATCATACCCATCGAAACTTCACTGAAGTTTGGTAGATGAGCCATTTTTATTCAGTAAAATTCACAATTTTAAGTATTTGAGTTTATGACCGTGATGTCACGATACAAATATGTAGAGTTCAAAGGAACTGGCTCCGTAATCAAATTATTATTTACACAGCCAAATTAATTGTAGTTTACAAGCGTTTAACGAGCACATAGACAAAATCTAGTACCAATCAAAGTGTCGCGCAAAATGTCAGTGCTCCCTCTATTTCTGTCCATAGCAGACCCAACAAGAAAGCTATGCAAAGCGCAAATTCTGCTGCCGCCGTCTAGACGCTTGCCTCGATCCGATTGAATAACGTTTGATCCAATCAAGCAGAATGGAGGGGTCGGGGGTCCTTGCGAACCGCCGACGGGGCCGACGACGCGGATGTCAATCGCGATCAATTCATCGAACCACTGGTTTATACGAGCCATTGCATCGCCGGGAGAAAGTCTATGCTTTTACGATGCAGGGAAGTAATTCACTACCTGATACTAAACGCATTTATCGGACTCGATAACTATCTTGCAAAAGCAATGCAACGTCGCGTCGCTTGCATATCTTTACATTCAACTAGTACTTGTATGTATGAAATCTGCCTGCGGCCACCCTAACGCGTAATTGATAAATCACGACGTTTACGATGTAGCTTTGCTTAACCAAATGGTCGGTAACTTGATATCTAGGCGCCGCACCCGTCAGCCGCGCACCTACAGTAGAAAATATCAATTACCATTAAGTTAAGGTAAACAAACCGGTACCATCCGAGTGCCACACACGTGGGGCCTTGTTCTGATGTATCCATATCTGTTGCAGCGCCGGATATCGTGCAGGAGGACAGTCCGATGGTTATTACTGCTGAGGAAGAAGAGCACAATATGAGATGTAAGAATAATTCTAAGGTAAAATATAATTGTTGTTATAAAAAACCTAAACTGATTAAAACCTTTTTATCACAGATTTTGCTTCATTCCTGACTGGCCGTTCTCCCCTCTGCGTGAGACGGGATGATATGTCCGGTGTACCAGTAGCCCCAGGGGTTGCGACCGGGCGCTTTACCTTCCGACGCCGTCATCTCTACTGGTCAATCCTTCTGAGTCCGTCAATATCCACGCAGCCGAGAGCACTTGCCTTCCTCGACAAAGCCGGTCGAGTGCTACTCGAGCAGTCTCTCAAGAAAATACCTGGAATCCACGCCACTTATGAAGAAAAAACTGATAAGGTGCGATAACATTGCGTTATTATTGAAATATAAGTTTTCATGTTAACCTTTGAAGATTGACTATTGGTCTGGTGTCCTTTCACAGTTATGCGGCGTTTGGCGTCGAGTGCCTCGTCAATACAAGACTATATTGAGGGACGGAGAACTGCACGTCGCGCTGCTTTGGGGTGATGATCGTAATAGCTCCATCGACAGCGCTCTCAGTGGCAGAATCGACAGGTAGGTGCGAAAATTTGTTATCCTCGCATTCATCCAATTCTCCGAGTTTTTTTATATGTGCAGTAAGAAATCATAAAGACTCTCGCTCTTTTCCGACAATAAATGCGTCCTATCATTGATTCCAAGAAAATATCAAGTATCTTACCTTTATTCGATGCGGATCGTAAATTAAATTAACCATGTGATTAATGGAAATCATTCGGTTTCTTTACAAATAAATCTAGGAAAATACCATCATAAGTAGGCAAGTCGGCTTTGGCGTTCAAAGCAAAACTCAATTGATTCCAATAATTGTGCGATGTCGTAATCACCGCCGTTTAACACATTTAATATATCATCCTTCATTATCGTCGTCATGATCTGTAGTTTATCCTTTATGTTATTTTATTTGATCTCACCGTAATGTCGTTGGGTAATCCCATCAGCCTTCAGATTCATTGACAAGCAGTACCTTGCATAGACTAAGGTCCAAAGTCTCGAACACCACCGCAAGGTCGCTTGTCTGTCGATCTTCTATAGGAGACATTTCTGAGAATCCTCACAGGAACGACATGACCTGAATCAACCATCCCCCTTCCTCTCCAGGACAAGCAGACGTACAGCGCATTACCACCCCTACTTGGTGGATATACCGTCTACTCGCACTAAACGTTTTTCTTACACCTTCATCATTCGTACCCCTGGGAGAACACGCTTGCTGTTGTTTTTTCGGTCAATTACAACCTGGATCTCTTCTAGATAAGAGTGAATAGGTATTTTCTAGACCTTAGTGATATATTGTCACATCTTTCCATCAGGTGAGATTGTGGTCAAACAAAGGTCTATAGACTATGTACCTATATAAAAAAATCAATTTTCCTTGATTGATTCTTATGGTTTGTAGATACCCAGCGTTGACATCGGAGATGTTTACTACGCTTTTGGAACCGGAACATCCCCCTCCGTCGTTCGGGCAAGGCGCCTGTCGGGACTACGGAGCAATGGACCACGAGGACGGATGGTGGGGTGGCACCGCTATTATCACAGGAGTCGCCGGCGCTACACCGAGCCTCTACCTCGCTTTGGTGTTCAATGGGGTATTCCCGAAGAGCGCGGCAAGTTCTCATCTAGTCAAGATAGTGCTAACTTTGCCTGAAAAGAATCAGACGATTATTGATCAGGTAACTTTAGAAATCACTTTCCAATTTCCTAACCAACATTTTCTAGTTCCATGCTCGTTTATGGTTGCAGCCCTAATGAAAATGAACTGTCATTAATGAAACATTGTGTACTAATTGTCGTATGACCGTGCTGAGTCCCTCGTGACTTGTTTGTTAATGTTCTAGTCTAGATTAGCTTTGATTTCTTGCTTTCTACTTGAAGTTGAGTTGTATTATTAGTTAAATTCATTCAGGATTTCCTGTCCATTATATCTGTCATTGTAGATGCATATAAGTGGGGAGAAACTTTGCAATTATAGTCTTGGAAGTGCCTAAAGTACCTACGTGTTAACGGATTTGTTTCCTAAAGTACCTAACTAGGATCCTAGTTCTTCCCTACTATTACTTTATTACGACCGATATGGCGCGGTGGGCGAAGGTCTGCCTGCGACGCAGAAGGTTGCGGGTTCGATTCCCGCCTCGGGACAAATGTGTGTACGATCTGACATTGTTCAGGGTGTTCTGGTCGTTTTCTATATATAATAAAAAATATCTATCTATGTATTGTATTATACTATGTATATCAGTTATCTAGTACCCATAACACAAGCTCTGCTTATTTGGGGCTAGATAATGCTGTGTGAATTGTCCAGCATTATTTATTTATATATTTATTATTATGTACCGTACCATTTCATTGCATTGCCGACAAGCAAAATAGGGACTAACCTACACATATTTTTGAAAAGTGTCTCAATAAGGTTCTATAGTGCCTGCCACCGCTGAAAAAAATACAAAAATTTTACAGATTAAAAAACTGAAAAGATTGATAATAATTTTAAAATTTATTTTGTTACTAGCTGCTGCCCGCGGCTTTGCACGCGGTGTTTAAGGTTATTTATATCCAATGGGGACTGATTTATGGGATAAAAAGTAGCCTATGTTATTTACATCCTATTAACTAACTGTGCCAAAAATCAAGTTGATTGATTGCTTAGTTAGGAAGGTGAAGGAAGGACAAACAGACAAACAAATACATTTTCGTATTTATTATATTATTATATATATTTTTATATATTATAGATTAGAACTAAAACTATCATTTTCGGACTACTAGAAGCTATATCTCTAATATATAATATTAGATTTTTTCTCATACACAGTAATCAACCCTATTGCTGTGTCTAATGCCTTCCAATGAGTCGAATTAAAATCCTCAAAATGTACTTACGGATCATTTATTAGTTTCTAAAGATAACGGAACAATTTATTATTCTTTCTAAGGATTTTACGAATTGTGACATTCAAAATAAAAAGATGAAGAGATTCTTTTAGAAATTCATGTCTATTAAATCTAAGAAAATTACTCCATTATGTCTGATGAAACACCAAAACAAAGAAAAAAAGGATTTCTACTCTTTCAGGTGCAGAGAGTAGCGAAACCTGACTACCACACAAACGTTCTAGAAGTCACTACACCAGTCTCCGCAGCAGAGTTACGATCCTTAGCACGAGGTCGTCTTCTGCTGACCATAGAGGCTGTTGGTGCTCCAGAAAGGAGGATAGTTGGGAGCGTGAGGCAGAAAGCTGCCTGTGAGCTATTTCATGCGCCGCTGGTCGCGGAGAGGCTCCCAGCAAGCGTTTCTCCTGAAGGAATGGCGTTACTTTATATCGACAAGGATGGATCGCTTGTTTATGATATTCAGGTATGGTTTAAATTTACAAAATATTTCACTTTATAGTACACCACCAAAAATTAATAATACAAAAATAAAGGTCAGTACAGTAGGCGGCCTCATTGCTTAGAAGCGATCTCTTCCAAATTTATATGAATCTCAGCCTTTGATCCATAATAAATTTTCCAACCACCACATAATCTTCTGAAGGGAATGTCCTTATACAGAGGAACTTTTCCAGGTTATTTCCTTCATTTTGCAACACCACAAACTTATGAGCATTATCAAATTCCAGATAAACAATCTTGGCGCCAACGATCCGAAAATAACCCTTGTTGAAGAGCAAGGAAAACGGCATTCCCAGGTTGAGATCCTCGACACACTTAAAGGAGTGCTAGCGAGACCCAGTGCAAGGATCTTCCAGCCGTTGTATGAAGACCAGCTTGCGGTGCATATAGGTGCTGATACTGGTGAGTATGTAGATTTTGTTAAAATTTTAAGACAGTTGGTTAATAAATAAATAGGTACCTAAAAAGTAAAAAAAGTTAAAAAGTTTTAAATACCTATCTTATCCTGGACACACGCATGTAATAAATTATTGCTTGCGATAACGACAACCATACAATACATAACTGTTCTGATCGGAGGACGACTTACACTATGTTTGCCGAGTCGCGGTTTCCACTCAAGAACACGTTTACCCCAACGGTTGTCGGTTCTTCTCGAGATATGACCGGCCCACTGCCACTTCAGCTTGCTAATACTCTAATGAGCTATGTCGATAACCTTGGTTCTCTGTCAAATGTACGTATTCGTTGCAAATCCTATCCTTCAGAGAAACTCCGAGCATAGCTCTCTCCATAGCTCGCTGGGCGACTTTAAACTGGTGGACCAGTCCTACCTTTTTTCCATATTTACTGTTAAATTATGTATATCGCTTAATTAACTATGAAGTCATTTTCATGTACATAAGAGTAAAATATAAACATTTTCCAGGTCCACCAGCTCTCCGTGGCAGGTTGATTTCCAGGATGCTGCCAGACGCGGCAGGGTCCGGTCCAGCTCTACTGAAGAAGACTAGCCAGATTCGACTGCCCACCACTATGGCTGGTCTTGCTTGGGTGGTGGTGGATTCTTTGTGTGGTTTTTACTATGAGGTGAGTCTCTTACTATCATTTAATTTTGCTATTTTTGAGATGATGAATACTCAAATGATTATGATTCAAAAATCCATAGAAAATGTATATACACTTAATATATATGTGTACAATAAATTACTGCCTTAATCACACTGGCTTTAATTCTGTTGTTGCTGTTCCTTAAATACTAATTTAACATAATTATGATTTCAATCGAAAAGAGAAAGACATCAAAATGTTAGGTGCTTTTTAATTGACAAGTGACAAAGTGTAATTGACAATCCAGAAATAGAATCAATAAGGTTTTCTCTGAATGGATAAAAAAAATCCATGGATATGGTTGAAAAAAAAAGTGGTTAGAACTTCACTCGATTTTGATATTTAGTGCAGTTAAATTGCCACCAGTCTATAATTTTATTTTTGTATTTCCAGACCGTTGTAATCGGCAATAACCTTCGTTCTCGCTCATCTTGGTGGTTGGAGACTCAAGCAGGAGTGGAAGGTACCGCTCGTGAACTGGGCCCTGAAGAAGGCTGGGTTCTGGAGCCAACTGGGGCTGAGCTAGTGGCCTTGCATATTGGGGCAGCGTACCTTGAACTGCGATCCAATGATAATACTACTATATTGATGAGCACTCGAGTACCACAGGTGTGTAGTCCAGCAGGGGTATTTTAATTCGTCGGAAAGGCCTTCGGATTCGATATCGGAAACTTTGTCAAAGAACGCTACTTTAAACCAGCGGATTCGAAAACTTTTGACATTCGAAATCGGATCCTTGTTAGGAGAGTTTCATACTTTCGATCATCAATCCGCAACGAAATCAAAATGTCATAAAACTGTAGTTATTATTGAATAGAAGAAAAAAAACTGAAACTCTCTTAATACCCCTAGGTTTGCTGTAAGAAAACTCTGTTAGGGTTAAGCTCGCCTTTGTACATAGATTTTCGTTGTTTTATTTTTATTTTTGTATATTGTGTACAATAAAGAATTTAAGAAGGAATAAATTTACACAACAATTATTTTAATTTTAAAATAAACAAGCAATTTGTAACATGTGCCTGTTAAAAACAATACTAAAACATTAATATAAGTTTTTTTTTTTAAATAATGTATAATAGTAAATAATTACACGTCTTAGTAGGAACATGAGCCAAAAAAGCGTTTAGCTGACCAAAGCTGTTGTGGGACTGACCTAGGGGTTAATTTTTAGCTGTATCCTCAACAGCTTATAATGGTCCACTGCACACGCAGACCTCTCCCTGATAATCAACCTTGACAATGACAATTAACTCTTATGGAAATTTAATGAAATTTCTTCAATTCACATGTTTAGTTTATTGTAATTTATCTACAGTTTACACTATTGTTCTTAATTCTGTTCCCGTCTGACATCTTTTTTACTGTTCTGGCTACTAGCTCCAGGATATTGAAAGGTATGAAATCTATCAGATATTTTTAACTTAACTTTACTTACTTTGGTAAGTGTTCTAGAGCTTGAAATCTTTGTTCTTGCAGATAAGCGTGCCGACTTCATGCCTGCCTTCCATTCCTGGGACTTCAGACAACGAACTCAGTGCCAAGTTTACTCCAGGCCCTTCAGATGAACAGCTCTCTGATAATTCCATATTCCGGCTTAACCAGGGATATTGCTCACAGGGTGACAGGCAGACGTACAAGACCGGAGAGATTTGGACAGATACCAAGGTAACTTATGATCTTGGTTTTCTTTACAAAGACCTTGGAGATTGAGAAATTTTATCATCATTATCAGCCTATATCCAGTCCACTGCTGGACATAGACCTCCCCTAATGAGCACCATATATAAAATAAAAATTATAATGTCCCAAAAATTTTCGATTTGATTCGAGCAGGAAAAAAAAATTGTGTCATTATTAAATTATCGTACAAAAAAAAATCCAGTGCGAGTAACACACTATGAAGCAAAAAAGCTAAGATCTTGGAGATGTTTACAATAGATAATTTACGAGTAGAAGTGGCTTTTTTTCATATTTTTTTGTGAAAAATATTAAAGTTTTCACATCTAATAGGTACATATCTTACCTACTCATTATATCCGATTTGTTATTATTTTTATAATAACAAAATAATAATAAAGTATTTTTATATCTATTCTTAGAGCTTTTTGCCTATGCCCAAAGCCTCTCTCAGACCGGGGCGTTGCCTTTGGTGGCTGCCAGTTGTAATTGCTTGCATAAGAGATACGACTGGTCGCGTCTGTCTGGGAGAGGCTTTATGTATAAAACCTTCACCAAAGGTGACCACTAGAAAATGCTTTCACCAATACTAACAGAATTTATCAAACATATGAGTTGAGTAGATATATAAACAAAGACACACCTGCTTCAAATTTGGTTGTGATTCTATAAGTCGGGGTTTTCATGCCCCATCAATGACCAGAAACAATAAAATACAATGTTTATCGTTGCTGCGCATCATGTTACCTACGGCTGCTATTAAAATTGGTTGTTTTTACATTATTCTATGATTTAATTTCCAGACTTGTTCAAAATGCGTGTGCATGCACGGCGTTCCTCGCTGCGAGGCTGTGCAGTGTCCTCGAGTCAGCTGCCTGACGCCGCTTCAGACGCCGCCAGGACAGTGTTGCCCTATTTGTACCAGTAAGTATCTAAAATTTCTGGCGATGTCTACGCCTTGTCACTAAGGCTGAGCGCAGACTTGAGGCACAATAGTTTTATAAAGATAGTTTATTTGCTTGAACACAATGTAGGTTACAGATGTTAACAGTTTTTTGTTTCAATTATGTTCTACTAAGACTAGCATGCAAATGTTACAGTAGCTTAAATTATGACAGGACTATTGCTTTACAAAAATTACAACTTACGCCTTGTCACTAAAGCTGAGCGCAGACTTGAGGCACAATAGTTTTATAAAGATAGTTTATTTGCTTGAACACAATGTAGGTTACAGATGTTAACAGTTTTTTGTTTCAATTATGTTCTACTAAGACTAGCATGCAAATGTTACAGTAGCTTAAATTATGACAGGACTATTGCTTTACAAAAATTACAACTTACGCCTTGTCACTAAAGCTGAGCGCAGACTTGAGGCACAATAGTTTTATAAAGATAAAGATAGTTTATTTGCTTGAACACAATGTAGGTTACAGATGTTAACAGTTTTTTGTTTCAATTATGTTCTACTAAGACTAGCATGCAAATGTTACAGTAGCTTAAATTATGACAGAACTATTGCTTTACAAAAATTACAACTTAACAAAAGCAATAGTCTATGTAATACAACAATAGTCTATCTATGTAATGTATAATATTACGTATATCAGTTATCTAGTACCCATAACACAAGCTCTGCTTACCTTGGGGCTAGATAATGCTGTGTGAATTGTCCAGCATTATTATTATTATTATATTATTATTATTATTATTAATAGTCTGTCTTAAAACTATTGTGACTCAGGTCTGCGCTAAGGATAATGCTGCGCATAAGGCAGGTTACATATTCCAACTGGTTCTAACAATATTCTACTTAGTAGGGAATCTTAAATTCTTTATTGTACACAAAAATACAAACACAAAAATAAAACAACGAAAATCTATGTACAAAGGCGAGCTTAACCCTTAATTAAGGGAATCTTTACAGTGACTTAAATAATTCTCAAGTATAGTGTGATATTAACATAATTAAGGGCATTTCATACTATATGTACATATCCCTATGCAGATATTTTATGGAAGTATGTTTTAGCAATACCTAATTTCGTAACATTTAAAAAAAAGTCAAGAATCCTGAACATTGATTTGTATCGGTGCTCGCTCTATTTAGCCTGTTATTGTTATACGAAGAACCGAATTAATAACTCATCTAGCCTATGGCCTATGGCCGTAGCCAATATTCTTGGAAGCACCGTAGCCCGCTTGGCCTCCGCTTGGCACCACCCCAATCTTCCAACGGGTATCGTCAGAGGCAACTCAAGGATATCTACTAGGGGGCGGGCAGCAGCACCTCACCTACAACAATTTTACCACCAAACTGCGAAAATCTCCGACCCACGTGCCCAGCGTGGGGATTATGAACACCACCCCCTCTTTGATAAAAGCTAATAAGGTGCTTATCAGGGGAAGGCCCGTGTCTAGCTGTGGGCCGGTATAGGCTATAGATAGATGTTTTATCAATTAATGATTTAACTAGCAGTGTCTCGCGGTTTTACCCGCGTTATCTGCTATTCCAGACTATAATCTATCTCTGTGCCAAATTTCATCCAGATCCGATCAGCCGTTCTGGCGTGATTGAGCAACAAAAATCCATCTATCCATACCTTCATCTAACTATCCATCCATCTAAACTTTTGCATTTACAATATTAGTGTCATTAACTTTAAGCTTTTGTCTGTTATTTTATACATAAAAATATATTTATCTCTCTTCACAGATTCAACAACAGCAGTTTATAGCGAGACAGGTAGCTGTGAGCTAGCAGGGCAGCACTACGCCCCCGGCTCCTCCTGGCATCCCTACCTCGTCCCTGGAGGATACGATACCTGCGTGACATGTACTTGCAACTTCGAGACGAGACAGATTCACTGCCCGCGAGTTCGTTGCCCCGCTCTACACTGCAATGAGAAGGAGGCATATAGGATTGATAAGCGGGCTTGCTGTAGAGTTTGTCCTGAGGTTCGTTTATTATTCAGGTTCTGTTCTGAATTACCCACAATGTTGTAGCCGAAGACGAAATAAGACCTTATGAGTTACAATGTAACACATGAGCTAAATGAGACCTTATGTCATAAGGTCTCATTTAGCTCATCTCGCATTTGTTGAACTGTCATTTTCTTTCATCTTGTATGTAATAATGTTAGGGGTACAAGGAATACTCCAAGATCTTGTCTCCCAAGCCAACCTAACCTGCACGTGGTGTACCCTGCTAGATAACGAACTAGGCAGGCTCTGGTGAAAATATCAACATTCTTCATAATTTGATAACTCATATTTTACTATTATTTTCCATTACTTGACACTGGCAGAAAAGAGTCCAACCAGACTCATATTCATATTACCATTAACAAAGAATCATCATCATGTATATGTTATGTTTCTAGGTACTAATATTACCTAGAAACATGAACATAACACAAAAATAGACACAATACAATATTATTGTATTGTGTCTATTTTTGTGTTATGTTTGGTTTCAAATAAACGTATTTTCTTTCTTTCTTTAAACTTCAAGCAACATTTTTTTAGTTTTGAATTTTCATATAGGTGTTTCCATGCAACTTTGTTTCCATTTAAAATTTCTTTTGCGTGACTGTATGATTGTCAAACCACATAAAACCTTTGAAACTGTCAAGGAAAATCTTTGAGAACAAAATGTGACACACGCTAACATTCTTAAAACCACAAATTTTCTTTAATTCCAGCCAAGAGCAAAGAAACCTGATGAAGAAACACCAAAAGATCAGGGTGCGCCGAGAACAGCAGAAGAGATATTGGCTGAGGGCGGATGCAAGTTCCCAGATGGACCCCTTCCGAACGGAAAGGAGGTGCATCCGTCCATTCACTCGCATGGTGAGCAGAGATGCGTTACATGCAGATGCAAGGTGAGTTGGGTTTGTTCGTCTTTTGAGTTGTCTTACCACTCTTATTCACATGACAAAGACATTCTACTCGACTGTACCTATTTTCGAACGGCAACGTTATCTGACACATAAAAATAGGCTACTCATGCGTTCATTCGAGAGCTCATAAAGATTCGCGTTTATACCACAGATACAGATACAGGGTGTCTTTTTAGTATGGGAGTGGATGACTAAATCCGAAACTATGATAGTAAAAAAAAGCCGTGAAAGGAGTCATGCATGAGGTCAATTTATGAGAAAATAAAAACTCTATGATATGCTATACTAGATGGGGTGCTAATGATTCATTATATTTTTAGTGGTGTTTGTGAAATCTAAAACAGAACGACGGAAATAGAAGTTGAAAACATATAGTATGTAGATCCCTACCACCTGTAGATCACTATGGAGGTCTTTGATATCTAAAAGCAGGACTGTTGACACTAATTGAAGAAAGTTTGTATATTTATTTTGGGCCGTATGTACATAATTTTAGGATGTAAGTTTACATGCATTATTTTTAAGCTCTGACTAAAAAATGATGTCCAGCTTGTCCAGCTGTTAAGAACAGACATAAATACCGACCTAGCGCAAGTAACATTACCTATGTTCAGAGTCTCCTGAGTTCCAACTGGAAAATATCTGACTTTTTCCAGGACGGCGAAGTAACCTGCGTTCGCAAACGATGCGGTCGCGCAGCTTGCCAGAAGCGACGGCGCATTGACACCTGCTGCGCTTGCACGCGCCACCGACGCCAACGCCCTGCCCCACGCCATCCGCCGCCCAGCTGAAGTCACTAGACACGCATGTCACTGCAGTATGGTACGAAGCTGATTCGCTGCTATCGTAGCTGGAGCATTCGTTTTACCTATAGAAGTGGTGCGACATCACTGCTTGTAACTAGCAGTGATCCCGGTAGCAGTTTTACTGGAGCAAAGATTATCGATACTGCAGTAAAGTGGTGCGCAATCGATGTCACTTCAGTTTAGAATGGAACAATTACGTGCTATGGTAGAATCACAGCTGAAGTGTTTGAAATAATGTTTAATATGGTGTCCGCTCGCAAATAGTAGGTAATCTTCTAGAGTTTTCCCCATCAGAGGAACCCACTAGGTATATGTACATTCGAGTATACCCATAAGATTAAAATACTCATGAACTTCAGCTGTTTCCGATTGACATGGTTGCTTCCACGTCTAGGAATAATCTGTAGTTTTGGGCGAAGCTTCTTACTGTAGACATTGCTTTAGAAGCAAACCAGAAGTGGTGTAAAATCTAGAACGTTTCGGTTTTGTCGCCTACGTAAGACCTCAGATCACTGTTCTAAGCACCTAGAAGTTCGACTTCTGAGATTTAGAGGCGCCCGACCTAAACCCAGACTGTGTAGGCTAAGAGTGACTCGCTCTATAGACTGACGTATTTTATGTACTCGTGCGATTCGAATGTGTTTTTCTAGTTTTAAGTTTGCATCTAGGAATCAGACAACTAGAAATACTAGCGTTTGAAAAAATGGCATCAATCCTTAAGTCTATCGTTAACCATTATTCATTACCTACTTTATTTATTTGATCTGGCATAATTTAGATATTTATTTTCATGCATGACCTAACTTTCCATGATGCTAGTATTTCGATTCGTCTTTTTCTGAGGTGTGTTGTAGGCGGTAAGAGCGGTCGGCCGCGCAACGGCAGGTTTCGATCGGAATAGCTTTACTGTTGACGGCGTTGAATATAATTTACCCACCGGTATTATAATTGGTATTATGAGATATCACGAAATTTCATAGGCGCATTACATTATCATCCGATATCACTTATATCTGAAGAAACGAATTATTACGGGCTTTATGATGGTGTCTCAATGAACTTTTGTTTTAATTAGAAGAATAATTTGGTTCATTCAGAATCTATCCACTGATTAGTATTATGTATAGTAAGGCTGGATAGCTCGGGCGTGGAATTACAATGGTGCGAGCGCGGTCGATAAAGATGTGCCATATTTTCTTAAATGTAAATATAAATTATATTAACTACTTATTATGCATATTTATTTACATTGCTATTGTAATGATACGGACACGCACCAGTAGGTTTTGTGTATCAACCATCACAGAACACTTTGTATTTGGTCGCCTTGTTTGTGCATTTGCTTTTAGGTTTGTATCTTTCTTTAGTACCATAAATTTGTAACCTAACTGAAATGTTTATAACCTGCATTATAGTTTAGTTTTAGGTTTAAACCTATGTTGAAATAGGAATTATTTAAATATAACTTTTGTAGTAAGAAAATAGTTACGAACATGAGGTGTTCCCTCAGGGGTCTCTACCGAGACCTGTTCTTTTTATTTTATATCTTTATGTGTCAAGCTTTCATTTTCAGCTCGAACGCTATTTAATAGATGAAACACATAACTTATGTTTGTAGTCAAATGGTTATGACAATAGGATTGTCATCATGGTAATAAATTTGTAAATAGTAAGATATTTTGTTATAGACACTTTACATTTTAACATGTATACTTATTATTATTTCGGATTGTACCGTTATTATAAATCATGATTAAATAAAATAATCTAATTTTATGCAAATTTCGTGACTAGTTTTGTTTAATTACTAGTTTAACGGCTTAGGTAAGTAATTAAGAAAGCTAGTCCAAATATGTCGATGTGATGGAAATGAATGCCATGTAGCTAGGCGATACATCTTCGAGTATAAGGAATCTTTGCATTCTAATCTAGGGCCTCATCATTGATGTGAAAATTCAAAGGTATTATTAGGAAAGTAAGATAAGTTTTTCAGTTGTTTTAGATGGGGCCCAGAATAAATTTTATTTATTCTTGCACTACACGACTTTCTAGAGACATAGACATGTCAAGAAACATTACCAAAAATTTAAAACTTGTTGAAGAATATTTTCGCGTTTCGTTGTGGGTTCTAGTCCATCAAAACTTGTCAGGAGTTTCATTTGTGTGTTATTTTATTGGCTGCTTTAAGTCGTAAGACGCGAAGGAGACTTAAGTTTAAAAGTTTTCTTTGATTTTAATATTTTTTGTATGATCTAACAATAGAGAAGTAGTCATCTATGGCTTGCGAATAACATAACTAATGGCCATAAAGAATACCATGAACTCGCTTGTATTGCATTGTTTTTTCTATTTAGTAAACCTATTCCAATCCATCGTAAAGAAACACAGATATGTTTTTCAAATAATTTTATTGTTTACAACCGATTCGAATTTTTAAACCTATTATGTAGTTTGAGTCCAGTTAATAGTTTGTAAATTATCATAACAGTAAAAGAAATAAATGACCTGTGAACACACATTGTTTTTGGATTTAAAATTATCTCAAGCAACGCGAGCCGAATTTTCCCCTTCTAAAGTTAACTTTGCTTTATCAAAGCGTTTGGTCAAGTAGGTAATTTTATGCTTAAGCTCAATAAAAAGATGAATCATTCTTCAAACTGACGTATTTCGAAGCGCTTCCCTGGCATCTACCATGGCGTCAATAACAGTATCTACAACTTTGACATTTGAGTTGATGCCCATTATACCGATGCGGAGTGCTTTTCCAACAGTTGGACCAAGTCCTCTTAGAATCAAAATGTTATGCCTGCGAAGGAAAGCGTTGGTTCATGAAATAATCAATAATGTAGTAACTCTACATACCTAGGTACGTACTTTTTTCTAATAAAATCGTTCTTCAGGGTAAGATTGATGATTTTAAGGGCCTGTACTAACTCAAATCAACTTAGAAATTTATGTATGGTAAAGTTAAGGACTTACTGACATGACCTCTGTGACGCGGTGGGCGAAGGCGGACCTGCGATGCAAGTGGTTGCGGGTTCGATTCCCGCCTTGGAACAAATATTTGTACGATCTGCAGGTATTTGTTCCGGGTGTTCTGGTCGTTTTCTATGTATAATAAAAAATATCTATCTATGTAATGTATTGTATTATGTATATCAGTATATATAGTAACCATAACACAAGCTCTGCTTAGCTTGGGGCTAGTTAATGCTGTGTGAATTTTCCAGCAATATTTATTATTTATTTATTTACTCTATCGATCAAATGTTTTGAAAACATGTTGCATAAAATTTTCTGTAGAAAAAAATCGCAACGCTACATCTTAATTTTTACTAAAACCTTGCACCTTCAACCTTTTTATTTCTCAATAAATACAGAAGTTAAGATCTTGATAAGCATGGACATGGAGCAAGAACTAAGTATAAAGAACATGTTATCTGTTTCGGTTTGTGCAAATAATGTCCTAATTAATAATAAGCTAAGACTTGATTGTAAAGCTTGGGTTTTTATGCCCTTACCCGTTTATATGAACGCGAAATTCTATGTCCATTCTTACCACAAATTTGAGGTTGTTGTATTCCCAAATTTACATGGGTACTTACTTTTCTCTGATATACTGGCAAAACTCGATATGATCGTATCCTTCAGGAAGAACTACCGTGGTGGCAGTTGCCATCCGATCCTCAGGTTTTGGCACCAAGAGTTGGAATTTGTGATCTTCAAGGCGTTTGTGAAAGTAAGTCATGTTGGCAGCGTGACGGGCCCAGGACCCTGCCAAGGTCTCTTTAGAAACCTCTTTGAGGCACGCTCGGAGTGCCCAAAGTAGGGGTGGACTCAATGTGTGGTGGTAACTGTAATTATATGTACATAACCTTAAAAATAGGTACTTTCCAAAGAAAATCATATTTAATAGTATTAACAATATCTACTTAGTATTAACAATTGAAAGAGTGGAGCCAACTGCGGGCTATTTATCTCTTTGATTATCTCTCTTTTGACGACCCCTCAAGGTATGCCTGCGACGCACGAGGTTGCGGGTTTCGTTTCCCGCCTCGGGACAAATGTGTGCACGATCTGCAGACATTTGTTCAGGGTGTTCTGGTTGTTTTCTATGTATAATAAAAATATCTATCTATGTATTGTATTATATTATGTATGTATATTAGTTATCTAGTACCCATAACACAAGCTCTGCTTAGCTTGGGGCTAGATAATGCTGCGTGAATTGATTTTTTTTTCTCTTTATTTTAGGGGATCTTTCAGAACTTAAATACAATAATATACGAGATGCCAAGATAACAGGTGGCCCTTAATAATTTCCACTTATAGAAACAAATACAATTGCAAGTACTAAATACAAATAATAATAACAATTTAAATATTCATTTACTTACATTAATTTATCTTAAGAGTAGGTACACAAATGTAAATGTAGATAAGTACTGTATTCATTCACTTATTGTTTATGCAACTGATTTTTATCAAAGAAAGACTTGTTAAACTAGGTTTTGAACTAGAGATGCTACGAGGATATTGAGAAATCCCCTTCGCAGGGGATTGTCTAAGGGGATTATTGGAATAAACCTTAAAATCAATAGCAATCAGGAGCGTATTGCCATACCTCGGGACAGCAAGTAAATCAGCGACAAGGAACATTATATACCATGTACCCTGTCAGCGAATACGATGACTCCATTGCCCCCTACTGCGCTATGACAATGCGTATGGCCAAAGATCCTAGGATCCTTTGGGCAATGCCTATGCGTTGCGCCAGATACCAACCATCAGCCGGCTCACAGCAGGTCATTTCGACTATACACTGTCATTAAAATTTGTCGTTGGCTTAGAGTAAGTACAAGGGCATCAAATGTGTACGCTCTGTTGAGATTTTCATAACTTGATTTTTTATAGCCTGTAAACCTCCTCTTGACAACAATCTCATCTGATGGAAAGTAAAGATGTGGCCGACGATGTATCACGAAGGTCTAAAAGAGACCCAGGCTATAATTGACGGGAAAAACAGCAGCAGGGAGCGACCCTTGTTAACCTTGATATTTCTAATCTTAGCCTATCTTTGAATAACCTATTCCAAGATAGGCTAATGTTAGACTTTTCGGTACTTGCGCAGCGGATAAATGCAATCAGACTTGAGAAGTCTAATTTTAACATGTATAGTTTGATAATGAAATTAATTATAAATCAATAAATAATGCTGGACAATTCACACATAATTATCTAGCCTCAAGCTAAGCAGATCTTGTGTTACCTGATATATTGGACTGGTTAACTGATATATTTAATACAATACACTACATACCAACATACATGTGTTTATTATACATTGAAAACATCCAACAAATATCTGCAGATCATACAAATATTTGTCCCGAGGTGAGAATGGAACCCGCAACCTCCTGCGTCGCAGGCGGACCTTCGCCCACCGCGCCACAGAGATCTTCATGTACGAGTATCATGTAGCAGTTGTTATTGTTTCCTATGCCCTTTATTTTTATGAGAGGGTTAACAAAGTGACATATTGAACTTACACTCTGGTGTTCCCGAAGCAATTCCAATTTTGCGCCAGCACTTTGACGTCTAAATAAAATGCTGGTTCGTGTTTTCGGTTTTTAATTTTTTCCCTGTAACACACATAATAAAAAAATTATACCTTCTATCAACTATTAAGACTGGTATACCTACCCACTCTTAAAATATAATCGGCGCAAGACCAGCCATTGGTCTTGCGCCGATTATATTTTAGAGATATATTTAAGAGTTACCGTGCTGTCCGAGGCACGGGAGTGTACCACCGCTAGCTTTCTGACGAGCTGCTACAGTGAATATTTATCAGGTGGAAAGGTACTTACTGAGCTCTCTCGCTGAACGCTACCGGAGAGATTCCAGCTGGTCCACTTAGTGCCTTCTGAGTAGATGCATAAACTCCATCCACACCCCACTCGTCCATGAAGAATGGATCCCCGACGATCGAAACCACTGTGTCCACTAGAAGAAAAGCACCGTATCTGAAAGCCAAAAAGCAATATAAATAAGGTACATGCATAGATTTTTTATTTCTTTTTATCCCTTATTTACTTTTTTATTACAAATAAATATATAACACACAGGAAAAACACTAAAAATCAATTTGCACTCAGTTTCGGTTTGGGTGATAAAAATTATGCTCTTTTTCTGTGACGTCGCCGTTCTGTTAGTCAACTGAAAGTGCTTCTATGCATTAATTTAATAAAAAAATTAAATTAAAACTTGTATTTACAATAGAAACAATTAAGCTATCTGCAAACTGTTGCAAACAATCTACAGGTAGCTCAACTGATCCATATCAATACCAGTTGGAAGCGTGCCTAAGACACTGGCTGCATTGCCCCGCTGTATAGCAATACTGATGCGCTGTGCCAGATACTCACCAGCTCTCGGGTCACGCGTCGCTTCGACCAGACGCTCAGATAATTTTTTGAAAACCCGGAGAGCCTCGGTACCCCACGAACCTAGGGTCTCGACTCCAAGGGGAGCAAATGTGTAGGCTCTGTCGAGACCTGCATATTTGCGCCTCTTGAGATCTTCGGCTAAATAATAATAAAAATAATAATAATAATAAATAATTTAATAAAAAGGTATTCAGTAAAGAATCTTTATTCAGAAAGAAAATAACAATCAAATAACAAATTTAAATTAAAACTAGTATTTACAATAGAAACAATCAAGCTATCTGCAAACTGTGGCAAACAATCTACAGGCAGCTCAACTGATCCATATCAATACCAGTTGGAAGCGTGCCTAAGACACTGGCTGCATTGCCCTGCTGTATAGCAATACTGATGCGCTGTGCCAGATACTCACCAGCTCTCGGGTCACGCGTCGCTTCGACCAGACGCTCAGATAATTTTTTGAAAACCCGGAGAGCCTCGGTACCCCACGAACCTAGGGTCTCGACTCCAAGGGGAGCAAATGTGTAGGCTCTGTCGAGACCTGCATATTTGCGCCTCTTGAGATCTTCGGCTAAATCTGCCGCCGCACCAGCCCTCACGGTATGTATTTAATAAAATACAATTTGAAAAAAAATATGATAAAAACCATCATGTTTGTTGTTTGTGTGTTGTGTCTAATATAAAAAAAATATCTTTCTTCTTTTCAAACAAGATATCCCGCTAAAGCTTCATGACAATGTGGTGAACGGTGACGTCATAATTTAGTATTTTTGTTATGATTCTTAATAGGTGTAGTATATATTTTTAATGATTAAATTCAACAATGAAAACATCAAAAGATACGAAAATAAATAAAATATGCAGACATATTTGTTTAACAATAGAGAATACAAATAAAATTAATCAGCTTATTTAAAGTCACATGCATGTACCCTATGACTTCAATAATAAATTGCAAACAAATGCCTAAGGCCAGTGCTTTAGGCATTTATTCATACCAAAAGCATGGTTCATAAAAACAATTGAGTAACTATCAAAAACAATAAAATGAATACAGTAAGAGAGTCATAGCACGAACAGACGAATTAAAAATCGAGTACTTCAGAGTTCATTTACGCAGTGAACCGATCTCGAAACCCTAAAACGGATGCTGTGTGAATGAGGCCCTAACGAAAATAAAAACCAAAGAATACAGAGAAAGTAGATTCGTTTTAGTAGGGCTATGAATAGTGAATACAGAGCCTATCCTTATTCGCAATCAATATTTTGAAAAATAGATGATCCTTGTTCTCTCTTTCTGTTTTAGTTTGAATTTATTAAGTTTTAGTATTAAGTATGTATAATCATGTTATGTACTTTTGATATAAATTTTAGAAGTGACTACAATTAGTTCCAAAGTTAACGTAATTTAATAAATGAATTAATTTCAGCTTATGCATTTAAAGGTTCATTTATTTCGAGACTGTTGTTTTATTTATGACCTTTAAAATACACATGTAAACAATAAAATGTTTAGTATCAAATTGCACCACTCTAAATTTTCGGAATAAGTCTGTTTGTTATCCTACTTATGTTCAAATATGACATCTAGGATTCTTAGAATCCTACACTTAATATTCTATTTGCATTCTATACAAAACCACCAAGATAGTTTTTTGATTAGTTGCATATGGTTGATGAAAAAATATATCTAAAACATCTCAATTTTGTTACATATTTGCCTTCTTTCCCAAACAATAAGACTTACTGACTTTATTTTTATATTGAAAAATAAAGCAAAGACAGCGTAACGAAAATACAAAAAGTTTTCAGACATCATTTTTGGTATCACGGAACACAATAATTTACGAATTGAAGTTGCGAGCAGCTGTCGCCGAATCCTCCATATTGACAATCCTAAGACATTGATAATAGTTAACTTATCTTGTGTGTGAATGTAGTGGAAAATAATTGATATGTCTATGTTTTCGGCGTTCTTACTTATGACAGAGTTCTCCTAGACCTTGTAGCTTCTGGACGGTACCCGTCGAGCCGTCTCCGTGGGTGATGAACAAGGCTTGGGGACGGGTTTTCTTCAGCGCATCTTCCAGTTGTTCTAAACTGAATGTTGATTCCATCGGTACGCGAGTGACAACCGTTTTTATCCCTGTAAACAACAAACGAATGTAATTATTCTTTACTAAAAAACAATATAAAAGGCGCTGGAGCTGTAAGAAGTCCCAAAAATTTTCCACGAAACCGCCTAAGATTTCGTGGCTGTACTGAGGGTGGGGCGCAAGTTAGAATCCTGCCGAAGTCGAAAATTTTTGGACTTAAGTATTAATTTTTTATCAATATAAAACTTATTAAATTCCCTATTAATTTAGCATTCAATAAGCTAATAATAGGTTCGAGGCTACTAAGATTCGCGTGAGATTTTATATACAATGTTACTCCTATTCAAAAGTATTTTTAGTGAAGTGCGTAAGTCAGAGTAATTTCTAAGAAATTGGTTTTAGTAAGTAACTCAGGGCAATTTCAAAGAAATAATATCTAATTTTTTCTCTACGTCCCGTTGAAGTATAAGCATATTTGAGATGTTTATTTAATTTATTATTGATCTATCTTCCAATGATAAGTCTCCTGTTTAAAGATAATCATCCATTATAATAATAATGTCTATCATATCAGCATCTATTATGTTATGTCTGTCATCTATTAAAATAATAAATCTATTATAATAATTTATTTAAAAGTAAGCATCTATTATATTATAATAAATACTGTGGCAATCCTCGTTTTCTATCTTACCTTGTCTTTCAGCTATCATTTTAGCACGGTCATCCCATATGCCCCTAAAAGCGACAAGTAGCGTGTCATTTGGACCAAGGAGGTTAGTGATGACAGCCTCCATGCCAGCATGACCTGCACCACTCATTGCAAGCACCATCTTACTGCGAGTTTGAAATATGTACTGTATTCCAGCACGGATATCGTCTAGGACCTAAAACAAAAAATGCTGGACAATCCACAAAGCATAATCTGACCCCAAGGTAAGTAGTGCCGTCGCCGTGACTGCCCAGCAGGGCTTATTCACAATGGTTCGGACTAAAACTGAGGCTCGGACTGATGAATTTCCATGAGCTTCTCATGGAAATTCAAATATTTTAATTAGATAATTCCTGCGTTCTGCATGACATTAAACTACCAGAAAAGAAGTTTTTCACAAATAGTAGACTTTCTATATGAAATAATGGAGAATTAGGTAATTTATGTTGATTTTTAGTAATAAATCTCTTAAAATAACAATCGCTCCAAAGCTACTAGTAGTAGCTATAAATCGAAATTTGTCAAAACACAGGTTTATAAAAAAAAATAACATTTCGCGCGTATCTGTTTTCGATTCCAAACCTCGGTTTCATTCCGAGCCATCATGAATAACCTAGCAGGTAGGTCGGATGACGACCTGAACATCATCATCAACCTATAATAAGGTTGACGATGAAACTGATACTAACATTATAGGTTTCATCACAAAAATGAGATATAACTGGCATATGATACGCTTCTGCAACGGAAGGCCAAATATCGCATGGTCCAGGACCGCACATCAAAGGTTGCACCACCGGGCGGTCTTCGATGACGGGTGGATCGATGATCAACTTGCCACTCATAATTAAAGCACACAAAAAAATTGCGTCTGACACTATGGTTGGTTCAAAATGATTGTTGGAGATTGGTACTGGCAATGCCAAAGAAAAAAATTGCGTCCAACACAGTGGTTGGTTCAAAATTATTGTTGGAGATTGGTACTGGCAATGCCAAAGTTGTAATGCCAGTAAAGGAAACAACTGACTAGTTCTAATTTACCCGAAGAAATAAATTAAAACCTTTGTATTCCATTTTTATTATCAGATAAGGCAAGTCATGTACAAATCATCGGTGATTATGTGTTCATGACTTGCTATTTATGAATTGTATCACACGTACTAATATTATAAAAAAGAAAGATTTGTTTGTTTGATTTAGAATAGGCTTTGAAACTACTAGACCGATTAGAAAAAAATTCTTTCACCATTACTACAATCTTACGTTATACGTGATGAACATAGACTACAGAATATACCTGTGCAAAGCCGGGGTGGACCACTAGTGTCTTATTTAATACTTGTGTTTTATAGTAAAGTAGAGTATTGTAAACTCAACATACAGGGTGTCCCAAAACTACGAATCAACGTCAAGCCGAAAGCGGAGGACAGGTGGGTTCGTGGGTCAATCTGAAACGGTTTCTGGGTTACAGATTTTTTCCTGAAAATCATAAATTATCTGACACTTCTCTACAAAATTTTCTGATTTTAAGCCAGAAAAAACTAAATAATTTTAATATTTAGCTGAAAAGTGAAACATTATGTTTGTATACTTTTTTGAAATCTAGGCGCTAACTGCGCTAACTTTTAAAAGAGCATGCCAACCTATCGTGAAATTCCATATTTTATCCATATTTTCAGTAAGAAGAGTTATTATATTATTAAGTACCACCTAATGAAAATGATTGATGCTAAACAGAACTTATCTAATTTTTTTAAATAATATTGGCATTAGGTCTTTCTTTCATACTAAAATTAATGAGTGAGTTATTTGAGTTAGAACTAAATGCAAAAATGATAATCACAAAATATTGACATCTACTACAACATAGAAAAGTTTTTCGCCAGGCTGAGAAATTATGATTTTCATTAAAAAGCCTATAGCAGAACAGAGACACTTTTCAAAGAGGGGCGTAAAACCCTTTTGCACATCTCAAAGTGTTTTTATTGTACCATCCCCCTTATACCCAAGTACTATTTAGTGTTTATTTTATCTATGGTACTATCTGCTCTGTTATCTTAAACTTAGCGTGTTTATCATATTTTATCGATGCTAATTAATTATCACCCAGGTCAATATGTAACAAGCACGTAAGTAAAGTACAAAAAAATATCTTCTTCAATATCCCTTGATTCGTAAGTCCCTTGGTACATTTCCTTAATTTTTAGATTTTTATAACTATACTGAGCCTTTATTCAGAAAGAAAATAACAATCAAATAACAAATTTAAATTAAAACTAGTATTTACAATAGAAAAAATTAAGCTATCTGCAAACTGTAAACTTTTATAATTTCAATAAGGGATCTTACTTTCGTATCCATGATTACAATAAAATATGTATGATAGAAATCTGCATAATGTTTTTCATTATGAAACATGTATGAGATTGTTCTATCTAGAAACGTAATGACTTCATTTTCCACTCTTTAACATTTGGACGTGAAACGGTGTTCGGTCGCCAAAAACCGAGTCTAGTGAAATTAACTCGCGCTTTGACCGACATTTTCAGCACAGCCGTGAAGTTTCGTTACAGAAATCGGGTTAATGTTTAGATTTAGTGCTAATAGGGTGGTTGTAAATTTGCAACAATGTTCTGGCGCTATCGGATGGCACATTTGGCAAGAGCGCAGCGCTTCGGGCGCGACGCGGTTGCCAGTCCCGTATAGACCCATATGCGCTGCTTCTGCGGTTTTACAACTGTTTTACAACAAATATTTTTTAGAGTTCCAACATGCCTCTACACTATTTGTGTGTATATATCCAAACTTCCTTAATATATCCGAAAAGATTTAGACTAAGTCTAGGATTAATTTAGTTTAGTTATTGTGTGGTGTAGTTTTAAGGCAAATAAAAAAAAATCTTCTTCTTCATCCGTGCTAGCCTTGGTTACACACATAAAATTGTGTTGTGAATTATTGCGTGACGATGGTAAGAGGCCCGACGGCATGTCTCTCGTCCCATGGGAGTTAGAGAGGCCTATTGAGTGGGACGTTACATGCGTCGACACACTCGCACCTTCCTATCATCCTAAGACTTCCGCGAGGGCTGGTGCGGCGGCAGATTTGGCCGAAGATCTCAAGAGGCGGATATATGCAGGTCTCGACAAAGCCTACGTATTTGCGTATTTCCAAGGGGAGCCTTGGAGTCAAGAGAGACCCTAGGTCCGTGGGCTACCGAGGCTCTCCGGGTTTTCAAAAAATTATCTGAGCGTCTGGTCGAAGCGACGCCTGACCCGAGAGCTAGCGAGTATCTGGCACAGCGCATCAGCATTGCCATACAGCAATACAGCCACTGTCTTGGGCATGCTTCCAACAGGTATAGATATGGATCAGTTGAGCTACCGGTAGATTGTTTGCAACAGTCTGCAGTTGGCTCAATTGTTGCAGTTGTAGATACTAGTTTTAATTTAATTCTATTATTTAATGTAGATTTCTTTCTTAATAATATGTTAGCCTTAGTTAATATTATAAATTCGAAAGTAACTCTGTCTATCTGTATGTCTGTTACCTTTTCACGGCTGCACGGATCTTAATGAAATTTGGCAGGGAAATAGATAAATAGATTTTATTCCGAAAAAATGTGAGCAAAGCCGCGGGCAGAAGCTAGTAATATTATAAATTCGAACGTTACTCTGTCTGTTTCTCTGTTACCATTTCTCGCCTAAACGGATTTTATTAAATTTAGTTTTATTAAATTTAGAAAATTTTGAAGAATAATTTAGAGAGGTAATTGCTATCCTGTGGACGGACATAGGCTACTTGAAAAGCGCATGCAAAGACGTGGAGCTAGTAGTAAATTAATAATAATAATGCTGGAAAATTCACAACGTAATGTAAAAAAACAGAATTTTTCAGTATGGTTATCTTAAGGGTATACCCACAACAAAGTTGCAAACCAAACAGAAATGACGTCCGTCGAAATCCTACCGTCAGCGTTGTCCACAGTTACCTAGTTGATGATGGTAATGTCCTCCTAGCGGAATTTCTGCCAAGGCCTGGGCCACACTGAGGATTTATAACTTTAACACTAAAGCGTAGGATGCTTTGGTACGGTAAGTTTTCGACGGACGTCATTTTCTGCCTGGTTGACGTAGGTATTGGAGACGAGTAGGTTGGTTAGGTATCACGAAAGAAACAACTTTGTTGAGGTTCCCATATGATACCCATACTGAAAAATTCTTCACCTTGTTTTGTACCACCTACACAACACGTGCTAAATGAATGCACTGAGTGGAACTGCACTACAACGGAACTGCGCGACACGGTGCGGCCAGTTATTCTTTGTATGAAATCCTATGAGACTGATCGCACTACGCGTCAGCGGAACTGTGCGGCGTATTTGGTGATTTGTTCTAACTTGACGCGCCGTGCCGCGGACGCGCAGTACCGCTGTCGCGTAGTGTGATTAGTTTTCATTCTCTAGCATAGGTTATATGTAGGTACTATAAACTAGAGACTTTGCTATTTAAAATACCGAAAAATTGTAGGCTCAGATGGATCGCTTTGCTATCTAACTAATCATTTCATCAAGAATGGGGAGCAGAAGTGACTGAGCGAGGGCAATTTTAACTGATGTCGGTAAAAAAAACACAGATATTTCGAATCGGCTAACTTCCGCCAGTTGCGGTCTCCAGTTTCTTCATTTTGTCGATAAAAATCCCAAGATTAACAGTTTTACTTATCTCAATTTGTATATTGTCGAAAAAGACAGGCGCAAGATGAACCCAATCAATCTTTGACCCCATGCGTGAACTATTTATTACTATAACGTGGGTTTTCATTGGGTTGACTTCCAACCGTGAGTATGTCTCCAATCAAGAATATAATTCATCATCATTATTTATTACACGGCTGGCTACACCTAAACGCTCTACTAGAGCCTGGGTATAAATTTATAAGTCGTCTGCAAAAAGGTGGTAGCAAGAAGAGAGTTGATTAGAGATCGAATGGATAAATATATCGAAAACAAGAGGTCATAAAACGCCACCCTGAGGTACACTGGTACTCAGTGGACACCAAGATGAGATGTTATCAGGTAAATACGAAGCCGTTACGTTTAAAGAAATGTCAAGAGAGCGAATGATGCCAAGAAGAATGTTTAAATTGACGTTGATGAGAATTGAGAGGACGGTTGCTTCTCCGTTTCAGATACTATCTCTAATATTGTCGGCGATCTTGACTAAAGCTCACGTGGTACTATGGCCTGGTCGGAAACCGGGTAGGAAGGGATTAAAAAGTTTATTAATATTGAGGAAAAGACGATCATGCACTGAGGCCATTCTTATCTTGTAGATCGTCGTGCCTGACCCAGGGCTTGTTCATTCGTCAATGAGGTGCTTGGATAGGCCATGTGCCGAATGTTTAACTATCCATTATTCTCTTCCAGCGTCGCTGTTTTGAATGGTGTCAGCAGTGGCCGGGCAAGACGTATGGTCGCTGGACTCAACAGCAGTCTTCGCCAACTCGTAACAAAGGCACTAACTAAGACCGTATCAACTAACTCGCTTGCTGGGCTGCCTGACCAAATCGAGCAGCAATATAAAATTATTCACATTCGTGTATTCTGCTCTGGTTAGTGTAGAGGTAGATGATACTGCTGTGAGATTTATTTAAGCAAATTATTTACTTGTTTATATATAAAAAATCTATCTTGTTATATATCCATATATAATATATTTTATTAAAGAAGATACAATAAGGTGTAAATAAATGAATCCTTGTTGGTATAAAAACACATTTATTAGTTGTTATTCCTGACTTGTCCCACTTTGGTCCGAATGCATTGGGACGAGTCAAAAAACTCAATTTTTTTATAACGATGACTTTCGGAGTGACACCATAGCTTCAACCATAGCGTCAACAACAGCATTTGCTACTTCGACAGTAGAATTGACGCCCATTATACCGACGCGGAGTGCTTTACCAACCGTTGGGCCAAGTCCTTTGAATATCAGGATATTGTGCCTGTGAAAGAAATTATTATGAAGTCATATTTGTACAACATGGCACTGATTAAATTTATCCGAAATGAGAATAATAAAGGAGAGTTGATATAATAGTAGATAGGTACATGCAGTTAGCTGAACTGTTACAATTGTAAATATACCTATAGTTATTTTTCGTTCTAAATAATATATCTGTAGATTGTTAATTTTCTGTGGTAGTGACATTCAAGAAAAGGAGGAGGTCCGGAACAAAAACCGATATTTCCACATTATGCCCGTTTTTTTTTTATTTTTTTTTCTGTTAGTCTTGGTACTTATTCAAACAATACATCATTCAGGTCACAGCAAATCCCGTTAAAAACGTAGTAAATAATACTCTAAAGATGGGCAGCCAGACCTAAACCCGACAAATACACGTATTATTTTAATATTTTCGTATAGTCGCAACTATTACCGATAAATCCTATACAAATTTTTGAAGATTTTTTCCTGTTCAGATCAAAAACCGATAAATGTATTTTTTCTTTTATACTGTCCTTTTTTTTCAAATAAAACACCCAACAGAACTATTAAACAAAAATAACTTTAAAGAGCTAAGTGCAGCAAAAAAACAAGACGTTAATAATTTAATGAAAAAGCAATTTGGTAATGAATGGAGTAGTCATGAGGAATTTAAGTGGTATAAAGATTTAAGAGAATAATAGATTTGAAAACGAAAGTTTTCAATCAGTGCGTCCTACCCGTCATGACCTACGGAGCTGAGACGTGGACACTCACGATAGGGCTGGTCCACCAGTTAAAAGTCGCCCAGCGAGCTATGGAGAGAGCTATGCTCGGTGTTTCTCTGAAGGATAGGATTCGCAACGAATACATCCGGAACCATAACCATACATCAGAGAACCAAGTTTATCGACATAGCTCAAAGGATTAGCAAGCTGAAGTGGCAGTGGGCTGGCCATATCTCGAGAAGAACCGAAAACCGCTGGGGTAAACGTGTTCTTGAGTGGAGACCGCGACTCGGCAAACGTAGTTTAGGACGCCCTCCGACCAGGTGGGATGACGATTTGCGAAAGACTGCTGACAGATGCTGGATGCGGCAAGCTGAAGACAGGGCGCTATGGCGCTCATTAGGGGAGGCCTATGTCCAGCAGTGGACTGATGTAGGCTCATGATGATGATGATGAAAGATTTAATAGAAAATGAAAACCATCGTGAGCATGAAGATGATGCAGACATTTTGTGTGATTGCAATGAAGAAGAAGAAAGCAATGTTTTAGTATAAGAATATGTTAATTTTGAAGAATGAAACGAGAAATATATGATAAGAAAAATAAGCATGTATTTTACTTGTCTATGATGTATCCTTAATACAACAACTTAATATCGGTAAAAGCCAGAAATTATGATTAAGTACCGGGACAAAGGCCGATAAATACAATATAGCCGTTCAAATCCCGATAATTGCAGTATAGTTGGACCAAAACCCGATAATTCCTTTTTTAAAACTTAAATTGTCGGGAAACTATCAACACTATATTTTTTTTATCTAACCTATATAAAAGCCATTCCTACAAGCCAAATTTACGGTATATTAGTTTAGTTAACAGCATAACCAATTTTTCGTAAATCATTCTTTTGTATTTTCTGAAAAAACACGAAAAGTGATTTTATCGGTTTTTGTTCCGGACCTCCTTGTTAATGTTTCTTATTTAATTTCAAAAAAAAAAAAAAAAAAAAATACGGTTGAAATATTATTATAGCTTCGCTTTTTAGCATTAGAGCATTTAATGATAGTCCTGTCGCTAATTTTTACTCACTTTTCTCTGAGGTATTTACAGAACTCATTATAATCGTATCCTTTAGGAAGGACTATTGTGGTGACAGTTGACAGCCGATCTTCGGGTTTTGGCACCAAGAATTTGAATTTGTGATCTTGTAGGCGTTTGTGGAAATGAGCTGTGGAGACAGCGTGGCGGGCCCAGGATACTGGCAAGGTCTCCTTGGAAACCTCTTTGAGACAAGCTCGGAGTGCCCAAAGTAGGGGTGGGCTCAATGTGTGGTGGTAACTGTAACGTAAAGATAACTCGATCTATAGACGTATTAAAATTCGCAGTACATACGGGGCGTTCATTGACTACCTACGTGAGGCATTTAGGGAGGACACGAAATGCAACTGCTTGAGTAGGTTTTTTTCGTCATTTGAAATTAGTCACGATATGGGAGTAATCTAGTTGTTTAGTTTCCAAAATCTTTAGACGCGAGATAAGACTATACCATGGTCGAGTCGTCTTTTTCAATCTTACTTTAGCAGATTCTACTTATCTGTCTCTTGATCTGAATTTTATATTACTAGATTTTGTCACATATTACATTAAAATACTCGTTTTGAAATATCACACGTGAGATTATAGTAGGAGGGAGGGTGACGAGCAAAATCTCACGATAACTCCACCAAATAGAGGGGTTTCGATAATCGAAACACGTAATTAATGGACGACCCCTTATCTGTGAATAGGAATAAATTATGCTGGATGTATTATATTACACACATCTCCTGCCAAAAATACAAATGAAGAAGCTTCTGGCATTCTTCCGATAGGTTCCCTTGTCGATTCTGAAGGCCTCTAACGTATAGTTGGAGCGGTCAATTCTCACGCAAGGACCGGCTAGGCATAAGTCCTTGCAGACATTTTTGACATTTTCATACAAACATTTTTCTCGCGTTGGGAATACATGTAGCAACTTTTAAAAACCGTATGTCTGGAGAAGCTTGACGAACATATGCATCGAACGATTTAATTAATACATAACCTCATACTTGACTTTTGCCTGGAAGATGTAACTTACCCTCTTGTGTCTCCGTAACAATTCCAATTTGTCGCTAGCGCTTTGACATCCAAATAAAATCCTGGCTCATGTTTCCTGCTGTTCATCTTTTCTCTGGAATATCAAATTGTTAATTTTAATTTCAAGCAGATTATATTTAAAGACATCTTGATCGAGGATTTGTAAATAGTACGCAAGTTGGTCGAGGTGTTTTAAAACACAATAATAATTATCTTTAAAGATCATGAGTACCTACCATTTAGTTATAGTAATAAGATACAATCTAGCTAAGTAGATCGTAAATATTGGGACTTTCTAATTTTAACCGATTTCATAAAAGGAGGAGGTTCTATATTCGGCTGGGTAAATAATGTTTTTTTTATGTTCACCGATTACTCCATCCGTTTTGATTATTATTTTGCAATTGTATATAATCCCAAATCAATCCCAATCAATGGTAAAAAAAAACATTCCCGATGAAGAAGGAATTTTAAGTTAATTTTTAGTTTGTTTTTTGATTGTGTTCTGTTTTACAAAATAGGACCATAATTGACGAATTAATCGACACACACAAATAAAAAAAACACATACAGCCGAATAAAAAATGCAAAGTAAAGTCGGCTCAAAACCAAAAATTCTTCCGGACATCTTCGATTTGCACCAATAATTATTACGAATCTTTGAAAATGATAGCAATCAATTGTTTCTTACAGGTACCAAAAGGTTATCAATTTAGCTGTTTTTATATTGTTACTCCTAGGTTTACAAAAATGTCTTGGATCCCAAATATAAGTGTAGTAAAGTGCATACTCACTGAGCCCTTTCACTGAAAGCGACAGGTGAGATTCCAGCGGGTCCACTGAGAGCCTTCTGACTGGACGTGTACACTCCATCCACCCCCCACTCATCCATGAAGAACGGTTCTGCGACGATAGAAACCACTGTGTCTACTAGCAGAAGAGCACAATATCTGGAAATTTTAAGGGTCAGAAGTATAATACAACGTGCAATTTATTACCTGTTTAAGCTTGCAGTCATTTCCTAGAAACACAACGATATTATATAACTAGCTGCTACCCGCGGATTTGCACCAGTAGTATAAGGTTATTTATATCCCACGGAAACTGATTTATGATATAGAAAGCCTATGTTACCTTCTCTTCATACTTTGAACTAACTCTACGCCAAAAATCAAGTACCTAGATTGGTTGCTTAGATAGGGCCTGAAGGACAAAAAACATACTTTCGCATTTATAATATAAGTATAGATTTGGCGTGAATAAAATTATGGAACAAAAAAGCAGAAATGTTAAATAACAAAAGTCACGTGAACATTAATATTTTAGAATTTATCGGAAATTGAAAGAAAATTATAATCGAAAGATAATTATATAACTAGGCAAAGACTCATCCATAATTAGGAGATCCTAATAGTAAAAGCAAAGACTTGGCTAAACTTTTGAAGCGACTCCTTTTGTTTAAAATGTTACTTCTTCTAACCTTTAAAGTTGAATTTTTCTAAATAGTGTTCACCTCGCTTTCAAGAGACCCACCATTCTGGTATCAAACAAAATAAGTTGACTCAAAACGTTTCATAAGCGAATGAATTGAAAGATTACAAAGCGGTGTTTTGAAACATCTTGAAATGAATTTGAAAACTTATCAGAGCGTCTGGTCAATGCGTAACCCGAGAGCTGTACGTATCTGGCTTATTGCGTCAGCATTGCCATACGGGGCAATACAGCTCTTCTGATCCGTATTGATTATCAATCAGTTGAGTTACCCCTAGATTGTTTGAATTTGTATTATTATACATAGTTTTAGCGATGACAGTAAGTTTTGATTTCAATAAGTGTGAACTCTAAATGTTTTTCACCTTTGCAAATGCTGTAGGTACGCTTTTTATATTAAAGTTACTCGTAAAAGTCGAGAGTCGTGCCCTGAGCAACCTAGTTTGTCTCATGAAATTGTTGCTGGCGAAAAATGTTAGTTACTTACATAAATATGAAATATTTTACGAGACATTTCCAACCCTCTGTTCTTTATTTAATTTGCAGAATTCTTCGCCGGAAATGAAAAACATTCCTAGACAATTAGAGCTGCTTTTGCAATCGTGGTATAATTATAAATGTTGTGTAAAACTAATTGCTATCGTTAAAATAACTTCGGTTTTTGGGTTTTTGGTTTTAGAAATAAGACAGGTTTCCTAGTCCAGATATCCAAAACGAAACCCCGTTTGGGTTTCGTCTAAAATCATTTTTGACATCTAGTGGCATTTTTGACATTTGGTGTCATTTGTAATAAATTCTGCCATATTATTTGACATTTTAGGTCATTTTTGTAACTGTCGCTAGACTGTTCAGTACTTTCGTTTTTGTTGTTTGGATTTCTTCTCTCTTCTAGGGGGAATACTGGAACAAGACAATCCGTTGAGGGGGAAATCTGGACTTAAAAAAAATTAAATTCCAGAAATCACTTTTGAAAAAAAATTCTCAATGGGGAATATTGGTATAAGAAAAAGCGATAAGGCAGAATTCTGAAATTCTAAAAAATGCCATTCCAGTTTTCCCCCTTAAGGGGGATTTGTCAATGAGGATTTCTGGTATAACCCTTGACAAACTATCACCTCTATGGTGATTGGTAGGATTTTATCAAATCTTTAAACAAATTGAACTTACTTATGACAAAGCTCTCCAAGTCCCTGCAGCTTCTGAACAGTGCCAGTCGAGGAGTCTCCATGGGTGATGAACAGTGCTTGTGGACGGATTTTCTTCAGTGCATCTTCCAGCTGTACAAAACTGAAGGTGGAATCCATTGGGACGCTAGTGGTTTCAACTTTAATCCCTGTTATGAAAATATATACGACTTATGAGTAAGAAACACGCCAAATTTTGTCATGTTGTGAGTGCTTTGTCAAAAGACATTTTAAAGAGGCTGGCAATAGTTAGTAAAAAAAACTTGTAAGACGTAATTTAAAATGGCTGGCATACATCTAGGTAAAACATGGGTAAAACTTGGCTATATATTAAATTGAATTAGCCACCATTAGTACAAAGATTTATTTAACGGTGAAATATTTAATTTAATCCAGTAAGACTTAACTATCTAAAACTTGTAGGTAATTATTTGTGGTTTTAGCCAAAGGATATAAATTCAAAATGCACATTTTATACACGAAAATCATTTGTTCTTTTGCGTTGTTAATTTATTACGTCATGGCTCTAGCGCGAACGAATTTCTGTCCGGCTTCAGGAGATTAATTACATTCAATGTTACGTGCTGGAAAAATCCTCAAATAATTTGTACAAGTATTTAGCCAACGAATTTTTCAAGCTTTAAGACGTCTAGGACTCTGTAGACTTTAATTTACAAAGAATTTTAATGCAGCAGCATTAAAATTTGTTAGAGTTTAACATTCCTCGACAGCCAGCTGTTTACATATTTTTAATTTTTTTTAGTGTACCTACTACAGAGTTTGCTATCTTACCTTGCCTTTTAGCCATGATTTGAGCTCGTTCATCCCAAATTCCTCTAGAGGCGACGAGTAGCGTGTCATTCGGACCAAGGAGGTTGGTGATGACGGCCTCCATGCCTGCATGGCCAGCG
The DNA here is from genome assembly GCA_946478455.1 of Eupithecia vulgata. Classification (NCBI taxonomy): domain Eukaryota; kingdom Metazoa; phylum Arthropoda; class Insecta; order Lepidoptera; family Geometridae; genus Eupithecia; species Eupithecia vulgata. The sequence goes on along the minus strand of OX297873.1, from coordinate 8,403,407 downwards.
CCACTCATAGCAAGCACCAGCTTACTGCGAGTCTGGAATATGTACTGAATTCCGGCACGAATATCATCCATCACCTGGAAACATAAAACCTATGAGATATGATCTTTTTTATATATGCTGTGTGCCATCTTATGATCCTTTGTTTGATTAGGTATGTCCTCGAACAATAGTGTAGAAAAAACTATAGTTTTGAAAAATTCTTCGGTTATCATCGTAGCCGACCTAATCAATCTTGGATTTGGATAGCATTCCTTGTATTGAAAACTCAATTTTTTATGATCATACTGCAGGGTATGCTCACGTTGACTGACGGTTGATATTTTTCTAGCAACAAATCGAAAAAGATATTAATATTTTCCACTGCCACAATAAAAATACTGAATGGATATTCGAATGAAACTTCCATTCCCGTAAGATCAAAGGCAATAAATTCCACATCTGCCACACAAATCACAAGTTTTATTCAAGATGCAACAAACAACTTCGAGGGGAGTGGACTCGTACGTTTCGTGACCGCGCAAGGTCATTCCTGTGATTCTTCAAGCATTTTGTCAATAGAAAACATAGTAAGGAGTTTATTTGTCGTCCTATCACTGGAATTTACATCTTCTTAAAGTTTTGAAAACTATCTGAACTACAAAAATACTGAAACCAGGATTGAAATTTTAAATGACTACGAACCTACGTTAAAATGTTTTTTTTTTTTTTTATAAATTGTTCCTATTTCACGCCTACAGCATCACCAATCCATCACCGTCATCTTTTCTCTCCCTCTCTCCTCTTCTCCTCACATCGATCATGGCAGTTTGATCTAGTTTAACTTTCCAATTATAACGTAAAAGATAAGCTCCAGAGTAAACCTCTAAGATATTATTTTGCGGATTATTTGAAATTATGTAGCCATTTTCTCGCTAATGGTCGGGTTTATAGCCGATTTTAGCGAATTCACAATCATTTCAAATTATCTCTTGGGCTATAAACAACCTTGCTGTTACAAAATAGCGAATACGATGAGATTGCTGGTTTTGTTAATAAATATAGCCTTAATAATAACCAGTCTCTTTTCTATCAACATATTTATTAAAGATACGAAGTAAGAAGAGCCAGGACGAGTGTTTATTATTTCTATTTGTCCCAGTAAATATAGTAACAAATGTATTTGAAATCGTCATTTGCGTGTGTGATGGCATTACTAATCAACAAGAAGAGAATCAGAATCAACCGGCAACAGCTAATCTGTCATTCATACAGCTGTGTTATTGGGATGATGAGCACCAACCCCTACATATTATTATGGGATATTATTAAGTCATATTATTATTGAGCTACCTGTAGATTGTTTGCAACAGTTTGCAGATAGCTCAATTGTTTCTATTGTAAATACTAGTTTTATTAAGTTAAACAGGTCGCATATCGCTTGCAGTTTAATAAATAAATAATGCTGGACAGTTCACACAGCATTATCTAGCCCCAAGTTAAGCAGAGCTTGTGTTATGGGTACTAGATAACTGATATACATAATACAATACATTACTTAAATAGATATCTTTTATTATACATAGAAAACGACCAGAGCGCCCGGAACAAATACCTGCAGATCGTATTTTTTCAGTTTATTACTTCATCATCATCAGCCTACATCAGTCCACTGCTGGACATAGGCCTCCCCTAATGAGCGCCATAGCGCCCTATCTTCAGCTTGCCGCATCCAGCATCCATTTATTACTTACGTTAAAGTATTCATCGCATAAATGCGATAAAACTGGCATCTGATACGCCTCTGCTACGGAAGGCCAAATATCGCAGGGCCCTGGACCGCAGAGTAAGGGTTTCACTACATGACGGTCTTTTATAGCTGGTGGCTCGACGATCAGCTTTCCACTCATCGTGGATGAATCTGAAAACAAAACGACGGTCAATTATTCAACATAAAAAAATAAGAAGTATGAAACCAAAGATCCTAGGATCCTATATGAAACCTACAGAAATTTTAAAAATGATTTTGAATTATGCAAATTGATACCTCTCATTTGATACCCAACTAGACGAAGACGAGAAAAAAAAGAAAAAGAAAAGTTCTTTCCAATCTGAAATTCAACGAATTGTATTATGAGTGGTATTATTAAAATTTCAAGTCAATAGTTGTGGTTGTTGCTGAGATAATAAAGAAAGAAAGAGGACGGACAGAGCGAGACCATACAAGGGTTTCGAATCCGATCTCGAAACCCTAAAAATGTAGAGTAACTCCATATGTCACAGAGGTCTGACAATAATATTGTCAGATGATAGAAAATCTAGAATAAATCACAAAACATACAAAAATGTTATTCAATCGTTAGGTATGTTCATTTAAAATTTACATTTTCAGGTTTCGCGTAATCTGACAAAAAACACTGGACGTAGTGGACACCATATTGATCTGTGGACATGACGTGAGTTGGCTGTGTACGTATATACATAAGCAAATGCGCTGATGTTGCTGATGACAGTTGGTACTTTTTAGTTTACTAACTCAGCCGTATGACCTAAAAACATTGCGCCTACTAAGCAATAAAGTAAGCAATAATACTGTGAACTAAAAAATATTCAGCAATATTATTCAAGCAAGATGACAGACGTATGATAAATCTTGATGATGCCAAAGCAAGACACAGAGTACAGCAATGTATAAAAAGATCTGTCAAAACATTATTGCGATAATTATTGTTATTCTCGCAATACGTGTTATCGCATCGAGATCAGAGGTGATGCGATAACAAATAATCGTGGAACGGAAATCGAACGGGAGCAATGTTGTGTCGACAAATTGATTCGATTCCCATCGCGACTGTATTGTAGACACAGCTTACGATCGGATCTGCTCGGTCACTCCCTGTATGGTAACATAACATATTTGAGTTCAATTTTCTGTGATTGACCTGATTCCGAGCAATGTTGTCGATATATCGCGACAAAAAGCCCAAATTGGAAATTTGCAAAATCATCTCGTAGGTACTCGAGCAAGTACATCGTTCTTCGGACTTGTATCTATTTGTATTTATTTATTTATTTTTGCAAATTACTTCCACTTACACATTACATTCCATAAAATGAATGTACCTATTAATTTCGATAAGGGGTCCTCCATTAGCGGTAATCACTTGACCTCCTTTAGAAAATTATAAGCAGCAAGGATTAAAAATTGTGGTTAAAATTTAGACAACCACGTCCTACCTAAATATACAATGTGTATTTTTTTGTAGATAGCTACAAGAAAGTTACAAATAAATTCAGAATATTAACTTCAAAGAGCACCTAAAAATTAAACACAGTGATAAAAATATCTGTATGTCCGGTGTAGAAATAGTGCGTTAGAAAAATTAATAGACACACGTAATTTCTCCCTCTTGTCTATACTAATATTATAAAGAGGAAAAATTTGTTTGTATGTTTGAATTGAATAGGCTCCGAAACTACACAACCGATTTGAAAAATTCTTTCACCATTAGAATCCTACATTATGCCTGATGAAACCAGGGTATAGAATATACCCGTGCGAATCCGGGGCAGACTGCTAGTTATTGATATTTTGTGTTTTTTTACGAAATACCTACCAATCCCCCTTTCGAGCCTAATGTAATTACCTACCTAGTAATGGACGATCCCTAAAAAAAATATATTACGTTTCTCGATTTGCTTTATTATCCTTGTGTTTACATTGTTTCATCGGACAAACATAAAGTCCTCCGCTTGATGTCCGGTAGAACTTCAACCAAACTTGATAATCTGACCCTTAAAATATATACCTACGTTAGCGTAAGTCGAGATTGGATATACTTGACTATAGAATAAATCAGAAAATCTAAAATGTCTACTCTACTCTTGCATCCCATATTAAGGACAAAATAATAGGGACTGTCGGAGTCCCAAATATAGTTTTTATGAAAATCCCTCCGAAGGTACCCAAGGTATGAGTCAGCCATGTCTCAATTAGCTGTTCCGCAGTTCGTCTCAAGTCTCCACGGACGCAGAGACATAGACGACAGGGGCCCATGGAGATGAGGCCTTAGAAAAACCTTTACAGTCATCTTTATCTTTGTGCTCAGTCACTCGTGAAATGCTGCCGACAATATTTAAGGAATCGCGTTCTTCTTGAAGATACATTTTCTTTTGATTTTTATTGGGATTAGTTAAAATAAATAAAAAATATAATGCTGGACAATTCACACAGCATTACTAGATAATGCTGTGTGAATTGTCCAGCATTCCCCAAGCTAAGCAGAGCTTGTGTTGTTTACTAAATTACTGATTATACATAATACAATACAATACATAGATAGATATTTTTATTATACATAGACGACACCAGAACACCCGGAACAAATACCTGCAGATCGTACAAATATTTGTCCCAAGGCGGGAATCAAACAGGCAGACCTTCGCCCACCGCGCCACAGCGATCGTCACATCGACAGAATCAAACAGGCAGACCTTCGCCCACCGCGCCACAGCGGTCGTCACATCGACATTATACCCAGTGTCGATGGGTCGTCACGACGGCGAAACGTCAGTTTTTTTCTGGTTCGGGTTTGTTAGTATGTGGTTTCATTATGATTGAAATGAAAGTTATCGCTGTTTAAATGATTGGAAATATCAAGATATGATTGTCTACCAGTTGTCAATGTAAATATTAATATATATATATATTATGGCTTCTAGCAGCGATTTCGGTTAGACCCGCGTATTTCCTGTTCCCGTGTGAATTCCGGGATAAAATATAGCCAATGTGCCATTCCATGTCTTTATCTATATCTCTGTGCCAAATTTCATCCAGATGTTCAGCCGTTCTATCGTGATTGAGCAACCAATATCCATCCATGCATCCATCCATGTAAACTTTCGCATTTATAATATTAGTGTGTTAACTCTGTTGGTAGTTCTAAATAAATAACGAAAGTTAAACCTAGATACAGCCGTATATTTTAACTTTAACTTCAGCTATCATAATAACATAATAGCTAAAGATAAAACTATTTATAAAATAATGTGACAGTACACTTTTTGATAAACGAATGCCATTTAATGCTATATTTAAATAATAAATAATTGAATAAATATGCAGGAAAACACAACTGATTTAAAATTACTAACACTAGGTACGTGCAAAATGTATAAATAGTATAAAATACATGCGTACTTATAAACAGTATAATAAATTATAAGACTCACTGTCGAAATTAAAAAAAATATAGAAACACTCAAACTAAAAGTAAATCAACGACCACACTTTGAACAGACAAACGCTAAACTGAGGATCCTGATAGTAGATGACATGGAATATTTATGAAAGCGCAGTGATATCATTGTTGACTTAAAATAAGTAGGTACTTACATAAATGGTCTTTAATAGAGTAACTACAATAATTACTAAGTACGCATTAATTAGCTTGGACACTATAACTTGTAGATACATTACTAAATGGAAAGAAAGTTTGGTCAAATTCGAAATAATTCAGAACGACATGGGAACAAATACACAAAAGCGGATAAGTGGATAAGTTTTACTAATTATTAGAAAGACGGATCTGAAGATGTGAAAATATGTTTGTTATGACACAGTTGAAATTTGGCATCGATTCTAGGTTTAACTAATCGTAAAATTAATGAAGCCCACCTACAAAGAATTTCGGGCAAAAGGTGACCTTAGTGAAATAAAGTTTTAAATTAATAAATAAAAAAAAAAACCGGCCACGTGCGAGTTGGACTGGCGCACGAAGGGTTCCGTAGCATTATCTTTCTATAAAAACGGCAAAAAATATGTATGTCGTATGGGAGTTAATTACGTATTAAGTTATAATTTATTTTTAGAGATAACTAAATATTTTCTGTATATTTCAAGCGTCTACCTGTTGCCGTTATAAAATATCGAACAAAAACCATTACGTTTGTTGTATGGGAGCCCCTTTAAATATTTATTTATTCTGTTTTTTGGTATTTGTTGTTATATTTGTTCTTATATTATACATCATGTGTGAAAATTTCAACTTTCTAACTATCACAGTTCATGAGATACAGCTTGGTGACAGACAGACAGACATGCAGACGGACGGACAGCGAAGTCTTAGTAATAGGGGCCCGTTTTACCCTTTGGGCACGGAACCCAAAAATCACGAAAATATAATGTAATACTAAGTTTAAGTTTCTCATTCAATTAACACGTTTGTTGTAAATGACAAATAAAAGAAATTTGATCTGAATAACAAATAAAATTGGTACCTTATAATATCACAAAAAATGCATGTTAAGCCTCGGACAGGAGCTAGTATATAAAAGCAAGCATGAATCTCAACCTTAATGAGTAGACAATTAGGTAGGTAGTCAAACGTTGACTCGGCCAGACGAATGTTTAATCTTGTTACAAATAAGGTCATAACAAAGTTTGCTCGCGATGACTCTAACTCAGTTACACAACTACTTCAGTGCAGACTGATTACAGGATTTGTTTTAGGCAAGAGAATGAATTCGATTTAAAATAGCTGACCTTTTTTCTTTTTTTGAAATTTACTACTCACACATTATTATAAATAGGTACTCTGTCGAAAAAGGTTATTTGCTGAAGGTAAATTTAAGGAATGCGGGATATACAAGTACGATTAAACGGTTGTAGGTTCACTTATTTATCCATAATTTTATAGAATCTACGTCTGATTGAGAACCGCTGGGGTACCTAAACGTGTTCTTGAGTGGAGACAGCGACTTGGCAAACGTTGTGTAGGACGCCCTTTGACCAGGTGGGATGATGATTTGCGAAAGATTGATGGCAGATGCCGGATGCGGCTAGCTGAAGACAGAGCGCTATGGCGTTCACTAGGGGAGACATATGTCCAAGCGTGGACTACTTAGACTAGTGATGATGATTAACAACCTTTACTCATTCACTTATTTAGCATCAAGTTTTTGTAACATACAATAACATATACCTTTTTTAGGGAAATTGATTTACCTATGTTGCAAACATACTACTTAATCATGACTGTTATGTTTACATTACGGTTACAGTCTAGATACAAACCTGTTAAAATAATTTTAGACCGTGAATTGATTGTAACCTGCTTTGTAAGCTTTATTACAATAAAATAAAAAAGATTAAAACACTGAATGCTGACGACGTACCTACAGTATGACCACCAGGCCGGGCAGTGTAAGCGTTAAAAGAATTTTATATGACGAGAATAAAACCACAGTACCTTACTGAAATGTGTTAATGAAATTAAATATTAGACTTCAAAATAAATAAATGATTAATCTAAACTTCAGTGTGTGTTCAACTGTAGCCGATTTTACAAAGGATGTTCCGCAAAAGAAGACGCGCCGCCTCCAAACAAATAAGCTGCGAACCAAATTTAAAATTAAATCCCTTTCTCTCAACGAGTTAATGTCCCAGGAGACTTTTCTCTGGTTTTAATTTCCGGAGCGTTTCCACCGAGGAAATAGTTTGTTGGGCAAACACCCTGTGTATACACAGCTAGAGGAAACAGCTCAGTTAGTTACGCAACGGATCGGAAAGAAGGGAACATATTTGTGAGTAATACAACGAATCAAAAATGTAATTTTCATGTGACAAAAATATATGATGTAGCTATATCCAAAATTGATGATAAGTTTGCTGAAATACCTACGGATATTGAAGATGCTAATGCAAAAATTGGGGATAATGACTTATTTGTCAATGATTATAAATACATATAATAGACAGAAGATTATAGGTAGTAGTTAAAATTAATAGGTACTATAAAGTAGTAAAAACAATACAAGTTTTTAAAAAATGCAGACATTAAACAGTTTTTCTTTATTTAAATTTCAATTCAATTTATTTCGGTTTTTCCACCATAATTGTTAGTAAACTACTTAGAAGTAGTATCTTTAGGTGGTTACATAATTGTTAGTAAACTACTTTATTTAGGTGGTTACTATTTAGATTATGTAATTAATTGTATCGACTTACTTATTAATTTTTTGTCTAAATGCTTATTTTGTTCTCTTGTCTAAGTAGTTTTGTCTATCTGTTCTTTTGTCTAAGTCTTATTTTGTAAGCCTAAAGAAACAAAGTTATTGAGTTTAATATCTTAAAGATTGTTAAACCAGCATTGTCAGTTTTTCTGTTTGTGCTTATTTTTCAAGTTAATTCTCTCTGTTTGTGATAGTTCAACCTTATCTGCGGCCTTAGTCAGAGTTAATTTAAAAAAATTATATACGTAATCGAGAACTATTGATGTTTTGCACGAAAAAGACTTAGAATGATAGTAGACACAAACGAAGTGTAACCGAAAAAGAGATAAATATAAATAAGTCTCATTTTCCTATTCATATTAGTGCAATGCGTCAAAGCACTGATGTTTCTCAACTCACACATGAGATATACATAGATTAGTTTTATCTTCGAAATCAAGAGAATTATAGAGTGAGCGTGTTTTACCTCTATTATTGACGTGTTTGGGTTAGACTTGGTACGTTTATAGGACGCAAACGAAATACTTAGATTTGGTACCCAGAGAAATGTTTTACCATGCGTTTTTATTTTTCTTAACGCACCAATTGAAAGCATTTCTGTGACCAAGCTATGTTGGAAGTGCTCTATCTACTAACTTTCATAACAATGCCGCAAACGCGACTGCCGCTGCTATGTCAAAGTGCAACAAATCACTCAAAATCATTCGAAAATCATCGAGTTTGTAAGAAACGATTGGATCGTTGTCAGACTACGATAAGTAGTTCCTCTCGATCCGGTAGGGGCGCTACAAGGCGCTAAATGTATAGGAACGAATTCTTTGGAAGTATTCTTATATCGTACAAGTCGTGTGGTGCCGGCTTAGAATTTGCACTACCCCAACTCTTCCCGTGGGTGTCTTAAGAGGCGACTAAGGGACATACATCGGGGGGCGTGCAGCAGCGTCTCTTGCAGAATATATCTGCCACCGAACTGCGATCCCCAACCCGCCTGCCCAGCGTTTGGATTATGGGCATTACCCCCCATGAGATAAAAGCCATAAGGCGATTATCAGGGAAGGCCTGCGTCCAGCAGTGGACCGTTATAGGCTGTTGAGGTTGAGGTACAAGTCGTATTATGGCCTCTTCACCTCACTCACAAATTGCAAGATTGAAAGGGCTTTCATAAATTGGGCTGCATTATAACTGCAATTGCAAAGTACGAAAGGCAAAAGCGGATCGCCCTGTACAATTGTGCTCCGTTTAATTGTATCTCCCGCACCTTTTGCTGCTTTTATTGTGAACAGCTTCTGGTGTTTGATCTGGCTTTTGATATTATGTGCCAGATACTCACCAGCTCTCGGGTAAAAAAATGTGAGATGATAATCAGTTATTGTCATCTCACTCGCACTCACTTCTGTCTTACTCTTATCGTATTTCACAGGACATCCTACTTTTCTTAGGCGTAGGTAAAAATATACATTTCAAATAACAAAAACTCCGACAGAGCAGAGTTTTGGTAGATACCTACCTTGGGGACCAGTAAAAATAAAATGGCAAAACTAGAACAGAAATAGATCCAATGTGTGCTTAAAAAGTTATTAAAGGTCAAACGTTAACATTTTTGTCAAGCTTTATCAAAAATATAGCCCGGACAGTAATTGTAGGTTATAAAATTAGACCGTACACCGAGCCAAACTAGCGCCGCCACCTATTTTATCTTAAGATTTCGTTGAACAAAGGTACCTAATTTAAAAAAATTCAATGGGCAGTTTGTGATACCTATTATAAGCTTTTTTTTTAATGCCTCTATCATAGTTTTATTTTGTATAGCTTAGGAGGAGATGTTGCACTTTGTGGCCACCAAACTCAATTACTGCAGTGTTTTTACCACTCGAAACTGAGTGCTGTTTTATTTTTAGTTATTTTCTGAATAATTTAAAAATTGTAGGTGTTTTAAGGTAATAAAATAAAATAAATAATATTGATTTGAAAAAAAATAACTATGCAAATTGGCAAAAGCATGATGATATTTCTACGATTACGTAAAATATTTGAAATAAATTATGCCATCACCTTTAAATAACTAGTATTTACTAAAAAAAACAATATTCACGCTTTGGATTACGATGCACTACGGAAGAAAGAATAAGATTTCGAAGACTTTAAAACATTCCGGACTGGAGAGGCATGTACGTAGGTACATTCATCCACCAGTGGACAGGGCTGATGATGATGGTGATGAAATTAACATTGTAGAGACGACGGCACAGCCACGATCCGGACACGGATCAGCGACGTCCCGCCATAATTTGCGCATTACACAAGACGTAGAGGTACGAAACAAAATTGTTTCGTACCTCTACGTCTTGTCATGGAGATAAACTTTGTTTTAGATCTACTTATCTATTATGTTTATACAAAATTAATTCCTTAAAGACTTTTCTTTTTCCATCCAATCCAACGAGTTGAAAAACCGTCTAAAAACTTCCTCCTTGGTCCAATTAGTAAGGGAAAACTTTTTAAGGGTCTCTTTTTCAGAGGCCACTTGATAAGTTTGAAAGAACCGTTTTCAGGTGAACGTGGGTCAATGGTTTTGATTGCAGTTTCGAAAGTACTGCAGCTTTACATTTTAATTTTTTTATTATTGCAATCTATTGTGGACTTTCATTGACCGATAAGCTTCTCAATACGGTGATGATAATTTTCCTAATGTAGTTATCTAGTACATTAGGAAAATTATCACCGATAACGTAGTTAGTGATGTCTATAATCAGTCTGCCTACTCAATATTGTGTATAATGTGGTACATACTTACTCAAAAATAAAGTTAGGTATCGATAGATCTAACCGATTTTTCGAAACTGGGTCTATTGAGAAAAACCAATCGCAATAGATCCATCATGGGCCTAGTCAATGGATAAAATGACGAAAGTGTTAGTCCTGTATGAAACCACCTTTAGTCTACGCAAACCAAGTCTTCGTTTAAGAGCGTAATGCAAAAAAATGTGAAAGGATAGGCATAGGATTTCGCTTACATAGGAGCGGGACAGAGTAAAGCAATGTCAGTGCAAAAATCAAGTTTTTGCTTCTTTTCTATTAATGATTCAAAATTTAAGCATTAAATAGAAAAACTACACGATTACTTAAATAAAACAGTAGTCTGGCTATGTAATTCGTAAAAAATAATATGGTGTTGTCGCTGATACTTTAGAGCATTTCAATTAAAACAGTTTTTTTTAAAGCGATTTTTGTATAATTTTTTGAAAAGAAACCAGTTTATTTTTCAAAATTTTATTCGATTACTCGACTTCTATGGGTTTTTGCCTACCTATCGTATTTTTTTAATTAGAATATTCAAGTTCGTTACCATAGATGTAAGGGTTTAAAAATACACAATTTGCTTGATTTTGCATTTTGCGCACTCTTAAAGCGAGAATAGAATTATACGTCTATTTTTCGTAGTTCTCGAAAATTACTCTACATGTCTTGATGCATAAAGCTCTAACAAACTACAAGAATCGAGCACCGGAACGAAATGTTGAGTGCATTAGTCGATTTAAGACGCGCGTCACGGAAGTTCATTATTTTCACAGATCGTTTGGTGGTCGACACGACACTACTTACTCGCCTCTTCGGATTGATACCATATGAAGTAAAATGTTGGGAAAGTCATGGTTGTTTCTCTATTTTATACTTTATAACAATTTCATTTCATTATTTATATGCCTGTTGTTAGACTCCACTCGATCTCACTCGATGGATTCAATAGGTTTTTTGGTGTTACTAGTAATCAATCCCATATCTAAATTGAGAGTCATTTGTTTTGTGTAGCTGTTCGAAATTTAGATTCAACAGCATTTGGACAACATCCAGAACAAATAACTTTGAATTTCAACGAAGACTTGAATTTGGAATTTGATTTTCGGGGATAGGCCAACCTGACTGCATCGGTTTTCAATCTGGTAGGTACTTATTCATAAACTTTTTGCTCTGGCCACTGATATTTTTCATTGCATAGTGTTTACATCGGTATCAATATTTGCTATTTTGATTTTATTCGAATTTTTTAAAAACTTTTCAGTTTTTCGGATAGATACACAGAGTCTGTATGTGGAAGCCCGTTAGCCTGCTCAAATAATTTTAATGGAGTGCAGATTTAATAGTTAGGCACTACATACCTAATACACCACAGTGTTCAGTTGTCAGTTTTGGTTGGCCACACCAAATATCGCCAGTAATTCTGACAAGCAACTGTCAAAGTAGAATTATCCAGCTTCGAGAGGACGTTTGTTCACGTCATTCAGTTAAGTATACCTATTATATAAGTATACCTATTACGTGTACAACTGCTTCGTGTCCATCCCAAGGTTGTCTGGAAGAGATCGCTTTTAGCGATAAGGCCGCCCATTGTGCAACACTGTTTTTATATCCTTTTTTTGTATTATTTTCTATGTTTTTCTTGGTGTGCAATAAAGTGTATTGTATTGTATTGTATTGTATTATTTACAGGAGGCCGGTTTTCATATCTACTACGTGGTGAATTAAAATACACTTTGCTTCTAGTATAAAAAGTAGATAGAGAAGGACACGTTATTCTATCAACAAATATCTTATTATGGTTCTATGCAAACGTTTTCAGGTTATTTATACCTCATGGAACTGACATATGGGATTTAAAGTAGCTTATGTTTTGTTGAGTGTTCGTGAGCGTACGTGTTCTTGAGTGGAGACCGCGACTCGGCAAACGTAGTGTAGGACGAACTCCGACCAGGTGGGATGACGATTTGCGAAAGACAGCTGGCAGATGCTGGATGCGGCAAGCTGAAGACAGGGCGCTATAGCGCTTATTAGGGGAGGCCTATGTCCAGCAGTGGACTGGTATAGGCTGATGATGATGATGATGACGATGATGGTGTTTTGTTGCAGGTTCTAGAGATCTATGGAAAATTTGTGAACAAACCGTTGGAGTGAAGAAGAAAGAGACGCATATATCCATCCATCCAAGTTCTCTCAGTTATAAAATTAAATAGGCATTACATTCTCCAACATGAAAATGAAAAATGAAAGTGAAAAATGGTATATTCTGTACATAGGTGGGTTACAATAACATGGGTTGGGGTTCTCTTTTCAGATAACTAAATTTAATTCTGTGCTTGGACGTGATGTTTGTATATAGTAGTGTATTCAGTTTGGTAGTCCAGAGGACACCGGTCTCTTAAGAGTCTGGGCAACGGGAGCTACTAGATCAAGTGTGTGTGTGTGTGTGTTAGGGTGCGTTTATGTGTTGCGCTAGGCACATACAACAGTAAGTTGGAGAAATTTGGAAAGAGACACCAAATCCCCATTATAGTAATTCTATGTTTATGATGAACGAGAATATAATCCCAGGGCATTTCCTACCAGTAATCTACAAGAAGAACCAAACTACTTTCTTGAGTTCAGCTGAAACGCAAGTGCAGTCAAAAGTTCTATCGCTCTCAAAGGTTCCCGGGGTGTTGTACAACTCTAAACTTAGTTTCCGAGTAATTTCATACGACAAAGATTCTGGTTTAGTTCTACGAGTTACTTGTACCAGTTTTAATTAAATTACTGATGAAACAATTTACTTTGATGGTGAGGTTATGATTCAGTTGATGTTTCGGCAAAGTTCTGAAGAGTTTGAAGTACGGAACGAGCGTGCAGTGTAATTTCTTCATCATATTTTGCAAGAGGTACCTTTGGTAATAAAAGTTAATTTGATAAGTGGTTTTCGACTAACAAGAAATGGTGGTTTTGTTAGGTTTACAAGTTTTCATGACCCCGATATTCCTCGTATTTATTGACAAGAAAAGCTTTGTGTGCTCTCAAAAGTGGTAATTAGTATCTGAACCAAACAAAAAAAGTCTTTATAAATCGAAAACAATATTCTCGATTCTTGACAATACTATTCTTCTATTCGTTTCATTTTATATGATGAAAATTGTAACAAAACATAAAAATAACAATTCTTCAGTCAGTATTTTAATCATTTAGCAGGTAGGTACAAGCGCGAGCTTTTAGATTCACAATAGAAAATATAATAGGTTTTTCCTGTTACAGTACCAACGTAGCGATTCTTAATTCCTTTCCGTTGATATCTGCTATTTCAAGCTCCGTCAGTTTTTCCCGTGAAATGGAGTTGTGGGTAGTGCAAGAGCCTATTTGTCCTTTTTTTTCATTTTATTACGTTAACATTCTACTGGAATACTGCTTTATTTGTAATTATGATGCAAGTTCATAGATTATCAGAAGCAATACTTTTGTTTGATGACCATTTTTATGAAATGCTGGTGAATGTCATAATACTTTCTAACGCCTTTTACCACAGTTAATATCAATGATTTCACAGTAAAAGCTCTATCTCTCTCTCTTCTTTGTGATTGTTATTTTTATATTATTGTCATGCTGGTATTTTCTCATCTTCTCTTTGCACGTAAGATGACACTGCATACGCTGCAGAACAGTCTCTTCAATAGCTTTTCTATGTGTGAGCCCCATTGAAGTATACAATCTAATGTTATCTCTAAGAAAAGTAGTTTTTTAGCAATATAAGTTCCCAAAAATATTCTACTTCGGCGGGACTCGAACCCGCGAATACAATTCTAACGTTTCTCCTTTTACGAAAACATCAGCCTACTAAATCGAATACATTTAGTTTTTGTCTAGCTTAGCAAAAGCTTAGTGACTCTAAACCATTGGACCACTTTTGATATTTCATTAACACACCGTCGAAGATTGTGTTAATAAAGTATCATTAGTAAATAATATAATCTCGTGATTATTCGTAACAAGTTGAGGCAGGTCGTCAATATAATCTAAAAATAGGTAAAGTACCAAGGATAGAACCCTGCGGTACACCTAATATAACTACAGACCCTGAAGACTGTTTCTCAGTAATGTCAACTCGTTGTATCCTATCACTCAAGTGAGATGTAAGAAGATCGTAAGAATGTTATACAATACAATACAATACAATACAAAACACTTTATTGTACACCAGAAAAAGAACATTACAAAAAAAGACATAATATTACATGAGACGAGTACAATGGGCGGCCTTATCGCTTAGAAGCGATCTCTTCCAGGCAACCTTTGGATGGAGAGAACTATATGAATATAAGAAAGGCAGGGGGTGTACAAAAGATAAAATAAACATGAATATAACAGAATATTGAAAAATTAATTATATTAAATAAATAAATATTACAAATAAAATAACTCAATATATTTACACATAAACTAGATAAAAGAATATACATATATATATATATATAATATACTACTTAAATACATAAATAAATAATTAATTTGTACCAATATTCACTTTTCCGACAGGAAAAACTCCTTGACACGAGATTTAAAGACAGGTAATGATATTGCTTTTCTAATGGGCTCTGGTAGTGCATTCCACAACCTTATGGCCTGGATGGAGAAGGATTTGTCGTAGAAACTGGTTTTGTGAGGTGGCATATTCAAAACCAGATTTTCTGACGAACGGAGAACACGGGAAGGATGAGGATGAGAATTATGGAGGAATTCAAAACGCTCCTTTAAATACAAGGGAGTGACAGGGTTAAAGAGAATGTTATGAAGAAGAAAAAGGATATGGGAATTTCGGCGAAGACGGACAGGCAGCCATTTGAGTTTTCTGCGGAATTCCGAAATGTGGTCATATTTACGTAGACCGAACACTAAACGTATACATACGTTTTGGAGCCGTTCAACCTTATTAAGCTGCTCCTCAGTTAGGTCGAGGTAGCAAACATCAGCATAATCGAGAATAGGAAGCAAGAGAGATTGAGCGAGCACAATTTTAGTAGCAGTAGGAAGAAAGTTACGAAGTCTTCTCAATGAAGCAGCGGATGCAAATATCTTGCGACTCACCGCATCCATTTGTGGGACCCATGACATGTCTGTATCCATGATGATTCCAAGGTTTTTAACACTTCTGCTAAAAGGAACTATAACGCCATTGAATTCTATTTTAGGGAGAGTAGACCAGTCAATTTTAGCAGAAGTGCGAGAGCTACCTATAATTATGGCCTGCGATTTGCTGGGGTTTACCTTTAGACCGTAGGCCATGCTCCAATCACGAACACACCTAAGATCGGCATTAATGCAGTGAATCGCGGTGGACAGGTCTTGCAGTGAGGCTTGGGTGTAGATTTGAAGATCGTCTGCATAGAGATGGTAGGAAGAAGTTAATTTAACAGAGATAGAATTAATGAACAATGCAAATAAAAGCGGAGATAATACGCCGCCTTGCGGTACACCAGCAGAGGTGTTGCACCAAGACGAGAACGAGTCGTCAGTACGGATCCGCTGCCGGCGCCCCTGCAGATAACTGCGAAACCAGCCAATCGCTGATGGAGATATGTTAATAGAGTGCAAAAGTCCAAGAAGGATTTCGAAATCAACAGTGTTGAAGGCATTACTAAAGTCAAGTAGTGTAAGAATGGTTAGATGTCCGTTTTCCATTCCCGATCTGATATCGTCAGTGATCTTTACAAGAGCAGTAACAGTACTGTGACCGGGACGGAAACCGGATTGGAAAGGATTTAGGAGGTTATGAGAAGAGAGGAACGTACTGAGTTGGCCGTGAACAAGGCGTTCAAGAACCTTAGAAAGGAAAGGAAGAATAGATATGGGTCGGAAATCTGTAAATAAAGAGGCCTTGGGCTTTTTGGGAAGAGGAATTATATTGGCTTCCTTCCAGACCGCCGGAACGGTTTCAGAGAGAATAGAAAAGTTAAGGAGGTGACTTATCATAGGCAATATCTCCTCAATAATAGGAGTGATCATGTTGCGACCGATATTGTCACTTCCCATTGCGCTAGAGGAGATGGACAAAATGCACTTTTTAACATCACATGCGGCGAATGGACTGAAGCTAAACGAAGGATAGTCAGGAATAGGCAAGGAAGAAAGATAGTTGAGAGTACTAGTCTTGACATTTATATCCATGTTGGATGTCGAAGAAAAGTGAACATTAAGTGAATCAATATTAACATTAGATGTACACGCCTCTAGACGTGCCTTGCCTATTCCCAAAGTTCTTAAAAACTTCCAGGCTTTAGCTGGGTCAGCATTTGAGAGTGAAGAGTGAATATAGCGGCGTTGAGCATCCCTACACATTCTATTGCAGCGATTCCTGGCGTGATGATACCTTTCTTTGTTTATATCGTTAGCACATCGTTTGAATCTCGCTCTGGCAGCTGCCTTCTTGTGCATAAGGGACTTGATTTCGTCCGTGATCCACGGAGCTGGCAGCTGCTTTATTTTGACCAAGCGGATTGGTGCATGAACGTCAAACAGATTCGTCAGAGTAGAGTTAAAAGCTGACAACTTATCTTCGATCGTATCAGCCGCCATCACTGAAAACCAGTCGACCCTAGATGCGTCCGATCTGAGCTTTTCCAGATTCATACTACTAAAATTGCGCTGAAGAAGAGTTTTGTGTTTATATTTAGGTGGACGAAGTTTATAGGAGAGAAAGATAAGATCGTGATACGAGAAGGCATCAGCTGAACATTGTCCGTGCTTAGCAACATGCTGTAAGGATGAGGTGAACATTAAGTCAAGAAGAGATGGGGTAAGATTAGGAGAGTGATGAGTTGTACCAAGAGGAAGAATATGTAAGTTGCAGGACTGAACAACTGATCGAAGGGCGGATGAACGCGAGTCTTGTTTGGCAAGGCAAGTGTTAAAGTCTCCCATAATGATCGTGTGACTGTAGATAGGTAATAGGTTTTCCAGCAGTTTTTCCAAAGATGCGAAGTAATTTATGCGAAGAGAAGGGCTATAGTAGACTCCCAGAAGAATTTTAGTATGAGAGAGGCAAATCTCAATAAAGAGATGTTCGCCAGCATTCGCTGGAGGAGGCTGTGTAGACATGCTTACAATTGAGAAGGAAATGTGTGAGCGTAAGAAGATGGCCACTCCACCCCCACGACTACCTGTGCGGTCGTTTCGTTATATGACAGATATGTTATTATTATTATCAAACTTTTACCTATATAATATTAGTAGAAAAGATAATCAGCTATCTCTTTTTCTATAAATGTTAAACAATAAGCTGGCGATCGGCCCCCGGCGCGTTTGAGTACAAATCCAATTATTTCCCATGGCGCCGCTTCGTGGTGTGTAATTGATTTATTTGCTCATTTCATCGAAACCGAGTATCTTCGCTGTACCGACACAATTTTCTTGGGGTATCGATGTTAACTCAAGGTTCATATAAGTCTTCTGGGCCTTGTCTTTTATTATATTGCCTAATTTCACACTGACATTCCCAAGTTTTATGCTCATCATTTCGGCTGTCCCAAACCAAAGCCTAGTAAGAGCCATTTTGAAAAAATTACAGGAGAAGCGAATTAAACTTTTTTACGTGCCTTTTCAAAAGTATGATATTTGATGAACTATTTGTTCGTGATTAGTTGTTAATAAATATTTTTTTACAAGTAGAGAATATAACATTCGAAAAACTTTAGCGCATACACGTTTTATGAGACTTACTACGTAAATATTTTCATACGGTTATTCTAGATCCAAAATCAAAAACCTAGTATAGTCTCTTACTAGGAATTTAAGTTGGACGATTGAAATAATTGAGCTATTGCTAGTCACTAAAAACCTAGTAACAGTTTTATTTATGTTTGACTGACCTGACTTTTCCTGATTTGACATGAAATAATAATTAAATGAGACATCTTTTTCTGGTCTTTGGCATAAGAAGTTAATTTTTTGACGGTTGTGTCTTTTTTAAGAGGGCGCATTGCGCGTCATTTTGTGAAAAGGATAGGTATAGGTTTTCGGGTTCATAGGAGCGCGACATAGCATGCGTTTTTGGAACGGAGCAAATGCAAAAACGCTTATTTACAAGAAAACTACAAAACTTATGAAAAGACTTTCTGAAGGAACCAAGTAATTAGTAATATAATAACCTACGTACGAATCAAAACTAAAATTAGTCATTTCAATAGACAACAGGGTTCCTGAGATCTCGAGTCTCGACCAAATTATGTGCAGATCAGTGCAATTTCATGTTTTTTTAAGGTAGGTATCGAGATCGGCTTCGAAACCCTCATGGTCTCGCTCTGTCTGTCCCCGCTTCATTTCGTGCGCCATTGCTGATTTAAAGAAAAAAATATGAATAAATAAAAATGAATATTTACAAATTGTGTTGCTGAAATTTCAATAGTGACCTAAGGGGGCAAATGGAGTATCAAATGAAAGGTAGGCTTGTACATTTGAAAACAGTTTTTGACATTTCTGTATCATACTTTTATCATACTTTTTAAAATATTTTGAAAAACTTTGAAAAATTGACCCTCCCTCCCTATCCATGTACAATGTTTGTGGCGTTTGTAGATATGAATTTATAATTTACAGGAAAAATTTAGAGAAGTCTGTCAAAATGACCATTCTTGAAAAATGGTAAAAAGGGGTGGTTTTTTTTCCGAAAGCTGAAGGGCTTTCTGCCCTAGTTGGGTATCAAATTAAAGGTATTGCTTTGATCATTTCAAAACAGTTTTTAATTATCTGTAGCTTTCATACTTTACGAAATTTTGAAACATTAGGTACGTATTGAAATGTTTCGAAAATAGTTGAAAATTTTAAGATTCTCCCTCCACATATCTGAAGTTTTTGCTTATTTTCTATTAATTATTCAAAATATAAGCCATATTTAAATAAAAACTCCACGATTATTCAAATAAAACATTAGTCTGGCATCTATTATCTAGTAATTCGTAAAAAATATTATGGTGTTTTCGCTGATAATTTAGAGATTCTATTATAATTGTTTTTTTTATTGCGCGAATTTTGTATTTTTTTATTTAAAAAACCAGTTCATTTCCCAAACTTCTATTTGATTACTCAACTTTTAAAGGTTTTTTATTAATACACATTTAGCTTGATTTTTGCATCAGGTGCACCCTTAACCCATACGCATCGACTTGCTGTGTTTTGTCTAAGCATTTTTGATATTGCAGCTACAATCATTACATCGTTTTCAAATTCAAAAACTTAGTAAAAGCCAATCCCAAATTGAAAAATCTATTAAAAGTGATTTTTACAAATTCAAAAACTTAGTAAGTAGAAATTCCAAACTCAAACACCTAGTATGAACACCATTTACGAGGTATTTGAATTTGGAAATGTTACATGCTAGGATTTTGATTTTGTTTTGCAGCGTAGCAAGTGGAGTTACTAGGATTAATGGGTCACGTAGCTTTGGATCTAAATGAGATAGAAATACGGGTGTTTTTGCAAAACACGCGGCCGAACATTCAAGGAACGATGATGCAAAAAAACGCCTTCAAAAAAAAATGGCTCATACTAGGTTTTGGTTTTTGACAGCCGATTTTAAGTTTATGATAAGTAGTTTATGGATGGAAGACGTGAGTTTAACAATTTAGGCCCAATGTTATTTATTATCTCGCGAAACGTGACACACTTTAGAAATGGTTAAGATACTCGCTCGGCTTCTATTGATATAACAGAATTACTCTGAGATCTTGTGGACTATAAATATTGTATTTTCTATTTCTTGCCAGGGAAAAAGAAGACGTGGGCTTAAATTCTACCATAGCATGGCATAAAATTATACTCAATTACTATAATTTCTTCGATTGTACATTAACTTTTATTTGGCCTTCAGAACACTTTTAACCTAACTTAATAAGATAAAGGTTTCTTTTTCGCATCTTTACTTAACCTCAAAAAGATAGAAATGAAGAAATCATCACAAAAAAAATAACTTTATTTCCTTGTTTTACACAAGTTATTTGAATTTTTTAATGTTATGTCCAAGAGTCCGAAAGTCAAAAGGAAATAAACCGCCTAGATATTTTCAAACACCCATGTATTATGTACATAACATATCTGAAAGATTTTCTTTTAAATAATTGGAAAATAAAATCACTATGTACGGTTTAGGTCTCAGAGTTATCTGACTTTCACTATATCCTTATCGATTGTAGGAACCATCGAAGTGGACATCAGGGGTGGATATGCCGTATTTAAGAACACATTTGAGGGGCTTTACTTCGGACATTGACAGATTGTAGGCTGAGCCGAGCCGCGCGGACGCAACTGTCGAATCCGAGTTATAAATTGATTCGGATCTTGTTCTTTTTGAAAGGTTCAGCCTGATTGGTGGTTGGGATAAATTATGGTGGAAGGTTTTTACCTACCAACCCAGACGGTATACGTTAAACGGGATCGAAGCTTCTGGTCTGCAACTGCCAAAAATATGTAGCAGGCTAAAAAACAAACAACGTTTAGGTCAAACATTAAACCTGTTTTGAGTATGATAGGTCTTTGAGTATTTTCGATATTTTTGAGCCTCAAATCTATTGCTTAATTCTTCACGGTCTCACCACCTTACATTATCCACTCTTTCTCGGCTATTTTGACAATGTCATTTGCTAGGTGTTAAGCACTAGCACATAATACTTATAATAGTAAGCGTTACACTAAGTACGTACCCAGCATTAGTTTATTTGTAGGTTTGATGTATCCAACACAGCGTCGATAGCCGATAGTGATCGATCGTCGTCAAGCCTTCTGCTGCCGCCTTCGCCAGTCTCCCATTTCCCAAGCTTCATCGGCACTGCGATGTTTACAAATATTGAAAAAAAAACTAATAATTTTATTGCTAGCAAAAAAACTTTTATGGATTCAATGTATTTTCTCGCTTTTTGCAAAATCACAACCATAATATTATTTTGTAGTAACAAACTCATACTCATGCAAAATACTTTCCTTCACCCGTTTTAATTTCGTATAAAGCAGGTGTACACCAATTCACTTCACTAATGTAAATGAAATCCCATTCCCTAGACTGCACTGTAAAGGTCTCAGGGTGTGACAAACACAAAATAGAAGTTTCAATCACTTTAACACAATATTATTGAAATAACGGTGTTATGTAGATAGTCAGAGGAAGACGACGAGAAAATCTTCATAGTGCTATTGCAAGGTTTAAAGGTTGTTCTTCGCGGGTTAGCGCGAGCTTCGATTTTTTTTGTGGTTTTTGATTTTTTCTTTGTTCCACAAGTACCTAATAAAACAATCGAAAAATTTGTTTCCCGCAAATCGTAAACCATTTTCTATGAAATCATGTTAGAACCAACTTCCATTCACTGGTATTTTTGGAGTATTTGGGAAAATATGAAACGTACGTATTACATTTTTTGTATTTAACTTTGTGTATATGGGTCTTTAATTTTAGTGCCTAAAATAAACGGATTTTATTATTTATTTTATTTATATAAAGTTGCATTATTTTTGTTTGTTTAATTGCTGCCCTAGAACAAATATGCTAAAGAAAATACACTATCAAAGGTGCATTGCCACACTCTTGCACGAGCTGCTGTCTGCATTATCAGGTGTGGTGGAATATTTGAACATAGGCTGTAGATTCTTAAGATAGCAGGTATACTTTTCCCACGATTAATTTTTTTACACGTGTTAGAGATTACGTAAATAGGGACGAACATTGCGAACCTTACTCAGGTTCGCAATGTTTGTCCCTATTTACGTATGGTGTGAATTTCAACTCGATACCTCCACGCGTTTCTGAGGATTGACAGACGGACAACAAAGTGATCCTCCAAGGGTTCCTTTTTCCTTTTGAGGTACAGAACCCTAAAAATTAGTCTTTGAATTATTTTGCAACTGTCTCAAATGCACAATTGATTCATGAAATGACCCAAGACGTCACAAACACCCACCAGTTGCACGTGTAGCGCAATACAGTTGCGCACGTACATTTATGTACACAACTTTTATGGTCATCGCATCGGTCGGAGTATGGAGTAACGGGCGAGTGTCCGGTGTATGGCATGGCAATAGAGTGCCTAAAACGTAAATAATAGAGTCACAAACTTCAAAAGTTAAAATACAGCTACCCACACCTACACAGTAGAAAATGGTGACACTTGAAGCAATTGAGGACCCTAACAGCGCACATCTTTGTCCATCCAGCCAATTTATCAAACAAGGACGAGGGTGGAACTGCAAGGAGACAAATTAATAAGATATATCGCTACATGGATGCAGAAGAAATAAGAGCAACCACCTATTATTGAGTTTTAGGATTTTCACTGGACGTAGAGGAAAATTTTAACATTTTCATTCCTTCCACTAGCACTAAGGGGTTTTCTTTTCGAATCGATAAGGCTTCGAACACGCTCCCTGCTGCTGTTTTTGTCTTCGAGTCTTTTCAAGACGAGACCAGAGTGAAATGGTATTATCTAGTAGAACTTCGTGATACATCTTCAGTCACATCATCACTTTCCTTTCAGATGAATTTGTGGTCATACGAACGTCTATTACTTATAAAAAAAACTTTACCAATAAAAAATATATGCAAGAAATTATAACATGTACATAATAAGGTGATCTGTGTCTGGTTATTGGGACGCTGACTTTTTATTTAGGATTTCGGCTTTTCTCTCTGGGTATCTATAGGAACAGTGAATAGACATTTTTGCCTCTGCGTGGTGTTAAGAGAAATTCCGTTTTACAAAGTCATTGATCCGTTCCATCTTCTCAAATACTTTTGCATGCAATATTTTCTATCAATTCCAATATCAAATCAATAACCAGTAGCATAAAGTTCATTTCACGCTGCGAAAGTTTTATAGTGAGTATGCAATTCTTTCGTCCGTCGACACGGATGCTCCCTGGGGGCAAGTGCTGATGATTGATACCCTTGTGTGAGTGTTATTTGAGTGGTTTTCAAGTGTGCGAAGAAGTTGACTATCTACTTAACTTTTCTCGTCTTAGAAAGTTTCAGCAATTGCTGAACGTGACGTTTATTTTTCAAGTTGGTTTTAAGTAAATAAATTATTTTATGGCTTAAATTCTAGCCAGACACTATTATGTACGAGTACACAGAAATTATCACGGACACTGTTTCGTTCTAATTTTTTTCGTCTAAATTGAAAGAAGTGGCTACTATGGGTTTTGTATAACTTGTTTTGGAAAATTGGTACACTACCGCTGACTTGTCAAAATTGTACCTACTGCTAAATTGCAAGAAATCACTCAAAATCATCCAAATAATTAACGTATAATCGAGTTAGAATTAAACTACATATTTGATCGTTGTCATTCTACGAAATAATGATATATAATCGAGTTAGTATGAAACTATAGGATCGTTGTCATTCTGCGAAAAATGGCTTCCTTTTTTTTTCTCTGTATCCAGTATACCAAGGAAACGAAAACTTTTTTATTTTTCGTTCACTTTGCACAACCGGTACTAAGGCCTCATGATAATCTACAGATTTTCTATCGTAATCTAGTTTATGAAACTATAAAATCTGTGTGGAACCAATTAAAAACCCATAGACAATAGTAGACATAAGGGCATCGGAACCGAATTTTGACGGTCAAAACTAGAAACTCCCAACAACCTGTAATAAACCACCAGCACAGTGCACCTCGACTCTATCTCGACTGGCATCAACTATTCACACAAAATCCAAAGCCACTGAAACTATTCCAACCAGAGGACACATTTACAACGAAAGCAGGGTTTCTTTTACGCTGGGTACAGCCGATACAGTTAGGTGAAGAGTGTCGATTAAATAATTTATGCTGCCTTTCATTACATAAAATAAATAAATAATGATGGAGAATCTACATAGTATCATCTATCCTCAAGCTGAGCAGAGCTTGCGTTATGGGTACAAGATGTCTGATATACATAATGTACTTACATGTCATAATAGATTCCTTAAATATTAAGAATGTGTACAAAAAATAACCACTAAACCCGGATGTCCAGCAGTGGACTGGTATAGGCTGATGATGAAACCCGGAACATATATTTGCAGATCATACAAAAATTTGCCCCAAGGCGGGAATCGAATGGGCAACCTTCTTCTTCGCAGGCGGAGCGACACCCACTGCGCCTCATCACTCTGAAGAAAATCAGCTCCTAGCAGCTGCAAGGGTTAGTGGCTAACTATCAACGTCGCAGCTAGCGCCCACCGCGCTACAGAGGTCGTCGGTAATTAAAGTAGACTTTTTTTATCTAGGCTGCAATGCAAATGAGAAGCAACTCCAAAATAATAAAGGACACAAATGTATAACTGCTGCCTATGTAAATGCGTCCAAAGATGTAATACATTTTATAGAGCGCAGCGGTTTGTTATCAGGACGTCTGAAGCGGCGCATAACAAGAGCGGGAGACAATTCCCCTTTTGTACCTCTTTCCTCTCCACACACTCCAAATAACAAGGGTTCCATTTTCAAATCCTACAGCCGATTTTGCGGTTCCGACTTAGCTTTACGGGATACTTTTTGTAGCGAGTCGTAGTGTTTTGGTGTTTGGTAAAAATGAATTATTAGAACAATGAAATATTAACAAATAATTATCAATACTGAATTAATAATCATACAAAATTGTAGTAACCATTTCAGCACATAGCCAAATTACCGGAGCTGTCACAAAGATCGTCGTGTGCTTTGCTCACTTCCGATCAATAAATATTATTATTATTATTAATTTTGTAAACAATATAAATATCATAACAGGTTTTTTTTTTAACCCTAAGGCGATGTTATATGTAAGTAATTATGTATATATAATATAGGTACTAATCTAAACATTTTGTTTCTATAATTACCTGTGCTATTTGTAGGAGTTTCGGCAGGTTATTGGTAAAAAATATCCAAGCTATTCGCAGATAATATATTGAGCAAATAGATAGCGAGTGACATGGGGGCAAACTTAAGTAGGTTGGTCCTACATTTGGGCACCTCAAACAATAAATAACGCTGGACAATTCACACAGCATTACCAGCCCCAAGTTAAGCAGAACTTAGAGTTATAGTGCACATGTGCGTCCATAAACACGTAGCCCAGAAGAAACCAAATGCAGTAAGGGATAAATCACAAGATGAGCTTAGCTCATTCTTATAACGTAGCCTTATAATAATGACAATTCGTGATGACTAGGGATGCCGTCGATAGGGAAAATCTATGAAGAGGACTAATATTCCAAAAAATGAGTGAACTTATAATAATAATCAAATAATAATAATTATAATAATGCAGGACAATTCACACAGCATTATCAAGCCCCAAGCTAAGCAGTACTTGAATAATATAATACATAGATAGATATTTTTTATTATACATAGAAAACGATCAGAACACCCTGAGCAAATGTCTGCAGATCGTACAAACATTTGTTCCGAGACGGGAATCGAACCCGCAACCTCCTGCGTCGCAGGCAGACCTTCGCCCACCGCGCCACAGAGATCGTCGTCGTTTCAGTACAGTGTACAAAATGAGAGGTAATTTTGTACACTGTACTGAAATAACGGCTAAAAACTAAAACAACGTAGATCGCATAAAAAGATCCACAAACACATGCAAGTTTCATGCACTCTGCTTATATGTAACTGTATCTGCATAAGTTGCATATTTGCCGCGCCAGCTTTTCACTTCGAGCGACATAATCGCAAAAATGCGCTACAAAAAGTAGCGTGTGTGGTTAACCCCTATAACTGCAGCACCCTTGAAATGCATAAAGAGTTTTTGCATACACGAGCAGTTTCTTTCACCACGCTCATTGGAGTAAACGCTACGAAATGAATGTAAAAATTGAATATTTAGATTGCATTACAAAATTTTAAAGCGAGCTGTGTTCCATTATAAAATGCTAAAAGGTTGCCACGGGCTATAATGAATTGAAATGGAATAGAAATGAGGTTTTATTTAGACACCTTGGAGGTTTTCAATTCACTTGAATACTCGCAATATGTAGATGTAGAAGAGAATATGTGATTGTTTTATAAAACCTACATCGGATTATTTTATGTATGCACTATGTGGGCTTGTGGCTCGTGATATTCCAGTTTTATTCATTATGCAGTAAAAAAGC
Source organism: Eupithecia vulgata (assembly GCA_946478455.1). Lineage (NCBI taxonomy): Eukaryota > Metazoa > Arthropoda > Insecta > Lepidoptera > Geometridae > Eupithecia > Eupithecia vulgata. Next base: position 8,376,513 of record OX297873.1, on the reverse strand, counting down.
ACTTAAAGAAGATTTTCCTTTAAAATCGTATCTATAAAACGCAGAAAAGAGGTATCAATAATCAAATCTCTTGCTTGATAATTATGTTGAGAAGAGATTCGATGATTGAGTAGAGTAATAATGAGAAATGGTCAGCGTATGAACTAGGGGTAAGTCAACCTTAATTTCCACCTTCATTCATACCTTAATTCTTGAGATGCCAAACCCAACTTGAAACAAAGATCCATAGGTAATTCCGTATCTTTAATTGCCATAGCGAACATTCTCGAAAACAGTAGCAAACGCGAATGTCATTTGAGATAATGGTATAAAGCGTTTAGTTGAATCTTGTGACAAATAGCTCGCTGTGGAACAAAGCGTCGACTCGCTCGTTGTAAAATTAACGAGCGTACAGATTCATAATATATGTACAGATTCATAACATATTTGAATATCGTGTTACGTACGACATATGCGGAAACAAAAGGCTCATGCTAACTTTAGAAAGTTAAAAGCTAACTCGCATTCTAAATTTTATTTTCATGCTGTGTGAATTGTCCAGCATTATTATTATTTACATCATACGAATACCAAAAGCATTTATCCTAGTGCACTGCTGGTTAAAGGTCCCTGATAAGAATCTTATATGCTCATTTTATTAGGGGCAATGATTAAATCAATCAATGGGTAAAAACAATTTCGATAAGGAGGACAAGAGGAGGATCCAGCTAGGTTGGGCAGCGTTTGGGAAACTACGTCGAGTCTTCTCGTCATCCATACCGCAATGCTTGAAAACGAAAGTTTTCAATCAGTGCGTACTACCCGTCATGACCTAAGGAGCTGAGACGTGGACACTCACGGTAGGGCTGGTCCACCAGTTTAAAGTCGCTTAGCGAGCTATGGAGAGAGCTATGCTCGCTGATCAATTCGATTTGGGGGATTTCAGTAAAAAAAATCCGGAAATCCTCCAAATGGGGGACGGCCGTGGGGGATTTCCGGAATAATCCAAAATTTACACCACCCCAACTCTTCCCATGGGTGTCGTAAGAGGCGACTAAGAGAATTACATCGGGTGGGGAGCACCGCATCTAGCAGAATAGGTCGATCACTGAACTGCAATCCCTTACCCTCATGCCCAGTGTGGGGATTATGGACATTACCCCCCATGAGATAAAAACTAATTAGGCGATTATTATGGGGAGGCCTGGGTCTAGCTGGGGACCATTATATTATTATTGTTGAGGTAGTCTGAATATAGGTAAATTTTCTATATTAAAAAAAAACATGGTTGCAAGAATGACCGCTCCATGAGGTACTGGGGTCGTTTTCATGATTGCTGAGCTTTTCTTCTCCCGTCTTTTATTCCTTCAGATTTCTAATAAACGTTTCTCAACCTACCAACTAACAACAGAGAAATAAATCAACCAACCCGTAATACGGTATTCGTTGTTTTACTCGTGAGTTACCTTTTGTGCAACTCAGTTGAGCAAATTACGCGACCGTTCCATATCAAACTTATTTTTCCCCCCATTGCTCAACTCAGAAAAACAACAAGGTATAATGAGATAATATGAGCTAAATGTAGATTAAAGTCATTTAAAACGGGATATTTACCATGATTTGATTTTTGAGTTTTCCAATATTTCGGCACAGTTTCATGCGCCATGATCACGGAAGAACTAAAGTCACTGCGAGTTGGTTTTTATTGGCATATCGATCTACCTTCATTCTTTGTCTTTTGCTACGAAAGTTACCACTACCACCGGTTTCATTTACGAACGCAATTCGATCACGACACACAACACTAACGGTATCTGCACACGGCTTGGTTGGTTCACCACTTCTTCGATTTTTACACATTCTCACCACAGGGTTCCAGGTTCCCGATAATTGAATTTTGAAATTGTTTTGACTTTAGTTCTTCCGTGATCATGAAACTGTGCCGAAATATTGGAAAATTCAAAAATCGAATCATGGTAAATATCCTGTTTTAAATGACTTTAATGTTAATACCCATGATAGTTTTAAAAGTTTTATAAATGTAGATTGTTTGCAACAGACTTCAGTCAATTCAACTGTTTCATTTGTGTATACTATTTTTAAAATTATTCTATTCATTTTTCTAATTCTAGTCCGTAGAAGAGTGCTACGGTTTGTACTACGCCGTAGAGGTTTGCTACGCGGCGTCATCTTAAATATTTAGATAGGTACTTTTGTTGGCCACCAAGGGCAACTTCGTATCTCTGCCTAAACTAAATAAAATATAACTGTTACAGACGCGTTAAAAGAAAGTTTATGTTAGGTATCACAAACTGGGAGATGGATTTTTGAAAATTCCTTTGTTAAACAGAATAATAACATAAAGTAGGTGGCGGCGCTAGTTTCGTTTTGGTATGCGCCTTAACTGTGGTGTCGGTCTGCCATCCCATCGGATTGTGAAAGGCAGAAAATAGAGAGTGCACCAGTGTCTGCGCACACACTTGTGTATATACTATAATACTGTCATGCGCCTCAATGGAGACAGTCCGCTGTAGTCGAAATTTGGCTTTGATTACTTCATGCAAATGTTCTGATCATTCTTAGAAGAGTTTCATGTTAGTTCTTTTCAAAGATCCTAGGATCCTACTTTGATTGATAAACATTCAAATATACATATCTAATATAAAGGGTGTCCCACCGCTATGCCACATGGAAGAAGGGTATCTTTAATATTGTAAATAGAAGTAAATAAATATTGTAAATATAAAATTTGACTGCAAATATTTCATTGATTTTAAAAACAATTTAAATTGCATTTAATGATTTTTGAATAATCACCCGTATAAACTGAAAATCAATCTTTTAAAGAAATACTATGCTTGCATAATAAAATAATAATAAAAATATACACAAATTTTCAGTGGAATTTTGAAATTATAGAATATCTAATATTAAGAGTGGGTTGAATTAGTATTTAGAAAAACAAATGTAAAATTTCACGGTATTTTTTATTTCAGAATCTTATTTTAGGTATTTGGAAAAACGGAATCCTTACAATAGAACCTTTTGGTCGGGTATCATAGAACTGCCGGTGATTTTGTACCTACAATTTGGAGGTTTTGATTCTCGTTTCCGACAGGCGATTATTAAAAAATCTTTGTATGCATAATGCATACATGAGGTCTTTTTGCAGTAAAATTTTCAACCAAAAATTACTATCACTTCATATGGCATAGCCGTAGAACGCACTGTTTACAACTCTTATTTTGGGTAGGTATCAAGTTTTTCAAGGTTTGTCGTACAATTATCATCATTCAAGCCATTCAATGATGGAAATCGGATAAACTCAAGTTCTAACTCCTGTAATTGGACCCATTGTGACGCGTCCAGGACCTTTGCATTCAGAGAAGGAAAATGAACTTGTACCATTGGAAGTTAATCGAAAAGTTTACTCCATTATTGGATTCGCGAACTGAAATCGTCAAACTTTTGCTGGAATTTATACCTTAAGGTGGTGGTATGCGTCAAACTAGCGCTGCTACCTATTTTATTCTATTACTACGTTGAACATGTTGTATGTAATCTGAGTTTTTGTGACGTGTCCAAGAGTCCTGTAAGGTCAAAAGGAAATAAAGCACTTTGAAATTTTAACAAAGGAAATTTCAAAAATATAACGTACAGTTTGAGATACCTATTATAAGCTTTTTTTAACGCCACTGTAATAGTTTCATTCTATTGAGTTTAGGCAGAATATCGAAGTTGCCCTTGGTGGCCACCAAAATCTATTTTCGTATCTTTTCCTAAACTAAATAGAATAAAACTATTACAGAGGCATTAAAATAAAGCTTATGATAGGTATCACAAACTGGAAGACGGATTTTTGAAAATTCCTTTGTTAAACGGAATAATAATATAAATTAGGTGGCGGCGCCACTTTGGGTGGGGTATGGGCCTTAAGGTGGTGGTATGTGTCAAACTAGCGCTGCCACCTATTTATTTATTTAAAGACCAACAGTTTCAGTATTATAGGTTTACAAATAATTTCTTACAATTATACAGCCCTTACAGGTCTTTCAAGATAGGATAGTTACATAAATAATTATGTTCCTAACAAAATACTTAATTAATCAGCAAATATATACTTATAACTTACTAAGTGCAATAAAAAAAATCCTCTAGGTACTTAAGATTATATAAGATTAAACTTATTACAAAATTGACAAAGCTGCAAAATAATGTGCATTGTGTGTTTATGTTGTGAATTAAAGTTAATAAAAATCTAAATAAAAATATGAAGTTATTAATTAACATTAGACATGTGTATAGCAAATGAGCGCATTACTGTTTTACTGTTTATTGGAGAGTATTAGGTCAACAATACCCTTTCTAAATTTGAGCTTGCTAGAATTGAAGATATCTACACTAGAAAAAAGTTTGTTGTAATTTGAGCAAATTCGGTACATAGTGGCATTTTTGGCATAATTGGTGGTACGAGTGGGCAATGAGAATAATTTGGTGTGACGAGTTCTTTTAGGAGGTGCGTTAAAGTTTAATTTAGCAACAAGTGAGGGAGCATCAAGATGACTATTTGCAATGTTATATAATAACATACTGTCAAGTAAAGTGCGTCTGTCTTCTAGGAACAAAAGTTTATGAAGTGTGCAACCATCTTTATAGTTACAATAAATTCTTTTTTTATAGTTAAGGTGTTTGATAAATTTCTTTTGAATATTTTCAATTTTGTTTTTATAAGTAATGTAGTTAGGTGACCAGATACAACTAGCATATTCTAGAGTACTGCGAACGTAGGCAAAATAAACAGATTTGATACAGGTTAGATCCGTAAAAGGTTTGCATGTGCGGATAACAAAGCCCAGGTTTCTGTAGGCTTTGTTTGTGATATGGTCGATATGATCAGACATCGTAAGTTTATCATCAAGTAAAACCCCAAGATCTCTTACAACTTTAACTTTTTCAATTTGTATATTATTTAATGTGTATATGTAATGAATAGGGTTATTTTTACGAGTGAACGAAATTTGTTGGCATTTTGGTACATTAACAGTTATTTTATTTTTCTTATAGTAGTCCGAGAGGGTTATAAGCGTATTTTGGAGATTTATGCAGTCCTGGAGGTTACGAATTTTACAAAATATTTTTTTATCATCAGCATATAAGAGATGCTTACAAGTTGTGAAGCAATTATAAATGTCATAAATGTAGGCATTATAGAAAAGAGGTCCCAAGTGGGATCCTTGGGGAATTCCCGATGGTACGTTAATATAGTCGGACTTAAATCCTCCCACTACAACAGCTTACGAACGGTTAGTGAGATAAGATTCGACCCACCTTAGTAGGTCTCCATGTATACCTAGATTGTCTAATTTCGCGAGCAAGATGGTGTGATCCACACGGTCGAAAGCTTTTTCAAAGTCCGTGTAGATCACATCCACTTGACCGCCTCCTTCCATGTTTTCTAAAACAAATTGCGTGAACTCCGTTAGGTTAGTGACAGTGGATCTTTGTTTGAGGAATCCATGCTGTGTGTCACTGACTCCGTTCACGATTGTGCCGTAGATTTGATCATAAACCATTTTCTCAAAGATTTTACTGAATGTGTTTAAGATAGAAATGGGTCTATAGTTTTCGATTTTCGACTTAGATGATTTTTTATGTATAGGTATGACATTAGCTTCTTTCCATTTGGATGGAAATATTCCCTGACTTAAATATTTCTCAAAAATAGTTTTAAGAGGTATAATAAGAGCCTCGGCACAGTTGTGAATAAAGATGGGCGGAATATGGTCAGTGCCGGCTGATTTGTTAACGTCGGTTTTCCTCAACAAGCCAAGCAAGATATCTTCAGACACGGTCACTCGACTAATAGCATTAGTATCATTAGAAGGAGGCAAATTTAATTCATTGAGGTTATATGTATTAGAAGGTTTGACAAAGACACTTTCGAAAAATTTATTAAATCCGTTGCAAATATCAATCCCACTATCGAACTTCTCTGTGCTGAGAGTCAGTGACTTAGGATAATTTAATTTATTCTATTACTACGTTGAACATGTTGTATGTAATCTGAGTTTTTGTGACGTGTCCAAGAGTCCTGTAAGGTCAAAAGGAAATAAAGCACTTTGAAATTTTAACAAAGGAAATTTCAAAAATTTAACGTACAGTTTGAGATACCTATTATAAGCTTTTTTTAACGCCACTGTAATAGTTTCATTCTATTGAGTTTAGGCAGAATATCGAAGTTGCCCTTGGTGGCCACCAATATCTATTTTTGATTTACTGGCTCCAGCTTCCTTTGATCAACGCATAATAAAATAAAATAGGTGGAGGCGCTAGTTTCACGCATGCCTTAACTCTATTTAATTTATTGAATACAATACAAATAATAAAACGTCAAGTGCGAGTTAGACTCGCGCATCAAGGGTTCCGTACAAACTCTTTAGCAAAGAAATCAGTCAAATCCAGACGAATAAGGCACAATAATTTTCTGATTTGATAACGATTATGACGTAACTTATTTAGTCCCTCTAACTATTGGCGTCTCGAGACTAAATAAGTTACGTCCAACCCTAGTGTAACAATGTACTATTTTGTATGAATAAACCACAAATTTACGGTTTTCTGATTTTTCCCTTTACTTGTGCTATAAGTCATTGCTTCTTGCCAAATTTCATGGTTCTAGGTCAACGGAAAGTACCCTACAGGTTTTTGGTCCATGGCGAGATTCGAAAATTATTTTTTCTGTGAATATACTAAAAATTTACGGTTTTCGGATTTTCCCTTTACTTGTGTTATAAGACCTAGCTTCTCACCAATTTTCATGGTTCTAGGTCAACAGGAAGTACCCTAAAGGTTTTTGGTCCATGGCAAGATTAAAAAAATATTTTTTCTGTGAATAAACTACAAATTTACGGTTTTCAGATTTTTCCCTTTATTTTTGCTATATGACCTTGCTTCGTGCCAAATTTCATGGTTCTAGGTGAACGGGAAGTACCCTATAGGTTTTTGGTCCATGGCAAGATTAAAAAAATATTTTTTCTGTGAATAAACTACAAATTTACGGTTTTCGGATTTTTTCCTTTACTTGTACTATAAGACCTTGCTTCTCAACAAATTTCATGGTTCTAGGTCAACGGGAAGTACCCTATAGGTTTTGTGTGCATGTGATTCCCTTGGAAAATTTAAAAAAAATAGACATAAACAGCTGTAACTTTTGATTGCGTTGACTTAGATGTTTGATTTATGTCGAGGCTTCAAGAGGTTACGAGCCTGCGTATATGATGTGAATATCAACTCGATAACCCTACGCGTTTCTGAGAAAAGTGGGTTGACAGACGGACAGACGGACAGACGGACAGACGGACAGACGGACAACAAAGTGATCCTATAAGGGTTCCTTTTTTCCTTTTGAGGTACGGAACCCTAAAAATCCGTTGCTTCACATGCCATTCTCAACGCGGTTATGCCTGATTGATGTTACCTATTTGAGCCGTTTGGGTTTTAAACTCAGGTCCTGGGGCACACGAAATATACCAAGACCTTCCAAAACTTCTCCCACTGGTGATCGGAATGCTGGCTTTTATTTTGGTCAACGAATTAGCATTGCCATTCAACGTTACAATGCTGCCAGCATTCGGGCACTCTGCCTTCTAATGATGGCCTAGATTTCTAGGCAATAGATATAAGTGTAAAATTTTACTAGTAATAATTGTTTTATTTTGTTATTGTCATGTGATAAATATATATTGTAAAAGTCTATAAATTTCATTCAACTGCCCACGTATTGATTTGTTATCTTCGCCGAAGGTTCTGCAACAGAACTTGGTTATTTTGTTTAGAGCGAACAATAAATAAAGGGTAAGACTTCACAGATGTTGATAAAATAAACACCAAACTCCCGCTGTTTTTACAAGTAACAGGAATAGTAAAGGAAATCGATTTCGAGCAATAATAGAGCTCTTATTGAATTCTTGATATTAGGGTCGAAGGAGCCGACACGGCGCGGACTAAACGAGGTTTTGTTATTATTGCTGGGGCTAGGAATAAATAATTTAGTATTTAGGGTGGCTTTTCGATATGGGACTGGATGGCTGAAGCCAATACCATGAAAGTTAGAGAAAAGTCGTGAAAGGAGTTATGATCTTGACCTGTAATTTAGGCACCTTGTAGATGATTGATCTCTATGTACGAGACGATCTCTGTGGTGCAGTGTATGAAAGGTCCGCCTGCAGGAAGTTGCTTGTTCGATTTCCACCTTAGGACAAATATTTGTACGATCTGCAGGTATTTGTTCCGGGTGTTCTGGTCGTTTTCTGTGAATAATAAAAATATCTCTGTATGTAATGTTTTGTATTATGTATGTCAGATAACTAGTACCCATAACACAAGCTCTGCTTAGCTTGGGGCTAGATAATACTGTTTGAATTGTCCAGCACTATTTATTATTATTTTTTATTAAATAAAATTAGTTAACTATAAAAACCTACTGTACATAAAAAATTTTGATAGAAATCCTCCATGTCATGAGGATTAATCCTGCAAAGGATTAACCCTGTAAACACGATCACTGCTGTCGTTGCACGGACTTGCAGATCGCTCTCTGTGTTTTCAGCCATGAAAGTGTTAAAGCAAGATGATAAAAAAAATATGTTAAAAAAATACTTAGGTGCGTCGCTAGAAGCGCCATTTCCACATATACTGTCCAGTCTATGGCAAATTGTTAGATTGCGCTACCCTGCCGAGGTGCAGACATGGTGTCCGCTGTTCAGTCCATAGTTATTTTAGTAGCACAAAGAGAATGTATTATTGGACTATGTTATTCGATTGAAGTTGCCTCTCTGTACTTAGCCACTCTTGTGTTAAATAAAATATAGAACTCGTACCCAGAAGAAACTTACGGGTTTGTGATTATGTTGTTGCAATGATAAGTATGCCAATATAGCTATAAAATTTTGTTGTGGTCAACCACTTTACTCCAAGTAGTTATAGAAGTTGAGAAATTGTGAAACAAAATAGTTTTCAATTACTTCTTATCAAAAGCTCAGGTAGTGATGATGACCGATGTAGCACGGCGAGAGAAGCTAAGCTTACAACGCAGGAGGTTGAGGGTTCGATTCTTGCTTTGGGAAAAATGTGTGTACCCTCTGCAAATGTTAGATCAGGATGTATAATTAAAAATATCTACATAAGTATTCTTGTTATTTGCAGCACCTAAGACACAAGTCTTACCACTTAGTGTAGGTGCTGCCAAGCCAGAATATCTAGAGTTCGTGTATTTAGTTAATAAATTCTTGAAGTGCTTGATTTGAAATAAATTATTATTCTGTTAAGTTAATAAGTCAGCTAATACCCCCGTAACAAAAGCTCTGCTTAGCTTGGGGCTAGATGATGCTGTGTGATTTCGTCCAGCATTATAATTATAATAGTGTTATTAAACCGCTTTGTACTTGCCTGTACTTGTATTTTTAATATTGACCTATTCCTTTATAACTAAAGCCGATATTTTGCTCCAATAAATAACTCAGCAAGCAATAGAGCAGTCTCGAAAACTACCTAATAAATGTCCTAACATCCTAATACACGCTCGCGATTATTTATTTGACTTTTCCTGAATAAAGCATGGAGGCATGTGTAAATATTTCCTCCTGACCTCTATCTCAGCTTGTTATCTTGATTTGTAGTCCACTCGGGGTATTCGTATAAAAATAACAGCTCGTAGTACCAACTGTTAAGGTGTAGTTACATGATGCGTTATTAAGGAGGTTTTTGTCTCACTTTTCAGGTTTAATAACCAATAATAATAATAATGCTGGACAATTCACACAGCATTATCTAGCCCCAAGGTAAGCAGAGCTTGTGTTATGGGTACTAGATAACTGATATACGTAATATTATACATTACATAGATATTTTTTATTATACATAGAAAACACCCAGACCAACGGAACAAATTTCTGCAGATCGTACACAAATTTGTTCCGAGGCGGGGAATGCGGGGATCGAACCCGCAACCTCTTGCGTCGCTATATAGATAAAAACTACAAACAACAAAAATTGAGTGTGTAAATACAGTGAGTTTCTGGCGCAGCGCATCAGCATTGCCATACAGCGGGGCAATGCAGCCAGCGTCTTGTGGACGCTATCGACTGGTATTCTGGATTGGATGAGCTACATGTAGATTGTTTGCAATAGCCTGCAGTTAGCTCAATTGTTTCAATTGTAAATACTAGTTCTAATTTCTTTTTTATTTGAAGATTTTTAGTAACAACAAAATACTTATTGTTGCAAAATACGATTGCGGTAAAGATGCCAGAACGTCGTGACGACCTCTGTGGCGCGGTGGGCGAAGGTCCGCCTGCGACGCAGGAGGTTGCGGGTTCGATTCCCGCCTTGGGACAAATATTTGTACGATCTGCAGGCATTTGTTCCGGGTGTTCTGGTCGTTTTCTATGTATAATAAAAATATCTATCTATGTAATGTATTGTATTATGTATATCAGTTATCTAATAAGAATAACACAAGCTCTGCTTAGCTTGGGACTAGATAATGCTGTGTGAATTGTCCAGCAATACCTATTTATTTATTACTATAGTAGTGTTGAGTTTTACATGTTATGCTCTTAAAAACTGCCTCAATTTTAAGCAATTGTTCAGCTGCGATTTTTTCTCATTCTAATTCTGAATAAATCTATTCGAGAAATTTTAAATTCAGTTTTAAATATGACTTAGCTTTGAGATTATATATTATTAAAAAGTAATATAATAATATATTATTTAAAAAAGTATTAATTTCTAATATGTCAACAAGACGCAATTGTATATTAAAATTTTTTAAGCTTTTGCTTAAAATAAGCCGGTTTACTTATTATGTCCGCCTACCTTTGTAGACAAACAGAATAAGTAAATAGGCTTTTTTAAATTTAAGTGCTGAAATTCCTTAAAAAATCGCACCAGCATCGAATATCTAGAACCACTCTACCCATCTAAAAATTAATTCAATATCTATTCTACGAAATTCCCAGTATACTTAAAAGACGATTTTAACGTTATTCATATAGATAATGAAATAAATAACGGGCTTATTGAACAAATTGGAATAAGTAGTGGTAAAATATCATAGATATATTGGGCATGCTTCCAACTGGTATTTGACATGGATCAGTAGAGCTACCTGTAGATTGTTTGCAACAGTCTGCAGTTAGCTCAATTGTTTCTATTGTAAATACTAGTTTTAATTTAATTATATTATTTGATTTTAATTTTCAATAAAGATTTAGATATTTGTAAATGTAAATTTTACAAGTACAACATGGAACTAGTTAACAAAAGTCACTTTTGTTTCCTACCAATCAATCAATTTTCATTTATGCTCGATACCATGATATTATAAATTCGAAACTAACTCTGTCTGTCTAACTGTCTGTCTGTTAGGTACCTTTTCACGCCTAAACGGCTGAACAGATCTTAATGATGTGGAAGTAAATAGTATCCCGGGGATGATTATAAGCTATTTGAAAAGCGCATGCGAAGTCGCGGCCATAAATGGTCTATATTATAGATATAAAGAAAGCCTATTACTCCATAGATGATAATTCATAATTGTTTATTTTACAGGAATGTAGGTACATGGGGTCTTAAGAGTACAGCTTACCCTATACATTCTGCCTCGTCAAGGCATGCAGATTACATCAATGATGTAAATGCTTGGCCAGATGTCGCTCAGTTCCACACCGACAATAGTATATAAGGGAAATAATGTTAAGCTTAGCTATATTAAACATAAATATTGACCTGTATCTAAATCACATTATATTTAGACTTAGATATGCAAATACTGTATTAGTTTATAAGTCATATATACACTTACTAGTGGTTTATTTTCCACTTCTTCCACTAGTGCACAAAAAATTGAAGTGGACAAAATCAATAACATTGTTTCTTATTGGATAAAAATTAATATTTATAAACGTGTTTATAGTATAAAATTTGAATTGTCTAAGTGCTTATTTTGTAAGCTTAAAGAAATAAACGTTATTGATATTTGGTCATAAATAAGTCAACAAGCAAAATGTCTGTTGTTCAGTACATTCCGTTTCTGTCATCATCATCGTCATCATGAATATCAACGAACCTACTGGTTATGGCGACTGGAGAGAGCGTTCAATGGACAGTAGGTATTTACCATTATTCTATTCTATTACTTTCGCTCAGTTTTGGAATGAATCTGTTTCTGCTTTCAGAGTACTGTGTGTGATGCAGTCAAGTTGTTTTTAAGGGACTTTTTTCGCTTAGTTTTCTTTTACAAACACAAACTTCTCATCCCTTACTTTATCTAACAATATTATATAAAATTATGTACATGGGCTTTGCGCAGGGGGAAAATAACTTTTGAGAACTTAGTTAATTCTGCGAGATTAAAATGAAAATCAGCGATCAATTGATCTCATAACGACGGAGGAATAAGAAAATTTTGAGTAAAACAAATTATCGATTATTATTATTTACCGTACTGAAATCGTTGCATTTGTCCACCCAAAGCAGACGTTGGAGTAGCGTTGAAAACAATTCTAATTCTTACACAAAAGTTTTTGCGGGAAACTCTATCAATCCTTGGTTGTTCCCGCAATGCAAAAAGCACTACCACTTGTGTAATATCCTTAACAATAACTTATCCTCGCTGTGAGCTCAAATGGTCTGTACCTTGCTTTATAACGACGCGTAAGTACAACGTCGGGGATAAAAGTAGTCCAAAACCTACTGTTTTTTTAAGAGCGTCGTTAACTGTCTGTTAGCTACGGTGCTTTGTTCTTTGTAAGGGGTAATGTCCATTTACTTTAGTGGTGACCTTTCATTTTAGAACGTTGTGTCATGTTTTTACGAGCTTTATCGTAATAATTTTTGGGATATCAATATTTGATGTAGGATTTCTATGGCAACGTTACTTTGGATCTTAAGAATTTATCCATTCATACTTTTCATTTTTAATAATTATTAATGTGATCTATCCCAAAAATCAGGATTCAAATTATTATCTTTATGTTTTGAAATTATCAAAAACTATCTCTCTACCAAAGAGTAGAGAGATAATAGAGTTTTTGAAGCTTCTTTAAGCTTAGTAATGAGTGTTAGATTCATCAAATTGTTTTTCTTTTTGTATTTGTTATCAAACCAAACATACTATGTAAATGTAAATCTACAATTAAACACCTACCTACTTACCATCTAGCTAGGAGGTGGTAAGGTACCTATTCATTAAGGCCATTTTTGCACATGTATCTCACTACTTATGTGTCTGGTTTTAGTTACACTTTTGAATTGTAAGAATACTTAACAACTTAATATAAAATAACATACCGACCCCGGAGGCACAATAACATTATAAGTATAAGCATTATTTTAGTATTGTATCTCATTTTAAAAGAACTTCTGTTTTTATGAGAAATAAATATCTTTAACCCCAAATTTTTGAATATCCTATATCCTGAAACCCTAACATCATTACGCTCCCAAAACCAAAGACAAAAGCAAATATTTGATGGAACTGATAAAAGGATGTTCTTAATTAGTTTGTTGTTGCAAAATAACGTTGTTCATGTTGGATAGTTGCGAATAGCCGGCGTGCCTAACATAGTTTTTCTCTGAGAGTAGTAGATAAAGATACTGGAATTAGGTACGAACCTACGAGGCATGTTCACTATAAAAAATGTTGTTTGACGAATTCATTATGAATAATATACTACATATACTGTATATACAATACATAGATTGATAATATTAATGAAAGCAGTTTGACAGACTGGAAACGTAAGGGCGTCAACATAAAGGGCGATTGCATCTCACACCTGCGATTCGCTGATGACATAGTCTTGATGGCAGAGTCGCTTTAGGAGCTGAACCGGATACTGACCGGCCTAGCTTCAGCCTCGCGACGCATCGGTCTTGGCATGAACTTGGATAAAACCAAGGTCGTGATCAGTGGCCACATTGATCCGGGACCGGTCGTCGTACATGATCCTCCTTCTCATTCTCAACAGCCTATAATGGACCACCTCGAAATTGTTTCCGAGTACACTTACCTTGGGCAGATTCTGCGATTGGGTAAAAACAATTTCGAGAAGGAGGCTTAGAGGAGGATTCAGCTAGGTTGGATCGCGTTTGGCAAACTACGTCGAGTCTTCTCGTCATCCATAACACAATGCTTGAAAACGAAAGTTTTCAATCAGTGCATCCTACCCGTCATGACCTACGGAGTTGAGACGTAGACACGCACGGTTTGACTGGTCCACCAGTCTAAAAACGCTCAGCGAACAATGGAGAGAGCTATGCTCGGAGTTAGTCTGAAGGATAGGATTCGCAACGAATACATCCGACAGAGAACTAAGGTTATCGACATAGCTCAAAGGATTAGCATTCTGAAGTGTCAGTGGGCTGGCCATATCTCGAGAAGAACCGACAACCGCTGGGGTAAACGTGTTCTTGAGTCGTGTCCTTATTTTATTTTATTTTATGTCTAGCAGTGAACTGATAAAGGCTGATGATGATGACCCAGTTTTCATTTATTCTTCGAGCTGATTCAAGTTTTGATTTTATACATCAGTTTTCTAGTACGTACACAACTGACCCATCTCACTTTGTTGCGAGATGATGCTGTGTGGATAGTAGAGCAATATTTATTTATTTTATATGCCACAATCTAGATTAATTTTTCCGTGCAGTTGGTCTCTTATCTGATTTGTTACTCCACGTATAGCTCTTGGCGAGTAATTAGTATCCTCACTGGAATTTTGTCATATGGGGGCTATGCAATTAATTGGATATTCCGTACCAAGTAATTTCCAACATGAGTGTGTCCTTTGATCAATTTATAAAAGCCCAAGCTTCGTGTGAATTAAAAAAAAAAACATTATGTTCCTTATTATAACCATGGTCAAATAGTTTGATAAATTTATAGTATATTTATAATTATAATAATTATATTTATCTGTGATTTAACTTTGGTACTACTACCAATCTTTATTTTTATGCACCAAGCTATTTACAACCCGTGGTGACATATTTAATTGGTGATTATAGTGGTCCGCCGATAATGTAGTATTTTAATGGTGAAAGATTTTTAAATCTTTCCTGTAGTTTTAGAGCCTATTCAATTCAAACAAAACAACAAAAAATCAAATCTTTCCTCTTTATAATATAAGTGTAGATTTATACTAACTAAATCGATGAATGACTAAAATACCTTTACAATTTTTTAGTTTCCATCAAGTTGCAATAAAATGGACAAACAATGGATTATTGCCCGTCTAAACCGAATCTATAGCCCATAAAAGAATAGTGATTATGACACATTTTTGACGAAGCCGCACGAACAATGTACGAACTAAAGTTCTAGAGTAACTGTGGTGCATGCATTGAATTTAGCTTTCTTTGTAAGGATATATCCATCTCTTCTTCCTTCTTCGGAATAATAATTCCGAATCATTGTTGTCTTGTGTAAGAAATGTAATAAAACCAGTCGACACCCGCTTTAAAGCTACGACTACGGGAAAATGTATCAAATTTTATCCTAGCGTAAAAATATTGTAAACAATCTGTTAGCTCGCTATTTTTGATCAAAGAGTAAGCTGTAAGACCTTTTAACACAAAGTAGGTGCCCATAACCTGCTAATTGTCTATAAAAGTTGCCATTACAGTCTTTGCGGTCAGAGACACTGCCTTTTACAGCCTTTTAAACTATTATTGCTTGAAAATAAAGGTCACACACAGGCGATTATATGTGCGGTAGAAACTATTTTCTAATGGATACAATATAACTTTACCTATACACTTAGAATAAGTAGGTATGCTTGTAGTTGTTTTCAGTGAAATTTATAGCTACTCACACCTTTGTTTTCACGTGGATAGATACCATTATGATAGTTTGGTACATTGTCATCCCTGCTATTATGATTGTTATAAAACAATCGACTTGACCGAAAGCGGGGCTGTCAAATTAACGTGACGATGATGACGATTCTTTGTAAATGGCAACATGACATGTTTCTGGGAAATACAATTATTAACATTTGCCTTTTTTTTTAAACACAACCGTATTGGGTTGTTTGTCGACATCGTTTTGGGTAAGTCTACCTACACGGTTGTGCACATGTACACTACAGTACTAACCATAGCACATCTATTGTTTGAGTACAATTTCTTAAGCTTTGAAAAGTAGATACAAGAACTTATTTAAATAATCGATGGTTGGTGTAAAGTGATTATTTGAAAGGTCATAAAGGGACAAGCACATAAACCGTGCTTGGGGACTGCTATGGCCTATAAAATGACATTAAACGCTTTACGAGAACCACTGCTTGCTTTACGGGATGCTTTACGGCGAACAACAATGTTCCTTTGGACTAAACGTGTTCTGTGGTTCAAATGCTGTAGAACAAAGATTACAAAGATAATCTCTTCTCTGTTGCCATATGCTTATTTTTCAATCTTTTAAAGATGCTAAATGATGACTTATGTGATCTTATCCTGTGCTGTTTTTTGATATAATAGACACTTACTGGAAATAATGGACACAAATACATAGGTCATTCATTATCTTCTACATCATCAGCCGTTTAGTGGGTACCTACCACAGGGCCTAGGCTTCTCTGTATGTTGTATAATATACTCCTCGCTCCTGCATCAGTCTGTACCACGTGCAACCGGTTGTAGGGATAGCTACCGTTGTCATAAGGTGAGATAGGCGTTGTAGACAGCGAGAGAGAGGAGAGACACCACACCAGACGCGACGAGCGACGCCCCGCGTCTAGGTAAATGAGACCTTAAGGGCCTTCACAACCTCAAATTTATGTATTTTAGATCATAGGATTTCGCGTTCATAGGAGCGAGACAGGGCATAGCAACCCAAGTACAAAAATCAAGTTTAAGCATATATTCTATTAATTAGGACGTTATTTAAAAAACCGAAACATATAAAATGTTTTTTTACACTGAGTTCTATTACCATGCTTATTTAAAAGATCTTAACTTCAGTACTTATTTATTTTTAGTAAGAATTTAGAGGCAACTATGTGATTTTCTTTCTATCGAGAAAATGTTATGGAATCGTGTTTTCGAAACATATGATCGATAGAGTAACTTTACCATACATAAATATTTACTAGTTTGGACAATACTTAGATCTGTTGAGTTGTTTTTTTTTTATTTGGCACACAAAACGGAACACAATCAAAAAATTAAAAATAAGAAAGTCACAGTATTATGATCTAGATTGTATCCCTAAGTATGTGTACACAGCATGATTTATACAGAGCAGTTCTGTGTAGACAAGTAATGGAGATTAATATTAAAATATAGAGCATGCATTAATATAATAAAATAATTAAATAGGGCAATTAATGAGTAAAACAATAAATACATTGATTTGATTTGAAAATATAACCTACCTATCTCTAAAATTTGAATAAAAATTAAGAATTACGTAAAATTAAAATTAAGAAAAATTAAGCCCACTCTTCTTAATGAGAGTGGTTTCAATGTCCTTTTTAAAATGTATTATACTTTTGTTAAAAATGTCAATATTGTCACTATTACACTTTTGACGTAGTATAGGCGGTATAGGCCCTTGAATTAGCACTGCTATTACAAAAGTTTGCCATCAAATAAGGCTCTAACCTTAGATACATTTCGTGGTGGCAAAATGGTGTTCCAGGTTCGATTCCCGCCCGCCGCGCCGGTGGTTAAGCTTCAAAAAAGTGGCCCGCGAGGCATCTTTAATCTGATTTCGTCAATACATTATGAAATGCATCTAAATGTTAATAAAGTAAGCCCATATTTGAATAGGTACTACATATTTTTGTAATGCGTGGTACGAGTAACTATGCCTCTGATATGCGACAATCTTACTTAGATCATAAACGTCAAAAACGCTTATTACGCTATCAAAGGTTTTTAGGAATAGGTAAGTACGATACGAGGTGAATACAATTTTTTTTATTGAAAACATACAGTCGAATAAAATTCAGAACCTCATCCACTTTTAGAATTAGTCACTGATTGTAACGGAAATAAAAATGTACAGCTACAATTGAATACCCAAGCAAACCTTTTACAGCACCATTGAAATTGGCAAGCAACTTTGTTTCCGTCGAATATGCAGCAGAAACTTGATTTATGATTGATTTCCCATAGCATACGCTCTCCTTCACAGCCAAGAGCGAGGATAAATAACTACACAGAGCGTGCAGGCGACAGATTAGGTTATAGATGGTTTGTTTGGTGTTCGTGATTTTTGTTAAGTCAAGTAAGTACAGCTAACGATAAAAATGGTAAACGTATGGTCGACATTCAAAAGCGTTCTCGTGTGCAAACAAGGGTTTTGAGTAGATTTTGAATATGATACTGGTCCGGACGTCGCAAATGATAGTAGTTCAAACTACTTCTTATTGGGTGCTCTAAGTGGAAATAAAATAAATGCTCTAAATGAGAATTAAATAGGTGCTCTAAAAGAGGTCCTCTTAGAATTTTGTGATCTAAATAGGAATACTTCTTAATTATCTCCTGGCTGTAAATTACTGTAAGATCTATATGTAGTAGATGTACGGAACTACGGGGAAAAACTTCATAGCGGATATTTCACAAAAGTACCAGATAATTTGTAAAGTCGTATGAGGAGGCATATGTCCAGCCGAGAACGTGTTTGGTGTGCTGATGTGATGATGATCGAACTGTAACCAAAGATAGTTTTACACATCTCTTTTATTATCATTCTGCAGTTTTTATCGACTTCTGGAAGACTTCTGGGTACCAGGCCACAGCGCTACGCTGTTTGGAAAATGTGTTCTTACTGTGAAAATCCAGAATTGTGAATCCAATTCAGGTACGGTCAAATAATTACACGGACGAAACTATCATCACGTTTTAAATTAAACATAAGAGTGACAAGTTAGAGAGATAAGAAAGAAGTTTATCAATAAATAAAATTAATAAAGACAATTCACAGAACATTATCCAGCCCCAAGCTAAGCAACGCGTATGTTATGGGTACTAAATAAGATAACTGATATACATAATATATTACAGGGATAGACATTTTCTATTATATTTACATAATTTTAGAAAACATTAAACATTTCATTTTTAGAAAACGACCAGCACCTGGAAAAGTTACCTGCAGATCGTACAAATATTTGTCTCAGGGCGGGAATCGAACCTGCAAACTCCTACGCCGCAGGCAGAAATTCAGCAGTTAAAAATAAAAATCTAAATTTTATAACTCTAGTGAAAATTACTCTAACTAAACCAGTAACTATATAGTTATTCTGTGGCACTATACAGTTATTGCTCCGATCGAGTCCAACGGAGATAGAGACCATTAGCGTGAATGTGCAACGCGACCATTTAGAGGTTAAAGGTTAGGTTAGGACGTTTGGTCCTTCGAACCTGATATTGGTTTTACATTTTGATCAGCGGTTTTGTAAGCACAGTGTATTTAAATTGACCAGAATAGGAGCGACTTACCTTATAATATTAACCTTACAATATAAGCAAAATAAGTTTCAAGTCAATTTTTTTTGGTCCTTTAATAGCAGTTTTAAGTTAAGTTCTAAACCTTTTGAGAGGTTATAAACCAGACAATAATAGATTAAGTATACACCGTTGACAAGAAATAGTCATTTTAGGAGACTAGGCGGTTTTAGCTGGAACCTTTTACCCCGCTAGTACAGTCCAAACTATTCTTAATGTTTTAATATAAAAACTATCGTAGTTTGACGAATTCATTACGGATTTAAGCGGGTTAACTGCGAACCTTATTTGTGTTGAAAGAACACCAACGTTTCATCCCTTAACGAGGGACTTCTTCAGGGTGAGTGCGGTTCTAGACGCGCGCGTTCCGTATCCAGTGCTCCGATGGATGCAGTACGCGTCTAGAACCGCACTCACCCTGAAGAAGTCCCCCATAAATAAGGTTTGTAGTTAACCCGCTTACATCCGTAATGTTCTTAATGTCTAACACGATAACTAAAATTGTTTCTTCATAGCATTAATTTCCCTGGAGAAGCCAAAGGCATTACCTTAACCAATTATCATAAACAGCTGAACTTCATAAGCTGTTCCGTTTACTAACTATCTTACTTAATCAAAGTAATCTAGTTCCTTCCGCAATGAAATTACAAGTGATTCTTCAAGTAAAGCACGGATGTACAAGTTCAATTCCCAGTAGAACTAATTTTAATTAAATTGAGAGCTCTACCTGAGCTTTAAAACTCTATAAGTGATTTCGCGATAAACTTTCAAGAAACTGAAACAATACTTAGCCACTTGCGATGGTGGAAAAGTTTGTATAGCGTTAAGTTATTCAAGATTGTTTGAAAATACAACAACGTTCCTAATTTCAATGTTTTATTAACTCTTTGAATAGACACTTGAATAAAACAAAGTATGTATATCAGTTATTTAAAACCCATAACACAACCTCTATTGTCCAACATATATTTTATTTCATTACATAACATTCACACACACAAGTAGTAATCGAAGTAACATTACCTTAGCTTTGTTAATACTGTAAATAATAAGGCAATCTTTATTCAGAAAGAAAATAACAATCAAATAACAAATTTAAATTAAAACTAGTATTTACAATAGAAACAATTAAGCTATCTGCAAACTGTTGCAAACAATCTACAGGTAGCTCAACTGATCCATATCAATACCAGTTGGAAGCGTGCCTAAGACACTGGCTGCATTGTAAATAATTGATATACATATGTTAATACTGTAAATGTAAACGGACCCTTGAAAAGTGGTATATTTGTAACCTAGCAGAACCAAGACAACAGTTGTCTTAGTGGACAAAAATTGTTAAAAAAAATTGAACAATTTTTGTTGTGTCAACCATGGCGAAAAAATGAGAGAGCTATACTTGGAGTTTCTCGGATAGGATAGGATTCGCAACGAATACATTCGGCAGGGAACCAAGGTTATCGACATAGCTCAAACGTTTAGCAAGCTAAAGTAGCAGTGGGCTGGCCATATCTCGAGAAGAACCGACAACCGCTGGGGTAAACGTGTGAGTGGAGACCGCGACTCGGCAAACGTAGTATAGGACGCCCTGCGACCAGGTGGGATGACGATTTGCAAAAGACTGCTGGCAGATGCTGGATGCTGGATCCGGCAAGCTGAAGATAGGGCGCTATGGCGCTCATTAGGAGAGCAGTGGACTAATATAGGCCGGTGATGATGATGATGGGGAAAAAATGAGAGTGCTAACCCATTCAATGCCCCCTCTGTGGTACGATCCGCAAGAACGCATCCCATCCCTGCTGAAGACCGCCTAACACATTCATGTGCTCATGAGTAGAACTGAATGTGTTATTAAAATAACTTGAAAGTGAGTCACGTTAGCCTGATGCGAACCTTCGGAACCGATTGGCAAATGATCAAAGACCGACGCTGTCAGCATTTCGTTTCAGCTATTTTGATTGCTAGGTTGTGGGTTTTTACTGCAATTTTAACCAAAAATATTTGTATAGCAATAACCGCGTAAAACATTAATAGTGTTGGCTTGTGCCAACAAGGCATGTTGCAATGCAGAGCTAAAATTGTAATTTGGTGCCATCCAAATGTTTTGTGCTGCTTAATAACTGCTAACATAAAATCTGACGCCTTTATTAAACTGAATTCTCGAAATAGGTTTATATGCCTACAAATAGGCACCCTCTGAAAGTTCGAAGATTTTAACAATTTATTCAAGCATACCTACTGAATTTTTATTTTTTAAAAATTCCTCATTTATTTATTTTACTAAAACCACACACAATACTCAAATAAGAGATACAATAGTAGTTAAAGGGCTATTGACAGGAATCCACTTTATTAGTATAATTAATAATATGTATCTTGATAGATACATATTAATGATACTAATAAACAGGGACGAGGGAAATTTCACGGACGGAGTCTCAGTAAGAAATAAAGTGAAGCACTCAATAGTCTGTCCATGCTCTGTACGTACGCGTACGCACTCACACATAGACGTCATAGTCTGTCCATCGTCCGCCATTACCACTTTAGACGCCTACTGTAGTGCACTGATTAAAAAGAAATTTTAAAAGTGAAATATGCCTGTTTGTGCGGCTAAGTCTTGCTGAAATCACAGCCGTTTTGTCAAAAAAGAACACGAAATCACATTTCTCAGTTATGTTTCTTATTTTATCAACTTATTTCTTCGATTGAACGCAATATAATTATCAACAGAAAAGTTAAGTAAATAAAAACCCAAATCACACCGGTGTTGCCAACATGTAAACAAGCAAATTTCCTAGTAAGTGTGGGATATTATAAATGTTTCAATACCTACTTGTATTTGTTCAATTATTAATAAGGTTTGTAGGTACCTGTACCTACCTACTTTAAATATTATTATGTAGTCATCATTTTGATGATTTTTACATGGGTACATATAAATACAAAGGAATGATTGTTTATAGTGTTAATTCAACAGTTTTTTTTATTAAAAAATACGAATTTTTGTTTTTCTATGTGTTTGTTTGCTGCTCTTTCAGATTTCCGGCCCATATGTATCCTTCCATTCCTTTCCAAGGTCCTTGAACGCCTTGCTCACGGTCAACTTAGCTCCTTTCTCACTACTCATAGCCTCCTTAATCCTTTCCAATCCGGTTTTCGTCCCGGTCACAGTACTGTAACTGCCCTTGTTAAAGTCACTGATGATATCAGATCGGGAATGGAAAACGGCCAACTCACTATCCTTACTCTCCTTGACTTCAGCAATGCTTTCAACACTGTTGATTTCGATATCCTCATTGGACTAATGCGCTCTATTAACATATCTCCATCGGCGTTGGGCTGGTTTCGCAGTTATCTGCAGGGGCGCCGGCAGCGGATTCACACTGACGACTCTTTTTCGTCTTGGTGTAACACCACCGCTGGTGTCCCGCAAGGCGGTGTTCTATCTCCACTTTTATTTGCACTGTTCATTAACTCGATCACTCTCAATTTGACTTCTTCCTACCATCTCTATGCAGACGATCTCCAAATCTACACCCAAGCCCCTCTGAAAGACCTGGCCTGCGCAATTCACCGCACGAACAGCGATCTTATCCGTATTCGTGATTGGAGCGTGGCCTACGGTCTCCAGGTTAACCCCAGTAAAACGCAGACCATAATTATAGGTAGCTCACGCACTTCTGCTAAAATTGACTGGTCCACTCTTCCTAAAATTGAATTTAATAGCATCGTAGTTCCTTTTAGCAGAAGTGTTAAAAATCTGGGAATCTTCATGGATGGTGACATGTCTTGGGTCCCACAAATGGATGCGGTTAGTCGCAAGGTATTTGCCTCTGCGGCTTCGTTGAGAAGACTTCGAAACTTCCTGCCTACTGCCACTAAAATTGTGCTCGCTCAGTCTCTAATACTCCCTATCCTTGATTATGCCGATGTCTGCTACCTCGACCTAACTGAAGAGCAGCTAAATAAGCTTGAACGGCTCCAAAACGTATGTATACGTTTTGTGTTTGGTCTACGTAAGTATGATCACATTTCGGAGTTCCGCAGAAAACTCAAATGGCTGCCTATCCGTCTTCGCCGAAATTCCCATATCCTCTCTCTTCTTCATAACATTCTCTTTAACCCTGTCACTCCCTTGTATTTAAAGGAGCGTTTTGAATTCCTCCATAATTCTCATCTTCATCCTTCCCGTGTCCTCCGTTCGTCAGAAAATCTGGTTTTGAATATGCCGCCTCACAAAACCAGTTTCTACGACAAATCCTTCTCTATCCAGGCCATAAGGTTGTGGAATGCACTACCAGAGTCCATTAGAAAAGCAATATCCTTACCAGTCTTTAAATCTCGCGTCAAGGAGTTTTTCCTGTCAGAATAGTGAACACATGTTATTTATTTATGTATTTAAGTAGTGTATTATATATGTATATATTATTTTTGTATATGTATACATGGGTAATTTGTTAATTTTATCTTTTGTACACCCCTGCCTTTCTTATATTTATAAAATTCATTCCATCCAAAGGTTGCCTGGAAGAGATCGCTTCTAAGCGATAAGGCCGCCCATTGTACTTGTCTCATGTAAATGTTTTTTTGTAATGTTCTTTTCTGGTGTACAATAAAGCATTTTTGTATTGTATTGTATTGTATTGTTTGAGCTAATCTATGAAACGGCTGGACCTATTTTGATGAAACTTTTACTGATGCTGATGCTACGCATGTAGCTGATGTTACAGCGAGAATACGGGATCCGCGCAATAAAATAATAGATGAAATGTAAATTTTGCATGGGCAAAGCCGCGCGCGCGGGGCAAAGCTAATGCCGCGTACCAACATACTCAAAGAACTTGAATGTATCATGCATTATTTATTTATTTGATTATTGTTCGGTTCGTGCTCGCGTGTAACCATCGCACCTTCCACTCTGACCTAGGTAGAAAGAATGTAGATAGGATAGGAACAAGTACCTACGCAGGTATATTTACCTAGGTAGGTACCAGGTAATGCGTGTGCGTGCAGATACCCACCTATTACGTGTGTAGATTAAAACTAACAAGAAGTGTCTACACAAATGTGTTTTTTTGGTAGGTATCTCAAAAACAGGTACTTACCTATTTAGGAAGTAGGTACTAACCTTACCTACTTAGCGACTAAGACAAACTTTCACAGAAAAAAATTACTAGGTACCTCTTTACATAACATACCTTCCCAGTACGCTTCCGACAGGTATTAATATGGATTAGTTGAGCTACCTATAGATTGTTTGCAATAGTCTGCTGTTAGCTCAATTGTTTCAAGTGTAAATACTAGTTTTAGTTCTATTACTTGATGGTACCTACTTACTTTATTCAAATAAATTTACCTAGTACCTACCTACTTTCAGAAAAACCTGTTTTCCCATTCCATCAACGCAAAAAAATCATTGTTCTGCCAAATTGGTCAGGTAGGTAAGGTAGGCTTCCTACTTTACTTTTCGTGAAATGTTCCATTCGCATTACATTTCAAAGTTTTAGGTAATACACTTGAGACTTACAAATAATTTTCAGTTCAATGATTTTAGAAACTTATGAAAATATTCGGGAGTTTTTGTCATCAGTTGGCAACTCTATAATCACACGCACACAATGACTCGTCCGCCATTGCTGTGCTTCACATTTGATTCGGTAGGACTCCGTCCGTGAAATTTCCCTCGTCCCTGCTAATAAAAATATAATTATGACAAGCAGTTCTAAGAAAATGATCATCCAAAAAATGCATTTGCGTTCGCAAAACCCAAAAGTCAAAACAAGAGATGAGATAACTCGCTAAGCATGGCCGTTAAAAACCCACCTAACCATCTAACCAGAGCATTAAGTTCGGCCGTTTCTTTGCCAAGACAGCCATTGTCCTGGATACCGATCTTTTGTGCCGTTAGATGCGGACAATTCTCTTTGGTTATTGAGGACATTAGATGCTTACGGTAATCGCTATTTGATTATGGTGTTTGTGTAGTATATAAAATGTTTGGCAGGCTCTTACGGAATATCGAATGATGATTCAAGTAATCGTATGATGAGAACTTCTTACTCTGAAGATTTCTTTTCCATACTCAGCTATGGAAAGGCATGCTCAACTATGTTTTGAAATAATTATGCGTTTCCACGAAAAAAAAATTTTTCCTTGGTTAAAGCACACGCGGGCGTGGGTTCGAATCCAGACGAAATCGAAAGCTTTTGGGACATTACTAAATTTTTATGGAAAAATTGCCGAAAATTTGCGAGTAATGCACCATAATATAGCAAAAAGCTAAAATATGCGTTTGACGATGAAAGTGTTTTGAAGACGTTTAAGTCGAAATCGTTTTCAGGAGCTAACTATATGCAATAAGAAAATGTATTGAAAAATAACAGACCATAATTTATTCACAATATTGTGTAATAAACATGCTCAAGGATGTATTTAAGATTCGTTCCAAAAATGAGTCCGTATCGCGAAAAGGGAGAGCAGTAGAGCAACTTCTTCCCATGTTAATGCCAGCTGAAGATTTCCGGGGCGCACCGGAAACTGACGTAGCTTCCGGAACGTCAGCTTGTTTGCTACCAACCTACCTACAAACTTATCTGATGTGAGCCTCGCGTGTCGCCTGCTTATCGAGCTGAATGGGGAATTTTAGGTCGCTTTGAAGAGCTGAGTGGCTCTATTTAGGTTCCCTTTTTTTTTTTTTTTTTTTTTTTTTTTCGAGGGGAAAAATCTGCGAACAGATACCATACTGTATGTAGGGTACAGTATGGTTATGTGGGGATGTCGAAGAAAAGCTTCGACGACCCACTAAACAACCCCCCGGTGGCCGGCCTCTATGCGTGATCAAATGGACCTGGGAACTCCGATGGACCGCGCCAGGCCCATTTCGCAATGCCAACGCACGTCTCCGTGGGCAAAGTACCACCCTCACCTTCCCGTGAAAATCACGATAGCACGTGCCACACAGTACCATCGCCCTCTCGGGGTCCGCCTTGAGAAGTCGGAGCCCTCACTCCGACTGCCCGCGGACCCAATTTCCCCTAAAGGGAATGCCTCGGCGCCCTCATAGAGCGGACGGCGTAGGGCGGCCGTAGCGCGCCCCTTGCCGTCGTCTCCTCCGAGCAGGATCGCCTCTCTCGCGCTCTCGCTCTGCGGTCTCTTTCTGGACCATGACGGTCTCACAGAAAGAAACCACCGCCTTCCACGCTGTCTCATCTGCCAGCATAGACGCCACTACGCTAGGCAGAGAGAGATCCTGTCCGATCCTGTTGACCAGGATCCGCCTTTCATCACTCCACGCCGAACATTCCTCGAGCGTGTGCTGGGCGGAGTCCCGGTCCCTACCACAATGGTGACATTGCGGTGTCGGTTCACGTCCAATCCTACTCAAGAACTCACCAAAGCAGCCATGCCCGGTGAGCACCTGAGTAAGACGATAGGTGACGTTTCCGCTATTTCTCCCTAGCCAGGCTTCGAAGCTTGGCAAAATCGCGCCAACGGCGCGTTGGCGCAAGTTTCTCGGCTCCTCGAGCCGCTCGCGCCACCTCCCGAGCGCGCGTTGACGCTCTTCTTGCCGCACTTCAGCAGGCGCAGCACCACTATCGCCATCGTGACGGAGACGGACGTAAATAGATGCGTACATCTCCGCCAGGATGTCGAAGGGCGGGAACCGCGCCAATAATGTCGCCGCCTCAAAAGCTATGGTACGGTATCCTCGTACGGTCCTGATAGCAATAGGACGCTGTAGGCTATTATACATAGCCCTGTACCGCCTCACACCCGCCAGTCGATGTGACCAGACGGGTGCTCCGTAGAGTGCCATCGACCGTATCACCCCTCCGTAGAGACGGCGAACACTCTCCCTGGGTCCCCCGAGATTAGGCAGGACTCTGTGCAAAGCACTCACTACCCTAAGAATCCGGGGGACGGAGCGTCTGAAATGCTCCCCGAAATCCCAACGACTGTCCAGGGTAAGGCCAAGGTACTTCAGGTACGAGCCGACCTGGACGTCAACGTCCCCCACGCGAACCGACATGCTGGGTGGTTCCCGAGTCCTAGGGATCTTATGGAACCATAGCGCCTCGGTCTTGTGAGGTGCGATACGTAGACCCAGCTCGTGAATTTTATTCACCACGCTAGTCACCCCAAGCTCGGCAAGCCTCTTGGTGCCTTCGAAGGAATCCCCGCCTGCGAATACGAGTGTATCGTCTGCATAACAGACCACTCGTACGCTGGCGGGGAGATTGACTCGCAAGACTGCGTCATATGCGAGATTCCACAAGAGAGGTCCAAGTACGGACCCCTGTGGAACCCCGCAAACTACTTCCTTCCTATGCGCACCGTCTCTGCCTACATATTGCACACACCTGTCACGCAGATAGGCCCCAACTATGCGCTGCAGGTAGGGAGGCACTGCGTGAAACGTAAGCGCCTCCTCAATTGCTCTCCAGGGCAAGGAGTTGAACGCATTGACGATATCTAATGACACCGCCAAAGCCCTCCCTCCCTGGGACACAATCTGTTCCGACAGAGTGCGGACGCGGAGAACCGCGTCCACGGTCGATCGCGCCCGTCGGAAGCCAAACTGGTCATCCGATAGGTTGGGACCTACCTGCCACAGGTGCATGCAAAGACGGTCGGCAATTATTCTTTCGAATAATTTGCCAGCCTCGTCCAGCAGGCAAATGGGACGGTACGCAGAGGGTGAATCCGCGGCCCTGCCATCCTTCCTTAAAAGGATCAACTTGGCTTCCTTCCAGTCCTTAGGAAATATGCCGGATCGGAGGCAGTTGTCAAACAACTGCCTTAGCTTGTCCCCCATACCTGCGGATAGAGCCAATGCCAAGGCCCGACCGGGAATCCCGTCAGGTCCGGGCGCCGTGTTTCGGGCCCTCATACGTTTTACGGCTCGGTCCAGTTCCTGCCTCTGCACCCCCATGCTGTCAGTCCATTCCGCAACTGAGTTTGGATCCGATGGCACAGGGGATAAGGAACCGCCCTGAGCCCCGACCGACGGAAAAAGGGTATCTACCACCCTTCCTACGAACTCCGGGTCTAGGGTTTCAGTCAAAGGAGGGACCCAAGGTCGGAGCTTGCCCAATACCATCCTGTATGGACGGCCCCATGGGTCTCTATTTAGTCCCTCCAGGAGTTCGTTCCAAGACCGCGACTTGGCATCGGCAATCGCGCCTTGGAGCACCTTGGTAGCGCCGCGATATATTTGATAAGCTCTGTCCGTCTCCTCAGCTGTGGCCCGCCTTCTTCTTCGGATCCTAGTGTACTGGCGTCGCGAGCGCAGGCACTCTTCGCGTAGCATCGCTATCTCCGCCGACCACCAGTACACAGTCCTGCGCTTGGTCGGCTTGGCCCGGGGCATTGAGGCGTCGCAGATTGACGTCATCGTGTCTCGGAACCATGTTGCTTCCCTCTCAGGATCCGGTGAATCTTCGCCTAGGTTTTCCGGCCAGGCCGCGACTATGGCAGCGGCTTCTAAAAGGTCTTTGTCCAGCCGCTTTAGGGCCCATCGTCGCGGTGGCCTGCCACCTCGGAGGAAATCTTGGGCTGAGGGGAGGCGGAAAAACACATTAAAGACAATGTGGCGATGGTCAGACAACGTGACCATCTCTTCCGCTACCCTCCATTCTGACACCAAGTGCGCAGCAGAAGGAGTCGCCCATGTGAGGTCCACAATCGACTCCCCCTGCCATCGCACGCAGGTGCTTATTGACCCCCGATTCAGCAGCCGGAGTTCATGTCCCGCCGCCCAACCAGCGATGGTAACTCCTCTAGGGTCATCACGGGGACTACCCCACTCGCGCGAGTGGGCGTTGAAGTCACCCAAGACGAGCACGGGACGAGGCAAGCATCTTTGTATGCAGGCTCCGACCTCGTCCAGGTACGCCTCGTAAACGGCGAGGGAGCAATTTGGGGAGATATAACATCCTAAGACAGCAAGGTGACCCCATTCCGTAGCTACAAAACCCTGACCTTTTTCAATAAGCACGCAGGGAGGATCGCCTTCGCCTCCGCCCCAGTAGATAGCGACAGAGCCCTGCTCGTCCCCGAACCATCGTGGATGGGCCGGGATCCGATAAGGCTCCGCCACCACTGCCATTGCAATCGACCACTGTGCAAATGTTTGCATAAGCAAGTTCTGCGCAGCCTGGCAATGGTTTAGATTGCACTGGAGGGCTCTCAATGGGTTGTGATCCATTAAGAGGCATCCATGACTTCCTGAGGCGGGCTTAGGCCCGATGTTTCGGCCTCCTCCGTTGGGGCCGAAATCCTTCCGTTGTCTGGGGCAGGAGGAATTCTCCTTCCGCCATTCGCCTTCTTAGGTGGGGAGCACTTCTTGCTACCCATCCTGTGGTCCGCTTTGCAGCCCATGTCCGAGCACAGCGGACATTTTGGCGGGCGCGTGCAATCTCTAGCTCGGTGACCGAGCTCGCCGCACGCATAGCACAGTGCACTGCGATCCACTGGATTCTGGCACAGGCTGCGCACATGCCCATACTCTAGGCACCGGAAGCATTGAAGTGGCCTTGTCATCAGGTAGTCGACGCGAGCCGAGGCCCACCCGACGACCAGTCGTCCCGTCGCTGCAATCTGGCGCACGCTAGCCAGCGGACAGCGCACCCACACCGTGCCCAGGGCCCTGGGTGGGCGCCTGATTACACCCACCCGCACATCGTCAGCGGAGCAGCCTCCAGCGCGGGCGACCGCAGCGGCCACTTCTTCTGTCGTGACACTGTCATCGAGGTCCTTAAGCCTCAGCTCCCCCGTCTTTACGGGACGAGTGATGCGGACGCTAAAATCCTCGAGAGCAGTGCGCATGCGTTCTGCCAGTGTGTCCGCCTTTGATGCACATTCGGGCCCAGACACCTCCATTATGAGCCCCCCCGTTATAGCTCGTTTAGAGCGAACCATGTCCACCCCCACTTCTTCCAGCCTGATGCGGGCCCTGGCAGCAGCCATGACCGCAGCGTACGTGTCCTGTGAACCTTCCGGAATAGTCACAGTTATCGCCGCGGATTTGGACAGTCGCGAGACCTTGGGAGGTGCAGGTGCCTTTTTGCGCCCATTCCTGGGGCCAGATGGCGGGCTGAGCTTAGCCGGAGTAATTCCAGGGCCGGCACCAGGTCCAGCTCTTATGCCGGCCGTGGAACCAATCGCAAGGCTCTTTGCGGCCTCTGAAGTCACCCCAGCCGCCTTTCTTTTTGATTTTTTGGCCCTCCTGCCTACCACGGTCGTCCAGGAAGCATTGGGTGGTGATGCTACTAGATCAGGCGGCCCACCCTGTACCACAGGCAGGGATGTAGGAGCTATTAACGAGAGATGCTCTTCCCTTGTCTTGTTGGCCTTTTCCTTCCCTTTCTCCTTGCCCGCTCCGGGAGTTCCGTGAGCAGAACCACTCGTGGGTGGCGGCCGGGCTACATGAGCCGCTGCCAGCT
The DNA here is from genome assembly GCA_946478455.1 of Eupithecia vulgata. Lineage (NCBI taxonomy): Eukaryota > Metazoa > Arthropoda > Insecta > Lepidoptera > Geometridae > Eupithecia > Eupithecia vulgata. Next base: position 8,345,572 of record OX297873.1, on the reverse strand, counting down.
TTTGGTCCATCAGGGCCCCTATCCGTTCCATCAGTCGGCTCTCCCAGTCATCCACATTACCGGTGACAGGTGTCGACGCTGCCGCCGACAGCGTGGGCGCAAGCTTCTTACTGGCTCGGGCCTGCTGATGGATCTCCTCTGTCAACTTCTCAACCTTTGTAGAAAGGACCTCCATCCGGCCCCGCAAGTCCGCGTTTTCCCTTTCTAGGCGCTCCACGTTGTCGTCAGCAGATATTCTCTTTACCAATGCCAAGGAAGCGGCCTGGACCTTCCTGACTGCTATACGGAGGCCGCGGATATAGTCACCTTTCAGGTTCTTAGACCTATCGGCGATTTTCTCCACAGTCTCCAACTGAGAGTTAATACAGGCGACCAACTCTTCAGTTGGATGCGCCTGCATTTCCACTCCCAACTCTTCTGCTCTGGGCAGCTTGTCTTTGGCCTTTGTCTTTGAGGGTGGCACAGACGGATCGAAAACCTCGTCTTCCACTCCCTCTTTCTCCGACCTACGATACAGAGCGAGACCTTTACACTTCTTGGCCTCGTTCCCTGCCAGTTCCTTCAACCCTCTCTTGCGTCTGCGGGACGTGTTGGAGGTGAATGAAGACCCGGATATGGCAGAGCTATCCGATTCCCATTCCGCCTCTCCCGCCACCGCTAATAATGCGCTTCTCTGCGGAGCTGCAAGCGGCTTCACGAAGAAGCGCCCTGCACTTTCTCCTGAAATCGACAGCGCGTCCGCGCCCGAGCCAGGCGCAGTACTATCTTCCAACATCGGCTGCACGTCTGTGTCCGGATCGGGCACAGGCGTGCAGTCGACGTCCGCCACTTTCTGCAATAGATCGCCAGAAAGCCCCCTAACGTCATGACAGCTTTTGTCCCCCACGTATACGACGGGACGGTACACCGCGGAATCCGCGGTGCCATGGGATTCCCCGTTTCCGGGACCCACACGTGGACTGTTTTCAGAACTGTCTTTTTCCATGTTTTTCCTTTTAGGGGTGAGGTCCCCGTGTTTGGCGCCCTAGCGGCCGGGTTCCCCCCGACCATACTCCGCGTGTAAACCCGGACGAGCAAGCACACCCATAGCCACTTCGTACATCTACACAAAGTGTAAGAGCACAGAGCGACCCAAAGCAGCTCGCTGACCTGGATTTGCACACGCAATACTCCCTTCGGCGGGCGCCGAAACCATATATTGGGACTTGGTACCTTCTCCGATCCACTTGTGGATTTCCACCATCTCTCTTGACAGAGTTGGAAACTCCTTTCCTCTGCCGATCCTCATTCACTGCGCTTTCTGCTGAGTCAGAGAGTCGCGTGAAGAGGCTCCAAAGCCTTTTGGCCCTCCTTTGGTGTTTTGTCCGCGCTGGCCTGCCGATAACTCCTTAATGGAAGCAATCGGCAAGCCAGAACCCCCTATCCGCAACCTGGGGACGCGCCACGTCGGAGTATCACCTCTCCGCCCGCTGGGACAACCCAGCAGGTCCGTGGCTATTTAGGTTCCCTATATTAACTACTAGCGGTCCGCCCCGGCTTTGCACATGTAGTTATTTTTTCGTCAATTTTTCAATGTTTTTAATACATCTTATCCTATTCCGGACTAAGAGAAATCCAACAAATGAAAAACAAGATTCGCCAAGTGCGAGTGTAACTCGCGCGCCGAGGGTTTCAAACATTTGCCAATTATTTGGACAATCAATTTTCTGAAATATTTTAAAAAGTATGAAACTTACAGAAATTTCAAAAAGTGTTTTGAAATGGTCAAAACGATACCTTTCATTTGATACCCCACATAGGCAGGTACCCCTCCTTTTAAAAAAAATTTCCCCCCCTTTTTGAGCATTTTTCAAAAACTATTATTATTACAGACTTCTCTATATTTTTCCTGTAAAATATAGATCGATGTCTACAAACGCCTAATACATTGTACATGGATCGGTCTGCAATCTTCGGAGCTAGGGGGGGGGGAATGGTCAATTTTTCGTCTTTTTTTGAAATATTTCAAAAAGTATGAAACTTACAGAAATTTCAAAAAGTGTTTTGAAATGGTCAAAACGATACCTTTCATTTGATATCCCACTTGGGTAGGTACCCCTACTTTTGAAAAAAAAATCCCCTCCTTTTTGACCATGTTTCAAAAACTATTATTATTACCGACTTCTCTATATTTTTCCTGTAAAATATAGATCGATGTCTACAAACGCCTAGTACATTGTACATGAATCGGTCTGCAATCTTCGGAGCTAGGGGGGGGGGGAATGGTCAATTTTTCGTCTTTTTTTGAAATATTTCAAAAACTATGAAACTTACAGAAATTTCAAAAAGTGTTTTGAGATGGTCAAAACGATACCTTTCATTTGATATCCCACATAGGTAGGTACCCCCCCTTTTGAAAAAAAATTCTCCCCCTTTTTGACCATTTTTCAAAAATTATTATTATTACAGACTTCTCTATATTTTTCCTGTAAAATATAGATCGATATCTACAAACGCCTAATACATTTTACGTGGATCGGTGTGCAATCTTCGGAGATAGGGGGGGGGGGGGGGTATTGTCAATTTTTCGACTTTTTTTGAAATATTTCAAAAAGTATGAAATTTACAGAAATTTCAAAAAGTGTTTTGAAATGTACAAAACGATACCTTTCATTTGATACCCCATTTGCCTTCCTAGGTCTCTTTTGAAATTTCAACATCAAAATTTGTACTGAAAATATTCATTTTCATTTTTCATTTATTTATATATTTTTTTCTTAAAATCAGTAATGGCGCACGAAATGTATCATTATTTCAAATTTCAAGTTAATAGCTGCAGTAGTTACTGAGATATTCAAGAAAGAGCGGGGACGGACAAAGCGAGACCATAAGGGTTTCAAAACCGATCTTTGAAACCCTAAAAATGAAAATCGGTCCCGTCGTTCTTGAGTTATAAATGGTGTAACTAACAAGACTTTGTTTTATATATGTAGATATAGATATTATATTATAGTATAGATGTGTAAGGTATTTCAAAAGTTTTTTTTTGTTTCTTTTTGTCTTATTTTGGGTTAAGATTTACAGATAGAGACATACTAGATTTCCAGCAGCTAATAAGGTTATCCGACGGGAAATCCAATCCAGACGGGAATAGGAATTGAACTCAGAAACATTTTTCAAAAATATTCTCAGGTATTCTAGGGGTCTCTTTTTAAGGGAAATGTTTATAATGTCCACATTAGATTCGACTAGTAATGTTGGTTGTAGAATAACAGCAAAAAGATATTGATATTATGTATGATATTTGATATTATGTGATGATTGTGTTTAGAAATGCACAGTGACCTTTGAAGAGCTTTGTGATATAAAAAAAAATGAGCACTTGCAGGCTTGCGTGAGGAACTAAATTTATAAATAAATGATGCTGGACAATCCTCCAGCATCATCTATCAACGAGCTAAGCAGAGCTTGTGTAATTGGTACTACATGACTGAATTACCAAATACAAACCTAAATAGATAATTTTTACTTTACATTTAGAATACTCAGAACACACGGTACAAATATTTGCAGATCGTAGAACCATTGGTTCCAGTGCGGAAATCGAACCCAACAACCTTCTGCGTCGCAGTAAGACCTTCGCCTGCCATGCCACATCGATCATCTATCCATCCAATCTTTGCTCCAAAAAAGTATCTAGATACTCAACGAAAGCAGAATACGCATAAATCCACCCTTACTTGTTATCCAAGTATGTTTGTTAGAAGACCATTTGCTGATCCAAGATTAGTCCGATAGCTCGGCATAGTTAAACAAGAACAAGTGGAGCAGAACTGGATTACTCTAAGATTTACAGACCCTGGGTTTGATTAGCTGACCTTCTAGATCCTTCAGTGCATTTCCATTCTAGGGTACAGATGTAGGCGTCAATTCAGACGTCGCCAAAACTTTAAAATACTTGACGGGACTAAAACTTACTGATGCCTAACTTTTTATTTCGATCGTTCGTATGGATTTAAAAATGGTTCCACAACAGCACGATAGAAGCGCTGTAGGTACCAAATTGTAAGGAAAAGGAAACGTCGAGATCACGTCTCGCCAGGTAAAAATAACTCTCTTTTTAAAGTAGGTCTACAATTAGTTATTATTGCCAGAGTGCATTTTCGATACTTTTCAGTGGAAAAATCGCAGCGGTCAAACTTATTCGTACCACTGAAAACCCCATAAATACGCTCACGATCCATCTTCCGCTTAGGAGCGAACCTAGGTATATAAGATCGCTCAAATAATCTTTTGAGCTTTGAATAGACTAGCTAGGTATTCCTTGCGGTTTCGTAGCCAGAATGTTTTCGTGCCAAAGATGAAACTCATTAGAAATGATCAGCTCAGATACACTTTTTGACACAGTATTTATCGAAAAAAGGCTTGACCGCTGCAAATAATAATAATCATTTACTTTAGACTATAAAAAAGTTAGAGATCTTATTTAGCTTATGCTAGGGTCCCTACCTTAAAACTAACATACATACAATATTAAAAACTAAGATAAATACACGTTATTTGTGATAACGCAATCTGGGTGCAAAAAGTGTAATATTGTTATCACGTTATGGCCGCTATAGCAAATTTTCTGTCTTAATTTAAGTCCAAGGCCATAGGTAACAGAAAGACTGATTGATACAATTATAATTTCCATACCTACCTACCTAGATTCGCATTTCATCTGTAAGTATAGGTATTAAAAATAATTGTTGTTCGTTATTCTCTCTAAAACTTAAAAAGGACTTAACCGATTTGATTATTTTGGGGTCCATACCCAAAGGGTGAAAATGGGACCTATTACTAGTATTATGTCTGTCCGTCTATCTGTACGTTAGCGGGGCTGTATCTATTCTCATGAACTGTAAAAGATAAACAGTAGAAATTTTCATATATTGTGTATTTCTCTTGCCGCTATATCAAAATAATATACAAATAACGTAATTTTTATTGCCCTATTATTGCTCTACTTTTGTCAAGGTTGTCTCTTAAACCGTAGATTAAAATTATGACAAAATGTACTTTAATAAGTGTAAGATTAATATTGAAAAAATAAATAATAACAATAATAGTTATGTGGTAAAATATCCATAACCAAGTTGCGTACCGATCAGGCGCGGTCAGTACTTGGACAGTTGCTACAGTTGCTTAGGTTTTTTTCCGAAATAGTCTTGTACGATGGTTCGGAACTTCATGTGCAAGTTGACTCTCACTTGACCAGTTTTATGTTTGTTTTGTTTACTGTAAAATAGGAAAGAAATAATAGGGTAAATATTGTAGGTGGTTTTACAAAGTTCTGGGGGTCATCTAGTAGGTACTAAATATGTGTTATTTCAAAAAAAAAATACAAACTATGAGTATGGATTAGATAGGCTTCACCATCGAAAATAACCCAATAAAACCATGCTTACTAACATTAAGTCCAGAGCAAGGGACACATCTGGCACAAAATCAATTTATTACTGATACGTGACACCCGCGGACCGCACGGATATGTGTCAATGAAATTCAGCTTTATGTGTGCTTGTTGAGGGTAGTGTTGGATTTTTTACGTTATTAAGGACATGTTGGAAATGTTTTAATACATTGGTATTTTAATTCATTAAAAGATCATGAATATGTATATATGTATGTGTAATAAGGATAGCCTTAAAGGAAATCATAATCTTTTGGAAGTGATTTTGTGACCTCTAAATGATTTAATTTAAAAGTCAACATTTTAAACTGTAGCATAAATAAATAGTATATGTATAATTCCTATAGTATTTATTGGATATTAAATAACGCCCGTTGACATAGGCCAGTGATAAGAAAAGCGTAATTTTTATATACCTACCAACTGTTCAACACCTTTATAGTAGATCTTGTTATATTTTTACTCGAAGGGTCACAAAATTAAAGTTAAAGCCTGAAAACTTACACTCTGTAAGTTTTCAGGCTTTAACTTTAAATTTCTGAACAGATTTGGGTGTATATAGTATAGCTAAGTATATTGTTGAAAACTTACATCATCTCAAGTATCAATCGTTATAAAAAGAGTTTTGCTGAAATATGACTCTATAATGAACTGTTAAATAAAAATGTGCTAATGTTACAATAACAGGAATTAAATTGGAGCCTTGATTTACACATTCCAAAACTATAAAATTAATTGGCATAATTCTACAAAGGTATAGTGTATTTAGGAGCTTTGTGTTTCTGGCTTATAACCTAAGTATTCTCAGTCAACTATAAGATGCTTAAATTTCTAAGAGCTCTCTGAAGGCTTAAAAATAAGTGAATATATCATATACGCATTTTTAAAACATTACAGAGAGCTCCTTCAATTTTAAGGTACACATATCGATAAACCAGTAACTAAGTGCATAAACGTAGGCAAACTCTAGATTGAAGCAACAACTGGGCGTTGCCAACCAGTACGATGTAAAAACTGAAACTTTGAAAAACTGAAGCTTACAAGAAAAGTCGTTAGCATACTCAACAACATGCTTTTAACTTCTTGCACACTTTTTACTTAGATCAGATGCTAGTTGGAAAACTCTTGTTTTTCACGTGTGAGGATAAAGGTGGAAAAGCAATCTAAATGGTAAGTTTGTTGAATAAAATAATACGTAACTCACTCACGTTGACTGAGTATAGTTTAATAATACGTATATTATAAACTATACTCAGTCAACGACCTATGCTTGAGTAACGTTTATGCCATAGACCGATAACAATATGTTTGGATGTGGTTGAATGTAGCCAGAAAATCGTTACTGAATCATCGGTGATAGAGCAAGTTTTTTTTATTATGGGCGTCCTTTATTTATTACTGGAGTTCTTTGAACCTTCCTAATGTCCACGATAGTCAATTAGGTTTGAGAAAAATAGTCTAGCAATTAGATATTTACAATGTAATTTTTTGGCAGAAACGAAGAACTGAATATTCCAATAACACCGTTACATCCGATTTCTGTGAGAACAACTCAATCCTCACAGAAAATGGATTCTTTTTTTTATACGCTGTGGTTCTCAAGTATCAATCTCAAGTATCAATCGTTATAAAAAGAGTTTTGCTGAAATATGACTCTATAATGAACTGTTAAATAAAAATGTGCTAATGTTACAATAACAGGAATTAAATTGGAGCCTTGATTTACACATTCCAAAACTATAAAATTAATTGGCATAATTCTACAAAGGTATAGTGTATTTAGGAGCTTTGTGTTTCTGGCTTATAACCTAAGTATTCTCAGTCAACTATAAGATGCTTAAATTTCTAAGAGCTCTCTGAAGGCTTAAAAAGTAATATCAATGAATATTGTCTTCACAAAGCTCACAAGTCCTTCTCATAATAAACATTATTTCTTATTTCCTCACAAAATTCCTTCCTCGTAATCCTTATCAAATATCAATCTAAGTTGTGGATAGTTGGTATCGATGATGCGGAGGAACTACACTTGGCGTGATGGATGGTGCGACATCGCTCTGGCGGGCTTAGAACTCATTGAGGGGGAGATTATACAGGGACGTTGACGAATTGCAACCACTCCACACGTAGATAACACTATTCAATCGATTTAAAACTTCGGACGGCGGTGGCCGGTGCGATGAATTAGGTTAGAGCACTGATTAAATTTCGGACAGAGGGTTGCCAACATTGTTTTCTACTATGATCGATCGTGATTTTTCAAATCGTTCAGTACCTGGCGATTAGATTGGTGATTTATGACGCCATTTTGTAAATAGGATAGGCATAGAATTTCGCGTTTAAAGGAGCGGGACAGAGCAGAGCGGCGTAAGCTCAAAAATCAAGTTTTTGCTGATTGTTTATTACTTAAGACATTTGTTTCCAAATATAAGCCGAAGGTGGTACTCTTCTATTTCATATATTGATGAAAATAAAAAAATCTTGTGATTGATTGAAAAATTGTAAAAACAAAGAAAACAGATGTTTTGCACAATTATTTCTGGTATTTAAAATAGCTTTATTTTTATTTTCGAAACAAAGGGGATCTGCCTTGTATCCATTAGATTTTTAGGTATTTTTTTCATAGCTTTATCAATAAAGATGACGGAGAAAAATGGTTTTCACATTTCACATCAATCGCCGCCTTAAGAGAAATCGATCGAAAGTGAAACCAGTTGACGACTTTGGATACAAACTTTTCACTAAGTCACTGAAACAGGCTTTAAGCAAATTTAACTAAAATGATAATGACGAAACCTACTAACCTAAATACAAAACGGAAGTTACAGCAGTAAAAGCTTACAAATTTCAAATGATTTAATATGAAAACTTTCGTCATAATGTGCAACATAGTTCGACAATGTTCTAATGATTCAACTTTATGGCAAGAATTAAATTTCATTTTGTGGCTCATGAATTTATGTGAATTGTCGGTGTTCTAGTAAACGTGTAAAGTTTGTTGTACAGCCTCAGAGTTGTTGAAACAAAATTACAGAGTGAGCCTGGTTTATCGCTTTACATCTCTGGGATGTATTTGTTTATATCAACGAACAAATTCGTGAATGGGACATTCGATTTTTACGACACATCATCTAAAAAGTTAGAATGTGTGCAACTTTTAAACAGGAAGTTGGAGAGACGGAGGGAAACATTGCTTGATATTTATTCTCTTGTCGAATATTAAATGTTCAAAGATTTTCAAGAACGAGCAACGAAAATCCCGTGAATTTAATTTAGGCTCGCCTATCTTGTAAAGCTTAGAAGTCATAATACGGAAAAGTTAAGCGATTTCTGAAACTCGTTACACAATTCCATAAATTAAGGATTCTACTTAAATTAAGTAATTTAGAAATTCACAATTGTGAGAGTTTTATTGAAGAAAGTCAAGTTTTTTACAGCTGCTATAAAAAGTAAAGTTTCCTTCATTTTTATGTGAAGCCGCAACGTTCATGTGTCAACACAATAAACTGTATCAGGACCATGAAAACTGTTTTGCTATGAAAACTGGGACACAACGAAATGTTTTAAAGTCACACGCGACCCCACCGTTGTTGCAAGCTGCAAGTTGTACTACACTACTTGCACAACAATATTTAAATGTCTAATTTTGATTAACTTTGACGTATTTGTATGGTTTGACAACTCACTAATCAAAATTAAGAAAGTTAATTATCGTTGTGCAAGCGGCACTAGGTATAAAGTTTCTACACGAGCAAAGTAAACTGTAAAAGACAAAACTTTTTATACTTTACCTTCTCAGAAAGTTAGTTATTTCTGTTCCAAACATACCCTAGCTAGACAGTTCCTCATTGCTAGCGTACCTACTAAAAAGCGAGAAGGAAAACTCTATGGAATTTCATTTCTCACGCGTTTAGCGGGAGAACTTTAACTTGTTCTTTTTTTTTAATTTCTGAAGAGCTACCGGGCTATGGTTATTTGCATAATAGGTCAAACGACAAAAAGTTTTTACTCGGAATTCGCCGTATGATTTGGCCTCTTCCGTACTATTCGGAACAATAATTGAAAAAAGAACCATGTGAAAATCGTACGCGCGTATTTAATGCTTTCATGCGTATTTAAAATTTTCACATAATTCGAGTTTACATTACCTATAAATGCGAGTGATTTTGAAGATTTTTCTCGTAGGTACGTAGACACACCTACGAGTAGGTATATAAAGTTTTTGTTATTTTTTAATTTTATTGTACCTTTATGCTAATAATAGTTTTAAATATACCTACATGGTGTTTATAAGATGACTTAATAAACTATTTCTATTAGTATAAAACACTACTACTCGGGAGAAACTGCTATTCCTACCTTGTGTGTTTTAAGGCCAAATGACACACTCGATGGAAATCAGGCACGTTCTCGCCTAAGTGTAAGATGTACTATTCTACAAAAGCTTGACGACATGACCTGAGTGAACCTTAGATGGTCAATTATCCACTCAACCGAGACTTTTTATGCGACCAGAAATAAACCTTTACCAACACAGTTTTATTTTATCGATACTTTGATAATTCAGGTCAGAGGTAGTTATGAGGCCTTCCCACTAGGTTTTATTTCACAAGGAACTGAGAGACACAAAATTGTATAGTGCCACCAAGAGAGCGCAATTATGTAGCACAGCTTGGGTGAATACTTTGAGAATAGGTCGAGCCTAGATCATTGTAACGGAAATAAATTGGCATTTTCAAACGCGAGTGGAAATTTGAGAGTCATGGACTTCGCAACAGGTAAAGAATGATGCAAAGAATTTTTAAGATATTTTAATGTTATTAGGTAGGTACTTTACTTACATAAGATACGAAAAAAACAGCCACTAATTTTTAAATTAATAAATAAACAACAGTGTTAAAATATCTATCTTCTTTTAAAATAATAAATTACATAAGTAATAAAAACATCAAATAAATACAAAATAAATATTCTGACATATTTCTACATAACATATCAATATAAATACAAACAAAAATAATACCTAAGCTTTTTTAAAGTCACACTCTATTATAAGAACTTATAAAAGGTTTATTAAGGCGGTATCTGGATATTAAAAATGTGAATAAACGAGACGTTTTAAGTAGAGTATAATTTAAATTTATACATTTGATTTTTTTTCTATCATCCCTATACATAACACACTATACATAACGCTGTAACGCTATTAATATATTATAATTTAATATTCTGCTACCTACAGCTTATAACTAGGACTTAAAAAAATCTAGTATTTGTATGTTCATACTACCTCCGAAGGGCTGGTAGGTGGACGCATTTCCCTTGAAGCGAGTCATAACGTCTTATAGCCTTTATTTTACGATGCAATACGCACCGCACCGCACTTTGCTAGTAATTGAATCGCAGGCGCTTGCCGTAAATGCGGATTTGCTGAACGTCAAGTCAAGGCGCAACTAAATTTCTCTTACAAAGTAGGTAGGTAGTCCTTCTTTAGACTGATTGAAATATATCAAAATAATATAGTATTTTTAAATTCGACAACATTATTTGTAACGCAGGCTGGGGCAAGTAAATGATGATGTGCGTTTTTTTGCATTTTTATTTATTTTAGCCTTACGAATTGGGTATACTAATAATGTAACTATAGGTAAGTAGGTAGGTACATTAATATAAGGTAATAAAAATAACTAGCGAAGCTGCTGTACATTCGATTATGCAACAAAGAATCGTCAATAATAGCGACTCAAATCTATGTGAGTATTTATAATAACAATCGATTTTCTGGTAACAACGTCCAGCCCAAACTGCTGAAGCTAGTAAGCTGAAATTTGGAGGGCCTAGGTATCTTTTACTACACAACCTTCCGTTATGAAGGGTTTTTGGAAATTCCACATCTAAGGGGGTTGAACGATTTTTAATGCTTTTTGTAACTCTTTAAAAATTTTGAACACGTGGTTCACGATTTTTCATAAGTTTCCAGAAATAGGGAAAATGGGGTTATAGTATATACATAGGTATATATTAATTTTGTTTGACTCCGTATTAAAATGCCTGTAACTTCATAACGTAAGATGTAACTGACATGAAAAATGAAAAATACACATTAGTAAAACGGGTATTTTAGGAATTTTAAAAACCCCAAAAAAGGGTAAAATGGGGTATGAATTTAATGACTTTTGTAACTTTTTAATTTGTGGCTTTCGAGAAGCTTTTTACTTAATAAGTAACAAAAGCTCACTAAAGTTTCTAGAAATTACCATTCCACAACTTCATAGCACCTACAGAGACAGCAACAAAATAACCAAAGTCACTCAGCAAGCTCATTGTCACTTAGTACAGTCAGCTACATAGTTATAAATTAAAAATTGTTTTAGGTATCACCTATCAGACAACACTGCATAAAAAAATTAAGAAAAATCTGCAATTTCAAGTGTACAGAAGCAGTTTTTGTAGCTGAAGTGTGGTTCATTTTTGGAATAAGATGACAAAGGTTCTATAATATATTTATTAAGATAACTAATTTATAAAATGATTTCACAAATTAAATTCACTAATAAACTATATTCGTTAATCATGAAGTAAGTACCTACTTTTACGTATTTTGTCTGTTTACTTTTACTTAAAGCTACTTCTGAGTTCTGACTTTTTTCTTACTGTACGTAACTTACGAGTAAGCTGCTAGGTGCGCCACATAGTACCTACTACATTACCTCTGTCTAGGTGCACTTAAAACTTGCATTTCCCACGGACATTTACCTCCATAATGCATGTGAATAGGTGTCTTGTGGCAACAATACAAAGACGTGATTATGACAAAGTAAAGCACTAAATGTTGCAAGCTATGGCATTGTGCAAACTTGCCAGGAACGAATTGTAATTTTTCGTTGATAGAACCGCAAAAAATATACCTACTACTTTACTATGTGGCTCAGCGTGTGTCTTGGCCTAAAATAACATAGACATTATGTGTAGTAATAACGTATGATGTCATTTTGATATGTCTTTTGCAATTTCCCGCTAATTACAGGGTTATTATTCATTCAATCAAACTGCGTAAACTGCAGCAGTTTAAGTGAATTGATTTGGAACCTTTTCCATTCAATAATCGTTCTATAATGAATGAGGCTTTATTGGAAACTAAACTTATGAACGGATGTACCCTCAATAACAGTCGGTGTGAGAGTAGGAGTTCCTTTCCTTATAGTCAGGCGTTGGGTTTCGAACAAAAGTGTTTTTTTTTAATTTTGTATCAGATTTGGTTTACAATAAAACACAATAAATTAGAACTTGGCGTCTTCGTGTGTGATGATGGGCAGGCAGTATGGAGGTACTGCCTGCCCATCATCACCACTAATTCCAAAATTCACAGACGTGTTTGTGATGATGGGTAGAACCTGCAGTTAAAGCAATATCAGTGAATTACCAGTAACCCTGTAAATAGGTACCACAGATTCGCTTAGACAGCATCTCAGCTTTTAAATTACCTAAAGCTTGCCTCTAGACTTCGAACTTCTCGAGGGTCCTCAGTTTAAAAATAGCTTTATTAAAAGGGTTTTATCAAAAGTTTATTATGATATAAAAGAGGTTTTCAGATAGATAGTGACTCTCATAGAATAGAAATAGAATAGAATAGGTACATAGAATATAAATCTCATAGAATAGAAATAGAATAGAATAGGTACATATAATTTAAATGTTTTTTGTATTTTTGATGTTCTTTATTTGGACGCTTTTATATTCCAGATTATTTTTGTACATTTCCTTGTAGGAAAAGTGTTCCTGTGTTGTTCAAAAATCTTGTAGCATAATTTTGGAACACCAAATTGTACAAAAAGTTTACAATATGCACTTGATAATAAAGTTACCTTTCTCGTCTGGGGCGATATCCACATTGCAGAGGTTTTTTGGTACAGTTCTGGGCTGCAAAGTGGCTCCATATTTTTAGGTTACGTTTATATTTACGGATGGGTAGGTATTGAAAGCCGTGTCGTGCCGGCTTAGAAGTTGCACCACCCCAACTCTTCCAGTGGGTGTTGTAAGAGCGCCTCTTGCAGAATATATCTACCATCGAACTGCGATCCCCAACCCGCATGCTCAGCATGGGGATTATGGGCATATTACCCCCTGAGATAAAAACATCAACTGGTCATCCACCTGATGTTTGGAGTGTGAGTAGACCATTATAGGCTGTTGAGGTTGAGGTACTAAGTAGGTAAATAAACCTATCTTCAGGAAAACTGTGTCATAGTAAAATTTAATGTTCTATGTGTTTTTTCGATTTCATTCCCATTTTTGGCTTCCAGATTACTATTTTTCACAAAGCGTAGCTTATATTTATTTCCTTGCCCAGGATAAAATTTATTCCCTTAACAAAGTGGAAATTATTTTTTCAACACAATACTCAACTTAAAGTTGTATTTCACTTCTATCTTAATATATCTACTTGATAAGCATAGAATTGTGAGGCGTTGTGGTGGAGCTGCACCTTCTATATTACCCAGGCGGGTAGTTGGCTATTTGAGTCTACCGCAAACCACAGTATCACCTCAACCTCTACATTGCAGCTTTGCTGACATCTTGGGATTGCTACTCGTATCATTTATGAGAGAATTAAGTTCTAATTGTCTTTATGACTTGACTTTATAGCGTGTGAGTCTGCCTTCTATAAGGGTATGTTAAAACATACCCTTATGCTTCTCACCTAACTTGACAGGCGCGTGCTCGTTGTTTGACTGAAAAAATTCTATGTTTTTTGACTTTAGATTCAGAATGTAAATAATTTGGTTAAATTAAAAAAAAAAAAAAAAACATTAGAAAGACGAGTTTTTTTTTTGTTAAGGCGCATACCCCACCTAAATTAGCGCCGCGCCGACAAGCAGAGATACGAAGTTGCAATTGATGGCCACCATAATCTATTTTCGTATCTCTGCCTGAACTAAAAAGAATAAAACTATTACAGAGGCATTCAAAAAAGCTTATGATAGTTATCACAAACTGGAAGATGTATTTTTGAAAATTCCTTTGTTAAACGTAATAATAAGATAGATTAGATGGCGGCGCCACTTTGGGTGGGGTATGCTCCTTAAGACCAAATTATTGATTTTAGTACGTATTTAAAATGTGTTTGTGCCAAATTAATGTATGCGCAAATGTAAAAACTTTTGACCTGTATACAACAAGTAGATAGGCAAGGTACCCAATGCTCACGACAAGAAAACTTCAAGAATGTAGAGCGTGACAAATTATTATACAAAGTTCAAACTTTTCAGCCATAAGGAATAAATAATATAGAAAATGTTCTGGAGTTTTGCTTAAGTTTGGAACGAAAATACGACTTGATTCTAATTCCCTGTAGAACCTTTAGGTATAATTTTCAGAAAAGGCTTATAGTAGGTACTGAAGTAGAAGCTAAGCCGTATATCTGAAACGAGAAATTAAAATTTTCTGCTAGATAAATAAACTAACACTGGGTTTTCAAAAACTTATCTGAGCGTCTGGTCGAAGCGACGCGTGACCCGAGAGCTGGTGAGTATCTGGCACAGCGCATTAGCATTGCCATACTACAGCGGGGCAATGCAGCCGATGTCTTGGGCACGCTTCCGATTGGTATTGATATGGATCAGTTGAGCTACCTTTAGATTGTTCGCAACAGTCTTCTGTTAGCTCATTTTTTTCAGTTGTAGGTAAATATTAGTTTTAATTTAACTCTAATATTTGATTGTAATTATTTTTCTTAGTTTAGTTTAGTTGTTTCCTGGTTATCAGAATTTCAACTAACACCTAATCACTTATTAATAAGTAGTTTCTATCCGCGGCTTCGCACGCGTTGTTTAAGTTTTTCTATCCCATGGTAACTGGTTTATGGAATAAAAAGTAAAATCCTATGTTTATGGGCCTGTTATGGGAACGATCCGTGCAGTAGCTTTGGTTTAAACAGTTATTTCATGTTTCAAATCATAACGCGTGTAAGAGTGCTAGCCAAATTTGGATAGAAACAGGTGATCAATATCATTGTGTTAGGTATTTTGGTACTTAGGTAAACTATTTGACAGATTTAAATGATCGTGAAATGAGATGACAGATGACAATCAATTTATTGTTATCAAAGCAGTTCACAAAGAGAAAAAACAAAAGAAAAGACAATCGAGACTCAAAGGCCAACTGTCTCAGTACTTGGCCGTGATGCGTATCAAAACCAAAACAAATATGCATCGTATTGGAAGGAACCCCCCCTTCCCTTTCATCGCGTTCCAAACAGGGGGCGTATCAGACCCACAAAGCATCCGATAGTATTCTTCGCGTACAGAAGAAGCTAATTTTGCTTAAGTGGGCTACTGCGCTTGCAGGGGAGGGCCTCCCTAGCGTGCCGTGTGTTTGGTTCAAGGGTTGTTAAAATGCTGCTTTGAAAAATAGACTAGGTTTTTTCGCATTTCATCATCGCTCTCTCCCGGGCAACAGGCCCGATGTTGACTTGTTCGCTGACAGTGACTAAATTGTTCAGAGTTTTTTTTATTTTGTGAACGTCTTATTTAACTTAATTTTCCAATGTATTTATTTATAATTTTTACTGAACTTCTTTATGACTATTGTGATGTAAGATGATGTGAGATTGGTTTTAATAACCGTTAAATTTAAATCAATAAATTAATTAACGAGACCTTTTAGACCTTCTGCTAATAACAGAAGATTGAAACCTCTATACGATAGTACAACGAAGGGTGGATAGCAGCGCCCTCTGCAGAACAACTCCACCATCGAACTGCGATCCCCAACCCGCCAGCCTAGCGTAGGGATTATGGGCATTAAATCGTGAATGTACGCACTCATTAGGAGAGGCATATGTCCAGCCGTGGACTAATTAGGCTGATGATGATGATGATACGATAGCACTTAAAGCTGACACTGTTGAACTCAATTTAATGACTAACACAATATAACAAAAAAACCTTATCTTACCTTCTAATCTAATCTTAGTTTTCTCGAAAATAGGAACAGGAATGCCATAATCTCAAATCAAAAATAAACTTTCCGAAACCGAAATATGCCAGTCAACGACAATATTTTGTCATAACAACATAAATAAATTTAATGTTGTCGAAATAACAACTTTCTCTTTTTTAGCAGTCGGTTTAAAATCTGTAAGCACAGGCTGTGCAGTCTACCAGCGTCATATTACCGTCATCAACACTTCAGCCCGTTGCGATGACGCTTATTGTTTAGTTGTAAGCACGCATGTTGTACTACCAACTTATGCCTTCAGTTGTCGGTGGCGCTAGTGTTAACATTTTATAAAAACCAGGCAGTAATTTTGAAGTAACAGAGTTAGTTCCAAATTTATCCGCCTGTACCCTTAAGCTCGTGGAACGCGCTTTGTTCAACTCAATACTTATGAATTTCCTAGGGGAAGTTTTTATTGTGATGCATGTACTAAGCATATAAATAGTGCTCAATATATATGTATGGAACAGTAGTTTATTTGGGTTCCGTATAAAAAGGGTAAAACGGGACTCTATTACTAAGACTCCGCTGTTCGTCCGTTTATCCGTCTGTCATCAAGCTTTATCTCATGAACCGTGATAGTTGGACAGTTGAAATTTTCACAGATGATATATTTCTGTTGCCCCTATAACGACAAATACTAAAAAACAGAGTAAAATAAATATTTAAGGGAGCTCCCATACAACAAACGTGAACCTTTCGTGCTCGAGTCTGACTCGTACTTGGCCGTTTTTATTGATTACCTGACAGATTTTTGTATTTGAGTGAGGTCTTATGAGTAATTTTGGTAGATTTTTTTTTACTGAGTTTATAGTATTGTCTGTGCTCGTTATCTTACGAATACTTCTATCGTTTTCGAGTCTTCTAAATGTATTGGACATTTAGAGTCTTGTAGCGCCCCTACAGGATCGAGAGGAACTATTTCGTAGTATGACAACGACCCAATCGTTTCTTTCAAGCTCGATAATACTTAGTTTTCGAATGATTGTGAGTGATTTGTTGCACTTTGACATGACAGGATTGCCCTTTCACGTTTGCGTCATTGATATCATAAAAGTAAGTAATAGAGCACTACCAACATAGCTTGACATCAAGTTTTCAATTGGTACTAAAGTAAAAAAAAAAAAGATAAGAACACACGGGCAAACTCGGTACTTGCACCGAATCTAAGTTCTTCCTTACGATCTATGAGCGGACCAAGTCTAACCCAAACACGTCAATCAAAGAGGTAGAACACGCTCAATCAACAATTCGCTTGATTTCGAAAACAAAATTAATCTATGTGTGAGTTGATGAGCATGATTATACATAGTTTCAGTGCTCTTACGAGCGCATGAAAACAAACAGAGAGATAGAGATAGAGAAACATTTATTGACAAATACGAAAATGAGACGTTTTTGTCCTATTTTTTGGCTACACCTCGTTTGGGTCAACTACCATTCCAAGCCTTTTTCGTGTAAAACATAAAATTACTTTTATTGAATGTTTTTTGCATTCACTCGTACTAAGGGTACTATTTTAAGACACTGTAGTGTTAGGGCTTACGATAATATTAAAGTTTAATACGTGTTTTTTAAATAGGCATTTATGAAAATTGTGTAGGTACATTATTATCTGTAAAATAATAAGTATCTGATTTTGCAACAATATTAAGTAACTCAGATTGCTTCTGTGTGAATTTTAACATTTCTAAGTTTTCCCGTAGCTAAATTTTAGAAGCTGGAAACGACATTGTAATGTTTATCGATCCTTTGAAAATCTATTTAAACTGTGCCAGTATTTTCCGATTATCTAAGTTAACGTTTATATTATCCGAGATAGTGGCACTATTTAGAATTTATTACCCTGTTACAGTGGTGGGTGCATCTCGGGTAACATAATGCAGTCTTCTTGTAAAGGTTTTCTGATTAGACGCAGTATGATAAACATTAATTTAATTAACTTAAACATAAAAATATCTATGTTTCAAGTGACATCTGGGAAAAATCTAACTATGCAATTTCTACCTTTACTAACTCATAAATAATTCATCTAGCAACTTGATGTAAAAAATGGTAGTGTAAAAACTGCTGACAATCACCAAATTCCCTTACGAGCTTTACAAGCCTTTGTCCTCAAATCACCATAGGTAAAGCGAGAATGTTTGCTCATTTTTCATATCTTACTTTCGTGACCTTGTAATCAGGACTGAATTCAGTTAGAGCAACGCGACATACATTCCGTTGAGCTTGCGAGTCGGTCCTGACACGAAATTGATTCAGTAGACGACGTGAGCGGACTACCACCGTCCAAATGTAAGCCAGCAACGAAACTTTATGTTGACGTACTATAAATTTAATTAGCTTTACGTGCGAGTGAATGACTCTTGTTGGAAAGTCTGTTATTAGATTGTTTTGAGTAAATAATGCAGGACATTTTCACTTGGTCATTTAGTTTCAAAGTAATTTATTATTTAGGTAGGTAGCATATGTATTAAGGGCAACAGTCAGGGTTACTAACAAGATAGCCTGCTATTTATCGTATTATTCTTTTCTTTTGTTCTTCAGGCTCGTTTTTCTTGGTTTTTATCGTTTCGCTTGGTAATTATAGAATGTTGCGTTAGTCCCAATATTTTTCGAGACAATATAGACCCGGATTACTTTACTTAATAAGAAAGAGTCTATGAAATTTTGCATTATTCCATTCAGTCAAAGAATATAAATGCGTGAGCGAAGCATTATTTATTATATTTTATATTTTTAGTGTTATATAAAATAAACGCCAAAAGTAAATGACTGATTATGAACTCGTCAACTTTGTACAGTCATCTTTTTTATACAGTCTACTTGAATAAATTTAATAAAAGCAGACCGGTCTACGAATGGCAAAATGAAGACTTATAAAAGGTAATATCTAAAAGTTAAACTAATAAATTAAATTTTGGCCAATCTCCGTCTGCGAGAAAACAAAATAAGTAAGGAAAGACTGAGTGACGCTGTTTCACAATTTGTTTTACGAGACATTATCTTTGCTTCGAGACTACAACGAGGCGTAGAAAAACAAAGAGTTTGAGAAGGGCTCAGATAAAGAAATGCTTTTGAAGAACAAAATGTTCCCGCTATTTTTATTCTGTTCACATTTGAACAAACAAGAATACAACAACACATTCAAATACAAAACCAGGAAACTAAAATCAACCTTTAAAAGAGTATTCGATTTCCTAAAGCTATCAGCAGCTTTGCTCTATTTTATTTTAGGCAGCAAATTGAGATTTATCAGTTCACTTATCTTAGTTTAGAACTCTCCAGTTGAAATTATATGGAGGAAGATTATTCGAAATCAAAGAACAAGGAATAACACAAATACCGGTATTCATAAGAAAAAAACGATATCGTTAAGTAGGCACTAGGTACCATATTTGCAAGCCGCACACACGCCATAAACAACTGGCATGTCCCCTATGGCTAAAGAAAATAAGGGTGGCATTAAAGGTCGCTTACAGCCAAGAAACAGAGACATAGTGTCTGCAAAGTTATATAAACATCATTATCGAAGAAATATCGGTTGGAAATACCATCGTCAGCTTTATATTGTTTTCTAAATCGGAAACAGTTGTGCCCGTAGCTTCCGGCGTTTCAGCTTGTTTTGCGAGAAAATTCACTCTCTTTTTGATTTCTTTTTTGTTGTCGATAGTTGAAAATAAATGTCCACCAAACGTGGGGAAGGTGTTTTAATGAGTATTGTTTCCTGCCTACGAGTAATTGAATACAAGGGTGTGTTTTATGGGAGCAATTTTTATAATCTATGTTATTTCTATTAATATAAGGATCATATATCATAGATCTATGTAGCTTGCTTTTAGCCGGCAGATGTCTATAGATCTAGAGATTCTAAATTCTCTCTTTAGTTTTAAGTTTAGAGTTTATAGATAGATGTAGATTATGATTTTATTGCACCATCAGTCAATTTACAATATTTAATGAAATATAAACTTAATACTAACTACATAATAGTGGCACAATCGGCGGCCTTATTGCTAACAGCGATTTCTTCCAGCTACCTTTAGTTATAACCTATAGTTTATTTGCAATTCATAGCGTGAGCTTTCAAATTAGGAGACCCTATTCGTTGAAAACGAGGGTATGGGAGGCGATGTTGCACACACTTGTCAAATGATTGCCGTCTCCAGGGCGCGACTGGCACTTGAGGGAAATTACTCTCTGAATGTAGGCACTATCGGGTGAAATAGAGATGCACTGCACCGCGCCAAACGATACTGTTGTAAAGATAAAGTAGACAAGATCATGTCATTTAGGGTGCTGTTTGTAGGATTTCTTTACTTTTTTATTTTTCATTGTCATTTTTGGGGGCTAGATAATGCGTGATAATTCTGTGTGAATTGTCCAGCATTAAATTAATTTTAAACATTATTATTTCAAGGTCCATTCATTCATTTATTTATTTCTCATAGGCACGTTACATTGCACTTAAGAAAGTCTTACACGTAAATTAATACAACAGGTATATATAATACATTCATCAAACAAAAAAGTATAGTATTGTCTAAGTGATGTCGTTCCAAAAATTGTGACAACAAGGTCATGTCACTAAGGTGTGTGTTGATTAAACTCAATAGATACCAGGCGTTCTTCGCAAGTCAACAGCTCTCTGCCAGTCAAATGTAAAATCATTGTACTCTATTTGACAATAAACAATATCTATCTACATTAATGTAAATTTATTTAGACTTACCTTTGTTATATGATGGTCAATAAATAAAATCTGAGCTCTGAATCTATATGTAAACATCTTATAAGTTAGGAAAGCGAAATCACTACATGTTTCAAGGAGTCTAATGAAAAAAAGCTGTACCTACGAGTAGAACTTGAAACTGGATTTTTAGAACAGTTCAATTGGTGGGACTAACCCGTAAAAAACACATGCAGTAAAACATCGACAGATGACACTGCATGCACTAAAGTAGATATTTCGTGTGCTCGCAACCTGAGTGCAATCTAGCTCGCGACTCGGGCGGGACGAATACAATATCTGGGTTCCGACTCAGGGCTCCGTGGGGAGTTTTTCGATAGCTTTCAAAGGGAACTTCGCGTCAATGTGAATGAGTAATCGACGCCAGGGCTCGCTTTATGACGCTTTGTGTGATTAGGAATGGTAAATGGGGAGATTTTGATGTTTAATGTCAGACAGTTGAAATTGTGGGTGTGGGTGATTTAAATAAGCTTGGTTGTAAAAAGAAAGGAACCTTTTCAAGCTAGGAAATTGTAAGCTAGAATAAGTATTCAAGAATTTGTTTTAGTTTTGAGAATGTTTTTCTTTTACATTGACTCGTCCATAGTCAATGTAAATTGTATTGATTTAACCTAATCTTTAGTTAAGGTTCCTAGAATAAAATAAATGTGTTTATGGTGTAGTATGTATTTCAAAATTATCAATTTATATTTGTTGATTTTGGGTAGAAAATAAATCCACGTAATTTGTGTACCACTGAGACTTTTAGTTGAAGAGATATGGTTGTCCAGCACAACCTCACGAAAAATTAGAATGGCTGCCTTTTAGTGCGGAATATGTTCGGGTCACTTCATCAAACATAATTGTCGAACCATCATTTGGTTTATTCCCATTTGTCACCCTGATCTGTCCCCTTAGGGGGACAAATAGGAAAAAAAGGTTCTATCTGTCCCCCTGTTAGTCACAAGGGGACAGATAGAACTTTTTAAATAAAAAATAGTTTTATCTGTCCCCCTGTTAGTCACAAGGGGACAGAAAGAACTTTTTTAATTTAAAAAAGTTCTATCTGTCCCCCTATTTGCAATGATGGGACAGATAAAACTTTTACAATAAATAATAGTTCTATTGGTCACCATTTTTCCTACCGTGGAAGAAAAAGTGACACAAGAATTTAAAATATTAGTATCCCTTTCGTCCCACCATTACGTTAAGGCACTTCGGCACCATTAATTACATCCAAGTGATAGAAAATATCAAAAATGACAGGAAATGTCAAAAAAGACGAAATATTTAAACACACAAAACCTATCCATTTCCAATGTAAGCTGTCAAAATAATTGTAAGTCGCATCAGAACGACAGTTAATGTAATTAATGACAGACCTAACCTGTTAGTCATGGTTCTAAAGTCTAAATAAAAACTAAATCTATATTTTGATGACAGCTGTCAAAATGACAGAAAATTTCACTCTTGACAATACCTACGGAATACAGAAAACTAAAAAAATAACAGAATAGACATGAATGGTCAATTGTGTAACTTAAGTAGTAGCAACATTTATTTCAATATATTATTTATTTATTTTATTAATGGCTAGTAATTTATCGAAGCAAATTGCGGTTTTATAATTAAATAATATTCCAAATTCAAAAGTCATTTCGTCACTATTAATCTAAACTAGTTAAAATAGATGATCGAAACCTAATATCTCTACAATATATATAATATAAGGACAAATAAACACACTTTCGTATTTTTATTATTACTAGCTGCTCCCCGCGGTTTCACCCGCGTTAAATTAGATTTTAACATTTCTAGGGGGATTATTCCCATAAATCTTCCTTGGGAATTAGATGTTTTACCAGGATAAAAGTGTGGTACTCACCACTCCATCCTTTCAACTAATTCTATGTCAAAAATCAAGTCGATTGGTTGCTTAGTTAGGGCGTGAAGGAAGGACAAATAAATAAACACACTTTCGCATTTATAATATTAGTAAGGATTACAATACTAGCTGTACCCGCGACTTCGTTGGCGATTGCCGTACCTGCAAATTAATTATACACATTTAACCAGTTTCTTTCATATTAAGAAACGATAAATAAACAAGAAACAAATCATTTTGCCAAAAAAATAATCAGTCATACTGAGTTCTGACGGTGAGTGTCTTACAATTATTTTGATAGCTATCATTGAAAATGCATAGATTTTGCATGTATTGACATTTCCTGTCAATACATGCAAACACTAGCACTTTATTGGATCCCGTAACTTTCCGTGTCGCAACTTGTCTTCGGTTGGGTGCAAGGTGTTGCGCGCCTCATCAATGCCAGTGCGGTACTGCTGTCGAACAGCTCGGTCATCACGGATTATCGTGTACTAGGGCTGCCGGTCGGATATCTCGTCATGCCAGCCTGAACGACATCATCCGGCGGGCCTTTACCACCGCTAACGTACCAGCTATTCTCGAACCGAATGGTCTGTTGCGTGACGATGGTAAGAGGCCTGACGGCATGACTCTAGTCCCACGGGAGTTGGGGAGGCCTATTGTGTGGGACGCTACATGTGTCGACACACTCGCGCCTTCACATCTTCCTAGGACTTCCGTGAGGGCTGGTGCGGCGGCAGATTTAGCCGAAGATCTCAAGAGGCGCAAATATGCAGGTCTCGACAGAGCCTACACATTTGCTCCCCTTGGAGTCGAGACCCTAGGTTCGTGGGGTACCGAGGCTCTCCGGGTTTTCAAAAAATTATCTGAGCGTCTGGTCGAAGCAACGCGTGACCCGAGAGCTGGTGAGTATCTGGCACAGCGCATCAGCATTGCTATACAACGGGGCAATGCAGCCAGTGTCTTAGGCACGCTTCCAACTGGTATTGACATGGATCAGTTGAGCTACCTGTAGATTGTTTGCAACAGTTTGCAGATAGCTTAATTGTTTCTATTGTAAATACTAGTTTTAATTTAAATTTGTTATTTGATTGTTATTTTCTTTCTGAATAAAGAGTTATATACTTTCCTGTCATATTTGATATTTTCCATCATTTTTGACATTTCCTGTCATTATTGACATCTCCTTTCAATTTTGACATTTGCTGTCACTTTGACATATAAAACTGGAATGTATTGAAAGAGTTTTATCTGTCCCACCCACCGTTGCCAAAAGGGGGACAGATAGAACTTTTTAATTTAAAAAAAGTTCTATCTGTCCCCCTGTTAGTCACGAGGGGACAGATAGAACTTTTTAAATAAAAAAAAGTTCTATTTGTCCCCCTATTTGCAACGGTGGGACAGATCGAACTTTTTTTCCCATCTGTCCCCCTAAGGGGGACAGATCAGGGTGACAAATGGGAACAAACCGATCATTTTTGGTGTAGGTATTTTTACCTGTTTTAGTCATTCGGGGGACAACCTGTATAATCTCGCATAAGTAAATTTAATCACAACGATTCAAAATCTCCTGAAACCAAGAAATGTAGTAAATAAATCGCATCACACGTACGAAGGTAGGTACAACTACAGAAATATTTTCATCTCACTAACACCTCAGACCTCGTTTCAAGATATATTTCTCGAGCCAGCGACGATTTGCGACAAGTTTACGTGCAGAGAAATTCTTCCGGTAGGCTCATAATCGGGGTCAGTAGTTCGCTGTGTATTCGAACCATTTTTATCGGAGCTGGAAAACCTTGGTCTCCTTTAAAATTTTCTGACATTTTGGTACAAGAACTCAAATTTGTTTAAGCAATAGGATGAATCAGGAACGTTTTCAACATAAAATTTGAGTTTCTTGACTCTTCTCACTGGATTCGGAGAAAAAAGCGACAAGTCATTAATAACTTGAATAAAATTAAAACTAACATTTACAATTGAAACAACTGAGCTAACTGCAGACTGTTGCAAACAATCTACAGGTAGCTCAACTGATCCACATCAATACTAGTGTTAAGCGACCTCAAGACGCTGGCTGCATTGCCCCGCTGTATGGGAATGCGTGTGGGACGCCCTCCGACCAGGTGGGATGACGATTTGCGAAAGACTGCTGGCAGATGCTCGATGCGGCAAGCTGAAGACAGGGCGTTATGGCGCTCATTAGGGGAGGCCTGTCCAGCAGTGGACCAGTATAGGCCGATGATGATGGCAATGCTGATGTGCTGCGCTAGATACCCACCAGCTCTCAAGTCACGCGTCGCTTCGATCAGACGCTCAGATGTTTTATTAAAATCTCACCACACATGGACCACGGTCCCACGGTCTCGACTTCAAGGGGAGCTAATACACACAGCACTTTCGAGATCTACATATTTGCTCCTCTGGAGATCTTCGGCCAAATCTGCCACCGCACTAGCCTTTACGGATGTCCATCCATCTAATTTGTTTTTATCTTTTACGGATTCAATCCACCTGGAACAGATCGACTTCATAAAAGAAACCGGTGTTTTCATTGTATTCTTAACAGCTGGTCACTTCGTTGGTACTATAAAATATTTCAGGTTAATTTCTGACGCATCAAACTTTATCTATCTTGGGCTATCATTTCTTCGTAAAGTTTATCAGTTATATTTTCGTAGGCCACAAACAACACAATGTCTTGAGTAATTCTTTGAGGGGAGCGGGAGAGCGTTAGCGGATTTTTGACCGTTCTTTATGGAAATTTGCGAAAAGCTGTCAATTCTCTACCAGTTCGCTTGAACCCATGATGAAAACCAACGAATAGCTAGGTTGCGGCAAGCTAACTCTCTGCGTGCTGTCTGCTAAATTATGGTGTCCCTTCAAAACATACCTGAAGATTACATTCATATTTTTGTGATGTTTAACTGTGCGGTCCATGTATACCTATATAAGTCTGAGCACATCATCGATAGTTTCATATACTAATTCATTATCTTATAAATTCGCTAAAATTAACTATTATATTGTTACGAACTAGCTAACGCGTAACTCTATCAAGTTATCTAAAGTTTCTTCCCTTATTTAGGAGATGTAACTTGAATGCGAAGTCGTGGAGAATGTAGAGAAAATAACTTGCATAAACTAAGTTTTGCATGCAAGAGTGATGTTAGGTAATTACCACAAGGAATTCGGAGAATTATTAAAAAATATTTATTTATTTATTTAAAACTAGTATTTACAATAGAAACAATTAAGCTATCTGCATACTACAGGTAGCTCAACTGATCCATGTATTAACAATAAAATTAACAAGTATTATATATTATTATTCCTAAAACATGTTTTTAGTACCTTGGAGAAGTATATAATAGATAAGTTATGTATAGAAACATACTGTAGTAAGAA
Organism: Eupithecia vulgata; assembly: GCA_946478455.1. NCBI lineage: Eukaryota > Metazoa > Arthropoda > Insecta > Lepidoptera > Geometridae > Eupithecia > Eupithecia vulgata. Next base: position 8,319,118 of record OX297873.1, on the reverse strand, counting down.
AATTACACATCAAGTCAGGAATGTACAGTTTGCATCGTCAGACGAGTTTCATATACATTTATATTGTATTTGTGTAGCATCGCTAAAATATAATCAACGTGCTGCGTCCATGTTTTCAATATGCAATGAGTCGAGTCGCCATTTGTTATTCCGATAGAACAATATGGTTAGCACGCGTTTCTTGCGCTAACAATTCGACGGACACAAGGATTTGCCATGTTGTTTTTTAAATGATAAGTCTATGCCTATGTCCAATATGATACAGATACAGCCTGCTGTCGGACAGACGGAAAGACAGTGGAGGCAAAAAAATAGGGTCCTGGTTTTCACCCTTTGTTTACGGTTTATTGTTATTTTTTGTAAGCCTAATTTTTTTTTTAAGTAAACCGCTGGGTGCCTTTAAAAATCACTCCCAAACGAACTGAACTTTTGCACACAACCGATATTTTTTTTCAGAATTCTATTATTCCAAAAAGTCACGAAAACAACACCAGAACAAATATGTGGCAGACGAACTCATGCTCATAGCACAATGCAGTTTATGAATATGTAAGCAACGAAGTATACCATCACGAGGGATATTTAAGCGTCGGATTGATAGACTCCATTTAAATGGTTAAATTATTGGCAGAAAAGCCACTATAGTGCAATACGATGTAACGGAACAAACTTCAAAAGCAAATTGCAAGCATGGAACATTTATCTCGCTAGTTCAACGATGAAAGCATCCATTAGGTACCTTCATACTACCGTACCGAAATGGATATATGCACTTAAGTTCGTCACCGATCGAACACGTTCTTGCTTTGCCGTGGCAAAAATGGCGTGACAACCGTCTGGTATCGACATACCTGTCCTTAGCGCTATGATACAAAAACCTATCAACACATATTTTTGTATCAGAGCGGGGCCTGCGGATGATGATTTGCCCATACAAACATACTATCAAAATGATTTGTAATTCGAGCATATTTCCACCATATCATTTTGTTTTTTTTTATTCGAATAGTATTTGTCTAGATCCCTGTTGTTTTTTTTCTTAATAATACGAGTACACACCTAAAATGAAATGTAAGTAAAGATATGCAAAACGTGATTTTTGAAATCTTAACATCGAAAATGACATGTTTTTTCCTGTTTGTTTTATATTAAAAACAACAATATCTTACGTTTTGTTTGATGAGGAACAAAGCTTATAATGGTAGTGATTCTGTTGGCACAAAACCTAAACTAAACTAGCGTAAAAATGTAGCTGTCCCCTTTTGTTCGATCGAAAAAATAGAGACGTCAACAATTTTAGGCTAGTTTAGTTTAGGTTTTATGCCAACAGAATCGCCACCATTGTCTAGTTACAGAATAACAACACAAAGTCGAAAATACAAAAAGTATTCACTCATCATTTTTGTTATTACGGAACATAATAATTTATGAATTGAATTTGCGAGCGGCTACTAGCATTAAAATATAAATGAATTAATACACTGACATTGGTAGTGATTCTGTTGGCACAAAACCTAAACTAAACTAGAGTAAAAATGTTGCTGTCCCCTTTTACTCGATGAAAAAAAAAGAGACGTCAACAATTTTAGGCTAGTTTAGTTTAGGTTTTATGCCAACAGAATCGCTACATTGTTAAACTTATGTAATTACTCCTAATAGTAAATTTATTATTGGACTGTAAGTAAAATTTAAAAAAATAGAGTAAATACAAATATTATATTTGCATCCCATATAAATTGGGAAATGTGTGAAACCCAATCATTTATAAGAACCATTGTAAACCACACTTTTGAAAATATTTTTTTATTGATTGATCGATGAGAGAGATCTAACCTTCAAACCTTAATCTGTTACCGTCCCATTATCTAAGCTTGGCATGTTGGTAGTCCAACCTCAGTTGAAAGTGATGATTATTGCAGGTTTCTAGAGGCGTTTTAGAAAACTGTTTTCGATGTCGACCTTAGTGGCACAGCGGGTGTAGATCCGCCGATAACTACGCAGGAGAGCACGATTCCCACCGCGAGACAGATGTTTGTATGAAGTGCAGATATTTATTCCGGGTTTATGTGGATTCATGCATGCGAAATATATACGAAATATATTTATTTAATAATGTATATGCTTACAATATATTTCGGAGTTAAAACCTTTAAAAAACCTTAAAGCTATGCCTCGGCATTTAGCCCAACCCTTTGTACCTTAGAGCAATAAAGTTTTTTTTTTAAAAAAAGGTACAGTCATAATGAATTTTATTGTTGAAAAAGTAGTTTCAACTGTTAACAAATTGTGACCCAATTGTGTTCAATCCAATTAAGATACTGTGTTAAATTAAAGCCATTCTCTATTGTCAGATTAATTAATATGGAATAAATATCAAGCTCAAAGGAATTTCAGAGATAACTCTAAAAGTTCTAAAACAAGTTATTGGCAGGACAGGCCGAGCACTAAAGATAATACAGTTGAAATTTCGGTCCAAAAAAAATACAATCAAATTATAGAAACAAATTAGAACTAGTAGGTATTTGCAATTGAAACACTCTCAAAAATATCTTAGCCACATGACATCTTCACCTACAGAACCTTAGATAATTCATTATTAAAACCATAATAAAAACATGGAAATTTTAGAAAATAAAAACATTTTTATATTTCTGTCCTTCTTAAACCAATAATTCATATTCATGGTAGGTAATACATCTTCATCATCATCATCATCAGCCTATACCAGTCCACTGCTGGACATAGGCCTCCCTAATGAGCGCCATAGCGCCCTGTCTTCAGCTTGCCGCATCCAGCATCTGCTAGCAGTCTTTCGCAAATCGTCATCCCACCTGGTCGGAGGGCGTCCTACACTACGTTTGCCGAGCCGTGGTCTCCTCTCAAGAACACGTTTACCCCAGCGGTTGTCGGTTCTTCTTGATATAATGGTCAGCCCACTGCCACTTTAGCTTTAGCAAGCAGCCTTTGAGCTATGTGTAGGTTGGTAATACATACACAGAATGAAAGACGTAGCATCTCAATATTAATCATCATTCCCGAATGTTGACATCTACGAAAGATATTAAATTCTCAATAATTTGACACAAAATCAACCTAGGTGCGAAACTAATGAAAATGCCTTGAGCACATACAGGGTGTTAGTTTATCAAAGTTAATTTTCCAGTTTGCTGATTAAGTTTACTTCGTCAATCAGGGTTCAAAAGTTTTGTCCATTAACGCATTTGCATAGAAACCCTACAGACAAGACAATGAAGACTTCCTAAAATTATTCCAATTTAATATGAACTGAATAAATATGAAAGTACTTACCTACCCTACTACTCACGCATTTCAATTTATCCGTTTCATAAATCTTGAAAAATTTAATTAATAATTAATTTACCTACTTAAATTAAAAATACAAGATGATACAAAAAATAAACGATGAACAAAATTCTAATTTTAAAAATAATAATTACGTTCTAAAACACGTTTGTTTACCTTTCAATGAGAGCATGCTGAAAATAAATATCAATGAGTTAAAATAATATTGAGTAATCATATTTTTTGATACCTCAACCTCAACAGCCTATAATGGTCCATAGCTGGACGCAGGCCTCCCGCTGATTTTTTATCTCATGGGGGTAATGCCCATAATCCCCACGCGGTGCAAGCGTGTTGGGGATCGCATTGCGGTGGTAAATATATTCTGTAAGAGAAGCTGCTGCCCGCCCCCCCGGTGACCCATGGGAAGAGTTGAGGTGGTTGCAAATTCTAAGCCGGCACCACAAGGCTGGTTTTTGGAAACATAGGTATGTAATTATCAGGGGGAGCTTGCATCCAGCAATGGAACATTTTGGCTGTATAGGAGGATTGTAAAATTTTTTTTTTCTTTTTTTCTTGAGCAGCAGTAGTTCCGGTTTACTGTATAAATTCAGTACTTTATTAAGTCTTATCTCGATGACGATCCGAGCCGAATTCCACTCGTTAACGCAGTCTCTTTGTGACGAATTGAATTAGTAAACTAACTATGAATTTTATTTAAGATTCTAAATAAAGCAAAGTGAATTTGAAGGGACCAATCTCAATGTTTCTAATGGCGAACCTTTAAGATTTGTAATTAAGAAGGACCGTATTAATAAATTAATATTTTAATGAATTTAACACAACCCTAGGTTCGGGATAGATGATGCTGTGTGAAATCAGCATTATTTATTTATTTAGTAAAAAAAGTAGCTATGACATCAGTTGGAAAGTTTTGAAGTTTAGATATTCCGATTCTTTAACGGTCACTTCAATTCAAAGCAGTAGTTTGGCGTTATTTTTATTTATTATTTCCATCCGTTCAGTAGAACGGATCGATCTGAAATTATGGATTGATGTGGGTTTTTTACTGGATTAACAGACAAGCTAAATTTCATCCTGGGAAACGTGTGCGAAGCCACAAGCAGAAGTTAATAATAATAATAATCTGAAATAATGGACTCTTCACACAGCATCATCTAGCCCAAAATAAGAAGAGCGGGAACAAACAGGTGGTTACTTTCCAACCCTATTCGGAATTTATTTATTGAACTACTGTTTATTGATTAATTAGCTTGCTTTTCGCGTCTTCGCACGCCTTGTATAAGCTTATTTCAATCCCATAGGAACTTATGACTTCACGCCCTACCTAAGCAACCAATGGACTTGTCGAATGACTTATCCCATAAGAATAAAAGTCAAAACAATCATCAAATCAAATCGATTGGAAGGACAGACAAACAAATACACTTTCGCTTGTATAATATGAGTATTGATAGTATAGATCATGTTAAGTTATATATCATTTCATTAATTTACGCCGCCGTAAGGTTTAATTTTATACTTTTTTTTAGTTTTGTAGTATATATTAATTTTGATCAGCTTGATAAGAGTATAGTTATAAACTACTTAATTTTCTTAATTTAACATGTTATGTATGTTATTAATTATATTTATTTAAACAACACAACACTACAGGAAGGAAACACCATAAGGACAATTTCTTAAGTGTTTCCTTCCTTCATACAAAACTCTCGTCTGTATTTTTTTCTTAAAACGTTAAACAGACCGACAGTGATTCCTATTTAAACAGTTAAATAAGTAATAAAATAAATTAAAATTATATAAGGCATTAGCGGTCCGCCCCGGCTTCGCATACGTATATTTCTATGGGCTATGTTAATCAGGGATAATGTAGGATTCTAATGGTGAAGAATTTTTCAAAACGGTCCAGTAGTGTCCAAGCCTATTCAATTCAAACAAACAAACAAATCTTTGATCTAATGATCAAAGATTTGTTTGTTTGTTTGAATTGAATAGGCTCGGACACTACTATAATATTATTAAAGATGATTAAAGATGCTTATTGCCTGTCAAAGAAAGTCATAATAATGCACCTGTATAAGGGCATTATCATATCTTTTATTAAGATATGAGTATATAATTTGTCCTTAAAAATATTGAGAACAGTAACATTTTGGTATAATATATAAAAACTGTGAACACAGTTAACATTTAAAAATCCCAATCTATTAGCAACGTAAAGGAATCGAATAATCACGTCCAATGGACGTTACAGGTTATTGGACAGTTCGCAATACCAATTCCAGTCAAAATGGAAATCGAGTTACGTCAATCGAAGGGTAATCAAATTTTTAATCTGCAATAACCCAATTAATGTCGAAACATATCTATAAAATATATGCCGAGGAAAAATCGTGGAGCATGGTCGGAACAGAGATGATTTTTATAACGAGGTCTTCGGAAATTAGGTCGCTGCTAGGGCTTGACTGCAGCTTTTTTTGTCCCGGCTTTATAATTAGTAGGTAAATTTTTGTAAGTTTTTCGGAATTAAACTCTTTAATAAAAAAAGAAAATTACTAATTTATTTATTAATTTATTTATTTTAGGGGATCTTCCAGCACTTAGATATAATATAGAGATATGTAAAGATAACAGGCGGCTATGAATAAGTTCCCACTTATAGAAACAGATACAATTGCAAGTATAACACAAATGATAATAACAAGCTAACTATTCGCATTTACCACAAATCAGTTCACTATACATTCGTTTATCTTATGAGTAGGTACACAAATGTAAGCCTTGGTAAGTACATAAGTACTTTATTAATTCACTTATTGTTTATCCAACTGATATTTATTAAAAAGGAAGGACCAGTTTGGAATATAGAATTGGATTTTGCTCAGCAAGTCAGGGCAATCTATGTGAGAGGTTAAAATCTAAGCTATATAGACTATATCAGCAAAATCACGCCTTAGATACAGTGGAAGTAGATGTTGTTTGGCACAATTATGAAGGTAATAATTAATATAAAACTTTCAAATCTCGCATAGACTGCTTATATCTGTATTACTTTTTGACTTGTCTATGATTTATTTGTAAGCCTAAAGAAATATAAAGTCTTAAACCCTTACGCATGCTGTGTCGGTCTGTAAGAGGTTGGTACACTTACCATCACTAATTAACCCACCTATTTTAAATACCTTGTAAGTTTTGGTGTACTCGCTGTAGGCTAACCTAATTGATTAAATAAATAAATAAACCCTAAGTTCAACCTAAATCCTCCAAACTTTTTTATTTTTTTCCAGTTCTTTCCGGCTTTTTTCTGAAATCCCTAGTGAGTTGGTGACGAGTTCACTTGATGACAACATGGAGAGCTCAGAACCTCTTCATGGGTATAATATAAGTAGGTATAAGACAGGGCACTCCGTGAAAAGAGGTAGTTAAGGCTTATGAAGCTTATACTCAACTTTTTCTTAGATGTTTCTTAGGTGTGTCTTGCTGGCACGTTTTGAAATGTATTTTTGTTTCCTTGCCTTATGGCTAAAAGGTTGCACGTGCTTGGCAAAATGAGAAATACAGTTTGCACACCATTTACCATTAAGCTTTCCAAGTTTTAACAAAAACCTTTATAAAAAAAACAATCTCTTTACATTTTCAAAATAATACCATACAAAAATGGATTTTCTACACATGTTATGTGTAATTCGTTTAACATCATTCTCTCAACTTCGCCTTTGAGTCTATATTCTAGCCTGATTCTGAACGGTCAGAGAATACTTGTGTGTTCTCTGACTAGTTGCAAATACTTAAGGCGCATACCCCACCCAAACTAGCGCTGCCACTTACTTTATCTTATTATTCCGTTTAACAAAGGAATTTTCAAAAATCCATCGCATAGTTTGTGATACCTATTATAAGCTTTATTTTAATGCCTCTGTAATAGTTTTATTCAATTTAGTTTAGGCAGTGGATCAAAAATAGATTTTGGTGGCCACCAAGGGCAACTTCGATTCACTGTCTAAACGAAATAGAATAAGACTATTACAGAGGCATTAAAAAAGATAAAGTAGGTGGCGGCGCTAGTTTGGGTGGGGTATGAGCCTTCCATTCAGAGTCTAGATTACAGCAGAGAAGAACTCTTAGGGGAAATTACCTGTAATCAGAAAATCTTCACTCTGATTTAGAGATTCAATCTGTTTTTTGCTTTTACGAATTTTAGATCAAAGGAACCCAAATAAAATATTTAGAAAAAGTAGATCAGCTCTATCAAGTAATACTGTTTAATATTGAATAAAATAGAAAATAAATAAAAATATAATTATTGATAATAAAAACGCACCAGGTACTAAAAATTATTTAGAGCAAAAAAAAATATACGATTTTTTTTCAACCAAGAACACAATAAAGTACCTGTTATATTATGTAGTTACTAAAGACAAGCAGTACAAAAAGCAATAAAGGGACAAAATGTATGATATTTACGATACGTTAGGTAATACCAAGTTGGTAAAAGATACTTTTATGCAAAGTTTTAATATATTCGTCTAGAAAGTTTTGTTTGAGTTTAACACAAAAATTTTAAATCTCCAGCAAGGAAAAACAAAAAGTTTGTTAATATTCAAACGACAACAGACTATTTTTATTAAGCTTGAAGAATCTCTTTATTATTTTGCTAGGGTAAATGTTTGTCCACAAGAGAGGCTTGATAGTGAAGCTTGCTGATGTTTGATTTTTGGCTTATGTACGGGAAAATTCCACGAGGCCTATCGCAGTGCTTAGGTATAATTATTTCTAGAAGCAACCCACATCCAGAAATTGCTAGAAGTTGTTACTAGAAGAGGGCATTAATAAGTGGTTAATTATTTCCAGAAGTGAACGTTTTGAGTAATGGGCATTGTAAGCCGGCGAAACGCGCTAATTTGATATAGTGAACGTAATCTCGGGACTCGCGAGTGAATTTACAAAAAGTACCGTTACAAATACAATTTTATTTTATTACTTAGTTGCTGAGCTGCGTCTCTGGTTTTGTTCGTGTGAAAATGTATGTGTCAAAAGGAGATTAATATTGGATATAGAAGATTGAGAATAAGCCCCACTTGCACAACGATATTTAAAAGTCTAACTTTGATTAACTTTGACGTATTTGTATGGTTTGACAACTCACTAATCAAAATTAAGCTAGTTAATTATCTTTGTGCAAGCGGTCCTTAGATTTTTTTGTATTAGATTCTAGAACTTAAGTTCTAGATCTAAACCACGTAATATCTTCGTAACTACTTTGATGAAATTTGGTATGTAGATAGTTTAAACTATGTAATGTAGTTACGAAGATACGTGGTAACAGACATTCACACAATCATTCGCATTTATTATATTTAGGGATTGCAATTGCTGGATCCAGCATACAGCAATCCAGCTGGATCCAGCATACAGTGCTGGATCCAGCGATGCGGATCCGCTAAGTCTGATTCTTGATTGCCGCGCGAGATGGAACAGTTTGCTCAGTATGCTGGAACGTTTCTACAGCCTAAAAGTTTGCATCGATAAAGCATTGATAGACGTCGGTTCCGAAATAAAATTTTCCGGCGATGAATGGTCAATAATCAATGAGTTGATCGTCAGTCTACAACCGTTGAAACTGGCTGTAGAAGCTCTTTGCAGAAGAGAGTCCACATTGATAACTGCCGACACAGGCCTGAAATTTGTCTTAGACAAGCTTTATTTATAGCCAGGGCACTTCCCTAAGCGCCGAGCTAGCTGAAGCACTACGCAACAGAATCGCAGAACGGCGCCTCTCCGAAGTTACTGGTACGTTAGTGTACTTGAAAAATCCAAAAAAAGTATGAAGAAGCAGTAAAAAAACCTGGCTATTTTCTTTTGCCAAAAAAGAGTGCGATGCGGCAGGAGATGAAAACTTTGTTAAAACGAGTAAATAAACAACACATTGTAGAGCCGGTGCAAGAAGATATCATGGAGTTAGAAGAGGATGGTCTATCTAGATGATGACGCAGAACCCGTGGAAATGACTTTAGAGCAAGAGCTTGAGATGGAACTTAAAAGAGAGAAGGAGAACTTTAATAAACAAAAGCCAATTGGTCAATTAGATTACGAAAAGGTCCTGAAAAAAGAAATGAGCGTTTATGAGACCGAAAGATTGCGAGGTGAACATTTATCTATGGTTTATGAGTATTTGACCCTAAAACCGACCAGTGTAGAGGCCGAAAGGGCATTCTCAGTAGCCGGCTACATATGCAGTTCTGTGCGAATCAGGTTGGGAGATAAGACTATGGATAAAAATTTTTTTCTAAGGTCTTACTTTCAGAGAATTCAAAAAAAGAAATAGTCAGTCTCTTATCGTCAGATTTTAAACTGCCTAATTATTAACGATCAACGAGTGGAGAGAAGATTATTTCGGAGCTTCTTTTGATACAAGGACCGTAATAATAATACTATTTTAATTGAAGATTAAAATAGTATTATTATTACGGTCCTTTTTTAAAGTTAATTTTAAAAGAATTTGTAAGACTGATTGCTACTGATTAGCCATCCTATCATTAAACATAAACGTAATAAGATATTGCTTACTTAGAAACATTATCTTAAATGTTATGTGAGTTTATAATGTTTGTTATTTAATTTTAAGTTGATTCTTTTGATCTCAAATGATTAAGAAACCAAAGCAAATTGATATAAGATATCACCAAATGAGTGAAAGGTTTCATAGATTATCGTAAGAAGTACAAATTAATAAAAAAAGTCTTAAAAATGTTGTCTTTTTATTTTCGTTCCACATTTTGCTGGATCCGCGCTGGACCCAGCTGGATTCAGGTCAATCCAGCAAGAATCCAGCTGGATTGAAAACGCCGCTGGATTGCAATCCCTAATTATATTATTAGAAGTGTACTAAGAGTCTTCAAAGCAACATTCGATCTTTTAACACAAACTAGGTTTCTAGTTCACTGCTTTAATTCATAATCTACCTTTATAATTTTAATATTTTAATTTGATAAAAGAAAGTCGTTTGCTACCAGTAAAGGCTTTAATAAAATGAATAAATCTTATTCTATGAGACGTTAACCTTGTTTGTTTATTTTCAACCCTGATTCTAGTGGTTAATGAAGAATACTTTAACGAGAGAAAATGTTGATTTTATGATTATGAACTTAAAACCAACTTCAAGTTTTTAACAGTTTTTTTTTAAGTTTTGCGGGATACATACTAATCTCTTGGGTCTAAAATATTTAAAGGGACCTTCATGGGATTATATAATTTTACAACTGCAAAAAAAATCATCCAAATCAAACAAATGACACGATGATATAATATATTTTCTGAGTTGGTGATAAAAAATACTAAAATTTGCTTTGGTTTATTTAGCGCTCTGGGTTAAAGGACAACCTTTTGAGTTGGATATAATAAATACTACCGGCCAATATAGTAAATATATAGTAAATATAGTAAATACTATACGGCCGTCCATGTATTTACACTTAATTTTTTGTCGTGTTTAGCCGTAAGTTTTCCTAAAATATAATAATACTAAAATTTTCTTTAGTTTATTAAGCGCTCGAGGTTAAAAGACGACGTTATCTTTTATAATAAGACCGTTTCACAAATTTCCCGACTAGTTACTGTAATATGAGCGTTCTATTTAATTAAAACTTGCCCCTTTGGGTGCTAGAGACCTGCTTTGTCCCAAATGATGAATGGAATATAGCAATGTCCATTTATTGCGCGAATACTGAATCGTCCAAGTTAGTCCCTGCACGTATTTAGATGTAAATTGCATTGCGGTGATAAATTTTTATTATAACACAAGTTGAAGTATAAAACAGGTTTATTCATTGAACTGTATGTAGACTGTTTACAACAGTATGCTGATACCTCAATACAATACAACACAAATATTCTTTCATCATCATCATCAGCCTATATTAGTCCACAGCTGGACATAGGCCTCCCCTAATGAGCGCCAAATCACACGAAATAACTTTAAAAAACAATTCAAATGTTGGTTGAAAACAAAGTAGAGTTAGGGAGAAAATAAACTCTAGCACCATCATACCATGGCAGTGGGCTGGCCATATCTCGAGAAGAACCGACAACCGCTGGGGTAAACGTGTTCTTGAGTGGAGACTGCGACTCGGCAAACGTAGTGTAGGACGCCCTCCGACCAGGTGGGATGACGATTTGCGAAAGACTGCTGGCAGATGCTGGATGCGGCAAGCTGAAGACAGGGCGCTATGGCGCTCATTAGGGGAGGCCTATGTCCAGCAGTGGACTGATGTAGGCTGATGATGATGACCATCATACCACAAAAGTAGTACACGTCCTTTATCTTATTACACTTGGCATTATGCTTTCTTTGAGCACGTATTTAAATTTCACTTCAAAGTTTCAAGGAAATGATACCTGCTCAAGGTGGGTAGAATGTCCATTTTCGTGATTAACCTTTTGATTTCTTAAGTTCATTTTGAGTTCTTAAGTCTTTATGTTTATGTTCTAGAGTTATCAGTCTATCTACAGAACCTAGTAGGAACATATATTTGTATTTCTACGAAGTAATATGGTGCTAAACGATCCAAGGATATCACTTCCAAGGCATTTGATACGTTATTGCGCTATAAACGAGCATTTAACCCTTCCCGTCTAGTCGGATCCGGAGAGTTGCAAGAATTTGTTGTGTTGTAAATTCTACTTAATACTCTCAAAGACCATTTCTATTAAATATCTAGGCAAACCATCTAGAATACCACTAGAGCTAAAAAATTAGACGAGTATCATACTTGTGTATACTACATGGTCCCGAAATTGTATGCTTTGACTTGCAATAAAAAAAAACACTCACAATTTTGTACAGTTCTATAAGCAAATTAAAATTGAATTACTTCGTTGTTGATTGTTGGATAGCAATAAAATTGTTATCTTCTGCGCATAAATGTATTAATAAAACATAGACATTACAAGAAAACTTAATAATTTCAGGCATATTCAATGAGCATTTACATAAGCAAATTAAAATTGGATTTTACTTCGTTTTTGATTGTTGAATAGCAATCAAATCTTATTTTAAGTTATCTTCTGCGCATAAATGTATTATTTAAACATAGACATTATAAAAAAAATCTAATAATTTCAAGCATTTTTAATGAACATTACATAATCATCATCATCATCAGCCTATACCAGTCCACTGCTGGACATAGGCCTCCCCTAATGAGCGAAATAGCGCCCTGTCTTCAGCTTGCCGCATCCAGCATCTGCCAGCAGTCTTTCGCAAATCGTCGTCCCACCTGGTAGGAGGGCGTCCTACACTACGTTTTCCGAGTCGCGGTCTCCACTCAAGAACACGTTTACCCCAGCGGTTGTCGGTTCTTCTTGAAATATGGCCAGCCCACTGCAATTTCAGCTTGCTAATCCTTTGAGCTATGTCGATAACCTTGGTTCTCTGTCGGATGTATTCGTTGCGAATCCTATCCTTCAGAGAAACTCCGAGCATAGCTCTCTCCATAGCTCGCTGAGCGACTTTAAACTGGTGGACCAGCCCTACCGTGAGTGTCCACGTCTCAGCTCCGTAGGTCATGACGGGTAGGACGCACTGATTGAAAACTTTCGTTTTCAAGCATTGCGGTATGGATGACGAGAAGACTCGACGTAGTTTCCCAAACGCTGCCCAACCTAGCTGGATCCTCCTCTTGGTTTTTATTCATTACATAATCAGATTATACGTAAACAAATTAAAATTGCACTTTACTTCGTTGTTGATTGTACTCGAATAGCAATCGAATAGTTATCTTCCACGTGTATTATTAAAACATAGGCATTACAATAAAACTTCATGATATCAGACATTTTCAATGAACATTTTTACATCATAGTAATATCTATATCGAAAAGTATCATCAAATAGGTTTACGACGTGTTTTAGTGGTTTAAAGTAGCTGACAGTCGCTATTTCTTCCACGACAGATCACTTTATGACAAGTTGTCTTGTCTCTCGCTGCTCTTTATTACCATAGATATTGTAATGGTAGAGGGTGTGGAAAGTACCTACCTACAATGTTATTATTTCAATAGGAACTTCGATATTCTTTGGAGAACTACCTACACTTACCTGTTTTTCATTAGGTAGGTATATTAAAAATCTTAATCAATAGCGTTTATTTATAGTTGCTAGGTTATAGTTTGTACTGATATTTTTCATAAAAAATAATATTGTAAGTAATTGTATTTAGAATTTTGTAATTAGCTTCTTATTTATGCACACAGATCCCCGTTCAATCCAACGATCCTACCCATCCACGTCTGGTAGAGATCGCTCTTGAGCGATAAGACCTCCAATCGTTACAAATTTTATTTTTTACTTCTTTTATTTTTGTTTGTTATGTTATATTTATGTGTGCAATAAAATTAACTTTCAAAAAATGTCACAGACAATTTTAATTTTAAACTAAATTATTTTCAAATGAGAAATGAAGTGATAGACCGTCCACTACTGGTTTTGCCTACTAGTTGAAGAAGTGAAAAGAAACCACTAGCTTGTTTAAATATCACTTATTAAGTGTTTTATATACTACTAGCAGATACCCGCGGCTTTGCACGCGCTTTTTTGTACCCTATGTCCGTTACCGGGATACCATTTATTTCCCTGCCGAATTTCATGAAGATCCATTCGTTGGTCGAAACGTTGGGAAATGAAAGCAAAAGATACTCGATAAATACCCGATAAATAATCTTTAAGTTCCGTTCAGCCGCTTAGCCATGAAAAGGTAAAGGAAAACAGACAAACAGAATTACTTTCGAAATTATAATAATAGTATTAACTAAGTTTCTACCTGTAGTTTTTTCTAAGAAGTAATTTTCAAGCCTTAATGAAGTAACTTTCAAACCTAAATGGTCTAAAATTCAAATTAAACTACTAAAAAGTAAACCAGCAAGCAAATTTCGAAATTCCCCGTAGATTCAAATAACGAAAGGAAGTAAACAGTTTGAGTAGCGTCGCGTCAAAGAAAGAGCCCCAAAGTATATTATGAGGCACTACGTTCGTTCTACGAGATTGCTGAATTGCCTTCAATTTCCGTTTCGAAGTGCCCCTCAGTTCCCTTCAATAATGTCATGCACGCATTCTGCGATGGGAAGAGTGCACCAATGAGTGGGGTAGGGAAAATTGTTGAAAATTCTAATGCAGAGTGAATTTGAAAAATGCTTTGTTTATGAGTTTTTATGGGTTTGTTGCCTGAAGGTTGTTTTAGGGTGGAGAATAGATGGTTTAATATTTAATAATGCTGGATAACTCACACAGCATTATCTAGCCCCAAGCTAAGCAGAGCTTCTGTTATGGATACTAGATAACTGATAGGTATACATAATACAATATGTTACATGGATAGATAATTTTTATTATATATAGAATACGACCAGAACACCCGGAACAAATACCTGCAAATTATACAAATAATTTTATTGTCTAAAAGCGGGAAACGAACCCGCAACCTCCTGCGTCGCAGGCGGACCTTCGTCCACCGCGTCACATAGGTCAGATGGTTGATAAATGTTTGAATTACATCATCATGGCTTGTAACTACTTAAGCAAAATAATTTATTAATAAAGATTGTGAGACGAAACTCTCACCCCTGAAATGAAAATGTAATGAAGACCTATTTTAAGCCAGCAGCAAATTAAATAAAAAGTGAAATAAGAGGTTTCCCAAAATAAAACCTGGCTATTTCATTAGCAACGAAAAATAACCCGACTCTCGCATTGTTTGAGAGAAAAAGGATAGATACGAAAATTATACGCCTGACAAGCACATTTTCTACAGCACTCGACTGTTTGATTCGATTTTCTTGAATGGTTTGTCTACCTATCTACTTTCAGTTGATTTGATCAAAGACTTTGATCAGGTACCGATTATGTAGCTAGGTTAAAATGTACTTTGTTACAATACCAGAGAGCTTTTTAATGTTTGAGTACCTGTTTGAGTGTTGGATTCCTCTTCAATATCTTTTGTTGATGTTGTTATAATTATGTATGTATGTACGACACGAAAATTTTTACCATCTTAAATCGAAACGATGGTTACCATTCCGAAATAAATATTGCACAGTAATTTTCGTTTATATAAAGTAATGAAATAAAACACCAAATATGATCATAGGACATTATCATATCAAAATATGACCAGGTTTAAATTGTTTTGGAAAAACGTAAAAATTTTGCTCTATGTAATTGCCAGGTTTTTTTATTAATTATTTTGGGGTTTATTATTATTGTATTGAATTTAATAATAAATCTTTATATTTTAGATAAAAGCTAAATACTTAGTACCTAGTACATAGTTTTCTTGTTTTTTTAATTATATCCTGCGCACACTTTTTGTTTTTTTGCTAAAACTACACAAAATATTGTAAAAAATATTTTGACTTATAGATCAGATATAGGTCACACTTTTTGATTAGTTTTATTACATATCTTTGATAATTTTCTTTAAAATAGTGAGTATAGAATTAGGCAATTTACTGCTTAGCAACTCAGGTTTTTTTACTTAAATCGTAACAACAAAACGTAGGTGTAATTGCAAAATCAAACTGAAACGTACAATAGCACTCACTGTCCGCAATTTATTCCTCTCACAAACATAGACCGCGCCGATTCAATATTGACACTGGCTCGGCTCTAGGATATTCCCCAGTGCTAGTCTAGCTTCTGAGATACGGTGCTTTTTGAGTCGAGAACTAGTTCAGGTCTGATGTCGAAATTGCGGGATGCTACACTGAAACACGAGTAAACAAGTGCGTTGAAATGATGCTGGAACTTTGTTACAAGTAGGTTGAGTATTTTTAAAAGAAAAGGGCTTGTTCTTGTGAAACTGCTGTTTACCGTGACCGGTCAAAGGTTATTATAATAATAATAATGCTGGACAATTCACACAGCATTATCTAAACCCCAGCTAAGCAGAGCTAGAGTTATGACTAGATAACTGATATACATAATACAATACATTACATAAATAGATATTTTTTATTATATATAGAAAACGACCAGAACATCCTGAACAAATGTCTGCAGGTCGTACACACATTTGTCCCGAGGCGGGAATCGAACCCGCAACCTTCTGCGTCGCAGGCAGAACTTCGACCACCGCGTCACATCGGTCATCTATTAATTGTTAAGTCCTTAGAAACTGATAGGATGTTGGTTATAATTTTAAATGAAATCATTGATAAGTTTTGCACTTCTGTTTGAAATTGGTAAAATAATTTCAACTACATGGTTTATAAAATAAATTACGAAGCATAAGTCTGCGTGTATGTAGCATGTTAAAGCAAAAGAAACAAAAGGAAAAGCCAGGCTATTATTTCCCAAGTTTTCCAAGAAGGAGGAACAAGTACAGGTCAGAACATATTATTAGAAGTCAATTACCAGGGTAACATGAAGCGCAAGAAGGTAGAGTATCCTTGAATTAGCACAATATTGTTAATGAGAAAAGGGAATTTAAGAAAGCAGATAATAAATGATTGCGTATTTATAAAACTATTATCTTAAATTTGTGCTTATTCAAGTATTACATAACAATTTATAATGCTTGACAAATTTCACTGCATGGGGATAATTAAATTTTTAAATTTAAATTTAAATTATAAAGTATACTTCTTAAAAAAAATATGTTTTTTTTTGATGACTATATGGCGGGCGCGGTGGGCGAAGGTTCGCCTGCAACACATGCTTTTTTTATTAATAATGCTGGACAATTCACACTTCATTATCAAGCCCCAAGATAAGCAGAGCATATGTTTTATGGGTACTAGATAACTGATATACATAATACAATGCATTACATAGATACATATATTTTTTGATACATTGAAAACGACCAGAACGTACAAAACTTACGTAACTTACGTAAACTTCTTCCCAAGGCGGGAATCGAACCCGCAACCTCCTGCGTCCCAGGCGGACCTTCGCCCACTGCGCCACAGAGGTCTTGTTTAGATTCTGACTTAGACCGTACTTACCGCCGATTACAGCAACTTCTCCCCTACATCCCTACTGTTACTCTGGCACCCGTACCTACTATAATCCCCACAATTACTGCTTTTGAACTCATTAACTGAGGATTACTGTTGACTTTGAGCGATGCCTTCCATTCGTTGAGACGAGCCCCAATCAATTCGCATTCCTTTAAAGCGTGTAATTTGTAATTGTGACCAATTGAAATGCTATAATCTGTTTCTTCTTGACGTGGACTGTCCTCGTCTATTTTTATGTTTTGTTTGTACCTAAGAGATTAATGAAACTAACATTTAATTTGATCAGTTATTCCTAGCTCGCTTAGTAGCTACTGGAATTACTGCTATTATAGAATCGAGTTGGGGATTACGGTTTCTATGGAAACAAGTAAAATAATATTTTTTTGAAATATTCAATTATTATTTTAATTGGGAAACATCAATAATACGTCTTAGTGGACGTAAACCCTTTTTATGGGGGTGGCTTCGGCCCTCCAATCCCACGTCTTAGAAATTAAATAAATCCCAATTTTTTTGATTTCGGCAGGATTCGCGCCCTATCCTATCCTGCCGAAATCGTAATTTTTTGGGACTTATTTAATTTCTTACAGATTACCCAGAGTGCGAGGGTTTATGCATTATAATACAAGAACCTTATAAGGGAGTATGTCCGCTGAAGCTTCCCAATTGCTAGGAGAACTCTTTAATGTGCAGTTGCTTTTAAATTAAATTAAATTAAATCACATTTATTTCAGACACAGTAAGCTTTTGCTAACATTCTGCTCGTTGTAAATATAAGTGAACGTGCCTCAAGTAAGCGTTTTTTTTCTTATAAAAGGCAACATTTTTTGTACTAACCTAAGCTTAGGTATTACTTAGTAATGTTGCCTTAAAACTCTACAAAAATGACTCGAAACGTCTCACTAACAACAAACACGGCCAAATTTAACCATTTTAAACGTTACCAAATTTTACAATTAGGTTGAAGAAATTCCGCATAATACAGTTTATTCTTACTTGTAAATAGGGTGACACAAGCTGAGTTGTCACCGAAACGTGGTCGAGACCGTCGCCGCCACGCGAACACAGTAGGTATTAATCATTTCAGATGGAAGGCAGGACAATGGTTTTTTATGGGCCTACATCCGCAGTAAGCAAGCCGTCTGCAACAGACCATTTTTCAGACCACGAAACGTACGTATTTTGCTTAAATTTGCAGATTGTGGCCGATAATGGTATGGTTATTGCACCTTTTTTCGATAACATGGGCGAAAAGTGCCTCGAATTCTCGTGCACTTAGGGAAAATGGACGATAAAATACACATAGCGTTATTTTATTAACGCCTTGTGTTGTTAGTTCATGAGCCTTTTTCACATTAGATTGGGTTTTAGCTGATCGATATAAAGTAGTAAATGCGATTTTATCGGTTAAAAATTGGTTTGAAAGATGAAGCAGTCAAAATCATAATTCTATTTAAATGTCCCTAAAATGGTTTCCGTTGTAATTTTTTTGGATTTTGCGGGCAGCGAGTGCTTAGTAAATGTGATTATTTACTCTGTATTATAAAAATATATCATTGAGATAGCATTTATATAAAAAACAGTGATAAATGTTCGTTTTAGTTTATAAAACAACAAAAAGTATATTGCGTTTAAAATTTTTAGTTTTTTAAATCTGTTTTTAAACACAATGAAATAGTAGGCGCAGTTTTGTGCGTTACAGCTTTGTGCAAACAAAACAGTATCAACAGCTGTCGTCAGCAAAATCAGCGCATTTGTTCAGGTCTCACATCCAACTGGCATCATAACAACAGAGCAATATCATATAATGGCGTTAACTGCATCCAGTGTTTTCGTCAAGTTACGCGCAGCTTGTTAATGTACATTTTAAATGCATTTTCAGAACACTTTTCGATTAAATAAAATATTTTATATTTTTCGCAGTTAATTAGCACTATAGAACTTGATTGGGACACTTCAAAAATGGGTATAATAAATACCTTATTTGGGTAACGTTGTAGATAAAAATGAGAAAGTTTTTTTTCCACGCTAATAAATTCTTCCTTACAAGTAACTTCACGAATAAAACAAAGCCTACCATAACATAAAAGAAACAAGAAGTCATGCTGGCTTTGTAGGGTTATCTGTTCCTACATTGTTTATCGCAACTCTTGAGGGACAGTTGAAAGATAGAGGGAAATCCCTGAGCAAAGTCACTGAGATTTAACAACCCTACCTGACGTAAATCTTAGATATTGTGTAAACAATGTGAATTTTGTGAACGGCTTTACTACAAAGCTCAACCTATCAGCTAAACAAATAATATAGGTGAGACAGGAATATATTTTGATAGGTTCGTTGATTCAGTTTTTATAATTGTGAAGTATGTAGTAAAAACGTTCCAAATTGAAAAATATTTTTACACAAAATTATGTTATTGAACTGAAAACTCATCGGCCATCTATTTTGTTGAAAACGATAAATTGCGAGAGTTTTCCAACGCAGTTTCGTGAAGGATAGGAGTAATAGAACTCGACTGAGTAGTTGTTGATTCGACAAGTGTGGTTTAGTGGAAAAGTTCTACTCTCGACACTGGGTACTTGTAAAAATACAGGCTCCCGTAGATTGATTAGAGCGAGCTCGGGTCGAGCATTTTGCAGCTCTTTTGGAAGATATTGGTAAAGGAAAACATTACTGAGCTTACGGCATGATATGAGTCACATATTATTAACTATATAGTACCTAGTAATAGTACTATACAACTTGGCATAAGAAAATCGAAAATCATTGATTTCCACTAACGATCTTGTTTTACAGCAGTTTTGTATGTTTTATATCCATAGACTAGCCATAGACGACCGATGTGGCGCGGTGGGCGAAGGTCTGCTTGCGACGCAGAAGGTTGCGGGTTCGATTCCCGCCTCGGGACAAATGTGTGTACGATCTGCAGACATTTGTTCAGGGTGTTATGGTCGTTTTCTATATATAATAAAAAAAAATATCTATATAAGTATTGTATAATACACTCGAGAGCAATGAATCCGGGTCACTCAAAGAATCCAAAAAATCAATCGGTCGATTGGTCGAAAGTTATGTTCTCCGACGAATCAAAATTTATGCTCTACAAGCACGATGGAAGACACAAAGTGTATAGAAGACCAGGGGAAAGATTCAAGCAAGCATGCATCGAAGAAAAAGTAGCCTACGGTGGTGGGTCTGTACTTGTGTGGGCCGGAATTTCCTCTGAAAGTCGCACAGAGCTGGTGATCATAGAAAACGGCTCTTTAACTAGCGTAAGATATGTGGAAGAAATCCTCAACGAACACGTTGGTCCATTTATGGTCAATTTGGGTGAGGATGCTATATTTATGCATGACAATGCCCGACCTTATACAGGTAGGATTGTGAATGACTACCTTCAAGAGATGAACATTACTTGTATGGAGTGGCCAGCGCGCAGCCCGGATATCAACCCGATCGAGCATGCTTGGGACGAGCTAGGGAGATGCGTAAAACAACGAAACCCTCCCCCAATCACGCTTCCTGAGCTCAAAATTGCTCTCACAGAGGAATGGGAGAATATTCCCCAAAATCGTATAAGGAACTTGGTGTACAGCATGCCAAACCGCGTAAACGCAGTAATGGAAGCACGAGGAGGTAATACGAAGTATTGAAATTCAAGAAAATCGTCATAAAGTTCAAAAATTTCATGTTTCCTTCAGCAGTTTTTTTTCTTTATGTAATTTTGTGTAAATAAAATGTATGGTTACTCATATTTTTTTAACTTTCATTTAAGGAGTATTAAATTGTCTATTAAATACAATTTATTGCATTAACCTAGCATTCTTACTTTCCGAGATTTTTTGGATTCTTTGAGTGACCCGGATTCATTGCTCTCGAGTGTATTATGTACATCAGTTATCTAGTACCCATAACATAAGCTCTGCTTAGCTTGGGGCTAGATAATGCTGTGTGAATTGTCCAGCATTATTATTTATTTATTTATAGACTTAGAATTTTTTCACTACGCTTTATATCCGTTTTCGAAAAAAAGAATTCTTTGATATAGGTAATGTAACTCTACCCCTACTGCGTATCTACCATTAAGTTCCTTATATATACCTACTGTAATGTGTTTTTGCTGCAAACAAATATATTTATTTTTCTTTAATCGGCTGCATGTTCGATTTTGAAAAAGTTAACCGCTTTTGTATGGAGCATCAACCCGAGGTGCTACCATAAAAATGATTCCCGAGGGATTTGTATTTATCCCGCAAAAATTTAAAAACAGTTTAAAACTAAGGGATTCGAAGTCAGTTTCAAAATAATCAAATTATATGTTATTGCTTGAAATGAGACATTTTATAATACAATTTCCAAAAATAAAAAAAATATTTACTTCAGAAACATGATGTATCTTTCGCGAAGAGGAAGTAGGATGCCTATGGTATTGCAAGTTCAAATTAAAATGGTACCACCTTAATTTGACAGCCACCTCGTAAAATAAAAAGCCTCTTTTTATTTTGGTCAAAGTATTTATACCCTCAACAGCCCATAGTGGACCACTGCTGGACGTTGGACTCGTCCTGATTTTTTTTATGTATTTAGGTGGTAATGCCCATAATCCCTACGCTGGGCATGCGGGTTGGGGTGCATGCAGTTCAGTGCTAGATCTATTCTGCAAGAGGCACTGCTGCCCGCCCCTTGGTGTATGTCTCTTAGTCGCCTCTTACGACGCCCATTGGAAGAGTTGGGGTGGTAGATACGAATTCCAATGCCATCATCACACGGCTGTGTGCAAGTACTTATATTATAAAAACTACTATATTTTTTCCAACGACAATGCCTCACAGGGAATCAACTCTGCAACTCAAAGTACTAAAAGACAAGACAAGTTATTAGGCTAAGTTGAGTTGATAGGTTTACTTTACCGTAATATTGTCTATATTCGACGGAATAGGAACAAAAAAAATTACAATCAAATAATAGAATAAAATTAAAACTAGTATTTACTGCAACTTTGACTTTGATTTTGAAACAATTAAGCTTACTGCAGACTGTTGCAAACAATCTACTGATCCATATCAATCCGGTCAAACCAGTCAGTTTACTTTACCTATTGTGCTCGTGTCAATGTCACATCAATTTGCAGTGTGTTTATTGAGTGCGAAAGTTCGACATCAAAACCGAAACTCGTCCGAAATCAGCGGATTTTGATTGTTTCAAACCAAGAGTTGGAATCGACAAGTGTCGCCTAGTTTATTGGGAAACTTTATTTCGTTTCGAATTCACGCTGCAGTAAATAATGCCAGGTCTAGAGTTATTGGAATACCGTGATCGCTTTTCCGACTTTTCGAATACGTTTCCGAGAATAAGATCTTTGGCATGCTTTCACAGATGGGTAGAAAGGTGGAATTTTCAGTTTGTACAAAAGTCAAAAAGGGTGGTCTATAGGTACGTCAATTAGCTTTATAGCACAATAAAATATGCATCGATGTAAGTGATCTTTATCGAAAAATATATATTAAAAAATTATAATTAATACAATACAAGGCAGGTCCCCTTCGAATAAAAAAAACTATTTTAAATATAGAAATAATTGTGCAAAGTACCGTCTCTTTTCTCCTAAACTATCAATTACTTGATTTTTTTTAAGTGTCTTCAAATGTCCTAATTTATAAGATAATAAGGAAAACTTGATCAACTCTCTGCTCTGTCGACTGTCGACTGTCACGAACGAAATTCGTGAAATTCTGTTTTCTTTCAATTTCTGAAATTATTTCTCGAAACCGCAATCAGAAACAAGCACAAATCCAAAAGAAAATTCTGAAATTCAGAAACAAGTACAAATCCAAAGGAAATTCTTTACGCCATAAACGTACTTATTAGGTTTTTTATATCTATAATATCAAAGAAACTTAAACAAGTAATAAATAAGAATAGAAACAAAAGAAACCCTTATGATTTTGATTGGACATTCGATATTGATGGGAAAGGTTTAGACAATCTTTTTATATTTTTAAATTCAATTTATCTAGACAATGTTTTTTTTAACAGAAATGGCTCTTTATAAATCTGAATTTAGTAATTAGAGAAATCTAGCCATCTATAGTACCTGAAGTTCCTAGTTTGAATGAGAATTGAACAGACTTCAGGCAAATATCTACAATCTGCATCAATAGTTTCACAAGTTGAGGGGTCAATTTTCTATGGAATTGGGCAGCCACGCCAAGTTTCACAGCTAATATACTTCTCGGAGGATCGATTATACAAATACACTGAGCTTGTGTGGAGCTTGCATGAAACTTGCAATGGGGACGCCGCAGAGGCGCAGATGAAGTTGGAAGAGCATCTACATTACAGGGTGGGGGGGACGAGAGCCGTTTACGAAAATGTAGTACCACAAAAGTGATGTACATCACTTTTGTGGTACTACATTTTATGTGTGTACATTAGTACATTCGATGTGTGTTAGAAATGATTAATGTAAAGAAAACAGGGTTGACCGGTTTAAAAATAGTGTTTTAACTAAAAAAGTTTAGGTTCAAATTACCTTATTCTCTAGTTTAGTTAAAAAGTGAAACAAGCCCCCGGGCCTACTTGTAAAAGCGAAATAAAAGTTACTGATTTATTTCGCTTTTACCCGTGCAAATGTTAATCATATGCAACCGTCTTAAGGTTCAGATTAAGATATTCTCCAGTTTAGTTAACAAAACAAGCCTCGTTTTCCATGAAAACGAACCAGAAACTTCGATTTTTCCTTTTCTGAGTAAGTCCCCAATTTCAACACCGTCTTCTAACAATTCTAACATCTGAATTACATACAACAGTGTAAATTGGCGCTTGTAGCTTTGTAAGGACCAAGTTCGTAAAAAAATTTTAGCTAATATCGATGATATCTACACGAGTCCTGTTACGCACCCTTTCGGATACGAAACCATCAAAATCAAGCCTGGTACCATTCTTTTTTATATATATTATATATATTCTTTTTTATTCTAAAATATTTCTTGTTCGTGAAGACTTAACATTCAAGTTAAATCCAACAATTCATGCAAATTAGTCGAGTGGGTCTTGTTATGCAACGCTTCCGTGCCATCAAGCGATTTCCCAAGGGTATGTTTGGGGAACGGAACCATAATAGTAGGTACATTACTTTGTTATGTACGGAACCAATAAATAAACATCATGATCTTTTCTTTGGAGGTCAAAAAATTACCAAAACAATCCGTATCACATTTTTACTTACTCAGTTACAATTAGAAGCCCATGTGTTTATTTTAATTTCATTGTTCAAGCGAAGTCACATTACTTAATCTGTGATTCAAGTAGTATCAAATTATTATTTTTTACACAATTGAAAAAGTCCCTTTTGTTCAAGAAAATATAGATTTTTGAATGATGGCGAAAGTGGCTTTCTTTATCGGGAATATTCTTCAACTAAGTAAACTCTTTTAGATTAAAATAAGGGATAAAAATAAAGGTGTTAATGGATTCTACTCATGTTAAATTAGGTTCATCATCATCATCATCCACAGCCGGATTTTACCCACTGCTGGGTATAGGCCTCCCTCAGTTTGTGCCATCCAACACAAATTAGGTTCAACTGTACAAAATCTATAATTGAATAGACGAAAAACAAAAAACAGTTTCTCAACAGCTAGAGCCGTTTTGTTCTGAACCTTAGGAAAAACAACGCACGTATTTTTATGAGAGAGCTCACTCACTCATACATTACATTATGCTCATAATATGACCTTAATGATTTGACTCCACACTTTATCTTAAAATTTCTAGTGATTTGTCTTATAATACTTTCATGCAATTCTTAGAAACATAACAGAGACAAATCTTAGTTGACTTCTTTGTTTCCCGTCTGAATGTCTGCTAAGTCCCTTATGCAACTGTCTGGCCGTTCAACGCCTGACAGATTTATGAGGAATTTGTGTTTATAATTCGGTAAAAATGTTTACTGACTACTATCATTAACTTAGTAATGTTAAGGTGGGCTAAGAAAACAATGTGAATGAACAGGATTATCAATTTATTGAGGGTTCTGTTGTACTTACATTTGTGTGCTAGACAGCGTGGCGCACTTATTATAAACTTGCAAAGTAAAAAGGGACTAGACGTCCGACCCCGAAGCGAGCTCAATGCCGACTCGATGATAGCTTTTCAATTCGTAAATTATTTTGTTCCGTAATAGCAAAAATTATGACTGAAAACTTTTTGCTTTATCTACATTGAGTTAGTATTCTGGAACTAGAAAATGTAAGCTATGTTCATTATCAAACAAAACGCAAGATATTGTTGTTTTTAATACAAAACAAATATGACAAAAACATGTCATTTTCGACGTAAAAATGTGCAAAGCTGAATTTGCATATTTTTGCTTAGGTATTTGATTGTTTGATTTGACCGATAACCGCTGGGGTAAACGTGTTCTTGAGTGGAGACCGCGACTCGGCAAACGTAGTGTAGGACACCCTCCGACCAGGTGGGATGACGATATGCGAAAGACTGCTGGCAGATGCTGGATGCGGCAAGCTGAAGACAGGGCGCTATGGCGCTCATTAGGGGAGGCCTATGTCCAGCAGTGGACTGAAAAAGGCTGATGATGATGATGATTTGATTGTAGGTGTGTATTATTAAGAACAAAACAACCAGGGACCTAGATAAATATTATTCGAATATAAAACAAACATGATATAATGATATGGTGGAAATATGTTGGAATTACATATCATTTCGAAAGTACGTTTGTATGGGCAAATCATCATACGCTGGCTTTCAAAATCCTTTATCGTTGACGACCTCAGTGGCGCAGCGGGCGAGAGTCTGCCTGCGACGCAAGAGGTTGCGGGTTCGATCCCCGCCTCGGAACAAATTTGTGTACGATCTGCAGAAATTTGTTCAGTTGGTCTGGGTGTTTTCTATGTATAATAAAAAATATCTATCTATGTAATGTATAATATTACGTATATCAGTTATCTAGTACCCATAACACAAGCTCTGCTTACCTTGGGGCTAGCTAATGCTGTGTGAATTGTCCAGTATTATTTATATTTATTTATTTATTTATCATACGCTGTCTCTCAAAATCCTTTATCGTTGAGTGAAGGACTTGAGAAGTGAAAATTCGTTTTGTTGTTACATAATTACTTCGCCAAACAAAACAAATATAAAACAAACATACCGTAGATTATTTGCTTTCCATTATTGTCATGTATTTGTATTCGTTAAGTGGGTATTGTTATCATCTTACTAATTAATTACTGACTGAACCAATTGAGTCAATGTTGGGAAGTAGGTACTGTGTTATTTTACTGTTTCTTCGTGATTTTACATGAATTATGTTATGAGGCACTTAACTAATTTCATATTGTAGGCATTTTTTTTGGTTATATACTATTTAAAACCTACTTAAAGTAAGTTTAAAAAAATCTCTATTAATATTATATATGCGAAAGGGTGTTTGTTTGACCCTGACTAAGCAACTAATCGACTTAATTTTTAGCATAGAGTTAGTTAAAAGGATGGAGAGTAACATAGGCATACTTTTTATCCCATAAATCAGTTCCCATGGTATATAAATAACCTTAAACAACGCGAGCGAAGCCGCAAACAGCACCTAGTAATAAATAAATGCTGGACAGTTCACGCAGCATTTTTTAGTCCCAGGCTACACAGAGCTTGTGTTATAAGCATTTGATAACTGATATACATAATACAATACAATACATTCAGAAAACAACCGAACACCTGTAACAAATATCTGCAGATCGTACAAACATGTCCCGAAGCGAGAATCGAACCCGCAACCTCCTGCGTTGCAAACAGACTTTTGGCCACCGCGACAGAGGTCGTCGGTTAGGTTCTCATAATACCAAAATGAATATTTTATTTGTTTACTCATTTTAATTCCCCTCCTATCTAATAGTATTTACAATTGAGCTAACTGCAGACTGTTGCAAACAATCTACAGATAGCTCAACTGATCTATATCAATACCAGTTGGAAGCGTGCCCAAGACACTGGCTGCATTGCCCCGCTGTATGGCAATGCTGATGCGCTGTGCCAGATACTCATCAGTTCTCAGGTCACGCGTCGCTTCGACCAGTCGTTCAGATAATTGATAATAATAATTATAATAATACAGATGATACTACTCAGATAATATATAAAAATACTCAGATAATACTAGTTTTAATTTAATTCTTTTATTTGATTGTAATTTTCTTATAGCAATTTCCTAAAAGTTATAGGTATATAATATAATTTAGCTTACCAATGTAGTTGGTTTGCTCCCAGGACTATCTCGGTATTTAATAGTTCACCAAACAAAAACCCTTCAACATACCAGAAACATAATGGATCGCACATTATCAACAATCCAGCAGCTTTGCGAAAAAACCCAACGTGTCTTCAACCGTCCATTCGGAACAAAAACTGAGGCAGAGCTTCCGACAAAAGGAAATTCAATAAGAGCGAATTTCCCGTGATTTACGACCACTATTTCCTCGTTAAGAATCGTTCGAGGTATTCTGTATACAGGGTTCATAGTGAAACTGGGAATTGTGATTCTAAACAAAAGATATTGTAAAAACTTGTGACATTTCTGCAATTTTTTTGTTCCCGCAGAATTGTACTTGTAGGAGTATTAATCTTATATTTTACAGTTTTTAAAACATGATCAGAAGAAAAAAGAATACGCTAGAAAGTAGATAAAAGTGTTATGTGAAATCTCGCCGGGCGATTATTCCCGTAAGTTTCTGCGACGTATGGAAATTGTAAAAAGCCATACGAAAAATAGCACGAAAAAAAAATCTTAATCTCTGTGTTTTGCAGCAGAAGCCAACTCGTCAGGATGCGATTTAAATTTGCGCGAATGGATTGTGCACGGAGTTGTATTATGACTGCTGAGCTGAAATAAGTAGTAGCAAAATTTTGCTGTATGGTCTAAACTAATGATTGACAAAGAATACGGCATGAAACCAACAAAAAACCAAATTCAATAAGCCTACGGCTCAAATATACACTTGAATTTCATTCCATCCATGTCTCCATCCAGGCTCTTTACAGATATCGCTTCGTTCTCACTGTGGTTAAAAAGCTGTCAATAAAAACTGGTTGGATTGCTAAAATAGAAATTTATATTGATGTCGGTTCGAATCCTCTGTCAATATTATACTAAAAAAAGATAAATAATGCTCCTGGTAACACCAACTAAATAAGTAATATTTGGGTTGTGTACTTGTGTTCTAATTCTAACTTTAGAAAGTTAAGCAGATGATCTGGAGCCGAATTCTACCAACCAATCGCTTTACTAATGTATGTTTATTGTGTCAAATAAATGATTTATATATACATAAGCACTTTATCTTGCATTTGTAATTATTAGTATGTATATATGTTACGTAGGTATTTATGTGTAAGTTTAGCTAGAATACGTCGTGATTAGTAATTAAATAAATAAATAAATAATGCTGGACAATTCACACAGCATTATCTAGCCCCAAGGTAAGCAGAGCTTGTGTTATGGGTACTAGATAACTGATATACGTAATATTATACATTACATAGATAGATATTTTTTATTATACATAGAAAACACCCAGACCAACGGAACAAATTTCTGCAGATCGTACACAAATTTGTTCCGAGGCGGGGATCGAACCCGCAACCTCTTGCGTCGCAGGCAGACTCTCGCCCGCTGCGCCACTGAGGTCGTCAAAAGAAAAAAGTAATTAGTTAAGTTCATTTACTATTTAAGTACCTATAATGTGTCCACGGGAGCTATAGTGCCGACAAACTGTTGTACAGTTTGGCAGAAAATTTAAACGTAATGTACACTTAAATCTTTAAAAAAAAATAGAAAAAAAAATGTTAGTGTCGCAAAAATAGACCATAGATGAACGTAACTCTAATATAAACCATTAAGTGTCATTCTGAGACTCTACCATTTTCATGGTAGAGATTTAGTAGAATGACATAAGTTATAATGTTATATAATGTTATAATATATTACTATGGACAGTAGCATAAAGTTAAATTAGATCTATTTTTATTCTATATAATTTTAAGTTAATGTGCTTGTTATTGTAGTCATGCATGTATTTGTCATGAATAAAAATTTACTTTACCTAACTTTCTGTAGAGTAAGGTGTAAGAATTGGCTAAGTAGAAAGTTGAAAGGTCTATGGTGAAGCGATTTACTTAGTAGAGAGCTAGGAGATTCGACTTGAAATAAAATGATCCGATGTTTTTTCAAAAAAATCAAACTGGGAAAATAGAAATAAACAAAGCCTGAAATGAATAGATTCTGCTTTAATAAATTTGTTTGCCCATTTATATACTACAGCACTTTTTTCAAGGAGAATTTGAAAGTACCTTAATCTGTTTGAAAGTACTTACATACTTAAATACTGAAATGCTCCCAAAAGAAGATTGTTTTAGCTACCTAGTAACAAAGTAATTCCATTAATTATAAAAGGATAATGCTGGACAATTCACGTAGCATTATCTAGCCCTAAGCTTTAGTGCTTGTGTCATGGGTAACTGATATACTATACATAATGTACAGTAATAGTATACATAGATCCAATCCAAGCTAAATGTTTGGTATTTGGATGACGGAACTCTGGGTGGAGAGGTGAACACAGTTTTTGATGATTTAAAAACCATCACTGATGAATTTCAAAAAATTGGTTTGGCACTAAATTTTTCAAAATGCGAGCTGTTTATTTCGGACTCTTGTGTAGATAAAAACAATATCATTGGTAAATTTAATAGTTTGGCCCCCAACATTTCAATTGTAGATAAATGTTCACTTCGACTCCTTGGGTCACCAATTCTTGATGAGTCTTTTCAGCCATTTGTAGATGAGAAAATTCAAAATTTTAACAGAACTTCAGACAGACTTCTCAAAATTAATAGCCATATGGCTTTTACAATTATTCGGTTTTGCCTGTTTGTACCTAAATTTACATATTCTTTGAGATGTTGTCAACTGTGGAAACACAGCGAGCTCTTGGAAGGCTTAGACAACATAATAAAGAATACTTTATCATCGGTTTTGAATATATATTTGGATGACAAGGCATGGTCGCAGGCCTCCCTGCCTGTAAAATTGGGAGGCTTAGGTATACGCAAAATTTCAAGTGTAGCCCTACCAGCGTTCTTGTCTTCTGTCTACAGCACTAGTTCCTTAGTTGAAAAAATTTTAAAGCCCTCTCATTTGGTTATACCTGGAATTTCATTCAAAATTTCATTTTTAGACGAAGCTCGATCTGCTTGGCATAGTGCTTGCCCCGATGCTGCTCCCCCAAAATCTCTTTTGTCCCAACGGCAATGGGACGGGCCTCTGTGTGAGTTGACACGGAATTGTTTGTTACAAACGTGCTCCAGCTCTGCAGATCGTGCCCGTCTTCTAGCCGTTTCTAAATGGGAGTCAGGACATTGGTTGCAAGCACTTCCTTCATATAACACTGGCACTTTATTGGACCCCGTAACTTTCCGTGTCGCAACTTGTCTTCGGTTGGGTGCAAGGTGTTGCGCGCCTCATCAATGCCAGTGCGGTACTGCTGTCGAACAGCTCGGTCATCACGGATTATCGTGTACTAGGGCTGCCGGTCGGATATCTCGTCATGCCAGCCTGAACGACATCATCCGGCGGGCCTTTACCACCGCTAACGTACCAGCTATTCTCGAACCGAATGGTCTGTTGCGTGACGATGGTAAGAGGCCTGACGGCATGACTCTAGTCCCATGGGAGTTGGGGAGGCCTATTGTGTGGGACGCTACATGTGTCGACACACTCGCGCCTTCCCATCTTCCTAGGACTTCCGTGAGGGCTGGTGCGGCGGCAGATTTAGCCGAAGATCTCAAGAGGCGCAAATATGCAGGTCTCGACAGAGCCTACACATTTGCTCCCCTTGGAGTTGAGACCCTAGGTTCGTGGGGTACCGAGGCTCTCCGGGTTTTCAAAAAATTATCTGAGCGTCTGGTCGAAGCGACGCGTGACCCGAGAGCTGGTGAGTATCTGGCACAGCGCATCAGCATTGCTATACAGCGGGGCAATGCAGCCAGTGTCTTAGGCACGCTTCCAACTGGTATTGATATGGATCAGTTGAGCTACCTGTAGATTGTTTGCCACAGTTTGCAGATAGCTTGATTGTTTCTATTGTAAATACTAGTTTTAATTTAAATTTGTTATTTGATTGTTATTTTCTTTCTGAATAAAGATTTGTATACATAGATTAATATTTTTGTGATACATAAAAAACGACCAGAACATATGAAAAAATATCTGCAGATCATACAAATATTTGTTCCGTTGCGGAAATCTAACCCGCAACCTCTTACGTCGCAGGCGGATCTTCGACCGCCGCGCTGCTCCACATCGGTCATCATTTTATCAATAACATCGAAGAAATATGTGGTCACCCTTCTACATTTTGAAACCAAGACTTCTAAAGTACTAAGTTTATATTAATACCAAAGTTTATCGGGAAAGGAACTTACACAATTGAAAAATTAGGTCATCTGTGTCGAAGCAGAGATCTTTATTCGAAAAGTTCGAGCTTTTATCGACTTTTACAGTGAAGTTGGTTTGATCTTGTTTGAATGTTCCATTGTATAATGATGTACGGCCCCATGGTGTGCATGGACTCTGACAGTTCATAGAAAAATGACAGCTTTCTGCAAATAAAGTTTATTTTCCAGGCTACACTTAAAACAAGATTTAATGGTAAATTTTTCGACATTTATCAAAATATTTCAAAAGTAACCTACAGAAATTTTGAAAACTGTTTAAAAATGTACAAACTGATACCTTTTATTTGATATCCTACTCGGATAAGCCCGTATTATAAAAGTTTATTAAAAGTTGGCAAAATAAATTTATTTTATTTTCTCTCAGCGGTTAAAGTAGGATTTAATTATAATCTATATTAACAAAGAAAATTACAATCAAATGAGATAATTAAGTTAAAACTATTATTTACAAATGAAACAATTGAACTAACTGCTTACTGTTTCAAACAATCTACAGGTAGCTCAACAGATCCATAACAATACCAGTCGGAAGCGTCCCCAAGACGCTAGCTACATTGCCCCGCTGTATGGCAATGCTGGTATGCTACAAAATCTTATGATCTATGTGTTTTCACACTATGGGACGACGCAGCGTGCACAAAATTTTACTCAATTTAATGACTTGACATCGCGCGCTAGGCGTTTTAATAAAAACGTGAAAGATGTGGGGAAGTATAAATCTGTATCAACCTCAACAGCCTTTACGGTCCACTGCTGGACGCAGGCCTTCCCCTGACAATAGCTTTATTGGCTTTCATCGCATGGGGGGGTATTGCCCATAGTCCCCACGCTGGGTAGGCGGGTTGGAATCGCATTTCGGTGGTAGATCTATTCTGCAAGTCATTAGTAAATCTGTATGTCAGGTGGTAATAGTCTTTATTTGGCATGGAATTGATAATATTTCAGAGAAACACAGCTACAGTGATTAAGGAAAACCACTCGCAAAGCTGCAAGCAAAGGATAGTAAAATATTAAATAATAGGTCCCACCACTCCATAGCGAACTGCGTAGCTACCAACCGCCTATAACCGTCCAACCGCAGCCTTGCATTTCCCCAAGCCGTGTTGATCCTCATAATAACGAGCTAACACTTTATTTATTGAGTTCCTACAGGATTCTGCACTTCGCTCCACTTAATTTCCACGCTACTTTGTATGCATCTTACATTCGAGCATTAGAATGGAGATAAGAAAAATGCGAGTAACTCTGCTCGCATAACTGCCGATGCCGAATAAAAGGATAAGCAAGAAATATGTATTCAGTTTTCATTAGGAATTTAATCATGTAGGTTTATGTTAAGTTTCTATAAATAAGTTTGGTATTTTAACCCTCTCAATGTAAAAGAGGAGTTTTTAAGCTTTGTGTGTTTATCTACATGTCAGTCTGTGGGATTGTATTAGGTAGGTACCTACTTACGTTTTAGAAAATATATGCAAAGGTGTGATGGACCATACTTCAAGTTTTTGTCGAGGTATTGAGTATTTTTTAAATTATCTTTATCATCGCTAGCCATTTCATTACGTATGTAAGCGGGTTAACTACGAACCTTATTTGTGTTGGAAGAACACATACGTTTCATCCCTTAACGAGGGACTTCTTCAGGGTGAGTGCGGTTCTAGACGCGCGCGTTCCGCATACCTCCGAGTACTCGTCGAACGTTGGTGTTCTTCCAACACAAATAAGGTTCGCAGTTAACCCGCTTACATACGTTATGAAATCGTCAATTAACGATAGTTTTTATAGTAAAATCACTAGCCATATTAATATTTTAAACTCAAGACATCTTTTTTCGTTGTTTTACGTCGTTTGTACTGTTCGATGTATAATTTTATTCAACTCATTTCATTGGCTTTGATGTGATCGTTGTTGTTTACTAGTTGCCTAACGAAAGCATTCCAGGTTACCTAGATTTTCGTATTTCAAACAAAAACTCTTGAACACAAACTTTATCAAAGTTGAAAGTTGGTACAGTCTTCTGAAGATGGGACTAATTACCTTCCTGTTACCGAAGTTTTATCTATTTAATCTTTTTAGGAGTTTGCATGCAAGTGGTTTGATAATATCTTCATAGCTTTTCTCTACAAGCTTACTTTTTTTTTTTGAACAGGTCTTTCTTTTGTTTGATTAGTATTCGTGACATTAACGTAGCGTTAGTCTTTTCGTTCCATTTCAGACGTATCATGCAACAATATTAATGCCTGAAGATGCTTCCTTTAGTTCATTGAATAGGTTTTATACTTTACTTATTCAATGACCTAAAGAAAGCGTACTGTCCATCATTATTTATTTTATATGTGTTAGAACACTATCCACTCGATGGACCAACTCGATGGTCGCTGGGAGTCGATGGAAGTCAACGTGGCGGCTTACGACCGATGCATCGGTCGTAAAGCCGCCTTATCAAATTAGACTATACTTTTACCAATAACCTTGTATATATATTTTTAAAATAGTTGATGAATTAAGAGGACCCTTCCCGGTCCTACTATCGTCAACGCGAGCCTGATTGAAAACCTTGTTGTTTCATCCAGCGCAATGTTAGAAAAAGAGGCAAAGCGAAAAGAGAGAGAAAGCGCCTGAGCGCTCGGTTGGCATTCGGTTACTTTCGGTTTTTTTGAGAACGCGATCACATTGAACGAAAAATAGTGTGCGGAAATTTCATAAAACATGTTTCAGGAAATACGTGATTTTCAGTAAGTCTTACAAGTTTGTTAAATAGAAGTTTGTCGTTTAGAATCTCCATTACATTTGCAAGGTTTCTATCGAAATATTTTCTTTATTTTTACAATTTAAGAGTACATAATGAACGCCCAAAGTTCAGGTAAAATTTGTGCAAAAAAGCAAATTTTTGGAGGCTTATACTGAATTTGTTTCTTTAAATTTTGGTTTTTTGTTACAATAGAAACCTAGATAATAGTGCATATGATACCTATTAGTTTAAAGTTTCAAAGAAAGATCTGTTACAACGACATAATCACGTACGAGCGTTTGTATGAAAAGTAAGACGGGTTGGCCGCTCTCTTCTGTACATTTTAGTATGTCCTACCTACATACTTACTTATTGCCAGAAAAAACGACACAAATAATTTCAACCGGCTAGGAATGCAAATTACCTCTATATATAAATATGTGTAAATAATTCCCCAAATTATGTACGATGTTCGTGATGGTGGTTATACCACCACATATGGCAGGACTTTTGTAGACTGATATGATATGATTTTAAACTTGCATCACTCTTTTAAATGTAAAATGTAGACCAACCGCTGATATCTGAAACTTTAAACTTTCGGTAAGTACGTTTTTATATTCCATACATTTACGTGAGTGATTAAACCGCACTGCAGAGTAACTAAAACCCTTTTTAACTTGCCTGCAAGTAGAACTCAGAAATGTATAAACTTTTTTAAGGCTCGCAGCCGACTCTTAATTGCACGTAAGGCACGAAACGTTTACACTTCGTTTTTAAATATATCACTCTTGCATTTATAACATTTAATATAAAAAAGTGTAGAGTTTGCGTTCGAAGAAAATCTTATTTTAATCTACATTACCTACACACTAGAGAGATACATTTAAAAGAAAGTTTATTTGATTGATATTGCCAGGCCGCTATCAAATTATCGAATTAACTACAGACCTTTCACCGTAAGATGTCCCCTGACGTAATGTCACCCACTCGACTTCCGCTACTGCTCAGGGTAGCGAATACTCCATAGATCTGAATAGATAATTAATGGTTAACCACACAGCGTGATCTAGGCCCAAGCTAAGTAGTGCTTGTGTTATGGAATTGCCAACATCATGGCATCTTACGGTGAACGGTCTGTAGGTGCTAAATCCTCACTGACATCAAAAGGACTACCCCCCGCCGTTGATATTGGTAGATAGGTAATACCTTTAAATTTAATAGGGAAGTTTCCTGGATAAAAATAATATTATTCTATTAAGGCTTTTAGTAAGATTATCAGAAGATATCGGACAAGTACATTTTCTTTTGTCAATCACACCAAAAATTATAAAGATAAAACGCGTCGAAGTTTGGGCGTCGAATTGTGGGCGGAACTTGAACTAGCTATCATTTTATTTAATCAAATGAAAAAATACGTGTCCAATAACTTTTGATGATCTAATTGACGGAATATTTAGATTTCATTCGTACCGCTGGGGTTTGGATGCTGCTGTATTTCCGGTCAATTACAACCTGGGACTCTTCAAGACACGACTGAATAGGTATCTTCTAGACCTTCGTGATACATCGTCGGCCACATCATCACTTTCCATCAGGTGAGAATGTGGTCAAACGAAGGTAGACTGTAGACTATAAAAAAATAAGGAAATTATCTTATCGTTTGCTAAACTGCCACGACCAGGGCGTCCCGGTGAGCATCGGTGTTTCTAAATAACTATAAATAATAAATAAATAAATAAATAATAAATAATGCTGGACAATTCACACAGCATTATCTAGCCCCAAGGTAAGCAGAGCTTGTGTTATGGGTACTAGATAACTACTACGTACTGATAGTTTTTTTTTATTATACATAGAAAACACCCAGACCAACGGAACAAATTTCGGCAGATCGTACACAAATTTGTTCCGAGGCGGGGATCGAACCCGCAACCTCTTGCGTCGCAGGCAGACTCTCGCCCGCTGCGCCACTGAGGTCGTCTAATATAAGGTACTCTATTGTATTGGGTGTGCCCGTAATGATAGATGTACATGTTTTTAATATTAAATAAAATAAAATAAACTTTTCCAAGCGATAATAAGCAAAACTCCGCTATTTCCGGATAACCATTTTTGCTTGTACGACGCCTACAACATTTTTATTGAAAAGCAAACGCGTATGTTACCTGTAACAACGTAAGCACGAAGGTAACTCGGTAAGTTACGAGTATTACTGTAAAGTGGTGGAGTTTTTCTCTGAATAGGGACCTGGTTAGAGTTAAAGCGAAATAATGAGGCCACGCGTGAATTTACTCTTACAGTCCAAGGTGCAGCATGAATAGTTGGATTGGATTGGATTAAGGGTAGCTAGGGAAGCTTTTAGAACTAGTTTAGAAGCTTTGCTGTGAGATAAAATAATATTAACTAGCCACTTGTAGGGGATAGGAAAGATGCCGCAGTGGAATAGGTGCCTTGTTTCAAAAACCTTACTTCAAAAAGTCGCATAATAAAAGTGATAGGATAACTATGGAGCGTATGCACAACACATATTTTGCCATACAGGTCATCGCAGTGGAACAGATGCTCGTGTATAATTTTTTAAGGATTTTTTTTATACATGAGTATTAACTGTTTCATCATTTCTAATGTTGTTTGTCTTTTGCACTGGTTTATTAAATACATTTTAATAACAAAGAAATTTTTAATCAAATAATATTGCTATACAGCGGGGCAATGCAGCCAGTGTCTTAGGCACGCTTCCAACTGGTATTGATATGGATCAGTTGAGCTACCTGTAGATTGTTTGCCACAGTTTGCAGATAGCTTGATTGTTTCTATTGTAAATACTAGTTTTAATTTAAATTTGTTATTTGATTGTTATTTTCTATCAAATAATAGAATTAAATTAAAAATAGTATTCACAATTGAAACCATTGAGCTAACTGCAGACTGTTTTAAACAATCTACAGGTAGCTCAACTGATCAATACCAGTCGAAAGCATGCCCAAGACGTGGCTGCGTTGCCCGGCAGTATGGCAATGCTGATGCGCTGTGCCTGATACTCACCAGTTCTCGGACCGTTGCTTTGACCAGACGCTCAGATAATTTTTGAAAACCTGGAGAGCCTCGCTACCCCACAGAATTAGGGTCACGACTCCAAGGGGAGTCAAATGCGCGTTTATTGAGTGCACAACTAGGAATCAATAATTACTCGTATTTAATAAACAAAAAAAATTTAAAATCAAAGGGCATCTTTCCGTATTGAAAAGAATAGAAGCCTCGATTTTTCGTGGCATAGATCTGTTTGATTTTTTTTTCTGTGTTGTGTCATTATCATTATCTTTATTGGTTTTTGTTGCTAGCTCCACTTATGTTCAGTAGGAAATTACTATTTTAAGAATTTAATAAGATCCCAAAAAATTTCATATAGGATCCCAAACCCTAGGGTGGGGGCGCGGGTTCGAATCCTGCCGAAACCGAAAATTTTCGGGACATTATTAAATTTGCCCAGTAAGTATAACGCACTATAAAGAAAAAGTCTAATTTTAAGTATTTTTTTTTATTTATTTTGTATAATTACTAACTTTTCATCAAGATTGTGAATGTTAAAACTCAAATGATGATTATTGACTATTATTTCTTTTATAATAATGTGCTTTACTTATCTTATTCTAGCGATAGGCATCCTTGGTCTGCAAAAAAGTGGCAAAAACGCAATGCCTGCTAAAACAGTAATTATTATTGTAAGGTCAATAAAAACAGTTAGTTAGTGTGAGATAAAAGATTTAACTGTCTTATTCATAGAAATTATTCACGATAACAATTTTGAAAATGCAGCCTCAATACAATACATTCTATATACCTACTTATATTCTAATACCTTACCGGATAGTCGACTCAGTGGTGATACATGCGTGACCTATGTCAAAAATGCTTCTAAAAATCAGAATCAGATATTGATTAGTTCAAAATATATAGCCTCTATAAAACTTTTTTTCGATTTTTGGAAGTTGGGTTTTTTGGTAGCGAGGCACGTACGGGCATGAATTTGGTTTTCATCCTACCTATACCCAACTTACACCATACATTCTTATTCAGTCTTTCCTGAAAATTATGGATACCTAAATGCAACCCTGCCTCTGTCTGCTTTTGCGTCCACTCGACCGTAATTCAGGAGTTGAGCTGCAAATGTTATGATACGGTCACCTCTGCAATAAGCGAATATGGACGGAAGCGCCGACAAATTTGTGAACTTTTAGAAATTTAACTGTTCAAATTTTAATAACTATCAGCGGTTCTATGGTTTAAAATTTTACTGAGTTTCAAACAATAGTTTCAGCGAATTGTATTAAATCAGAAAGGCACAGGTGTGCGCTTTTGTTTTTTACGTTTTTCGTATTTAGTAATGTCGCTCGAATGCATCACAAATAAGAATGTTCACGAACTATGAGAACAACTATCGCTCGAACTACGGACATTATAAAATGCGTTATGGCGTATTTTTTATTCAACATTTTTTTACTTTTTTTGTGTGTTACAAAGGGTTTGTTACTCAAACAAAAAAGTTGAATATTTCATGTATTTTTCTTAGTATCGTCTAGTCGAAGCTACGCGTGACATTATATTAAGTATCTGATAAGTGAAAACTTGTAATTACCCCTTAGTTGTATTTCATGCATGTATCGTACATGTTAACTTAAGCAAAGACCATATGGTCTTTGCTTAAGTTATGTGTAACAACATATCCTTAAGTTATCCTAAAATTCGTAAAATAAAATAATAACAAATTTCTGAGCATATAACGGGAACGCGGATTATTTCCAACCGTCGTCACAAAAATGTGTTTCAACTAAGATCACTTTATCCTTTCCGTCAAAATTGAAAAAAGTGATGCCAATGTGGTTTGGTAATCAACCAGTTAAACACAAAATGCTCCGACAAAAATAATCAAACGAAAAACGTACTTTATGATAATTTTTTCACTGATGTGACAACGGAAGAAGAATATCATAATCCATTGGCCAAATTTATTGCGCAGTAAAGCTGATAGAGAAATTGGGCAATAGCACGAAATCTCCGAACGATTCGCCAGCGAATAAATCAGCGATCCAACTACAAATAGCTTGTGTAGGTTATTCAAGTCACTGTGGCAGTACAGTGTGACAGAATTTCAGCAGTAAATCGCAAGGAGCCATGTGACTCAACGCCTAGGGTTTCACCGTATTCGGGAACTTTCAGAACCAAATTTAAGTTTTGGCTAGTTTTTTCACCGTCATCGTCCATTTTATATAATAGGGTAAGCGATATATGCTTTTTGAAAATTAACTGCTTTAAATTAGTTTTTGGTTTTATCTTCAGTAGATATTAATAAAGTATTGAAAAGCCCATAATGATAAATCCTAAGTATATGGAAAATCCATTGGTTTCATTCATTTCATTTCATTTCATTTTCATTTCATTTTTTTTTTATTTAATTTCACTCTGTAGACACACATATAAAAATATTCATTACGTTTGTAATAGGGTTAACTACGAACCTTATTTGTGTTGGAAGAACACCATCGTTTCATCCTTTAACGAGGGACTTCTTCAGGGTGAGTGCGATTCTAGACGCCCGCGTTCCGCATCCCTCCGAGCACATATAAAATATCCACTCCCATCTTAAAAAGACATATTTCGCATCGACGGTGGTTTTGGGATTACTTCATAGGTAGAGAATTTTGGAGTGGGAATACTACAATTTTTTTTGTCGTCTTCAATATTCTTGTAGGCAGCCCTGCGAAGTCTAGCGCTATCTGCACCGACATATTTGGCAAGAGCGTCGGACCCCCAGCCAACTGTGACAATGCCTCGCAGAACGGCACTTATCTGATCGGCTGGCTTTAGATTAATATGTACTTACGATACTGCTCTATATTTTTTTGCTGTAACACCAAAGTATATCAGTACTTAGGTTATTTTATGAAAATGTTGCTTGGCTTGTGGTAATGCTAAGTGCGGTACATTTTACTACTATTTCTAGATAATGTTTTATGTAAAAGCTTTCTTCATTTTATCCAAGAATATTAAAAAGGTGAAAAGGACCTTTTGAAGATCTTCACTATTTTCATCTAACATGAATGTCATTTGGTGTGTCAGATGAAACAAAACAGTGACGATCATTCGTTTTTGTCTCGTTGCGACAATATTTTAAGACCAGTAATACAATCATATTCATTTATTGCATACACACTTTAATAATTTTTGCTTGGATGTAAGCTTAGAGGTAGGTACATACATATTGTACCTACTCTGTAAGGGCTAAAACTAGCAGCACCTCGCGGTTCCACTCGTGTAGATCCCGTTCCCGTAGCAATTCTGGGATAAAACATAGCCTATGTCACTCCCTGAAAAGCAATCTTTGTATTGGCGAAACAATTTTTGGAACTAAGTTCCTTATCGCGCGTTGTGAAAGGGGGCTGGACGGAAAAAAATCTCACTAAAACTTGTAACGACACTTTTTGCTATAGTAAGCTATTGTAAGCCGTGCGGCGTGCGCATGTTTCTCTGTCTGTCTCTCTCTCTCTCTCTTATAGAAAAGAACTTCGTTCCATCCGGGTGTCCCTTGACACCGCTCAACTTCTTTTGAATTAGTTCTGTAGATTCAGAGATTACCACCTACAACGTCACAAACAAACAATATTAGTATAGATTGTAATATTAGTTAGGTAAGTATCTAACGTGTACAAATAGAGTAATTTATTTATAGCTAGAAACATAATAGATGGATAATTATAGGCAATGGTAAGCACCAGAATCAAAATAATTACGTGGTCGGTATGTCAATTATTTGGTCCTCACCTCATCTCCTCACCTCAACAGCCTTTAATAGTCTTTGCTAGACGCAGGCCTGCCCCTGATTTTTTTTATCTCATGGGGGGTAATGCCCATAATCCCCGCGCTGGGCATGCGGGTTAAGGATCGCAGTTCGGTGGTAGATCTATTCTGAAAGAGGCGCTGCTGCCCGCCCCCCGGTGTATGTCCCTTAGTCGCCTCTTATGATATCCACTGGAAGAGATGGGGTGGTGCAAATTCTAAGCCTGCACCACACGGCTTTGGCATTATTTGCTCAGGCAGCCAAATTAGTGTAGGTTACCCAATATTTTTTCGGAGTGTAAAAATTCTATTAAAATGACGACCGATGTGGCGCGGTAGGCGAAGGTCTGCCTGCGTCGCAGAAGGTTGCGGGT
This sequence comes from Eupithecia vulgata, assembly GCA_946478455.1. Classification (NCBI taxonomy): domain Eukaryota; kingdom Metazoa; phylum Arthropoda; class Insecta; order Lepidoptera; family Geometridae; genus Eupithecia; species Eupithecia vulgata. Next base: position 8,277,304 of record OX297873.1, on the reverse strand, counting down.
TCGATTCCCGCCTCGGGACAAATGTGTGTACGATCTGCAGACATTTGTTCAGGGTGTTCTGGTCGTTTTCTATATATAATAAAAAATATCTATCTATGTATTGTATTATATTATGTATATCAGTTATCTAGTACCCAACACAAGCTCTGCTTAGCTTGGGGCTAGATAATGCTCTGTGAATTGTCCAGCATTATTTATTTATTTTTATTTAATGATTATTTTTTTTAATATTGAATGAGATGAATAGCTTTGGATATTTGACGCCGAAAGCATTCCAGCATAAAAAGTCGGGTTTGAGGAGTGAAGATGTATGAATGAACGGATAATGTAAGCAAATGGTGCAATAAGCATGTTAGATGACAAATAAGAGTGCAAATACAACGATTTATATTCGTTTAAACATCTTGACAGCGATGAGATGAGTGAAAATGACAGATGAAATATTATTTTTCCACTAAAATATTTCATCAAAGAATTGAAGCCAGACATATTGGCTTAGCTGAGTACCTAGTAGGCAAACCCCTAATTATTTGTAAGCAAAAGATATAAGGACGAACTTAGGTCGACGAAGAGTCAAATAAACAAAGAACAGATGAGAGTAGCAGGGGTATCTAAAGAGAGAAAGATTGAAACTCCAAACGAAGATGACTTAATAAATGCATAATTATTTAACTTGAAGGGTTCAGAAGTTATCAATAATAATTATTATGACCAAAGTTTCAAAGATAAGCAATCTGCAGATAAACAAGTGGTGAAAGGCACAGAAGATACGATATGGTGTTATTGGACAGAAGTGACACTGCTAAAGACTGAAGAATAGGAAAAGAGACACCAAATTAAATATAAATTAGAATTAATTGGTAATAAGATCGTTTGATACTTATTTCCTACCATGAACGAAATACCGTACTAATAATTTTAGAGGTGGAGATTTCAGGTGTCTTGGAAGGTACCAATGAATCCAATTCCAATCGTGACGTCATCAATAGAACAGTAGAACGTTGTTGAATCAAATAAAGTTCAGTTTACTGCGACACTTATTCAGACAGACAGTGGCACCCCGGAGAGCCCACTAAATGAGATTGCAAATATCGCAAATGTCAAAGTTCCTAGCTTTAGTGCTTTCCTCACTGTTTTAATAAACAAACAAACGGCCAAAGTTTTCGTCGCCGCTACTTATTGTTAGCTTGACCTCGATTATGGAAAATGAGACTTGTATTTTCAGGGCGAAATTCATAATTGTTTAACTTTCACTTTATTTATTCTACAAAGTTGCTCTCCGCAGCTTGACCTCTCGGGCTATAGAGATTCATTCACCGAGAGAACAATATTATTTTCGATGTTGATGCTACAAGCCTGATAGCGAGAATACATTAGGCGCTTTAAAGCGCGCGCTTATGAGATTTTTTTAACAAAATCTGACGCGCGCTTCATTAAAATATGTCTAAAGCCCGTAGCACATAGATAGATTATATAATGCTTTATTTCATAGCCCATATTAAAAGAAAACATAAATTAAATTGTATAACTTATCCTAAACAAAGGCATGGAATTGGCGACCTTATCGCTTTAAGAGATTTCTTCCACATCTACGCCGTGGAATGATAGCACACAGTAGTTTTGCCATTATCTTATCCGTTGTACGACAACCGAAACAGAACTGCCAGTTCTAACGCATAGATTTAACATTGATTCTATCTTTTTCGCGCGATTCAGTTGATCTGATCGAATGCCAGCTATATATAAGTATCTATGGACTTTTTACTGTCTGAAATAAAACATTTTTATTTTATTTTATTTATATCTCCGCGCTCGATCTGCCATTTTACTACAATAACGTATTTATATGTATTTATAAAATTGACGATTATATGTAATAATGTATGTGTTTATATTATTCTACCATTAGAGTTGCACCATAGGTTAATAGTACCATTAGATGCACACAGATCTTACCTTATGTAGGTATATCTATACCAATTGTCTGGCAGAGATCGCTCTCGAGCGATAAGCCCGTCAATTGTCACTTATTGTATATTTGTTTCATTTGTAAATTGTTTTTTAGTCTAATTATTTAGTAGAAGTATTTTCTATTTATCTATCTTTGTTTTGCATGTATCTTGCGGAAGTCGACAATTTATATTCCGCTACGCGAACGGCGACAAATGCAATAATGTTGCGCAGCGGAACTCGCTTTGCGGTTCCACTGATAGCTGGCAAAGATATGCTACGGGCCTAAGCGCGCATTTCTGTGTTATTATTAGGGGGACAAGGTGGGTTTTACAACACGCGTTACCAAAGCACGCTTCAAAACGCCTAATGTGTACATCATGTGTACATACATAGTCTAATTGTTTTTGACGAAAAAGTTGTGTAGTGATGTCGGCCTATGCAAATTTAGGGGCGGATCAAAGCAAGTCATCGTTTAAAAAAAAATGTTGCTCGTTCCCAGTAACATTCTGAAAATAATGAAAGATCACTTATCGTTTTTCGTTTAAGACCTTCAAAGCTTTCGATTAGCTGCATTCACAGATATGTAGGGCGATGATTGCAGGTTCGCGTGATCACCTGATGGTTTTCTGTTCGGTTTTACGGTCGAAATTATTTGGCCGCCTGCCGCGAGGAAGAAGGCTGGAAATTCGCTAAAAACAACACTCGGTTGTAGTTTTTAAACTCCATAGCAAAAAAAAACTAGAAGTATTTTTTAAATTAAAAATGGACGCCGATAATCAGCCTTACGTTATCTCGTTCAAATGAATCACACAACATCTTAAAGTTTTCAGGAAAGTGTTCAGAATTCGTTAAGATGACAAACTATAGACATAGTAGGTACATTTTGAAAAGTGGATGTAAAATATAGAGCGAAAATAGCAATGCACCACCTATTTTATCTTATTTTTTCGTTTAATTTTCTAATATACAATATAATTATTTAATATAATTTTCTTTTCTAATATTCGAGGTAATTTCAAAATTTTCAATGGGCAGCTTGTGATACCTAATACTTGCTTTTTCTTAATGCGTTTGTAATATTTTTATTTTGTATTAGTTTAGGCAAACATACGAAGTTGTGTGGCCACCAAACTTTTTTTTTTATTTTTTCTTAAGAGCTTTGTCGCACTATTTTCACATCTCTGCCTAAACTATCGTACATATATAAAAATATTACAAAAGCATTAAAAAAAGATTTTAATAGGTATCACATAATGCCAATACAAAATTTTGAAATTACTTGTGGTCAGCGAAATTATAAGATAAAATAGGTGGTGGCGGTAGTTTGGCTCGGTGAATCACCTTAATATATCAAAAAGATGTTTGTACATAGTACACATGATCGAGTGGTCAATAATGTAGAGTACCTCGATTGGTTTGCACCTTTCCAACATCAAACACTATGCTATGTTACATTTCATAGGTAGATAGAGAAAACAGTAACATGTTCGCTTCAAATAAAACCACGTAGGTCGATGCCGGTGTTTGTGAAGGGGGAAGGGAAGGGTCAGAATGTCATTTCATTACATACGTGTTACACTAGTGTTCCTGTGTAAATATTTTTTTTATGAAATGGCGTTGGGTTGAGCGTAAGTACTTGAGACACATATCATCATCATTGTTTTGAACCTGGGTTTCTCTACAACTGCTATTTATGCTTGGTTTAGAACAAGAAACCCATTATACTATACTAATATTATTTCGCTTCACACACGCTTCATACACCCTGTGTCTAAGGAAGCAAAATACAAAACAGAACGCTCTATTGTCAATACTTTTTCACCAACTTAAATTTAAAAAACAAAAAACATATAGCAAAACATAACCGGAGGGCTATGTTTTGTTATAAGTTTTTTAATGTATAATAAATAAATAATGCTGGACAACTCACACAGCATCATCTAGCCCCAAGCTAAGCAGAGCTTGTGTTATGGTTACTAGTTAACTGATATACATAATATAATACAATAGATATTTTTTTATTATATATAGAAAACGACCAGAACACCCTGAACAAATGTCTGCAGATCGTAAACACATTTGTCCCGAGGCGGGAATCAAACCCGCAACCTTCTGCGTCGCAGGCAGACCTTCGCCCACCGCGCCACATCGGTCGTCGTATGTTCGTAGATTATCCATCAATAAAACTCTAGTCCGATTTTAAAACTTATTTCGCTTATTGTATAGAGAAGGATCTTGAAATGGTTCCATAAAATATTAACAAGTTTTGTAGTCAAGCTATTTTGCTAATTTCGTAGTTAACTATATGTTGAGTTTGAATTGGTCCCAGTTTGATCGTCGATTAATTGATATTAGCGCCGTAAAACGTACCAATCTAAAACATAATTCCATGATAATTTTTACAATCACTGATAAGTTTGATAAGAAATTATTTTCATCACGACGGATTTAAACAAGTGGTCTTTGTCTTTTTTTTAGACATTAAGAAACAAAAGAAATGGTTCCGAACAACTTCTTCTAAACCCATTTTAATTATTAGGATATTTGAAGTCGGTTTATAGTATTTTAAAACACGCCAGTCTATATTTTATATCTTCTATACTAATTTCGTAAAGAGGGAAGATTTCTTCGTTTGAATTGAATATAGGCTCCGAAACTACGGGACCGATTTGAAAAATTCTTTCACCATTCGAATACTACATTATCCCTGATGAACATGGTTATAGATTATATCCGTGCGAAATTGGGGCGGATCGCTAGTTTGTATGTATTTGATATGTATTTAAAAGCTATTACTATAAAAAATCGTTACGTAATAATCTTTATAGGTACCTAATTCTTTCTTTTTGTTGCAATAATTCTGTAGGGTCGTTACCCTACGCGAATCTATGAAGCGAATCTTACACGAATTCAGCAAATCTCATTGATCACTTCAAAACTCATCTCCAAACTACTTTCAATTCAGTACCTTTTTGGGATAAATGCTGACAGTATGTTGCTCATATTTACCTATAGACAGGGCAATAAAGCAATTTAGCTGACGTTGGGCCTAGTGGAAGGTTCGCGGCCGCTATGAATATCAACAAGGAGGCCACGTCACCGGCCTTTATGACGGGGACTTGAGCGGCGCCCGTGCTGACGTAGTCTGAAATGTAAGCAACACGCGGGGGCTAATGCAAAAATTTGTGACAAAGCTAGGCATAGGATTTCGCGTTCATAGGAGCGGGACAGAGTAAAGCAACGTCAGTCCAGAAATCAAGTTTTTTTTTTTTTTTATTAAAGAAAATTTTTCATTTAATAAAAATAACTATTCGATTACTCGACTTCAACAGGTTTCTTCCCTACCTACCGTATTTGTTATAAACTGAACATTTACGTCCGTTACTATTAAAGTAGATGTTTAAAATACACATTTTACTTGATTTTTGCATTAGGCGCACCCTTAAAACATATACTGTTGTATGACAATTAATTGTAGAGAATTAGCTTTTAGATTTGTAAACATAATATGTGTAGAGACGATTTTATGTTTACGTTCAAAGTATATACGCCACCTCTTTTGCCTTGTTTTGAAGTCGAACTGACTTCAATATTGAATCAAATAACAGCAAAAAATAATTACAACTAATATTTACACTTACATCTATTTACTAAAAATCTAAGCCGTCACCAGAAGGCAGAGTGCCCAGAATGCTGGCAGCATTGCCACGTTGAATGGCAATGCTAATTCGTTGACCGAAATAAAAACCAGCATTCCGATCACCTGTGGACTCTATTAGTAGTTTTGTAAGATCTTTATAGATAACGTGTGCCCCAGGACCCCAAGGACCTAGGGTTTCCACCCCAAACGGCTCAAATAGGTAACCTCTGTCAAGACTAGCGTATTTTCGCCGTTTGAGGAACTCCGCTGATGTTGCTGCGGAGCCTGCCCTTACTGATGTCCCTGCAAGATGAGAAGGCTTCAATATTGATAATTTTAGTAATTTTAATATAGTCAACCTTATTTTGTAAATCAAGATAAATATTTATTATAATTAAATTAAGCTAATCTGCCTCATAAAAGAAATCAGATCAGTTTATAAAAGCTATTTAAACCGTTCATATCCGATTATCTAAAATACCAGCTGGTTTTAATGGTATTTTGCGTAGAAATTAACATAAAGTGCTTCAATGAAATTATTTATTCATTTTGAATGCAAATAAAACAAGTTAATTCTTCGTCTACAAAAAGCTCATGAAAGCTGCACCAGTAACGTACTCTTCGAAAATGTGCATGCAAATTTCGAATTTATTCCAAAACTAACTAAATTACATTACTTTAGTTACACATAGTAATATTTTAACATAAAAATTTTTAGCGTGTCCTGTGACACATAAGCCTCTTCCAGCCCTTTCCAGTGTTCTCTGCTCTTTTTAGGGTTCTTCTTGAAGACACTGTTTACGAATGTCAGATTGTTTTCTTGAGCCAATGTGATCATTTTCTTTCCATTTTCGCTTCTAATGCCAGCCCCATAAATGCCTACTGCTTTTTCTTCTCCATGTTGTTATTGTCCTATTCTTCCATTGAAGTCGCCCATTACTATAACATTTCTGTGCGCTTCCTGTATTGTTTGTGCTAGTTGTTCATAGAATTTCACTTTTACCTCTTCTTTTGCTTGTTCCGTCGGGACATATACTTGTATGATAGTCCATTTGTGTTTGTATCCCACGAGTTGTATGTAGATTCAGAATGGCTATTCTTTCCGTGATTCCTTTGAATTCTAATTCTAGTTAGTCCCACCTCTTACAGGTCAGAAAGGTTGACACGATTTCATTTTACTTTAGTATCCTACGCAGCTTATCTAAAGTTGTTAAATGGTTAGTGTTCCATAGAAAACTTACTGATACCGGAGCTATGAACTAAGTTGTAAACTTACAGGTATTGTGGGGTATCGGTTCTACTAAGAATCGGATTGTTAAAGTCAATTTAGTTTACTTGTTTACGAGAGCAGTGCATTGGGAACCTTAGCCATCCTCAAAAGACGACATACGGAGTTAATTCCACTGCAATCGTGTTTTCAACCTAATGACTGGTCTAAACCTAGTTAGTTACGAGTTTTCCAGCAACATTATTGGCTAAGCACTATACCAGATACTGTACATGGTGTTCTTAAGAAAAAAATCCAGACTTATGATGATATCGGATCCTACTGATATTTTATATATACTACAATTCCCTTTCTTTATTAACCAAGACTCATATTTATTGGTCTATCTGTTTTTTAACATAGTATTATTAAATAAACACCACAATTGTTACAAAATACTACGCATCTTTGATGCTTTCAGAATAAATGTGGGTTAGACCTGGAGATTACGTATGGGCATTACCCCTTTGAGATAAAAAATCAAGGGGGGGCCTGCGTCCAGCAGTGGACCATAGGCTGTTGAGATGGGATGAGATGAGACCTGGAAAAGACCTAGGTGTATTGTAATAAATACCAGCTGATATAATAATAATTATTATTAAATACTAGTTTAAATTTAATTCTGTAATTTCATTGTAATTTTCTTAGATAATAAAAATAAAATATTAGAAAATACAAAGATGAAAATATTTAGTAACAATTCCGCGCAAGACCTTCTCCGATAAGTTCTAACAAAATGTAATCAGCGTCGTAGAAGAAAAAACACACCAACTACAAAATGAAAAGAAATCTATCAAAGCAAGACGTCAACTAGTTTCGTCTCTCCACGAGACATCATCAGGACACCACAATACTCGACCTTGACATTGAGAGCACTAAGCAAACTCCGGCAGGGTTCCACCAGAGATGTTACCACTCCGAGCTCCGCGCGCCAAGTGAAGCATTGCCCGCAAAACTCCCCCTTTTATACTGTCACTGGTGACACATCGTGCCTATCACCACTGTCCGCGCTCCCCTTTTATACTGTCACCAGTGACAGTATAAAAGGGGGAGTTTTGCGGGCAATGCTTCACTTGGCGCGCGGAGCTCGGAGTGGTAACATCTCTGGTGGAACCCTGCCGGAGTTTGCTTAGTGCTCTCAATGTCAAGGTCGAGTATTGTGGTGTCCTGATGATGTCTCGTGGAGAGACGAAACTAGTTGACGTCTTGCTTTGATAGATTTCTTTTCATTTTGTAGTTGGTGTGTTTTTTCTTCTACGACGCTGATTACATTTTGTTAGAACTTATCGGAGAAGGTCTTGCGCGGAATTGTTACTAAATATTTTCATCTTTGTATTTTGCAATGGATTTCCGCAAAGTAACGCCTGAATCTATTTTTTATAAAATATTAGTACAATATTATTGAGCAGAATTTTGTAAAATTTATCAGTTTCTGACAAGAAGTCTACAAGCAATTTGACTATCTTTTCGCACACCTTGTATAATCGACTAGACTAGACGATCCAATGAGGTGATTACTTCTAGCACCTTTGCTGGTTATCGTTACAAGTGTGAAATATAGTGTGTTCGGATTAATTTATGCAATCTGATATAGGTAGTCACTGATAAGTTTACAGTTATTAACATAAATAGTGGGGCAGAAAATTGCCAGTTTTTATTCATGTTCATTGGCGTATATATCAATAGGCTATGGATACCAGACAAATATTTTATAGCTAGAATAATTTTTGGTTGAGTTAATTAAAGAGTCATACTAATTATTATGAATGCAAGAATTTGGATGTTTGGAATTTTGGATGGTTGTGTGTTACCTCTTTACGCCAAAAGTACTGAACGAATCGGGGTATTGGAAAAAGGTAATACCCACGGGACAGAAATAACGTCAAATAACGCCTGTGAACCACGGGAAGAAACTAAGAAATGAAATAAGTTCCCAAAAAATTTCGACTTCGGCGGTACTCGAACTTGCGCCCCACCCTTAGTACGGGTGTGCTCTAACCAACTAAGCCACGAAGAAACTAGTCATGCTTAAACTATAAAATAGGTTATTAAACACTTATTATTTTTTGGCACCAACACGATGATAACGATGATGAAAATTGTATTTTTTTTTTAAATATTGTAACTCAAAAATACATAATGTGATACGTGTAGATTAGTCACTTAAGTTCATAGTCTTAATTTTACTATTCTGATAGTTACCCGTGAAAACCTTCGATAAGCTTACTGGTATCTATCAATTTGTAACTCTGTGTATAAAAGCTTCTGGTTTTCCATCAAATAAATAAATAAATCAAATCCAAATAAATAAATCCAAATCAAATCAACCTTTGCCCAAAGGCACTATATGGTAGTTATCCCGCACTTATATAACATTCTAAATGGAAAGTATGAACTTCGGAACAGTCGAGCAAATGAACTTAAAAAGTTTGTACAAACATGGTTGAAAGACTTAGACTACGAGATATCGAAGAAATGCTTATCAACCTTCGCTCTTGAAATTTAAAATCAAATTTTCTATTGTTAAGTATATTCATATCAAAACATACAAAAGTAAACCCATTTTTAATTTTAATAACCAACACTTTTAAGCTTATTGTAATTTGGATAGGCTATAGTATGTATTGACTAGATAGAGTAAGTATATAAGTAAGATAGTAATAAGTAAGAGTATAAGAGAGTAGCTACCATCTCTCTCCATTCCATTTACTTGTAAATTATTATGTTTCCATTTTTAAGTACCCTTGTCTTTTTGTAAGGACACAACATTTTATTTTACGTGGGAGAAGCCACTGACTCCTGAAACACAGTTTATACTAGTTCGGGAGTCTATGGATTCATTAACATTAATGTATGTTTATTTGTGTCAAATAAATGATTTATGAATAAACGGTTATTTTAAATGAAAAGTTACTCAAAACAGTTTTTTTAATTTCTTTTTTTTTTTCGTTCTACAGTTTTTTTAATTTGTGTGCATAGAGTAAAAAGTATGTTCGTAGATTCCCATATAGAAGGCGTATTGGTTATTCCCATCGTCTCACGTGAGATGCACTCATTCCCAAAGTCTCACGAAAAACGCACGTTCCAAAATAATATGGAATGTTATTTTCAACAAAACTGTGCCTATATCCATGACAACCTCAATTTTAGAATGCAACTGTAGGTAAAAAATGCACAACGAAAAAACAAACTCGTTACAATAATATATGATAGAAGCAACCTTATTTCGCCATTAACGCAAAAAGGGATTATCTACAATCTTCTATAAAGATGACTTATCTCGAATCTTTTGATGAAATGGAAATAAAAAGCTTCGTCGGTTGAAAGCGACTGTATTCAGCTTTTAATGGCATTTTGTTAACGTGCTAGCTTCGGCGACGATCAACTAAAATACTTGGAAAATTTTGAGAAAGAAGAGTATGGACACACATTTTATTTTATTTTACATGAAAAAGTAATCACTCATAACATACTTTTAAGCTTCTGTTGTGGGTTTATGTGTATAGTAACTAAAAATGCCAATATATGTTGCCTGAAACCCAGCGTTGTTCAATTTTTTTTGGAGCAATGTTGAGCTGAGTGAGGCTCACATGGTGGAGACACTTACTTATAGTATGTTATAACTAAGTATGTAACCATTCTGAGTTTTTTCAATAAATCTTTTTTTTTGTTGACGATAGCTAAAATTGTGGTATTTTATGGATCTCCCTTTCGTGTGGTGCGAAAGAAAGTAAATATTTAGAGGCGAAAAAGTAAAGAAATCCCATTTAAATTTTGTTAATATTCTTGACTATCAAAATAAAATCCATTGGCGCGGTCTGAATTAATAAATAAATAAATAATGCTGGACAATTCACACAGCATTATCTAGCCCCAAGGTAAGCAGAGCTTGTGTTATGGGTAATAGATAACTGATATACGTAATATTATACATTACATAGATAGCTATTTTTTATTATACATAGAAAACACCCAGAACGGAACAAATTTCTGCAGATCGTACACAAATTTGTTCCGAGGCGGGGATCGAACTCGCAACCTCTTGCGTCGCAGGCAGACTCTCGCCCGCTGCGCCACTGAGGTCGTCGATTGTATCATTTTGAAAAGTAGGAAGAAACAATGACACATAAAATGACCCCGCACCAGTTTATCAGCTCACACTCGAACACTGCTATAAGTAAAAGTGACCCAATTATTAACAAGTTGATAGGCTATTGATGAGGTTATCGCCACTATATCACAGCACTGTATAAGAGACAATTGTTGTTTAAGTGTGACTTGATTATATTAGAAAAAAAATGTGTCATTTTCATAGAGAAACGAATAAAATCACGAAAGTTTAGATGGGTGTATGGATGGATAGACGTATGTTTGTTGCTTAATGACGGCTGAACGGATCTGGATAAAATTTGGCACAGAGATAGATTATAATCTGGAATAGCACATAGGCTATTTTTATCCTGGAATTCCCACGAAAACGAGAAGAACGCTGGTGAAACCACCATGTATATTTGTTGTTTTAATTAAAAAAAAAAAAACGTTTAGAAAAACGTTTAAAATGAAAAATAACAGAGTAAAATAATTACAACTACACTTGCGAGCTATAAACTGGAATCACTTCATTGCTGGTTTCTGCAGACCATATTTTACAGTTTCCATGGAATAAATTGCAGATTGGTGTATACCATTTGAAATTTACATCATACAAGACCCACCCCCATATGCCACTGTTTCCGCTATACAGCATTGTGCGTATCGCTCTCCCGGTCTCCTGTAGACTCTCCGTCGACGGTCGCTGCCATGCAGGCACATCCTAGTCTCGTCCGCGAACAAAACTCGGCTCCATTGCTGTATATCCCAATCTAAGTGATCACGAGCAAACTGAAGTCGGGCTTGTCGGTGGGCTGTAGACAATTTGAGTCCCGTTGCTGGCCTTTTTGGGGTCAAGTTAGCTTCTTTGAGTCTTCGCCTCACTGTCCACTTGCTGACAGTTCTCCCTCGAACTTCTCCGAGCTCCCGCTGGACGTCAACGCCGGTTAGATGTCGATTTCGGAGAGAAGTGCTGACAATAAATCGGTCATCTCTCGCCGAAGTGCATCGCTGTCGTCCAGATCCTAGTCTTCGGACTAAGTTTCCAGTCTCTCTAAACCTCTTGTATACTTTGGAGACACAGGACTGGCTCAGATGAAGCTGTCGAGCGATAGTACGCTGAGAGAACCCTTGCTGGATTAGGGTGACGATTTGAGCGGCTTCTATTGGTGTGGTTTCCATTTTCTTGTAATTCCAGTATTTTGAGTGACGTGATATATTGGACTGATGACAAAATTGCATAAATTCCCAGTTTTTATAGGGATTCAGGAGTTTGAAAAAATTGATGTTTCGTTCCAAAAATTTATGTCTTTTGTTTTCACGTTCCATGACATATGATGAACATTTTTTTCGCTATGATATCGAAAGAGTTTGAAAGCTAATAAAATTATCTTCAAAATAATATACCACAACCTACAGTTTATTGCATGGAAACTGTAAAATATGGTCTGCAAAAACCAGCGATGAAGTGATTCCAGTTTAAAGCTCGCAAGTTTAGTATTTACACTTATATCTGTTTCCTATAAAAAAGATTAAACCTGATATTCAACGTGGCAAAGTAGGTACCCAGAATGCTGGCAGCATTGTCACGTTGCATGGCAATGCTACTTCGTTGACCGAAATAAAAGCCAGCATTCCAATCACCTGTGGACTCTATTAAAAGTTGTGTAAGATTTTCTTGTTTATTTTAAAATCATGGAATATCCACACTAAGCAGTAGATTTCGCTTTTAGTTATCAAGTCGGCACGCGATCCCATAATCAGCGAGCAATGAATGCAACGAAACTAGGATTTAGCACTTTTACAATACAATAACACCCCGTCATCCGTTCCTGGTAACCAACATGGGTATTTATTGTTGAAGAAGTCATTAAATTCACGTTCGTAAATAAACCTGTTGTGCTATGATGTAAGACTTGTAGTTTGAGAAAAAAAAATACTTCTATGACTCAGCGACTCAGTGTGTCTTGCGCTCCGATAAGAGAAGTCGTAATTTTTCCCTATCCTGTGCGGAATAAAAATGTATTATGTAATTTACAAATTCAGTTTCATTTTCTGGTTTACACAATACACCTGAGGAACAATGTGACATAGCCCAGTTTAGTAACTTCGTCTAAGATTAATTAATACATCAGTTGACGATATGGTCAAAGTTGCTGAATACACCTGAATACAAAATGGAATTTGACGTAAGAGACCGGCACTAGAATCGTCTAATAACATTGGTTTAAGACGATGAAAATGAAGAAAACAATTCATATTAACAAATAAAACAAATTTAGGTTACAAAACATGAGAAAGGTTGAGGATTTTTGTCGTATTCAATTCATGAACCAATTTATTCGTTCCACTTACATACCTAACTCGATTTCGTCCCCCATTTAAAGTTACACACAGAGAGTCAAAATTGGTGAAACAGGATAAAAGAAAGTGTGCAAAAGGATAGCAGACCGTTTGACAGCTCGCATGGGAACAACTCTATGCTAATTCTTACACGTTTTTGCACGAAATATACATAGAGGCAGAGGTGAAGCTTTTTACATACAGCACGTTGTCTTCAAAGTCAAAAGTCAAGTAGGCACGAGAACATAGGTAATAAATAAATAACAAAATACTTTCAGTGTATTGGCAAATAGAAAACCTCATAAACATACAATAGGTACACATGGTTTGAAGGAATTACCTATAATAAATGAAGACCGAAAAATCATGAGATAGAACCAAAATAAAGTTGATAAGTAGAAGTTAACATACTGTTTATTAACCTGGGTTTTTGCCAACCATTTCGGTTCAGTTCCTGTCAACCAGTTTGGACGTCGGCACTGAGTATTTTGTGCACAAAAACGTGGAAATTTACTGGAACAAAGCCTTGCGTATACGTTGATGGACATTGCAAAAAGTCTGTGTTTGAGGAAGCTATAAATAAATCTGTTTATGCAATGATCAAGTACTGTCTCATTATTATGCAGTGAATTTATGCTAAGAGCCAAGCGAGTTTCAGAAAAAGGGATCGTATAATATAAAAAGTCGTTTGTAAGGCAAGACCCAAAGAGACATTGTACATGGGATACCCGCAAATAAAGGCTTTATTTTCTTTATTTTTTGGTGTTTTTTTTGGTACAAAGCTCACACGATTTTACAGTTTTTTGTTCTAAGTAGTAGATAGACAAGATCTTACAATAGACCGTAAAGTATAAAAAAACACAATTCAATTTTAAAAGTTTTTTATTAAATAAAAAATAGTAGACAGTACATTTTCAGTGTGTGTTAAAACTACCTGAAAACTATAGGTACCGCATAAACATTAAAAGCGTTTTGTAAGCCATAGGCTTATTAAAACTTTTGAGCAATTACCTAGTAAAAAAAATTTTTGGACAATTCACACAGCATTATCTAGCCCCAAGCTAAGCAGAGCTTGTGTTATAGGTACTAGATAACTATATACATAATACAATACATTACATAGATAGATACTTTTTATTATACATAGAAAACGACCAGAACACCCGGAACAAATATCTGCAGATCGTACAAATATTTGTCCCAAGGCGGGTATCGAACCCGCAACCTCTTGCGTCGCAGGCAGACCTTCGCCCACCGCGCCACAGAGGTCGTCAAACCCTTGTAGCTTAGTAATTAAGCTATAGTATTTAACATTTTTAGGGGTATTAAAGAAGATCTTACTTACATACTAATCTAAAGTTTAAGTAATCTTTAAAACTAGATTACATTTTTAATCAAAAAAACACAGAGAACGATCGTATTTGTACAAATTGGAATACGGAAGCTCCAATCCCTTGTCGATTCAAAATAAATGTAATAGCCCCACTAATGGAAGTCCAAGTCTGAGGTCATAAATAATTTATGCGCCATTCTCGGATTCGTTTTATACACCTAAAAGAATTAAAAGCTTTAGACCAATAAGGCTGACTTATAAATCTGAAGAACATTCTTTAAAGATTTTTTGATATCGCTCACCAAATTTATTGGGTAGGTAGGTACTCTTTAGTTTTAATACTATAAAATTACTCTTTAATTGTTAATAATTCTTCAAAATACTAAAAGATTTTATAAATAACAGAAAATGATTTTGCTGTTATTTACCTAATCTTACCCAAGAAATTGAAATATTTGTATCGTATGTAATTATTTGATAGGTCGTTCAGCCGTATCTTTAAAACCACACTATGATAGTTGTAGGTGAGACTTTTGTTTGAATTGACGTTTACATTGAGATTAATGAACAGCTATCCGATTTAAAGCATTTTGTACCAGATTTTAATATTCCTGTCGTAAAGGAAGCACAAAGCAGACACGGAAAGGGTATTAAACAGTGGCTTCAATAAACGGCCCAATAAGTTATGTAAAGTACGGGTGCATCGCGTTACATTACAACCCCTACATGACGATCGTGACGGGGAGACGCATGCGCGTGCATCGTCCACCGGCATATGCGGAATATTAAAGGAGGAAAGAGAAAAAAATTAACTTGTGAAGCCATTTTCGTCTATCAGCCCCGTCGCCCGCCCGTTGGGGCTTCTCAGTTGCAGAGAGAGTCGCGCGGCCGCGCCGAGCGAACCACACCGCCACGCTGCCTTTTCGCTCCGTCATTTAAATACACGACGATACAACTCATTCTGTAGTGTTTTGACTGAGAACTTTGTGGGAAATATCAGAAAAAACTTGCAGGAGATTTTTAGTGAAGTGATGTTCGTAAAGTTGATTTTTAACGCCAGTGTAATGTTATAAAGTGACCTGAACTATCGTGATTGTGATTTAAGTGCCGTTTGTTTGTTGGACGGCTTTTATGTGAAGTTTGGATAGTATATCAGTTGAATCCTGACTTTTCTGATTACCTACTTGCGAAGAAGTATCTACTGTAATCTTTTGGACACCTTATTGCTACATGGTCAGACTTTTGAAGGTCAGTAAATAGTTAATTTATAGCCACATTTCCTTCTTTTACATGTTATCTCGATCATTATGTAAATTAAGAGCAAGTCTTAAAATTATTCGGCGGTCTACAGCAAGAGTTTTATTAAAATTTCACCTGCATTTTAACCAACAGCTGCGCCGAATGACAGAACCGGTAGGATTATCAAATAACACTAATAAAAGTGGACTAAAATGTACCAATTAAGATAAGTTTTGACAGTATAACGATAAAGGAACATAAGACTTCCTTTTATGGAGCATAGCAAATGGGAATAATATCTATACATACGTAGGTGTAGGTTTCAAAATTATTAGATTAAATTTTGATTCCTCTATCAAATATTAAGTGAGATTTTTAACACACAAACAGTTTAACATCGGGAAGATCAAATGAGACGTTTACGGGTCGAAAACCGACGACAGCCTAAACCATGACTTTCTAGATTCAAGGCTAGAAATTTTGCTATCAATGCAGATGAAGAAGCGCGCATCATCTATTTTACCACATTGTTATTAAATTTTTGCTTTATTTCTGACTAAACCGTAACAGAATGTACGGTTCTTATACCTAGTTCCTATCTACTCTACGCTTATAACTTCTGCTACAAATTTTAACGTACCGAAAGGAACGTTAAATCAAATCTTCAACATATAAACTAGGTACTAAATAAAGAGCGTTTAAAAATAGATGTACTTAAGCTTAATAAAAATCCATACTCCAATAAATTTATTGGAAGACGTTCTTTTTATTGGAGTAACGAATGGTGAGATGAGTAATGGTGCAAGTTTTACCAATAAATCTCGCGTACCGAGGGGCTTTAGATGCGGGGGTAGTATTTGGCAGACCTCCCTTACATGTTAGTTTTAGATACACTCGACGCGATCGATAGAGCACAAAAATAAGAACTTAAGAATGAAAGTGTACGAAGAAAAGATGTAACAGCTGATAGAGTTTCTAATAAGTTTCACAAGCCTTGGGGCTTTCTTATCTCGTAACTGGGTGATAAGGGCAAAGAAATGAGTATCTAATACGTATTGAAGGGAAGAGAGATAGATAAAGAAGGAAGTTTATGTAGATAGGTATTATACCATATTTTATTGAATTGTCACGATTTTTGTTTGCATGATTTCCTGTAACGTACCATAAAAATTATAACTACGACGATGCTGTACATCGTCGTAGTTATAATTTTTATGGTAGGTAAGGAAGGCATATTATACGTACAAACAGAATTTATTTCGTTACCAGTGATTTTAAATGATGTTTATTAAATTCTGACAGCATTCATGTTTCTAATTAGGTATTCTGTGAAGCGATGGGAATTGTTTCTCAGCATAGAGGTCGATGAGACATGAAAAGCTGTTTGTATTGACGAACTATTGTTCAGGAATTTAGTATTGTAAACGTTGGATTTGTCGCGGGTAGACTTTCTATAAACAAGGCGGGAATAGGCCTATTCAACGCGGAGGATATCCTTGTTATTGGAACGTTACCTCACGTTTATTATGTTATATTGTATTGAGTAAACAGAACTGCCTAAGCTTATTCTCCAATAGAGCCTACTATTGTCTGACTAGAGAAAATACATACTTCTAATTGGTCTACAATTTACACATCACGAAATATTATGATCAAACATCACACGCAATGACTGGGTTCGTGTTTCTCATTTCAAGAGGACAATTGTACAGCATACGCCATATCGTGACAATATCAATTGATATGGATGACGATGATTATGATAATGGGGCAAGATGATTGTTGATTTGTTCTCTGAATAAGGTACGTGTGCTTTGTAGCATACTGTAGTATCACCAGTTGACCCATTGGTAATTTGACTATAACTAAGTGATGGAAAGCTCTTGAATTTTCTACTGTACAAATCAAACGTTGGTATTTGGAGCAACATTTCGACTGTTGATAGAATCTTACAATCATTTGTTGTGTATTGCTCCAATAGTTAAATACCACATATATTTGCTCGGAGCCATTAGAACCGTAACTCCGAACCGAACCCTTTCGAGAGGTCGGGTCGGTATTTCTGAATATCGAATATCGACAAAGAAATTATCGATAGCAATAAAAAGGCGTTCCCACGATGTCGGAAGCCAGCACTGGATCGCCACGCTCCGGTACTTGCTCTTTCACCATTGTCCCTTTGTCTGCACTTAGAGCTACGCCCGTCAAAAGAACGTCGTCTCATACCATCGATCTAGTTTGCCGCACTTAATTCCTATTGCAGCATTCGTTCCACACCATTTTGTTTTTTACACCGATCGCTCCGATAGGTCCCGCGATAGCGTGTCAGGCATTTGTACACGATTCGATACAGCGCCGCGAAAACCGCCGTATCACGCTCCGCATCATTCCATAACGGGTTACGTAATTAATAAATTTCCGAGTTCACCTTACCGTTAATAGCCACCATCTTGTCGTTACGGAGTTCAAGACACAGGGGCTAGAGACTCCGGCAAAATTTGCATTCCCGCTTTGCTTCAATAGCTAACAGTGTAAAGACCACCCGCGTAGACGAGCCTTCAATTCAATACCAGCTTTATAGCTCCGAGATAGAATTTCAAATCAAAGGTCTCGTACACGCTACCTATCGTTTGCAATAAGGCGCTCTACAATCCACTCACATCTTCCCCGCAAATTTTAATATGCATACGAACAAAATATTCTATACTCGCTCCCGGTCTCTTTTCATTCAGAAAATTACAATAACCGCAAACAAACAAGCAAAATAAAGGGATTTAATTTGCGGCGTATATTATTTTCTGCGATGCTGCCGTAAATAGAAGGAATCGACCAGATTTTTTAATCTTCGCTCGACATCTCAAATAATACAGCTGCAGCATTCGAATCTCATTAGCAACTGAAACAAGAGAAAAAACTTGGAGCAATAAATTTTAGCAAGGCTCAAGTCGAAACATTTACGGTTCCTTTTAATTTGGTTGCTATTGTCGAGGCATCCCGCTGAGCGCTGCCGCCCGTAAGATTTCTTTCTAGAATTCCAGCTGTTTAAAACATTACTTCTAATTTGTTGATTTTGAGAGCAAATTAAATGTTACGATCGATTTCAGTATACATTTATTTTAATAATACATTTTAGATAAATTCACGTTTTTGCATCAAAAAATGATATGATAAAAATTGATACATCTGATGATGATATCATTTTTTTTTTTTAAATTACCGTTTTGCAGTACGGAGATATATTCTTGTGATACATAATACATGCTTATTTCACTAGTTACTATAATTTTAACATGTAAAATGTTCAATTGAAAGTTGGTACGTATATCAACTTTGTAAGCGCTTAGCCACTGCGGCGCCTACCGCGATAAAAATGAATAGCCCCAAACAATCCCTAAATAAAATAGGCAGGTGTTAGGGACAGAATATGCCGAAAGGTATCATAAATCAGACCGGATTTTGAGATACAGCCAATAGCTACTCTTTACATTTCGAGGAAGCAGTATTTATTTTAAATGATTGAAGTAATTCCAAGGGTACAGCTGAGGTCTACGGAGGCGAGGGCGAGATGGATGACGTTGCATTTCTCGACGCGCCGCCAAGCGAGACCCAAGCCTTCACTGATAAAATTAATAGTGGGACCACTAGTCCTACTATCGATTGCAACGAACCGACGATAAACTCGTTTGACTATGTACACACACATCAATCATCCCACGTAATGGAAAAACATCTGCTTTTCAATTAAAACAATGAATTATATTTACGACTACCATAAAAACATTTCCCAAATGGCTTTTAAAATGACATTCGTCTATGTGTTGGTTTATGGTTTAACACGTGTTTTGCGAAGAACCAACTGCACACCAGCTGTGGAGACAGAACGTGCCGTTTTAGGCATTAAAATTCCCACACATAAAATTGAATGATAAAAAAAGGTTTTGCGCCCGACGGCCCTTTCCACTCATAACAAACAAGCAGGTAAGCGAATCTTTACGATCCTTACAAAATGAAATATGCACAATCCAGTGTAAGGATTTTACATCTTATTACTGTTGCGTAAAGATCGAGTTTATAACAATGGAGATTCACAGCGGTCTTCTCACAATATTTTGGAGGAATAAAAACTTTGTTTTCTTTTCTACGTTCACTCGGTCAAATGTGAATGCTATGCCGGGGGTCGAGGGTTGCATTTAGTAATGTAACGCTTTCAAAGCTGAAGCCGTCTGGAGATTGTCCGCTAGGACCGGCTTGTTTGCTCAGGCTTAGGTGTATACTATAATAGGGATTGCTTCTTCAATCACGTCACCAAAAAATCTGCGCCTTAAACGAGACCTAAAATACGTGTTATCAGCAATCAAAACCCTAACTTCATCAATAACACTCATTCAAGTTACGTATTTGGCTCTACAAGTTCGTAGTATAAAGAAACATACCTTTATGATAACTTATCTACATGATAATCATATCTATAGAACTTCAAACGTGACTTCATGATTATAAAATAGAAGAACCAAAAGCCCATCATTATAATATCCATCCTTGTCAAATGTGGTCGTGACCGCGTTTCGGCTAATCATTGTAGGGTCTGTTACTCTGTTATATTACCATAATACCATACTGAATATGACAGTAGAGTCGAAGGCTTTGGTACAATCAATTACGTTCTTAATGAAAATGTGGTGTAGCTCAGGGACGTATATATACTGTTTATAATTTTTTATGTATCCTTCATTCCTTAACGAATTTTTCTTACAAAATTTACTTTTCCTGATTAATTAAAAATAAATAAAACGTCAAGTGCGAGTCGGACTCGCGCAACGAGGGTTCCAAAAAATTAAGAGTTTTAGCATGCATGATTCTAGTTCTACGGAAAGTAGTGCCTTACAAAATTGGGTCACTAGAAGGTTAAAAAAAAAATTAATTTTATCTACAAATTTCGGTTTTTTGGACTTTTTCCTTTATTTGTGCTACCTTGCTTCTTGCCAAATTTCATGATTCTAGGTCAATGGGAAGTACCCTATGGGTTTTGTGTGCATGTGATTCCCTAAGAAATTTCAAAATATTTGGGCTTAAACGTCTGTAAAATTTAATTGCGCTGACTTAGAAGTTTGATTTATATTGTGGCTCAAAGAAGTTTCAAACTTGAGTATATGGTGTGAATTTCATCTCGGTACCTCCACGCGTTTCTGAGAAGAGAGGGTTGACAGACGGACAACAAAGTGATCCAATAAGGGTTTCTTTTTTCCTTTTGAGTTACGGAACCCTAAAATGGCAAGCATTCAGCAATATATATATTAGACCCGTTTTATGAAAGCTTACTCAGCCATCGATATATGCTTAAGTAACGCTTTTATAAGTAAAGACCAATGACAGCTTTTATACTACGGGCCTCAGTCACGTCAACTGAGCTTGAGTGAAGCTTATAGATATAAAAGAAAACTAGTATCAAGCATAATATATAGTAATAAACAGGCCTTAGATAGGTATGTACTGATTTACGAGACTGTTATTAAATTGCTGATGACGTACTTAGAAAGAACATTACAATGGTCATTACGACATAACGCATTCTCTATTTGAATTTTTAATGCAAACATTGAGCTCGAATCACCCGATATTTACAAAGGGCCTAATACATTCCATAGTCATATAGAAAGCCGCCTCCGCTTATAAGTCGGTGGTCGGTGAAATCAAAACACGGCTATTCGAAAGCGTTATGAATTGATCGAATTAACCTATGGGAAGTTGAATAATATGACGATCAAAATACTGATACTCCCCGTAAGCAAATAGATTGAAATAAGTTTGGTTGATTTATAGCTTTGAGATAGAGTTCAAACGGTCGGAACCAACGAATGCAGATCAGTTAAATTAATACAGGAGTATTGAGTATTTATAATTGAATCATAAGTGAAAACTTCTTGGTAAAGCAGCAATTAAAGATTAACTCAAAAAGATAAAACTTTACATCGGACTTTACTTTACGGACAATACTAGCTGGCTCGGCAAACTTCGTTCTGCTTTAGAATCAGAGATGGCGCTACATGCGAAAAATATATGTGAAAACGAATTTCTCCATATTATTTCCCGTCTTGATTTTTCACATTTATTTCATAGTTATTCTGCTGGTTGGAGACAGATTCAACAACTCAACGAACATTTAAATCGGTCTAGCATCAGTACACGAGTTATAAATGGTGTATCTTACACCACTTTGTTATATACATACAGACATATTAATATGATAGAGGAATGTTCAAAGCAATCAAGTTAGCACTATTTTGATTAGTTATTCCTCGTACCTATTACAGAATCTTCTTGGCTGTTATTTCTAACCATACTTAACTTTATTTTATAACCTCTTTCAAACAGATATAAGTTACCTCCTCCATCCGTTTTAAATTCATAACCTCATTGTTATGATAGTAACTTGTCTTTGTTTATTTCAAACATTCGAACGTGGCTGGTGAAGATTACGTTCCCTGAAATCGAATATCCACTTTATAGAAAGACATAGCTTGGTTGTTTAAAATAAGTATTATACTATCGACAAGACTAACACACTTATTCGGGAAATTTGTTCATTGAATAAATTGCAACTGACCACTTTTTCGAGGTAATAGTCATAACTGTCATGTTATTTTCTATAATCATATTATATTTATTAATGATACCTACATATGTGCCAGCATTAATTCCTTCTTTAAGTATGTTTTTAATACTTAATACTTCCTTATATTAGAGTAAAAGAAATACTAACTCCCTACTCTCATAGAATTGAAAAGAGATATTGAAATGTTTATATTGTTTATACAAGACTCGTTTAACTTTTAATCTTCTTGTTAACTATTACTTAGTCTTATATTATTAAAACACATTCCTACGAAAGGAAAGGTAAAGAACCTTATTATTTTCTTGCTTTGGTATTTTATTTTAGGCTTGATAGTAACGTAAATCGTTTATGGCGTCGCTTCAATAATTATTCTGTTATTTACAAACATCGTTTAAGAAACTGTTAGATATTTTATTGCTATCTTGACAAGCATTATTGATTTGAGCTCTATCAAGCCGTAAACTATACGTGTTAATAGCGTTACGCATAGTTTCCGAGTTTGAACAAGAAAATCGGCTATATCGAAGTAGGTATTTACATTTGAATAATCAATTCAAATGCCTACATGAGTAATATAACCAAAAGCTTTTATCAAATTAAAGTGAGTTCTGATATGCTTTTAAATAGATCTAAAATATCAAGTACTAAATAACGTTGTACCTACGAGCGGTTGATTTCACAGAAATTTCTGCAATACCCTATACTAATATAATACCTGTGACTTCGACCAATCTTATCTGGCTAATGGCAATTCAAAGGTAGTTGAAACTGTTTGGGGTACTTAAATAGTTCGTAATAAAGCGAGTATCCTACCAATACAATAGGGACCTATATTGGAAATATGAAGGTACGGTTGGTAGCTCTTTGCCGCTTTGTGAAGAAGCCCATTATATTAGGTCAAGTGGAAAGTAAACGCGCTTGCGGAAGTTACCTCCATTTGAAGCAGTCAACACTACAGAGACTCATTGTTTAGTAATAGACGAGTGATCATTAGGTCAAGATAATGATTTCTACGTACTAGAACATTAATTGTTATAAACAATTTTCAGTGAAAGCAGATCTTTATCTCAAATGACGTTCCAGGTTTTGTATACTCCAGGGTAAGGACGTGTGACCAGATCGAAGTTTACCGCCTATAAAATCTTTATAGCCCATTGTGACGATTATTGCTTAACCCTCGTGACTTATGAAGTAATAAATTCGATCTTTTCATACCGTTGCTCGTAGAATTCAACTCGTGCGAGCTCACTGAGTAAATAACCAACTTTGAACTGAATTTTGTAAGGTAAGAGAAAATTAAGGAGTTAACTTCCAACAATGATTAATGTCGTGCCTCTGGCTTGTCTGGAGCGAAATTGGATTTCATTTCGACTAAAGAGCGTTTAAGCCGGCCGGTCTTGTGTTCGCTGATCAATAGATTAGACGAAAATGGACTGAAAATATCTTTGGTCTGGTACAAATAACTTATTAGCGATAGCGTTGCAGCGATTGTCTGGTGAGGTCGGCGTTTGATTACAATCTCACCCGTGCCTGGCTCCAGTACGTACCTACCTTTTGCGTATTTGCTACCATTTCGGTGGCTAATATTTAAAATTAATGGCCGCATTATATCCCATAACGGAATAGCA
Organism: Eupithecia vulgata; assembly: GCA_946478455.1. Taxonomy (NCBI): domain Eukaryota; kingdom Metazoa; phylum Arthropoda; class Insecta; order Lepidoptera; family Geometridae; genus Eupithecia; species Eupithecia vulgata. The sequence goes on along the minus strand of OX297873.1, from coordinate 8,253,199 downwards.
CGACATTTATCACGATACAATGTGAAATTTCATAGAATAACATTGCATTATTGCACAAAGGATACGAACAACGGCATGAATACATCTCTCTTAGATCGGCCATTTGGTTTATTGAAATCCCTGGTTGCTCTGTCCCCCGCCTTCTGAGGCATAAAGTTATTTTCACAACAAAGCACGCGGGGCCTCTGAGCTCCTTATATTGGACCTCTCTTGAGCCGACCCATTGTAATCTTAATGCCGTATTATATTAATGCGATAAACATCTCCGAGATCTGTGCTCTTTTTTGTGAATCATCTTGGTTTAATATTGGCATGAACGCGGTCTTAGATGGAAAACGTTTCTCTGGTTACGAGTATCTCCCCGATCGATCGGCGGCGGGTCGTATCCAATTCTATTAATGAGATCTTTTCAAATTTCTTGGGGTATTCAGAGCTTTTTATTCGAGTTGTCGCTGGGAAAGTTTGATTGGAATTGTGAACACCTTATGCACTGAGATCCAAGTGGGTGATAGATGTATGTCATCTTATCAATGTCACATGCTATTAAATTTTACCGTATTCAAAACACTTACGTGGGATGACAAGGCATGAAAATCCAAATTTAGTGAGCATTATAGAAGCGAGATAGCTGGACCAGGCACGCACAATGAGGCTTGCCATGCTTGAATAATTGCCGTATTTAACTGAGTCGTGTCACAATCTAAACTAAAATAGCTGTGTAACTCACATAATCTTTAAAATCTTTTCAGTACGCGAATAGACACGTAGATGGAAAGCTAAATTTATATGCGTACATAATCATGGGTGTAGGTAACATCCATTACCGGGCGTGGTGGAAGTCTGCAAAAGATCAAGATGTTTTAAAGTATGTGGGGACTTGGGGAGGCCTTTGTCCAGGTGAGTAACGAAAAAGCTAAAAAAGACAACATCAGATGGCAATGAGAAATTAAATAAATAAATAATGCTGGACAATTCACACAGCATTACCTAGCCGCAAGCTAAGCAGAGCTTGTGTTATGGGTACTAGATAACTGATATACAAAATATAACACAATACATAGATATTTTTTTATTATACATAGAAAACGACCAGAACACCCTGAACAATGTCTGCAGATCGTACACACATTTGTTCCGAGGCGGGAATCGAACCTGCAACCTTCTGCATTGCAGCCAGACCTTCACCCACCGCGCCACAGAAGTCGTCGATTATTTTATAATCGTTTTCTGCGATTGTGTTAAGGCTGTTCTAGTTTTACTTTGTTGTGACTAAGTAAGTCGAGATTTTGTGGCTGAGGTTGCACCATACATAACACAATAGATGTATTTAGTCCGTGAAGGGAACTTAAAAAACCCATTGTTATTCACGCCCTATTGACCGAAGTTGTGTGGATTTATAATGTGGTTTTATACGTTAGTGGTTTCATTCGGCAATCTACCTAAAATTAATTTTTGAAACTGTTTTCATACCATTACATAAAATGATAACTGACAATCGAAATAAAACAGATTTTGATAATTATTAAAAACAAAAGGATTCATGGAAGCGTTGAACATTAGGGATTCTTTTTAGCTTTTAAAGTACTCCACATAAAAACCATAAATCAAAATTTAAAACAGATAAAAATAATCAAAACTGGGATATGTTTTAAAGCTACCTCTAGCTAGGTTGTTTGCGTAGTATGCAGTTCGCGAATCTTTTTCATGTACTAGGTATATGCACAGATTATGAAATGGTATTTTTCATATTTGTTTCTATTCTTTTATTATGGTTTTCTTTCTAAATACATAAACATTTGTATCCCAAACAACTCTAGAGCTCTATTTGAAGCAACCAAGTGATAGAATTAAAAACTTTCAAAAGCTTTTTGCTTTTTAAACTACTATAGAACTAAGGCAAGGCAAAATAATGGATTTTACCAAGAAGGCCGGCAGTTCGGTGTTCCAGTTCGTACCAAGACTACATTGTAGCCGTACCCTGCTGAGTAATCGTCACAACTTAGCTTTTGAAATGTCCCACTCCAGTTTTATTCATAATGGAATGAGAAACTTTGCCTGGCAATATTTTAGGTCGTGACGTGTGAATTATATTTTTATGGTAATAATACAGTAAAACTGTATTGTACGCTCAAGTTTGTTTGGAAGGTTAAACATGTGATTTTGACAATTCTATGAAAACGCGGGCATGTAGGTAGAAATGCCGCATGTTGTCGAGGTAATGACTTAGCTAACTAAGTCTTTACCTCACTACCAGGTATTCGTTACATTAATATTTAGTACCTACCTTGTTTTTGTGGGCGACACTCTAGGATACAGTCCTCAGGCTTGCGGTATCTGTGATGAGAAGATATTGCGAAGCTTCCCAGACGCTGCCCATCACAGTTGTATTCGATGGCTGATCTCTTTATAAAAGCTAGATTTACCCAGTTGGACCATTTGGCATAGGTAGATATACAGTGATCAACAACTTCTATAACATCGTTTCCACTTGGACAGGCGTACCTGCTGGTAGAAGTCTGGCCGTAGCCAGACTTGTACCAGCTGACCTCACCACTGTTTTCCTCTCTGTCACCTGTTTCCCAGGACTACAGGTACATTTGCGAATTCTTCCGGGGGCGGGAAAATAGATTTTGGTGGCCACCAAGTGCAACTTCGTATCTCTTCCTAAACTAAATAGAATAAAACTATTACAGAGGCATTAAAAAAAAGCTTATGATAAGTATCACAAACTGGAAGAAGGATTTTTGAAAATTCTTTTGTTAAACGGAATAATAACATAAATTAGGTGGCGGCGCCACTTTGGGTCCGGTATGGGCCTTAAATTAATTATTTACTGATCTATCACAGACATGGTGATTATAATATGCATCGATTTTGTGCAAAGTTCTGAGAATTTTGAGATACTCTGTCAATTATTACAAACAGACATACCTGCCTTCAATTTACATGTTTATACTTTAACGAGCGCTTTAAAACCCGTGGTAAAGCGTATGATGTTTTGTACTGTACCTTTTTCACGGTTATACAAAATTCTTTCTCGGCTCATAAATAATAATGAAACCTCTATGTGTTTTTGGGCTGTAAAACAATCTAGCTGTTATAAAAGTACATACATACCTATTATTAACACAGTAATTTGATAAGGTATTCGGATGATTCAATAAGTTTATTTTTCGGTCAAGACGTACAAAATAGTTTTTCAGTTTTCCAATTTTATTTTAGTTTCTTGTAAAAAAAATCAGATCACATCTTTAATTATAATTTAGTTTGAAGTTTTAACAAAAAAATTTGGAGAGCAAATAATTTTCCGTTATAAACGATGGGTACTCACTCAGCCTACTGCTGAAAAATTGACTAATTATCACTTTAAGGCCTAGTATTTTATTATGAAACCAAATATAATTTAAAAAAATTGCCATTTCGTTGCGTTTTTTATAGAGCCTCGCTTTGCAAAGATAAACCCTTATCATAACATCAGTTACCAAATTCCTGTTATCAGTTTCTCGTCAAGTAAACCTACGTAAAAATTACATAAATGACTAATTCTAAGTATCGACTAAGACTAAGGTTCGTCTTTGTGGAATTACATATGGATAGAATTTTGTTACTTTTTCACGCCAAAACTACTGAACGGATCTGGTTGAAATGCACACAGATAGTTCTAGGCGTGGAATAAAACATAGATTTCATAAATCAGTTTCCATGGGATAGAAATAACTTTAAACAACGCGTGCGAAGCCGCGGGCAGGAACGAGTATTTTATACGAGTCAAACAAAGAATAACCTTGCTTGACAAAATATATTTTCTAGATACAAAAGAATTTTATATTATGTTTTCTAACTTCAACAATTCCACGACTATTTCATAAAGTCTCTACATAAAACTTCCGTTTTATAAATCCGTGCAAAAGTAGTCTGACTCGCTGCACTTACTTCCATTAAACGATAGTGTGAAGTTTTCTTACGTGAGATACCGCAATAGCACCGAGGTTTCCCCCTGAATAAATAAAGACCAAGTCAGGTAGGTACCAGGTTAGCAACGACAAAGTTGGCGTAGACCACTTGTCTATTCGCAAGTTGGAACTTCCTGAATTAAATTAATATTTTGAACGCTTATTTTTGGAAATGGAAGAACTTTAGAGTGTTTATTTGTAGAACTGTATATTAAAGACAAATTTTGTACCAAATGGTTCCTTTCGGTTTTGCGAAGTTTGGGAGGAATGTAGAGTAAGTAATTTTCTCTTCAATCGTCTTTAGAGTTTTAATGCTTTATTTATATGGTTTATGTTATGATTTGCTATTAAAATCTTATTTACTTAGTAATATAAACATTTTTAACATTTGACGACCGATGTGGCACGGTGGGCGAAGGTCTGCCTGCGACGCAGAAGGTTGCGGGTTCGATTCCCGCCTCGGGACAAATGTGTGTACGATCTGCAGACATTTGTTCAGGGTGTTCTGGTCGTTTTCTATATATAATAAAAATATCTATCTATGTATTGTATTATATTATGTATAACAGTTATCTAATACCCATAACACAAGCTCTGCTTAGCTTGGGGCTAGATAATGCTGTGTAAATTTATTGTCCAGCATTTTTTATTTATTATTTATTTATTTACTTATATTTATTTGATGTCTGATAATAGTAAACCACTTTATTATAGACGAGATTGTTTATACAGGTTGACAAGACCAGGTTAATAGGTGGTTTTTGCCCTTGGATTGATACCAACTCATTTGTCTCTTCGTTATGCGAAACGCAAAGTTACTACTTACCTACACATTCTGCCATGGAGGATGAATCACCATATAAAACATCCAACAATGACCAAAAAGGTAAACAGTTCCATTTTCAACATTTAATTCAAATGGACTGGATGTTCTTTGTAAAAAGGACACCAAAAAGTTCAGTCTTTATGCAAGAGGACGAATGTCTTGTACTTGCTGATGATTTTAAACAAAAATTAAAAAGAAAAATTACTTTTTAACCCTAGACCTTAAAAAAGAATTTTACGCCCGATAAGTTACTTACACATAAAAAATATATTATGTTATAGAGACATATTTGACGTGCAATATCTTAAAATGTAATCGCAGGCCTTAGTGTTACAATCTTCGCGAAAACGCTTGGTTATGATATTATTTACTGCCGTTGTCACCCTAAGGACGTCAGACATAGATGTATAATGTTATTAAACAAATAAGGGATAGTGGCCGGAAGGGAGGTACTAACAATGATTGTAAAATTGTAGTTTATTTGATGGATTTATGGGCAAGGGCTCTTGCGTGGCGGCGACACGACAACTGACTTACCAACGGCTACGGCTGATGGGTTTATTATTAGGGCTCTTTTTACTGCTAAGGGCCTTTCATATACTTTTATGTGATGTGTTGAAATATAACAAAGGATGGACTCGTTTTGCACGTGCTATAAAAGTTTTAATAACATTACATGGCATAACACAGTAGCTGCTTAGTTGCGTAATTTGATATGAGACAAGAATGTTATATTTACAAAGGAGGTAACATAGGAAATAAAGGTTGTTTTACTTGAACTGAAAGATACAAAGATAAAAAATACGACGTATGAAAGAAAATGGTTGTCAAAAGAAAAATAACAATTCAGACTTCCAAAATAACAACCTAGCAACTCAAAGACATTGCATAATCATTAAAGTTATGTTATTTTATATACCTATAAGTTCGATATGAGGTATTATTGTAATGCATATATTTCAGAAATCGTATTTGAAAAATGACTTAATGAAAAATAAATCTACACTAATATTATAAAGAGACCAAATTTGTATTTTTGTATGTAACGGAACTTAAAAACTACTACAACGATTTCAAATAATCTTTCACCATTTGAAAGCTTCCTTTTCAGAAAGTGGCATAAACTATGTTTTATCCCGGAAATCCCACGGGAACGGGTACTACGCAGGTGAAACTGCAAAACACTGCTAGTCTATTTTAATTTGCGGATTTACTTAGCTACCAATATAATCTTCTCGTGAACCGATGTGTTAATTTAAAGCCATAACGGTACTAAAATAGCGTCCAGCAATTGCATTTGAAACAGCTCTCAGTCGCGTGGTATGTCAGAAGCTAACTAGTCATTCTTAAAGCCCCGAGGTAAACCCTGAGGTAAACCCATTTAATTGGCTAGGCACGGCGTGTCGCCACGGCGTAAAGATAACCCGTATAGGGTCCGTAATTTATACTTGATTGTGAATTCACAGTTGACTTGAATTTATTTATACGACTGGAGAAAATTTAAGCGAACACACTGGCATTTTTATAATATGGCATTTTACTCTATAGGAGAAAAAATCTAAAAATATATTGTAAAAAATATCTATCTATATAATGTATCGTGTGATGTATATTAGTTATCTACTTATCTAGTACCTATGACACAAGCTCTGCTTAACTTAGGGATAGATAATGCTGTGTGAATTGTCCAACATTATTTATTTTGCATTTTTATTATAGCAGTATAAAATAGTCTATAACTCTTTTGAAAGAAATTTAGAAAACTATATAAATAACTGGTTCACGAAAATAATAAAAATTCTTGTGAAAGACAGATTTAAATTTAAAAGTGGTAACCAAACAAGAAAAGCAAACTAAAGGATAAGCTAGGTATTGCAGAATATTCAAAACCATTGTAGCGTTTCCAAAGGCTTCATGGTTATCCGAAACGTTTTATCATGTCATAGTCTGAAAGGATATTTTTACCTCGAGAGGCAAACTATTTGAAAATGCGGAGAGAAAATCGTGAAATATTGAGCGTAAATATGAATTTTGTTGAAAATTTAGTTTTTATTTAAACAAAATGCATACATCAAAAGATAACGTTGAGCATATTTTTATGTTTGACAGTGGGACCACGAGCCATACTTTATACTTATGACTGGTGGTTAAACTAAGCAGTGGGACCACGAGCCATATTCAACATTAGTGGGGCTATGAGTAATAGTGGGACAAAGTCGGTGGGACCACGAGTCAGAAACCGAGTTTAAGCTCAAATTTGTATGAACTTTTTAGTGCTGAGTGGTCTATATTGCATTGACGAGAACAGTGCTGTAGGTATAATGCTAAATCAGAAATTTTGAGAAGTACACAAATGTCGGAAGGAAAAATGGGCTCTCGAATCAAGGGTTCAAACTAATTGTTATGATTATTAAGTTCACGCGGCTGGTCGAAACGACGCGTGACCCGAGAGCTGGTGACTTGGTGAGTATCTGGCGCGCCGCATCAGCATTGCCATACAGCGGGGCAATGCAGCCAGCGTCTTGAGGACGCTTCCGACTGGTATTGATGAATCTTTTGAGCTACCTTTAGAATTGTTTCAGTTACAAATATCTACTAGTTCCAATTTGCTTATATTATTTTATTGGACCCCCTCCGACCAGGTGGGATGACGATTTGCGAAAGACTGCTGGCAGATGTTGGATGCGGCAAGCTGAAGACTCATTAAGGGAGTCATTAAGGGAGGCCTATGGTCAGCTGTGGTCAAATATAGGCTGATGATGATGATGCTGATTTTATTGTAAGTTTATTTAATAAAATAAATATAACAAAGTACTGACGATAAAACTCCAAAACTAATCACTTTGAAAAACAAACAGCATCGGTTATCCTATTTGAAATCTCAAAATAGCATCCATTTTTAGTGCAGGATTTTGGGGATTACGGCCTTCGCCGCCCGTCAGCAGCAAAAGCATAAATTTTGATTTTCGTCACGTACAGTCTGATACGAAACCTGGGTTAACTTCAAAAGCAGCATTTTCCAAATGTATTCTTGTTAGCTAAAGCCGGATATTCACTTGGAGTTACTTGAAATATACTAAACTAACCGAATGATGCCAACAAAACGTGCGTACTGTTAAATAAACCTATGAGTACCTACACTTACTGAATCGTAAAGAAATCATTTTTTTTTATTAGCATAAAACATGCATGAAAACTAATGAGGTGGACAGGTGAGTAGGTAGAGGACTATTAATGTTCAATGCAACGAATAAATAATATAATGCTGCATAGGCCGATGATGATGATGAATATAATGCTGGACAATTCACAGAGCCAGTATCTAACCGCAAGCTATAGCAATATAATACATAAGATAGATAGAAATTTATTATTATACATATAAGACAACCAGAACACACTTTGAACAAATACCTGCAGATCGTGCAAACATTTTTCAGGGGACTGGATTCGAAACCGCAACCTCCTGCGTCTCAAAAATAATGTGTAAATATGACGATAAAAATTAGGAATGTACCCCTAATTATTTATAAGGATTAAACAATCTAGAATATTGTAACAAAACCCTTCATCTCATCTACTCTAAAACATCGAGCCAGGAGTTGCGGTTTGTGTAACTTTGGCACTAGTTAGATTCAGTCAATACCGTCTGAGCCCCTTTAGGAGACAGGTTTAGATACATTGTATAACATTTCAGGGAACTGGGAATTACAAGACAAATTGTTTGCCGTTGTTTCGAAGTGTCTGTATTAAAACGTTCTCGGTTTTGGCAAGGAAATTGATCGAAATGAAAGCAACTTTTCAATTCTAGCAGATTGTTGAGGGAAGTTTGAAGTTAAATACTGCGGAAGTAACTTTTGTTATCGAGGAACTTTTTGTAGCTTGGACCGAATAGCATATTCTGAACGATTGCGACTAACTGCAATAGTTGTCAGTCTTTTACGTTTTAAATTAAATGTATTGTAATTTACTTTTTTATTTTATTTAAAAAATATTAAATATTTTTTTCTTTTTTATATAAATATTATTATAAATTATATTTAGCAATGATTTTATTTTTTAATCCTGTCGTATGTTAAAAAAAGCTGCAACTTTTTTGTACATGCCGGTACATGTACAAAAAAATGAGCATTTTTGGAGCATTTTTGTTGTTATGCTCATAAGTCGAAACCGAAAAATCGGAAATGTTTTTTTAAGATTTACAACGCTCTCGTTCGTGTAAGACCTCTTTTATACCTCTTTCTTTTGCTACCATGTTGTGCAAAAGCATAAAAAAGGTATTTATTGTGGTAGTATTTTGAAGAGTGACAGGCACGTCTGGATTGCCAGCTCGCGTGCCACCTTGTGCTGCCAAACAAATTGCTTGCGAACGTGTAACTTGTGTCGTTCCTACAAAACAAATGAACAATGTAAGGCACTTCTCCAAAATTCTATGCAAAAGTATGGAATTTTTGCTTTGCTTTATCAGAATCGACAGGTTTCTGAAAATCAGAGCTAGGATCGGTTAGCTACCTCAGATATGAACTTTTGTTTTTTTTTTTTTACGTAATAAAAACATATCTTTATTCAGAAAGAAAATAACAATCAAATAACAAATTTAAATTAAAACTAGTATTTACAATAGAAACAATTAAGCTATCTGCAAACTGTTGCAAACAATCTACAGACGCGTGACCCGAGAGCTGGTGAGTATCTGGGACAGCGCATCAGCATTGCCAGATGTTAGTTTTAAGGTATATATTACTATGGACTATAGAATAAGTTAAATAAGATCTGTTACTTTTCTATGGTCTGAAATAAATCATTATTATTATTGCTATACTGCGGGGCAATGCAGCCAGTGTCTTAGGCACGCTTCCAACTTTTGGTTAATAAGGGGATTATTAAGTCCTAAACGTTTTAAAGATTTTTCTTAAACTAATCTAATATACCTACCACGAACAAAATATGTATGACCGACATTTTCTTCATTTTTAGAATAAATCACTGTAGAAAATACACAAAATTGACGTGTAGTGTTTTTTTTCATTTGGTGTACACTAAAACTACTAAGTACTTCTATATAAAGTTTAAAGATGAATCTCCATTTTATCATTATCTTTCTTCTTAAATACAAAAAATTTCAGATTTATTATTACATTCAATACAATGTTTAATGAATAAAATCCTGAAACACATGTTTTTTTTAAATATTGAAAAAACTGAAGCAAATTTATATATTTATCCAAAACAATATCAAACCTAACAGGTCTGATTTTTTTCGTATAATCAAAAAAAATTGATATAAATCTCGATTGTCTTTGTTTTCGGTACAGTACAGAGAAGACTGATAAACTGGTAAAATTGAATGTGTTTAATTCAATTTTATCACTTTATCAGACTTCTTTCCCACTGATTATAAGTGTCTCTTGGTTAAAATCTAGGAGTCTGTTAATCAAATTGTTCTAAGCTTAGAGTTGAAATATAACAAAGCGTCGCAGATGTGGTATATGCAGTTCGAAATGGCACGTCTGGATTGTCTAGTCGCGTGCGAGGCTCAGATCCATTAATGTAGTCAGCCGTGTACCGCCGCCAAACAAATTACTGATGCAAACACGTACCAACACGCGAGCAGCCAAGCCTTTTGCTTCACAGAAATGTATTATGTTAAAGATGGAGAAGGGTATTCATTTTTGGTTGGATAAAATGTAACAGGACGTGGGAAGAATTTGGTTTTGAATTTAGAAGCTAAAGTAACGGTGATTTGGGGGAAATGAAATACAGTACATTAGTCGTAATTCGAATTAATATAATTTCAAAATGAACTGCACACAATGTTTAAGATTTTTTATTTTAGTATCTATATCTTATTTATTTATTAGCTGCTTCACACGCGTTGATTAAGGTTATATAATATCCCATGTCGACTGATTTATGGAACAAACAAGTATAAGTAAAGCCTATGTTACTTTCCATCCTTTCAACTAACCCTATCAAACATTATCTAAATCTAAACAATCTACAGGTAGCTCAACTGATCCATATCATTAATATATAATAATAATAGTAGTATTGATAAGTATATATCTATAGATTTATTGGTGATGGTCAAGCGTTTGACCATCATCTCATAGAATAAGTGATTATGTGGCCTTGATCTAGCCAGCTTTCCCAGAAGGAATGTACCCTGGATTTGAAAACTCCAAAATTACTTTGGCGAAAGACTGACTTTGGAAGTTCATTCCACTCTTTGCCCGTGCTTATTATGAAGAACGTATTGAAAAAATTCTATGTCTATGGGTAGAGCAGTATTTTTTGGTTGAATACTGTGGTATATTATCGACCAAGTAATTTTATTACCAATTTAATTTGATAATTTTGACCTGATTTAGTTATATTGAAAAATCTTTGAATTCAGTACAAAATAACATCCAAAAATAGACTGATTCACTCGTCTTGTTAACTAACTGAAGTCGTAGCCTATTTGAGATTGCTTTTAGAGTGACAGAGTGAGAGCACTGTGAATGAGACAGTAGTATATATATCTATATATCAATTACAGCCTTCTTAACTAACTAAACTGTTACCTATTCAGGTTCAGTTCTATATTTGATTATTTCTGCATCTATCAATTTACTTCTCTTGGCGCACCTTGGGTTCTATTTAGTCAGTAAGCAGACAGCTACCTGCTTGCCGATACAAATCGAATCAAGGCTTGCAAAGCAATTTACTTGAACACGTTGTTTCTGTTTCTTTCAACAGCTGTTGCGTGCTTCTCTGCTACTTTCGAATATGTTTTACTTTGATATTTGGTCTTAGTAGTTTATTTTGGCTTGGTTGCTATACATAATATTGAGTTTGTGTAGCGTCTTGAATGCTTGTAGTATCTAGATAAGCTCGGACATTTATGCTCGGGATTTATGCTAACCAATCGTTTTACTAAGACAGTGGTGTCGTTGCAGTGTGATCCATAGATGAAAAAAAACAGTGGATAGTGCATGCGGTGCTATTCGTACAGACAGATGATTTCAATTTTGATACCTTTCACACACGTCCCTCAATTTTTGTATCTATAGTTCCTTTCATCAGAAAAATACCATTTGGCAATATACCAAACAGTGTCATTCAGATGATACCAGACAGATGGAGCTATAATAATATAAATATACAAATCCTAGCAATATATTAAGGTACATATTATGCATAACTGTTCGACCTTTTTTTCTGACTTGTATGTACACAACTATTCACACGCATTGCACAAACTCTCTTAATGCCCCTAGGTTTGCTGTAAGAAAACTCTGTTAGGGTTAAGCTCGCCTTTGTTCATAGATTTTCGTTGTTTTATTTTTGTATTTTGTGTACAATAAAGAATTTAAGATTTTTTTCTGGTATCTTACATTTCCATATTTCATTATATCAGACTCACCTCCTCACCTCAACAGCCTATAATGGTCCACTGCTAGACGCAGGCCTCCCATGACTTCTTTTTTTATCTCCTCCCCTTTTTATCTCATGGAGGGTATCAGACTAACTGTTATGTAATTATTTATGATAATTCTTTTGCAAAAAACATCTATCATCTACATATATTGTCTATAGTAATCGGAGAGTGACCACAGAGGCAGCAGCTATAACGTATATCGGCACCAAAATATGTCAACAGATATAGCACGATATATTTTGCCGCAGAGCTAGTGAGTGCAAAAATATATTTTAGCATAGCCACCGTCTGTGGCAGCTTGCTATATCCTAATATATAGCTGACTAATTAAGTCGAATTCGGCCTTTAATAAAAATAATAAAATCATTTATATCAGGCAACATTAGTCTAGAACAAGATGTTAAATACTTAAAAACTACGGCCCATGTAAATATATACCTTAACTAACATACATAAAATAAACCTTTACTAGCACGTAGTGTCGGTGACGTGTGACACTCAATATTATGTGCTGCGACCGGTAATCGTCCGCGAAAACGCCTTTAACCGGTGTTACGGGGCGTAATCTACTATTCACAACGAGCATGATACAGCGAAAAATAAGTCTTGTTACTCGTTGCGACCATCTTCATCATCAAAACTCAAAAGATTTCGAACAGATATCTGTATTCTGTACACTCTGTTGATGTACAATCGCCCGAGGATCTGCCTTTACACCACTAGGATGATTTTTCTGTGAAGTGACCGATTGCCAGCCCCGGCTTGCTCGATTCTTTTGTTTTTGAAGACCAATAGGAGCTTCGTATTTCGTGATTGACAAGTCTGAGACATTATCAATAGGTTAACATCTGTTTAGTTTGGGCCTACCTACCTACCTAAATGAAAACTACTTACATATGTACATATGTAAGTAGTACGTAATCATTGCCATGGAAATTCATTGTACCCGACTTCAAACTTCAATGTGTATTGAAGTCGTCCCAAATAATTTGATAAACGTTATTGTTATTGGCAGTGCCAACAAAGGTAAATTGTTTCCAGTTCGCGCACGCTATGCGTGGGTGCTACTCTAAACACAGAGGCAGTTCCATCAAGTTTACTTACTTATTATGTTACATTACTTTAAAAGCTAAGGGTTGTTTGGATTATAAATAATAAATAAATAATGCTGTACAATCCACACAGCATCATCTAGCCCCAAGCTAAGCAGAGCTTGTGTTATGGGTACTAGATGACTGATATACATAATACAGTACATTACATATATAGATATTTTTTATTATAAATAGAAAACGACCAGAACACCCTGAACAAACCAACCTGAATTATTCAAAGGGAAGAGGGTCTGGTTCTTTTTAAAAACTTTATACAAGAATTTGTTAAACTACAGTATTTTTACTACATTACCTAACATTAATTTTTTCGTTCCAGGTAATATAATCGTCATTTTTAAGGCGTACGTGGTAAATAAAAGAGGTCAGAAATAATATAGACATTTTTAGGTATAATAAAAACATACATTTGATGTCGATAGAATGAGTTAGGTACCCGACATATTTTTTGTTTGACGACCTTTGAGGCGTGTTGGGCGAAGGTCCGCCTGAAAAGAGGTGCAGGAGTTTATGATTTTGATTACCGCACTCAACCGGAAAAAGTACCTCGTAAAGGGATGAAACGTTGGTATTCTTCCAACACAAATATGGTTCGTAGTTAACCCGCTTACATCATAGGGGAAATAGATTGTACCTTCACAAAACCTAATACCTGTGCGGTGCCAGAATTACATAATTTTCTGGATATTATCAACAAAAGCAACATTCTCGAGCACTACGATTGTTGGCTGCCGTGCCAAATAGACGTATAATTTTACTAGCCTTCCGCCCGTGGCTTTGTTTTTATGATAACGGCATTGTATATTCGGCTAATATGGCACTGCTTGATATATCTACTCTATTGTATACCGGATTACCTAGAGCCTTAGTGGAAGACGTGCCCAAGTACAAAAAAACAAAAATCGGAAACGCACAATAAATAAAAAAAATGCCCTACTAGCCGAAATTCGGCCATGGCGGCCAGTGTCATCGACGACTAGCTAGCAAGACTAGCGCACAGGACGTATTATAACACAAGTGTGCGGGGTAACACAGGTGCACTCTCTATTCCATCAGTCTCTAATCAGATGGGGCGCTGACCGGGGAGAGGCTAGGCGCAGGATCAACTGCTAAACGTGTTTTCCTATGCACGTGGGTGTAACACCGCCAACTCCCTGACTTTCGAGGTAGCTACTGCGAATTTTCGTTGCTAGAAAAACTCCAGAAACACAAATCTTAGTCCGACCCGGGATTTGAACCCGAGACCTCATTATCAGCGTTTTAATTTGCAACTTCTAGACAACGAGCCAGTCAATAAGGTGAATACCTATACATAATTATAATTCGTGATGTCCAATGGGATTTCAATATGACGAAAGGGACATAATTGTTACTAACAAATTATTATCTGTTCTTATTATTATTATTTTTTTTTTATAATTTAAATTATGTCCCATTCGTCCCACCAATCGTTATTGATGCATGTTGGTGGGACGAACAGATATCCTGTTCGTCCCACCACACATAATTATAATAGGTATTAGTAGGTATCCTAATCGTCCCACTACCGCGTTTTCGTCCCATCATTACGTTTAGGCACTTCGGCATCATAAGATACCTACGTCAGGCAGCAAATGCCAACCAAGCAATGTCAGCAAGATAAGTTTTAATATTAATCAAATGTTATCCGGCATTTAAATACAGGTTATCAAACTCTAGTTAAGGTTTTAATCGACCACCGCAAAAGTTTAAAGACTTACCAAGCTGTTGCATTCCGTCCATAACGAAGGCTCAACTAGCTCATTTGTTACATTTGTACCTAGGAAGTACCTACATATGTCCGGTACCTACCTACTACGTTCAAGTGACGGCTCTTTGCAGCTAGGCTCACGTGCAGAGATCTATTACGTCACCCAGGGGAGGTGGGGGTAACATGGCTCTACTAATTTCGCAGTCTCTAGAGTCGCCTAGCTCAAGTCTTCACTGTGCATTTGCCTGCCTGTTGCCACAATCCCTTCTGACTCAAAGGATTAGTCCTTTATGCTAATAATAAAGAAATTAAATTTTCAAACGTAGAACGGATACGGATGTTATTACAGCGAGTGTTTTTACGATGCTGTTTTTGAGCTTTGGTTTTTTTATAACGGTTTATATCACTTTCCTGAGCGCTATTAGCCTATTCCACTCTTGTTGTACAGTAAAAATACCTACCTACTTATAATTCATCTACGTCTGAAATTCTACAGACATTTTTACTCGAAATTTCACAAAATACACGATGAAAAATGACAAAGTGTCGACTAGATAAAACTCGACTGTTTTAAATTGATGATAAACCTCCTAATTTACGATATTTTTGTTTTATTAATATCATCCAAAATAGCCGTTGAACTCTTTCATTAGTACTAATTGAATTACTGAATACCATTCGTCGGACAGAGCTAGTTGATAAATAATAAATTTTTCACACTTACTAAAAATAGTAACAGAAATAGTCTGTACAAATCTGTAAAGCTCGGAATGTGCTTTCGTGTCGCCCACTGAGTGTAGCTGTCAATTAGCTGCACGCTGCCGCGACAGCCCTATGTAGTAGGGTTGTCACGTAGCGAAGATAATATTTTGTATGTCTGCTTTCCAACGGGTTAGCATTTTTCACGCTATTCTATGCGCTAGAACATTACACAGTATGTTATTTATTATTACTTCATAAAAAGGAATTTTACGCTGTTTTCTTTTTGAATTGTTTATTATCTTTCAAGTCGTGAATATTGTTTTCTATGTATATATACATTATAAAACTAGCACTATTCAGATAACGTGCTTAAGAAAAAGGTATGCTGCAAACGAAAAATAAATCCCTATTTGAAGTAGTTTATTTTTATTTTTTTAAAAGTCGAGCCTTCAAACAGAGGACGAATGTTTTGTATAGGCTGATGATTTCAGACAAAAGTTAATAAGGAAAAATACTTTTATTCCCAAGGGCAAATTCTCGAGTTTTACGCCCGCTAAGCCACGCTATAATAACACACTTTATCAACAAAGACGCGAAAAATAAAATAGGTGACACTAGTGTATCTGGGCACCGCCATAATGGTTAAAATAATAATAATAATAATAATAATAATGCTGGACAATTCACACAGCATTATCAAGCCCCAAGGTAAGCAGAGCTTGTGTTATGGGTACTAGATAACTGATATACGTAATATTATACATTACATAGATAGATATTTTTTATTATACATAGAAAACACCCAGACCAACGGAACAAATTTCTGCAGATCGTACACAAATTTGTTCCGAGGCGGGGATCGAACCCGCAACCTCTTGCGTCGCAGGCAGACTCTCGCCCGCTGCGCCACTGAGGTCGTCAAAAAGTTTAACCTTACATCTACCTCGTTAACTCAGGTACAGGATGATTTTGTGTGCTGGTAAATTTTATCTCCACCATAAAATGCATCTGTAAATGGAACTAAAGCCCTGTAAATTTAGTATTGAAGTGGAAATACGTTTTCATTTCGTTCCCTGAGTGCCACTAGCTGTCAATTAGCTAAACACTGCAAGCAAAAGACAGCTTCGCACTTAGGGCTGTCACCTTCTAAAGATATTTTCCGCAAACTGCGCATTTAATCTTTTGAATCAATAAATTGCTATCTTTAGGTAACCAGACGTTCATTTGCAGTAATTAACTTGATGTTTTAAGCGTTTCTAATTATTGGTGTCGTTTAAGTAATTAATTTGGTTACTCATTTGGTGACCAAAACCATAACTGCTGTACTAATTTGTATAATAAATAATAATTGTCAAACAAGCGTGACTTAGAATGAAAGAGAGTGGATTTTTTTTCTAATGGTAGGTTTAGAATAATATTACAAATCCACTTTTTTTATTCGGAACTTAAGTGCATTAGGAATGTCGAAACCTCATAACATTCCTGAACATAAAGTTTCGATTTAGTTAATGCAAAATGTTTAGTTTATCTCGCTAAACAGAACTCCGTTACGTCGCCAGTCTGAGCCTCCAAAAGATTATAAGACGCTCCATTTATGTCGTTTAAATATATCTGGGATATTACTGCAGTTTTAAAAGCTTCACTGACATTCTTATTTGATAGAGTAGTTACTTCGTAGACATTTACTGCAGCATATAGTCCAAAAAGGTTTAACAAAATTGAGGTTCATTGCGACGAACAACGTGTACCTACTATAATATTGATAGTGCTATTGTATAATTTAGTAATCTAGGTTGTCTACTTATGGTTGACCTGGTACGACTGTGTAATGAACCTAACAATTAGTAGAAGACCAGCAAATCAAAGATTTTGATCTCTGATTATTTTAAAATTATTACTTTACCTGCATTTGAATCGGCAACCCTAAACAGCGGTAATGGTACTGTCGTGCCTATTAAAATTAGTTTCAGAAAATCAGCGACTGTGGGTTAAATTAGATAAATTAATGATAGGGTTGTGAAAAAGTTTTGCTGTGCAAAATTCACGGTGAACTTTTCAAATTGATGATAAATATAGCTTTTGACTAACTATGCAAAAGCACCTTTTGTTATAGTGCTTACCCGCACTCTGGGCATCTCTAAGAAATGAAATAAGTTTCTAAAAAAATTTGACTTTGGTGGGACTCGAACCCGCGCCCTACCCTAAGTACGGGTGTGCTAACCTGTGGCTCTAACCAATTAAGCCACGAAGTCTCAGTTTGTACAATCGAAAATCTTTGACCTCTGGACCTCTTACAGACTGTAGCGCCGATAGCTCCATAAGTTTGAGTCAAAATTTTTGGAAACTTACATCATTTCTTAGGTACATTCGAGTATAAGGCAGGTATACCAGTTTGCTAACTCACTAACAAGGGCACGAACAAAGAAAATCTAAATACAGAGAAGGTACGCTCGACCACAAGCTTAAGTATCGCGACTCGTTCCAAACCGCAAACACAAAGCCAAACACTTGTCATTCCGATCAACGACGAGTCAGTAAACATCCTCAAAAATGCATCCGCACCATTGAATAAAGGAGTCCAACGCAATCCACTCACGTATAAACTAACAGACGGACAGACGGTAAGGTACCTTATGCCATGTACATTTCGGCGCACTCCTTGCCTCCAACTCCAATTACGTTAAAAGTACTAGGTGCAAGCTTGATCCAACTCAAACGCGGTCTGAAATTTGGTCTTTTTCAAAGTGAAACTTTCCGTCGAGATCTGCTAGCATGTGGTGACTGGGAATGCGAAATGCCGTTTATTTTCGGAGTTTTGCCCGTTTGTGATTTCGGTGTGTTTTGGGAATGAAATTTGAATCTTGAAATGCTGATGGGAGATACTTTTCTGGCTTTGTGGGTCACGAGTAAATTTTCGAATTCTGGCATAAACAAGGAATTTGTGAGTTGCGTTTGAGTATTATTGGGTAAGGTACATACACCGGGAGACGGGCAGCAGAGCTTCTTGCAAAATAGATCTACTATTGAACTGCGATCCCCAAACCACATGCCCAGCGTGGGGATTACGGGCATTGACATAAAAGCTAATAAGTCGATTATCAGGGGGAGGCCTGCGTTCAGCTGTGGACCATTGTTGTTGAGGTTGAGATGTGAGCGGTGGTGTTTTTCTATCTTTTATGGGGAGAATAAAAAACCATATTAATAAATAACATAACAACAAATATAAAGATGAAAATATTTAGTAACAATTCCGCGCAAGACCTTCTCCGATAAGTTCTAACAAAATGTAATCAGCGTCGTAGAAGAAAAAACACACCAACTACAAAATGAAAAGAAATCTATCAAAGCAAGACGTCAACTAGTTTCGTCTCTCCACGAGACATCATCAGGACACCACAATACTCGACCTTGACATTGAGAGCACTAAGCAAACTCCGGCAGGGTTCCACCAGAGATGTTACCACTCCGAGCTCCGCGCGCCAAGTCAGACTTGGCTGATCTTGGCTTGGCTGATTACATTTTGTTAGAACTTATCGGAGAAGGTCTTGCGCGGAATTGTTACTAAATATTTTCATCTTTATATTTTGCAATGTATTTCCGCAAAGTAACGCCTGAATCTATTTTTTTTTTATAACAACAAATTGTAGTGGTATCCTGCCATAGGCGGTTGATAACAAAACTCATATATTATAAGCTTGGCTATCGCTCCCCGATCGGCAATTTTTGTCTATTCCCATTTGTCACACTGATAACTAAACTCAAAATTTGAATATCGAACAGGAAATGTCCTATCATAATAAACGGACCACAGACAGTATCAGTGGTAACTGACGTGTTTTAACCTATAACAGTAGACGAACAATCGACATGTGTTACGTCAGCTGTAACAGAATTTACATCTACTTAATGCCTAAAGACTTGCATAGGGATGGGCTGAGCATTCGTTTATGTTAATGGTTTCGGCGGCACCGCGGTGCTTACCACTGTCAAGTCAAG
Source organism: Eupithecia vulgata (assembly GCA_946478455.1). NCBI lineage: Eukaryota > Metazoa > Arthropoda > Insecta > Lepidoptera > Geometridae > Eupithecia > Eupithecia vulgata. The sequence continues at coordinate 8,233,458 of OX297873.1, read as the reverse complement.
ATGGCCGACAATGTATGGCATCGTGACATTTTTAGTACTTTATTTACGATTTTAAAGCTAAGCGAAGCTGTAAAATGGTATTGCAGCTTACATTAATTTTTCGCTAACTAAAACTTTCCAAATCTTTCTACACAGTTAAGATTACCCTTTTATTCTTAATAGTCAGCTAACTTAGCACATTGCTAGTTTTCACTCTGTCATCTTCTACTGACACAAGTCAGAGCAAGAACAAACACTGCTTAGTAGATGTTTTAAGCTAGCATACCATCATGAATAAGGGTTACCTCCCTTTTTCATGATGGTATGCTACCTTTCAAATGTTAGCTAAATTCAGAGTTGCATTTCATTGCGTAGACGATTCAATCCAAATACCGGTATTACGTACAAGATTTTGTTCTATTTTACCAAATAAAATCTTCTTGTTCGGTAAAACGAAAACGAAGAGCGATGTTCAGTTCGTCACTAAACCCATTTTAGTCAAAGCTGTGACATGACAATAACGCGTTAACATTCTGACAATGCCCCGTTAAAGTTGGAATGGGAAGTGGATACCATTTAAGCTCGTATTAAAGATGGGAATGGTCACAATGGGAGCATAGACCCTATTATTAAATGGGCCTTATCTTTGTGTTGTAATAGTTAAGTTAATACATGTTCTCATAGGAATGAAGGTAAGAGGTTTTTGAATGCCGGTTTGGACTTCTTTTTTTTAAGAATTTATTGTTCCACTTAGAAGGTGTTGGAAATTATAATCGAAACCTCAGCAACAAAAAGTCTAGTTTCTAAGAATTGCTTGATGTGTAAAGAGTTCGGTATGAGTAGGGTCAGTCAAATTTTAATGGCATCGACCGTGCATCTTGTGACTACATCTTTCTTGTCTACTCTATTGAGTTCTAATGTAATTTTTATTTCTTTTTCGGAACACGCCTATAGCACCAAGTAGAACCTAAATTCTAGCACAAAGTGAATCATTTCGTAAATTTTAGGTGTAATTTCGTAAAGTTTTCGAATAGCGACAGCGTGCTGTCGTCATAAAAAGCAAAACGGTCAATTTGTACTGTCATTATTATTAATGCTCATAGTTTTGTCAGCCATGAAATTACCCTAAAATATGACTTCGTTCACCTAATTTCATCCAACTAATGGGGCATTACGCAAGCCCGGTTAGAGGCCAACAAATATCCTCTAATAGACCGCGACTACATTGCACGCAACCCTGAAAGTACCAGAGATCATTAATAAAAATTTCGTTAAGGCAACAAGTTCCGCTGACGAAGCATTTTAATAAACTCCAACCTTATGCCGGGGGTTTAAGGCTTATGATGAGGCAGTTTTGTCTTCATCACCTGCTGCTAAACGCAAATTATTCACTGTTTCAGTAGCAATAAGGTTGTTATTGTCAAAGCAGATCGTAATGGTAAGTTGGTTAGGAACAAAGGTTTTTGGGTAACGAAATGATTCTTCAGATATCGATTGGGATGAAATAAGCTTGAAGTTCCTGCTTTGTAACTCACTTATTTTGCGTGTCATCATAATTTTCTTTTGCATTTTGTAACCAGGTAATTTCTATCAGATCAGCGTCCTTCCTTAAATTCAAATCAACTTAATTAATTTAAAGTATTTCAATAACCAAAAACTTATCGTAAGGTTGTATTATAGTACGTAAGCCCTCGCACTCTGAGTAATCTCTCTTTTTTATAGACCTTAGTTTGACTACAATCTCACCCGATGGAAAGTGAAGATGTGTGATCTCTAAGAATCTAGCGCCGTTAGCGCCAAAGCTGTAAGTGGTCCCAAAGATTTTCGACGAAACCGACTAAGATTTCGTGGCTTAGTTATGGTTAGAGCACACCCGTACTGAGGGTGGGGCTCGAAAATTTTTGGGATCTTAATTAATAACTTATCTTAACCTTATAACGATCATCAATTTGAGTTGTATTAAAAAAAATTAAGTATCTTTACTTCCTTTCACTGACCAAACCTTGGACCATCTTTAGTATCACTACTTTTCTGATATCAATACCCATTCAAAGTTTATGATAAATTCCTCCGAGCATTACGACCAAAATCGATTATCGATCGATTCTCACGATAACCCGTCGAACCTCTCAATAAATAGTGTCATTACATATTTTGTCACGGCGGGTTTATGAAGAGAGAAACCTCAAACCTTTATGTTTATGATTTTAATTCTGGTTTTACGACGCCCACGCCTCTTACTATGAATAATGACTGTCTATTCTGACTGCACTGCTTGTAGGATTGAAATCTAGACACACGATCCTATTTTAAACTACCATGTCCGGAAAAAAACGTAGCCTTGTCTGCGTAGCCGATGACAAACGATATTATGTTAAACTACCAAGTCCGAAAAAAAAGTAACCGATGAAGACTTGCAGTGTGTACTATACATAACATTGCCTTTACATAGGCAGTGTGTACCTAACATTATCTTATACATAGGCTATGTTATGTACACACTGTAAGTTGTCATCGGCTACGTTTTTTTCCGGACTAGTTTAAAATAATATCGTGTGTCATCGGCTACGTAGATAAGTCAACAATGAGAAGACCAGAAAAGCAATGAAATTTAGAAAAACTAGTTTCTATTGGGTTTCGTATGCGTTACTTATTATTTCACTTTCATTTATTCCAGGCCAACTACCTTTAAAAATTTCAGCTTGATCCGTTCAGTAGTTTTGGTGTGAAGATGTAACAATCGTCAAAACTTTCGCATTTATAATAAGTGTGATGACAATTTTATTACCTACTGATTTAAGAATGACTCATGCTTGACCATGTCTAGTCCGAGCCAAGTGTCGGCGTGAGTGTGTCCATACAAAACATACTGTAATATTAGTCGACCGTGCTACGGCCGACTCTCGGGTCGGAACCGGCACGGTCTAGCTTGAGTCATCCTTTATCAAAACACACACGCCAACCTCTGTGGTGCGGTGGGCGAAGATCTGCCTGCAACGCAGGAGGTTCGATTCCCGCCTCGGGACAAATATGTGTACGATCTGCAGACATTTGTTCAGGGTGTTCTGGTCGTTTTCTATGTATAATAAAAAATACCTATCTATGTATTATGTTATATTATGTATATCAGTTATCTAGTAGGCATAACACAAGCTCTGCTTAGCTTGGGGCTAGGTAATGCTGTGTGAATTGTCCAGCATTATTTATTAAAAACCTAATCCACTTTCAGATGATCTAGGCACTTGTTTGTTAAGATGCAGGCAGATTATAAGACATGAAAAGGTGAACAATTAAGAAAAATAGGCAACAAAATAACATCAAAAAAAAATTCCGCCATCTGCCCACCCATCTTTACAAAATCTTTTCCTATGCAACGAATACTAACACAAAGGGAGACAAAAAATCATTTATTAGCCTCCAAAACAATATTTTGACGTCCACAAAAGCAGCTGTCTCTTGTATCCGTTATAATGATTATTGATACCTTGGACCAGACTATTAATTTGATGGTTCGACCTGGCTCAAACTGAGCGCATTCGAAATACATTATGGCGGGCTACAATAAACTTAACTGCTCGTATATCGAGTATCAAATACGTCGTTACGGTTACCCGAGTTAAGAATAAAATATAATCTACTACGAGCCGTTTTATTAAAACGATTTTCATATAATATACCTAACACTTTTTCAAAGCAAAATTATATCAGCGCAATGGGGTTATCTCTTGATGTTGGTGACTAATATTTTATTTACGAACCTTAAGGCGTACCTACCCACCTTATTTAAAAACATCCGTTTGACATTATTTTTCTCAATTCCATGTCAAAAATTTCTTTTCTAGCTTATTTTCTATTGTGTATGTAGATAGATTCGTTAGTTCCAATATTAATAGGTAAAGGCATCGTGGCGTTCCCTATACGATTCAAGATTCAGGGATCCCTTGTCATACATCCAGACCTTGGCTACAGGGTAAGGTTTTTAGTACATAGATGAAGTCTGAAGAACGGAGAGCCGTGCGGTGTTTAGAATTTGCACCACCCCAACTGTTCCCGTGGGTGTCGTAAGAGGCGACTAAGGGACATAATAGAATCTCTTGCGGAATAGATCTATCACCGAACTGCGATCCCCAACCCGCATGCCCAGCGTGGGTATTATGGGCATTACCCCCATGAGATAAAAAAATCAGGGGGAGGTCTGCGTCCAGCAGTGGACTATTATATTAGGCAGTTGAGGTGAGGTGAGATGAAGTCTTCAACTATCCCAAAATTATAAATTTAATTCTACAATTATTACGATTAAATAATAGAATTAAATTAAAACCAGTATTTACAATTGAGCTAACTGTAGTCTTACAATTACGCATTTACCCATTCTGTAAACCCTACATACATTATGGAATACATCATGGAGTGCAGATTTCTCTCCCAACCAGAAAAAAACAAATAGCATTTTTTAGTTAGTAAAAAAAATATCTGAACATCTGGTCGAAGCAACGCGTGACCCGAGAGCTGGTGAGTATCAGGCACAGCGCATCAGCATTGCTATACAGCGGGGCAATGCAGCCAGTGTCTTGGGCACGCTTCCGACTGGTATTGATTTGTGATCCAAATCAGTTGAGCTACCTGTAGGTTGTTTGCAATAGTTTGCAGATACCTCAATTGTTTCAATTGTAAATACTAGTTTTAGTTAGTTGGCGAGGTAAACAGAAATGATTATTATGTAGCGAGTTCACGTTGAGATGTGATTTACACTTTAAGCTGTGTATTTTGGTACCAAAGAACAGACGTAATATTCAATAACACCGCTTTAAAAGTTTGCTTCCGGTAAACCTTCAGAAGGATCGTCAATCAAAATTACGACTTTAGTCTGTACCATTCTCTTGCCGCACCACTTGATAGGTTTATGTGTTATGTGTATTTCAAACTCGTGAAAATATTATTGTAGACCAGGAAATGCATAACGGAGAAAATTATGCTGACCAGGGTGGTCCCTCAACAGCCTACAATGGTCCAATGCGAAGCGCTCCATCCAACTCACCTGAAAAATAAAATATAATAGGGACCGATTTGAAAAATTCTTTCGTAACCTATTTAGATGAAATTTTATATTATAAGAATATTTTTTTTATGTATTTCTTTTAGGTTCGAGAAAAACACAAACGCTAATATTATTTTCAAAAATTAACCTCTGAGAGTGTTGAAGGGTGGTAAAATTTCTATGGAAAATTATTATTCTTGTTTCTATTCATTAAATACTTAAAGCTAATAATGGCTTACGTCTTTCTATTTTTACAACACTGAGATTGAACTGATAACTGAATTTTTTATGAAAAACAAAAAGATCTACACGGGCGAAGCCGCAGGGCGCAGCTAGTTTCTAATATTATGCATCAATGCGTAATACCATTAACGGAAGTGCCAGCCAATTAAAAAAGCTGCGGGTAATTATTGAAATAAAAAGAATTTATTATAATGCGGAAAATTATTTTAAAGGTGGCTGTAAATTTTATGAACATTACAATTAACACCTAAAGCGTTATCTCGGGTCGATCTTCATTTGTTTGTAACACGCCACTTTCAAAATTAGGCTTTGATCAGGTTAGAATACATAAAACGTATAATGTCTTTAGACACGTAAAACTTTATGAGCTGCTATCAAATTAATTACTTAATTTATTAACTTAAATTGATTAGAAGTTTAGAGCCTTGCTTGGCTAGAAAATCTACGACATTAAAAGTTGTCCAGTTTTTACGACAAAATTAAATTAAATTTATAAATAAAGCTTTACTACTAACCTATCATAATTAAATCTTTATGATTAAATTTTTTAGATTTTGAGAAAATAGATGTATGTGTAAATTGTATTAGTTTGTTGTGTGTGACTGTATTAGTTGTAATTATTTTATTCTGTTTTTTACTCAATAATAAATAGTAAAATTTTTGAGTATTCGCTTCTCCTGAATTTTTGCTTTGAGGTTAGTTTTACATTACCGTTCCATCGGGAAAACTACAAATGGTTCAACACAACCGCTGAGCGCACCGATGAACGTACGCTATTTTCCCTTGGTACCGTTTTAAGCTGTCAACTTAGAAGTTCTTTCATCAAACTGTGAATTTCCGATGTGTGCTGTAAGTGTTGTGTTTGATAACAAATCATCCAGGTGGATCCAGTAGATACTGATGTCCCAGTTTGTCGGTCGTGGCACCAATAGTCTGTATACAGGTAGGTGTTCGCTTCTTCGACGTTAGTAGAATAGTTCCCCCTCTTCACGATTCTCTTAGCATTCTTTTAATTGCTCCAAAAAGAAGAAACCATCTTCTACCTACCGCCAGCTAATTATTTTGAAAGAAAAAATGTTCAAAAATATAGAATGTTGAATATCGCGTAATGAGTGTTCTCATTACGCTTTCAGTTATCCGTATATTATATATTATTCTTTTATACAATGACAATTAATCTATAACGTCCCACTATTATATATAAGTATATATATTATTTATTATTATTATTATAAAGGTTGGGACGTGAGATCGAGTTCTGCCGAAATCAAAAGTTTTTGGGACTTCTTTAATTTCTTAGAGATTACCCAGAGTACGAGGGCTTATGCACTATTAATAACTAAATCTCATCTCTTATGATATCCAGAAATAGATATATTTTTGAGAATAGGCAATTGCTATTGGACCTCAGCGTGAAAATAGTAAACGATCGTTGACGACGGAGTCTCAAGAAGGTGGACCTTCTAAGGTTTGTATTACACCTACCTACTTTGAAACGTTGTTTTAAAATCCATTAGAATGTAACGATGATATGCTTTTAGAAAGGTCAGCGATTAAATACATACCACCTGTAGAGTCTGTGGGCATATAATTATGTACCCACGGTGAATTTTAAGGTAATAGCCCAATTTCTTTCAAGTTTATCGTTAAAAATATTTATCTGAATCAAAATGTTCTTTAAATGGCATAAACCTGTTCAAATTTAGAATCAATTTGAATATATATGAGCCGGTTTGTTTACTAAAATAATGAAATTAAGAAAAGATGCAATAAAACACCGAGTTGATGAACGCAATTACAGTCAATTATTTAAAGTTTATATTAGTTTGGATGCCTTTCCTATTTTCCGTAAATGGTAGGTAATCGGATTCTACTTACGTAATAGGAAAAGTCTTGTTTACTTCATCATCACCATCATCATCAATATTAGTTCACTGCTGGGCATGGGTCTCGCATATTTCAGCAACAGAAGTACATGATACAAAATTAACCACAATTTGAGTTATCTTCAGCTTCACAGTACCTCAAAGTAATTCCAAACTCGTACCTAAAAGGTTTGTTATATGTAACGGAGTAGTTACATTATTTATTAACTTATGGGTGAATTTAGGTAATGTCAGATCGAAATACAGCTCTGAAAAACAGACCCAAGCCTAGGGCTTCTAACTACACTAATTGTGGTTAGAAGCCCTAGACCGTTTTAACATGAACTCTATGACCTTTTTAGTACCAATTTGCTACAATCTGTGGAAACTCTAGATCAGTGAGCCACTTCATCTGTTTTTTCCATTTTCTTCTGTCCTGTCATCCTGTAGTCTAACGTCAAACCAAGTTTAAGATTCGTATAGAAGAGGCGGATTGCTGGATATTTATGAAGGTTTTAGCTCTGGAATATATTAAAATGTGTTTGACCATTTATTAATTTTACTTAATAGATATTTTAACAAGACTCCATTTTTACTTATCTTTATTGAATATTCATTAAATAAAAGTGTGTTTTATGTAAATATATGTGCGCGTGTGTCCTAGGTGGTCATTATTGTATCAGAATTTAATATCGAAAGTTAATAGCAGCTGGCCGCTGTAAGCACAGCTTATAGCTAAGCGGCTAGGTTTCTTTTTAAGAATGTATTTGTTACAAATAATAAAATAAGTAGTAAATGTTACGAGTTGAAGCCGTTATTTGAATGCACATTTTTCTGCTGCACAGTGTTATTTTTCAGGTATGCGACAAGCTTATGAAGGAAATAAACTACCTATACTCTAGCTAAACTGAATATACAATATTTGTATTTCTTGAACAGAAATCAGTTTATTTTTATTGATTTTTTGACATAAATCGCACTGCGTGTAGATTTGAACTCTGTTGTACTATGCATATTATTAACATTATTATTTTTTAAGTCAATGAATAAAAATTAATCAAAAATTGATGTGTTGTGAGTTATTTACAAATTTTTACCGTAGAAAATGACTTGAGTCAAACTTGAGTCAAACTTGAGTCAAACTTGAGGCAAATAATAGGAACCTGGTGCAAAGAAATTAATTGAGAAACTTTGTTTCAATGTCTGCAGCCAAGTGCTTCCTAGAATAGAATAGAAATCAATTTAACTGGATACAGGTATACAAAGAGTTGAAGTAAAAATAAGGTGTCTCTCCTTCTAATTGTTTCTTTAAAAAGTTTTGTCAGTCAATTATGTAGATTTAGCATTTATTTTCAGGTGAATTAAACCCACATAGCTTTTTGTTCGAACCACCTTGATCTTGGTCTAGCTGTCGCAATATTCGACTGTGTTTGCTTGTCGGCTCTAGGAAAATTAATTTAAAGTGCATTGGCGTTGTTATTGCATACAAGTACCCATTAAAAAGATAAACAAGTAATTCATCCTACTATTTGCATGGTAATGCAAGCACTCATCTTTGTAAGTCAGTTTTATTAAAATTAGCGAGCATATGGTGTATTAATTTAATTCGTACCAATTACTAACTGTGCTTTTACGTTAGCGGAAGCTATATATATATAGCGTTTTATAAAATACAAGGTCCTGCCCGCGGCTTTAAACACATAGACTGATAGATGTTATAAAATTTGGCAGGGAAATAAATGGTATCCCAGGGACAGACATAGGGTACTTGAACAGGGCGTGCGAAGTCGCAGACAACAGCTACATAAATTATCATCTATCACATCAATTATTTAAAAAATACCAGCACCGATAAAAGACTTCAAGAAAAACAATCAAAGAGCTTATTAGGATAGCCTGCTTTTAAAATTATCGACCCTCTTTTCAACCTCGAAAACTTTCGCTCTCATAAATTCTTTCATTGCCATAAAGGCCTTAACATCCGAAACCGCGTCTCATTCAAAGCTTTAATTATTATTATTTCATTCTTTTGCAATTTTAAAAGCTTTGTTCGTGCGAAGATTAAAGTACACGGCCACGCCCTTCTCTGATTGCCGTCAACGATTGGTTGTTCGTGCTCTTTGTATCACCGCTTTGTTTTACCTTGAATTAGCGATTAAGAATTTTCTTTTGAAACGCGCGAGCTAGGGCCCAAAAGTAAACGCGGGAACCATGAGTACCTACTTTTATGAGCCGGTATAAAGCGTGTTCCTATGCCCCTATACGCACACCCTATAGTTAATATAGGTAGTCACTATTATATGCGCGTTGCACGTAGTGACAGACCCTTTTAACTGCGACGCCATATTACATGTCGTCTTTTATTCAAGCCGTATATACGCTTGTATGTTTGGCTGTATCTTTTTATCCATCTGTTTTCTTCTTTAAAAGTATTAAGTCTTTCAAGAAATATAACAATAACATGTTGATATGCTTGTACCATTTTCTTAATCTCTGGAATAAACGAATATCTCATTTCAAGATCGTAATCTTCGAAGGAACAAGTTTTCTATCAAGGTAAAGGAAAAGCTTCGATATCCGTCATCAATTTTATCATGCACCCATTGTTTGCATTTATCATGTTATTGTTTCTCCGGAGGATATAGGATACGAGAGCAATATGATTTGAAAAATTCAATGTAATTTGTTTGAGAACGGGCATTGCTCTGGCAGCTCTATCAATATTAAAATTGTCTTTAGCTTACGACTGTTATACTAGATAAAAGTATTAAGTCTTTCAAGAAATATAACAATAACATGTTGATATGCTTGTACCATTTTCTTAATCTCTGGAATAAACGAATATCTCATTTCAAGATCGTAATCTTCGAAGGAACAAGTTTTCTATCAAGGTAAAGGAAAAGCTTCGATATCCGTCATCAATTTTATCATGCACCCATTGTTTGCATTTATCATGTTATTGTTTCTCCGGAGGATATAGGATACGAGAGCAATATGATTTGAAAAATTCAATGTAATTTGTTTGAGAACGGGCATTGCTCTGGCAGCTCTATCAATATTAAAATTGTCTTTAGCTTACGACTGTTATACTAGACGAAACTTGACGTTCTTACGTCTATTTTACTTTCTACCAAACAATTTAAACGGTGTTATACTAAGTATTTAATAATGAAGTTTTGATCTGTATAATTTGTAATATACAAACTGGCAAACTAAAATACAAAGAGTATTTATGATGACAATATCAACATGTGAACATATCGATAAAAAACTCATTGATACAAACTAATAACTTAAAATTGACATTATGTTTGGTAATTAGGTATTTGTGTTCATTGTCTCATCAATATTTGACTTATACAAATAACAAAACAGACAATATTTGTCTATTTTGTTATTTGTATCATAGACAAACACATGTTTTGTTTGTCTATGTTTTAATGCACCTGACTCTTGAACAATTTAGTTTTAACTATAAGCCCATTATTTTGTATATCATCATCATCATCATCAGCCTATATTTGTCCACTGCTGGACATAGGCCTCCCCTAATGAGCGCCATAGCGCCCTGTCTTCAGCTTGCCGCATCCAGCATCTGCCAGCAGTCTTTCGCAAATCGTCATCCCACCTGGTCGGAGGGCGTCCTACACTACGTTTGCCGAGTCGCGGTCTCCACTTAAGAACACGTTTACCCCAGCGGTTGTCGGTTCTTCTCGAGATATGGCCAGCCCACTGCCACTTCAGCTTGCTAATCCTTTGAGCTATGTCGATAACCTTAGTTCTCTGTCGTATTTTGTATATATAATAAATAAATAGATACAGACAAAACCACTAAAAAGTCCAGAACAGGTTTCCTACCAAATATCCAACAGGAAAATTACCATCAATCCCCATTCTAAGTAAAGTAGCGAATAAAGTTAGGACAATTAAGTTGCTTTGCGTGCCGCACGCATGTGACTGGATGTAGCCCACATCATGTGGATACTAAGGAAATATGACTGTTATAATGTGGATGGGACTATCTCTGATTGTTTATAATCGGACCTTTCCTGTAACTGGTTTTAATTTGGTTTTCACATAAATAATAAGACATTGCGTAAAAAGTTGCATGTTACAAATAAGCGACACCGATGAGGCTCTTTATTTGTGTTATATCTTTTCTTCTTTGTTAGTCACTTCAATTTTAGTTGTGTGTAAATTTTGATAATTTTTTTACTTTTATATCAACTTGATCTATGTTGATATACTATATGCTATAATAGCTATGATAGGCTAGTTTCATAGTTTGCCATATCAAGTAACTAAGTCAGTTAAGCTACCTATAGATTGTTTACAACAGCCTGCCGATAGCTCAATTGTTTCAATTGTAAATACTAGTTTTAATTTTATTCTTTATTTGATTGTAATTTTCTTTGTTAAAAAAGTAACTACGTAGTACCTGGCTATAAAATAAGCATTGCTATTTGAAACTAACGTAGGCACTATGAATTACCAAGAAAGTCGTAAACTAAACCCTTTACACCTACGCCCATTAATTGTAACCAAGCAAGTTAAATTTTAAAACGCGCTTTTTATATTCACTCTTAAGGCCAGTAAGCTGTTCAATTTATTTGCCTTATAGTCTTAAAGGAATGCTCTTTTACACCTCGAGCTTAAGAATGCAGAATTAATTTCCTTCAGTTCTAGTTTTATCTCTATCTACATAATTTAAAAGGGATTAGTCACACTCATATTATAATTGCGAAAGTTTGTATGTTTAGATGGTTGGATGGATGAACGGATGTTTGCAACTTCTTCACAATAAAACTACATAATGGATTACGCTGAAAATTTTGCGTAGATGACGCTCCGAGCCTGGAATAAAAAAGGCTACTTTTTATCTCATAAAACAACTCGCATGGGATAGAAATAAACTTTAAACGTTTACATGGACACAACGCGTGCGAAGCCGCGGGCAAAACTACTGAACTATTTATCCATAAATGACAGTCAGCGGGTTTTCAACTCATTAAAACTAAATAGGAATCATAGGTTCTCTCATATTTACCTTTTGAAGTTTATCGTAACCTTTACACGTAAATAACCACGAAAAGATGTTACCTTTATATTTGTTTATTGATTTATCAAAGCTTCGCTAAGTAATTTATTTCTATCACGCAAGGAAGCGTTATCAACAATTAATAAACTAACACAACACGCCACACGATCACATGTTAAAATCGTATTATTTTATAAATTAACTAGCTGCTGTTTTATAAATTAAAAAGATGCATATGTCTGTCTTTGGATTACCGTATACCTCTTGACAAATTTCATTGAATTCCCTTCAGCCGTTTAACCGTAAAAATGTAACGGACAGACAGAGAGATGGACAAAGAGTAAGTTTCGATTTTATAATATTAGTATGGATAGCTGGTAAGTAACTACATTACATACTGCTTCAAATGAAATGACTTCGCAAACGTAGTGTAGGACGCTCTCTGACCTGGTGGGATGACGTTTTGCGAAAGACTGCTGGCAGATGCTGGATGCGGCAAGACAGGGCGCTATGGCGCTCATTAGGGGAGGCCTATGTCCAGCAGTGGACCAGTATAGGCCGATGATGATATACGAAATGAAATGGTTAAATAACTTTATTTATTTTAGTACAAAAATATGTCAAGTAAAAAAAAATAGATTATCGTATAATAGTATAATAATATAAGATAAGTTCAAATAAATAAATGAATGTCAATTAATAAACGAGATAACCAAAACTTTTGTATCACTAATAATATGATATACATTACTAAAACGTTTTGGATTGATGTTTTGTAAAGTTTAATTTTTTATACCATATTATATGTCTAGGTGAAAAACATTAGCAGCCACAATAATACTGAATATTGCATTGTAACGATCATATCGCTTTATCTGTTTTCTTAATATCAATAATTTGAATATCAATTCCATATCTGAATCCATCAAATTTGCATACAAAGCCATCTAAAAATGCAAAAACGCTGGCTCATTCTTTGCAAAGGTTTGTCTGTTCATCTGTTTGAGCAATAAATATATACCTAAAAGCTATTTACATTTTCAGGTATAACAAATCTATTGGCATTTTTGTATTAGTATAAATAATTTATATCACTTAAGTTTATAAACACCGTCATCAATGATCTTCTTCTTTAAGCTTTAAGCCATAAGGCCGTGGATTCCTTTGTATTAGGAAGTTATGCTTTTTCAGGTTATGAAGTCTCTAACAATACTGTCTACAAAATTCTTACCAGAAAATATAGGTTTTCAGGATTGGTTTAAACAAAAAACCTCTATTAGGGTTAAGCTCGCCTTTTACATGGTAGTTGTTAACTTGTATGATGTATCTTGTGTGCAATAAAGAATTTAACAACTAAGAAACCATGCATTGTTTAGGTAAAAGATAACGATGATCAAACAATTTTGTTAAATAAACGTTATTGATTTCTGATTAAACAACCAAACTAACAAGATAAATATCCATTGTTCTTTTTAGGGTTCGAGACGGTTTTGAAACCCTTGTGGACTCGCTCTATTCATCTTATTTGCCTTCTCAGCATCTAGCGCAGCTTTTAACTTGAAATATAAAATAACAATAAATTTTCCGCGACTGTACAGTTAAAGTAAAAAAAAACTCAATTTTCAAAAGAAACCTGTAAAGTTAAGCTGGGTACCAAATTAAAGGTATAGATATCAGTTTGTTTATTTCAAAACAGTTTTTAAATGTTTTTAAGTCTCACACTAGGTATTTGAAATATTTAGAAATAAGTCGACAAATGGACCATTCCCTCTAATCTCTAAAAGTATTTTAAATATGTTTTTATTAAATAGTAATCTCTAAACTATAATGCTATGGCGCTCATTAGGGGAGGCCTATGTCCAGCAGTGGACCAGTATAATCCGATGATGATGATGAATTTCTAAACGGTACCAATTACAAGTACATTTTGTATAATTGACAAAAGTTCGTAGCGCTTGACAGATCTTGTATCTTGTATTAGAATACTAATATAAATTTACCACAGCTTAATACTAATGATCGCCTGGGAGGCTACTTTTAAAATAAAACCAATTTATTATATTAGTTATTTATTAAATTTTTATAAAGATAACATAAATTACTTGGCAAACCTCTACCTTTTCTAAAATTAAATTGGAAATTCTTTTTTAAAATCAACATTTGTCTTAAAATATGACTTAAATCTTACAACAGCGAACATTTTTTCTCACTCCATAACAGTCTTATATCAGTGTGGTATAAAAAATATACTACTATATCCATACTTTTTTGGCATCAATACTATTATCCAATATGTAAACTTTATAAAACACTAAATTAAACTTAGGGTAACATGACATTTTTGTCTACAGACTAATTTGAAGTCAGCTTCTTATTTTTTGTCACAGGAACTGCAGTTTGGAGATCGATGTTCCAAGCAATAGTTTTTCTTACATTTAGCGCAGTAATAAACAGTCATACGTCGGGCTCAGAGTCATCTATTACAATATTTTGAAAGTCTTCTTCCAGTCGAAATGGCACGAAAGAAGGATCTGCCGAGCTGTCGTCAGAGTCATAAGGATCGACTTCCAGGTTGTCCTCAGTTTCGCTATCGGAGTTCTCATTTACTAAAAAATCGGCAATTTGTTCTTCGTTGAGATTCATCTAAAAAGAAAATAAACATTTGCCAAGTTATAACATGTCTAAATGCTGAAAAAAAAAGCAAAAATTAAAACAAGTCACGAAAAATAAACTTACCGTTAATACTAATGATCGCCTCCCAGGCGATCAAGTAGCTTATATTTTGAAAACGGAGAGTCCGCGCTGGGCCCGCGTATGCTCACCTCTGCGGCGCGGGGAATACTGAATTGGCGCGAAAACACAACTTAAATCGCGGGCGCGTTTTTGAAATAACGGAAAAAAACTGACCGCGCGCGGCCTCTCAGGCGATGATTAGTATTCTAGGGTTAAATAATCTAAAATTTTAGAAGACTAAAGTGCTTTTTGGATTAGCCATATGATAGTCAGCTATCTCAGTTCAAGGCACACCAATAGTAGGTAAACCCTAAAACAGCAACGCGAAATCGTTCCGTGATCTAACAAAACACTGACGAGGTAAAATAAATTTTCGTTCCTCAGCGGTATCATTGCAATTACTCGAACCAATGAACGCAAATCGATTCAATGCTTTACAATGCCCGCTTGTTGTTCAAAACCATCTTCATGAACTGGTATTTCCTATATTTTTTGTGTTGCTGAGCAAATCGGCAACAATGGATCTGCTTAGCAACGTTGCACAATTATGTCTCTCGAGACTACCTCCATATTGAATGCCTCGACTCCAAGCATTCCGAGTTTATCTTCTTTTCAAATCGATACGACAGATGAATGTTTTTGTTATTGTACACCGTGGATTCGTCCAAATTCAAATATAAATGGTTAGAATAACCCTATTCCAAAATCATAGTCAAAATGAGTCCTTATTAATACTGCCCTGTATTAATTTCGTATTGTATATGTCCAACATCAAAGTAGCTAAAACTGACTGTGAACTGACCATTTACAAATAAAATTGTGATATTATTCTGTGAAGAGGTTATTTCTCATCATCCACAATTCTGCTCCTATGTTAACCAGTTTGCTGGTCAGGTAATACAGCATTACACAAACGCCGATAAATAACTTCAATGCCTATATTCATATTAGTAGCTCTGTTCTTGATCATCACAAACATATTTTTCAACAAACTACAGCAACACAGTAGTTGTCTCGTTTAAACCCAGTCCCAAACCAGAACAAAATGACCGTCTGTCGTCATATAATGAGATCGACGGGCATCGTGAATAATGGGTAATTTGTTTAGAACAAAAAACCTGCAAATGGGCTCAAGGCGTATAATAAAACGGAGATATGGCCCGGGTGGGTCGGATCGAGAAATGAATTTAGATTACAGGTTAACGCCGACTAAGTGTGGGTTCACCTCCACCTGTACTTGAAAAAACTCGGTAAAAAACCGTTGTTGAATTCGGAGCGGATGGGTTTTTGGGCGTAGTATAGGAAAACAAGTATTGCATTGGCTGACTGATTATCAAAACATTACTTTGTGGTAGATACAGCATATAAACATTTTATTTTGTATTTTTTGTGTGCGTGATTATGGTTTTATATTTACTGGCAATGATATATCAGAAAGCTTTTACATATCTTAAAATCTTATAATGGTAGGTAAAGGTTTATACTGTACCCCTTTAGGACCTTACCCTTTTAGGATTTTGTATTAAAGTATAATACATAGAAATCTCACTGTACATACTATGGACCCGTCTATGGAATGCTCTCCCACTGTACATAAAACGTGCCAGATCACTCCTCATCTTTAAAATCTGCTTCATCAGCATTAACTACTCGTATCGTTGTAAAATTTTGATAATCTTATTTTTATGTATGTATGTTGTTTATGTATGTATTTTTGTTTTCTTACATTTTTATTTTATTATTTTGAGTGCCACCGTTCATTTTTTTCTTACATGTCCAGTTCATCCCAAGGTTGCCTGGAAGAGATCGATCATAGCGACAACCGTCGCCTTTGTACTTATACTACTCGTAGCATTTATTTCTGTATTTGTGTGCAACAATAAAGAATTATCTATCTATCTTTAACATGTACATAATCAAAAGTCAAGTCACTTAAATGTGTGCTTGAGTATAATGTTGCCAGAACTTTTAAAACTATCATGGTTATTAATATTAAAGTCATTTATAACGCGATATTTACCATGATTCGATTTTTGAGTTTTCCCGCTTTTTTTTGGAACACTCAAAAATCGAATCTTGGTAAATATCCCGTTATAAATGACTTTAATGTTGCCAGAGGTGAACAACTACATAATAGAAGCACTCTGTAACGGATGGCCCTGCTCTTCAGTTTGTGACGTGAGGACGAACCATTTTAGCCGAACAACTGACATTCTACCGCTTATTAAGAATGTTTTTCTCCCACAAAAACTCAGAGTATTTTCAAGTTTGTAACTGTTTATGTTTTTATAGCAGCCGAAGCACCACCGGTATGAGAAAAGTTTTAGTTATAAGGCTTCCAAAGTTTGACAATGGCATTCAACTTGCTTTCAAAAAGTTAAAATATAATTTTAGTTCTATTTTTTATGGTTTCAAACGGCACGGACCAGTTCATGTGATCGTTTTGATGTCGCCGAACTTTCTTGCGCTTAAAACGTCTCATAAAAAGAAGCAATCTTTAACCCATGTTTTATAAGTGTATTAATACTCTTTATGGTGTCAACCTTACTGACACCTTAATGCTCTTAGACAAAAGGATTTTAAACGAAACGTGCTATAAGATGTCTATGTTCGTCGTTATTATGTCTATACTTCTTTTTAGTATCTTTTATTTCTTCCAGCTGGCATCCCACTAATATTATAAATGTGAAGGTATGGATGGAAAGATGGATGTTTGTTACTCAATCACGCCAGGATGGCTTAACAGATCTGGATGAAATTTGGCATAGAGATAGATTCTATTTTAGAATAGCACATAAATGCTACTTTTTACTTTTTTTTAATTTTTCATAGAGCAAAGGATTGATATGATTTTTTGCATAAGTAGTAATATTTTGGGGGTCAATAAAATGACATAGGCTCCCTTTATCCCGGAAAAAAGCACGGTTCAAGGGGCACAGAAAAGGACATAGAGGAAAAGGACATACTTTTTAATTGCGGGTAACACCGCGGGGAGCAGCTAGTTAGCTAGGTGTAACGCTTTTTATCTTATACCTAGGAAACATTTCACCAATCCTTTTTTATTCTGCTCGTCAATTATATTTTTAAAATGACCATTCGTAGATAAAAGGGCAACATTATAAGCTCAACCGCCGGTCGTATTTATAAAACGAAAAATAAAAGCTTTAACCTGATGTTAATAAATTTTAATTGCATGAAGTACAGGTTGCCGCTGGCTTAAGTGGTTACGATCTACAACCACGTACACAGGGTAATTGGAACAGCTTGTTTCTTCTAAAAGAAGTTACAGATAAACCGTAACATATCGAAACTACAGAGATCGGAACAGAGACGACTAGAAAATCCCTAGAATAGAAGTGACAGAGCTGTGTTGTTATTTCCCTGTGTTTGTGTTTATATGAACTCAGTTGAGCATTGAATGGTATACCAGTTAAGATGATAGATGCTACACAAATTATGATTTATAATGGAATTAAAGTTTCGGATCATGATGGAGTAGCCGGTAAATTGGAATATGGGGTCAGAGCGTGAGTTATTGAAATCAAGTGGGCAGAAAACAAAAGGAGTTACATACGAAGACAGCTTTTATTTTTATTAATTTTATGAACAAAGAACAGACAATGCTATAAACGGATAAATTTTAAAAGGTGGCGTGTACTTATTTGTTATATATGTGTATATATTGGAGGCCTGGATATGTGACGTCAGCCTGGATATCGTAACCACTTTAAAAATATCTTATATTACAGTTAGTAACAAAAAACGCTTCCTGGCTATCTGTAGTGTTTTAAAAACAATCCGATGTTATTGAAATTTGGCAAATAAATAAAAATAACATCACAAATTTACCATTATTTTAAAACGTTGCTTACTCCGCCCAAACCAAAAGTTCCATTATTCTGTACGGCAAAAAGCAAACTTCTGGGGTGTAAATCAATACCTAACTATTATTTCATTTCATTAGACCCAAATGGAGAGCGAACATTTACGGTAGACCGGCCACACTCATTTGAGTGGACTGGCTCCAATAGCTTCGCCATTCTTTACAGTACCATCCATTTGTCTATGTCATGTCACCTTCCATCTATCCCATGATTGGACTCGTCAATTGCTTTAAAATGCCGTTGTCTATAAAGGCTTTAACAAATCTAGTCAATTGCATTAGCCCCAAAAGGTAACGTCTGTAGAAAACGATATAACAAGACTTACAAGCTTTTAGCTCTCGGCTGACGATTCTTGTCGTAAAGAACGTGAAAGAAATAAAGGATGTCCTTACTTGTGTATGTACTTGTGGCGGTGTACCGATGTAACTTGACATAGCTTAAATAAATAGGCAGCGGACGTGGTAACAAACTGAGCGGATAAATAATTTAAAAATTTCAAGGCTTACAAAATGGCTACTTCTGGATTATTAGAATTTTGGTTTGAATAGAAGTAACTCTACTCTAAAGTCAATCTTGTTTAAACGCTTTGACAAACTACGGAATTTTTTTCCACCATGGAACGTTTAAACTTTCAGATACAGGGAATTTCTCAGTGTTGTATGAAGATGTTCCTACTTTCCTTGAACTTTAATAGAAATATATCCAGCGGATATTCCGCTAAAAGACGTCCGCAAGATAAACATAGTGCCTAAGTGTTCTGGCTAGAGAGGCTTCGCTCTCTGTATCAAAACCGGTTATACAAGAGGAGTAGTTTCCAGTGTGAACTCTTTACAGTCTTCCCAGAACTGTGTATAACGTTTCATGCTTACGTCTTTGTAATAAAGACGGTTTTTGTTCAGATAAACTGGGATGGTTGTACGTTTAATAAACGTCTATAGTTACGTTGAGAGGGTACATGCGCGTGACTAAATATGTGCCCACGCGCATCTCAACGTATACCTTTGATTATTACCTTTACAGCAGGTATTTTCGGAAGCGTAATTTTGTAATTAAATTTAAACGCACGGTTTACCGAAACGCCACATAATGTAATTTTAATTGAATTTTGATCATGTTCAGCCTTTGTGTGGGGTTCATAAAACGAGGTTTGACTGTGGATGTTGTTTTTATTGCTTTGTTAAGTGACAATAATTATAATGATGCTGAAAGCTGTTAAGGGTTTTATGATTAAATATACACTCTCCTTTTTACTCGCATTATTTTTGCATAAACCCTCTTTTTTTTCAGGTATGTGATGACAAAACGTATCTCTTTCAAAATGGAAAGTGTAAGTGTACTATCGGACTCTGTAGTTTTTTCTTTGAAAGAACTATAGCTAAGAATATTATGTTCACATCAGTTGGGACCAACAGTTTTACCATGCATGGCACGACATAGGTATCGGTTGCTTTTTGGTATACATTCTTCATAGATATTATGTATTTATTTTATTGAAAGTGCTATATAGCGCTATTCACATTAAAACGGCCCGATAAATCTTTTAATTCATATTTACGTAAAAACCAACGTTCGAAACTGTCGTTCAGACCTAAAGTGAACCTCTTAGGTTTAGGCGAACTCCAGTTTCATGATTTTTGTCTTGACATTTTATTATCAGGTAAAATCGAAGTAGATTTCTTGTAATGTGTATTCATGATTCTATTAATTCAATGTCACAACCTTATAATCGGCGGAAAATATCAGAGTCCATTCTGAAGATACATTAAAGTCGACTTTGATCTGACGTTCAAAAAACCTGCTCATCGACTCGTGATTTCTCTTTGACATTCATTAGTTTAAGAAAAATACCGCTCACAGATAAAAGCTCGTTTTTCTACTCAGAGCAAGTTTATTATTTCGCGAATAACGGAAATACAATGCTGAATTTAGAATTCCTTTGTAGATTTGCTTTTTTGGCCAATCAATGGAATTTGTTTTTGTTTGCTGGTTCATTATTTTTATTGTGGAAGGGTGTTTTGCGAGCATGCAAATCCTTTTAAGCAATTCTTGCAGTGCAAAGAAAAGCATCGAAAAGATATAAGTTGTTTACTGTCATTTTATTTGTAACTAGTTTCTGTCATCTATACTTATATTATAAAGAAAGAGGTAAAGTTTATGATTTTGTGAGGTTGAAGGGGAGAGGGTATCTCTGGATGATTTTGAAAATTCTTTTTCTAACAGAAAGCTACGTTATTTGTGAGTGCCATCACACTAAACACAGTAATATTATAAATGCGACAGTTTAGATGGATGGATGGATAGATGAATGGATGTATAGTATTTTTTATCTATTTATTTAAAAAGAATATAAATATTAGAATATAAATATAGGTTCTTATAATATAGGTTCTTATGACTTTAAAAAGAATATAAATATTTATATTCTTTTTAAATATAAGGACTTAAATTTATAACACTCTTTAAACCCGCAGGGGTTTGACCCGAATGTAACATTCCTCGGGTTTTTAAATTAAAAAGAAGTGTACCTATCTTTTCGTTAGCAGGTACGAGTGAGTAAAACTCATTTTTTTTTGCTCGATCGCGCCAGAACGGTTTCACGGATCTTGGTGAAATTTGGCACAGAGATTGATTATAGTTTGGAATAGCAAATATTTAGTTTATTATTATTTTTCATCCCAGAATTCCCACGGGAACGGAAACTACGCGGGTGAAACCGCGAGGCGCTGCTAGTAG
Organism: Eupithecia vulgata; assembly: GCA_946478455.1. Classification (NCBI taxonomy): domain Eukaryota; kingdom Metazoa; phylum Arthropoda; class Insecta; order Lepidoptera; family Geometridae; genus Eupithecia; species Eupithecia vulgata. The sequence goes on along the minus strand of OX297873.1, from coordinate 8,211,945 downwards.
GCTATAACCCGAAAATGGAAAATCGGATACATGAAAAGTGCGAGCGAAGCCTCATGCAGCAGTTAGTCAGTAATAAAAAGAAAGTTTCAAAATTTAAATGTCCCAATAAAAATTCTTAGAAATTTTTGCCAGTGCGATTAACGCACTATAAAGTAAAAAGCTAAAAAGAAGCTTGTGCTGGACAATTCACACAGCATTATCTTGCCCCAAGCTAAGCAGAGGTTGTGTTATGGGTACTAGATAACTGATATACATAATACATTACAACAATACATAGATATTTTTACGACCAGAACACCCGAGACAAATACCGGCAGATCGTAAAAATATTTGACCCAAGGCGGGAATCGCAACCTCTTGCGTCGCAGGCGGACCTTCGCCCACCGCGCCACAGAGGTCGTCATAGTACTAATCCAAGTCTTTAGGTGTGTTTTATGTATGTATGCTAAATTTCAGGATGATGCGTACAATATAGTTTTGGAGTGAAGAGGTATAACAAGCATCTAGAAATCCAAACTTTCAAATTTATAGAATAATTGTGATGATATGACTACTTATTAACTTAGTTATCTAGTACCTATAATACAAGCTCTGCTTAGCTTGGGGCTAGATAATGCTGTGTGAATTGTCCAGCATTATTTATTTATTTTACTTACAAACCATTTTGTTCTTTCTGCCTGACTGATATAATAATGTGAGACAAATCTTATACGTACCTACCTACAGGTACGTATAAGATTTGTGGCATGTCCTATCTTGATTGAATCTCCTCTGATTGGAGGTCACGAGTCGTGAGGTCAGTTATGATATATTTGTACGATCTTGCTCTCAATATTATGATCTGGGATGTTACTTGTAAACATGACAAGCCAATCAACGCTATTATAAAATTCATTATACGGTTTTTTTCTTTGGATATCCGTGAATTTTTAGATTTTTGTAATTCAAATATAGACACAAAGTTAATTAAAAGTTAACTTTTATAAATAAAAGAAAGATTAAATTTGATTTGCTTTTAAATTTAGAAAAAAAAATAACTCAAAAAAACTTTGAAGCAAAAATATTACACGTTGATAGATTATAGGGGTGTCATAATAAAATTTATGATGCCGATATCCAGTGGTTGAAAAAGAGTGTCACGATTATAAAAAAAAAACTTTTGATGTGATATTTTAGTTTGTGTAAAGAAAATAACAATCAAATAACAAAAAATAATTACAACTAATATTTACACTTACATCTATTTACTAAAAATCTAAGCCGTTTGTGTTATTTTGGCAACCAAGTTCGAAAAGTCAAGGTGTTGTGAAAAATTAAAACAAGTTAAGCGAGTTATGTTGTGTAATTTGTGTATGTTATGTATGACTCTTATGAGTTAATACGTTTTCTAAACATAAGGAAGTAACCTATGGTCGGCCGATAGTCAGGTGGGCGGACGATAATTGACGCTGTCAGGAAAACATGAGGATGCACAAGTAAAATACGATAAAGGATGCCCCTATATTGCAAGATTAGCGGAGTACCAGGCAAGAATATCAAAAATAGAACATAAAAGAATCAAAGTATACAGGATGTTTGGTGCATAATATTACGTTTGGAGATCGATCTATTCTGCAGAAGAGGCGCTGCTGCCCGCCGGGGGGTATACTTAGTTGCCTCTTACGACACCCACGAGAAGAATTGAGGTGGTGCAAATTCTTAACAGGCACCACACAGCTGAGAGATTAATACGTCGAATACAAATAACTAAAACTTGAAATATCACGTTTTATCTTCTCTGCAAATATAACTGACACTTATCGAAAACATATATCTAAAATGAAATATTTCACCGTTTGGTCATCCTCATACCCGGAATAGTTTATTTCTGTACCAAACTGGTCAACCCAATATTAAGTTATGAGATGAATAGTGAATCGGATGACCTAAATAATCCCATTCAATGAATAGCTGGCTGTGCCATATCAAGTTACGAATACATGTTACAAATTGAAAATACGGATAGAGTTTCGAGAGATATTGACGACATCTACCTATATGCGATAGAGTATTAGAGTTACTAACGTGAATGACAAATACTTTAATATTATTCTAATTTTGACATACCTCACATAATAAAATAAAATATTCTGAGGATGATTATTGATCAATACTTATAATATTTCCTATATTCATAACCACTTAAAAATAAGTGGTTATTCGGCAGTTAAACCCACAAACTATTGACCATTTTGTCAAATCCGTACTTTTCATGAACCTGTATATTTTTTTTAAATAAAAGCTTTTATGCAAAAGATATTTGGTGAAGTATTTCGCCCAATGAAAGATCTTTGGAAAATATTTTGGAATACGTATCATCAGGGCAAATCCTTTTTAGCATCCGTTTTTGCTCATTTCTTTGCAAATTTGAATTTGCACATTTTTTGCTGTGCATGAATGCTCTTTTGAAGCATTTATTCTTGTAATAGTGATTGAGCATCAAGTCCTTTACGTTGGCACAATAAATTGACATAGAAGGTGCATAAATAACAGCAATACCTTACGCCTTCTTTATTCAACAGAATTTATAAAAGCATACCCACTTTACCAACCACGATCAAGAACATAAATAATTTCAGCACCAAGAAAGCTAGCAGAGCCCATAAATATCCTGTTAATGGCAAAAACTGCAATATTTCCTCCTTCATCTACATTACTTCTGCAAAAATAACAAAATAATGTTCGTAAATCGCCGTGCCTTGATAAAGAAACTGCATAGCTGAGACTATAACAGTGTTTCATTCAAAAACCAATCGTGAATAGTTTCGTTAGAACTTATTTTGGTGTGGAGTTTATCTGGCTGTTCCAGTAAGTTCTGATTTGTTGTCGAGATAGTCGAATGATCCTCTCGACTGCAAGGACGTGGTAAAATAAAACTACGCATCGTATACGTTATCTATGAGTACATCCGCCGGTTATAGGCACTTCATTGTCATAAAACACAGGACTGACATGTGTTTCTTCGTTTAGTTTAATGGTATGTAAACAAATTTTCAAAAATAAGAATAGAGAGTATTCTTAAATCAAATCTAAGTATCTTTTATCCTGTACCAATGATGATTTAATTTATCTTTTACATTTTACAAGTATACATTTTTTTTATAATATTATTTACACAATCTATCTGTCTATACTTAAAGTAAAACGGTTCAATTCTATACATTGACAACATGTAGAATTTTTGTTGGTCATTACGCTGAAAATACTAGTAGTATTCATATGAAACTTGGCATGATTTGAGTTAAACGAGGAAAGACATAGGACATATAATAAATTCAGGTTTTGCGCGGAATTGTGTAAATATTTTCATCCTCATAGGACATAATTAGGATACTTTTTATTCCTGGATTCAGTACGATTCCCTTGGGTAGGGGATGAAAGTCAAATGTGTTCAATAAACGCGTTGTCCGATTTTATTCATTCTTTTTTTTTATTCAGTGTTGCAATATCTTTAAAAGTAGGTAAGTTCATATTTGTTTTTTTTTAACTTCTTTTATTTTTGTTTTTTATGTACTTATATTATGTGTGTGCAATCAAGCATTTTCTATCTATCTAAGTCATTATGAGGATCGTCAGATTATACCATTTCACAACTGGACTTAGCCCTCACCTAATGAGCGACATTGCGCCCTGTCTTCAGCTTGCCGCATCCAGCATTTGCCTGCAGTCTTTCGTAGGTCTTCATCCTACCTGTTCAGAGGGCGTCCTACACTGCATTTGCCTAGTCGCTGTCTCTACTGAAGAACACGTTAACTGCGGCAGTTGTCGGTTCTGCATGAGATATGGCCGGCCTACTATCACTTCAGCTTGCCAATTCTTAATTCCTAAGTTAATATTACTATATATATGTATATATACATACATATATATCTGCCTAACGTCTCATCGTTTTTCTCATGGCCAATAACGAAAAATGTGTCTTCCACATTTTTTTGTACACTCCGGAGAGCAAAACGGTAAATGTGACGCTAGGTCAAGAATCATTGCAGGTCTAGGTCTGATTTAACGATAGGAAACCTCTAACATTACTCCACGCGGACGAAGTCGCGGGTAACATCTAGTTTTCTATAAATTTTCTCGAATAATAATTCAGCGGTTATGAGTGCGATGACGTGCAAGAGGAGGGATATTTTCTGAATCGATATTGAAATAGAATGTCTTCCTTGTCAGGAATGTGTTCCTTGTCAGGAATGTGTTCCTTGTCTGGCATTTACTAACCCACGTATAATATTTAAATCGATAAGGCACTGGCATCTGCTTTATTTTTAGATTTTCCGCCGCTTCATTGGATATGTACATGTTTAAAAAATACATTTTTCGGATAACTGAAAGGATGTAAAATGATAAACGAATGTTATTTCTGTTAAAATAGGATACACGCTTCCGACTGGTATTGATATGGATCAAAACTCAAAAAAAAAACTCAATAACTTTATTCCTTTAGGCTTACAAAATAAGCACTTAGACAAGTCAAATTTAATACTATAAACACAGGTTTATAAATAGTCATTATTATCAAATAAGAAATATGATGTTATTGATTTTATTCGCTTCAATTTTTTGTCCACTAGTGGAAGAAGCGAAAAAGAAACCACTAGTAAGTTTTATAAAACTTAAAATTAATACATTATCTCAGTCTAAAAATATAATCTAATTTATATAAAATCAATATTCATATAAAACTAACTAAGCTTAACATTATTTTCCTTAAATACCATTGTTGATCAGTTGAGCTACCTGTAGATTTATTGTTCCTATTGTAAATATTAGTTTTAATTTAATTCTTAATGTTAATATAGGTGGTAACGTGTCTTCACTCCATCTCTGGTATCTCTAATCTGCCATGGTCAGGCTTACACAGCACAGTTAGGTACTAAAATACTGCGTAATAAATCCAAATTATAAAAAGCGTCCTTGACCAGGTGGGTTGACGATTTTCGCAAGAGTGCTGGCAGATTCTGGATGCGGAAAGAAAACAGGCTGAAGACAGGGCGCTATGGCGCTCATTCATCATCATCATCAGCCTATACTAGTCCACTCCTGGACATAGGCCTCTCCTAATGAGAGCCTTGTCTATGGCGCTCATTAGGGAAGGTCTATGTCCGGCGTGGACCAATATAGGCTGATGGCGATGGTCATGGTGTGGTGATAAAAAGCGTCCACTAGTATTTTATATATAAAAGCGTCCATTATTATGACGCTAATTAATAAAAATAATGCTGGACAATTCACACAGCATTATCTAGCCCCAAGTTAAGCAGAGGTTGTGTTATGGGTACTAGATAACTGATATACATAATATAATACAATACATAGATACATTTTTTTTATTAAATATAGAAAACGACCAGAACACCCTGAACAAATGTCTGCAGATCGTACACAGATTTGTCCCGAGGCGGGAATCGAACCCGCAACCTTCTGCGTCGCATGCAGACCTTCGCCCACCGCGCCACATCGGTCGTCAATTCTGAGACATTTGTCATTTATTGAAGAACTTTTTAGAGTTTGACTGAGATAAGACGAAAATTCAGACGGTAGGTATCAAATTACTTCTCAACAACCAATCCATACTAATTTTATAAATTCGAAAGTAACTCTGTCTGTCTGTTACCTCTTCACACCTAAACGGCTGAACCGATCTTAATAGGATTTATCAGAGAGGTAAATGGTCCGGGACGGACATAGGCTATTTGAAACGCGCGTGCGAAGTCACGGGCAGGAGCCAATCTGAAATAAAACAAATTTTCAGGCAATACAAAATGGTCGCCAATTTTAACCTTTTACGGTTCGCTTATCTCAATTTTATGCAAAGCAATAGCGTGAGCATTATCACCATTCAGATTACGGTGGTTCTCGCAGGTCACTCGTTCCTTTTTCGTGGCCGTAATTGTCTGAGCATGTGCCATTACCATAAAACGAAGCAAAACATCGTTTTTTTGTTTTAAAGTGCACGGACTTGGGAATAAAATCTCTGCAGTTCAGCCAAAAAGGTAATTGAACCAGATTTGCGATTGCTACATTCTACAGTTTTTTGTTGAATTTACGAGGTGGTTATTGGTGCTCCTATTCAACAAAACAACAAGGTAAATAGGGCTCAAATCACACAGGCTCAAACATACGTTAAATAAACGAATAGTAAGTGATTATTTACTGAAAATTTACTACATACCTTCCTTTAAATAAAGTAGGTACCTTTATTTATTATTTTTTTTTTATTTCCTCAACCTCACTGCACCTCGCCTAAATCACAGCCTATAATAATATTATATTTATTTTATTTTATAATTTTAGGGAAACTAACAGCTAGGTAAATAATTAACAAAAATGTTGTGTAAGTGACGGCTAATTATAAGTTTCCACAGAAAAAAACTAAATTAGATTAATAACAACAGTCGAAAAAAATAAGAATGACGGCCTACCATAATATATAATAGTTATACCTATTATAATATATAATAGTCCACTGCTGGACGCAGGCTTCCCCCTGATTATTTATCTGATGGGGGTAATGCCCATAATCCCCACGCTGGAAATGCAGGTTGGGGATCGCAGTTCGGTGGTAGATCTATTCCACAAGAGACGCTGCTGCCCGCCCTCCGGTGGACGTCCCTTAGTCGCCTCTTACTACACCTACGGGAAGAGTTGGGGTGGTGCAAATTCTAAGCCGGCTTTTTTATTTAGTTAAACACAAATAGCAAAATTTGGTATCTACATACAAGCCAGTTTTGTTCTAATTAAATTACAATTTAATTCTGTGTATCTAACATTTCTAAGACGTCTTTCCGTAGTCTCACTGAAATCGTCAATTTGGAAAGCTGCGTATAACAAGCCTAGATTTTTGTTTTCGCTACAATAACATTTTATGAGAGAAGTTGAACCGCAAATTATTAAGTGACAACATAACAAGTGACTTACAGTTATGAAGCAAAACAGTAACGAAAAAACAAACATTATGACGAAACGCATAGAGTAGCGGAAATTCCAGTAAAACCAGTGAGCGAACTATAGTTATCGCTGGAAACATCTCTGGGAAGAATTATTGTACCTAATATCACGCCTTCGTGGAACGAACGAGCCTCAGCATTACTGAGATATTCTCAGAACATATTTTATACTGTGGTATCTCTTTGTGATTGTAATTAGATAGAGATCGGTGTGTAACAACTTGTATAAATGTATACAGGGTGTGTGTAAAAGATATTCATAAATCTAACGGTAAAATCTTAGTATAGGACCATCCTAATTATTTACCTACTTAAAAAAATATTGAGACAGAGACACAGATTGCTCCCACGTTGACCTAACTCTTAAGAGACTGGTGCCTCGGAAGAGCAATCGCACACTAACACACAAACACATACAACGCAGTGAGTATCTTTACATTTACCTGCCAATCTAGTTCACCTTTGTTGAAATAATGTATCAGATAGTATAATTAGAGCACTTTATCAATCCCAAACCGAATTTTTACTTATTAATAAGGTGTAAATCTTCTATGGCTTAATTTTAAGTATTAAATTTATTACCACATCTTGATTATGTAAAGCTGTGATTTACCAAAAAAGAAATAAATCAACGATAAATAAATAAAACCAGAATAGACATACCAAACTAAACACACATATTATCAGACATTAAATAAAAGGTTATTTCATGTTATATTTCATGTTTCGTAAACAGATGGTAAAAACTAAACAATTCCTAAAAGGATACACTCCTAGATTAACTCGGCAGCAAATGCTACATTCCAACTCGAGAAAAGCGAGATAAAGCTAAAGTCAAAGGCGAACATTCTTAGCTTTGAAATAAGTAGGTAAAATGTAGCCCGTGGGTCAAATGTGAGCTTGCTTGATAAACGATCGTGTTTTTAAGTTTTTAAAACACAGTCTGTTTTTAATTCGGTAGGAAGAAATTATGAAAATTAAAAATATTTGGATATAATTAGGTATTTTAATATGCAATTATGATAACAGAATACACTACTTTATTACTAAGTACTTTTATTTATTAAGAAAAACAGAATAAAATAATTAGAACGAAAATTTACACTTAAGGCGCATACCCCACACAAAAGTGGCGCCGCCACCTAATTTATTTTATTATTCCGTTTAACAAAGGAATTTTCAAAAATCCATCTTCCAGTTTGTGATACCTTTCATATGCTTTTTTTAATGCCTACTCTAATCTACTATAATGCTAACTGCTGCTAATATCAAATAATCATACAAAGACCTGTGATGAAAATGAATCAATGTCTAATATTAAAATTGACCTTATAATATTTTACAAAGCGTCCTATTAGTATCTATCAAATGAAATCTTACAAGTCACGCACAGATTGATTCCAGCATTCAATCTAAATTGGCTAGATTTTATCAATGTACATTAATAATGAATGAAAAAAAATAACCGTGTTCCTACTTTTTCCTATTAATGTCAACGAAGCTACGAACTATTCGAGATTTTTTACTGGAACGATGTCCTGAATACAGCTCTTTGTTTAAGCAGCAAGCAGTGTGCAAGTGTGATGATGTGAAATAGGGTCATCGCAAGTTCCGATGACGTCTGATGTATATTGACCTAAATATTCACGGAAATTCAGGTGTTTGACACTTTGAGGGTGTTATTCTCCAGAGAGATAATTGGACCTTGTCAGTTAACTTATGTGGAAAATGTCTGTCAAAAACTTCATCCAAGTTGCAGAACATCGTAATACTTATGAGTCTTTTGAGAACAAAGACTTCTCTTAAATTTTTTAACTTTTTTATGTTGCTTAACATTATTTAGGTTGTTTTGTTACTCTTTTTTAAAGATAATTTGGTCAATCACATTTAATAGCGATATATGGAAGGATATTTTTAATTTTTGTTTCACACCATTTATACTGATGAGATCGAACTCAATGTAATCGGTTCTAGAATACCAATAAATAAGGCTTCCATCCCTCATCCTGGCAAATTGGCGAGCATTGGCGTAGGCAGAAGCTAGTTTTAGAAATAATTCCTCTAGTTGAAAGTACAAGAGTGGGTAATAGAGGTTCCTTATAATATCCTCTAGTAAAATGTATTTAAATTGGCTAGGTGGGTGGAACCTGATTGATCTTGTTCTGCATCTTTATTTCTCATGATTTCTTCGAAGTGTTCAGTGACAGCCCTAACATTACTTACCTATGTGTGCGTGCACTGACATGTATGTGTTGTATGCAGATACTAATTTCGCTTTCGGCGTTCGTTTAACATTTCGGACGCGCGGCGAGTTTTAATTTGTGATCAATTATGCGCGAGCGCTGTTATTTATAGTTGTTTTATTTTATTTGCCTTCTCACAGGGTCTGTGGGTGGTCCGATCACGATTTTTAGGATGCGGTGTTCAATAAGTTCCACTGATTGTGACCATAGAGCTAGTAATCGATTTAGTGTGAAGTGATAAAACATATTTTTACGGATAATAATCAGTTTTTTGTGAGGTTCTCGGATGGTGTTAGTGATAGGGTTATTCGAAAACCCACCTAAGGTTTTGTTAAATAAGCTATATAGGTACATAAAATCAAAAAGTTGGAAGCTCTCGAGTCTATAGTTTGGAATATGTATATTTCTTGGCATGAATATTGTGATTTGAGTTTATAATTTTTTATACCGGTAAAGAACGGATATAAAAGATGTTATGAAACTGATAACTCTGAGATACAATTACTTATTTGTTTATAGGATCTCATCGACAATAATAAAGCTATAACCAACCATTTCAGTATGCTTAATTGCTACATTCACCACAGTTTTCTATTTAATATTTGTTTATAATAAACTGAACTGGGATAGTCGATTCTGCACCTGGTTCGTGACTCATATTACGTTCTCGGTCACATTTACACAGAACTCGGAGAAAGCGCAGATTTGAGCTGTAAGTGCAGTGAATCGAAGTTGCCCTTGGTGAAAACCAAAATAAATTTTTGTATCTCTGCCTAAACTAAATAGAATAAAACTATTACAGGGGCATTAAAAAAAGCTTATAAGAGGTACCACAAACTGTACGATGGATTTTTAAAAATTCCTTTGTTAAACGGAATAATAAGATAAACTAGGTGGGGGCGCCACTTTGGGTGGGGTATGCGCCTTAAATCCAGTTACAAATTTATCCCACACAAATTAACATAGCAAGTAGAAAAATAGCCTGAAACGAAGAAATACAGCTTGAAAATGACTATTGACTTGACCCCAGTGTCATGGCGAGGCGGCGGCGGCAGCGAGAAATATTTAATAAAGATTTATACTCCTTTTTGAATAATAAACAGTCTAAATGCTTCTATCGAAGGGTATAACGCGGCATGGCGAGTCTCTGCAAATAAAAGTTTCCCGACGAAGTAAAAATAAAGTTTTACGTCCATTCTATAGGCTAGTGTCTCGGGAGCTTCTTAAGGCTTAGAATGTGGACGTATTAAGGTAAGATTAGTGCAATCCGTGTAGAGCACTGCTTGCAACATAAGAAGCTGTAATGCTGTTTGCTGTCTTTAGTTTCGAGTGGGAGAATTTATTGCATTGGAAGTCGATTTGCTTGTATTTTTTGTTTTGTCGCTGGTATTTGAAGACGAGGCGTTGGGGAGAGTCCATTATAAGAAACGACGAGCAAGATTAAAAGCGAAACAGTGTGTTTTTTGGTGTTGTTATGAAGCGATTGGCATCAGAACATGCGTGGTGAATGTTTAGTGGTTCTTTGGTATCAAAAATCGATAATAACATAGACCATGTATGTACCATGTGAAATAAGAGGAACCTTTTCACATGCTAAATATTAGTACAAGGAGTTCGTAAAAAAAAACTTCTTCCGTGCCTTTCGTACCATCGGTACCTACCTACTTTATGAAGTTAAATAAGTTCGGACTCGAACCTGCGCCTCACCCTAAGTACTGGTTTGCTCTAACCAACTAAGTAACGTAATCATAGTCGGTTTCGTCGAAAATCTTTGGGACCTCTAACGGCTCTAGCGCCGCATATTTAATTTCTTAGTAATTACCCAGACTGCTAGAGCTTACGCACTATAATACAAAAACCTTGTTATCGGTTCTTTGTTGACATGAATTCTATTGAAAATAAATAAGTTCTCAAAATGTTTCGATTTTATCGGGACTAGAAATCGCACAAGGCACAGCGCATTGCATTTCGATTACCTATACGGCGGAATTTGCCGCCGAAATAAAAAAATAATATTAAATAATTTTTGGGAACTAATTTCATTACTTAGAGATACCCAGAATGCGGGATAAGGACTATAATAACAAAAATACCTTATGAACTTCATTCGTCGAGACTTGAGATTACATACTTCAGTGGACCCATCTCCCTTGGTCCGTCCACTGGCCGGCCATTTTGTTATTCCAAGCGCATCGGCTCCCCACGACCGGTTAGCGGTAAATTGTTCTAAGTAATGTGATTCTAATTGAGTGGCTAATTCCTACCGACCATACAATTTGTTAATTAACCATTCGGGACAGAACCTGGGGACTGTCTTTTGAAGCCCCTGACAGAAGTTTATTTGTTTTTAATGGACTTTATAAAAATGTAAGCGAATTATCAACTGGTGCGAGTTTTGTATGAAATGAAAACTAGACCTACCCATACCCACTAGAGCGCCTAATCGAAGTAACGTGTAACCTAAAATTGGCGAGTGTCTTTCGCAGCGCATCAGCGTTGCTATACAGCTGGGCAATGCAGCCAGCGATTAAAGGACACTTCTGATTGGTATTGATACAAAAAAAAATACGTAGAAGAGCTTTATGGTATATAAAAATGGCTAATAAAAGCAATCAAAAGCTTAAATAAAACTTATCCAGACCTAGTTGCCCAATTTTAATATTTTTTGGCTAACTGTCTTTTCTTGTTCTTGAGTGGATACTACGACTCAGCAAACATGCTGTAGGACGGCCTTCGGCCAGGTGGTCTGACAATCTGCGCAAGACTACAGGCAGATGCTGCAAGTTGAAGACAGGGCGCTTTGGCGCTTATTAGGCCTATTATGTCCAGCCGTGGACTAATTTAGGCTAATGATGATGATGATATTTTAATAAAAAATCACATATTTAATTTAAGTAATATTTTGCTATTAAAGTCTACTGTCAGTAGGTAGATATTGAAGCCCACATTTTGCTCTTTCAACCAAGTTAACCGTAAAGGTCTTCAATCAGGTTCAGTTACCTTTAATAACCTTCTAATTGCTTCGCCACATACCCATAATTTATTTTGCTTTTGGAGCAATAAATTTAAAGTATAGAAGCCTTAGAATTATTTGGTACGTTGAGAGATAATGATCGGTGTTCTTCGAGTACAGTCCCTAATGCTCTATGTTTTTTAATTGGAGATCGAGAAAAGCTCATTATTTTTCTATAGTAAACCGTTATGTAGCTTAATAATGAGAAGTGTATTTCTTAGTACCTGCACTTTTTACAATGAGTTTTGAGCTTTACCTTATAAATTACCCGTACAAGACAAATACGGAGTATATCCTACGAATGTATTTAGCTAGCATTTTCAACTGGTTTCACTTATAATAACACTCGGTACCAAACCTGACACTATTTTTAGAGGCGTGTAAACTTAAATAATAATTCTGTAGTGTATACATTATTATGAGTAACTTTTAGTGGGGTAAATAGAATAAACTATATATAGGTAAAATTACACTTTTAGAATTTAATAAATCCATTGTAGTTACAAATCATATCCTACAATTTATAAGTACCTACCTAAAACATTTTTTACTAACAAATTTTGACATAATATCAATTTCTTAAAGCTTATAAAAAGCATATTATAAAAATGCTGTTTAATTATTTAGGTCAATGTTGTAGAGCGCTTGAAAACGAACCTTTTCTTCGTTATAATACGGTTAATAGCCGTGTAATAAGGTGCTTGTTTTCGTAATAGATGAAATTTGGAGATGAAAGTAAATTTTAGGATTACAATAGAATTAGTCTTGCTTATTTTCAAATTTTGGCACAGTTATTAAATTGGACGACGATAAACAGAGGTTTTTATAACTTTTTTTCACATCTAATATTTAATTTTAATAACTAGGAATCTGGTGCAAATTTGTTGAAAAAACCTAAGTTACCTTTCATTCTCTGGCACTTTAGTCACCTCAAATAAAAATTGCAGGCAAAAAAGAAAAAGATTTTTTTTTCTGTGACTGCTTAAGCGGCTAGTATTTTTTCAACATTAAGCTTAACTACGAGCAAACCACGAATTATGAAATACCAAATGCAATGAAATGAAATAAAATGAATGAATGCTTAAAAACTTTTGAGATCGTAAATAATTTGTAACAATAGGCATTCTTAAAAAGTATAATTCCTGCCTTGCCTGCCACCTATGTTGTCCAAGAGATTAACATAGATATCATTTTCGGAAGTATTGAATATCCTATCTCTATTAAAATATACCCAAAAGAATGAATTTATTTATAAATTTTTAATATCACTTCAGAGAAAGTAAAGGATGCTATTCAACTTTATAGACATTTTATTTCCAAATCCTCTGTAACAATGGAACATCGCTAATTTATGAACCTTCTTTCTCAATCTTATGAGACTCGGATAAACTCGGTTAATATAGCAATGAATATTCATGAAAAATAGTCGTAGTCGGCAAACCCATCACCATTTCATTAATGGACAGAAGATCGTCACCTCCTACGGTCGCGGACTAACAATGAACTACTTAACACCTACATTTTATACATGATTCTAGCTGCATACAATGGCAAATGCCATGTCACTAGTAAAAACTCCTTTTTGATATAATCGAGATAAAAAGATAAATAATACATTATTGTAGCATATAAATAAAAATAAATGCTACGAGTATACGAATTTCAAAGGCAGCTTTATCGCTACAAGCGATCTTTTCCAGGCAACCTTGGGATGGACTGGACAAGTGGAAATGTAAGGACAACGAAGAATCACATTTACTCGAAAATATAAAAAAAGATAAGAATAATTTCTTTATCTACATACAATAATATAGGTACCTATTATATTACGTAGTGTAAGTATTATTGGGTGTTGTTTAATTGTTTTCTTATATTTTTAGGATAGGTACCTACACAATTTACAAACATTATAATTTTATAATAATCTTACATAAACATAATAATAAAGTTTTTTATTTTTACAACAATAGATGATGCTGAGCAAGCAGTTTTTAATGACAGGGAGTGATTTGGCACATCTGCTGTCGGGGGGGAGAACTTCTATAAACTTAGCTTGTACAGTGTTAGATTTGTCGTAGAAAGTGGTAGTATGTGCAGGGACTTTGAAGTGTCAACACATCAAAGGAAGGTTGGTGCGACATTTCAGAGTATTGTTGGCAGTCGACAGTGTTTTGTCCATTTGTCGGCGGCCCGCAGACTTTGGCGTAGACCCTGGTTAGCTAGTCACTTGATTTTTGGTTATCGTTGTTAACATGAGATCTAGGTACTTTGAAAAATGAACAAATTTGATGGGACGACTTTGAGAGCACAAAACTGACTACGTTCCCACCAAGTACTTCGACGATTCGTCTCAAGTACACGGTACCTCAATGATTGTCGGTTCTTTGAAAGAAATGGCGGATCCACTGCCACTTCAGCTTGCTAATTCTTAGAGTTATATCGATAACCTTGGTTCTCACCGCTCTTGGTACGTCACTTAACAAAATATACCCAAACATGTAGGCTCACTATCACGTGTCACATAATATAAAAAAATAAGATTGTTCGCCAGTCGTGTTTAAACTTACAAGCGCCGATACAGCAAGTAATTATGAAATTTATTGGTGAGAACCTGAGAACTCCCGCACCCTCATCTCTTCAACCCACGCCAGCCTAATTAGTACAGAAATAACGTCGAGATTTGTCAACTTCCGAGCCTTTAAAGCATTCCTTTGACATAAAGATGAACAAGCCGATGTCGCATGTAAATAGATCGTTAACTCTGTGTAAAATATCGTTTTGAACTCTGACGGTGGTCTCTAGAACTCTTAATTCTGTAAAAAAAGTCAAACAAAGAATACTTTTTAATAATATTTATATTCTCATTTCGAACCTGTAACTTTTCATTAAAAAAATGCCGAGTATTGTAAACACTAACAAGGCGAAATTCCATACTCATTTAAGAAGCCACGAAGCTCATTGGTGTCAACCCATTTATAAACGAAACAAGTCAAAGATTACAACATACCTGTGGAAAGGACTGATGATTGCACATCAATAAAGGAAAATACTCATAAAGAAAGGAAAAAAATTAAGGTGCTTAACCTACCTTCGGAATGTCACAACAAATAATAACTAATCGTGTATCGTGTAGGAGCATTCCGCTTTCCTTGCTTTATCTTTATTTAAGCATTCTAAAAGGCTCCATGTTGGACGAAATACTGCAAATAACGCTGGTTTTATTTGATTTCACAACCTGTAACAAGCGCAATCGAGCCAATGCTCACTCAATGACTCGGCAATCATCTGCTAACATGGGGCAGGGTGGACCTTACATTCACAAAATGATAGCTAAGTTTCCAAGGGTCAATAATACTGGAGATATTATTTGAAGCTCAAGGGGTGGCACTCGAAAGTTATCTGGAAAAGCTCTGGGAAGGCATGACCTCGCAATCAAATGTCAAACAAAGTTTTATCAGAGCAAAGTTGACAAATAAATCCCTCGTTTTGAGCAACTTTTCTCCAAGTCTAAGTCTAAGCAAGAAAGAGTCCGTTGTAGGTCACCATGGTCCATCTTACGAACTGATAATTTCAACTAGATAAATAATATAGCTGTATAATAAATTTTTCTATTTTTTTTTTTGTAAGGTGATGAATAAAGTATTTATCTGATAACCAACAAATTACTAGTTATAATTACTAGTTAGTTTCTTAGGAGATTTACTGGTGCCCGAATTAGTTAAAAAATTGTCGGCTTTCTTAAATGTATCTTTTTCAGTAAGTAAATGTTATTTTAAATCTGCAACAATTCGTGCGAGTGTTTCCTACTAAGCACTCTTTAATGTTAATAAAATGAATTGAATATTATGCCCTATTTCAAGCACTGCATAATGAATATTCGATACAAGAGTGAAAATAACGCCAGACTGAAGAATCGAGCCGTATTTAATTTTATTCCGCAAGAGAGATCGCTACATATCATACTTTTACATAAATTAAGTTTTTATGAGCTGGGTCAGAAATATATTCGCAGTTTATTTGTGAATTATTGATAGTCCAGTCATTATAGTAAGTTCACCTCGGAATTCGAGATACCCAGCTGTAAGTCTGTAAATACTTGTATATTGACACCCTAAAAGTTGTCTCAAAACCTACATATGGTAGGGTGTACGCAACTATTAAATTTCAAGGTCAAAGGTCACAAAAATCTGTTTTTTGCGCTTTTTTTGTAAATATCTCATTTCCTATGGGTTTTTTGCTATTTGTTTTTATTACAATATTGTAGAATACAAAATTCTCTCCAAATTTTGTATATATTTTTTTTTTATACGGTGAACCGTTTTCGAGATAGAGGGCGGAGAGCGCGCGGTCACAGCATCACTTCAGGTCAACCGGTGCCTCCGGTCGAAAACGCGCCATATATTATATAGTTGATGAACTATCGATAAATCAATGATTATAAATATTTGTCAATTTTTATTCATCATCATCATCAGCCTACGTCAGTCCACTGCTGGACATAGGCCTCCCCTAATGAGCGCCATAGCGCCCTGTCTTCAGCTTGCCGCATCCAGCATCTGCCAGCAGTCTTTCGCAAATCGTCATCCCACCTGGTCGGAGGGCGTCCTACCGAGTCCTACCGAGTCGCGGTCTCCACTCAAGAACACGTTTACCCCAGCGGTTGTCGGTTCTTCTCGAGATATGGCCAGAACACTGCCACTTCAGCCTTTGAGCTATGTCGATAACCTTGGTTCTCTGTCGGATGTATTAGTTGCGAATCCTATCCTTCAGAGAAACTCCGAGCATAGCTCTCTCCATAGCTCGCTGGGCGACCTTAAACTGGTGGACCAGCCCTACCGTGAGTGTCCACGTCTCAGCTCCGTAAGTCATGACGGGTAGGACTACCGCAATGCTTGAAAACTTTCGTTTTCAAGCATTGCGGTATGGATGACGAGAAGACTCGACGTAGTTTTCTAAACGCTGCCCAACCTAGCTGGATCCTCCTCTTGGCCTCCTTCTCGAAATTGTTTTTACCCAACTGCAGAATCTGCCCAAGGTAAGTGTATTCGGAAACAATTTCGAGAAGGTGGCCATGTACGACGATCGGTCCCGGATCAATGTGGCCATTGATCATGACCTAACCAAACCCAAACCTTGGTTTTATCTAAGTTCATGCCAAGACCGATGTTCCTGACACAGGGGCTGATTATACTCTTCGGACTTCTGTATAATCTGCCTCACTGTGTGTATGTGGTCTATGGTGCCATATCCTCCGCGAAACCCGGCCTGTTCCGGTGGCTGGAACTCGTCGAGTCTCCTGGCGAGACGATTCGTGACCACTCGTGAGAAAAGCTTATAGACGTGGTTCAAGAGTGTGATGGGTCTGTAGTTTTTAATAAGGGTATTATCTCCCTTCTTAAAAAATGTTCTCCCACTGTGAAAAACGGTGTTAAATAGGATCTGAAGCTCCTGCAAAACAGGGGCTCCTCCTGCCTTCAGAAGCTCTGAAGTAATGCCGTCTTCACCGGGGGCTTTTCCATTTTTAAGCTGCCTCAGAGCCATTACGATCTCGTCTTGACTGATGTCTGGCAGTTCGTCGGTGTAGTGGCGTGTCAGGGTGGAATCGTGGTCGTCCCGTCGACCGTTTGTCGTTTATAATCATTGATTAATCGATAGTTCATCAACTATATATGGCACGTTTTCGACCGGAGGCACTGGTTGACCTGAAGTGATGCTGTGACCGCGCGCTCTCCGCCCTCTATCTCGAAAACGGTTCACCATATAAAAAAATTTTATAAACAAAATTTGTAGAGAATTTTGTATTCTACAATATTGTAATAAATACAAATAGCAAAAAACCCATAGGAAATGAGATATTTACAAAAAAAGCGCAAAAAACAGATTTTTGTGACCTTTGACCTTGAAATTTAATAGTTGCGTACACCCTACCATATGTAGGTTTTGTGACAACTTTTAGGGTATCAATATACGAGTATTTACAGACTTACAGCTGGGTATCTCGAATTCCGAGATTCTTACCTAATTTAAGCTTAAATGACTGGACTATGAGTTGATTGTGTCTGGAGCCAAAAGTTTCACTTCAAAACTTGTAATTCAATATTCTGAACAAGAAAAAGTTACCTAATTATTTATAGGTCAAAAGAAGAACCACAACTTTTCTAATTACGTTCATAGAGCTTTCGTTCTTTGCATCTTTATTCCAAGAGAGGCAAAGTCGAAGCCTCCCATGTCATACTAATCCCTAAGGAAGGTTCCATAAAATCTGTTACTCGCCTCTGGAGACTCTTCAAAATGAAGTACGGTTCGCGCCCACGTAAGAACATTGAACATTTTTTCAGACTTGACCTTTCTATCTGTGTAATGTATAATATTACGTATATCAGTTATCTAGTACCCATAACACAAGCTCTGCTTACCTTGGGGCTAGATAATGCTGTGTGAATTGTCCAGCATTATTCATTTATTTATTTATTTCTTATGTATGATACATATCAGTATTTTGAAATTTTTAGCTTTTTGATCTGATAATAACGTACCAATTTAATTAATTAGGTGGCAATGCTGCCAGAATTCTGGGCACTCTGCCTTCTGGTCACGAATTAGATTTTTAGAAAATAGATTTAGGTAAGTGTAAATATTAGTTGTAATAACTTTATTCTGTTTTTGTAATTTTTTAATTAAATATTAGATAACGAATTAATTTACTGACAGAAATCTATGCAAAATGTAAAAATAAGAAAGAAAATTACAATCAAATAATATAATTAAATAAAAACTAGTATTTATAATAGAAACAATTGAGCTAACTGCAGACTGCAAACAATCTTCAGGTAGTATTACAATTTCTGAAATGATAAATTAAAGAGTCTTGAATAGGCTCTTGTCGGTGCAATGGTTCAATTTCCTCCACTTTTTCTTTCCAATGCGCTTTTACTTCTTTTACATTTTTATACAACATGATAGCGGTTTTCTCCTTTTCAATAGTTAATGACTCATAGTTAATTGTTGGTTTTATTTCTGTTACAGGTATGTAAAGATGTCCTGAAATGTGCACCTTCGCTGAATCATAAGTTGTAGGTATATAATTTTGATATTACTAACATAACTTTAATAATAACGGTGCTAGACCGTAAGAGGTCCCAAAGATTTTCGACGTAACCGACTAAGATTTCGTGGTTTACATGGTTAGAACACACCCGTACTGAGGGTGGGGTGCAGATTCGAATCCTGCTGAAATTGTTATTTTTTGGGACATTATTATATTTTATATATTATATTATTTATTATGTTACAAATTTCCCCAATACGAGTAACGCACTACAAAACATTTTCATTAAAATAACTCACTGATTATGTAGATCAAATGTTCCCAGGCCGGCAAGCAGTAGAAAAACAAAGAAGAGAAATCATTCCTAACTAGATCTCCGAGGACAAAGATCCATTGAAACTTCTCATTCCACAACTTCTCACTTTACAAATAAAACCGACTCTCAAACGTACTAAATGAACAAAGATTTCACTAACACCTCAGTGTAAAGTTACTTTGAGTTCATTACACGTATTGTTAAAATACCACGACCGAAGTATGCTAGATGGTTTCCAGCTGTTGTTTTGTAGAGCAGGAGTTTGAACAAGTTAACTCACAATTATACTTTGCTCCATATTCTCGATGATCAGGGTTTCAGCTGCGATCAGAGCCTAGTTAAAAAGTTTTGATGAAAGTACAAATAATTGTTTGTTGTGAAAGTCAAAAATATTGTCAAAAACGATCGCACTAGTTGATTCTTAGCAAATAAATACAGAATTGCACACTCACACATGACGAGTTTTGTCTAGATTCAGGTAAAAACAGCACAGCGTACTTAAAGGTTTAAAATAAAATAACTCCGTACAAAAATAGTCGATAAATGAAACAAAATAAAATATGCAGCTGGTAACACCGGCGCTTGCTCTATAACTGGCCAAAAGTGATGGATGACCGGAACATTTCCGTTCGAATTTTAAAACCGGGACTTCAGTAATGGGCTCGGTATTGTTATTTCAGTCCTCGGAAACTTAACGAATGGGAATGCTTAAACTGACGGGCCCACATATATTTTATAAGCGACCATTTGTCTAGAGGCACATGTGTCTCGCTCGCTGAAATATTTACGAGCTATTAGTGCAACAAGGACAAAATGACTCTTATCCCTTGCAAGAAACAACACAAGGGTCGTCTTGCAAATGACTGATTTAATACCAATGCAGGATTAAATATATATGATATGACGCATCTCGTAATTTCATGTATTTCGGTATCCTTTGAAGCCAGAATAGCGGCGATGAAGCGTTTATTGCAGGAAACCCAATCAAATTAGTGAAGAGATAAATGAATTTTAGAATTATCTAATCATCGTGAGATCAAATAAAACTGCTTATGTTAAGTGCTAGAAAAGTTTCGGAAGTCATTTGATGAGCCGAGAACATTATATAAGATTTGTCAACACCTACGTAACACTCAAGCCAGTTTACATCACAGCTATGAACGAAAAAAGCTTTGACAGCATCTTAATTTCTACATCACCTTTGCTTTGTCTAGCTCCTTTATTCTTGGGTGGGTAAAATATTAGTTCTATTATTACGTTTTACGGATTAGGTAGAAAATGATGGATACTGGGTTTTGTATGTGCAAAACCCACTATCCATCTTAAATTAGGTAAAGTTGTTTTATTTTCTACCATTGTTTTCTATTCTTTTGTACTAAGTAGATAAGTACGATTATTTTAATAGGTAAGCACACTCGAGCTAATCGAATAAGTAGATATTTATTTAAATATAAGTTCTAAATAAAAATTATAAAGTAAATTTGTTTTTCTTTTTTAAGTGAACTGTGTTTTATGTTCTTTGAGAAAATAAAGAATCTTTAAACCGAATTTATGTCCCTAATCAATCAGCTAGTTTAATAATGGCCCAAGCCTAAGCCTTTTATCTGTAGCTGTAAAAACAAAAATCAATTTTAACGCGATACTAAAACTAAACAAAAGGTACCAGTGTCAACAAAATTTGTCTAATGAATTAGCTAAATGGCTTCCACCCTTAGCAAATAACCGTAATAAATTGTTTAATTTATCAAGTGGTCGGTCTCATATCGTTTTAGTATGTTGGTAGTACCACAGAAAAAATCTAGGGGATCTTGTATCTCTCTCGCACATGTGTGAAAAAGGAGATGGAAGAAGTTTAATTCCTCATTGAATCTGGTTGTAAATCACGGTTCCCTTCGACCCTCGGCCCGGTCTATAGATTGTGGCTCAGTGAACTGCTATATTAAAAGGGCTGTTCGACTGGAAATTTATGTTTTAAATTGATCTTTAATGACCGGAGTTTAGATTTGATTTTGAATTATACCAAACCTACCGACTGCTAAAATATTTTTTTGAGCTTTGATTTACTTTATTATAGATGAAGAGTGAATTATTTTGCTCAAATTCATTTTTTTTCCTAAGTAAGATAATTACCACACGATACGTTTGATTGTCAAGTCTATACACCAGTTTTTATGTGTATACATATTTTTTTGTCATAGGTATTAGAAAAATATTTTTGTATCTCTTTATATATACGTCTACTAGTGCTACACTTCACATTATTTTCAGGAATAATGTAGAATTCTAATGGTGAAAGAATTTCTAAAATTAATGTTGTTTCGGAGACTATTCGATTACAACAAACAAATCTATTCTTTTTATAATTAGTACAAATGTATTGTTTGTCTCCCAAATAAATATAAATAAATAGAAAGCTACAAAGTCTCCTTGTATGAATGTAAAATATTGCTCCATTTCCATATTAACAGTGAAGTAAAGAGAAACGCCCTATCTTTATTTTATGAATGCGTGTTTGTATAAGTAGGTATATTGGGATACGTACAATGGAGTATGTATCACAGTTACTATTGGATATAAATATAATTAAATATTAATTATTATTAACTACTTAGATTGTTTGCAACAATCAGCAGTTGGCTCAATTGTTTCAACTGTAAATACTAGTTTTCGTTTACTTCTATTATTTGATTGTTATTTTCATTTTAGGTATTAAATTAATCGTGTTTTATTCGTATGACATAAAGTTATTTCATCATGAGCGCTACTTTATTACCCTCAGTAATAATAAGCTTTCAAGATAATACTAGTAAACGCCAGATAACTCTGAAAGTCCACTATAAAATCATCGTAAAACACAATCACAATAACCTCTTACAAAGTTCCCTTATTACGCAAGATAACTCGAATATTTTGCTTATCAACCAATTTTATGTCGGCGCGTATTTTAATAAAAACTAGAATAACGACGCTTTTATTCAGATCTGGGAATGCCACTGTTATCTTAATTTTTATGTGGGTTACCTTTTAGCTAATCTCTAACAAATAAAAGCTTTGAACTTTTTGAGACCACCCGTAAACATAACTAGTAGATGTTAGGTAAATTATTTTATGTAAATCTATAAATAACATCTTATTGTGCATTTTCAATATAAGTAGTAGAACAAGTAATTATTTTTTTAGCTAAAAAAGCAAAATCTTTATTAACAAAGTAAATTACAATCAAATAATAGAATCGACATCTGTGGCGCGGTATGTGAAGGTACGCCTGCGACACAAGAGGTTGCGTGTTGGATTCCCGCCTTGGGTTGGGACAAACATTTTGTACGATCAAACTTTTTAAACTTTCGCGATTTGATAACATATTTAAGATTATTTATCGGGTATTTATCGCGTACCTTTTGCTTTCTTTTCCCCTGGGGAAAAGAAAGCAAAAGGTACGCGATAAATACCGGGAAAAGAAAGCAAAAGGTACGCGATAAATACCCGATAAATAATCTTAAATATTTGTACGATCTGCAGGTATTTGTTCCGGGTGCTCTGATAGTTTTTATGTATAATGAAAAATAAATACCTATCTATGTAATGTACTGTATTATGTAATCAGTTTTCTAGTACCCATAACACAAGCTCTGCTTAACTAGGGGCTAGATAATGCTGTTTGAAAATTGACCACCATTATTAATTATTATGCAGCGTTGAGCACATCGTCTTTATATTGATATAATTTGGTTGCATGTACTTACGTCAGTCCAATTAGTCCTGATAAACTGATATTTATGGGCTTGTTAAATGGTCCATTAAACATTCTCCCTAGTGTCAGATGTCTTGTGAAGCGACGATCAATAAAATACATTGAGCTCATTAAAACAAACACTGATATTTGATCCTTAAATTCGAACGTGGGTTCTCTGTGATCCGTCAATTGTTGTTAGAAGATACTGGCTACATATGGCACGAGTATTCTTGTAAAACAAGAATAATAATAATATGCACTTCGACAGCCTATAATGGTCCACTGCTGGACGCAGGCTTCCTCCTGATTTTTTCATCTCATGAGGGTTAATTCCCATAATACCCACGCAGATCGATGAACGCTAGATCTATTCTGCAAGAAGCGCTGCTGCCCGCCCCCCAGTGTGTGTCCCTTAGTCGCTTGTTACGACACCCACGGGAAGAGGTGGGGTGGTGCATATTCTAAGCCGGCACCACACGGCTTCCACTACTATTAATAATATGCTTGTTAGTTATTAATAGTTTTTTAGACGGCTTTTTACCTAGTTATTTAGTATGAATACAATAATGTAGTAGGTATGTTTATTTACAACGCCCCAAGCACGTCAATCGCAGAGCTGTTAAGCCTTCAGCCCACTACTGGACATAAGCCTTCATAATAATAATATAAGCCTTTATTTCAAACTGGTTTACAATTTTTCAAACAGTATTTACATTTTAAACCTAATAGTTTGTTTGCCGCTTGGCAGAGGCCTCCCCCAGCCTCTTCCAGTCCTCCCTGTCTAGAGCTCTCCTTGTCCATGTTTTGCCTGCTCCTTTGACAAGCTCATCTGCCCATCTAGTGTAAGGTCTGCCCTGATTCCTTTTCCCTTCTCGGGGAAACCACCCAACCTCAAAAATTAAGCCTTCATACCGGTCAGCAATGCTTCTAGGTGGCAGAAAAAATATGACGATCATACTTCCCTAATAAACAAACCCTTTTTGAATGAGCGCTAATAATTTTAAAACCAATTTTACTTTTCAATTTTAAAAACTTAACGTAGCTCTGTCGACGGAAGTAACACTGAAAACTGCACGAACCATTATCAAAAAGTTCTTCTTGGAACATTATCTTGTAAATCGCTTAGGAGTCTGCATGAGAACAGATGCCGCACTATTTCCCGGCTCGAGAATGTTACAACTTAATTTCTACAGACATTTAGTTTCCTTTTCTGGTAACAAAGAGGAAGCAAGGAAAGTCTTATTAAATAGCTTTCGTAAGTATTGTATTAAACGGAAGTTAAAATATTATTTAAGCTTGTAAGAAAAATCTAAAAGCTTACTAGAGCATTTATCAAATAAACTGTAGGGTTTTACAAATAATAACTGCTTATTTCTTATTGCTTAAAAATAAAATATGCATACTTTTTAATTCCGGTATACATACTTTTGTCTCGAGTATCAAATTTTTCGCTCTTGAGCGATAAGACCGCCAATTGTCACTTATTGTTTATTTTTCTCATTTGTAAATTGTTTTTAGCCTAAGTGTGCAATAAAATTATTTTCTATCTATCTTTTACGGGACCGCCAAGGGATTATTTTATAATATAATTATACGATGGGTAGAATCATCCAAATCTGATGACATTTGGCGAAGAAATCACGTAACTATTACAGAAATTGATGTGCCTAGAATAAGTAGCACGGTTTCAAAGTTACGGCCATTATAAGTTTAGAGTATACATAATAGTAAATGAGAAAAACACGCTGAGGTATGGAAATATATGGTGCTTACGTATCGCATGATGAATTGTATTCAATTTGCCCGGTGACAGCCACCGAAGAAGCATTTGGGTAACAAATTTCTTATGCTTACCATGCACGCTATGAAAATATTACCCGCCAAGATATTCTTACGAATACGAAGGGATTAATAAATAACTGTTAGCTTGATGAGTGGATGTTTTTGTTTTGTTATTAGTTGGGAAACTTTACTATGGTTTAGTTTGTCTACGTCTACATTACCTTTTTCTGTTACTTTGAGTGTAAACAATGTATGTAGTACCTATCTAATGTACCTATTGATATATTATAATAGGTCGTCTAGTACTCATTACACAAGCTATGTGTTTGTGATTTTAGTCATGGCCTTTGAAGTAAAGAGGAGATAAGGTTATTCGTGTACTTATGTACCTAAAAAGGAGATCCTTTACTCTGGGCTAGCTCAAAGTAAACATAGCTTGTGTTATGAATGTGTTGTTGTGACTACTGGTTTTTTCTTGATAAGTCCAGGGCCTGGACCCTATTTCATATTACCTACTACTGCTAATAAAAATAACACAAAAATGTAACGAGGCATATACATTTTCCACAAATCGCTTCGCTCGCCGGTAATTTTTGTCGGCTTGTTTGCTTAAGCGATCCCGCCCCACACTGCTGAATATCTAACTACGCCTTGGCATTGGTTTTACCTCTAAACAGTTAGTACACACAAACCTTTTGTCAATTGGTGGATCATTAC
Organism: Eupithecia vulgata; assembly: GCA_946478455.1. NCBI lineage: Eukaryota > Metazoa > Arthropoda > Insecta > Lepidoptera > Geometridae > Eupithecia > Eupithecia vulgata. The sequence continues at coordinate 8,186,107 of OX297873.1, read as the reverse complement.
AAAAAAATTAAGAACCAGATGATGTGTAGATTGTCCAGTATTCACATTCTACTGCCTCCTTATTTAATAGAAACCTCGATTTCTTCTTTGTTATTTGAAAAGATCAAGTCGTTGAAGATTTGGTTAAGTCGGTGCAGTTCTTTTTCTTGTGGTCATTATACATTGTTGTACTCCTTTTTAGGTAAGTACACTAATTAACCCTATCTCCTCTTTACCCCAAAAGCTTCACAAATAACTTTTTTAAGGTCATGACTAAAATCACAAATTATACCTCGTAGTTAATAACTTAGTTTTATGAACGCGTAAAAGGAGGGCTGAACTCGAGGGAATGATTCCATTAATCATCACCGTAACGCAGGGGTGAAATATGTTTAAATTTAATACAACAAAGGAAAATATTGCTACGTTTTAAAATCATTTATTTTAATCTCGTAAAGTGGAAATGACATATTTTTGTTCTATATCCTTTTCTTGCGTTTCTTTCTCTAAAAACTGGAAGGCAAGCTTTTTTGCTTTCACATAATTAAAATAAGTGGCATTGTCTTTGAAATCTGAATGTTCAAGGTTCCGATGTACCTACCTCTACAAATGTTTACGTATTGAAATCTAAAACACCGTTTATACTAATTTATCAGCTACCTGTTCCCTAAAAATACCTACTTTTTAGGAGTTGCTTAAAGCTCATGATTCAAGTTCTTCCTTAGCGTAATTTAATTCACTTATCATTGAAAACATAGACTAGTGTACCCTTGGGGTCTTTGTAAAAAGATCTTACAAAACTCCTAGTGTAGTCCACAGGTGATAGGGATGCTGGCATTTATTACATATTCGGTCATTGGATTAGCATTGCCATTCAACGTGGCAATGCTGCCAGCATTCTTTGCACTCTGCCTTCTGTCGACGGTTTAGATTTTTTTAGAAATAAATTGAAATGTAAATACTAGTTGTAATTGTTTTATTCTGTTGTGATTATAAAATGTCTTTTACTTGATTAGTACGTGAGTGAAACTATAAATATAGATTCATATCATAAATCAAAACCATGTCGTCTGTCCTGTCCCGCCTGGCTACACCGATAACCAATCACAGTAGTGGATTACGAAATGCTACAATGCTCATAAGTTATCAAGCCAATCTGCCTTCAATCTCCCAGTTGCATGTAGATCATAATTAGGGTGTGCACTCAGGTGTCACAGGAAGTGTTTTGTTCATATCGTTCTGGCGATCGCTGGCTAGTTGTTCTACAACCCTATATTACCGCTAATGTTTGAATTTCTAACGGATTTGTGATGTTATCTGATCTATGTCCACTAATAGCTATTTAATAATGCACCAGGAGAAAAATATTACATACAGAAAACACTGTATTTCTGACACCGATCACCTTAGGAATTTGAGCAATATTGTGTAAATTTTGTTCGCGTTTTGTTCGCCGATGCTGAGTGTGTTGGAAGCCAGCCTTCTGCAATGTAGAGTTAAGTAGGTTCTACATATTCTGTGGACTATCTCCCCTTCTCTAAACCCCTTATCTCCAGCGGTTGACCCTCCTTGTCTGATTTAGGTGTCTCGCCAAACTGCGGCGGAAGCAAATTATAATCTTTTTCGTCTCCTTACTTCTTGTTAAAAGTTAAACAATTATACGGCTTTCGAAAGATTAGATTTGAGATTTCTTGTTCTTCTGATTATAAGCTTGCAAAAAACCTTTTTTTCAGGCGTGGATGTTTGTGAATTGACGTCAATTGGGTTACGTTATAAAAAAAATCTATTTACTGTTTATTGAAAAAGCTTGGAAAAAAATACATCATTCTTAAATAATACAAGGCAGGTCAGCCTTCGTTTTAAAAATGGATGGATTTTTAGATTTTCCTGGACTTAGATAAAACTAAAAAAATAGCAAAATTAAAGGATCATCAATATTGACACACGATTAGACGTTCTTACAACAAACGTTCTACGACAGTTGTGTGTCAATAAAGAAATATGCATGAATCCTACGCAACTCTACATTCTCAGAATTGAGGAGAACGTGAGTTGGGAGACAAATTGTACCCACATTTTTCCTTGAGACCGATATCTCATATTGAATATTCTAAAACTGTTTGATGCGGACGAATTTGTTTTGTACTTATTTGCCAGTTTGGTAAACGTATTGTGGTCACAATAAGAGTTATTGGCTCCTGTATGTCTACTTTTTTGGCAAGATTTATCTTCTTGTCTATATTTTACAATAGTTTTTGTGTCTAGTATTTTAACAAAAGAATAATTCAAACACTTAATTAATTTACCCGTATCTTTGCTTTTTGGGAGTTTAAACTGTTTTTTCTAGATCAATAGTACTTGTTTATAAATTCATTCATGTTTGTCTCAATTATTCGGGTCAAGGATTCACTTCATCTTCACGGTGTTGTTTTACAGTATCCGGTTTGGTCCATAATTCCTTGTGAACTCAAAAAGATTATAAATAAATTCATTATTCAATCTCGCAATAAAGCTCGCGTTTTCAAAAGGTGATTCTAAAGCATTTTTGTTTTAACAAAGGGCGGGCCGGGGGCGTTGTTATAGGTTCCCCCAATCCGAGGTTGTTTAGTGAGGAATAAAATAATTCGCTTTTCATTTTGTTTCATCATCAGTGAAGCAGGGTTTCAAAGGCTGAAGGGCCATCGATGCTCGAGCTGAGTGGCTCAGACTTTATTATTGGCTTACACTGGATCTGTGCACTCGGCGAATGCAAAATGAGGTCATGGGTAGAGATGCCAGGACGTTCCGTATACTTCTAAACTACTGCATGCAAAACGAAATTAGAATCCGACAAACACTGCAAAATCTTTTATTGTAACCGTGTTCTTACAAATGCTATAATTAAGCTACGACATAACAAAGCGTTTTAAAAAAAAAATAACTTCAAATTCCTGAATAAAGAATATTGATTTAAAAGTAGTTTCAAACCTGGAACACTAGTTAAAATTCGAGTCTAATTTAGTGTTAACGCCATTGGCCATGGTAACTATTTGTTACCTCGGTCTCAACTCACTCCAGTGATCCATTGATTCTGAAAATTATCGTGTAATGATGTTTTTGATATGTTTTACGACGCACAAATAAATTCATCAAGGATTAAACTTTTATGAGACCACCTCAAAATCAGCCTTTAAACAACAAAAATTGAAGAAGATTTCAATGGAGTTTGAATCGTCTAAATCAATTGTCATTTGTCGAAGATATCAACAAAAAAAAATTAAATGTGATTTTCAAAGGTATTATTTTGTTTTGTAGGCTTGACGGGATAAAAACGAATCACTTGGGAATACCTTTTATAAGGGACCATTCCGGGGCTATTTTCTATACAATGACGAAATTAGTTTTAAAATCGGTCAATAATTGACGGATAAATCGACGAACACAAGTAAATTTAAAAAAAAACACACACAACCGAACATAGAATTTCCTCCTGAAGTTGGTTAACAATGCTTTAATTCCGTTTGTTAAAACAATATTCGCGTTTATTGAATGCTTACAGTTTGTTTAAATTTAGCACAGAAAAGGGGTAACAATCAAACCAGCGCACAAAAAGCTTGAAAAAACACTGAGCTGCTTCCGTATTTCCGTATCCGTATGAGAAATAGCGATACCTTGTCTCTACGTAAGTGCGTGCTTACTCACAAGTTCACAACATAGCTTGTGTGTTGTGTGTATAAACATCGATTGGAAATGTTGATCAATTACTCATAATGGACGTGGCTCAGTTTATGAGCATGCTAATGATGTCAAGTCTTATCTCCGACTCTGGGTGTTGGACTGGATGAAATGCACTCAAATGACCGCTTTTAAACTTAAAGTAGCTCATCTAATACCAATTAAGAGCTAAAGGAATCTAGAACTTTACGATCGAACGAGATTATTATTAAGCTACTAAATCTTGTCCATAAAGTTTATTAACTTCTTACCGATGCTACCAATAATTTTAATGCCTAGCAGAGCTTCTTGCTTGCATATTTATCTTCATTATACAGGGTTATTGGTACTTTAAAAATTATTGTAGGTTCTGCCCATTATCACGAACACGTATGTGAAGACGCCTGTCCTACTTCTTAAAAAATAAATCAACTGTTAAAAAAAATGAAAAAAAAAATCTTTGTCTGGAACCCAACAAGTTTCTAAAGACCGATCTTCCACTGCCATACCCACTGGTAGTTTAGGGCTGGTCGTTTTTAACTTAAGTTTCAAATAAAACCTCTCTAACGAACGATTATTGAATCGAAGAGTGTACCTATTACCAATAACCTTGAATAGAATCATCAATTCAGGAAATAGCATTTTCACAATCAATCAGCGCTTTGGCGTATGTTTGTTGTTAAAAAAGCAGTTTTATTAAACAAAGTCAATTTAACAAAAATACTTATTATAAAACTAAACTAAAACATTTTCAAATGAATCTTTTAAAGTCTTTAATATGATTTCAAATAATCTCAAAGAGACGTTTTAAGATCTTAGCTGTTTCAATTTGAAACTATCTTGCTGAAATTTTGAACCTAACCTTCTCTTAAATCCCACCTCGTTAGACCCAGGATGCCATTACCAAGAGAATTCATAACGTATTCTGTCCTGTGACCTGCCTACCTTTATTTGACCGTAAATTACACCACAATAACCGTTTCATAAGCCCGTTTCCTTGTATCAAATCCTTCTAGGCAAGCAGATTTATTAACCTAATCTCAGGGATCCCTTCATAACCGCAACGTTGTGAATGACTGGGCCTGTGACAGAGCTAACAACTCATTGGTTAATTCACTTTAGTTTTGGTATTTATTAACCTTTTATTTCTTTTTTAATAAATTTCTTTGCAAATTTCATTTAGAGATAAGTGCGTGCCTTACGTTGTAGAGAAAGGGTTCAATAATGGTAACAAAATATTCTTAACTTCCATTTCATTCTCTTCCAATGTGATTTGGCCTTTCTAATTCATAATTATCAGAAGTATTGTTCAAAAATTGTAAATACTTAATAGGTTCAAATTTGTCAGTAGGTTCAAATCGCATACTCAAAATCTGTCCAACTCATACAGAGATAGTAATAATTTTGTGTCTTAAGTAGTTAGTTTTTCTGCGCTCTCTGACTACTTTTAATGTTTTGATTGAGTCACATTAAAAACTACTTTTAATAAAATAATTATTGAAATACGTTGAAATACTCATCAGATGGTACAAATTGTAATTCTTGTGATAATGCGGATTGCTCCCGATAATGGCCATTAGTTATGGACAAAATAGTCAATCTGTTACTAAGTCATTTCAAGGAATTAACGCATCATAATCACCAGGTGATTACGTATGTATTTACTAGCTAGATCTACGTTCGATCGCAATGACAGCATTAATTACTCGCAAGTACAGTACAGTTCAACGCAACTGTGAAGTTCTGATATGTTGGTTATTATTATTTTTTGATTTTAACTCTAAAATTATCAATTTGGTATGGATGAGACTGGCACAGGACCTTGTGGAGTGCTCGAAAAGCCAAGCTGAAACTTTGTCCAACAGTGGGTGAAGTAGACTGGGGTTGATGATGATGAATGATGACTGGGGATGACGCACGCGATGAATAGTCATCCCGTAACCGCGGCAGTGTGCAAACCTGTTAAAATGCCGGGAAAATAGGTAAATTAACGCTATTATGAGTCTTGAATATAAATTACGTTAAGTTCTGAAAGTGTTCGATAAATTGTTAAATAGCAATCGAGAATGTTTCTCGATTGCAACATTATAATCAACTGTGCGAGTAAAAAAAAATTGTGGTACTATCTAATACAAGTATGACAAAATTAGCCATCATTTTACGAAGGTGTTACCATGAATGGGTAGTATTTAAAGCTTGTAAAAAACTAATTTATGAGTACATATTATTATATGAGTGACATCATAAATTGATAACGGAACCTCAATATTTGTTAATCTGCTTCCTGGATGTATTCAGTTAGGTTTGATTAACAGTGGTCTAATTAATATTGACTGGGTTGATATATATTATTCTATCGTTGAAAATTTGGCAACCTTGTTATTTATTCAAATGATTTTCGGAGGAAAATGTTTCTAATTATTCGGTTTCAATCAGTTGTCTCTTTGGAAATTATTAATGAACACATCTGTTTTCTGACAAAGACAGGTTTTTTAATAATTTTATTTAATTTCAAGCTAGGTATTCTAGTCTAGATAGCTCGGTTAGTATAGATAAAGTATTACTAATGATGAAGACCCCTCAAAATGTCGCTTTGGTTTCTTAATCATTACATTTTTATTTAAATGACTAATAACTAACTAAGACTTTATACTGGCGGCTGTGTCATATACATGTCGATCTTATACGTCATGTCATATACATGTTTTATTTTAAGTTGATTATATGCACTGGCATGATAGATAAGCTAGCAAGCTTAATCAAGCTTAATCTATTGTTTAAGTTTTTAGTGGATAGGTACATACAATGTATGTATTTTTTAATATTACCTACCTAGTAAGTCGTTTGTTATCTTTCTTTTTCTTTTTTCTTAAATGTCATGTCGACTAATTTTAGTAACAGTCGCCTTAAATGTTTCTAATTTTATAAAATTTGAATTCTGTTATTGGCTGTAATTTTTAAGATAAGTTAATTTTATTTATGTGAGCTGTGGTTTTTGTGTAATCAATTAAGTAAAATAAAATAAAATTGATTATGCAGTAGGTAGGCTGCGTATTGTCTCGTCGACTTATTGTGCGGAGACGCTGTTATTTGATGCCCACACAGTAAATTAATAATAACAGCTAATAACTGTGTTAATAACATATATTACAGAATATCTACAGACCGTTCACCGTTAGATGCCTTATTGTCATTAAATACCTCAAAACAAAATTGTCATCATTATCAAATTTTGTCATCTGTTGGAATCAAAACTCTTGTGCCACTCTTTATGGTCCAGCATGGTTACAGTCTCTTCACCGTAAGATGTCCCTGCCGTGATGTTTTCAATGCCCAAGGCAGGCACATCTTACGGGGAAGGGTCTGTAAATGACCGCTTCTTCGCATAGAAAGTCAACGTGGCAGTTCGAAACGTAATTACTGCGTGGTTATCAAAAGACCAAAGCTTTACACCGGAATCTTCATCAAGTATAGGTATAAACAAACCGCCCCCATATTAAACTTCTTTTGTTAAAGTATATAGCTCAAGTCATACACATGTAGCAGGTCCCATTGTGCTAGAGTCCTGCCAGTGACATCGGCTCCATGATAAATGGACCAAAACAATTATCCAATTCGAAATTTCTGGGTATTCAAGTGCAGTTGTTGGTGATAGCTATTGAGTCTGTTCGCTAAAGGGTCACAGTGTTAATGGAGGCCATTTAGGATGGTATTGAATATGGATTGAATGATGGGATGGAGTGGAATGGTAAAATCACTTCATCTTCACACTAGATCTGAATTATAGAATCAATATTTCAGTCTACACTTAAAATAGAACTAGATTTCCCAAAAGACGGTACTTAAATACGTACCTTCACTATGAATAGTTGATGTTATGCAACCTTTACATAGATTTATTTTCTTCTGTCGTAAGCCTTTTTGTTTTTATGATTTGATTGGGTGTATGTCTCTATATGTATCTCGTCTCTATGTATCTTTTGGTCAGTTCAGTTCTCACAAAACCGATAAACTCTTAGGTTATATAGTTATAGGTATGTAGTTTAAGGGTTCCCATATGAGTATCTTATACCTATTATTAGGAGCTTGATAATCTTAGACATTGAAATCAACTTATGAAAGGTTTCGTCATCGAAATAATCCGTTTAAAATCAATGCCGTGGTTTGAACTCATACATATTCACTTGATCTCGAATAATCAGAATGAACGATTAGGTTCGAGCATGCGTAGGTGTGGATTAACCTTTTAATCCAGAAAGACTCACGCCATCCAATTAAAATTAAAACATGTAAATGAAAGAGTCGACTCGTTGCTCCAGATGGTTCTATAGTATATTTTTAGGAGTCATCATTTTATTATGCCAATGATGTAGTATTTTTTGACTTACCATTATCATCACCGACTGCAGAGTTAAGGCGTGGATATGTGTGAATTGACGTGAATTTGGTAGCGTTAATACCTTTTTTCTAAAAAGCTTAAAAATACATAATAATCTATGGGATACAAGGTAGATCTCCTTAGTTTTAAAAATAAAAATACAATGTTTATAAAGTACCGTCTGTTTTCTTAGTTAGTACCATTTTTCACTAAACTATCAATCATAACATTGTTTTATTGCCATCACCGTATTATACATATGTATATATTAGAATAACAAGGGAACCTTATTTTAGCAAATAAATGTCCTAATTAATAGATAATAAGCAAAAATTTTATTCTTGCGCTGACGCCGCTCTGCTCTGTCCCGCTCCTATAAACACGAAATCCTATGCCTTTTCACAAAATGGCGTCATACATCGCCTCCACTCTGCGTACAATAATCCAACCGCAGCCGCTACCACGCAGTTGTACGAGCTTATGCACATCATTTCAATGCACATTTTTAGTGTGCGTGATAGCTGTGCTCCTCTGATTTACAACAACCTTAATAGTGGTAAAGACCTGTCAAAGATTATGTACCGTTCACCACCATCCATTGACACCTATGACGTCTACTGTGTCATCGTCCCACCTTACAACCGGGCCCGTGATGCGATTTTCTTTAATCTGAATGATTACTTTATGAATATGGTTCTGTGGTTTAAACCAAGTTTCTTCATCTCTGCCGCGGAACTCTAAAAGCGTTATCTACGTCGGGCGCATAATTATAATGCGGTAAGTCAGGTGACGGCGGTTTTACATCGAATTAGGCCGCAAAGCAAACAGTTTTAAAGATCTTTATCGTATCCACTTATGAATAATAAGCGGGTATTGGAGTCGGTGCCTTTTACTTGTCCGTTTCTACTTAACCGTTAATACATTAAAGCTGTGCATATTTTAAGGTCTAGCTAAAGAAAGAAACTTGCTATCACGTGTTTGAATTTTTTGAATTTTGAATTCTAAAAGCAAGCGAGTTTAGCATTGATGAAATTTTCAGAGTCACTGGGCACAACTGGATGCGGAAGGCACAGGAAAGAAATTTATTTACAATGTCATTCAAAACCTCACAAAAAAAAGATAATTATAGTACGTAATAAAAGATGTAGTATGTGTGAAATTTATACTGTTTTTACTTGTACAGTGTTGTAATTTACACTTATGTTTAAATTTCATAGGTTTGTTAATCTGCAGCTGTATTTATATACACTATGAATTTATGTGGGTTAACCACGAACATTGTTTAATAATAATAAATAAATAATGAAGGAGACTTCACACAGCATTATCTAGCCGCAAGCTAAGCAGAGCTTGTGTTATGGGTACTAGAGAACTGATATACATAATACAATACATTACATAGATAGATATTTTTTATTATACATAGAAAATGACCAGTACATTCGGAACAAATACCGGCAGATCGTATAAATATTTGTCCCAGGGCGGGAATCGAACCCGCAACCTCCTGCGTCAACGCAGATTAACAAAAATATGAAATTTAAACATAAGTGTAAATTACAACACTGTACAGGTTAAAACAGTATGTATAACTTTCAATTTAGGCAATAAGTATGTTGATTTTAGTAAGATTTTTTATACATTGGTTTTACTGTAAAACAGCTATTGAATCAAAGTTATTTTAGCTTGGGTTCGTAGAAAATTATCTGTACAGTTTGCTCAATACTACCAATACTGCTAGTCATAGCTATTGCTTGTAGAACGCAGAAAAAGTAAAAATATTCCCTATTTCCCGCGCGATCGGTAACATTCCCTCTTCAGGTAGCTTCGTTACTCCATTTTAAATGCTAATGGAGTGTGTCTGGGAAGATGAATAATGAAACAACAGATGCCAATCTGGCATTCTGCTGTGCTGTGATTGAAGTGACTTAGACACAATTTGCTTGCTAATTGAAATCGAGTCTAATGATAGTGGCTTTTGTAGCCATGTATACATAATAAACAAGATTCGCCAAGTGCGAGTGTAACTCGCGCGCCGAGGGTTTCAAACATTTGCCAATTATTTGGACAATCAATTTTCTGAAATATTTTAAAAAGTATGAAACTTACAGAAATTTCAAAAAGTGTTTTAAAAAGGCCGAAACGATACCTTTCATTTGATACCCCACATGGGTAGGTACCCCTTTTTGAAAAAAAATCCCCTTTTTTGACCATTTTTCAAAAACTATTATTATTACAGACTTCTCTATATTTTTCCTGTAAAATATAGATTGATATCTACAAACACCTAATACATTGTACATGGATCGGTCATCAATCTTCGGAGCTAGGGGGGGGGGGGGGAATGGTCAATTTTTCGTCTTTTTTTTGAAATATTTCAAAAAGTATGAAACTTACAGAAATTTCAAAAAGTGTTTTGAAATGTACAAAACGATACCTTTCATTTGATACCCATTTGCCTTCCTAGGTCTCTTTTGAAATTTCAACATCAAAATTTGTACTGAAAATATTCAGTTTCATTTTTCATTTATATATATTTTTTTTTCTTAAAATCAGTAATGGCGCACGAAATGTATCATTATTTCAAATTTCAAGTTAATAGCTGCAGTAGTTACTGAGATATTCAAGAAGATAGACCATAAGGGTTTCAAAACCGATCTTTGAAACCCTAAAAACTGATACGGACGCTGTATTTTGCTACAGTCTTATCTGAGTACATCTGTATCCTGTAAAAACATGTGCCGTCAAGAAAAAGCTGATTAATGATAAAACTTTTGTAAATATCAGATAATTTCTTCTATCATCATAATCAGCCTATAGTAGTCCACTGTTAGACATAGGTCTCCCCTAATGAGCGCCATAGCACCCTGTCTTCAGCTTATACTATTTAACTCTATAGTATATAATATATTTACGCTATGCTTGTCTTGTGCGTTCTTTAAAAAAGTCAAAAAAAGGATGCTATTAATTTACATTGCCATTTAGATCACCTTAGATTCAACCTCACCAGCCTATAACGACTAACGACTATAATGGTCCACTGCTGGACGCAGGCCTAGCCCTGATTTTTTATCACATGAGGGGTAATGCAGGCGTCAAGTTGTTGCGTGTGGAGCCCCCACGAAAGTATTTATTTTTTATTTTTTTATTTACTCTAAAACAATCATTTTCCGACTGTTTTTTGCCTTAGCTTCAATAATTTATTTTTTATTCTAATACCTGCAATGATAGCAAAGATATCCGCAAAGTAACGCCTATATCTATTATATTTAGTATTATTTATCAATAATACTAAGTATATTTAGTATTATTTAATATATATTTTAATTCACAACAAAGAAAATTAAAATCAAATCATAGAATTAAGTTAAAACTACTTTTTACAATTGAAACTTATTGAGCTAACTGCAGGCTGTTGCAAACAATCTACAGGTAGCTCAACTGATATGTACATATATTTTGTGATATGAGGGAACTCATTTCAAGTAAAATACCCTAGTTAGTTTTTAGAAGAATGGGAGTAACTTTCACAAATATTATATAGATCTAGCTAGAGTGACCGGAAGGTACCTACACTCTGGTACATAAATACTTATCAAGTCCGATATTCCGATATAATTGGTATGCCCGTCAAGGTGCATGTTTACTATGAGAAATGTGTCTTTTATTGTAAGTCAATACCCGCATGTGGGTGTCAGCTATTATGTAACAATTGGTGACGGTCAGTGTTTGGTCAAGCCTCAGAAGCATAATAAATTATGTGATACTTCGAGTAACGAGGTATATGAACGTCACACGTATGAACTTGAACGTGTATCTGTTAAGATATCAAAATCAAAGGATAAAAGTAGGAAGCTTTAGTAGCACCAGAGAAAATTTCGTCATCTTAGGCATACACTCTTGGCAAAGTGGTCGTAGTTATGATGAGTTCCTGACGAACTGCTCGTGTAATGCGCCGCAATTGGTCCCTCAATCTCAACGAAAAGGAGTTAGTTACCTCGTGGGAGCTGTCGAGGTTGTCGGACTTTCTCACGAGGAGATGAGGTCTGACCATGTAGTTGGAGAACGACCGCGGGACCTTCTTTGGAGGGCTTAGATTATTTTATTTAACCATTCTGGTGAAACTTACGCTTATAAATCCATTTGACGAGTATTTCTAGTTCTACCCTGTACACAATCCTTGAAAAAAAATTATATACTTATTTATTTTGTCGCTTGTCCAAGAAAAGTTTAGGTGACTTATAACGCGATCACTGCTAGCGCGGCGGTGCGACACGCAGGGGCGCACCGTCGCGACAAGGACCCGCAGATCCCACTCTGTGTTTTCAGCCATGAAAGTGAAAAATGTAGTATAACACTAGTAACAACAAATAAGTTAGTTAAATATAACTTTTTTCCGCGCTCTAAAAGAAAGACAGAAAAATACTAACTAACACTTTTCTTAATTTTTGAGCTTCCTCTCTCTCCTCGCGGTTTCACCCGCGTGGTTCCCGTTCCCGTGGGGATTCCGGGATAAAATATGTGGAATAGCTGAAATAGCCTATGTGCTATTCCAGACTATAATCTATCTCTGTGCCATATTTCATTCAGATCCGTTCAGCGGTTCACAACTCAGTAACTTCAGCAACAAACATCTAGTTAACCATCTGTTTATCCATCCGTCTAAACTTTCGCACATATAATATTTGTGTGATTTACAGGAGACTATTGTAGCGTTCCCTATTATTATGCCTCCGAGCATAAGCTCAAGTGACCAATCTCTCACGGGTGACTCAGTACATAATCATTTGACATATGTCTTCCTCGTTGAGTTGACGATGTTTTTATTGCATTTTTATCGCCATCTTTTACTATCTATCTTCAATAGACAACGGTACTTTGACCCTGTTATATGATAGCTCTCATCACTTTGTTTTGAGATAAATTACATCCAATTTTCTAAATTATAGGAGGTGCTACAATCTACGCTATGGCATGTCGATCGTAAAGTTTATTGATATTATTTCCCAAATAAAATAGTAAGTTACAAAGCTGTGTCAAAAATTCTAAATTCCATGGATGTAACTTTCTATCGATAATCTATCCTTTGTTTTTTTTTATCCACTTACTGGATCTTCATGGTTCTAAAATGTCTTTGGCGTAGCCGTAACCATTATGTAGTTAGTAGTGCTTAATTAACGTTTGTATTAAATTTATTCCTTTTGTTCCAGATCACAAGAAAATACTGCTGCAGCAAGATAAAAATGTCATAAGGTAATTTTTCCTTTAATACACATTCTGTTTTCATACCTAGAAACTAAATCCCCGCATATTCCATTGCCTTTCTACTCCTTTGTGTGGTGTTTCATGATGAAACTAGCTTTATTAAGAGTACAAACGAGTACGTATGAACAATGTACCTATATCCACGTTTGTGGTTATCTGGTTTAACTCGTTTACTGGAGTACAATCTGCAATTTTTAATACGTCGTTTCTATTATGGCTTTATTGTCATAAACATTGAAGGGGAAATCTAATTCCAAATGTTATACATAACTAAAAGCGTTTAAAGTGTTAAAGATCTTAATATCAAAAAATAAGAAAAACAACAAAGAAAATCATTCAAAATTCAAATTTGTCATTAAATATCGATCGTGAGACCGAGGTATTACAAATTATAGATCTTGGTCTCGTTTAATTTCATTTATTCGCAACCATAGTATTACAATGGAATATTTAGTTATCTAACGATCATTGCTCACAAAACTAACTAGGTCGTGTCTGCACTGCAATGAACGTTGGACACGTTACCCCCTCTCTTACTTTACTACATTTCTGCTTCCAGCATTTGTCGGTTGACATACGCTGGAGCTTCCACAGATTACAGATTATACTCTAATCCTCTCCTTTGGACTAAGCTGCTTTCATTGGTTCGGATGTCACGCTGAAACCCGTCAAGTTCCAAATCTGTTTTCGTGGAACATTGTGCTCCGAATTCATTCCTGTTTCGGGAAGAGCTAACCGGAATTTTCCAAGTTCCCCATTCGGAAGAGTGGAAGTATCGAAGAGAAAGTTTGTTTCCCAGAATTTTAACGTGACTGTAACGTCATTACATGAAGATTTTATACGTTTACAGAAAACTGCACCTTTTAACACATTTTAATGAGCCTCTTTATTCACTGCCGAACTCCAGCGATGCGACAAGGAGGAGTGCGTCTCTGTGTATGGAGCTGTCCTACTTGTCCGTTTGCGTCGGCGGCAGACAACGTGTCAATATAGTGTCCGTAAAAGCCAATTCACACATATCAGTGAAGACAACATTCAGTTTATCTGAACTGATACTAAAGAAATTTCTTAACTAATGTGTATCGGTCTTAAGTCCGCCTGTCCATTGGAAATGCATAAAATGTTTCTTCTGTGTCAGTCATAGATATCCTCATCATCATCAGTAAATTCAGTAAATTCAATTTATTCACTATAACATTGCTGATAATATTGGCATGTCAAATAAGCCATAATGGTCCACAGCCTCCCCAGATTTGTTATCATAATCATCATCATCATCAGCCTATACCAGTCCACTGCTGGACATAGTATAATATAATTAGGTATATATAATTTGTTGTGTTGAGCTACCTGTAGATTGTTTGCAACAGTTTGCAGATAGCTTAATTGTTTCTATTGTAAATACTAGTTTTAATTTAAATTTGTTATTTGTTATATAGTTTCAGTGGACTAATGGAATTGATTAACATCTCGTCCCGCGTTAATGGACAGGATCCTACCTCATAGTTGAAGTACCTACCTTTTTTTTAACTACAACCACCATAATATTTCGTAATTCCAGCCTACCGCTGAAATGACCAAAATTCTGCTACAGCTAAGTTTGTTGAAAATGTCAAGTTGTAATCGATGGCTAGCTAATGTGGGTTTAATGTGGGCTCGGAACGTGTTTCCGCATCGCCCCGCCAGATTAGCCTGTAATCCTCTTTCTTTGTATAAGTCACTTGGGGTGGCGCTCTGCTAAAATCGTGATTTGTTGTGTTTACTTTGATTTCAAGTCTGCCTGACATCAAACGACTACTGATCTTCTCTAAACTGTTAATCTGAAATGAACATGTCTTAGATCTGAAGCTTCATTCACTTCAATGAAAAGGATTTCATTTCCTGAAATTGAAAATTTAGCTTTATATATTTAGCAATGTAGGTTTTTTGTACCCGTTAGCAGGTAAAAATATTTTAAATGTTTAAAAACTTTGGCCCGTATTATGAAAGCAAATAAATATTGTATGAGACCCCAACACAGATGTTACCTGTGAGAAATTCATAGAACTATCTGTTTTGTTATTCAAAATTCAAATAAAATAACATGTGCCAGTCTTTGGCCTTAAAATTTGTTTACCTTAGCCCTAACGATAACATCCCTCTTGCTAGGTCAAAGCTCAAAAATAACAGTTCGCTCACTTTCCGTCGGCAACTTTGCATTTCATTTTAGGCATAATATTTTGGAATAAGTACATATGAAGTTTTCGTATATTGTTTAATCCGTCATCATTTTGTTAAGTTGTTTAGTTTATGCAGAATAGGCGGATTGTTTTGGAGGTTACTTACTTAACAAATAAAAAATATTACAGCGCAGGCAAAGTAGAATTTTTGATAAATAATAATAATAATCAATAATAATTCTTATCTAAAAATCATCGAAATCGTTTACTCGTGATAGCCAACCGTATATTATAATGAGTCGAAAGGCTGAAATCAGAAGTCAATAAAGTTTATTGTTTTCGGCTTGCAATTATATATCATAGACAAGGTCAAATTTTAAACAAGAAATTAAAACTTACCAAACAAGAAATTGACTGTTCATTTATTTGATTACCATCACTTATAATAAAATGAGTGACTTAACAAACCATTCCAAATGAGTGACTTAACAAGCCATTCCAAATGAGTGACTTAACAAGCCATTCCAGTTCTACTGTACCAAACCGAATGTGGTCGCCGCTGTGGGAATTTGTTATTCTTCTGCGAACAAATAAAGTTTGCCGTAGTTTCCTATTAACTCGTCCAGTCTGTAAATAAACGGGTTCCTTTGTTTTCTAGCTAATTCGTATTCATTGAACACTGAATAAACGCTATTTGTGTAATGTTGATCAAATCGAGTTGATCAAGGATTAGAAGCGTAGATTAAATTGTATCGAAAAGTATCTGAAAAAACCTTGAGAGCATTAAAATAATTCTATATTTAATTTAAAATAAAATGTATATAATGAACATACTATAATTTTAAATCTTAGATATATTAACTTTGATAAATTTGATAAAACTTTAAAGCTTAGCTTTTTTGTATTCTTTTCAGTGCGTTGAAATGAGATGCATTATAGTCACATGAACTGATAATCTTTGTCTTTTCTTACCTATTCCTTCCAAACCTAACATTGCATGCTGCCAATTTATTTAATCACTAGTGATCCGCCCGGCTTCGCACGGGTATAGCCTATGTTTATCACGGATAATGTAGGATTCTAATTGTGAAAAAATGTTTTAAATAGGTCTAGTATTTTCGGGACCCATTCAAATAAAAAAAACAAATAAACTAATTTTTCCTCATTATAATATTAATATAGATAAGGTAGGTTAGGTTAGCCGGTTACCCGCAATCGTATTTTATGGTATGAAATAAGTGCAGGTTTATCATTCAAATAACATGTTTCATATTTAGGCATTTATAAAAATATCATTTTCATAATAGGCGACAAGTTGGAGCGCTTTGGAAGTCAGTAACAAAAATAAATCGGCTTCTCTCATACCCGAGATTTTTCCTAGAACCTCTTGCCTCTGCAAACGAAACGAACACTCTCCGTACAGTGTGAAATTTCACATGAAACGCCGCGTATTTCTATTTCCAACTGTTGGGCACAATAATATTTGTAATGCTTTGTACGGCAGTAAATTTTGTATTAGATAACTCCCACACAAATACGAACACAAGTTTCTGGGCATTGCACTTTCGCATAAATAACACAAATGTTTGACAGTGTTCTGGAATAGCTGACAACTGTATTTGTGGAGTGTTCAGCACTGATAAATTTTATTTATTTATTTTATTGTGCTCACGCCTTCGTGTTGTTTCCCCTACTTTATACGTTGACAATGATATATTTTATAGGTTTTTTCTATGTTGGAGGTCTATCAAATACAAATACCCTTACAGCTTCGAAAAAAGGAGCCGGATAATCATTCGTTGCTTCTACTCGATTTGATTCTTGTCCAACTTTAGGTCGATCAATCAGAACAGTCTGAATCACCATGTACACCCTGAGCCTTAAGATTATAGTAGCCCGTTGCGTAGGAGTCTGATTTACTTTACTAGTGTACTTGGACATGATCGTGGAAGCTGAACTGTATATTGCCTACACGTTCCAGTTATTGTTATTTTATAACTATTGTAGACTGGATTATTATTGGATCGGTAGTTAGGTACTCCGTAAGCAATAAGACACCTAGGGACTTCATAGTACACACTCTTCATAGTACATACAATGTTGATAGAGTGGTCGCAGTCGTCATATCAGAGAGTGATACGCTTCACAATCCAACGCAATTCTTCTCGCACCGCTGCTTTCCTGGTACATGCATATAGCCATTCATATTCCATTTAGTTAGTTTCTATCATGGTACTTCGTAGGCATTAAGATACCTAAGAACTTCTTCTTAGTCGCGACACTGTTGATAGAGTGCTCGTAGTCGTCGTAACACCCTCTGAGGGTGTTACGCTTCACAATCCGGCGCAATTCTTCTCGCACCGCTGCTTTCCTGGTATATTCATATAGCCATTCATGTTCCTTTTAGTTAGTATCTATCTAGGTACTTCGTAGGCATTAAGATACCTAGGAACTTCTTCTTAGTCGCTACACTGTTGATAGAGTGGTCGTAGTCGTCATATCAGAGAGTGATACGCTTCACAATCCAACGCAATTCTTCTCGCACCGCTGCGCTGCTTTCCTGGTACATGCATATAGCCATTCATGTTCCATTTAGTTACTTTCTATCCAGGTACTTCGTAGGCATTAAGATACCTAGGAACTTCTTCTTAGTCGCTACACTGTTGATAGAGTGGTCGTAGTCGTCATATCAAAGGCTTATACGCTTTCAATCCGACTCAATTCTTCTCGTACCGCTGCTTTCCTGGTAATTTAATGTAGCCGTTCATGTTCCGTTTATTTAGTATCTTTTTTTGTTTTCGGGGGGGGGGGGGGGGGGAAATCAGCGAACAGATACCATACTGCATGTAGGGTACAGTATGGTTATATGGGGATGTCGACGACCACTAAGCAACCCCCCGGTGGCCGGTCTCTATGCGTGATCAAGAGTTAGTATCTATCCTAAATAGTAAAATGCCAAAGTAACGGCATAATATGATTGATAAGTTTCGTTTCTAAATTAGAAATTTTAAATCATTTTCTTACCTATAAAATATCCACTTTTATTAAAATTAAAGCAACAGGATAAAATAATTACAAGTAATCACATTCAACTATTTTCTAAAAATCTAAGCAGTCACCAGAAGGCAGAGCGCCCAGAATGCTGGCAGCATTGCCAAGTTGAATGGCGATGTTAATTCGTTGAACGAAATAAAAGCCAACATTCCAATCACCTGTGGACTCTATTAAGAGTTTGTTAATTTTTATTTATTATAGCGTGTGCCCCAGGAGCCCTAGGGTTTCCACCCCAAACGGCTCGAATCAGTAACCTCGGTCAAGATTAGCGTATTTTCGCCGTTTGAGGGACTCCGCTGATGTTACTGCGGAGCTGGCCCTTAATGTTGTACCTGTAAGATGAGAAGGTGCTAGACATAGAGTTCTTAAGAATAAATTCCTTTTTTATTTTATTTTTAAGTATTTGTCATAATGCTTACGATGTTCCTAATTAGTAGATATAGTCAGGAATCTGACTCGTGTGATTCCGTAACCTGTTAACTCGATAAAGCCCCATTGATAACAGTCAACAGGCCGGCCAACAGTCGATCAACCGGTGAACATTAGGGAAGGCCTATGTTCAGCAGTCAACCGGTACAGGCTGTATTAATGAAACGATAAAACTTAATCTTTACTGAACTTTAAGTTCTAAAACCCACAAAAACCCTTTCTAGGAATTCTATAATCCCTCCTCTGGAACTTTTGAATAAAGCATTACATTTTTTCAGACTAAATCGGTTTTCATCTCAATGCAAAAAACATCTAGTGCTTTTCATTTTATGATCTTCGCTCTAGCTTTTCTTAAACGGTTCACAGTAGAAAATCCCGGCAAGCCTGAATGCATCATAAACCTGTGCGTGGCTTCCAAAGGATTTCTCGTATCTGTTTTTATTTCTCATGGCTTTTTCAAAGCGAAACTGACTTTATTTCCTCCTTCCTGACTTTTGAAAGGACACACTAGTGAGTGAGTGAGCGCGTTCACCGCCCTGGCCCTAAGTAGTTACTTAGTGAATAATAATGAAGAAAAATGTGATGAACGGA
The DNA here is from genome assembly GCA_946478455.1 of Eupithecia vulgata. NCBI lineage: Eukaryota > Metazoa > Arthropoda > Insecta > Lepidoptera > Geometridae > Eupithecia > Eupithecia vulgata. The sequence goes on along the minus strand of OX297873.1, from coordinate 8,166,559 downwards.
AAAATCTGACAAGTTTAAATATATACCTACTAAAGATTTCAGTACCTAGTAGTTTTGGGAAATATTTTTTTACACAGTTATTCATTCAAAGTTCAGAGATATGTGTCTATGCTTCTTTTTTGCACATTATTATTAAAACCATATTTTTATGATTAACTTGTTTTTTTCTGAAAGCATGAATTTCGAAATTAATATTTTAATTAAATAACTAACTTCGCAAATGAATTATAATGAATGTTCTAGCAACAACAATAAACATGAAAGTTGGCAGCCGGAATCCGTAACGGGTTGAGTTCAAAATTAAGAAACACTCTTACTGTAATGAATGGACAGGGACGCCATTAAAATAGGGGGTCATAAATAATTCAGGCGAGGTTTGGCGTCGTTTCAAGACATTTCCACATGAAATTTCATGAGGATCAGTTTTCCAGCGATGCGTGCGACCGACAGCGGCGCGGACAAGGCTCGTTCCTAGTATTTCATGAGTCAAATTGAACTACTTGCTCGATTGCCAATTTATTTAGGTTAGGCTTCTTGAGAAAATAAACTCTGTTCCAAATCTAAGCCAACAAGAAAATTTTGAATTCGTTGCTTGACCCCTGATAATTTTAGCCATGTAAAAGTATACTTTAAATTTACATTACGTACCTATGTATTTCGAGATTTGTGATAAGATTAAAAGCCATTCAATCTTAAATTTGGATGAATCGTTGCTTATTTGAACTTACCTATTTGACTTTAATTGCCCTCTCCTGGTTTAATATGTCAGTTTCTTAACACATAATCTTACTAAATTTATTAGATTCAAACATCAGAAAGCCACGTGGCACTTCATCACTGAAAATCCTTCATTTGCAAACAACTCACAAACAATTTTGCTTAAGCATTTGCAGACGTGGCTGAGAAATCTCATTTTCTTCGTTTTCTGTCGCCGACGACGACGTTGAGGTTTTTATTTTTACATTGTAGATACCAACTTGTGATTTGATTTACTGTTCGGTAGTTGGTATGATTTTTACTTGTTCTGTAATTTTTCTTTCAACTTGCGAAGCGTGGTAAATAATATATTTACCATAATGGAGCATCAAACAGTAATAACATCTTATATGTAATAAATTCGATCGAAAGTTTATGAATTTATTTTCTAAACAATGGTATTGTTAAGAGTGCACAAAATGGTCGACAAAATTAACTAAATCTTTGGAATCAAGAGTCTTAGTGCGTTTTTTCTATAGCTTTATCTCATATATTTTTATTTACATCTTATAGCTTACATCATAAATAGACTCATTTTAATGTAGGTATTTGTTTACACCATAAATAGATTACAAAATAAAATAATGAAATAAAGTTAGTTTCTCAGATCTTTTTGGTGGAATGTCTTCGGCCTTTTCATCATCGTGACAGCGTCTGTCCAAGCGAGTGCTTTATTTACCCGACGGACAGACAAGCTTGACGGACAACAATCTATTTGTAGAGTGGAGAAAAATGGACATGGATTTCCTCAAATAAAATTGTTGATGATTATGTTATTTCTTTCGCAAATCGTCATCCCACCTGGTCGGAGGGCGTCCTACACTACGTTTGCCGAGTCGCGGTCTCCACTCAAGAACACGTTTACCCCAGCGGTTGTCGGTTCTTCTTGAAATATAGCCAGCCCACTGCCACTTCAGCTTGCCTGCTTGTTGACTGCTGGCAGATGATGGATGCGGCAAGCTGAAGACAGGGCGCTATGGCGCTCATTAGGGGAGGCCTATGTCCAGCAGTGGACTGGTATAGGCTGATGATGATGATGATGTTATTTCTTATTAATTTTATTTATTCATTTTAAATAAAACATGTTATAGGCTCACAAAAAAAATGAGGGTCTTTAAATTAGGAGATGATTGCGGCAACATTTTACTTGCATTTTTAAATTTTATAAAAGTGCTTATCTGACTCGTTGATTATTTTTTTAGTTTAAGTAGAGAGAATAAAAACGAATACCGGTAAAATAGTTAAAGCTACTGTTTCTAGTATTCTTTTGATTCTACCTATCTATCCACTATGTTCTCGTAAAACCAATTTACTAAGTAATTATCGGAGGTACGCCTGTTCAGTTATTTATGCCAGTAGTTGCGGCTAGCTTTTGGGGAAGTGCCTGGCGATCAATCATTTTCTCATCCACTTTATGTCAACTTCGAATTTTGATATTAAGATGATTGATCACCTCTTGAACAGCCATTGTTATTATAATAATTCGAATGCACATAGACTTGTTAGGAGAAAACTAGTTTTTACTAAGGTAGAAAAGCGTTTCGTATGTTTCTTTTTTTTATGTTGTGAAAGCTTTCTCGAATGTGAATTCCTAACCGTATTTTTTTCGATATAATGGCTGTGATTAATACTGACATCATATTTTATCTAGATCAAAGACGATGAACCGTATCCAAACGGTAAAGACATTTTCAAACGTTAGTTTTGAATTCATTTGCCTAATGTTTATAAAAATAATTAACCTTTTTTCATAGTTTCAAGACCACGTTTAAAACTCCAGAGTCGCTTCACGAGTCTCTTAAAGTGTCTACCTACAGTATTTATCAAAAACATACAGAAATAAAACAGGAATAAGGATGTTTGAAGACATTGTGCGCGTAGATTACGCCACGTGGACAGTTTATAACTATTAAGTTTTGCTAGAGTAGAGCCACACTCAACATCTTCATTAACCCAGGCGCCACAGTTCATGCCAGTTAGCGGATATATTTGCGGTGTAAACCATAAAGTTCAACCACACATTTGCACGTAACCACAGTAAATATGCACTCACGACGCGCGTGTCCATACCTCGCTTTGCTACGTTTGACTCTGCGCTCATTAAAATATTATTACACCAGCTAAAGTTTTTCCCCGAACCCATTCATTTTAACGCGTTAAGGTTGCAAATTCACGTTCTAACTTCTAACAGAAAAACTAGAATTCATTTCTTTCGTGACTTGCAGAGAGGCACAATAGTGTTAATGGAGCTCGCGAGTTGCTAACTTACGTTTTTCGTTTTACGCAAGAATATTTTTGGCTAAGTACCACCTGATTTGAATTCTTTAATACTTTATTGGATATTCTAGTATAATGTAGAACAAACTTCAACCTAATTCCATTTATCAGCGACAATAGGATAGGTAAGTTTGTTAAAGATATAAAAATAGTAATCTAGAATCATTTTTAATTCACATTAAAATTCATAAAAACCCGAATAACCTCATTAGACCCACCCAGCAACTCAATTGTGTCTACTTAAATTACAAAACTACACTTAAATTACAAAATAGCTCAAGTGTCAAAGCTACTAGATTAATTTATTTATTCACAAAAGCTTGTCCATTTTGCATGAGTAGATTCATTAGGAGACGTGACTTGCAAATAGAAGAGCATTCAGGACACACCTAAATGTACAAGTAGAGTAGATACTTGAATTATTGAACCACGTCATTTACCTAGCACAAGACTTTAGACTTTATATTAAATGACAGAATACTCGTAGAAGTTTTACTTTGAGACTCTGGTTATAATTTATCTCGTTGTATGTAAAAATCAAATGCGTCTTGCTTCGTCACCTAAGCACTTTATTAATTATCCCCAGAACATCATACCGTATGTTAGCCACGCGTGTGCATAATCGTTATGTGAACGAGTATTAGCGACATATAAACAAACACTTTAAATTGATTACTCCACTCTGACTTGCAATGTAAAGAGTGTCGTTGGGCGCACCCACATCGCTACAGATAATAAATCGTGGAGCCATGGGTCCAACCAACGCCTCTACTTAACTACATTAAAAGTTTCTAGATTGGATGTAGAGGTTATCAGTAGGAAAGCTTTGAAATTTGAGAGAAATGCACTTAGATGATAGATAAACGCACTTTAAGGTTTTCTACCTAGAACGTGACACCAGATAAATCTAGGTAGCATATTTATACTCAAACTAATAAAGAACAACACTAGCAAAGTCACGTGTGATATATTTGCGTAATGCTTTTATAGATTTATTCATTCAGATCAATATTTAAGGTGTATAAGATGGCATAGAATTTTATTTCTTCTCTGCAAAGTCTATTTAAAAAGTGGTGCTTCTGAATGTTCTTTCTAAATCCATCGGTTACATTACTCTAATTACGCCTAGATCGAGGCTTTTATTTGTTTTTTTTTTTCGTTTATTGCCATCATAAACGTTTAAACTGCCCTAAATTGACCCATTTCCGAGCGCAGTATCTCTAAAAGACTGTAAATTAACATAAAAATTCTCAACTAATTAGTAAAATGTAATAGCATGGTGATAAAAACAGTAACTGTGTTTTCATTAGCAAGTTTTTGATGAACTCCAAGGTATAAAAGGAAGGTAACAATTCTTTTGTTTTGAGAAAACATGATTCGCATATGTATTTTAGCCTTTGTGAAATCGAGCCTGAGTGAAGCTTTTTAACTGTGTCCCAAATCCCTCATTTAGGGTAGCAGACTTTGTGAAACATTACGCAGAACTCATTACAAGAAATATAGACTGATGTTTTGCGAGCTTGATACAAACTTGGTTATTTTCGGTGAATAAAAGAGAAAACTTGTGGGATAAATAGAGGCCAGAGTGATAGTCTTCATTTGTGGATTTACTTGTGATTCTATTAATTGTACATCTGAGCACAATATTTTAGACTCACAAATTCACGTTTTCTGTCTATCGATGATACTCATGCACTCCAAGTGACTATTGCCGATGGCTGTAATAAAATTGGTCTCATTCCCTCATCACACCATTTCGTAATTAGACCATAAAACTCTGTAAAATTATTGTACCCGGTTTTAGTAGCTTGCTTCATGGCTTTTTTATTCGCCCACTGGCTACCTTTTGTAATGACACTTTCATGAGTTAATAATTTGGATACCACCTTTTTTATACCCTAGTTAAATGTACGGAAAAAAACTTTTGGGGTCTATGATTTTTATGGTTTTCGGAAGGCCTAGAATAGAAACTTGTACTACTATGCATCGTAAATCGTTGACTGCCAAACTTATGAACGTGGTTTTATTGGGTCATAAAATTGTTGTGTGTAAATATGAAATGAGATATTTTGTTGAAGGTAATTTAAAACAAGCGCTCTTGAGAAAGTTTACGGTTTCAGTTTATGGAAAGTGAAACAAAATATTCTAACTAGCTAATTGCTTTTGCTTGAAAAAGTTTCTTTTATAACGCTCTCATACCCAATTAACAATGTTCTTTTTTAACACAACGACGCCGTCTTTCTTATCCATTTCATTTTATATAAAACTTTTATTAATATTAAAATAAAATTGTGGTCAAGCCATGGTCTATTTATTATGAAACAGACACCGCGTCTCTTCACCTGTTTATTGTTATATATCAAGTAATGGTATATCTGTGATTATAGGTTTTACCCCCCATGGGATAAAAAAAATCAGTGGAAGGCCCGCGTCCAGCTGTGGACCATTTTAGGCTGTTGAGGAACGCAGAATGATGGTATATCTTGATCCTGCATTTGTCCTCTCCCCGGTCCTGTCTCCTCGACCTCTCCCCTGTTTATTTTCCACTTCTTCCACAAGTGGACAAAAAACTGGAGTGGACAAAATCAATAACGTCTTGTTTCTTATTTGTTAATAATTACTGTTTATAAACCTGTATAATGTATAAAATTTGACTTGTTAGACAAGTGCTTATTTTCTAAACCTACAGAAATAAACGTTATTGATATTTGATATTTGTCTGTCTGCCATTTAATAGGATTATGAGCGTTAATATACTCAGGAATATAAAGGAGAGGACACCAGTGTTATCGCATACACTTGTGCAATATGATAAATCTCCTCAGAATGGCCGCCGTAGCGGAAACTTAACTGGATAACGTCATGGTGGGGGGTCGAATCGCCTTCAAGCCTATAGAAAAAGAGAAAGAGAGTATATAGGTCCACACGAAACAGTTAAGTTGATGATACAGTTTTCCCTCGTGAATCTCCTAATAGGTTTCAGCGTCAGCCCGTCCAATCTAAACGCCATGACGGTTCAGTATCTTGTTATTTCTCAGTTTAATTTAAATATGTAAATTTTATTAGGCATAATACAGGCTGAGGACTCTTGAATTGCAAATGAATGTGACATTACGTTTTATAAGCTGGTAGCCAATTCGCCGGGTCGTTTCCTTAGTTTCAGCCGGCACTGAGAATATGAGTTACATGATAATATTATCACTGTAAAAGCCCGAACTAAGGTAAATTTTATAAATAAATAAATAGATAGTGCTGGACAATAATCACACAGCATTATCTAGCCCCAAGCTAAGCAGAGCTTGTGTTATGGGTACTAGATAACTGATATACATAACATGTATTGTATATACATAACTATGTATTGTGTTAACTGATATACATAACATAACCCAATACATAGAGAGATATTTTTATTATATATAAAAAACGACCAGAACACCCGGAACAAATGTCTTATGATTCTTGTTAATGTTGTTATGAATTATGTTGGTGTCCGTATTAAAAAAAGCATTTGCTTGTTCGCAACCTCAACAGCCTATGATGGTTCACTGCTAGACGCAGGCCTCCCTCTGATTTTTTTTTTCATGGGGGTAATGCCCATAATCCCCACGCTCGGCATAAGGGTTGGGGATCGCAGTCCGGCGGTAGATCTATTCTGCAAGAGACGCTGCTGCCCGCACCCCGGTGTAAGTCCCGTAGTCGCCTCTTACGACACCCACGGGAAGAGTTGGGGTGGTGAAAGTTCTAAGCCGGCACCAAACGGCTGTTTATTCCCAACCGACCGTCAATCTCTATAAGGAAGATCATATTATGTTTCAGTTGGTTTGTTAGAAATTACCAAGCATCATAGGTCTATGTCTCACCAAAAGATTATCGGTCAATAAAGCATGTTTGTCGGTTAACTTTGACGTTTAATGTTTGAAAATATAGATGAAAACTTGTTTCAAAAACTCTAAAACCACCGTTCGAAGTTTAACTATATGTTGGTGAACTCGGCTCTTAGTCTTAAATATAAAAAAAAACACTCGAATCATTCACTGCTGCAGCTTTGTTTGGATTTCAAGCTTTTTAAATCTTTATTACAGTTATTAGTGGGTTAACTGCAAACCTTATTTGTGTTGGAAGAACACCAACGCTTTTTAAATCTTCACGTGTAAGTACATATGAGTTTTGAAATTATTGAGTTTAGCAAAAGGGAACAAAAAGAGTTAAACAAAAAGGGAAGCCCTGTTGCGCAACTATCCGCAGTTGAGCAACCTCAGTTGCGCAAAAAGAACTCGCAGTTTTGGTCTAATCTTAAGATCTAACAAGTTTCAAATTATGTTTTTTTTCTTCATTCAACTTATCACTATCATATTTAAAACAGCACTTAAATATTTCAAAGTTGAATATCAGTGCGCTCTAACCGAGAGTGGACGGCAAATTTTCACTTAGAATGCTCACAATTTTAGACGTACATTTTATTGGATACACATTTAACAGTGACAACGAGTTATTTGGGTCGGGCTTTTAGCGAGATGCCCTTAGTCACTTCATAAACATTAGAGGGAGTTAGTGACAGTGGAGCTTTTTATAGTCTCGGCGCGATTCAACAATGTACCAAATTATTAGGGAATGTAGTGTTTTAGAGCTCGTTCAAAATTAAAGAGATCGCTTTGAGCGTTATTTTTTCTAACAAACACATTGTTTCATATAAAAAATTGAAATAGATTTCTTTACTATTTGTTTTTCTCACCCAATATTTATTTGACACAAATAAAAATCATTAAGTTTTAACTAATGGGTGGAATAAAACGAAAGAAACTAAATTAAACGGAAGGAATTAAATTAAATGAAAACAGAATAGTGTAAGAAAATTTTCTTTTCAAAAAGGAATGAACTGAACAGAATCTAAATAAAGTAAAATTAAGAAAATACAAATTTATTACACAATAACACCATGTCAATAAAAAATAATTACAACTAATATTTACACTTACATCTATTTACTAAAAATCTAAGCCGTCACCAGAAGGCAGAGTGCCCAGAATGCTGGCAGCATTGCCACGTTGAATGGCAATGCTAATTCGTTGACCGAAATAAAAACCAGCATTCCGATCACCTGTGGACTCTATTAGTAGTTTTGTAAGATCTTTATAGATAACGTGTGCCCCAGGACCCCAAGGACCTAGGGTTTCCACCCCAAACGGCTCAAATAGGTAACCTCTGTCAAGACTAGCTATTAATTAAGAAAATATATTATATTAATAAAGTTTAAATTATTGACGAAAAGTTATTTGCATACATATTTAAATTTTTCTTGATCCATGCACTTTTTCCGCTAACTGAAAAATAATTACTGCTTTACTATAAACGATCCGCGCAGGACACTACGGCTCAGTGTTGCCAGATCTAATGATTTAGCAGTAGATCTGTCTGATTTTTTAAAAACAGTCTACTGATTATCTATGATGCCTTCTAATAATAAAATAAATAAAAAATCAATTTCTCTCAAGGTATCATTTCTGTTTCGAGTAAGCTTTGCTGCTCAGCTTTTTTTTAACCTAGCTAAATACCTAACCACTAAATTTTAAGATTTAAGAGCCGTGAATATTTTACTTTGCGTCTTGGTTATTTTGAAAAACGCCTGCATTGAAAATTTAAACAAACACGCTCGTTAAATTTTAAGTAAGATATTCCCGACTTTCGCGGTGAGGGCTATAAATATATAATTTTTCGAATTATACTGTTTTTTTCTGCAATCTACTGATTTATTGTGAGACTTACTTCTTACTTTGATCTGGCAACACTGCTACTCCTAGAGGGTCATATTCCCAAAAAGCAATTTGTCGCTTAAGATGAAAAGGTCTCCTAAAGCCTAATTTCGTCGTTCACCTACGAAAACATTGCCTTTTGGATAAAATGATCCTGACACAAATCCTTAAAAATGTGTTATTGGAGTCTCGGCCGGTGTTAGGGTGTTTGCACAAGCGTATAATACTGGCATATAAAGAACCACGTTCTCACAGACCTATAGACTTATAGCTTGACCATACACTTTATACCTTGACCATACACTTTTTACTTTAAGGTTTTTATAGAATGTATGCTTGATCAAATTTATAGGCCCTATACAGCAGCTTTTGTGACATTCCTTGACATCATATTTTATTTTCTAACATAATTTCTTTTCATTTGTAATTTTAATAATCATTAAAGCCATTTATAACGAGATATTTAATATGATTTGATTGTTGAGTTTTCCAATAAAAAAAAAACAATTTTTTAATCTTTAGGCCCTTTTAAAGCCAACTCTTATTACTTTAGTATACCTTACATAACAGAAATCACTGTCGTGTTTTTCTTGATTTGTAAATTATGTCCTTTAATAAATGAATAACTTGTGTACGTATTATAAGTATTATTTATGTCTGTATGTCTAAGTTTATAGAGACTTTTGGTCATTGACTAGTACATGCAATGCAACTAATTGTTGAATAAGAATAATTGGTAGGCATTTTCAACTGTCTGTGTCCTGTCATAGGTTAAGAAAAGCTTGTTTAGCGTGGTTATACAATTAATTCCATAGAAATTAAGCCAAAAACTCTTTCAATTTGAAGTAAAATGATAAATTTGTAGGAGTTACGAATTTCATTCAGAGTTTCCTTTACTGCTACAGAAAAAGAGGCGCAATTGGGACCTTACGTGCCTGGAGATGCGAATAGGAGAGCGTCTCGCAGTTTGTATGAAACCGTCCTAAACCCGATAAAATACCGTGGATACCTTGGAAAATCTCGATCATAAAATGAACGGATCACTTCATAATATTATAGGTAAGATTGTGTTTATGTTCATAATATATTGACATTTATGCGACGGTTCATCGTAATACGTGGGGTGCGTCTGAAAAGTTTAACCGAGATGTTAGATTATAGAAACCTTTGGAGGGTGATGTTATCAGACTGCTATATATATTTTTATCGATGGATTTTCTAACTGTTCTTATTTATTTAAATAAAAACAGTAGAAATTATTCTTATTAAAGAGCTCGAAGCTAGATTGTCCAGCATTATTTATTTATTTATTTAAATGAAAATAGAAATAAGAAAGACTTTACATAGACTTTATACAGCGGGGCAATGCAGCCAGTGTCTTAGGCACGCTTCCAACTGGTATTGATATGGATCAGTTGAGCTACCTGTAGATTGTTTGCAACAGTTTGCAGATAGCTTAATTGTTTCTATTGTAAATACTGGTTTTAATTTAAATTTGTTATTTGATTGTTATTTTCTTTCTGAATAAAATATTACAGAAGGTTAAAAAATAATAAAAATATAAAGAAAGACTTTTGATTATATGATTATACAAAAAAAAAGTTTTTTATTATAGTATGCTTTAAACTAGTGCCTATATAGTTAGGTAATAAATAGGTAGGGTTTGATTCACAACATAAGTTAATCACACAAAAAGAGTTTTAAAAAATGGGTGTTATGCCTACTTGTATAGTCATAAAATTAACAAGACAATTGAGAAGTATATGGAATACATTATATGTATAATTTTAGTCCCGTCTTGTAGAAACTTCGTACGAAACTTGAATCTGCCTTAAGGCTCTACACATACAAACAAATACAAGTAATGATGCCTACTAGAACCTTCCCGCATAAATGTAAACAAAACGAGTCGTTAAGCATTCGCAATTACACAAGATTCATCCAATCGAGCATGTCGTGACATCACAAAGATGTTTCAACGCCTGTGTTGCTAACAATTTCTTGAAAATGTTAATTTATTTATTTAAAACCAGTTTAACATTTTAACGCCATTACAGGTTTTATTTCTAAAAATGTTATATTAAATATATCGTAATATACAGGATTTTTCATTTTACACAAAAAATTTGTTGCTAACAATTTTTTGATAATGTTAATATATTTAGGTATTTAAGTCTCAGGATTTTCAGGTCAATGAAGGGTTTTTTATAAAAATATGATTATTATATATTAAATTATTATTTATTTCTACTGAAATTTACAGGATCGCTTTAAATAAAATCTATAATATCGAAAAACTTCACTAAAACTGACTTGTCCAAAGCTTTGAATTAAGTATAACAAGATACATATTTACATAATTATGATCCCACTGTAGGATAAAGTTTATTAATATTTCTACGTTTCTTTCTATATACAGATTATAGTATTCATGAAATGATTAATAGCTACTATGACTGTGATCTATTTGAAACATAATTAAATAAAAAAATATTTTTTGGAAGATTCGAGAAGCTCACGGCATTTATAAAATGATGTAGAAACGTTGGCAATACCACACCGCTCACTTAGCATAAAATCAAGAGATTTCATGTCAAACTCATTATAATTCAGTAAAGCTAGGAACACACTAGAATCGAGAGAGGGTTCTTAGCAATTACTCGTCTCCGATGTCTTTATTTACATTTATACAAAATACTTTACATTTATACAAAATACTTGTGATAGCCCACGACATTATTCGAATAGTAATTTTATAGAATTACTCATCCCATAAAAATCATGGAGTCAATCTTTATTCAATCCGTCTTTTGACTACAAACGAGTAACTGAGTAATCAAGACTTTTACATATCCACATAAATACAGTAGGTATTATGTCTGCTGAGATATATTTGCGTATTATTAAATATATATAGCCATTAGGGTTTTGTTCCTTTATTAGAGAGCGTAGGTATTTGTTCACGGAAATTGGGTGAATAATTGTTTTTACTTCAAATACTCCGTCCATGTTTGGACAGTGGTAAATCTCTCTTGTTTTTCCTACTTCCGTTTTATCTTTTCACCCGACTTTGGCAACAAGAACGGTTATATTTCAGTATTTAAGTAGTTTAATAGGTTTGTGTTTTTGTATTTAAGTAAATAGGTTTGTACAAGGCCTCTAATCTTCTCGTCATATTACAAGAATGTGTTTTCAAATATTTCGATGGTTGGCAATCGATTTTTTCTAAGGTCCATCCACGTAGGATCCTAGGATCTTTGCATCCACCTGACGTGTAGTCCCCAGCGATGTGTTTTCTAGAATAGAGAAAAATGCTTACGTAATGATTTTCAATTATTTTACGCATTCAATGATAAATCGATGTTAAACTTTTTAAACTTTCGCGATTTGTTAACATATTAAAGACTATTCCTTTTTTTTCCCAACGTTCCCCACGATCGCCGTAACGCGGTTGAAACGTTGGGAAAAAGAAAGCAAAAGGTACGCGATACATACCAGATAAATAATCTTTAATAAATCGATGTTAGTCTATTTTAGCATAAACCATATCTTGACCTACAGGAATTCATTGTTTTGAATATATGGGTGTGAACAAGGCAAACATGGGAATTGTTCTCTAGGTAAGAATAAACAAATGATTCCAATAATCATATCGCATCATCATAAATTGCATACTAATACCATACTAATAACATAATGCCTGTAATTGAAGTTGAAGGAAAGAATTTCAAATAATTTACGCATTGGTTGACAAATTAACGCAAGTTTTCTATATTCTCGACCTCTGTGGCGCGGTGGGCGAAAGTGCGAAGGTCCGCCTGCCACACAAGAGGTCGCGGATTTGATTCCAGCCTTGGTACAATATTTGTACAATCGGCAGTTATTTGTTCCGGGTATTTTGATCGTTTTCTATGTATAATAAAAAATATCTATCTATGTAATGTATTGTATTATGTATATCAGTTATCTAGTACCCATAACACAAGCTCTGCTTAGCTTGGGGCTAGATCATGCTGTGTGAATTGTCCAGCATTATTTATTATTATTCTTCCCTAGATAACAATCCCTGTGCTAGCCCTACAAGGTTATCAATACGCATACATTGAAAGGAAAATTGTAGGAAACATTAAAATTAGGGGTCTCTAAAGTTTTTATTCGACATTCGATAATTTCTCTACACTTTTTCAAAACAAAGCACATCCTGAACTATTAAAACAATAATAACGATGCTAACCTACCTGTTGTTTTAACGTCACGTTGTTTACAACTTGACGTTAGTGACCTAGTTTACTAGGTGACTAAGTCAGCACTCGACTACGTGACTAGAATTAAGACAGTAGTGATTGGCACAATCTTGGAATAAATTAACGATAAATGACTAGCATATTGGAAGATACGCACTGCTGGAAACTTATTGTGTTTCAAGGTAGTGACAATTTAGGCAAAGCGAAAATATTATTTATTTTTTCAGAAACACTGTGTTCAGGTAAAGTATCTAGAAAACGGAAGCATTAATTGAAAAAACACAAATCGGTCACCATTCAGCAATATTTCAGAGCGAATTTTGAAGACACCTGTATCCAAAGGTATTTTTATAAGGTATTTTTGACTTGGCAAGCGAAATGAAATACTCAATCACTTATGTTGACATGATGAAAAATCTTATAAGAAGCTGAAAAACAGTTTCGTCGCTTTCTAGATAACTCAAGATTATAAAAAGGGACCCCAATTTTAAGGGGAACAACACTATCTTACTTAAAAGTAATATAATAACATATTTATTATGAAAATTACAATACCAGAATAAAACAATTACAACTAGTATAAACACTAAACTATTTCCTATAAAATTAAACCGTAACCAGAAGGCAGAGTGCCCAGAATCCTCACAGGATTGCCACGTTGAATGGCAATGCTAATTCGTTGACCGAAATAAAAGCCAGCATTCCGATTACCTGTAGACGCTATTAGGAGTTTTGTGAGACCTTTGTATATTGCGTGTGCCCCAGGACCCCAAGGACCTAGAGTTCCTAAGCTAATCGGCTCGAATAGGTAACCTCGGTCAAGATTAGCGTATTTTCGCGGTTTGAGTACTCCACTGATGTTTGTGTGGAGACAAGTATTATTTTAATTATTTACACTTTTTTTCCCAAAGCTTTCTATATTTTTACGTAGCAAGCTCACATGCCAGTAATGGTTTTTATTGGTGCTTGCTCTTTACCATCAACGCATAAATTATCGCACCAAGTAGGTAGGCACTATTTGATCTTTTTGCATTACCGCCAAAGGCCAGCGCCCAGCACTAATTAATTTACATTTTGATTGTCTCATAAAATTGAAGGTAATGACTGGACCACCAAGCTCCTATCAATGGATAAGTTTTATGCGAATCTTTTATTTCTCACTAGCTGCTGTCCGCTTCTTCACACGCGTTGTTCAATGTATTGTTTAAGATATTATATTTCTATCCCATGGAAACTGATTTATGGGATAAAAAAGCAAGTAACTCTCCATCCTTTCAACTAGCTATATGCCAAAAATCAAGTCGATTGGTTGCTTGGTTATGGCGTGAAGAAAGGACAAACAAACAGACTTACGCATTTATAATATTAATATAGATACATTACCTCTTTAATATTTATGTAGTGTTTTTCTTTTTAAACTGGAACAATATGGCAGCACCCATACTGTTTCAGTGTAAAAGCGGAAATACAGGATGGTTCAGTACATTTTACAATTTTAAAAAATAACACTCGCAGTTAAATCACTATTTATTGCATAGCTGAATAATAAATAAATAATAAACTGGACAATTCATACATCATTATCCCAAATAAATATTTTAAACAGTGGTTAGAAAAATTAAGCTCTTGCATCTCATAAGTGGAAAGAGAATACTTGTCATCAAAATTTACTTGATCCTATAAACATTACGATAATTTTATTTAAAAATAAATAAAACAAAGCACTTACAGTTACAAATAAATAATCCAGAGTTTCTTTCCCATCTGCCTCTGGCTTTTTACAAGCCTATTTCAATCTTCCTCTATACAGATTACTTATTAATCAGTGTTCACATGTGCCCGACAAAAAACCTATTACACGTAATGAGCGGACATCGTGGGGTGCATAGTAAATGAAAACACTTATTATTTTATCGCCTTGTGATTGATGATGATTACTGTAATGATGCGGACTGTAGAAATTCCCCCTCATTAATTGGTGTGAAATTAATTTTGATAGGTCGATTTAATTATGCAATACAATATTGATATTTTTTCCTATATTTACATATTTTTATAGGTAGAAAGGCTAACATCGGGTAGGGGATAAACTTATTTACAAGAAAGATAATGCTAGTGGTATATAAAAAAAAATGTTTTTCTATTGTAGTACGTATGCATCACACCAAAATTTTGTACAGTAGATTTTTTTGGGACATTCTTAAATTTCCCCAATAAATGGTGATGTTGATAAATCTTCAAAAAGCTTATGTGACGCTTGAAATGTAAATTCAAATTTATTTTTCATTATACCATTAACTTTTAGGTTTAATGGACCAACCTGGCGTTTATAAAATTCAAGTCACAAATTCCAGTCGCTTCATGTATTTTATTACAATTACGACGTCGTTACCACCGTTGCATGTTTTTTAGCCCCTGCTAAGCGTAAATATTCCTTTGTAAGGGGACATTAAAAGGGGCCAAAATGTGCTGACATCACGCGCTGCAAGAATTCAAAAATAATATAAAATTGGAACGCATGCAATTGTTATAGTTTTTGCTAATTCGCATTGGTAAATTGCAGATTTCTTTCATTACAAAATAAAAACCAACTAATTTTGTGCAACGGTTGGAAGAGCAATAAAGCTAACACGTTTGATGCTTGGACGACGACGACAAATATATACTTTCGTTAGAAATTGCTTATACCTCAACATTTTGTGGTGTAATAAACACGGAATAGCTGCAAATTCTTCAATTTATCGTCCCTTAGACCCTTCGCGTTGGCACCGCGGTTTACGCCTCCCTGTATCGCATCTAAATCATCATCAGCGGTGGGAAACATCTCGTAAAATGCCGGTTGACCGTCCGGACGCAGCAATTTGTGGCCCTACATGGTCGGAACAGAGATTGTCACGGGTTTGTGACCCGCAGCCGTGAGCTAATGTATGGCTGTGTGTTTAGGTCAGCCACGACCGCTAGCGGTTGGGATATGAAATAAATAATTTTTTATAAGTTACCTGCCTCAATTGTTTAGTTGTTTTACAAAACTTATTTGTTAGGTATTAAGCATGATAGTTTAAATATGTGTTAAATAAAATTATGAGGTTTACTGGGTGTGGGTACATTAAATTATAGCCACATTGTAACAACCAACGAAAGGAGCTCTAAATAATTATTTCGCTTAATGACTACAAAAAGCTGGAAGCCTATTTTCAGTAATGTTAGAGTCAAAGTCAATAACTTTATTTCTTTAGGAATACAAAATCTCCCGAATACTCAAACGCAACGCGGTTTTTTGACTTAAATGAAAATGTGTCAAAAAATTGTCACTTGAGACATGCCTGATGTGCGTTTGAGTATTCAGAAGTCTCTTTCGAATACTTAATCGCATCTCAACGCACAAAATAAGCACTAACTTGTGAGTATCCTGAGCAATGACATCCCCAGTCACAAAATTTATCTGAACTAACATCTAAGATAATTTATATAGAAAAAATTTCAGAGTTTGTAAAAAGACATCAAATATTATTGTTAGTTATCAAACAAGTAAAGAATCGATTTTTCATGTAATCGTTTTCTGGGAATGTCTCTACTTTCTACCCTCGGAATATTCTGTCTGTTGCTTAGCAACCACTAAGGGTACGCCACCCCGGTGACACTAGTTCACGGACACTTATCGTTATCGTAATAAATTGGTCTGGAATCCACGATATAACTCGGGAAAAACGCAATAAAAATGTTGATGCGGAGTCCCTTTGTGATAGAGCGTCTATGTGTTTTGATGTAGTGTGCGTATTTACATAATCACTGTCGGTGGCGATTCACTTAGGTTACCTTTTGTTGTACTTTTTACTCTTTTCTCGTCTGTCAGACATTTTCCCTGGCTTACACTCATTACGTTCCGAAATGGTAAGCTTCGAGGATAAAAAGAGTCGCCTTATTTACACAACAAAAATATAAGCTTTGTAGCTTATCCACACCCCGCAATATTGCATTCAAAACCAACAGAATGCCAGAATCCGCTGTAATATAAAATGTAAACACGGAGCAGTCCCCGATTTATTACTCGGCGACTGATGATGATATATCGACGTCGGCTGCTGTGTTGATCGTCACTTACCCTACCCTTATCACGGAGCGTGTAATTTCGGATTCATTGCCCCCGGCCAAACCACGTCACGCACGTCTTTTATTAAAATTTTATTTGCTCATTCTATATCGTTTTTTTTTCTTTTCAGGTACTGAATGGTTATGAAAGGATGAGACATGGAATCTCGAAGCGCGCCGCCAAGCCCCGACGAGTCCGGGGAGGCGGTGTTCGACAGAAGCAGGCGCTACCCGAATCAGCCTTCGCAAAGACTGGAAAGAGCGTTTGCCAGCTGTCGCGAAACCGGCAGACCTCGGCCTCATCACCGACACGCCACTTCAGAGCCAGCGCGACCTGAAGATCGCATGCTCACCACGGCTGAAGTCCATGACTATCCGTCCTCGGAGTCTGGTATAGCTGCTGACTGTCCTCATGCACACAATAGTAATGCTGACGATAGCCCATCTTACGATCGCTCCGACTACGAAGGGGCTTCAAGTTATAGCCTTAGACATACACCGGACTACCATCACACATTAGACTGCAAACACAGACCCACAGACTTCAACCGCAGTCACACACCTGATTACAATCATGGTCATGGATCTGATTGCGATAGGCCACCGCGGTCGCAAACTTCTCGCCGGCCTCACAGGAAACATAGACGGGAGGAAGATGATGGCGCTCAATCACTTGACGAGCGATGCGCCCGGGACTTAGACGAAATCCTTCCGGCAAGGCTTGCGGCAGTTAATTTGTCAAGGGAACACACGGCTCAAACGTGGAACAGAAGTAATATTGCTGCAACAATGGAACGATTCGAGCCAGTAGATCCTTATGCATACGCCTATTACGACCACCACTTATCAATGCCCTCATCATCAAGAAAAGGAAATCGCCATCGTGGTCGTGGTTTGCCTCGCGATAGAGCTGCTCGCCACAACTACGTTACTCGGTACGGTACTGAAGAAAACATTTACGAAGAAATCACCGATGGGTCTCGAACATGCCCTAAGCACCGATACGTCCCAAGGCAATCTTTAGTTTCGTTAGACAGGAGTGTCGTAGAAGAAGAAGTGAGAAGAGTAGAGTCGAGGCACAAAAGGGTTCTTGGAGAGTTAAATCTCAGTGTGGAAGCTATGTTGATGCCAGAATGCGAATCTCCAGACTCAGAGCGAGCGGAAGACAGAGACAATATTGAAGAGCTGTTACGAGTGGGACCAACAGATGAGCTGTTATCCCCTGCGAGTTGTAATCCTCCAGATTTAGATAGTGGCTTCAGTGGAAGTAGCAGTGGAGCCAGCTATGTAGGCAGCTTGCGCCGGAAACCCACTGGTTCTGTTCCACACTTACCTGCAGTAGCGTATGGGACACGAGGAGCAGGAGTACGGATACTAGGCGCTGAAGAATGCGCTGCAGCACGATGTTCTAGAGATGCGACATCCCCTCGAAGCTCAAGCTGCGGAGACGCTAAGACGACGGGGTTTTGGAACAAAAAAGCGTGGAAGAAAATATCCGGATTTTCAAGCTCCAACAGTATCAACAAAGCCGGTCTAACAGGTGAGATTTATATAGTTCTTTGCATGCAATTTATCGGTAGAAGATTATGACAATGCCAGCTCCGCTTTATACTTATAAAAATACAATCTTTCTTCTGAATGTAGCCAAACAAAAATTTCAAACATAATTTTACGTAAGTACGTCAGTAGGATCATACCATAACCCCATTACACCACGCGTCACAAAAAATATACCTATAGCAAAATTGCACGGACTATAAAATTCCATTCTCACATAAAACGTGAATGAATCCGAGTGGTATCAAGTCATGAAAACCCTGAGAGCATCATTTCTTTTTTTTATTTTCGCCCGCTTTCGTCCGCCCATAGGCGTTTTTCAGATGGACGCGCGCGCGTGGCTCAGTGTTTGTCGTTTTCATTTTCGTTTGTTTATTTGTTTTGTTAACGGTGAGGCGTTTTGCATTGCAGGTCTGCTCGTTAGGTACACTTTCCGGCGTAAGTCCGGCTCGCAGGGTTCTCAGGGCAAGCGGCGAGCCGAACCCGTCAAATGCGATGCGTGCCTCTCGCAACGGTGCTAGCCGCACTATGGTAAGGGTCCCACACTTCACACTTTGCTGGCAGAAAGTACCAAAAAATCATCAACTTTTCTTAAAAATTACATTCCTCTGCATAGTTGCCTTATTAAACAGCACGATAACATGTGCTGATTGCTTTCTACCAGTAAATACCTATTTATTTTTTACTTACAATTGGCAAAAGCGCGTCCATTAAAAATTTCATCGCTCAGTCTTCTTGCTGACGATATTCCGAGTTTCCATTTTCTTTTCTTTTGTATCCCTCATAAACTCATCATGCTTATCGATTACTACTTTAATGTAATGTAAATATTTGTGGGAGTATCGTTGCGGCTGGATCAGACTCGATTCGCAAAGTCGATACAAAGTTCTCTCATTAAGGTATCGAAGATATTACTTCTGCAACTTTGACTCGAGATAAGTATTGTTCCGCAAGAATCGAGACAATAGCGTGCGCAACCACTTAATTAAACAACGTCGATAGGATAGCAATACCATAGACCGAACAAGTTTAGATTACTCCAAGACTTTGGACACCTAGGTAGTTTAAATTGAAATGTCTTGGTTACAGATGACTCCTGTAGGCCAAGCCGAAATAAATCCAGAACAGCTACAATTCCATACAGGTTAATATATATTATCTTTATACACCGTGTAAGATTCTGGAAATAAAGCAAACTAGCACTTAATGTTTTTTAATTTTTAAATGAATCTGATAGTTTTCTGAAAAAATATGAAAAACGAGCCAGTAAAGGACCACTTTATCAATGTTTGTAGTTAGCTTTTGTATTGTGAGAGCTGCTTTTTGCGCACTTATCTTTCTGCTACTAACTGCTTTTTAATTTAATGACAGATGAATTTATGAATCATGGAAAATGTCAATCTAATCAACAAATTTCTTTGTTATAGCTACTCAAACGGAAAACTGGTGGTGCCGTTGGATTCCCTAGCACAGAGCTGAGGGGCCGATGCCCCTCTCAATCAAAGCTTCTAATTCATCAGAAGGCCTTCTTCACAAAGGTTTTCACTAAGCAAAGACAGCTTTACCAAATATACCAATTGAAACTGTCGAAAGGAAACAAAAATTATAATCATAAGTAAAATGTTCTTGTATCCCTCAAAAAATGTGGAGAAATGAGGATTGAATTGTATCTTTTGAATACAAAAAGAAATGTATTATATAGCATTGTATAAAGTACGTGTTATTCAATGGTAGTGCTGTAAAAACATTCCATAGTGGTCGACAAAGTCTTAAAGACGACTTTAGCTGCAGCGTTTGTAAATACATAGTTTCAAATCGAACGAAAATGGAGCGTATACGTCGAAGTGATAGAAAAACCTAATTAATTATTTGTATTGTTACGATGATCGTTTCATAGAAACGTAATGACTACAGTACCCGCCTCGTAAAGATCGGTTCACGTGTGGTACACTTAAAATATTTTTTCGGACCTACTATGTACTTTTGAAATCTCTTTATTTTTATTATCATTTTACATCAAACAATTTAGTCTCATGCGCTGGCTCAGTATATCATATGTATTATGAGTTCACTAAGTTAATGGGTATTTTGTAATACATGAAGCTTTCATACGAGGCAAGCACTGTACATGTACATCGTTGTTATCTATATATTTTTCGTAGTTACTAAGATTACGACAAAAAGGCTGACACACTTGATCAGGTTTTGTATGAAAAGAACGCTGCCACTTTAGTAAAATGTTTTTGAATAGTTTTGATATTTTTCTACATTATTTGGCTGGGCTAACACGGATCGCTTTTTTAATTTTGATAGAAAAGGTTTTCAATTTGAATTTAGCTTTCATTTCTTTACAAATATAAAAGTAAACTGCGACTATAGATGTAAAATCTACAGCTCCACTCCAGTCAACAATTTCTTATTTTTTTTTAAATTATTCATTTCATTTATTTAGGATCACATGTCTTGCCGTGACAACTCACCTACATTTTGTTTTATGAAAATCTTTGTAATTTCTGTTGTAGCATTTTATATAATTTAGATAGCATTGAAAAATAAAAGTTAGTATGTACGATTCAAAATAGCATTTAACTAATTCTCAGATTTTTACTGAATGATCTCATGGACTTACATACGACAAAAATCATTTTGGGCTTTTTATAATCCCAGTAATATTATAAATGTGAAAGTTTTGATGTTATGATGGATATAATGTTTTTTACTTCTTCAGGCCAAAACTTCTGCACAGATCAGGCTGCATACAGGCAGCTCTACGCCGGGGATAAAACAAAGCTACTTTTTATTCCATGTTTAAACATGGAATAAAAACGTTTCCATAGAAACAACTTTTGAGCAGTTTCTTGTTTTGTCATTTTGGCGTGAAGATGTTACAAATATGCAAACTTTCGCATTTATATAGTGCAATTTCATTGACCCTGTTGAGAAAGGACTGTTTCTAAAGCTATTCTAAAGCATTTGCCATTAGTAATCATCAATGAAAATAATTACTATAACTGAAAGAACTTTTCAAAGTTTATTAACAATATTACTCAGTGTTAGTTTATTTGTTCAGTGCTTATAAATATTACTTCTTAATCGTTGTTTATCTTGTTAGTAGTTAGCTGTACATTTTGTAAATAATAAAAAATGGTGCACTTCTAGATACTCTTGTAAATAGGTACCTTTGTATGTATAATGTCACAGCATTTATGTAATTTTATTTAAACGAATAAATCAGTATGCTGTAATTGTTAGACATAAAAATATCTTTGATACTATTTATTTTCCGTTCCAAATTAAAGTGTTTTAAAATTAAATGTTTAAGTCACGATGATACTAATTAATATTATGTATGTTACTGAACCATCACAATTTTAAGGATTTCAAAAAGTTCGAACTCGAAATATATTAATCATTAATACTAATCTAAGTCGTAGAAGAATGGTGTATTTCAATTATTTATATTTTTATTCAATTATAGATCAAGCATACGATCACTTCGAACTTTTGAGCAATGTAAATATTAATTTTTATATTAATAATACTTCACACTATCAGTCAGGTGCAATTGGTCTTACTATTATTGTTTTAAGATGTTTGACTGATACATTATAATCTTGATGTTACATGGAAGATTTTTTTCTGTAATTTAGTGATCGTGTTCAAGTCAGAAGAGATTTTTATTAAATAAATCGAGAAAAATGTATGTTTTGTATCATTTATACCCAATTATTGATATTCTTACGTATCGAGAAAATTATTTGGGATGGTGCAAGGATGCAGTATTAAGAATAACAAAAACCAAACATCTTGATTTCATTCGCCTATTTTTTGCGAGTCCTGTTATAAAAGCTTTTTAACCCTAAATACACCACAAAGCACCATCGGCATCGATGAGTATAAAATTTCTCAGTGGGGAGCTTTTTGTACTGCACAAAAGGTTAATTGTTAATTGGCAATAAAAATAAAACTACATCGGGAATTTATTTCGAACCTTTTATTTTTGTATTTCAGCTGCTGTTGAGTACAGACAGCTTATAAAAAATATTGGCATACATGCTGTTCGCTTTTATAATGTGTTAACACCTTGGAAGGAGGAAGGAACAAAATCTAAAACCTGCTAAGTCACAAAATGAGATTTAAAGCTTTTGAAGGAAACAAATAAGTAATTTATAATTATAAATATAGCTGCCCTAAAAATGTTTTATCAGAAGCAACATATTTTATCCGCTCATCTCCAAAAATCACAAAAGAAATTCCTACAATCGAGATTGGCCTTTATTAATCTGTTATTCGTTCCAGCGGACAGAAGCCGTCCGCTTCTGTCCAATTAATATCAGTATGGCGTGCTGGGATTTGTAGGTATAACATATCAAACCAAAAAAAGGTTATGGCTTGCTATGGTCGCACCTAACCTAAATAAAATTATTTGGATCCATTTCATTACCACTCCAGCTTGCTAATTCTGAGTTGTAAAGATAAGAAATGACAAAGGTTGTCTAGGATCGGTTAAATTCTCAATAAATTTACGAAATGTAGCTGTACATTTTGTAAATAATAAAAAATGGTGCACTTCTAGATAGTACTCTTGTAAATACATAGGTACCTTTGTATGTATAATGTCACAGCATTTATGTAATTTTATGTAAACGAATAAATCAGTATGTTGTAATTGTTAGATATAAAAATATCTTTGATACTATTTATTTTCCGTTTCAAAAAAAAAGTCACGATGATACTAATAAATGTTATGTATTTCACTGAGCCATCACAATTTTAAGGATTTCAAAAAGTTCGAACTCGAATCTAAATTTATGTTGAAAACCGGCAATCACCGAAGTAAACAGTCATAACTGTTCACTTGTTCCCTTGTTGATCACGAACCAGCAAAGGCGGGTTAGAACTCCAGGCTTCGTCTGATCGGTTAGATGTTATTTTTATTATAGGGTATCCTAGGTTTCATGATTCGCATCTTCACACAAGATTATCATAATAATAATAATGCTGGACGATTCACACAGCATTATCTAGCCCCAAGCTAAGCAGAGCTTGTGTTATGGGTACTAGACAACTGATATACATAATACAATGTATTACATAGATAATATAGATTTTTTAATGTAGAAAACGACCAGAACACCCGGAACAAATACATGTAGATCGTACAAATATATGTCTCAAGGCGGGAATTGAACCCGTAAACTCCTTCGTCGCAGGCGGACCTTTGCCCATCGCGCCACAGAGGTCGTTATCATCCGTTTTATAATAATTATCTACCTTATTTTGGAGTTTGTTGAATAAGCAATGAAATAATTCGTATAAGGTACAATCTTACAGTATGGAACCTCCACAGACAATTCATGCCTACCTAAATTACAGTAGTCTGTGTTATTTAATAATTGGAGTTTTATATAAGCCGCGAGGTTATTTTTTTTAAGAATTGTTACCTTGACTTGAAGAAATAGCCATACTACGAGTCTATACCTGCGACCAAAGACCTTAGAAATCTATTTGAAGATGTTACATCAGTTTTGTCGGGTTTCATAGAAATAAATAAAACGTATACGTTTTATTTTAAAACGTATACGTTTTATTTATTTCTATCGCGATTCCCTTCGCGACTCTAACTCCTCTAAATTAATGTAACTACAACATCCTGTAACTACAAGGTTCATAGACAGCAGCAGTTCAAAATTTTTTCTTTGCCTTCATTCGCTTCACAATAACAATTTTACCGTCTTAGAATTCACATTTTGGCTTTGATGAAAGAAACTACAGATGCCCGTTGATAAGTGATGTAGTCGCGCTTGCAAAATGACATCGACATCAATGTATTTCTGTTAATTTCATTGTAGTACATAGTTTTATTCAGGCGTCTTGTGGATCTTGAGGCATCGTGTGTATCTTGAGGCATCGTGTGTATCTTGAGGCATCGTGTGGATCTTGAGGCATCGTGTGTATCTTGAGGCATCGTGTGTATCTTGAGGCATCGTGTGTATCTTGAGGCATCGTGCGGATCTTGAGGCGCAATTATTAGACAAATTCAATTGGTTGCTTGATTTCTTTAAATATAATTTTCCCGAATTTCCCTAATTGCCCTAATTTCTGCATTGACCTGATCCTTAAATGAATACTTACTGAATCGTGAAGGGTTGGTCAGAAATCAGCTTATTATGTCAGAGGCAACTAGAGTGCAGACCATACAGATTCTGTAAATTGGGGTTCATTAATTGAATGGAATGTTAGCATATTAGAGGTATAAGGGAATGTGATTCTTTCATTCATTCATTCATTTATATTTTTACGTAGCCAACAGCCTGCCCTTTTCAATCCCTATTGAGAAACCAATCATTATAAATGCGGGTTAACTGCGAACCTTGTTTACATTGTTTTGTAAATTAGATTCTAAGTGTACCTATTATTTATATAATATCTATCACCTAGTATTAGCTTAAATTTTGCTTGACGAGGCAGAATGTATAGGATAAGCTGTATTCTTAAAACCCCATGTACCTACATTCCTGCAAAATAAACAATTATGAATTGGAAATACATGTTGACCTATACGTTAACTCAGTGTGGCCGATTAGGAATCTGTATAATTTTTGACAGCACCTTCAATATGATGTACAAGGCTTATAATTTGTGTTGGAAGAAAACCGACGCCGACGCTTGTGGCTCATGAGCAGCGAGCGGTAGCACGCAGTGCGTGTAGAACCGCACACACCAGGAAGAAGTCCCTCTTGAAGGGAAGAAATGTTGGTGTTCTTCCAACACAAATAAGGTTCGTAGTTAACCCACTTACATCCGTAATGAATTCGTCACGATAGTTTCTATAGTAAATAGATTGTACCTTTACAAAACCAAAATCTCAAGCTATTTCAAAATTACTTAACATGTAATGGGTATTTGCATTAAACAGTCAAACTTCCCAGCCGGGAACCACATCACAAAATTAATATCACAAAGTAAAGATAACTATGTAGGATCCTATATGATGAGTTTGGAACAATAAACGCTGCGGGGCCTTGTTTTTGTTTCCGAATCTACAAACTTACTTAAGTACGTACAGATATAGGCAAAAGTACTTGCAGCAGAGAATACTTACAACGCTGTTGTTTTAGATTTCGAGTAAAACAGAATTACGACCGGAGAAGACAGGTAAAAGTGACGAAACCTGACCTGCGTTCGCCAGTGCCCCGCGTCGTAGACAAATGCCATGAAAGAGAGAAATCAGGCTGTAAATAATTGAGGAATTATAATAAACGAAACTTATGTCGTTCTTTTTTATGCTCAGGCCTAGAAATCACAAATACAGCTCAGGATGCCTTATTGTCAAAATTGCTTCTATGGCGTTGAGACCTACTCGTATAAATAAAATCATTTTTCTAGAAATGTACTTAATCATTAATGGTGTGTACATTATCATTATTTCTGCACTGTTTTCTGTGTTTTTGTGGAACAAAACCTGTGCCTATTGTCTATCAGAAAGTGTTTGTGGCCGCGACAGTACCTCCTAACGCTACTTGGACTTGGGTAAACATTATCTGACTTGTTATAGTCCGCCCTCCATTCGCTCCAGGCTAAATTAGTTTTTAACACTAACATGAAGGTAATAACAATGTTATGAACCTTCGTGTTTTCTATTATAATGCTGGTGCTCTTCCTTCGTGAGGTCTTAAATCTATACATCTTTAACGACCTCTTTGGCGCGGTGGGCGAAGATCCGCCTGCGACACAAAAGATTGCGGGTTCGATTCTTGCTTAAAACCAATGTGGGTTTAAGACCGGTCCCGGATCAATGGCCACATTGATCCGGGACCGGTCGTCGTACATGGCCACCTTCTCGAAATTAAGCAAGAGGAGGATTCAGCTAGGTTGGGCAGCGTTTGGGAAACCTCGTCGAGTCGTCTCGTCAACCACGCAATGCTTGAAAATGAAAGTTTTCAATCAGTGCGTCCTACCCGTCATTGCCTACGTAGCTGAGACGTGGACACTCACGGTAGGACTGGTCCACAGCGAGCTATGGAGAGAGCTATGCTCAGAGTTTCTCTGAAGGATAGGATTCGCAACGAATACATCCGACAGAGAACCATGGTTATCGACATAGCTCAAAGGATTAGCAAGCTGAAGTGGCAGTGGGCTGGCTATATCTTGAGAAGAACCGACAAACGCTGGGGTAAACGTGTTCTTGAGTGGAGACCATGACTCGGAAAAACGTAGTGTAGGACGCCCTCCGACCAGGTGGGATAACGATTTGCGAAAGACTGCTAGCAGATGCTGGATGCCGCAAGCTGAAGACAGGGCGCTATGGCGCTTATTAGGAGAGGCCTATGTCCAGCAGTGTACTAATAAAAGCTGATGATGATGATGATTATATTATATGAAAATGCTTCCAACTGATATTGATATGGATCAGTTGAGCTACCTGTAGATTGTTTGCAACAGTTTGCAGATAGCTTAATTGTTTCTTTTGTAAATACTAGTTTTAATTTAAATTTGTTATTTGATTGTTATTTTCTTTCTGAATAAAGAATGTATTATATGAAAACATATTAATATAGTTTCTAGCAAACCTATTAGGGAAAAGAAATTAGGTCCTCTTATGAACAAACGATATTTGATATTTGCGGAATTACTTACAAACCAGCAGAGTATCCATTAGACTAATATTTCTGAGATAGGTGTCCTACGTTCACAATTGCTTTATTAGTCATTTCAATCATCAAAGCGACCAAAACAAAACAGCTTTCACCCTCAATTTAACTAATTAACAAGTTTCTTGGTTACAAAGAAAGTCGGTCACCTGTGAGTAACAAGATGGTAGGAAGCTAGCTCACTTTACAATACCTATGCAAAATGCTTGATAAACATAGTGATTTATTATGGTTTCGTACACCAAAAGGAACTCCTTCAGGATCATCAAATACGTCAGTAATCTCTTGGAGCTGTGATATAAATCAAACTTTTCAGTTAACACAATCAAAAGTTACAGCCGTTTATGTTAATTTTTCTGGAAATTTTCTAGTAAACAAAACCTATAGGGTACATCCCGTTGACCTAGAATCATAAAATTTGGCTAAAATATATGCTAAAACGTATGCGATTTTGGATTTTTCCCTTTACTTGTGCTATAAGAACCTACGTTCTTATAGCACAAGTAAAGGGAAAAATCCAAAATCGATAAATTTATAGTAATATCACAAAAAAAAATGATTGTTGTAATAGTAGAAGCTCCAGGGTAAGCCTGGAGCTTCTACTTCCTTCCTACTTCCCATTGACTAGAATCATGATATGTGGCAAGAAAGAAGGTATTAAAATTATTATTATTCATAAAAATACAAAGGCCTCGTTGCGCGAGTCTAACTTGCACTTAGCGTTATATTTCTTTTCGGTCCACATAGACTCAATATTATTTGTGTTGGAAACTGGAAAGTACCGATGACAAAAGTGCTGATTTTGTGCGTGTGGGCTATAATTTTCAAAATCTTCTTCCACCTTCCAAGAAAAATGCACCGTTGCTAGTCAACAGTCAGTAACAGTCAATTGTATTGTATTGTATTTCTTTATTAATCAAAAACTTATACTATTCTTATTTATAAGACACTACAAACCATAGGTTTGTCTAGTGTCTCCAGTTACACCGTGTTGCTACACATTTGACATAAAGTTTTCTATAAATATAACTATTATCATGAACAAACTAAATCTAAGTAGCAGCAATCTAAGTAGTAGTTAGCAGCTGAAACAAATAGTAGGTACCAATAACAGTTATTGGTACCTACTATTTGTTTCAGCTGCTAACAATGTTATGTAGGTACTTACTAGGTACAGGTAGTTACTACCACTAAAGGCTAAGACAAGAATACAATAGTTTAGAAGTCGTTTAGAATACTAGGATATTTTATCGCAAAGGTAGGTTTGAATGCCTACCTGCATACAGAATAAATGAGCGAGGTGTTTGCCATTATACTTTATATTAGATCATGAAACACCAGAGTATAATGACTGATATATATATAATGACTGAGTCCTCATAAGGAAAACGCTGAATGTGGGTATCGCACGACCGGTAGTTTTGGTGATCTCTGGAGTTCCAGCCAGCAGT
This sequence comes from Eupithecia vulgata, assembly GCA_946478455.1. Classification (NCBI taxonomy): domain Eukaryota; kingdom Metazoa; phylum Arthropoda; class Insecta; order Lepidoptera; family Geometridae; genus Eupithecia; species Eupithecia vulgata. The sequence continues at coordinate 8,137,778 of OX297873.1, read as the reverse complement.
ATTTCGGATGATTATGGCGATGATGAGACTCAGAGTGATCCAGCTCTTTAACAGCAATCTGTAACAAGTTAAACATGGTCTATGTTCAGTGAATTCCTTTGTGTGTTACCTAATTGTTGTAGTCTGGAAACTGACAATTCGAACAGCTTGAATATTGAGATAGATAGATAGAAAACACTTTATTGTACCACACAAACACAAAATACAATACAAAAGGAAATACATGAAATATAGGAAGTACAAAGGGCGGCCTTATCGCTTTAAGCGAGAGATTTTCGTTGATTGAGATGTTCTAGGAACCAACAACTTATCTCATCTATACCCTAAGAGCTCTTTTTATCGGCACGGTTTCATCACACCACGGTGGCGACGACGCCGTGCCTTGATGAAACCGTGTCGTGAACCAGGGGTCCCAGCTAGCACGCTGCGTGCCGTAGTGGGAACTTGTCGAACCCGACGAGTCCACGGACTTTTTTATATTTTTGAATATGCCTAAAGAGCAGACACGACGTGCTAAAGAGCAGACACGGCGCATGTAAGGGCACCGTCGTCACCGTGCCGTAAAGAAAACGCGTCGATAAATAGCTTCCCGAGTTTGCTGATTCTTACAGCACTGACAGCGGTGCTTTTCTACTGCGAGTAAACCATAGATTTTCACGGCGCGGGCGAGGAGCAAAACGTGTGTTAAAAATTCAAAGTATAAATGTTATTGTTACAAAACAATTAGAACACAATTTGTATAGATAATCAACAAGAGACCAAAGAGAATTATGAGTGTATGTGTGTGTGGTTGGTTGCCTTGTAAAACTCTTGAGTTTCTTCTTGAAGAAGAATTTGGACTCTGTAACCAACTCAGTATCAGCAAGACTAGACCTTCAAGTTCAAGTTGAAGTTCATTTATTCATTAGTGATACCCGGTTTAACAGTGACGTTCACACAGAAAATTAAAAGCACTGTGATCTGCCATTAAGTGTACAAATTTAACACAGCCTTATAGTTTGTATAATAAGTACTATTATTATAAATTCAAAAGTAACTCTCTCTGTCTGTCTGTCGTTATAATACAATACAATACAATTACTCTATATTGCACACCAAATAAGCCAGATACACCAGATACACAGGACAGGAAAGAACTTGTAGGTACAGATTACGTTGTACTTTGCGGCCTTATCGCTTTGAGCAATCTCTGCCAGGCAACATTTGCTTGCTTTGTCTATCTGTCACCTTTTCATGCCTAAACGGCTGAACGTATCTAAATGAAAATAAGGGAGGTAGATGGTATCCCAAGGACTCACATAGGCTATTTTTAATCCCATAAGCAAGGTTTTAATAATAATAGGAGGCAAAATTAGAAAATAATGAGAAAAAAATGAGTATCAACCTCATCTCGATGACCTCTGTGGCACGGTGGGCTTAGGTCCGCCTGCGACGCAGGAGGTTGCGGATTCGATTCCCGCCTTGGAACAAATGTTTGCACGATCTGCAAATATTTTATGTTCCGGGTTTTCTGGTCGTTTTCTACGTTTAGTAAAAATATCTATCTAAGTATTGTATTATATATACATAATACAAAACTTAGATAGTTTTTTTTATTCAGTTATCTAGTACCCATAACACACAAGTTCAGCTCAGCATGGGGCTAAGCTAGATAATGCAGTGTGAATTATCCAGCATTATTTATTTATGTTTTCTCTACATTTACTTATAACTAAAATAATTATGACTATGATTTGAGCATGTTTTACTATGGCGCTCATTTTTGGAGGTTTATGTCCAGGAGTTTACGATAATGATGATGATGAGTTTACCATAATGACACAGCAAAGGGCATTGACCAACAAATTAAGTACAGATTATCACCAACCCAAGACACCACAGAAAAAAACACGTAAAACATTATGTGATCGGAAAGTTTTTTCGTTGTACTTGTGACCCCAGTTCTTATTGAATTAATAATTTGGTCACGTTCGTTACTAATGAAAATTGTTCCACGACGACTGAATTTGGCCTTTTTATTCCGTGTAAGGAACATCAAACCTTGTAATTGGAGATTATGTACCGCGCGACAGTGACTGGAATTAGCATAACTTTTATACGTCTACGTTAGGAGGGATTCAAGAATTGCGTTGAATATGGACGAACGCTACTAAAAACTAAATAAAACCGGCCAAGTGCGAGTATGTCAAGAGACTCGCTCACGAAGAGTTCCGTACCATTATTTATAAAAACGGCAGAAAAATCACGTTTGTTGGAACGTATGGGAGACGTTTTTTAGTATTGTATATTATAGCAGTTACAGAAATACATAATGTGTGAACATTTCAACTATCTAACTATTCTGTAATTCTTTTTTGTAAACAAAAAATAATACATAATAAGAACTTAACTAATAGGTTATGTACAAAGGCGAGCTTAACCCTTCGTAGGAGTTTTCTTCCAGAAAACCTTAAATCTATAGGAGAGGCGCTGTACTATCATGGTTCATGAGATACAGCCTGGTGACAAACGGACAGGCAGATAGACGGATGGTCGTCGGAGTCTTAGTAATAGGGTCCCGTTTTACCCTTCGATACGGAACCCTAAAATTCAATATTGGTTTATCAAACAGGCTTCTAACTCACATTATTCTTGCTGTTATGATAACATTGGCATACAAAATGCCGTAGTACAAAGACTGACACACTTAGTGCTTCGGCCTTAAAAATTTATTTATTTCATAAAAATGTACAACTATTTTTACAGGGGCACCCAATGCAATAGCGTAACCTCCTTAATCTAAAAACTTAACAATTTTCTAAACACACAAAATGAATAAAAAAAAATGATAGTTATAGATTTCTTATGTTTTACAGCAAAACAACTTATTTGTTTTATGAACGCCTTTTCTGGGTCACAAACAACCCTGTATCTTTTATGTTCATGCTTTAGTTAGTAGTTAGTGCAATCCTTCGTTTTGCGATTCAATATGAAATTTAACTATCGTCAATTTACCTACATCTGATTTTAAGATAATCATTCCCAGTTCCTGTTCCAAAGTCCTTTAAATCTCAGCGTGAGAAATCTCGAGAAATTCTTTGAGAATAAAACGTTCTTTCATCATCCACTTCTCCAACCAGTCACTCCCAAACCACTTCAACACCGGCACAAAAGTAAAAAGTCCTCTCGAAAACAATTTGCCATTCTCAAAATTGAATTTAGCATTCGCCCTAATTGCGAGGCCTATGAAGACTGGAGCTAAGCCGAAAAGCTTTGCCATGAAATTTTAATTGTACCACAAAGAGCAAGCTTTTCCCGCACCAACCAGGGCGTTGGGCTGAAAGTCACAGCTGAAAGAATAGCAAGGCTATTTTAACTACATAAAATAATAATACGCGCAAAACAGAATCTTAAGTTCGAAAATATAAGTTTAAGAGAATAATAACGTTGAAATTCATATATCCTCTCAGACAGTGAAGTACTTACATAATTAGGTTACTTATTGCTCTCGAAGGTACCGAAAACGAATGAGACAGTTTTAAATTGAATTTAAAACTAAGAATCATCAAAAAGCTAAGCGTCTACAATATTTGTACGTACAGTGATACGAATAGAAGGTAAATTAATACATAGAAAGAATTGACTGTTTGCAATAAGCTGTGCAAAGCTACAGTTTGAATTTCAACAATAAATTCAACAGTTCAAAGTTGGACAGAAATGTGAATTGTTTAACTGAACCCGGAGACTTTTTGTTCGAATGCTATTAATTGTGACGTCAGATGTTTTGCTTGAGAACGAAAACATAAAAAAAATTCGTAGTAAAGGTTGTGCCCAATTCTCTCATAATCTACTACATTATTACATCTAACTATTTACCAAGTAATTTTTTAAAAGTCCTTTGGTCAGTTTCATAAACTTCTAAAATAGGATTTGAACCGATTTCAAATGTATGATGTGTGTTTTTCTGGCTTTTGACAACAAACACACATAACCAACATCACAGAATAACTTAACTGTATAGTACCGTGTAGTAAAGTAGTAAAAAGACTACGGTACTACCTATATATAAAACCTGAACAAAACTTCAGTTACATTTTACTCTACGAGATACGAGTCTTTAGATATGCATGCAACATTTTACATTTCGATGTAGTATTGCTCCTGACTGAAATGCAGAGAGCAGGGAAATTCAACTAAGAAATTATCCAAGGAAGAGATGTACGACCGACATCGGGACCACCTCGTACTGATTGCATTACCGCAGGTATGGAGCTTTATTACTGAATTCTAGGAATCCTCATGCTGAAATTCTGAATGTGGTACTAAATGTAAAATAAGGCTGTTACAAACTAATGCAATGCATATTATTATACTGAATTTAAGTGCAAAAATTGATGAGTATCAAGCAACAATCTTTATGTCTTACTTTAATATTATACTATCTACAAATGCAGGTGGTTTATAAAATAACTGCGATTTTGCTCGTAAATAACTAATTGAAATTATGTTTTGAAAAATCTTTAAATTACATTTCATGTTCCAAAGTTTCCATGGTATTCGTTCCATCGTTAGACAAAGCCAAAATAAATACTTTCTACTCAAAAGCCCCCCTGACGAGCTCACTAGACTTTTAAGCCTCACAAAGTGGAATGATAGCAGTTAATCTGCCTTCGTTAGCGGACACAAAAACAAAGGCTTTGCTGTTAAACCAGCCAAATAATTGTAGGCCTTCGTGCAGTGCCTGAGAGCCGATATGCCCATATTTTCTACCCATGCCAATAACTCGCTCTTTAAACGAAAATGTAGATAGCTACTGTTCTTTTTATGTCTATCACTTTGTCCGCTTAAAACGGAAACCGTTTTATGTAGATATCTACGGATACGTATACACTTGGTCATAACGAATAAGGGCTCAGGAGTTTGACTTCCAAATCCCCCTTCCAACAAATATTTGCAGCTCATGGAACATGGGACCAATTTAAACATGGTTGTGTTCCTTGTATCTGCTTTTGTGTGTTTTGTGTTGGTTTCAAATAATTTGCATTACAAAAGTAAATATTTGATTGGAGGATATGCGTGGACACTGACAGGAATCCTAACCTGTTACCGTACATTTGGTTGATGGTTTTACACTCAACTCATTATTTTATTTGTTTATTTCATATTTAAAATTATTATTGTATTTTTAAAGCTCGCAAATTTCGTGTGATTAAGTTCCTTTTAGGAAAGCGGGCTCCATCTTAGGTCACATCTTCAAATTATTAAGTTAGATGGTGGGCAAACGCTTCGGCATTTCCAATAATTTTTTATTTTTTAGCTTTGACCATGAAGGGGTGAAGTGGGAGAAAACATCCTAAAAACTAACTCCCCCCTAAAACCGATCCACATTTTAAACGTACAATGGCTTGAAAAATATTTACAAAAACTTATCTGGGTTGTAAAATTTCGATGACTTGATGCGTATTTTTCCAGGCATATTGCTGGCGTAGTGCCAGATCAAATACTGTGATGCATGGTCGGAGAGGATGGTATGTGGAGCGACACTTAAATTTTAGATTTTACCTACCAACAAGAGAACACTCTTCGTGGATGCGAAAAATGTGGGTCGTATTTCATTTGAAGTGATTTTATGAAATGAGAACACCTCGATAAAAATGTACTGAAATTGTAAGTTTTTAATGATCTAGTCCTTTTTATTAATCATGGCAATCATGAAGTCGGCAGACTTATACGCAGGTAGATAAAGAACCAGGTAGTGCATAGATATTGTATTTCATTGATTTTTACCACATTTAGAGCTTCGTTAAAAAGTAAGAATCCAATGAAATTATTACATCATCTGTTTTAAGCGCGTGTCACAGTGGAGCCGCTGCTTGCGTACTGTGTTATTGTGACAAAAATTAAACCTTTTTGTACTTTTACTTTACTTCTACTAGATACGAAATATGCGTAATAATGTGTATGCACACCAAAGTTCGTCTTTTTTCAACAATGCGAAAGAAGAACAAAGAACAGTATCCCTGATGAGAAGAACGAAGGAACTGCGTTTAAGACTCTTGTATGAAAAAAGTTACAAAGGTTTTAATATTCAAACGGTGTAATACATTTTTGTTGAGTGTCGTTGGGTGAAGTGGGGGTCGTTCCGAGAGTTTGTGTTCAAGATACTTTTTATCCAATTGTCACGGGAAAAAGTACCTAAGTCTCCAGATGTTAAAATGTAGGACCGGTGTGCTCTTTTGCTCGTGATCGCTTTTCATCAGGAGGGTCAAACTTTAGGTTCAGTGGTAGATATCAGAAACAATGCCCGATTTCAGCTTTTTTGTTTAGTGGATGTTCTCATAAAAGCGTATTTTAAATGTGATTACAAAACTCTCCCCAGACACTCGTATGCCAATAAAATGAAGCTGACTTCAATCTGAAACTTGGGTCAGGTAACAGGAATTTATTTGAAACTTGGCCCGTAAAAACTTCTCATTGGAACTCGTGGGTAACATTACCACAAGCTTGCGTGGCCCAGGTCTGTCTGTACTGTACTTGGAAGGTACAGTCAACAATCGAAGTAGGTTACCAACTTCTCCATACATTGGCGAAGTTCAGGATTTTTGGCTAATCTGACTGGAGTCTGAGGGCTCGAACTGATTGGAAAAGTAAACTAGCTGGGGAAATCATTTTCTCTACCTTCTATTTTGGTTTCTAGACTACGTGCATGTGATATTTATTCCTATCTAGATTTTTTTTGGTCCTAAACCAATAACGTAATAAAATCCATGGTTTTGTATCTGCAATAAGACATTAGTATTTTAAGACACCCAGAGTAAGTAACACTTGGAAATCACCTAATTTTATTGTCTCGGTCGAAAGTGTTTTTACTATTATGTCAGTCAAAAAACAAATTCAACAGACAGCGTTTCCGGTAAGTGCCACACGTATTTCCGGCATCATATCGACCCTGTTTACACGATTCACTACAATGTTGACGCGGTCAAAGGGAGCTGGACCTATTTAAGCCGTCGCCGTTTATTCTGGTACACCTATCATTTACCTGATGTTTCGAAGTCTGGTATATTGTGTAATTATTATTGTTTTAGTTTATTTTTAAGAAATTTAATAAGTTCTCAAAAAAGAGAATAGCAAAGATAATAATATTGTTTCTTTTTTAAAATTGAGTGCATTTATTATCTTTCATTTTATGTATAATTTACAATGCATCGTCATTGCCATACAGCGGGGCAACGCAGCCAGTGTCTTGGGGACGCTTCCGGCTGGTATTGCTATGGATCAGTTGACCTTCCTGTAGATTGTTTGCAACAGTCTGCAGTAAGCGCAATAGTTTCAATTGTAAATACTAGTTTTAATTTAATTCTATTATTTGATTGTAATTTATAAACAATTATCAAAATTGTATCATTATTTACATGATAGTTTTTTGACAGAATTTTTGACCTATACCTGTATAATAATATGTCTGTACATACTACACCCATGTCGATATTAATGCACATTGCACTAAGTTTTGAAACAATAACCACATGTTGATCATGTTGATGATTGACCTCTGTGGCGCGGTGGGCGAAGGACCGCCTGCAACGCATTAGGTTGCGGGTTCGATTCCCGCCTTGGGACAAATATTTGCACGATCAGGTATTTGTTCCCGGTGTTCTGGTCGTTTCCTATGTATAATAAAAATATCTATCTATGTAACGTATTGTATTATGTATATCAGTTATCTAGTACCCAAAACAGAAGCTCTGCTTACCTTGGGGCTAGATAATGCTGTGTGAATTGTCCAGTATTATTTATTTATTTGATTTATTTATGTAGAGAAGGCCTTACTACATATCCTATTCTAATGCTGCCCTAAAGACAAGTTCAACAAACTCCCCCAAAACTAAAGGTCACCTAAATGATAGACCTACCAAAAATCAATAACCATACCCATTACCCAGTAATCTGCCATAGGTAAAACCATACACGGGTAACATCTGGTTCATTACGACCTTAGGAACATGAACAAGCACCTTTTACACAACCTGTCTTTACCACAATAACATGATTTTGCCCATGTTAGGGTCGCATGTTTCTTAAGTTTGGTGCCTTACCTTATTACCTTCACTCGTCTGATCGTGGTAATAACTTGATATTCCTACGCTAAAAGAAAAAGGTCGAGGGCAAATCTGTGAAAACGCTTAAACTCGTTTCTGGAATCCATGATATTTAGTGTAAATAAAGAGATCTATGAATAAAAATCGTGTAAAAACTGATTTAAAGAACAGAAACTAAAGAAATGTATACAAACTTACGTGACGCGATGTGAACACAAAAATTTTAGTATTATTTGACTTGGTTATTATTTATCTCGTTATTTTGCTTATTTTTTCCAGACGTTTCAACAGGTTTACACAGTGGTGGTGGTCGCGGTATGACCTGGAGTAAGTAGAAAATTATTACACTACCGTAAATAAATAATACTGGACAATTCACACCGCGCACTATCAAGCCCTAAGCTAAGCAGAGCTTGTGTTATGGGTACTAGATAAGGTTTGTTCCCATTTGTCACCCTGATGATAACTGATATACCTACATAATACAATACAAAGATAAAGATTTTTTATTACCCCTGTAAATGACCATAACACCCGAAACAAATACCTTCAGATGGTGCAATCATTTGTCTCGAGGCGGGAATCGAACCCGCAACCTCTTGCTCGCAGGCGGACCTTTGCCCACCGCGTCACAGAGGTGAACGAAAACAAAAACTTCAACTACATTATAACAACACATAATTACACAAGCGCAGCGCAAAAGGTTCAAATTTGAGTTCGATAACGGACGAGAGACGAATGAATATTGAAAGAAAGGTTTCAAACTAGAATAACTGTACTGTACCTATATTTCAGCAAATAAATAATTATGAATTATGAATGAATCAAGTTAAATTCGAACATCTGCGATTTGCTCTGCTGATGAATTCAAATTCAAATTATTTATTTATACCTACACGACCATAGGATTTCAGATATTTACCAAATCGTTATGCCTAGTGCATTTAATAATCATATTACCTTTAAAACTACAAATGACTGAAATTAAACCCAAGAAAGAATCATCATCATTATCATCATCGGCCTATAATTAGTCATTCATCTTCCATTCCCCTAATGAGCGCCATAGCGCCCTGTCTTCAGCTTGCCGCATCCAGTATCTGCCAGCAGTCTTTCGCAAATCGTCATCCCATGTGGTCGGAGGGCGTCCTACAATACGTTTGCCAAGTCGCGGTCTCCACGCAAGAACACGTTTATCCCAGCGGTTGTCGGTTCTTCTCGAGATATGGCCAGCCCACTGCTACTTCAGCTTGCTAATCCTTTGAGCTATGTCAATAACCTTGGTGTCCAAGAAAGAATAAGCGACGTGAAATATTTTCTATCAACATTTATTAAATTTTTTCTAAACAAAGGAGTTACGAAACCAAATTTTGGTTTCGTAACTCCTTTGTTTAGAAAAAATATTTATGATTCTAGAAATAACTATAGGTAGGTAGGTGGGCGGGTTTCAGAAGCATTCTCATTTTCTTTCTACATAGGCATCTTCCATTCCTCTTGTATTTTTAAGGTCGTAATCCCAATAGACTGGCGCCAAATGAAGAGATATTGTTTTACGGGAGAAGTTACATAGCCAAAGGATATTTGCATGCCTACGGTTATTATTAGAAAGAACTTTTCTGATTACATTATGAAGTAAAATGCTAGATCCCGAATGTCTGCCTACCAGCCAACGTAATTCGATTATGGGTCTGCTAGCTGAGTGACCATAGTCCATTGCGAATTTAAATTCTACCTAAATATCACGAGTGTGATCTACAACCAGATCACATGCATTACTGACACATGCCAGTAAAAATGGAATAGTAGCGGGCATGCCAGTTATCGACATGTACATAATTATAATTAACAATTGATTTTTGGCAGAGAGTTAGTTGAAATGATGGAGAGTAACATAGGCTACCTATAAGTTTTGTCCTTGTAAAACATCAAATTCCGACTGTAGATTTACGGAAATGTAAAATTTGAATGTGTGAATTCGGTGAAACCGCGAGGAACAGGTACTAAATAGCTTTACTAAACAGCAACGCATGCAAAGCCGCCGACAGAAAGTAGTTCAACATACGCAATAGAATCATTAACATCAACAACAAGAGCAATAGAATCGGTTCACAAATTGATCGAGAAATAAACTAAAAAAGTAAAAAAAAACTGAACATAAATACTGCCAAACATAGAACCTCTTTTTTCGATGACGGATAAAATAACAAAAGCGAGTCTCAAAATATTCGTCTTACTTCAACAAATAGGACCATTTCTTCGTTCAAATGTTATCAGTGGGAATTATTTCGAGCAAAGTAGAAAAGAAAACATTGTATAGAACATTACCCTCATTACGGGTTGTAACGGCTCGCTTCTGAAAACTAAATACAATGTTCCTTATTATGTATACTTTGTACTGACTAAATATAGCTGTTTTTTCCCTTACAGATTAAATTGTGTGTTACAATAATTACTGTAATAAATAAATAATGCCGGACAATTCATACAGCATTATCTAGCTCCAAGCTAAGGAGATGTTATGGGTACTAGATGACTGATATTATACATAATACAATATTATACAATACATTTCACAGATATTTTTATTATACATAGAAAACGACCAGACAACATCCTGAACAAATATCTGCAGATCGTATCGTACAAACATTTGTCCCGAGGCGGGAATCGAAACCGCAACCTAATGCGTCGTAGGTGGACCTTTGCCCACTGCGCCACAGAGATCTTTACTGCACTGTAGAGTATGCCAAGGTTTTACCTAGAACGCAAACTAGGTTCGAATTTGGTTAGTAATTGTTCAAATAGGTATCAATACTTTCTTCCACAACTTATATTTTACCATTATTCTCTAGTACTCAGAAAACAAAATTATTTCTGTACCAAAAATAAAGGAAATATTTCATCTATCTTGCAACTGGGTGGTTCGGACCCACCAAGACTAATTTACAACATTAATAAGGCGTGAAGAAATCGCCGCACGCCGCACACGTGGCGGATGCTGTATATTTAAACCTGTCAACTTTTTGCATATAGAAATCACATGGACGTGACGACGAATGCGGTATTTATATTTTTTTGTCAAATTCAGGATGTGGCATAACATGCTGCATTGAGAAATTACGGAAATAAGATAGCGGGAGGTTGATTACGGATCCGAAAATAGGTTGGTTATAAATTGAACTTTTCAAAAACAGATCATGAGAGTATTTAAATAAGAACTCATAGGATCTACTTAAGTATTCGCAAAAACTTAATTACGTAATTTTTATTGGAATCACTGAAAAGTATTTACTTAAGTCCTAGCTTTCAATTTCTCAAATCGGTAGTAATTATCATGACATTCTATCAGGTAAATGCATTTCCTCCGTAAATGGTCACAAAAGTACACTATATATAAACACTCCTATAAAAAGATAAAACATGCACGGATGACCACCGGTTCACAATCACCCAGACTCGATTCCAGACACATAAAAAATATCGACGGGCAATTTAATGTGATCTAAAGTTTACAGAGGTTTCAGCGGTGCGTAAAGCGGGTGCTGGGGATATCGCAACATAGCAATATAGCATATTGGATTTTAAAATAAGGACGAGTGCATTTAATCGCTTAGCTTAGGGGTCGGAGATACAGAGTTGACCGAAAAGAAAGATTATTAGTGTTAAGGTATGACCAAAATCACAACAAACCTATTTGTTTTAGACAAGAACAGAACCCGAATTATTTATTCAGTTGTTTTATTGTTGTTGCATAGGTCTTAAGGATGGATGATGGTAGTAGCAGAGGTCCTTACTTAGGGTAGATGACTATGGAAAGTCTAAGTATCAAACATGAACCCCATTGGGGCGCTACAAGTTAACAAACTTACTAATTGAAATTTAGAAAGAAAATTACAATCAAATAATTGAATTAAATTAAAACTAGTTAATTAGTTAAACTAGTTAGTTAGTTTACAATAGAAGCAATTGAGCTAACTGCAGACTGTTGCAAACAATCTACATTCTACAGGTAGCTCAAACGATCCATATCAATACCAGTCGGAAGCGTGCCCAAGACACTGGCTGCATTGCCCCGCTGTATGCCAATGCTGATGCGCTGTGCCAGATACTTACCAGCTCTCTCTTACTATCTAGGTATCTTAATCTAAATCTAGGAGTAGCTCAGAAAACTTAAGCCACCGTAGGAGTATGATAAGTTGGTTTACAAAAACGAATTTTTACTCATACAAACCAATTTAGAAAAAAATTGCAAAAATCAAAGACCGAAAAATAAAAGAAGAAGCCAACATGTCAATTCATTTTGATTTCATTCAATTACCTTTCATGATTTTACTGATTCAACTCAGTTACGGCAGTAATTTTAACAAAGTTTCCAGAATCAACCACAAATTATTCACCGGCAGATATACCGCATCTACCTGAAAATGTACATTATAATGAGTGCTGAATACTATTGATAGCAATGTACGATGCAATTTCACAAAGGAATCTGCTCTAACTTCATAAAATAGAGTTGTTTATCGCATGAAGCATTGTATACTGCAACAAAGGCTGTTCAGGCATTCATAGCTCGATTGCACCTATTCTTGTAAAAGGTTTTATGATTGATTCCTGAATTATAGAAGAGCTATTTATCGATCATCCATGTATCAGATGAATTTGGAATTGGAATCTCCGTGAAACCACGATTTATTTTTAGGACTTATACTTCTACCACTTATAGAACCGCTGCTGATCGTACCTCTCTCCAACAAGGGCAAGGGCGTTTGGAAAAGTTTGGCAGGCTATTTCCTATAATCCACGAAATTAATCACCATAACTTGGTATCGTCCAGAATTGTCATATTTTGGCATTTTACCAGTGATGTTAGAAACTGCAGATGGAGAGATGCGTATCAATTATTGTCAAGGTTGAAATCATTATGATATGGTTATTTTATTACTGAGCTTTTCCAAAATCTATACTAATATTATAGATGCGAAAGTGTGTTTGCTAGTTTGTACATTTGTTTGATTGTTCGACCTTCCTTCACGCCCTAACTAAGCAACCAATCGACTTGATAATTGGTATATAGTTAGTTGAAAGGATGAAGAGTAACATATCGATTTCTGCGTGCAATTAGCACTACGCGCACTATCTAGTTAGCGCTTCTTTCATCTATAGATGCTTTTACAGTTATATCACTGGCATATAGTCAAGCGATTGGTTAGCAGAATTAAATAAAGTGGTGAATTTGAAGGTTCAATTCTTTTATTGCAACCGCCACGGTACCTTACCTCATCGATATACTAATCTGGACAGAACTACCTATTTATAATTATTAACTATTATTGTAGTTTATTTATGTAAATTTTACATTACACATTTTGTAGTACTTCAGTTGCTTGACCGTGGTACAGAATTAAATGTTTATACGATCTTAAGGAAGGTTACAGGTACTCGTATATCAGTCAATCTGACACAACACAAGCAACAACAAATGGTACTTGTATAGCCGCAGAATCTGTTTGTTGTGGGCAAAGTGGATGGGAAAAGGCCACGAGGCCGATCACCAAGCCGCTGGTCTGACATTGTGAAAGAGATCACGGGACTCCCAGTGACGACTGCTCTCAGACAAGCCGAAGACAGAGTAGCTTGGAAGCAGCTCGTCAACTCGTCAACAAAGTTTTTTCAAAGTGGGCACGACCTTCAGTAATGAAGAACACGATAAAGAAGATAGCCGCAGAATCGTCCATAACGGAAAAAAACTGTTGATGATGCGCACGGTGCTATATGCACAGAGATATTGATAAAATTGTTTCAACCTTGACACCGCGCCACGCGTCCCTCCATTTGTTGTTTCTAACATCAAAGGTAAATTGTCAAAACTTGTCATTTTGAGACAATGCCGTTGTTACACCTTAATTAAGATAATGGAGTTCAGCGTCTATTCCCAGTAGCCACCACGGTTAACACCATCATCCCTAGTGGCAATTAAAATTTTGTTTCTCTATTGCCACCTGTGGTAGCGGAGATGATGAGAATTGACGAAAATCCACTATAAGTATTAGAGAGGGTCAATGAGAGAAATCAGCGTAGAAGTAGAAAGTACAAAAACTTTCAAGGAGAAAAAATAATCCCTTTGTGACGACTTAGTTTCCAACAAGATTTTTTTTAAGGAAATGAAGTTAAACTGTCCTTTATTTCAATAAAAGCAATAAGACAAATTTTATTGTTGACCTAACTAATTGGACAAAAGCTTTATTTTATTCCAGACTATATTACTGTCCGGGGAGTTCCGTTAAAAATTAAACCAACAGTTGATAATACAATAATACATCTTTGTTGAGAGAATTGCTCCAGGACTCATTCAATTATTACGGGTGTTTATTTTCCTTAGGGGTGGTTGTCTTTGCCCCTCTTTCGCCCCCTCTCGGGGATAGTGACCCTCTATGTTTAATCCACACTTTATAGAATTATCGGACGCTTTAATATTTTCTGTCAATATTGAGGAATACCTACTTGTTTGCTCTGAAATTTCGCAACCCATATTTTCGTTTGAAGATTTACCTTCGGATTTAGGTGAGGGTTGATAGCTACCTTCTACTCTACGATACGTTTTATCTGTTGTGAGGTTTTAAGTTCGTTTGTTCATAAAATATTTCTTGGTCAGTGTTTTATTTTTATTCTTTTATGTTCATCTTTATAACGCTTATTCTAGGAAAAGGTATTTGTCGGCCACGCATCATTTGAAACTGATTTGAAACTGACAGGTTTAAATTTTTTTTTTAACTTCAAATGTACATAAATTAGGTACATAATGGCACTGAGTGCGTACCTGCCCGTGTCAATAAACAGTTTTTCACGTTGTTTTTTGTTTATTTTCTCTATTATTCTCAACTGTGGGCATAATGAGTATTCTGTAATTTGGACCAATACGTCAGTAATGGTACCAATACAGGGTCTGAAATATAGGATTTTAATTTATATACAATTGAACCGATTAAAGTTATAATGGGAAAATCTAGCAAAAAAGTTGCTATGGCTGTGGTTTTTATTTTAAGTTCTCGAGTGTACCATTGCCGCAAATTCACGATGCTATTCCAGTCACACTGAAAAATTTATCGACTAATTCCACACAAATGCCGTAACATATCAATTTCATCAATCTAGTTTTCATTTAGCAAATGCCAGCTATTTTCATTACCTACGTCAATGAACTACTGCATCATTTCAGCTGGATTCTATAATAAAGCGGTCGTTAATAACGACCGTTATTAAAATACGTCCGTTACAATGTATTGGTAACTTAAGCTGAAAAGAATAAATATATAACGTGATATTTAGCTATTTATTGTGTCCTATTTTTTTATGGATCAACTACGGAAAAGCCTTTCATCAGATTTTGATGAACGAAATATCAAAAAATTCCATAATGGAATCAAGTGACTCAGGTTACTTTTTATGCGAATAAAATATTTAAATAATATTCTGACGGACGTTACATGGCAGATGCTGGTTGTTGCAATCTGAAGACAGGGCGCCATGGCGCTTATTAGGGGAGGCCTATATCCAGCAGTGGACTAATATAGGCTGATGATAATGATGATGTTACATGCGGTTTTGAAACCCGGCCTTTACTCGTAAATGCAAATACCTCATAACTTGTATGATGAAAACAATGCGCCTAGCGTTGAATTGTGATGTGATGAAAATAAATCGGTGCTTACAGACAAAATATATAAATTATTTATGCGATAAGTACATTAAATTGGTGGACAGTACTATGTAAATATAAATTACTTGTGCAGTTATCTGTTTTGTATATCAACATCAACATTTCAAAATGTTCAAATTCGTTACTAGGTTTCATTTAAAAATAAAAGGTAGATACTAGACTACCTACAATTTTTATACTACGGTAACATGCTAGAAGATGTTGTGTGAATTGTCGGGCATTATTTAGTATTTATTTATAAATGTTCCTTCAATCCTAGCGTAGACCAAGACCCAAGTCCCAAGACAGAAAAATATCGTTAAAATATTTTACAAATATTGTATTTTTATTTTTAATATCAGACTTTTGTATGCCTTCAGTTATTAGTTTAGGATCGTAAATGTACCCGTCCTTTGTGCTATTTATTTTTATTTCGTAACATTTTGCTTGAAGCACCCAATGTTCTAGTAGGTACCTACGATTTCATTATGAACTAGACTGAGCACAACGCGAGCGCCTGAATTACCTACAACCGTTACAAGCTAGTGAAATTAAATTTTTGAACATTTTATTTTACTACGTTGAAGTTAGCCTTTGTTATTGCGTGGATACCTAACTGCCAGGCTTTAGTTCAGGTGGTATATTTATTTGATTATTATATAATAAAAAAAGCCATTATTGCTGTTGAACATAGTTTAAAACTTTTCATTAAAAAAATTAACTTAAAAGGAGCTCAGTTTCCTTTCTTTCTTCTTTCCAGCTTGTCTTTCATATCATCAAGTGTGCAATAAAAGTATTTTCTATCTTTTAAAACTATCGTGGTTATTAACATTAAAGTCATTTATAACGGGAAACTGAAACCTTGTGGTAAGAATGTGTGAAAGCCTAAGAAGTGATGAACCAACCAAGCCGTGTTCAGATACCGTTAGTGTTGTGTGTCGTGAACGAATTGCGTTCGTAAATGATACTGGTGGTAGTGGTAACATTCGTAGCAAAAGACAAAGAATGAGGGTAGATCGATATATCTGCCAATAAAAACCAACTCGCAGTGACTTTAATTCTTCCGCGATCATGGCGCATGAAACTGTGTCGAAATATTGGTAAACTCAAAAATCGAGTCATGGTAAATATTCCGTTATAAATGACTTAATATTTTCTATCTATCTAATAACCTACAATTAAATTTAAAAATTAATAATTAGGATGTGGAAGATGAAAATATTTTACATACATCCACTGGTGCTCTTTAGTACCAGGGTTATTCCTAAACTTGTTCTTTACCAGAGAGTTAAAGGACTTTAAATAAAAAAAAATTGTAACTATTCAGAAAGCTGCAATACTCAATAGGTACCTGTAGAACAGTCCCAAAATTCGTGCAGAACGACCAACTACGACACAAGTAAGACAACCTCTTATAAACTAGCAGCATCTAGCGGATTCACCTGAGTAGTTCCCGTTCCCGTGGGAAATCCGGGATAAAACATAACATGTGAAAAGTAAGGTTGCTAAAAAAAAATCTTTTATCGGTCCAGTAGTTTTTAAGTTTATTCGTTACATACAAAAATACAAATCTTTCCTCTTTATAATATTATTAGTGTTAATGTACGCCAAATTTTATCTTGAAATGTTCAGTAGTTTTTTTATGTTTATATTTTGATTTTCTATATCTTACATTGCAAACATTTTCACATTTTGACACTCTAAAACAAAAAATAAAAGCTTTAATAATTATAAGAATTAAGTATTGTATAGAAGTTTGAATCTACATAGATGAGTATTTTCATTCTATTCCCAGTCTGTTTCAGTGACAAAAAGAAAATGTTATAAAAGCTGCAACTCACAGTGCTATTTCCAGTTTTATTGCTATTCTGAATTGGACGCGTTCACTAGATCGAAAAGGCTTGTTGAAAATGTACTATGTCCCTAAATAGAGATAGATCCCCTGGGATTATTCCTAACCGCACCTGTATTTTACATAGGGATGTAAGTATATAGTTAGTATTTTTATTTTGGAAGTACAATTTGGTATTAAAAAAATCATCAATTGTCAAAGGAGTTTCGTAATTACATGGTAAGTTTCATGAAAATCCCACATAAATAATAATTGTGAATCTCATCCCTTAAATCCAATCTATTGATCCTATAATATTATCTAATTTCGATCTGATATGAATTTCATACATATGCCTTTATTCATGTTTAACCAGATATATACGGCCACTCAATCAGATTTATATAGCATGTATGTAACAATACTTTGCCTGCTACAATCCATACAATATGTTGATCAAAAGGTAGATACAGTAAGCTGTATTGTTAATCCTCTAAATCTCAATATTAAACTGGTTCTGTTTTTTAATTTTATATAGCTGTTGATTGTTAAGCCGTTTTCATTTTAAATACTACTTTTAATATGCTTCTGTTCTTCTTACACAATAACTAATAACCATTGAAATATCCTCGCATATACCTAGCTAAAAGTAAGTGCTTATTAACGATTCAAGCAAAAAAGCTTGTAACATGAAAAGTATGCGGTCGACAGTACTTTTGACTGCCTTTAAAAGTACGACGACAGGAAGGTTTTCAGCATAACATTTTAGTTTCATAACTCGTCCCATTTTGGGCCGAATCCAGTGAGACGAGTCAAGAATAACTCGTTTATACTCGTAAAAGAAAGATTATATGTCTTACTTTATAGATAAATATTCGATTTGGTTCACAAACACAGACAGCACATAACAAAAAATAAATCAATCATAGACATCAGGTAAAATAGGTAGGTACAATAGCATTTCTTAAACTTAGGTACCTACTTACAACATAAAAACGATAAAAAATAAATAGGAAGAAGAAAGGTATGGTTTGGAATAGACCTAATCGTATAGAGGCAATCAACGCCAAGCAAACACTGACACTGTCCTCTTATTTACATCCATGTTTTAAATCAACAAAACATCGTAATTGGCTGTTTAAAAATTCTGTCAAAAATTGAGAAGTTTACCTGTTGTTTGCTTTTGCATTGTGTTTACTCACCGTGATGAGTGGACATATCAGTGACGACAAACATTGATTTTAACAAATGCCTCTCTTTATCAATAAGCCTGGTTTTATTTTAGTACTTACGCACTTTACTTCGTATGGTGTAACCTGATATTTACCATTTTACCTATATCGATGATTTTACCTATTTGTACACAAAAAACCTACCATTCAAAAAATCATCATTATCAGCCTAAAAATATCAAGTATTTGCATTTTTTGCAACAAAAAAAACAAAGGTGCCATTGGTATTGTTCTATTTAATATGGTAAGGAGTTTAAGGAGAAAAATTGTAATAACTAAGAAAACAAATGGCACATTTTTGCACAAATAGTTTTTTTTTTTTCATTTAAAATTAAAGGGGATCTGCATTGTATCCCACAGACTATAGGTTTTTTTTTCAAAGCTTTTTCTATAAAGATGACGGGAAAAAATTTGTTTTAAACTAGATTATACTAGATAAGTGTAACCCAAATTTCGGTTTAAAGAATTTATTTACTCATAAAAAACTTTACAGTTCGCTTAGAATGAGTATTATAATATAGTTACTTATTACTACGTTTCTAGACTAGCGCGCTCAAACTTTATTACAAATACAATTTATAATAACATTAAGGCTATAAATTTTGACACGCTCCATAATTAATTAAGTATATAGTATACAGAATGCAAGCGTAAGTTACAAAAAATAAATCTCCAACCATAATAGACGGTAGGCAAATTTGACCATTTCACATCTATCGCCTTAAAGATTGCAAAGTCAAATGAAAATAGGAAGCAAAAAGGAAATTCAATATCGAGCTCTGTAAAACTCTTCCAACAAAATGAACAGTAACACGAGCTATTTAGCAATTAATACGAACATTTGACTCTCGGAACATAACAAAACGTCGATTGCTCATACTCATATATTAAGTTAATGGGTGTTGGCCCGGGAGACTTTAACAATGGACCAAACATTTTGATAATGTATCCGTAAGCATAATTAGAGCACTTTATCAATCCCAAACCTAATATTTACCTAGTAATAAGGTGTAAATCTTCTATGGCTTCATTTTAAGTAATAAATATATCACCATATCTTATTTATGTAAAGCTGTGATTTACCAATAAAGAAATAAATAAATAACTTATGCACTGACACTGTTTCACAAAGAATAACCTGTAGTCTGATCTAGAATCCTTAGATATTTTGATAACAAAGAGATAGCTTATTGAATCCTATCTCATCATCCCATCTCTTAAGTTCCAATATTAAATAAATATGAGGGAAAATAATTCATGACACTTATTTAATAGTACAAGTGTCATAAATTATGCTTGTAAAATTACATATTTTCATAAATCATTGAATTCGTCTGTCGTACGTTTTCAACCTCGAATTTGAATGTTTATCGCTGCGCTTGTGAATTATGCGTCATTGAATTGTGTTTTGGTTTTTAGTGATAGGCTTGTAGTTTTTAGGGTTCAGACTAGGAGAGGCGCAGAAAAAACTAGCTATTTAGCCGACCAGCAACCCTTTTTTGTTCCCAAACATCGATCAATCTTTCATCTCCGAGATCTGGTTATCACCGATGTTTTGTGTAGAATAAATCAACATAAACTCTTGGTAAATGATTGGCTCATAGCCTAAAAGAAAAGATTGTTGTGTTTTGACGACCTTTGTGGCGAGGTGGGCGAAGGTCTGCCTACGACGCAGGAGGTTGCAGGATCGATTCCCGCCTCTGGATAAATGTGTGTACGATCTGCAGACATTTTGATAAGGGTGTTTTGGTCTTTTTCTTTGTATATAAAAAAATATATATCTATGCATTATATTACATTAAGTATATTAGTTATCTACAAGTTCTGCTTAGCTTGGGGCTAGATAATGCTGTGTGAATGGTCTAGCATTATTGATTTATTTATATTTATTTATAAGTCCAGTATCACAACCCTCCCAGGCAGCCGTACTAAGCACGCCCTTGAATTTAACGATGCGGCAGCAGCACGAAATAAATTTAAATTGGGAGGCAACGGTCACTTCGGTGCAGTTAAATGCGCTTACAAAGTATCTTCCAAATTGGTTTTGTAAGTTAACTTTCATAACTATGAATGTAACTACATTGGATGGATTTTGTTCAGTGTTTTAGTCACAAAGATTAAATATGAACTTTGCTTTGGTTGAACGCGATGAATCGATGTATTGTATTGTAAAAGGGCAGTTAAAGTTACATAATATGTTATCTCTAAAATTTCATATAATCTGCTTTTTTGTTTTTTAACGCATTCACTGCCCAGCTTTGACGGTGCAATACTGGGTTTTGCGCTCTAAGCCCAGTTGGAGTGATGGTAGGTTGCGGTGTCGTATAGGCGGCACCGTGACTGAGGTGGGTGGCTGTGCTGTATGGGCTGTATGTATACCGGGCAAGGTCCCCGAGGTGGTCACGTCACGTGTTTTTGGCGTGGTGCAAAGTGGGGTGCTTACACCACCCAATGAGTGGCGCGATATCGGGCAGCCGCGGTGGGATCGTAGAAGAGAAAATCGTCCCCATGTTCCCACCACAAGCGGCAGAGGCGGAAACACCTTGAGTGTAGTGTGTTGGAGTCCCACATAATCGTATTGTCTCTCCGTGGCAGTACGATATGCGTTCGCATTTCCTTCAGGATGATAAAAAAGCATCAGACAGTGTGACCCGCAGTGGCGCCCCGCCGTAGCTACAAAGGAGCCGGAACACGGTTTCTGCGTCTTGGGCATGAAAGTGTTAGAGCCTTTGTATTATAATAAATTGCTATCTTGAACTTCTGCTAAGACATTTATAGCTTGTACGCCATCTATAGGTAAAAAGATGGAAATAGGGTAGATTGAGCCAGACAGTGAATTTTCAAAAAACTATAAGTCCTAGTTTGAAACCTGCTTGCATTTTGTAACAGACATTGCAGAGTTAAGTTGTTCACTTATTTACGAAACGCTCGCCACAAGATTACATTTTCTTGGTAAAAATATATTTGTTAGGATGAGTTTGTAGAAAAGCCTGGTTTTTGACTACCTATTAAGCAGGTTGATTTATCTCAGTAAGAGGAAAGTAATTTGGTTTATACCTCTTTGTGTCACGCTGTATAGGATTTTCCGCTACAAATAATATAGGTATACTTACTTACGCTATACTACCTATAAAGTAGAGTAATTTTCACACTAATTTGGTGTTGTTAATGATACAAAAATATACTCAAATAACCTCTACTATTCTCTCCTCTCTCGACAATATACCTCATATTGTCGAGAGAGGAGAGAAGAGTAGAGGTATATTGAGAGCAGTATTGCCTAAGAAGAAAACAAATTATCCTCTTCTGCCCCATGAAACAAAAGACTACGTAAGTCGACGCAACCAGCCAACTTTCTGTACAAATGCGTCCTAGAAGCGAATAATCTCGACAGATGCTTGGGAGTGCACATCCAAGGGCGTTGCAAAATGGGATCAAAGATTGGCTCCGACTATCAGAACTTCAGAAATTCGCTGTTGTTAGTAATGAAGTGAAGCTGAGTCGAAAAGGAACGTAGAATTACGTGTATCTGGGATATTGGTTGCCTAATCAAACTCGTGTTACACGAGACTTACCTATTGCATTCTGTATTTGCTACTTGTCAGGACTTAAATAAATATTATCTAAGCTTCAAGTCCGGAGCACAAGGTAGATCCACCATGTAAAAAGAGTTTTACATATGTCGTAAGGTAAAATGCTTATACTTACCTCCTTAGTTTATGGTTGTGGGTATGGAGTAATCTCTGGTAGAAATTTTGAACCCTACTGGCCCGATTGAATATTATTTCACTACCTAATATAAAGCTACATACAAACAGAAACTGGAACTGCCGTTGCCAGTTTGTTGAAATTGACACATACTAAAAAACTTGATGTTGATCGGTTTTCCGAAAACATAAGTAACAATGTTTTTAGCAATAACATACTTATAAATAATCATAGATGAAAAAATATTGACATCATAGAAGATGATAACTTCTTTTAGTAAAGCAAGAGACTAACTCATGATTGATGTCAATATTTTTTCATTTACATTTATAAACAAAAAAACGGTGAAATAGCCTTTGTTTTTTTTTTGTGAATTCGATAACTCGGTGTTTGTTTGGTTGTTCTTTGTAACTGCGTGTTGTTTTTAAATTATTGTCATGTGTGTTAAATTTACTCATTTTATATATGCATGTACCGTATTTAATTCACGCACTTTGAGGCTGAATTTAGTCAGACTATTTTAATGTAAGATATAATATGTAGGTACTGTACCTAAATTTCAGCAAATAAACCATTGTGATTATGAAAAACTTAGCATAAAACCAACTACAATACGTTTTAGTTCGAGGGCAAAGAACAAAGAAACATCCTTACGTCATCAACTTCTTTAATCTTAACCACACCACCAACCTCGTCCTTAGACAGTTTTCGCAAGCTCCTAAGATTACCAAACATTGCCCTGTATCGCTAATGAACAAGCACTAATTTCACTTAAGTCTCCATTATGCCGTGCGGAGCTTATCTCATCCAGCCACTTTCCTCGTATTTTTGCTATCTCAATGAATTAAACCTTATATTTTTAGAAGGTACTTTAGGAATACATTATCTTTGTCAAATTAAAGCCATAACGGGATTTACCATGATTAAATTTTTTCCGTTATAAATGACTTTAATGTTAATAACCATGATAGTTTTCAAAGTATTATCTATGTCAGATATTTCTGATGCTGGACTGATGATCTTTATTGCTCAGCAGTGCGATAGTTTAAAAAAAAAAACAAATAAATGAAGAATTTACAATTACCGTCACACACCTCACTAAACTTTTTAAGTAAAATCTCTGCATAAAATACCTACTAAAATTATCTCACCAAATATACTTTCCGTATATTCCCATGTCCTAAAAGTTGGAGGGAGAATTTCTTATTTTTCTGCCGGACGCTATCCCTTGAGCGGCACTATCTCGATCCGCCTCTGTCTGCTATCTCTAGAAACCAGGTAGTAATTAACCACCCCTCAATTTACTGCGGGAAAATTATCTTTGTTGACCCACGCGCTTGGCGAGCCGCTTAATTTTTTCTCATCACTTTGTAAGCGTTTTTCATGTACTCCTGCATTAATTAGGTAGGTGTTTACGAGGAAATTGCTTTATGCGGTTGTAATTACAGTTGTACCTTTATGAAGAATGGGGATTTCATGTCGGATTTTCCCCAACTGACCTTTTGTGGGTTATTTTGAATTTAATAATTTAATAAGCACGGTAATAGTTGATCGTTTGCTGTCGAATTTTCTTCGGGAGCTTCTTCCCTTCCTGTAGATTTACCTCTGCATGTAGCATTTTCTTAGCGTGATATAGAAATTATGCATCTTTATTTTCGCTATTTGTGATTGTGTTGATTTTTTAACTGCTTTATTATTTCTCTCCTCGGTTAGTCAGTAGTTGGAAAACTACTAAAAAAAATCGCACCTGATCAGGTCTAGACGTCTAGTTAACTGTTTTCGGAAAGGTA
Source organism: Eupithecia vulgata (assembly GCA_946478455.1). Classification (NCBI taxonomy): domain Eukaryota; kingdom Metazoa; phylum Arthropoda; class Insecta; order Lepidoptera; family Geometridae; genus Eupithecia; species Eupithecia vulgata. Next base: position 8,113,440 of record OX297873.1, on the reverse strand, counting down.
CGATAGAGTTGTTCAATATGACCCATATGGATGAAAATAATATTGTTAGGTACCTTAATCTCCTATGTATTTCTACGTTCCTGGTATTTTGTGTTTCATAGTTGAAAAATCCTTAGCAAACAAATCAAATCAAAGAGATTACTTGCATGAGAAATGTGCGGCCGAAAGCACTTTTCTGATAGAAATCTCAAATTGAGACGAACCCGGAACTTTTTGACTGAATTTTTTGACTCGTCCCACTGGATTCGACCAAAGGGGGACGAGTCAGAAATAACTCGACTAAAGGTTATCGCACACATAGGGTGCACCGCTCATGCACAGCACTTAATCGTCAATTCGATGTATTTTCTGTGTAGGTTCATTACCCTGGATGTAGGATGCGTAGCTGAAAATAATATCCCCAAGTTTTCCCTAGTTGGTATAGGCTTAATTGTATCCACTACCGGCGTTCCAAGCTTGTTACCTGATACCTACGTAGATAACTTCCATCTTAAATCTGCCAATCTACAAAACCTGAAGTTCTAAAAATCTCATAAATCGGCCCTATACGTTTTGATCTATATGTTAAAGCTGTAATACTTTCCAAATAATAACCCATTTTAGTATCAGTGTAGTACAAGGAACTAACTGGTTGGCCACAAACGGCTGTACCGCGGGAAGCCACTATTGGCGCACTAATGCAACGTGCATTTTTAATTCATGTCAAGTGTCCCAGGGGTAAGTGCAGCCATGCTAGCTCAGCGCTCGTGTACACTTCCGAGCAATCTGAAATTTGTAGCTAAAGAGTTAACGCACTGGTGTCCCAAAATGAGTGAAAATCCTTGAAGGTGCTAGTGCGGTGAGGCAAGGACAAACTGAAATAATAATAAATAAATAAATAAAATAAATAAATAAAATATTTTATTCATGAATAACTTAGGACTAAACAGATTACAAAGCGTACTTTATCTTATTTATTTTAGGGATAAGATAATGCATGTACCTGAACTAGGTTAATACCTGTTTTTCAGGCAAAGTAAGTGCTGACATTTTACATAAAGATGAAATTCAATAAACCCTATTTATTATAAAAACAATAAACTTACTTTAAAATTACTTATGCTATGGCTCTAAACTAGTTTTAATAATAAATATGCTTGTAATAAGTGACCTACTTTAGAACAGTAAATAAATTTTCTGTGTCATCGTATGACCAACATTGTAGGGTGTCTCTAAGTTTTTCCTTACAACTATTATAATTTAGAGAATAAATATCTGCTAACATATTTAATCTATTGTATAAAAAAGGACCAAGGAAACTGTAAAATTTATTTGAAAAAGCATGTCTTCGGCTTTGTTTGGGGCAAACATTATTTTTCCTTCTTTTGTTAGTGCTTTCTGTGACATATGGAAGGGCTGCGTGTTGTTTTAGTATTATGTTCATTATGAATAACTGTCGAACTGATAATACTCCACATGATTCAAAGAGAAGATTTGTAGGAAAAGTAAAAGGACGGAAAGTTGAAACTTTAAGTATCGCTCTTTGGGCTCTCTCGACAGTTATTAATAATGTTTTACCTACTCCACCCCATGATGTAATGCAGTAGGTCAAAATGGATTCGCAAAGGGCCCGGTAAACTTGTATAATAAGTTTTCGATCCGCAATACGGCGTAGATTTTTGAACACAAAAATCAGTTTGCGGACTCTACTTACTAAAGCTTCTAAATGGGGTTTGAAAGAGAGTGACTCATCCAGTGTTACGCCAAGGTATTTAATTTTATTTGTATTATTTATGGTAGGGCAAACACATGAGTTATCACTATCAGCACCAACACAATAATGCGCATATAACTTTGGGATAACTTCGTTTGACGGCCGTTTGCGCATCGAAAATCTTATGTACTTAGTCTTATCTGCATTAAGAGTTAGTAAGTTGTGCTGAAGCCATTTATTTACAATATTGAATCCATGTTGCGCGAACTTGTACACTTCATCTTCAGAGTCCGCAGAGAAAAGTAAAGCAGTGTCATCAGCATATGATACGATTTTGCCATGATCTAATTTTAAATTGCATAGATCATTGATGTAGGTCAAAAATAAAGTAGGCCCTAAAACACTGCCTTGGGGGACACCAAAGTCAGTGTTTTTCTGATCATTGCTGAGAACATCGCCTATCCTAACGCACTGAGTGCGTTCTTCGAGGTAGCTCGAGAAAAGTTTTAGCTGAGTGCCTCTGATGCCAAGTGTTTCAAGCTTGCGCAATAGTATGGACACGGAAACGGTGTCAAAGGCCTTAGCTAGGTCTAAAAATATTCCAACCGTGTGGTTACCCTGATCTAGTTCTTGTTCAAGGTGGTGAGTAAGGTGATGAACTGCATCTGCAGTAGAAACCTTAGCTCTAAACCCGAATTGCATTTTGGAAAGAATAGACTTTTCCTCTAAGTACTTGACTAACCGTTTATTTATAATTTTTTCTAGTATTTTGGAGAAGGCAGAAAGCAGGGATATTGGTCTGTAATTGGTGATTTGATCTTTAGCGCCAGATTTATAGACTGGTACAACCACTGCTTTTTTTAGGCATTTGGGGAAATGTCCTTGCTCCATGCATTTATTAAAAATATGTGTCAGCGGAGGGATAAGAATGTTTCGGTTTCGCTTAATTATTTTGGCAGATATATTGTCCCAGCCAACTGCGCAATCGTCCTTAAGGCTCATTATTATGTTATCAATTTCGGTCTCATCGGTGTTAAGCAGAGCAAACGAGGTTAGTGTGGAATAGCTAGTAAAATTTTCACTAATAGTAATAGGAAATTGCGAGTGACTTTTATCCGCTAAACACTTACCTACGTTTATAAAAAATTTATTTGTAATGTTAGCAGATTCAAGCGGTGTCGAGCTAGCTTGCAATAAACATGAAGGTGACTCACGTTGCTTTGAGGAATGAGTTACAGTTTTAATGCATTCCCAGATCTTTTTACTATTTTTACCGGCTTTTTCTAGTGTCATTTTATCGTAGTTGATCTTTACTTTCTTTAGAATGTTATTACAGAAATTTCTGTATCGCTTATATGATAACTGAAGAACAGAATTAGTGGGATTTGATTTGGCTTTAATATGTAACTTATCTCTGTGTTTCATACACCGAATGAGACCCGGTGTGATCCAAGGTTTTATGTTAAAGTTCTTTTTATTCAAACGAACTTGCCTCGTATTTTTAATTATTGCCTGTTGTATATTTTCAATAACAAAAGTCATGCCTAACTGCGGATCAGCAGAATCGTAAACTGGGTCAAAGTTTACGTTACGTAAGTCATCTTCAATTTTTTGCATGTTAACCTTGGAACAAGTACGATGGTTGTTTAGTTTAGGTAATTTACAATTTAATGTTAGTAGGGCAGCATTATGATCGGTTATTGATGAATTAATAACAAGTGAGAGAGAGGGAAAATTTGATTTCATTATGATGTGATCCAAACAAGATCCAGATTGATGTGTTGGAAGATTATGCGCGGGTAGCATACCATGAAAAGCACATATATTTAAGTAGTCCTGTACTCCTGAGTCGGAGCATTCAGAAAGAATGTTGATATTAATATCTCCAATGACAAAGACATTTTTAAATGATGATAGATTTTGCAAGGTGTTATTTAGAGAATCATTAAAATTGCTGAGGTTTCTAAAAGAGGGGGGTCTATAAATACCTAGTATTGCAAAATCTGACCCAATTTTAACCAATAGTCTGTTACAGTCCTCTAAATTCGGTTCTTCGACAGAGACATTAAGATGGTCCCTTGCATAAACTATTACGCCATCATTTTGATTATAATTTTTGGTGCTTTGGTACATAGTATAACCCGGCATTAATGGTGCTTTATATTGTGTGGCAAGCCAGCATTCTGTTAGTACTATGATGTCACAGTTAATATTTAACCTTTTTTGAAAGACAGAGAAGTTATCAAAGTTTTTAAACACACTGCGAATGTTTTGTGTAAGCATAATTAAAGGATTACTGAAGGAGGAAAGATGACGTTTGCAGTTTTCGACTTCACTTACTTTGCTCTGCTATGGAAAAAATATCTAGATCATGAATTAAACTACTTATCATTATATAAATAAAACTAAACTACAATAGAATAAAAGGTCAAGGGGTACTTAAAATACGGCGCTCTTAGGCGCCCCCATAATCTATTGAGTTTATATACCTCTTTTCGGCCGCTATTTTCGCCGGGCAGTCGGCGGAGCCAGTGACGTGATTGCCTGGTTTCTTAAAGTGCATGCAGGTGGCGCACTTCGGTTCCTCATTCTTCTTTGTGCACTCTTTTACCGTGTGACCTTGGCCGCCACAGTGGCCGCAGATTTGGGATGCCTCACGACAGGACTTCGCTGCATGTCCGTATTGTTGACATTTGTAGCACCGGGTGACCAGGGTGAAGTCCCGGACAGGGCACGAAGACCAATTTACAAATACCCTTTCCTTAGTTATGAGGACCTTGCGGATGGCTGCAGGCACCTCAATCACGTAGTTGCAGGTCTCAGTGTCCTTCTTGCCGGACTTATGGCTCAGTTTGGTCAATGATAAATAGTTTTCTAATGTCAGGTCAGGCAGTAATTCGGCTACGTTTTGTTTGTATAAACTAATAAAAACGTCCTTTTCTTGCATAGATGAGGGCACTCCAATTACTACGACTCTGGGCTTCCGTTTTTGCGGCTCATCGACCAGTAGGCCAGAATTAGTGAGCTGTACAGACCGTTTCAGCTTCTCTATATCGCCCCTCGTTTCAGTGCTGATTATCACTCCTCCGTTTCTTGTTTTCCTCAGACCTCTAACCTGTAGCTGCATATCCTCAGGGCAGATTATTTTTTGAACCAAGGTTTTGGTTTCCTCGCTTGACTTAAGGTTGTCTTGAGGATATATGGCCACAGAGCTTATATTAACAGGCTTTATATAATTGTTAGTACCTCTTTTGACCATGTCCGCGAAAGATGAGTTTCCAGGAGAAGGTTTGGAGGTCTCGTCAATACTTTTTGTCAAATTTTGGAGCCGCTCTGATAGGTCCATCTTCTCTTTCAGGGCTTGATTTTCAATATTCAAGGTCATAGCCTTTGCTTTAACAGATTGGTAAAGTGTTACTATCTGCGAAGTTTCATGACCCACTTTTCGGCATAGAGTGCTAATTTTCAATTTTTGTTCGGAGTTAAGCTTACTTGATTCGCCGATTGTGCAGATCTCATTTAAGCACTGATTGATGCCCGTCATCCAATTTTGTAGTTCCGACGTAGCGACAATATCTCCACGCACTGCTGCAGGGCGAGACGAGGGCTGTGGGGCGTCTGGGGGCTGCCGCGGCGCAGGCAAGGTTTGCGGGGCGGCTGAGGCCGAGGCGGGCGTCCGAGGCGGGCTGCGTTCCATCCTGCTACTCCGGCTGAAGGGACTGTTTTGATCCATGTTGTTTTTTTTTCTTTTAAATTCGCAAAACAATTAACTTAGTAGTACAACATTTTTACGATTTCACTATGACACAGTTTATTCGCAAGCGGATAACGAGGTCACTAGTCAGCAATTGCGATTTATTGAATTTTTAAAACATTGATTAAGGCACGTCTGCTCTAAACAACGTCGCGAATAAATAAATAATGAATATAAAAAATGTGAAACAATGTTTTAAGCTTGGAGTAATTCGTACCATATATCTATTTTTGTTCAATGTATGATAATCATGTATGATAATGTACTCAGATACATAAAAAAAAATCTAGTCCCAAAGTAGGTATCATACATACGAGTATAAATGGTAAAAAGTCTTTATTCGATCACATCTTATGTTTCAAATAACCAAGAGTTTTTCTGTGAAGACATTGCACGCCCAATGGGACAAAATACATTATGACATTCCATTATAAATTTATTTAACATTGTATTTAAATCTTTTTAACATTGTATTTCATTCAATAAATAAATTGAATGATTGTTTAACATCCACCTACTTTTTAAATTGCTAAGATGCTAGCTGCACCAACGTCTCGTTACTGATCAGAATATTCACTACAATCTATTTTAGAAACAATTTTTGAACGTCACTGTCGCTCACTGTCACATCAACTGTACTCTACCGTTAACGGTCGGCGAACATGTCACGGAAATAGAAGTTGGCATTTCGATTTTGGGAGGGTTAATGCATGCCTACTGAATTATGGTGGTCACTTGTAAGGCTTGATATGTGATACGCAGTGCGTTGAAGCTTATGAGCATTCGATATTGCTATCGTCCTGTATTAAGGCTCTACATACCTACTCTATTCATAATATACTCCTTAATTTATATTGTAGTAAAGCAAAAGGTTGATCAAGTTTTTCTTGTTACGATCTCAAGGTTTTCCTTTCGCTTGTACGATTGATGACGAGTAATCTCTATATAATAATAATAATGTTTATTTTCTCTCACAAAGGTACATACTTAATCTTCGACGACCGATGCGGCGCGGTGGGCAAAGGTCTGCCTGCGACGCAGAAGGTTGCGGGTTCGATTCCCGCCTCGGGACAAATGTGTGTACGATCTGCAGACATTTGTTCAGGGTGTTCTGGTCGTTTTCTATATATAATAAAAAATATCTATCTACGTATTGTATTATATTATGTATATCAGTTATCTAGTACCCATAACACAAGCTCTGCTTAGCTTGGGGCTAGATAATGCTGTGTGAATTGTCTAGCATTATTTATTTATTTATAAATGCCTTATAAAAAAAAATCTACATAGCTTATGTGACACTAAGACTAGGTAGTGAAGGCGTTAATTTAATTAATACAACCTGAATTGTGAGAGACTGGTGCCTATAATAGGTTTATGAAAAACCTGTAGCACAGGTCATAAGCCAAGCTATGTACGTGTCCTGTTGGTAAAGAGTCCTGAGTGACGCTGTTATCAATAAAGAGCGCAAGCGGAATTCGCTGCACATAAACCATACTTGACGGCATTTGAGAGCGGATTTTTGCTGTTTTCTGTGAAACTTCTGGTTTTTTCAAACTACATTTTATTTCTAACAATTATTGTTATTTTTAAACCTAATTGAGTATTACCACCGTGCTGCCTTTTAAACAGACTAACCCAGTTCTTATACGAACCCCTTACTTTAGAGTTATTTCAATAATTCTGAAACTTTCTAAGCTGTTGGTTTTATCGCGTTCTTTCTTAGTTCCTTCATATCAATATTTCCAATTAAATAATTTCCAGTGTAAGTTAATCAACAGAAACAGGGATATCGAATGAAAGTAACGACTCTTGCAATTGGTTGAAAAAACCTGATCAGCACCGAAGTTTTAATTAAAAAAGTTAGGAAAAGTTTTTTGTGTGTTCAACTTCTACCGTGAGCCAACATTGCGGGCCAACCAACCTTTAAAAATGGTGGCCAAATGGGAACCCTTACGAAGTGAAGAACAGTGTTAGATTATATTTATACCTAACATAGTAATACAATAATGCTGAACTATTCACACAGCATTATCTTGCCCCAAGTTAGGCAGAGCTTGTATTATAGGAACTAAATAACTAATACACAAAATATAGAGGAAAGTGGCTAAATATGGAATACTCGGGAATAAAATAAGAAAACATTATAACGAATAATATATGAACTATGGATGATTCTTCATACAACAGTTACCATTACAATTTACCAAATATCAAAAATATAGAATACCAGTATTTCTCGTAAACCAAGAATCCTAGAGGCAAAGAGTTGTGATCGTCTACCTCCCCAAATCACTATATACGCGCATATAGATTTTGAGGAGTTAGTCGACCGAGTCCTTTGATCGCAGTGAGAGCTTTTTGTTTTGTCGCTGTCAGAAAACTTTCACAGGTATGTCAAAGTAGGTGATTTTTTCGCGATTTTACTTTTTCATGTTACTTTCCTCTAATAATATGCAATAGATATTTTTATTATAAAAAGAAATCAACGAAAACATCCTTAACAAATATCTGCAGATCGTACAACCATTTGTCCCGTGCGGCGGTAATCGAGCCTGCATCTTCCTCCGTCGCAGGCGGACTATCGCCCACCGCGTCAGGGGATGTCAAATTGTATCATAATTATTTATTTTTTGTTAAAATTTCGGTTTTAATAACACTTGGCATTGGATAGGGGGTGATTTTGACAGCAAACATATTAATGCAATGGGTAAAAACTTAATTAAAACACACAATTTACGAATAATTTTCGATGAAACTTGAATTTCATCTATGAAAAAAACAACGCTTTTTAGAAGCAACCTAAAGAATAAGAATCACTTTATTTGAAGCTTAAAATTAACTTAGATAACCAACAAAACATAACTACCTTTATCTTAACATGGGGTTACACGAAAGAGCTTTATGAAGACCATAAACTAAAAGCGCTTAAATAGTAAAGCAAAAATACCATGTATTTAGGGTATTTTATTGTAGGGCTGGTCCACCAGTTTAAAGTCGCCAAGCGAACTATGGAGAGAGATAGCTCTCTCCATAGCTCGCTCGGAGATTCTCTGAAGGATAGAACTCGTAACGAATACATCCGACAGAGAACCAAAGTTATCGACATAGCTCAAAGGATTAGCAAGCTGAAAATGGCAGTAGGCTGGCCATATCTCCAGAAGAACAGATAACCTGGAGACCGCGACTCGGCAAACGTAGTGCAGGGCGCCCTGCGTCCAGATGGGATGACAAAATGCGAAAGACTGCTGGCAGATGCTAGATGCGGCAAGCTGAAGACAGGGCGCTATAGCGCTCGATCCCCTATCGAGGCCTAAGTCCAACAGTGGACTACTATTAGGCTGATAATGATGATCACCTGCACCGGTTCGATACAACGATATAACCATGATACAATATCACTGTGACAAAGCTATTACAGTGTTTAGGCGCATCATGCAGTGTCAACTCGACAGGGTGTGTGCTTGATATGTCAACACCATGGCACTCGCACGCAATGACAGTGTTTGACCAGTGCACCCCATCCATTTTGCTAAAATAACCGACTAACATGATACGCAGGCAGCTACGGAAAATACTTTTATCTGGTATGGATCGCAAATATTAAACTGGAACATTGCTTTGATTCAAAGGAAACACGAAATGTATATTTCTATTTTGAAAGAATATGTCAGAAATAAAAAAGAACCAGACAAGTGAGACAAAATCGACTTGCATATGGAGGGCTCCGTACCATTGTTCAAAACTATTTCAAACAAGATTCGCCAAGTGCGAGTGTAACTCGCGCGCCGAGGGTTTCAAACATTTGCCAATTATTTGGACAATCAATTTTCTGAAATATTTTAAAAAGTATGAAACTTACAGAAATTTCAAAAAGTGTTTTGAAATGGTCAAAACGATACCTTTCATTTGATACCCCATTATACAGGAAAAAGGGGATTTTTTTTCAAAAAGGGGTACCTACCCATGTAGGTACCCCTTTTTGAAAAAAAATCCCCTTTTTTGACCATTTTTCAAAAACCAATATTATTACAGACTTCTCTATATTTTTCCTGTAAAATATAGATTGATATCTACAAACGCCTAATACATTGTACATGGATCGGTCATCAATCTTCGGAGCTAGGGGGGGGGGGAATGGTCAATATTCCGTCTTTTTTTGAAATATTTCAAAAAGTATGAAACTTACAGAAATTTCAAAAAGTGTTTTGAAATGGTCAAAACAATACCTTTCATTTGATACCCCACATAGGCAGGTACCCCTCCTTTTGAAAAAAAATTCCCCCCCTTTTTGACCATTTTTCAAAAACTATTATTATTACAGGCTTCTCTATATTTTTCCTGTAAAATATAGACCGATATCTACAAACGCCTAATACATTGTACGTAGATCGGTCTGCAATCTTCGGAGATAGGGGGGGGGGAAAGGTAAATTTTTCGACTATTTTTGAAATATTTCAAAAAGTATGAAACTTACAGAAATTTCAAAAAGTGTTTTGAAATGGTCAAAACGATACCTTTCATTTGATACCCCACATAGGCAGGTACCTCTCCTTTTGAAAAAAAATTCCCCCCCTTTTTGACCATTTTTCAAAAACTATTATTATTACAGACTTCTCTATATTTTTCCTGTAAAATATAGATTGATATCTACAAACGCCTAATACATTGTACATGGATCGGTCTGCAATCTTCGGAGCTAGGGGGGGGGGAATGGTCAATTTTTCGTCTTTTTTTTAAATATTTCAAAAAGTATGAAACTCACAGAAATTTTAAAAAGTGTATTGAAATGGTCAAAACGATACCTTTCATTTGATACCCCACATAGGTAGGTACCCCCCCTTTTGAAAAAAAAATCCCCCCCCTTTTTGACCATTTTTCAAAAACTATTATTATTACCGACTTCTCTATATTTTTCCTGTAAAATATAGATCGATATCTACAAACGCCTAATACATTGTACGTGGATCGGTCTGCAATCTTCGGAGATAGGGGGGGGGGGAAAGGTAAATTTTTCGACTATTTTTGAAATATTTCAAAAAGTATGAAACTTACAGAAATTTCAAAAAGTGTTTTGAAATGGTCAAAACAATACCTTTCATTTGATACCCCACATAGGCAGGTACCCCCCCTTTTGAAAAAAAATTCCCCCCCTTTTTGACCATTTTTCAAAAACTATTATTATTACAGACTTCTCTATATTTTTCCTGTAAAATATAGATTGATATCTACAAACGCCTAATACATTGTACGTGGATCGGTGTGCAATCTTCGGAGATAGGGGGGGGGGTATGGTCAATTTTTCGACTTTTTTTGAAATATTTCAAAAAGTCTGAAATTTACAGAAATTTCAAAAAGTGTTTTGAAATGTACAAAACAATACCTTTCATTTGATACCCCATTTGCCTTCCTAGGTCTCTTTTGAAATTTCAACATCAAAATTTGTACTGAAAATATTCATTTTCATTTTTCATTTATTTATATATTTTTTTCTTAAAATCAGTAATGGCGCACGAAATGTATCATTATTTCAAATTTCAAGTTAATAGCTGCAGTAGTTACTGAGATATTCAAGAAAGAGCGGGGACGGACAGAGCGAGACCATAAGGGTTTCAAAACCGATCTTTGAAACCCTAAAAAGGAACCTTATAAAACAGATTTATTGATGAGAAATATGTTGATAATCTCATTCAATGGCGTGCGTTCGTGTCATCTAGCTCGTCCACTATTACATGCGATTACACTTTTTTGCCGGTTCCGACAGGGACCGCATTAAATTTTATTTTTTATTCCATTTAATTTTTTATTATTATTACAGTTTACATGTTAATTAGGTACTTAAATCATCGCCGCATTTTCCTTACATGCAGCACAGAACTGAATCAAATCCCTTTGCCTATTAGTATTTTTTGTGTATAATTTGAGTTTAGGTTAAGAAATTTATATAGACAATTTTTTTTTTATATATTTTACTTTTACAATATTTAATATAACATCATGTAACGCTGCATTGACAAAGTAGAGAAAATATAAGTAAAAAAATCAAATTTTTTGTATGGGAGTCCCCATCAATTTTATTTTAATGATTTGTTGTTCTAACGGCAACACAAATACATATTATGTGAAAATTTCAAATTTCTACCTTTTAAAGTTCATAAGATACAGCCCGTTGATGGATAGACAGATGGACAGACAGCGGCGGCTTAGTAATAGGGTCCCGTTTTCACCCTTTAGGTACGGAACCCTAAAAACAAATCACCTGCAATTTTTAGTCCAACAGAAAGTTAATGAAGATTTATTTTTACAAAAAAACCGTCTACCTTTATGTATACCCTGTATACAACTGTATTTTTACCGAAGAATTATATATAATATAATATAATAATGCTGGACAATTCACACAGCATTATCTAGCCCCAAGCTAAGCAGAGCTTGTGTTATGGGTACTAGATAACTGATATACATAATACAACACAATACATAGATAGATATTGTTTTATTATACATAGAAAACGACCAGAACACCCTGGACAAATGTCTGCAGATCGTACACACATTTGTCCCGAATCGGGAATCGAACCCGCAACCTTCTGCGTCGCAGGCAGACCTTCGCCCACCGCGCCACATCGGCCGTCAATTAAAAAACAAAAGAGGAGTTTCTATAATATGTTCGGATTTATGATTTTTTGTGTCAGTTCGTCTATTTCTCCGACAGTTATGGACCGATTTGGAAAATTGTAATGGTAACTCTTGTATGAAGAACCATCCAGAGTTCAAATATCATTCGTTATAATGTTTTCTTTTTTTTCCCGAGGGAAAGTATTTGTGTCGAAAAATTCATTTATTTAATGTAAACGGGTTAACTACAAACCTTAATTGTGTTGGAAGAACAATAAAACCACCATTGAATATAGAAAATATTTTTTATATCTTACAAAACTTTAACAGAATACAGTTGTTAAAAAAGAACTAAAACAAATAAAATAAGTGAAACAATGGAGTATTAAAACGAAGTGTAATTTCATTGGTCTTCTTAATTAATAAAAGTAATAAAAATGAGTGTAAAGTGAGCCTTTGAGTTTTATATCACGTACTCAAAACATGAATTTAAACACAAAATAGCCTTATTCCGCTACTTGGACCTTAATAAAAATGCGTTTAGGTCTTGTAAAACACCAAATACGCTTCAGAAAGATTTTCTCCAACGATTTCGTCGATACCCGTGACCCGTGTGAATGGTAAAGGCACCAGCGTTCATTGCCTAACAGGGCATACGATAAATTGTACGTTTGTTCCTTAATCGAGCAGCATTAGGTACGTGTTACGTGCGGAGCGAGCACGGATCCACACAAACTATGAGTTATTGCACGGCATCAATTACTGGACACAACGGTCAGGCCACGGAGTTGTATCGTCTAGAAAAGGGACTATAAAACGTGGGCAAATCATACTAGAGACATTGGCATATTCATACTTCCATTCTAATAGATTTGTTAGTAATTTGTCGTAGAAGTGTAATGTTTTTTCCATCTATACTAATATTATAAAGAGATAACGTTGAATTGTGATTTGTTTGAATTTCGTAATCCTTCACTTTATTAGCTAACAAGGTTATAATCTCAAATACAAATCATTTATTGATAACTCCGAGTTACAGGTCATTTGCTTTAGGTTAAATAAAAATAATAAAATGCATTTTACGAAAGTATGGAAAATACTTTATATCGCGAAAAAAGGCGTGCAAAGACGCGGGCGAAAGCTAGTACTTATACCATTTATACGTAGCGCAACAGAGTGTACAATTATCGTAATTTATCTTTGTTCAGTGTTATTGTGCTGACAGGTTTCAGAAATCAGCCGACAGGTTTCAGGAGTCAGTGTCACGGCAGCGTTTATGTCACCGTTACCAAATAATCGATCATGTCACCTCAGAACTCTATGACGTGGCTCTTTATTTTAGTAACCTTTTTACAGGCTTGGCAGTGATATTAACGATGGTTCCTAAACACATTGAGTTTACGCATATTATGTAGTCGCTCGTTTCTTTCCAAATTAATTAGAGGCTAACCTATAAAGCCTCGAACACAGACGGCGTGTTGAAAAATATTACCCGTACCTGGTCGATATACCACAGTGTCGACCGAAATATTCTTATCTATTTTCATAATAAGCACGGCCAGAGTGGAATTATTTTCCAGCGTCTTTTTTCCCACCATAGTACAATCTTGGAGTCTTCAAATCCAGGGTAATAAGTTCCTTCTGGGAAAGAGTGCTCCATTTTAGGCCACGTCATCACTTATTCAAGTAAAAAGATGACCGAACGCATGGCCATCACCAATAAATAAAAAAAAATTGACTAACGTTCTATCGCACGTCTCGATAACATCAAAATATATTAGAGGCTAACCTACAAAGCCTAGAACAGTTATTTAGTTTTTGGTTTAGTTGACAAGAGCTGTTTGTTTCCCAAATAAAATAAAATAAAAAAACAAATAAAATAAAATATCTGTAGGTAAATTTTGATTCCAATCGAATCATAATTTACGATTTACCCAGGATAAAGAGTTATAATCAGAGCTGAAGTGACGCTTCTAAGTTTTCCACATCCCTGTATTGTATTGTAGAATAGTGTTTACAACGCCTTAGAGCCTGAGTACCAACATCACCATTTTGAGCCATTGTATTGGCATTCACTGTAGGTATTGTCATTTTAATGTTATGGGCACCTTTGTTGGGTAATGAGATTCAAGGTGATTAATGTATGTATACCTCATTTTCTATAATTTTCAGTAAATATACATGCAATTATTATAGTATTTACGGATATTTAATAATCGATCCGATAAATTAGGTATTGTGTCATTTTGGGCACATGCTGAGATGTCCCCTTTTTTGTCACTTATTTTTCTTTTTCTTTGTTTGTCTTTTCTTTTTAATTTGTGTTAATGTGACAAAAATAAAACCTTTACTTTTACTTTACTTGTATCCTTGTATCACTTTTACGATATCTAGAACGGGGTCTTTACAAATTAAAAAAACCCTTGCATTGTGAAATTATTTTAAATATCAAAAATAACACACCTCTTTGTGCCATTTGTACTCTGTACCACTGCATCGATATAGAATTTATAAAATGCTTTTTCACTTACGAGAAATCCAATAAAATTTAATACCACATTTCGGAAAGCGAAATGTATCCATTAAAATTGAAGTTTTTTAAATTATTAACGTACTAATCTTAGTTTTACTAAACAGTTTCAGTCATTTTTCCAGGAAATCGAAGCTGTTAAATCTTTAGTAGGTTTTAACAAGGGCATATCAGGTAAGTATATCAGACATGAGAGTCGCAAATGCAAAAAAAAATATTTTTATAGTCTATAGACCTTTGTTTGACTACAATCTCACCTGATGGAAAGTGAAGATGTGGCCGACGAAGTATCACGAAGGTCTAGAAGATACATTACTCTGATACTCTAGTTTGTAATTCAAGGGAAAAACAGCATCAGGGACCGCGTTCAAAATCCCAGCGGTACGAATGATGAAGGTGGAGGAAAACCACTTAGTACAAGTGGAAGTAATTAAATTTGTAAAAATACTGTCCAAATTTAGACAAAAGTCTACGGAACTTTGTAAAACGTTTAAAACAAAGTGCGAGAACGTACAAATTGCTCCTATAGGTACCTGAAATCACACAAAACGTAGACGTGCTCACAAAAGTAAGTAATTAATTTTCTGATTAAACTTTTTGATTGAAAAGCGTAGACAGGGACATTTCCTCGTTAAATTTAAATGTTAGAAGCAAAGACACAGTTTTGATTAACACAGTAAACTAACTTACTTACGGCTAATATGTTTGTGATCTTAATAGTTGTAAAAGGATGGTATTTCGTGAATTAACCTTTTTCTTACCCATGCCTGTATAATAGTGAATGACACATCTATTCGATTTCAGCAAAAAAACTATTTTTTTGGTTTAACAAACTGCTCCATCTGTTAAATCTGATTTTGGGAAGTTATTTTATTTTTGCTTTCATTCAAATCTATGTTCATATGTAAGTGTTATTTGTGGGCATGAAACAGTTCCATAAAATTCGTTTTAATTTACAAATTTTGAAAATGTAGGTACATGTTTGTATTGTACGCATTTGTGAGCAGGTAAGCTTTTGGGTTAAGGGGTATCTGCCCCCCATCCCCTTCCCAAAACCTGACCTGCTTGATTATAATTATTAACAATTATTTCTACCATAAATAATTTATCTAAACCTTAATATTGATCCAGTTTTTATAATATGGAAACTGTTCAGAGTTGGAACCATAAAAAGTAAATAAAAAGTACTCGCGGTCGAGTGTTCCCTTTACTTTATTGCCGGGGACAACTAGCTCCTTTCTTGATTCTAGCGAGTTGACCAATAAGCATTTAAAAAATAGGACAACTCGCTTGTAGGACAGTTTTTATAACGCGGCGAGATGACCCCTAATCAATATACAACCTGTTTGACGAAAAACGACGAACAGGATTTACTGTAAGGACGCAGTAGCTGTTTAACATGGGTGAATAATTCGTTAACGGGCAATTAATCTAGATAGAACTCGTAAAAGCCCTATAAAATGTCGAGTGCGTACTTAAATTATACGTATGATAATTAAATTTCTACGTGAAATTATTACCTTGAGCTCATAACATGTCTTTACTCGTTTGAGAATAAGAACCTATACTCAGTTCTAGAATCTAAGATATTTTAAGTCAACAAAGACATTTATGAACACTTTTCAGAAACTGATAAGAATAACAGAAAACGTACAAACTTCAACGATGCATTATTTATTTATTTATTTTCATTCATAAAAAGTACCTACAACTATTTTTACAGGGGCACCCGATACAATAGTCTACTTAATAAGTCTTAACATTAGAAATTCACAAAACACACATTAAATTTGCTACGCTAACTATTCATGTCAGTTATTACATTCATCATACAGTTAAAGTTATAAAATTTATTACAGTCAAAAAAAGATAATTAGAAACACAATGTCAAAATACTAAATAGATACTAATCGAATACTAATCAGAACAGCTTAGAATACTATAACAGAAACTTTTCAAATTAGCTCAGGGAGCAATTTTATTTTATTTAGACGCACAAAACATAAAATAATCACAGAATAAATAATCAAAAAGATCGATTATCTCGGCTACTCGATGCATCGCTTCAGAGGTGCCTTGTTCAAGATGTTGGTCCTTCCTCTTGGTACAGCCAATAGGGCAGGCCGCCTCCGTCGGTGCACGAACTCCTCTGACACATTCAGCCGCATTTCCTTCAAATTGCCTGGATCGGTGATGATCCCACGAAGTATCTTAATCAAAACGGGTAAATGTGTTCGTGAGTGGAGACCGCGACTTGGCAAACGTATTGTAGGACGCCCTCCGACCAGGTGGGATGACGATTTGCGAAAGACTGCTGGCAGATGCTGGATGCGCTATGGCGCTCATTAGGCGAGGCCTATGTCCAGCAGTGGACCAGTATAGGCCGATGATGATGATCTTAACCAAATATAAGGCAACGCTGCATCTCACCTTACTTCCAGTTTGTTCTCCTTACCTACAGAGGCCTTTTATGAGAGTTAATCTCAAGGCAATCGCAACACATAGCGTGTATCATCCTCGGTTACACAACGATACAACCAAAGATATCTTTATTAATATTATCAGCCTTTTGTGTCCACTGAATTGCAAAGGCCTCACTCACCTCCTTCCACTTCTCTCGGTTTCCAGCAAGAGTTCTCGTCTTTGTTTGAAAAATATCTCCGGGTCTAGAACCGAGTCTACTTAGGGCCAATTTTTCAATCCCAGATAAACAACCAGATAGCCTTTATTCGACGGATAGCCATATTCTTAGTTTCTCAATGGTCAAATTATAGTTAACTGTCGAATATGGTCCTTAACAGAGGAATAAACTTACCTGCTACTTGAAGGGCCAGATATGGATTTATCTGCCCGATATGCATGAAGTTTTCGGTAATTTTTGACAGTTTCATTCTTGTTATTTTTGGTAAAAGCGACATAGGTACAGTGATTTGTTATGGTGGATGTGTTTGTAGTTAATGACGATTTTTGTAGCAAATAAGTGTTTAAACGTAAAATGGTTCACTGAAAGAGAAGATTTAGTAAAGTGAATACCAGACAAGGATTGTTTTGAATAAGTTATGATGTTGTCAAGCTGGCAATAGTCAAGGAAATGAAAAGCTTACGAAATGCAAATTATGTTCAAAGTGGTCATGAACAAAGTGTGGAAGCCCTTTGATCCCATATATTTTTATTAGGGACGCAAGTTAGAGCTCACTCAAGGATCAGTTAAGTGTATGATTGCACCCAGTTATGGATCGAACCTTTTTGTACAGTAACGATGAAAAATTTTGTACCCCCCCCCTCATGAGATAAAAAATCAGGAGGAGGCCTGTATCCAGTAATGGACCACTATATAGGCTGTTGAGGTGAGGTGAGGTAGGGCAAACCCTACCTACTCGTATACTACATTTTAAAATTGAACACGAACATTTATTTCTTCGATGCTAGTAAGTTTTACTTTATTTTATTTTTATTTAGTTAGTTTAGCTAGTATATTAATATGGCAAAGCAATTGTGGCTTTGAATATGTCAAAGTGAGAAATATTTTTCTCTTTAGTTGTTACTGACGTTAGCAATTCTTGCGGATTAATTAAGTTTTTAATGTTTCCCGGAAATGTTGTATCAAATCAGCAAAGTATTGATCCCGAAGAACGGCAGCGATGGCAATACCGACACATTATTGCCTAAATAAGGACTCGTATGCCTCATAAAATTCAACTTCCTCGAATCTGTGAAATAATCAAAGTATTATTGCCTCGTAAATCTTTATCGGTACTTTCGACGGCTTCGTCTATACGAAAGTGTGAATATTTGGTGAGCTCCCATCCATTTTTATTACACCAAGGTCGGTTTTGATGACCCTAAAAATCTCACTATGATTTTACGGTAGAACTTATCTACTGGAACAGTGAAAGTAAGTAAGATGTTATAAGAAGACTAATAAACGTAACAGGATTCTCCCAATTAGGGAACATTATACGGGCTCCTGTTTTACGGGGGATTATGAGCCATGTTTTAGCGTTTTTGGTTTTACAGTTATCATAAAATGGGCAAACATTCCAGAGGCATATTTTAAAGGTCTTTTATTTCTTAGTTTACGTAATCACATTATACAAAATACCAATAGCAAGTTAGGTACAAGTAAATTTACAAATAACTCTACAAACAACTTTCAAAGAAACCCTGCGAGAACACCGAAAAGAGTTTCGAAATTACAAAAAAGTAAGGGATAACTTAATTTAACAAAAAAACTCTTTTTCCTCAAATTTCAATCAGCGATTTAGAAATTACAAGACTTCTTACAAAACATGCCTTCATACATCAAATCCAACAAAGCCGTCTTTTTAAATACAGTTCGCGGTAGACTTGTCCTAAATGAAATTTAGAAGCATGCCAAAACATCTCGAATTTACTACGGCCATTTTGTACCACCATTTCGCTGAAAGGTTCTGTGAGACACGGTCAACCCGGCCTTTTCATTT
This sequence comes from Eupithecia vulgata, assembly GCA_946478455.1. NCBI lineage: Eukaryota > Metazoa > Arthropoda > Insecta > Lepidoptera > Geometridae > Eupithecia > Eupithecia vulgata. Next base: position 8,094,382 of record OX297873.1, on the reverse strand, counting down.
TAGAGATTAATTTTAAATTAGATTACCTACATTTACAAGTGGATTTGTAACTCTACCATTTTAATTTGTCCTATTTGACTTTTACCTGGTGGATTGGATTTCAAGCCGTAGTTCTGAGGAGGAGCGGCTGGAAAATGAAAGTTGGTTCTAATAAAAGGTGGCAGGAAGTAAGAAAGTATTCCTAAATATTTTCTGTGATTTTGTAAATAGTACTTACCTACAAACCTATTGTATCGAGACATATTACTAGGCTTTCAACTTTAATATATTATTATTATTATTTTATAAGCAACTCCAGCTCAGTCTGGATCTCAAGGGACTTACCTACTAGAATCGCCAAGTCACTGGGCATTCAAGTGCAAACTCAAAACATGGCTTGTACATCAAGCATAATATTATTATTTCGATGAGTTCTGCTGCCGAAAGCCATCAATTACATAAACGTAATTATTTATGTTTTAAGTCTAATAATTTAACGATACAACCTTACAATATCTAAATGTATGTGTGCTATTTTGCATTAGTATTATGAGTATTATGATGATGATAATGATGTCTCCCAGCCGATTTCGACTACGGTGACTGCATTACTGGCAAGCATTTTAACTCCGACTATTTCAGGGCGTTGTTTGACTATCTACCCTTTGGTGCGCTCGCGAGTAATATGAGTCTGCATTGAAATCTAGCGGGACAATTAAATGTAGTTCCCACGAGTCGACATAAAACCGTGTGATAACAATTGAGTGAAACGTTAAAAGCCCAAAAAGCGATGCAATCCTTATTGTTCTGTCATATTGAACAGAATCCATGCACAAACAGAAACATATTTTACCAGTTTGTCCAGCATCACAAAGCAAAAAGAATAACGCTAGTAACACAAAGGTCGACAGTCCGTCCCGTTCAACATTTCTATTCAATTTTCTATCTGTACTCTGGGAATTTTTCATCGGCGTAATCCGTTGCAATCGGGCCGGTGAACGGGTCGACAAAGCCTACGGCCGGGCAGAGAGATTACCTAATAACTATCCCTGGCAATATATAAAATAAGCACAACTGCCCTTTTTACTTTTATCAATTGACCCCTTGTCTGCATAAAAAATTGTAGACATTGCACGGTTAAGATAATTCAAAATTCATCTACACAGACAGATATTTATATGATGTTAGGTACAACTATATAGGTATAAACTATTGTTAAAGGGATGTTTACAGAGACTCAAAAGGATTGCTTACAACCTACTAGATGAGCTATTAACAGCGCCTAGCGGTTTCACCCGCGTAGTTCCCGTTCCCTAGGAATTCCGGGATAAAACTTAGCTTATGTCACTCCCTGAAAAGTAAGCTTTCTAATGGTTAAAGAATTTTTGAAGCGCTTCCACCAAAAATAATGCTCTCCGTAAAATAAATTAAAAATTAGTTTATTAATCAAAACAGTAAAGTGGATTTGTAGAGGCATTTTACTATTGAACGCGTGCAATCGGTCCAGTATTTTTAAGTTTATTCGTTACATACAAAAATACAAATCTTTCCTCTTTATAATACACTCGAGAGCAATGAATCCGGGTCACTCAAAGAATCCAAAAAATCTCGGAAAGTAAGAATGCTAGGTTAATGCAATAAATTGCAATAAATACAAGCACGATGGAAGACACAGAGTGTATAGAAGACCAGGGGAAAGATTCAAGCAAGCTTGCATCGAAGAAAAAGTAGCCTACGGTGGTGGGTCTGTACTTGTGTGGGCCGGAATTTCCTCTGAAAGTCGCACAGAGCTGGTGATCATAGAAAACGGCTCTTTAACTAGCGTAAGATATGTGGAAGAAATCCTCAACGAACACGTTGGTCCATTTATGGTCAATTTGGGTGAGGATGCTATATTTATGCATGACAATGCCCGACCTCATACAGGTAGGATTGTGAATGACTACCTTCAAGAGATGAACATTACTTGTATGGAGTGGCCAGCGCGCAGCCCGGATATCAACCCGATCGAGCATGCTTGGGACGAGCTAGGGAGATGCGTAAAACAACGAAACCCTCCCCCAATCACGCTTCCTGAGCTCAAAATTGCTCTCACAGAGGAATGGGAGAATATTCCCCAAAATCGTATAAGGAACTTGGTGTACAGCATGCCAAACCGCGTAAACGCAGTAATGGAAGCACGAGGAGGTAATACGAAGTATTGAAATTCAAGAAAATCGTCATAAAGTTCAAAAATTTCATGTTTCCTATTTTTGTTTTAAGGAGAGATCAGCAGTTTTTTTTCTTTATGTAATTTTGTGTAAATAAAATGTATGGTGACTCATATTTTTTTAACTTTCATTTAAGGAGTATTAAATTGTCTATTAAATACAATTTATTGCATTAACCTAGCATTCTTACTTTCCGAGATTTTTTGGATTCTTTGAGTGACCCGGATTCATTGCTCTCGAGTGTATTAGTGTAGATTGTTAAAGGGAAGTTTACAGAGACTCAAAAGCATTGCCTAAAACCTACTATATAAGCTATTGTTAAAGGTATGTTTACAGAGACTAAAATCAGGACTAAAAGCCCGCGGCTTCCCACATGTTATTTAAGGTTATTTCTATCCCATGGGATCTCAACTGCTTTTTGGGTTAAAAAGTCTATGTTACTTCCTTTCAACTAAATCTACGACAAAAATAAAGGAAGGACAAACAAGCAAACAAACGCACTTTCGCATTTATAATATTAGTATAGATTGTTAAATGGATGTTTACAGAGACTCAAAGCATTGCTAGCATTAGAAATTGAATTTATCTGGCGTAAAGTCTTGTTTAAATAGATACCAAAACCATGAAATGGCTGCGAAGTCCTGAAACAGCCATTTTAGGCATAATGTCTTTACTAGAACCATTAAATTAAATGTTATTCAGGGATCACTATAAATTCCCAGTAACGAACATTTTCCTTCTAAATAGAACTTAAATTAATTTTAAATGGAGTTTTGTTTTAAAATTCCTTCGTACCTACTCAATTTCTTTCTAAAAAAACTGTATTTTAATTGCATAAAAAAATTATTTCTTTAGTAACGAGACCGGGGGGATGTCTTTTATAAAATAACCAAATAGCTTGTCTACCTAACTTGCAAAACATTGTAGCTTCCATTACTATTTCGAGGAATTGTACGTATTTACCATCTTATATACAGGAAACATTGTTATCCTTTTAATAAATCCCTTTCTTATTTTATGCCCACGTTTTTATCAAGCTTAAGGTATGTGCTTTACATCTCCGAAGGGTTTTATCTCTTCCACTACATAGCCTGCCCCGGGGTGTTTGTTTTCCCCGATTGATACGCATTAAGTAGGGCTGCTACCTTGCTTTGTAAGGTTAGAGTTTAAAGGTTGGCGCTCAAACGACTAACACCACTACTTGAAAACGCACAAATGAGCATTCAAATATGTGGTTTAAACCTCGTAAATTTATTAATGCATTTCTTATTGACGACATCAGAGAACAGATTGGATTGCAACCCAAAAAAAAACAAATTTTAAAGTGAAAATATATCGTTAACTTACACTTTTAAAATTTACAATCGATAAGGTAGGGTAGGTACAGACACATACATATATGTCATGTTCGTTCATTGTTCGCTGATCTAGTCACTAGGAATTTATGGCAAAGTGAAATATTTCGTTAGACCGCAAAAGTGTTAGAAATAGCCTTTATGTGGGTGAGTATTAAAATAAAATATCTATACATTACTGAAATAGCCATTTCTTTCGTTTCGAAAACTAAACGTTTTTGAAAATTAACGAATTTGTATCACTTGCTGGTATTGGTTTCATAAACCAAAAATACTACAGTAAAAAATATTATCATTTAGAAGATATTTCATAATTATTTTATCTTTTGTCAATTAATCAAAAAGTTATAAAATAAAACCAATTAAATTTCCGCGTGACGTCACGCCGTGCGACACTTTTTAGCACGGCGTGACATCAAGAGTCCCCACTTCCAAACTTTGACGCGCTTTCTTAGACATTTTTTGTTTGACTGACAACAGAAAAAAATGTGTCCAATATTTGTTAATAATCTTACCGACAGACTAAATAGAATAATATTCTTTTTCAGAAACTACCCTATTGAATGGAAGTCGAATAACTAATATTTAATTTTGATTTCAAACTTTACATACCGTGTTGGGATGAAACAACCCCAGTGTCAACCCTATCGCTTATACAGTTGTCGTAACATGTAAATCCCGAAATGTATCATCAATACTTATTGTCAACGCAATTGATCAGAAGTTCTGAACGCTTTGTGTATTAGGGCATGAAGCTTTGTCTTACCTACCCTCTGTACATTAAATTGAACTTGTATACGATAAAAATAGGTTGGTGTTTTGTTTTCCGTAAAGAAAACAAAAGGCGATTAATTTTATTCTCTTCTTTTATAAATTTTTGACATAAAATCAGAGTTTCACAATTTTTTTTAATAATGTCTCTCTTGGGACGTTATTAAAATTTTCGTGGAAAATTTGCCTAGTGCGAGAATATAATTTATTTATTTTTTATTTATTGTTTAGCCGTTAGTTTCCTAAAAACTATAAAATTAAAATAAAATAACTACTGTAAAGCACTACTACTTGCAAAAAGTTAGCTGAAAATTTAATAATGTCCCAAAATTTGCGACTTCAGCAGGATTCGAACCTGCGCCCCACCAAGTACAAGTGTGCTCTAACCAACTAAGCCACGAAAGCTTAGTCGGTTTCGTCGAAAATTTTGGGACTACTTACGGCTCTAGCGCCGTTGGCGTTCGTAAAAAAATTCCCCACTTTAAAGCAAAAAAGCTAAGTTAGCTGAAATTCAGAAGTTCAAAGTTGGCTATATCTGAAAGAAAAACAACTGGGCCTTTTGTCCGCTTTAAGTTAGGTAGAAGAAACTGCCCTGCATGTCAATAAGCTAATACAGCACCAGCGTCTTCAATTAATCACCAGGTATAAATTAGGCACCTAATTTTTAAAAGCGACAAATTTCAGTAAAAGTATTACAACGTAGCTTTCTTAGCCCCAAGAGGAAACTCTTTATTTTAATCCTACCCAAGGAACGGGCTATATTTATCACAAGGGCATTAAATAAGGGTTATAATAGAATAACAAATGCCTCGCCGGCGGCGACACGGTGGCGTATCTCAACAATCCTCGAAATCTTCAGTTATATTAATTTACATTTTAATTAGGAAGCATGAAGGTACGTAAATGTAAAATGTAATAATATTGTAGTAGATGGGTAGAGATGGTAGAGAACTCTTTGTCAAAGGGTGCGCCATCGCTAAGCATTGTGTATCTGCTTTGTTTTTTTATATCAAGTATCTTAGGCCTCCCTTAATGAGTGCCATAGCGCCCTGTCTTCAGCTTGCCGTATCCAGCATCTGCCAGCAATCTTTCGCAAATCATCATACCACCTGGTCGGAGGGCGTCCTACACTATGTTTGCCGAGTCGCGGTCTCCATTCAAGAACAAAAACACAAAAAAAACATACCCGCGGTTTTACCTGCGTTGAATTAGTAAATCTCCCATGAGAATGAGTTGTTTTGACATCAAAAAGTAGCTAATGTTACTCTTCATCCTTTCAACTAACTGTATACCAAAAATCAAGTCGTTTAGTCGCTTAGTTAGACCGTGACAGAAGAACAAACAAACAAATACACTTTCGCATTCATAATATTAGTATAGATATGGCTGCATCATATAAGTCGTGGAGATTGTGATTGCAAAGTTCCCGCTTAGATAATATATGATGATGATGATTCTTTTTTAAATGGTAATATGGTCTGATTAGACATAATTCTGCCAGTTTCAAGTAATGGAAATCAATCATAAATGAGTTATCAAATTATGAAGATTATTTGATATTTTCACCAGAAACTAGTTCGTCATTTAGGTGGGCGCATGTATCACGTGAATTTTAAAAGATACCTGACAATTAATTGTATAAAACTTGTACTCCCTTTGAATTTCCCTTCAACCATAATTATGATGTTGATTTTCTTCGCCCTTTACACCCCTAGTTCATATTTGTATGTAATGAAAATATATATATAATGAAAATAAAGTTCATGAGAATAAATAAATATATAATGCCGGACAATTCAGACAGCATTATCTAGTAGGTCTTAAGGTTTAAAAAAATTACACGTAACCATGAGTCCTCTTGGTATGTAATACAATAGGTACCTAGGGATATGCATACATGTCGATAGGTTGAACTTACTGAAGTCTGAAGTTTTCAAATAACAAGCAAAACGGCCTTTTACAATAATCTGAAATTATTCTCCTCGTGATAAATCAAATGGTGATTGTTATTATTATATTGTTTAAGCTAAGCAAAATTATCAAGGCCAAACAAAGCCCCTAAAAGATTTACCGGTTCGCTTCTCACCTTCAATTTGCTTAATTTATATGGAACAGGTGAGCTGTGCTTTTACGGCCATGCATAATATTTGACTAGGGTATTGCGGGTCCCTATAATGTTATTCAGGGGCTAACAAAACCCTTCAGGTATGGCTGTTATGAGTATGAAAAATTCAGCATGTTTTCCAAAGTTTTTCACCATCAACAAGATCCTCTTACCGTCCACTGCACTTCAGCTCAAAATACTACCAAACATGACGAAAAAACTGTAACTAAAGTCACATCTATAGACTTTAGATTTGGGGTTAGTTTGACAATCTATGGGCAATAATTTTATAAGCTGATTACTTTGGGCTTTTCAATCTTCTTTCTTAAATTCCCTTGAAAGATCGTTCTAAGAAAAATTACCGACTAGAGACGTTCTTAGTCGCCTACGAGACACAGAGTGATGGGAGAGTCTATTCTAAGGTCGTGATCGCCACTGCAATAGCAATGTATTCGCGGACGATTACCGCTCGCAGCACATAATATTGAGTGTCACACGTCACCGAAACTACGTTATAGTAAATATGTTTATTGATAAATATTGAAGATTATTTATTGGGTATTTATCACGTACCTTTTGCTTTCTTTCCCCCAACGTTTCAACCGCGTTACAGTGATCGCGGTCACGGGGAAACAATAATTTAATAGCAGTGGAAACACTTATTCTTGTTATCAGTGATTGAAAAATTTCCATGACCACGTTCGCTCCAACGTTGTTGAAACGTTGGGGAAAAAGAAAGCAAAAGGTATGCGATAAATACGTAATAAATAATATAATATATATAAATATAATCTTTAATATGTTAACAAATCGCGAAAGTTTCAAAACTTTTATCTTATAAAGTTTATGGTATTCACACGACGACGACCTCTGTGGCGCAATGGGGAATGTCTGCCTGCGACGCAGAAGGTTGCGGGTTCGATTCCCGCCTCGGGACAAATATGTGTACGATCTGCAGACATATTTTGTTCAGGGTGTTCTGGTCGTTTTCTATGTATAATTACAAATATATATCCATGTATTTTATTATATATATTATGTATATCAGTTTTCTAGTACCCATAACAGAAGCTCTGCTTAGCTTGGGGCTAGATAATGCTGTGTGAGTTGTCCAGCATTATTTATTATTTATTTTATTATTTATATATTTTATATGCGCCGTAGTATTTAACTATTTTAAATCTTGTACTAGACTAATGTTGCCTGAAATCAATGATTTGATTTTTTTAATTCTTTTAATTGATATTTTTTGTCTGTAGTGTGACTACCTTACATTCATTCAAGTAAGATTCATACAAAGTATAGATTGCCTTTCGATAGTATAACAACGAGGGTGATGGCCTTTACCGACTGAAGTAAGGCACTTCTACATCTTTACCACAGCGTTTATAGCGCTATTTTGGAGGTGTTAAATGGAACTAGCGTGTTCGCCGGACGTGATATCATCACAGATTAAGGGGCCTTCCACACATGTTGAACCCATTTCAACTAATTCAACCGCTTCTTATAAAAAGAAACATTTTTAAACAAATATTTGTGTTTTCAGAGTTTTCATGCATCGTAAAGAAGGTACATCAACCTCGGTCTTTAGCGGTGCTATGGTGCTCACGAAGACCTTATGGAAAATCTGAATATTGCAGTCTCAACAAAGAAATTAAACAAAAACAAGTAATCATTCAAAGTATTGTTAACTGACTTCAAGGAGGAGGTATAGATATTCGGCTGCCGTCAACGATAGGACGATTTTATTAGGGTTAAAACGGGGCGAAAACGGTCCTAACATAAATCCTATTACTAAGCTTCCTGTGTGTATGCTTGTCCGTCAGTATGCCCGTCCATCTGTCAGTGGCTTGTATATTAATTAAATAAATAGGTAATGCTAGACTACTTACACAGCATTATCTAGCCCCAAGCTAAGCAGAGCTTGTTTTATGGGTACTAGATAACTGATATACATAATACAATACATTAAATAGAAAGATATATATTTTTTATACATAGGAAACGGCCAAAACACCCGAAACAAATACCTGCAGATCTCACAAATATTTTCTTCTCATTATCCCAAAGCGGGAATCGAACCCGCAACCTCCTGCGTCGTAGGCGGACCTTCGCCCACCGCGCCACAGAGGTCTATATTAAATGTATTCAGGAATTTGATGTCGGATTATAGTTTTATTAAACTGGCCAAATTATATTCACGTTGTCACGACGAAATCAGGGAAACTTTAGGTCTTTTATGTTTCTCTTTGAAATGTCCAGAAGGTAAATTTATATTAATTTTCTACCCTGCGCTGTATCGTACTTGCTACTATCGTACCTAAATAGTAGTCAAAATTTTGACAGGCAAACGGTGTTGAAAGCTCTTCTAATTGTAATGGTTGAAATTTCTAAGCAAAATGTTTAGAACTTATTGTACTCGTATTTCAAACCATCAACCCTCAGGTAAGAATAAATATCTGTTTCGAAAAAACTAATGCAGACATACTCTTTCTTTCGATTCTTGAAACGTACTAGGGAGACGATAAATCAGTCATATTATCATTACACTTTTTACTATAGCTACAGTTTCACTTCTCAGAAACAAAGAGAGTACAATCTTGGAGTCTTCACATCCAGGGTGAATAAGTTCTTTCTGACAAAGCGTGCTCGATCTAGGCCACATCATAACTTATTCGAGTGAGATGGTGGGCAAACGATTGACCATCACCAATAAAATCTACAGACAAATAGGTCTTAAACTAGTCTTTAAAATAAAACTCCTTTGTATTTGAATTAAATTCTATTGAAACGCTTTAAATAGCATCCAGATAACCAGGTGGCCTATGCACGGTTTTAATTTATTCCCATAAAAAAACCTCTCAGGTTCACCCCTCAAGCTGGGCCTAAATGAAAATATACTAGCACTTTAGGACAGATCCGCCTCAAGCCGGGCGAAGTTTAGCACTAGAGTGGTGAAAATGTGGTTGTTTCGGACTTCGAATGAGTAAATGGATTTTTATATGCTTGCAGCATATGGGTAAATAAGAAAACACGTATTCTGGTTATTAGTGTTTGAATGATTTCCGTATCATGCCGACGTGATATCGGCTTACCTTAGTCAAAATTAACCTTGTAAAAATTGCGACACATAAAAAACCTTAAGCTATTCTTAACTATTATTTATATATTTACGTTTTTATTTCATGATCGATCATATTTATATATCCTAAACTTACATATTCAGGTATATTTGAACGCAGTAGATGACTTCCGAAAGACCTCTGATTAGCAAGTTTGTTTTGCATATATGCGGTGCTACGCCGTAGAGCCTCGTAGCATTTGCCTGGAACAGTTTTATGTTATAATTAAATAAATATCAAATACCAACTTCAAACTTTTAGTCGTAAAGATCGTTAAACGAATATAAAAAATAAATATAAAAAAACAAATATCTCTCTCTAGGTACAAATAAATAATTATTGATAATTGATAAACATTACTCTTCTTCTTCTCCATTTCTTTATTAATGACTGAACTTAAAGAACTAACTATACTCGGTTAATTTTTAATGTTTTTATCTATGTTCTCTGTGTGTCTCCAAGGTATTTATTATTATGGGCCCTAATTAAGTTACTTTTGTACACTTTCTTTGTTGCCTGAAATAAAATATTATTATTATTATTATACATTAATTAAAAACAAATGACAACAAGTATTTATAACTGAAACAATGGGTGGAGCCAATGGCGTAGGTAGAGGTATTGGTGCAAAGAATCCAGTGGTAGCTCAACCGCTCCAAATCTATATCAATTGATAGCGTCGAGACAAATCAGAATCAGTAACTTTATTTCTTTAGGCTTACAAAGTAAGCACTCGACAAGTCGTTAACTCGTACAAATCAAATTATATACTACGCAGTTTTTTAAATAAGTTAAGTGTGCAATAAATTATTTTCTATCTAGCTTACAATAGTTTTTTAAAAAACATATGAGGTGTTATTGATTTTCTCTTCATTAAAATTTTTGGTTCACAAGTGGAAGAAGTGAAAAAAAACACAATGCAGCCGCATTGTATCGCGTACATAATTGCTGATGTGCTGTGCCACATAAGTTCTATACATTCGGAGTTTAACATAAGTTTTCCCTTATTTTCGGAGTCATCAGCAGAACGCTAGCCCATCCCTAGTTTTAGTGATATCGTAAATCGTGCCTCACATGTTTTCCGTACTCTGAAAATGGCTTAACTCATTTTGTCAATTCTGTAGATACTTTTTCTTAGTTTCTTGCGGGAATTTTTTGTTTTGTAATGGTAATTTAATTATTAAGATAAAGAAAGTGAACAGGTCTTAGTCAATATTTATTCAATCAGTGAATTGTTAGTACTGTTTCAGGTGAATGAACACACACTTGGTTCATTTAACATGGTGACATAAATTATAAAAAAAAGCAATCAGAAATGACCTCTTGTTCTTTTGTTATGAATTATTGAACCCGAGGTCACTTAATATAAATACTAGAAATAAACATAAACTTTTTGTGCCCACAACCAGACTTCACAAAATTGATGTAGTTAGTTATCTTTTAAAGGGCAATATATACGCTTCTACAACAAAACTCCAAGTGAGTTGCAAAATCTATCAGTAAATAAATTCAAACAATGTGAGGCCCAGTGTTAGATGGACATATTACTGTAGGCCATTTTCTAGAAATGGTCCGTTAGAACCATTTTTAACTGGGGTGAATAAATTTTACTTATGATTTTAAATATATGTCTTTTGTTTTATGAACAGCGGTACAGGTGTTTTAAGTTTACTAAAAATGTATTTAATACACCTAGGTGAATTAGCTCAGGTGAATTAATTTACGAAGCGAAACCTTTCTGAGCAAAAATGCTTACAACAAAATATCAAATAATCTAGAAGATAAAAGCTTGGGACGGGTTTTGCTCCAACTCAAAAAATAACAACTAACAGGCTAAAGGATTCTTTGTTACTTCTTAACTTTAGTCTACATACCGAAGCGACAGAAATAAAATATATCACTTTATTTCCGTGTCAGTGTTTTATTTTAGGAACTTGACATTTTCTAAGTGTACATATTTTTGTATTAATTATGGAAAGAAAGCATTTTTGATTTGATTTGATTGGAATAACTTAGTTGGAAAATTGTTAAGAATTTATAGATGGCATAGATTTTAAGTGGAGAGGAGCTAGGTTGTCATTGTAATGCAATGTTCTATTAAGCACAGCCTATGCCTCTGTAATTTGGCGGACCCACGAAAAACCCACGTTTATTTGAACTATTATTTGACCTAAGAAAACGGAGAAGCGGTCTTCAAGTCCAAAATAGTACTCACCTTACCTACTTTAAATTTTTACATTGGTAACCGTCTTTAATGATTATTTTCGCAGAGATTCAAAATTAAATTCCATCCTCTTACCACAGAGGGGGAACAAATTGTAGAATTAAATTGTGATAAGTCTCAAATTGTGATCAAACCGCGCAAACTCGTCACTTGCCGGCACTCGCTCGGAATGATCTGATTAGGCTTGTAATTTCCTGTGTCGCTGACGATTCAGAGCATTTCACTAAACATTCCATACATATTAGATACCTAAATAGGTGGTGAATCAAATATTTCAAATTTATACTTGGCTCTAAAATCCTACAAACTTATTATATGGAAACAAAGGGATTACGATATCAAAGATACATATTGGCGTGAAGTTTTCATCTAGGATATTTTTTATTCTCGTGAATGCTGGTGGAGCGGCAGATTTGGCTGAGGAGCTAAAGAGGCGCAAATATGCAGGACGGACATAGTAAGAAGGCTCATAATTATAAAACATTTTAAGTTAGTGTAGTGATAATTAAAGTGTGTGTATCTTAAAGAACACAAACATGAATAGTTTAAGGATACACACACACATAACATTTACGCTCGCCTGCTTCTTAAAATCGTAAAAAAAAGATTTTATCCTTTTGAACTAAATTGATACTCCACAAAAGAGCAAATAAGATTTTCTTACCCGGCTTATTAATCATATAATTATCATAATCTCTACCGAAAGCAAACAAATCCTAAAACCGCATATTTTGTTTACTTCGAATTTGCATGCATGGTTGTAATTTAAGTTGACTTTAGAGTCAGAATGATAAGGAGAAATAAAATGAAAGAGAAATACTTTCACAGACGTAGTTTTTTGAGTTGCAACAAAATATTTTTACTAACGAACTGTCTAAAACGCCTCCCTAAAAACAGTCTTAGACAATCCATAAACGAATATTCATTATCAAATACTAACGAACAAAGATAGGTAAGCTCGATTATCGACGATATCGATTGGGTAATCGATATCGTCTAAACCAAGCTTATAATCAAGAGAACCTGTTGGTGAAGCCCCTTTTCAGAAGTCGTCAAGTGCCTTTGCCAGGATAATATTTAAATCAATACCGTTAATGGGATTTAAGTTGAAATAGGGGTGGTTAATGGAATTAGTGTCGTGTCACTGATCATTACATACTAACTCGGTTACCCAGCGACAAGCTTTTAATTTTGTTACTGAGTTCAATAGATCAAGTTCTTTGAAGTAACTTTACCGCAAAAAAAAAAAATCAAAATTCAAAATTAAAAGTGCTTTATTTCCTTTACACCTTACAGGACTCTTGGACACGTCACAAAAACTCAGATTACATAAGTAAAACTAGGAAATAAAGTGATCACTTTGATTTTTTGTCACTTCAATCTTTTTAAGGTAAAGTAAAGAAGCGAACAAGAAACCTTTACCTTGTTAGAATGTTAGTTTTCGAGTTGGAGTAAAACTTGTCCCAAGCTTTTTTATCGTCGAGATAATCCGATATTTTATAGTAAGCCTTTTTACAATAAAAAGAATTAAGAGTTGGTGTTTGTCATTAATTAATAGTTTGTAAAAGACATAGGCATAATTGTAGATGTTATTTTACTTCTGTTAATATTAATCTACGGCTGAAATATGTATCATTGTATCTAAGCTGAAATAAATGTACCTATTAAATTGAATTGAATTGAATAATTATATGATTTTTGTCACCACACATTCAATTAATTTTTTAAAATATTGTACTGAATTTTATTCAAAAGGAAAGATGTTTATTACACATTCCACCAAAAAGTACTTAACGGATTGGGGTGATATTTTGCTTAGATATTGTTCTATAACTGGATTACTATACATATAAGCTACCATTTATCCCGGAAAAAGCGCTGAACCTATAGTAAGAACTAAGAATATTAAGTGTTTGTTTAAATTAAGATTTTATAAATTCAATTTCAAAATGATTTTGAAAAGGTTACTAAATCTTAAAATATTAAACCAAGCTTTAAACTCGTTAAGTAAGCAATCTTGTCAAAGGTATGCCACTTGCTTTGAGATTCTAGCTACTCTAAGTCTTAATTAGTGTTAATCTTATGATAATAAGCCACGTATTTCACTAATTGCTGGTAAACGAAAGATGTGAAAATGTTTTTCACCCCTGACGGATGCAGACATCTTGAAAAATTAAATATTTGTTTCTGGTAATAATTATTTTTGCTGAGTGATGTTTACGTACAATCTTGTGTAACATTATACCATTTTCATAAAATATTTTTATATTCTTGATAAAGTCTCAGTGACAGTCATTTCAATTACTTTTTGTGTCGTGTTTATATCTAAATAATTTGTCTTTCTGAGAATAAAATAAAATGTGTTAGACTAAGCTGTAACTTTAATATGAAGGTGCAGTATTTAAGTCTAATCTAGTCTAGTTTATTAATAATAATAATAAATAATGCTGGACAATTCACACAGCATTATCTAGCCCCAAGGTAAGCAGAGCTTGTGTTATGGGTACTAGATAACTGATATACGTAATATTGTACATTACATAGATAGATATTTTTTATTATACATAGAAAACACCCAGACCAACGGACAAATTTCTGCAGATCGTACACAAATTTGTTCCGAGGCGGGGATCGAACCCGCAACCTCTTGCGTCGCAGGCAGACTCTCGCCCGCTGCGCCACTGAGGTCGTCGTTCACAGTAGACAGTTAAGGCGAGGATTCCCGAGCGGCCGATGCTATAGCTCGGCGAGTACTACTGAGCAAGACGATGCGCAGGCAGCAGAGCACGATTTTGTAGGTATTTAGGTGTTTTGACAAATATTTGTATGGCATATTAAAATATTTTCTAGTGATGCACTGCGTAATAACGTTTGCAATGTTTTGGTATACATTTTGTGTCATTTTATTCATTTTTCTATTCACACTGATCATTCAAAGTTTGATTTAGAGGTAACTTTGTAATTTTTTTCTATCGGGTGAAATATCACCAATCGTGTTTTTGTCTAGTGATGCACTAGAAAATATCCTCAACTATAATATGTATGAATTTCAAAACTATAAGCCTTATAGTTATTGAGGTACGGACAGTTAAAAATTCCGAAATCCGGGAATCCTCGCCTTAAATTGATTGAATAATATTATGAATTCATTAATACATTATTATCAAGAATATTGTATAATTACTTATTATAAGTACCTAATGCTATAGTTTAGTATTAGTTCAAAATCTGTAATTTAGACCTAGTTTTTTTCTCTTTTAATGAGTGTTATGTTTAAAGCACGCCTTTATTTTTATGTTGACCCTGTGTGTTAGGCAGGCAGAAAATGTCATCGGCATTATGCCCACTAATTGTGTACTTTTTATAATTGTGTGCAAGTGTTAAATAAATAAGTCTATCCTGTTAAGCACCTAATTTAATATAATTATAGCTTGCACGACCGCCTTTTGTTCA
Organism: Eupithecia vulgata; assembly: GCA_946478455.1. Taxonomy (NCBI): domain Eukaryota; kingdom Metazoa; phylum Arthropoda; class Insecta; order Lepidoptera; family Geometridae; genus Eupithecia; species Eupithecia vulgata. The sequence continues at coordinate 8,079,164 of OX297873.1, read as the reverse complement.
AAGCTTTTATTTAACCCTATAAGTATGTGTGTGGCGAATCTTGCAACTGAATTTTGGACTCAACGAGTTGATCTGAAAATTGGCATACTTATTTAGATTCGTGTGGCAAATTCATTGTAGCATTGAGCTAGTCTAGTGATGGAGACATAAGGTTCTTAATATGTGTGGGAAAAATATTGCAAATGAATTATAAACAAGTTTTCCAGAAACGATTGAGCTAAAAATTTGTGTACTGCAATGATATGGTACCATCTAATACTAAACTATAGCATTAGGTACTTATAATAAGTAATTATACAATATTCTTGATAATACGGATATTCGACTATAGATCATATACACGTAGTCAAACAAATAACTGAGAAAAGTAAAGAATACGACGTACCCTTCTACTGTTGCTTCATAGATTATAGTAAGGCTTTTGACTCACTCAAACACGAAAGAATCTGGCAAGCACTAAAGATGATTCTTTAGTGCTTGCCAGATTCTTTCGTGTAATCGTGTAATGATATGGTACCATCCATCTGTTTTGATGATGGAGACAGAAGGTTGCCCTAGACTTTCGTAAACGAAACGGCATTAACCCGTCGAATTAGGGTTCGTTAGATTTTCCTTCTCAATCACTTTGGTACGTACTAAAACATTAATAAATAAAACATCAAGTGCGAGTCGCACCGAGGGTTCCGTAAAATTAAGAGTTGGTTGTGTGTGTTCCTGTTTCTTGCCAAATAACATGAACGAAAAGTAGACTAGCGAGATAAAAAAAAACTTTTATTTTATCTACAAACTTCCGGTTTTGGGATTTTTTCTTTTATTTTGTGCTATAAGACTTGCTTCTTGCCGCTAGGTCAACGGAAAGTACCTTATAGGTTTTCGGTTCAAGGCGAGAATAAAAATTGTTTTTTTTTTTTTGTAATATACCATATACTAGATTTTCGGTTTTTCCTTTACTTGTGCTGTAAGAAGTAAGCTTCTTGCCAAATTTCATGATTCTAGGTCAACGGGAATTACCCTTTAGATTTTGTGTGCATGTGATTCCCTAGGAAATTTAAAAATATTGGGCATAAACGACTGTAACTTTTGATTGCGTTGACTTAGAAGTTTTATTTATATCGCGGCTCCAAGAAGTAGGTAACTAACCTGAGTACATAATAATATATGATGTGAATTTCAACTTGATACCTCCCCGCGTTCTGAGAAAAGAGGGTTAACAGACGGACAGACGGACAACAAAGTAATCTTCTAAGGTTTCCTTTTTTCCTTTTGAAGTTTGGAACCCTAAAATGTTCCGGGTGCTAATATGCTTTTCATCCCCACCCAGCGTAACAATTTTTGTCAAGAAATTGCGTAAATTATTGAAGTTAAAAAAACAAATATATTAATGACGACTGAATTTCATTTAAAAGTATTATTATTTTTCTATTTTGTCTTAGACAAAAATCTCTGTGCTTCGCCCACTGACAACCTATTATACCTACACATAATTTTATTTTTTTACACAATACTTATTGAAAACATTTTTCTAAGCGTTTACTAAGCTTTTCTTTTCTTTTCCAGTGCCTACTTTACCTTACCTAAACACCCCCTCACATTTGGAATCTAAGCGATTTTTGTAGAAATAAATAACTACCCACCCCAAAGCTATCGAATTTCTTATACTTAAATCCCATTATTCTACAGATTTCGTTCTTTTAATCTCAAATCTTTTTTAAGGCGCATACAGCACCTAAACTAGCGCCACCACCTACTTTATGTTATTATTCTGTTTAACAAAGGAATTTTCAAAAATCCTTCTTCCAGTTTGTGATACCTATCATAAGCTTTTTTTTAATGCCTCTGTAATAGTTTTATTCTATTTAGTTTAGGAAGAGATACGAAAATAGATTTTGGTGGCCACCAAGTGCAACTTCGTATCTCTTCCTAAACTAAATAGAATAAAACTATTACAGAGGCATTAAAAAAAAGCTTATGATAGGTATCACAAACTGGAAGAAGGATTTTTGAAAATTCTTTTGTTAAACGGAATAATAACATAAATTAGGTGGCGGCGCCACTTTGGGTCCGGTATGGGCCTTAAGAGACAAAAATTGTAGCGCTAATTTATAATTTAAACTGTATACTTGACTAAAGTACAAACATTCTAGCGTACATTTCAAGTGGTGTTAATAGATATTAAATAGAAAGGACTTTTAATAGGAGTAGATTGATAGATACAGATTTAGACCCAACCATACATTTCTATCCATTCCAAGCCGTGTGGGGTCTAAGAATTTGTACCACCCAACTCTTCCCGTGTTGGTGTCGAAAGAGGCGACTAAGGGACATACATACACCGGGCGGGCAGCAGCACCTCTTGCAGAATAGATCTACCACCGAACTGCGATCCTTAACCCGCATGCCCACCGTGGGGATTATGGGCATTTCCCCCATGAGACAAACAATCAGGGGGAGGCCTGCCTCCAGCAGTGGACCATTATAGGCTGTTGAGGTTACATTTCTATGTGTGAACATACATAATTGGGTGACGGTTGGTAATAGTTCGTTATTAATAATAAAATAGAACTTGTATATCACATTTCATTCAATATTCTAATTTAATCATTGTACCCACGAATGCGAATGTCAATCTTATTGATCCATTGATTAAATCTAATCAAATAATGTCAATAAATTCTTTATTTTCAGACACGAGATCCATAAGCTTTAAATATAATTCTACTTAAAAATAATTAACACTAAGACATACACAAAGCAAAAAAAAATATACAAAAAGAGGTAGGTACATACGTAGGGTACCTACCTACATAATTCAAGTCAAAAAATAAATTAATTAAAATATTCTAGGTGGCAATAGCCACCCACCGTTTGTACATATCGTTAAATCCAACAATCCTATCAATCCACGATTGTCTGATAGTGATCACCCTTGAGTGATAAAGCTGCCAAGTGTTTTTTTATTATTATATTTGTTAAGTGTGCATTAAAGAATTTTCTATCTAGCTGAATCCATGTTGCAGCTTTTAATATTTATTTATATTAGCTGTATTTCCTTAAAGACTGTTTTTTTAGTGTATTGCATGTTGGAAGGTAAAAGCTGATTTCATTCGCTAAGAGTTTATGTTATTTACCTCCGTGTAATCAAAGCCTCTTTGTTTCACTAATAGGTAAATACAATTTAAATCGTAACTCACGGAAATTAAGTTCAAATTGTTGTGGTAAATATTTACGATAGAGTTCAATTAACTTGCAATAAAATTAGCTTAGGGATAGTGATGAAATTTTCTGGAACAATGTTCCTTATATGATATTCTTACTTATACCTCCAATTAGTTGTACCTAGCATTATCGCCTCGGGACAAATGTGTGTACGATCTGCAGATCAGGGTGTTCTGATCGCTTTTTATTTATAAGAAAAAATAGCTAGGTACTTATTGTATAAGTAAATCAGTTATCTAGTACTATAACACAAGCTCTGCCTAGCTTAAGGCTAGATAATGCTGTGTGAATTGTCCAGCATTATAAAATATATTCATTATTATAAGGCATTACGAGTTTCAACGGCTTTTAAAATCACGCGCTGCGCTGGTTCAAGGGAGATGGAATAATAACATTTTGCTTTTGTGACGTTTTTCTTGGTAATTGATGTTCGTTTGATATAAAACAAATTAAGGCTGTTCCAAGAAATGTTACGCAATGTACATATACAGGGTGGCTTTTTGAGTGAATGTCCAAATCTCTCATGGTTTCGGATCCATTCCCATCTGAAAAAGCCACCTGTATATCTATACAGAACGGATTTTTTGAGATGGGAGTGGATACAATGAAATGTTTTTTTGTTCATGGATAGTAAGTATCTATGTAGCAAAGGTATTATGGAAACTTAGAGTACCCACAAAAACAGCTTCTCTTTAAAAACTCGGACAGCTTCAGTAAAAAACTAACTCCGTTATATGCGGAAATTTTATTATGAGAATGCCCTAAGGTCAGATCCGTAATCCCCTAACATGACCCAGCTATGTCATCCTATGTCACTTCAATCCGCTTATGTTAAAATAGACTTTATCATGCTGAATGCAAAATTCAATCTCTATAATCTGGGTACTTGCCTATTGCTTTATGAATTGATTTTGAGAGGGTGCAGACCAGAATAATCATCGACAAAATGAATTTAGATATGGACAAGATTTAGGATGAAATCTATATGTATACAAATACTATAAATGCTAAAGTCTGTTTGTTTGTTTATTTATCCTTCCTTCAAGCTCTATTAAACAACCAATCAACTTGATTCTTGGCACAGTGTTAGAAATAACCTTAAACAACGCGTGCTAAGCCACAAGCAGCAAGAAAATAAATAATGCTGGATTAATCTACTCAGCAACATCTAGCCCAAAACTAAGCAAAGCTTGTGGCATGGGTCCTGATTCAACCTATACACTTATTACATAGCACTTGGTATAAAAAACATAAAATCGTAATAATTTAACAATAACCATTCTGCCAACACGTCTTCATAGTAACAGTAACATTATACCTCTATATAGATACTAATAGAACTCATTTCTATAAATATTGGTCAGTAAAAGGAAAATCTTCTCGAAAAAATATTGGAGCAAAAGGTAAGTCTAACATGATATGACAGCGCCTAGCAACAGTGAAAATACCCTCGCTTTCAGTCAATAAATAAATTACTGGAGCGAGGATAAGGAGGATTACTAAATCGAGTGGATTATCGACGACGGCCCTCTCCTGCTTAATCCATCTTCAAGTAACTATAAAGCTGCATTAAAATAGGCGGGTGTGGCAAAGCAAGAGTTTATTGTTTCATGCAAAGTGTTCCTGGTACGTTTTCCATCGTTTTCTACGAACCTTATAGGTCATGGATGAACGAGTGTTAATGAACCTAGGCAGGTGCAGTGTGTGGAATCTTTCATCACGTCCTAAGGAAGTTTGCGATGATTCGACTAAATTCGATTCCGATGTAGAAAGGTTATCACATAACTATACTATCTATACTAGTCAATCTACTATCAATGCTGCCAGCATTCTGGGCACTCTGCCTTCTGGTGACGGCTTAGATTTTTAGTAAATAGATGTAAGTGTAAATATTAGTTGTAATTATTTTTTGCTGTTAAATAAATAAAAGGTATTTATCTATACTAGTCTATATATATTATTACCTATTAGGTACTAATATTATAACTACAAAAGTGTGTTTGTTTGTTTGTTCTTCCTTTACGCCCTAAATAAATCAACCAGTTGACTTGATTTTTGGCATAGAGTAGGTAAGTTGAAAGGATGGAGATTAACATATAATAACAGATAACTAGGTACATTTTATTCCATAGTCGGTAACCAAGGGATAGAAAATAACCTTAAACAACGCGTGTGAAGCCGTGAGCAGTAGCTAGTTTTTATATAGTTTTAAAATTTAGATATAGTACCCGAAAGTCTGTATGCATAATTATGATTAAAAATAATTACATTTTTCTTTTTCTTCTTTAGATATTATGAAATTTAAATACCTACTAGATTAATTAGTTTCTCATGTATGTGAACCACGTGTTTGTGTGAGAATAAAGTTTTTTCAACTAATGTTACCTCTAAAATTTAGACTGTAGAGTAACCAAAACACGTTACAGTAAACAAAACACCGTTTTTTTCTTTAACCAGTAAAAAAACAAATCACGCAACCAAAAATCATCACCCGATTTCTCTCACATGAATTCTTGAAAAGCTGTAAACTCACGGACGCTCTGCATCTTATCAAACCTCATTGAATCGTATGCACAATTTGATCAAACCATTGTCGTCGAGACCGATGTTACGAAGGTAATGAAATATAATGATATCGTGCGTCCCTTGAACTGACCTTTTTGTGATATTTGAAGGGAAAAAAGTGGCTAAATGGTATGGAAGTTAGAGATCGTTGGGTACATTGAAAATGTAGATTTTATACGCGATTTCATTGCTGAGTTGTGAAGTTCTTCGGAAACATAAATGTTATAGTTGCCTATCTTGTACCTAGTCAGCTGATATCGTTCTCACGATTCAACTTGCCCTTCTAGTCAATTACGTATTGTATTGTATTCTTTATTAATCAAAAAACTTATACTATTCTTATTTAGAAGACACTATAAACCATAGGTTTGTCTAGTGTCTCCAAAATAAATTACTTATACTCCGATTTAGTATAAATAAAATCCAAGATTTTTATGTCAAAGACATTTATAACACAAGCTTGCTTAGCTTGGGGCTAGATAATGCTGTGTGAATTGTCCAGCATTTTTTTTTTTTTTTATTTATGAATCTGAAAACAATGACAGAAAATAGCAAGGTTATCACATAAATCTAAAACACAAACTTCGACAACGCATAATTTCACATGAACAACGTATTTTTTTAAAATTTATATTAACAAGCGTACGAGAGATCATCCAAATGATATAATTATGAAAGCTTTCAAAACCAAAAATTATTTTAAGCTTTTGTGGTTTTCTTCGATGATATCAATGTCTTCAAAGATTTTCTACCAATTTTCCTTGGGTTTTGTTCAACCCTTTGTATACAAAAGAAATCCAGGTTTTTTAATCGGAGTATAGGTACATAGTGTAGGTATGATGAAGTACAATTAAGTTTTGTATCGCTATGATTTGGATCAGCGCCCAGGGAGTGGTTAAGTAATAATTAATTCTAATAAATAGTTATTTTATTAGTCTTACCTACTATTTCAAGAGAGAGAAATCAATAATACCTTATTTCTTGATAATAATTACTGTCTTAAGTTGATTTTACTCTATAGTATAAAATCTGACTTGACTAAGTGATTATTTTCTAAACCTTAAGAAATAAAGTAATCTAAATCTTATTCTGATTTAGTTCCTTAAGAAAAAGCTAATTTAGGTACCTGTTATCTGTAAAGCTGAACAACCTTTCAATTGTTATCAAAATGCAATACTCTGGGCATTATGCAACAAAAAAACTGTTTGTTCTGACATGTCTGTCTGTCTACCCACCGAGCCATACGGATGCGTTCCCAATCAGATTTATATCGAGGGGTTTAAAATTTAACGAGTTGTCTACACTGCCTCCACTACCTCCACTCTTCTTTGTGATCGCGCCCATTGTACGGGATAAAAATGGGAAATGGAAAATGTTTATTTACCAACAGTTTTTTCAACGGATGTTCCGTTAAAATTTTTAATTTGGTCAATAACTTCACGTTTATGCAATAGCAAATATGTAGGTGGAATAAATAATTTGAGCTGGGTTATAAATACGTATCCCGAAGTTATTAATCAAACGAGTTAATCAAACTGAATATCAATGGCATTATAAAAATGATTGATTAATTAGGTAGGAAGGTAAGACAATTCTCTCTCGAGAAAACTTAAAAATGCTTAATTTTCTTGAGAGAACTAACCGAAGTATTTCGCAAGATCAAAGTCGGAGAAAACAAGTATTTAATTTAATAAATTATAATAAGTAGGTATTTAATTTAATTTATAAAATAAGTATTTAATAAAGTGATGTTTTTTTTATTATTTCAAATGTCGTTAATACATTTTGAGGTTAGAACCAAAGGTCTTTATTGTTTTATTTTTTATTATTGCAATCATACAGTCATCAGGTCTTGGTGATTAAGTAAGTGTTCATAAAATGTTCACAGTATGTGCCCATTTAGGGTGTTGCAATTTAAGACTGGCCAGGTATCATGCCTTTCTACTTAGCTCATTTACTGATGGTGGTTCTTTGGTTTATTTAAATCCGTTTTCTATGTTACCAAAATATGCAAACATGGGTTTAAAATAAAAAAGCGTAGGCCCTATTCGATTAAAAATGTATTCCGTGAATACATTCGAAAAATATTCATGAAATGCCGTAAAAGGCTGAGCGACTGAACCCAATATAGAACGAACTCTGATCAACAAAATAGATTTAAACTCCGAAGGGCAGTGGACAGGTAACTTGATTAAAAGAATTCGCTTGCATCCTGGTGCTACGGCAGGGACGTAATTAGGAAGCAAAGCTGAGGCGGAGTTTCCCATTTAGCTTTTATTTCTATCTATTTATTTTCTTTCTGAATAAAGATCCATTTATTTTCTATGCTAATATTATAAAGAGAAAAGATTTGTTTGTTGGTTTGAATTGAATAGTACCCGAAACTAATAGGCCTATTTGAAAAAATCTTTTAACATGACGAACATATGTAGGCTAGAATATACCCGTGCAAAGCTGGGGTGGACAACTAGTTTTAGATATTTGTAGTGACGTATATATCGTTTAAAGTTTTTTTTAAATTACGTTAAGTGTAAGGTTCTGTTATTATAGTACGTAAATCCTCGCATTCTGGGTAATCTTTAAGAAATTAAATGAGTTAAACACCCTCAGTACGAGTGAACTCTAACCAACTAAACTACAAAATCGATTTCGAGCCTAGTCGAAAAACCCTGGGACCTTTTAACGGCGTTAGAGTCTGTAAGAGGTTCCATTCATCATAAAGGTTGTGTTTTCAAAAATATCCTGTAGCTTCACAAAATTTTATTCAATACTTACATTACCTACCTATTGAAAGCTTATCTCCACTGTCTACCACTGCGGCTCATTGTTTTTATGTGATTTAATATTAAATTTTAATATAGATAGAATAGTGGAATTCTCTTATTACTTTGGTCATTGAACGAAGGTTCCGAGACTTCCCACGAGTTAAAATACCTATACGTCACAGAGTCTACGCCATTTATCGCGTAACAAAGGCACCTAAAGCTGTGACAGCATGCCAAAGTCCCTATGCTACACTTCTGATTACGTCCCTGCGGAACACTGTTGGTAATCCAACTAGACCATGAGATGGGAGTCAGTAACAAAGTAATTTTCAACTTTTTTTTTTGGCAACAAGCTTCGATTTTTAACCAGCGTAAGCTCATCCAATAATTTCATTCTGATTTCCTGGCTATTTGCGCAGTATTCACCTATCAGGTTGTTCGTGCGTTTTTTAAAACTGTTTATTTTTTTGACTGTATTTTTTTTCAATTTAGACTACATAGACTTGCTGGCATAGGCATGTACCATAAGAAGGCTCTGGCATTGCCATATTGTCCTGTCTTCGGCCTACCATATCCAAAATCTGCCAGCTGTGATCTGTTTCTCCATGATGTAGATACGGGTGGGTGGATCTTATTTTAACCTATTACAAAAAACGTCGATAATTCCAATAAAAAACCCAAAATTCCACCACACCACCAAGAAACGTGACTACTTTCATTTCATTATACCAAAGTTGTAAATAAACCTCGAAAAGTTTTCCAAGAACATTTTATGCCTATTGTAACAAAGTTTGTAACAAAATCTTTCGGTATCTACCGATTCCATAAACTTCGAATTCACTGGAACTTTTCAAATACAACGATCCTAATTTTTTAACTTGGCAATATTTACTTACCTATAAAATTTTGAGGGGAATGAGAACCTGATGATGTCTTTCTAGCCGAATCTACAGCAACGGGGCGGCTAGTCTCAGCGGACACTAGGACATAGGTAATTATAGGGCACATGTCAATGACGACCTCTCGTGGTGGGCGAAGGTAGGCTAATCATAGTATTTCCTCATGGTATTTTATTGAAATGTCGCGGGTTCGCTGCCGGTGCGCGATGCTCCATACTATTTCATATAAAGATTTGGAATATTCGATGACTGCAGCTAATGCCGCGTTTGCCGCGCCGCCGCCTGGTGCCCGTTCACACACCATTATCTAGCCCCAAGCTAAGCAGAGCTTGTGTTATGGGTATTAGATAACTGATATACATAATACAATACAATACATAGATAGATATTTTTTTTATTATATATAGAAAACGACCAGAACACCCGGAACAAATACCTGCAGATCGTACAAATATTTATACCAAGGCGGGAATCGAACCCGCAACCTCGGTCATCAAATACTAAGTACAGCTTCTGCTTTAATTTTGAAAAAAAGTATCTGATTTTGTGAAGAAAAAAAAAACAAGATTTTATTTACTTAATTCCAACTATGTATTACCATGATCTAGCTAGGATATGATAACAAATTCACTTATCCACGTTCTTAGGCACGCTTCCAACTGGTATTGATATGGATCAGTTGAGCTACCTGTAGATTGTTTGCAACAGTTTGCAGATAGCTTAATTGTTTCTATTGTAATTACTAGTTTTAATTTAAATTTGTTATTTGATTGTTATTTTCTTATCCATTTATTATGTTTATTTATTATTTACAATCAACTCACATGAAAAGGTGTTTCCTTAGATTTCTACATATAAATAGGTATAAAAGGCGACTTCGTTCAACATAAAAATAAAGAGACAACTTTGTCCCCATTGTCAATAAACTAACCCACAGAGTTCTAAGCCCAGGCCCGGAAATCGAGCCCGTCTAGTGTTTCCCGTGATATATTCGGGATATTGTGTTCCCAGCATAGGCATTTGTTATACCAATGTAGCCGCTATAACGCGCCCTAGATAAATATTGTGAACCCTTTTTTATGTCCGCGGATGCGAAGTGGTCTAATTTTGGATATATTTTGTAATATTTCTTGCGGAAATGCGGCGTAACTCGTAACGAATGTCGGTGATCCATTTGAAGATGTTTTACGTCAAGGAATATTGTGTGATATAGCGATTGTCGCCGTCTATTTTCTGAATTCGGCATTGTGACTAACAACCTGAAGAGTTGGCTATTTTTAATGCAGAATTATGGCTGCTGATTCGATCTTATATAATGCTTAAACAGTGGAAAAAGTGATGCAAAATACGAATGCTAAGAGATTTACCTATACCCATCAACTTATTTTTTCTTAGATAGCGCACCACTTGCTATGGCAAACTCAAAAGAGCTTGTAATACTCGACAGCTTGAAAAAATATCCACTGGTATGGTTTTTCTTTCGCTAGCTGGGTAGATCGTTATTTTAACGGGGCTTTCGGATTTATTCTAGCATTCGCAGAGCTTATGCTTGTTGAAAACGCTGCTGCTAACTTTTAGGAGTGAATAATTCGCATATGTTCTTAGAAATAGCTTTCTACATATTTTCAACAACATATACCTCAGCGTTAGGTGTATGCGAACGCTATTTAGTTTGATTTCACCATTCACATGCGAATTAGAAGACTTTTAGAACTAAGAATATTATGCAACGAATGACTCTTTTTAGGCTTATTTTTACTAACAAAAAAACTAACATTCAAATAATAGAATGAAATTAAAACTAGTAATTTACAATTGAAATAATCGAGCTAACTGCAGACTGTAACAAGTAACATTGTAATATTTTTACAACAGATTTACGAAACCGAGACTTGAAATAACTTGACTTGAAGGTACGTACACGAAAATATAAAAAAATAGTAGTAACTAATTGCGCAATAAGATTACATGTTTCAAACTTTAACACAATAAAAGTTTAGCTAAAGCATAGTTTATACGAAGCCAACGCTGGCTGCCAATAAGACTGGCAGCCAGCGCTGGCGTGGCATTTGCCTTGTGTAAACAGTTTTTCAAGCCAAGCCAGCGCTGGCAGCCAACGCTGGCGTGAATAGAGCGCCGGCCTATTTTTCTAGCCAGTGACCTCCGCCCGCATACCCCTCGACCCCCGCGCCAGCGTTGCGGACACGTGTAGACGCTTCTCGCAGTCACTGGCGAACGTCAAACTACTTCAAACGTGTGCACACCCGAAGAAAAATCCGCGAATGAAATGGCCTCGTCTAAACAACAGGGGCCAGGCCAACACTGGCTTGTCGCAGGACTGGCGCCAGCATGACTGGCTTCGTATAAAGTCAATTGCTGGCTACATGAGCTAATTCAGCCTTGTTTCTAGTACATACAAAGGCTAAGCTTGGCAATGACAGTTAGCCCCAGTTGTTCACAGTCGCTGGTTTATAATTATTATGCCCCTAACTATGGCGATCAAGAGAAATTAACCCTTATTTAGTAAGCAGTTGGGAAAATTGACTGAGGGGTATCAGAAAGCAACTGAGATAATGTCAGTCAATGATATGACCGGCCCACTGCCACTTCGTCACTTCGTGTGAATGATTCAGAATTATTTATTCCCAGTGGGAAAGAATACCTAACCACCAAAAGCACTTCGTCATCTGCCTATACTGGTCCACAGCTGGACATAGGCCTACCCAAATGAGCGCCATAGCGCCCTGTCTTTAGCTTGCCGCATCCAGCATCTGCCAGCAGTCTTTCACAAATCGTCATCCCACCTGGACGGAGGGCGTCCTACACTACGTTTGCCGAGTCGCGGTCTCCACTCAAGAACACGTTTACCCCAACGGTTGTCGATTCTAATTATTTTAATATCTATAAATGCAGTTTAAAATGTTTTTTAAATTAAAATAATGTCTTCTTTCAGTAAAATGTTCCATCTACAATATTCAAGGTACTTTCCCTCCATGTGGCATATCCGTGGGACGCCCTGTATATATTTGTACGCTATATTGCGTGCTCGACACATGTCCGTGCATAGTAATTAATCATTTAATAGTTTGTACTAACTACCATGTTGCAGAATAAATAATAGTGCCTATTATCCACATGGAAGGGGAGTGAGTAATATTGTCATTTAGGCAGGGCGCAAACGTAAAGACTGTATCAGATACAAGCTACCGATGAATATTTGATTTATATAGAACCAGTATGAAATCATCCACTCCCTGCGCATACGTAAATATTTTTTGTGTCCAGTTGCTCCCGCTTAACACATACTCAATGTGTTCGGTGTCGGTAACTGGAAACTAATAGTGTCTACGTTTGCGCAGCGCTTTAGATCCTAATAAATAAACAAAGAAAATAACAAGCAAATAAAAGAATTAGCATAAAACTAGTAGGTACCTATTTACAATTGAACATTTGAACTTACTGCAGCCCTGAAATAAAACATAGGCTCTAACCCACGACTTAAATCTTTTCGTTTACCTACTACTCATAATGTTTTTATTTTCTATCTTTTATATACACTCAGGATTACAAAAACGTTGAACATTTTTTTACAAAATACAAAAAAATCCCTATTCCGAATAAAGTGTGAGCCAGTTTTGTAAAAGGATATTTTTCAAAGCAACTGATTGGAACAGACCAACGCCTAAAATTATGCTTATTTTTAATACCAGCGTCGAAAAACAAAGTTTATTAGATTTTTGTTAATCCTGTTATAAGGTTAAAGATAATTAATGAGCGTCTAGTCTAGACCATATAGAGTGAACCTACGCGTAATTTTGTTATTCAAATAAAAAGGTTCCTACCTACCTACAAGTTCTAATAACTCTTTTTTTTTTTGTTGATTAATATCTAACATGTTTTTGCTGGTCTGCTGGGCCGGCCAAATCTCGCGAGGAACCGACAATCGTTGGGGTATATGTTTTCTTCATTGGAGATCACAACTCGGTAAGCGTAGTGTAGGACGCCCTTCGGCCAGCTGGGATGACGATCTGCAAAATACTTCAGGTAGATACTGGATGCGTCAAGCTGAAGAGAGAGCGCTGTGGAGCTCATTGGAGGCCTATGTCCAGCAGTGGACTAACATAGGCTGATGATGATGGTGAGTTAGGTACTGCCAGTTTCTATTCTGTAATTCTTTATTCTACACACAAAAAATAATACATAAAAGAACTTAACTAATAGGTTATGTACAAAGGCGAGCTTAACCCTTAATAAGAGTTTTCTTCCAGCAAACCTTAGAGTTATAGAAGAGGCGCTGGAACAGGTAAAGAAAGTGTACACAAATAACAAACATCGGATATTACAGATATTTGAACTAATAGTAGGAAGCTTTATACAAGACTTACTTACACATACATGATTATAATAAAATACATAAATCTATGGAAATAGTTAAAGGTTATTTCGATCCCATGAAAACAAATTCATGGGATAAAAAGTAGCATGTGTGCTATTCTAGGCCTAAAACTACCTGTATGCAAATTTCATTATTTTTATTTTTAAGTAGTATTAATTATTTTTATGTAGAATTATATTTAAATCTTATGGATCTCGTGTCTGAAAATAAAGAATTTATTATTATTATTATTATTATTCAGTAGTTCAGTCACAGTAGATACTTTATTTCTGATATCTGTGAGTTCAGTAGTTTTGGCATGAAGAGGTAACAAACATCCGAACGTTCACAATCATAATGTTAGTGTGATAAATACTGGTATTTTGTAGATGTTCTACAAATCACAAAATAATGGTATTTTGTAGATGTTCTACAAATCACAAAATAATTTTATTAATTGGTCGAGCCGTGCCTAAGCTCTCATTTTTTTCCAGCTTTCAAATATTTTTACATTATTACAGGAAAGTTATTTAACGTCTCGTTCAAAACGGTTTAACCTAGGTTTTTTTACTTTTAACCTACTAGTAAGTAATTTAACTGCAAAGGTAGGTAGATCAGTCTTCATTACCTGGTTCCGATGCCCCCTTCAAATGTTAGATTTTAGATTATTATTATTTTAGTACTTATATTAATCTTTTTTTTGTCATTTTTAAATATTGCAACGCACCGATCTAGACATATTTATTTATTTACATCTTATTTTTATACACATCACATACCTATATATTTTTCTTTCAACGGCTAATACATAACACTTAATATATTGTAACTGAGTGAGCTTATTTACTTTTTATTTTTTTTATGTAATATTTTATAATCACAGGGTCCTGTGATTGTTCTTGTTCTGGTCTAGGCAGAATAACAGCGCCTTCTGTTCATAACAGTTGGCATTATGCTGAGCCTGGGCCCATTTGCTACTGCACCACACACTGATAACCTAATTATACCTTTTTCTATTAATTTTCTACATTTTTATTTAACTAGTTTTTCCACTCGCAATATTGTTCTTTATTTTTGAAATGTGTTTAATTTTTGTTTCAGTATTGTAAATTTATTGTGTGTAATTGTAGTGGCAAATAAATGATATGTCTATGTCTATGTCTATGTCTATGTCATTACTTTGTCACCTTAAAGTTGCTTGATAGTTATCTCTATTTTAATAACAGTTTCTTTCTCTCTATGACAAAGTTCACGTGTTCAAGATCAAGTCCGACGAAATAGGTTCGCTTTTTCGAGACAAGGATGAGCGAACGCCGCGCGGAGAAATCGAGAAAGGAAGGCAAGAGCCGCGAAAAAATCATCATAATCATTAGCTCATTAGAGAAGGCCTGTTCAGCCGTGGACTAGTATAGGCTGATGATAATGATGATTATCTTATCTGTGGCACAAGGTTCATTTCTATGCTTCCACTTCTGTTATCCCTACAGCGACTACAGTTGTGCTGAATTAGTGAGTAACTCGGCCATATCAAGTGTCAGTGAGCCACCGCAATTGCCCAGTCTCAGTTAAACTACCCTTAATCTCAGATTAGCCTGTTCTCAAATAGGACAGCATGTTGTATAGTGTCTCAACTAGGACGCCACCTAGGCGTTATCAAGATGTTCTCAGTTGATTTGATGGGTTACCTTTGATTATACTTAATAATTTATTTGTGACTTTCTTGATATCTTGATATCTAGAATAACAAATACTATATAATCGATCTTACGAATATCGATATAATATCGAATATCGAAACGACGACCTCTGTGGCGCGGTGGGCGAAGGTCTGCCTGCGACGCAGAAGGTTGCGGGTTCGACTGCCTCGGGACAAATGTGTGTACGATCTGCAGACATTTTGTTCAGGATGATCTGGTCGTTTTATATTATATAATAAAAAATATCTAAGTATCTATGTATTGTATTATATTATATTATGTATATCAGTTATCTAGTACCCATAACACAAGCTCTGCTTAGCTTGGGGCTAGATAATGCTGTGTGAATTGTCCAGCATTTTTTTTTTTTAATCTAAAAGGCAGTTTGGATGTCGCTGTGCAATGACCCCCTTCGGAATAAGGCATTGGTCTGCTGCTTAATCAGAGGGAATAATTCACCCATAGATTTTTTCAGTAGACAATACAAAAAATAATTTAAATGCTAACAAAAACCTTCAAACTACTTTGAAACCCTTAATTTTACACTGTTTTTAAGTTGTGCGTAATAGGTACTAAACCCACGGGAACATTTTTAAAGGATCACTTTGGAATCATTATAAATACAATAGTGAAAGAATTTTCAATATCGGTTCGTAATTGACGGAGAAATTGACGACCATACATAAAAAATATACATGTAGCCGATAATACAATCTCCTACTTTTTTTCGGAGTCAGTTAGGAGTAGAGAATTTTACCAACCGTGTAAATAAAATAAAGTTATAATCAAAACAGCTTTGATCAAACACAAACTGCCCCAGAAGGGAGAACATTAGACAAAGTCATTTAAACTGTACGCTCAGCTCAGCTCAGTTCTACCGCATTAGTTTGATCAACTACTCTCTACTATATCCCAAGAGTCTACATTTCATCTCAATTTAACAACTTATATCAGTTTCATGGAGGAATTTCATATAGAATGGCGTATGCCAGATACATTTCTGACCGAAGAGATTGTTTGCTTAAAATGCGGTCGTCTTTTGTTTCTTGGGGCTACAGTAGTGGACAATGTGACCCGCGACCCGTGCACCCACTGGCTTCACCCACCGGTGGGTGTAGGGATAATTCCTGTTTACCCGTGTACCCACTGCGATAAGGTTGGAATTAATATCGATGAAAAAAATAAAATAATAATGCGATAAGTTATAATAGTCTTGATTTATAAGTTTTTATTTTCTCTTTCAAAGTAAGCTCAAAGGTGTACAAAGCAGGCGTCTAGAATAGGTAGAGCCTAAATATAGAGCAGACGGGGTCGGTCTTGGACTGTATGAAACACAACTTGACTACATTTGATATTTGCCTAGAGCTTAAAATGACTACTAGGTAATGGGTCGAGCACTCAAATCTCCAAAGACACAAATTGACTAGAGCATGTTTTTCGTACATAGCTTAGTGATATGAACCCAAACTGTCGAGACATACGGAAAATAGAAAAACTGCAAAAAAAATTTTTTTTTTTTTTTTTTTTTTTAAACTTAAATGCGACTTAACTCTTTGAGCAGCATTAAATAAACTTTGACCGGGTTAAAATTGTCTAAGGATAATCTTTAATGTCTCCCCTGTAGGTGGAGCTAACGCTACTAGAGTCTGTGGGAAGTCCCAAAGATTATCGACTCTCGGCGATTACTTGATTTCATGGCGCAGTGGATTAGCGCATACTCGTACTGAGTGTAGATCGCAGGTTCAAGTCCCGCCAAAAACGATTTTGTTTTTTGATATTATTTCATTTTTTTCTATACGCACTAGATATCGCACTAAAATAACAAAAGCCTTAAAACAGGAGAAGATAAAGAAAATATTAGCAACAAGTCTTTTTAAACCATACTTAGAAAACAAATCCTAACATCGCATCTATACTTTCATATGGCTGGAAGTATGGATGCGATGCATAGCAATGCAAGGCACGCGTTCCTCAAAACGTACCTACGTGCCTAAAGTAGGTAGGTACGTAATTGCCAAACATCTTAGTTCTATAACTGGAAGAGAATTGCTCCCAGGCGCTCCATCATTTTAATAAGCGACACTTTCATGAGGACGAAAAATCCTGAAGAATGTAGGTTAAAAAAGGTCGGGAATAATGTATTTAAGTGTTCTTGAGTGGAGACCGCGACTTGGAAAACGTAGTGTAGGACGCCCTCCGACCAGGTGGGATGACGATTTGCGAAAGACTGCTGGCAGATGCTGGATGCGGCAAGCTGAGGACAGGGCGCTATGGCGCTCATTAGGGGAGGCCTATGTCCAGCAGTGGACTGGTATTAGGATGATGATGAATGTATTTAAGTAACATTCTCTGGTTCTGCTGCTAATGTAAAGCTCGTAACTAGAGCTTTTGAGCATGTTATATGATGAGTCTAGTTGTAAGAAAGATAATTTTAAAGATCTTACATAAAATGAAATACAGCAAAAATGTATACTGTGACAAGACGGTGACACCGCTGTGTTTGTGTGCGTAACTGCCTACCGTGTTTACAAATTATTTTTATCGCTATTTTTAGGGAACCCTAGTGTCTAGTTAAACCTAACTAAGCTGCCAAAAAATTTAAAGAAATTTGCAAAATATTATGTGCTGTTGTAAAACAGAAAAAAACCCTATCTAAACCTTAAAAAGCATTGAATAAATGAATTCTTTATTACTGGCAACGTGCCTGGTTAGACAATTCTGCTAGTGTCAAGTAATGGAAAATAATTATAATTTGTATGAGTTAACAAATAAATGGCGGGGATCTATCGCGAAAGAATTGATGTTGATAAATTCAGATCCGTGACACTTTAACTAAAAGTGGCATCTTTTTCTTTTCTTTTTGAACTATTTTTTGAGGTTAGAAAACGTTTAATTCTCTTTTCTTTCTTCTATCCATTGGTTTCTATTCTAGTACCTAACAAAAGTCCTATTATCTATCGAAATCATTATGTAAGTATTTAAAACAACATTCCAAGAAATCCGGATTAGCGCGATGTGGCATTCGACAACGATTTCCTTTTCAAAGGAAATGTGAAATAGAAACACGGGGAAATCGCATCACAGAGGCAAATTAAATTTTACTGTTATTCAAATAACACAAAGGGATACAATCTTTGCACACATTTTATTAGTAAGCTTTCAATTTTATGAGTTCTCAAAATGTAAATAAAGGAAGATCTCATATGGAGTTCTTTTGTAATATTTTTACGGTGGGCAGTCAAAAGCTATGGTTCTATTGTGATTATATAGGGTCGTAGTAAGTGTTGGCATAGGGATGGGTGATATGATAAGGGTTTGTTGGTCTCGTGTCAATAAATAAAGAATAGATAAACTTGACTACTGCTTCGAACAAATTTGCTCGAAGTAAGATCAATAGGTACTTAAGACTGCGGTGTTATTCAATATTTAATTGCCCGTAGCATCCGTAGGAATGCTGATTGCTTTAAACAGAAGCAAGAAAGCTAAGGATATCTTAAATTTCCTGGGTTGGGTTGAGATTTAATTGACAGTATCCAGGCAAAGTGCCTGTAACCAGCGAGGGTCAACTCATTGGCAATAGTTTACCTATTTAAAGTCTGTAAAGTTTTAGGTCTACGAATTACAAGTAACAAACATGAACGTAATAAAATCGATCAAAACCAATTTCCTAGTTTTGATTTTCATGGAACGGAATTCAAAACTTTTAGCAAACATTTAAGAGTTCCGGTAACTTCTTTAGAATACCGATAAGTCACACAAAGGGGCAAAATATAAGTTTTCATCAAAGTTGGCTCAGTGGCGAGTGGAGGGCAAACAAATTCAATGACCACAAAAAAAGTTATAGGAGAAACTTCATCAGAGCTCTGCCCGGAGCAACTTGAGCGTAAAAATATTAACCAAACAGCGTAAAGGAAAAAACGTGACGCAATTTCTCAGGGATAAATAATTTAGCATTTTGCAGAGTGATTTTTGAGATGGTATATAAAAATTTTACCTACTTGTTATATACTATATAGCAAGTAAGTAAAATTTTTATTTTATCATGGACTAAAAACAACATACCTACTCTAGCTAAAATTGTGCTCATTATTTAGCCAATATGAAAAGTTTGTAAGCCGCCCTTCCGATATAAATTCACTTTCTGTGCGTTATTTTTCAAAATTTCTTTGATGCAGAAATAGATTGGATATAAATATGTCAAGCAAAAACAAACTGAAAAAAGAACACTTTTTTATTAAGTAATAGATTATAGATATGACGCATATTACATAGATATTATATAGATTATTCAACGTACGTATCCTACTGGTATTGAAAGAAACAAGGTTATACCATAAGAATGGCACGAGTGAGTAAGTAGGATTTTCTAGACCTTCGTGATACATGTCGGCCACAACTTCACTTTCCATCAGGTGAGATTGTGGTCAAACAAAGGTCTATAGACAATAAAAAAGAATGGATAAGTTTTTATCTGTTAATAGGGTTATACCCAATGTTAATAAACTATGGGGTATACCGCTAGCCAACCCTTTGGTTTGGTACCTATGGCAACCGGTTTATGGTTGCCAATGTATAACTGCCTCGGGAGTAGGTAAGTGGCTTCTCGCCGCGTGAAGTAGAAGGAAAAGAGTTATTGAGTTTTACAGTAAGTACGCTCATACATGCGTTTAATAAAAAGCAAACTTGTAATATAATAAAAAATGAAATATGAACAGACGAGAGAAGTTATTAAAATAAAGTTAAGCGGGCGAGTGTTCTCGAGCCGGGCAGCCGAAGGAATGGCGCTCCGCCGCCGGTGAGCCAGGTGATGAGGTGTGGCGCGCGGCGCATGCTGACGAGGTTCGTCTGGTATAAGCGTCACTGGTCTCGTGTCCCGAAACGCTGTAGATATACGCGCCCGCGCGGCGGCCGAGAACAATAGGGCCTTGCGTCGAGCTGCATAATGTTGTAGCTGATTAATATGAGGAATCTGTGAATGAAATTTATTTTAGATGATGCTTGCGACAGACTCCACAGGACCCCCTTACGAATAATACGGAGTATTGAAGCGAACCGGAGGTTTTACTATCCGGCCCGATCTTGTGGTACGTAAAGTATTCGTATCTGGGCTTAACATAGGAACTTGGGTTTGCGGCGCAGTGTCAGCTGGCGGACTTGAATTTATTGCAGTTTCTATGTCGTTCTGGCTGATGTAAGCTGGTTTGACTCTGTCTATAGAGACTTTCACAGCTTTCCCTCGAATTTCAATGTCTATAGTCTTTGCGCTTCTAGAAATGACTTTATAAGGGCCTGTATAGGGTGGTTCAAGTGATCCACGTAATATATCTTGCCTTAAAAATACATGTGATGTACTGGCTAGGTCCTTGTGCACAAACACCTTGTGCTGTCCGTGATGAGCAGCTGGGCTGGGACGTAGCTGAGATATCTTCTGGCGCAAGTGAGAAATAAAATCAGGATACTCCACCTGAGTAGACATAGTTGTGAAAAATTCACCAGGAACGCGTAGCTGCTCTCCATATACCAGCTCTGCCGAAGAACATTGTAGGTCTTCCTTCCAGGCGGTCCGGAGTCCAAGGAGGACTATGGGTAAAGAAGAAATCCAGTCCTTACCGCCATGTGTCATGATAGCTGCTTTCATTGTGCGATGCATGCGCTCAATCATACCGTTACACGAAGGGTGATAGGCCGTTGTCCTCGCGAGTTTAATGCCGCACAGCTTGGCTAAGCTGTGGAATAGTCGGGATTCGAATTGTCTGCCTTGATCTGTGACAATCTTCTTCGGGCACCCGTAGCGGGAGATCCAGTTCAGCAGGAATGCTCAGGAAACAGTTTCGGCTGTAATGTCAGAAAGAGGAATTACTTCTGGCCACCTGGTATACCTATCCACCGCAGTCAGGCAATATTTGAAACCTGAGGAAACGGGAAGAGGACCGACTAAATCGATGTGGACTTCAGAAAATCTTGCATCAGGTAGACCGTAATTTCCGACAGGAGCTATGGTGTGCCTCGTTACCTTAGATTTTTGACATGGAACGCACTCTCTGACCCAAACACGAATATCTTTCTTGAGACCTGGCCAAATAAAACGTTCACTAACCAATCTCATGGAAGCCTTGGCTCCTGGATGGCTCAGACTGTGTAGCGTCTCGAAGATCTGTTTTCTGTGGGCAGCTGCTACGAAGGGACGAGGTTTCTGCATGGAAACGTCGCAGTAAATAGGTATGTCTGAAAGTGTTACCTTCTCAAGCTGCAGGGAAGAGTTACCCTTTAGGAGATACTGTAGCTCAGGATCGTCTTTCTGTGAAAAAGCGAGATCTTTGATGTCTACCGGCACGCTGACAGCTTCTATCCGAGACAAACTATCAGTTACGTCGCGAGCGTCAAACGGCGCGCACTCGCTACCGGTCGTAGTTCACGAATAAATAGTTATAGGAAGTATAAAGTGAAACGTTTTTAAATAACCTCGTACTTTATAATAAAAACACACGGAATATTTATTAATTTTGAAATATAACATCAATTTATAAGCTACAATCGATAAATTGATTGAGCAGTGTCTGTGAAATATATTCCTACCTTCAAAAACAAGTTTAAGTGAAATTAAATTACAAATCTTTACGGTTTTAATAAAGTGCCTAAAAATGGTCAAGTGTGGCGCATGTGGTAAATACCTGTCAGCATCCGAAGGTCCAAAATGCAGTAAATGCCCAGCAACATACCATCGTTCCTGCGTTTCCATCCCCGCTACGACATTCGTCAGCCCGTCTTGGACTTGTCCTGCATGCAAAGTGAAAATTCCCAGGGATAACAACTGCAACACCCCCGTTTCGGGGATCTCTAGAGCGTGCAGCCCACCTGCGCAGCAGGCCCCTGCCAGCGCTCATGGTGACGGGGCTGAAGACACTCACCAGGCGATGATAAGCCTAGCCGCTGAGTTACGCGCTTTTCGTAGCGAGTTAAGTGCCGTTAGAGCTGAACTGGTCGATACGAGGTCTGAGTTAGCAGAGTTCAAGTTGGCATTACATGCTAACAACGCCAGGATCGAAATCATCGACGGAAGACTCTCGTCACTTGAACGCAAATTCGGCGAAAGCGTTCCAACCAATGTAGACGCACTTGAGGACACTATTTGTACACTTAGACAGGAGTTGAATGAAAGGGACCAAGAACTTCTCCTTAATGACGTTGAAATTTCGGGAGTTCCCGAGCATCGCGAAAACTATTTGGTACACCTAGTTAAGCTTGTAGCACTGAAGCTGGGATCCGAAGTACAAGACGGAGATATCGTGCACACAGAACGAGTAGGTCCTATGAACCGAAACCATCACGAACTAGAAAACGGAACCATGCAACCACCACGTCCGCGTAATATTGTTGTCCGATTTGCACGAAGAGTCATTCGAGAACAGCTGATTACAGCCGCAAGGGTACGCCGCAACCTGTCGAGCACGGACCTTGAGCTTCAGGGAGTACCGAGTCGTGTATACATCAACGAAAGATTGACACGTACTAATCGGCAATTGTTCGCGCGAGCCCGAGAAGCAGCCCGTCGCTCCCACTACAAATATGTTTGGACGAAGGAGGGAAAAATATTTGTACGTAAGGAAGATGGACTAAAGGCTGAACGTATTAAGTCAGAGAAGGATATATTTAGAATTTTTGGTACATCTTTAGTTTGAAGATATTTGTTGTAAATTTAATATTATGTAACAATCGCACCTACTTTATCTTAATGTACTTCGTCACTTATATTTTAGTTTTATTCAAGACGCCTTGTAATATTAGATCTATATCATACTTGTCTGGTGCGCAGTCTTACTTAAGTAATAACAGTATTTTGTGCTCACATGTAAACTACTCTAAGAACATACCTACACTACGTAAACTGCTTGGTAAACCAATCCGCGCAAAAAATCTTAGACATCAATATCACACACATAAATTATTCACCTTCGTACTATTGTGTTCTTATCCTGTGATTTTAACACACATGTCAGCGCAAAAGTCCTCTTACATACTAGGTATACTACCTACCTATTTTGTCGTAGTAGGATTATGTAACATAACAGGTCAGATAATATTAGTAAACACCTTTTTACAGTGCACATGCCGAACCAGTTTTATTTATCATTATACAACTTTATTAAATGGATTCTAATACATGATTTATATGTACATTCTCATTTTTATTTATACGTTTATTTTGCCTTGTATACCTTAACACTTGTCTCACTACACTACACACACACTAATTATAATATGACCTATGTAACTGTACTTGTTTTCCTATCAAATTAAAGAAATCCTAATTATACCTAATAATAATATTTTAAACTTGGCTTTTAATAAAATTTCGTTACAAACGTTTTAATACATCTTTATTATAATATTTACATTGATAATTGCTGTGCACTTCGGGTCTGGTTGTTTTGGGAATTAAGATATAATGCCGTTTATACTTATATGTGTATGTATTATCAATCAGTTAGGCTCGGACAATGTTAGTTTAAGTGTAATACAATTAGTAGGTAACTAACTAAAAATGATTTATAAATTTTTGAAATTATTTATTTTTATTTTTCAGACAAGATTCTAATAGTTTATATAGGTACAGGTAGATATAATATGTTTATAAAAGGAAATAAGTAGACTATAATATGTTTTATAATATTTATTTTAGTGATAGTCCTAGGTAGGCATTGTGCATAGATCTTAATACTATTGCTATTTTCAAAACTTACATAAAATCTTTAATACACAAAGTCTATATACGTAAAGCAGAGTGCGTAGTTGTTTGTCGTTGGTGATATAACTCACTCCACAATTAGGGTCAACATAACACCAGCGCTGAGTAGGTAATCTTGACTTATCTACCCAGCACCATGCTGAGTTGATACCTTTTTGGCTCGACACTCTGTGGTTTGCCAGGCAGGTTGCGGAGGTAACTAGGTAGGTAACCTACTCCTTTTAGATTTTTCAACAATTTATTTTGTAGTACATAATAATAGGTAACCGTTATTTTATGTCTAGCTGATAAACTCAATCTAGTTTAGTTCCTTCCTTTAATGTTTGGTAACTCTAATGTGTCGTGTCAAATAAATAATTTTCATTTCATTTCATTTCATTTCAAAGTATCCGCGACGACGTTTTCTTGTCCGGAGATGTGCTCTACGTTTGTCGTGAACTGTGAAATAAAATATAGTTGATTGATTTGGCGCGGGGAACCTTTTTGATCTTTCTGCTGAAATGCGAATATCAGCGGTTTATGGTCCGTGAATATCGTGAAGTGACGACCTTCTACCATGTGTCTGAAGTGCTTAACGGACTCGTACACGGCAAGAAGTTCACGGTCGTATGCGCTGTAACGTTGCTGCGTGGGGCTCATCTTCTTCGAGAAAAATGCCAAGGGTTGCCAAGCGTTTTCGATACGCTGTTGAAGCACGGCTCCTAGGGAAACATTTGATGCATCGGTCACTAGTGCCAGATTCGCTCCTGGAACTGGGTGGACTAGCATGACAGCATCTGAGAGGCTTTACTTACAAAGCTGGAAAATATCTAGGAGTTTCGGAGTCCAGGAAACGGGTTTAGAACCTTTCATATCGTTTCCTACCAAGAGATCATTGAGTGGCGCCTGTAACTCTGCTGCATTCTTCAGGAAACGTCGGTAGAAATTCAGCATTCCTAGGAATCTTCTAAGGCCTTTGACCGTCTGAGGTGGAGGAAAGTTTAATATGGCCTGTACCTTATCCTCGAGTGGTTTCAAACCTTCTCCTGAGACAGAATAACCAGTGAAAGTTACCTGAGGTTGACCAAACGTACATTTCTGGACGTTGATGACTACGCCGTTCTCGTTCAGGCGGGAAAACAGGATGCGAAGATGTTCTTCGTGTTCTACCTTGTTCCGGGAAGCAATGAGTATGTCGTCTATGTATGGAAAACAGAAGTCTAACCCCCTTACAAGTCCGTCAATGAACCTTTGAAAGGTCTGTGCGGCGTTGCGGAGACCGTACGACATGAAAGGGCATTCAAATAAGCCAAATGGTGTCGATATGGCAGTCTTCTCCACATCGTCAGGGTTGACTGGAATCTGCTGATAAGCCTTCACCAAGTCAATGATTGGCTTCGACACGTCCGCGACAATGAACTTCCAGCTGAAGTCTCTCCGCAGTCCAAGGTTCAGTTGCAGGGGTAAGTAGCCATATGTAGATATGGTAGTACTGTTCGCTGCGGAAAGATCGTAGTTAACTCTGGCACGGCGCTCGCGGAGGTAGCTGCGAGGGTAGACGCATAAATCCGAACCAGTATCTACGAGAAAATGTTTCTTGGAGTGGAGATCTGTGACAAATAGACGGCTGGAAATACTGCAGCAGTCGCTCTCCGTCGTTAGCGACTGGCTTTGGAGTTTTCCGCTTGCTTGTTGGATGTGTAGTTGCAGGGTTGATCACAGTGTAAAGCATTGTCTCTATACCTAGCGTGGTACCAGCAGATAGGGCTGTCATTCTCTTTCTTGAAGGCATGAGACCTGGGCTGGCTACGGGAACGAGACCTGTTAAATCTTCGATTATTACCGTTCCACCTTCTTCTGTAGCCGCCTCTGCTGCGGGGACCACCATCCATTCTATTGGACAACTCGCCTATTTTCTGAGTAAGAGTAGCTACTTCTTTACGCATTACCTCGAAACAGTCCGGCGATGCCGCTGATGTGCTGGCTACCTGGGCTACCGGGTTCCCCGGGACGATCTCCATTACCCGGTCAGCTAGGGATGCCACCGCCTCCATGGATGTATCAGCCTGCGAAGCCACAATTGTCTGCAGGTTGGTTGGCAGCCGGCTCGTCCAGATCGTGCGCAGGAAATCCTCCGGGACCCCTGGACCGGCTAGGCTCTGCAGGTGCCGCAGGAAAGCTGACGGCTTGCGGTCACCCAGCTCCTCGTGTACCAGGAGCTGGCGTACTTTCTTCTCCTGTGAAGCTGACAAACGCTTAATTAGCTCGGCTTTTAATTTTCCATACTTGTCAGTGGCAGGCGGGTTTGCAATGATATCGTCTAACTCTGCAATAACCTGGGCATCAAGGTTACCAACTACGGTATAATATTTAGTGGCATCTGTGGTAGTTCTAGCTAACTCAAACTGTGCTTCTATTTGAGCGAACCATATGGCGGGTTTCTCGCTCCAAAATGGTGGTACTTTTACTCGGACATTATCTACATTTTTCCCTAAAATGTCCATAAGGGCGTCTGTCAAATCAGACGATGACTTGGGTAAAGAAGCACTAGGCTGAGTGTCATTCGCCATCACAAAGAAAATAAATATTCAAAAACTTGCGTGAAATCCAATACGGCCTTATGCGGTTGAAGCGTAAACTGCGAATTCCTTCTCGTACTTTCTTGATCACCAACTCGAACTGTTCCCATGCACCGGTAATCCGGTGGGATGTGATCTTCGCGTCTTCTACGTAAGGGTCACCAGTTTATGGCAACCGGTTTATGGTTGCCAATGTATAACTGCCTCGGGAGTAGGTAAGTGGCTTCTCGCCGCGTGAAGTAGAAGGAAAAGAGTTATTGAGTTTTACAGTAAGTACGCTCATACATGCGTTTAATAAAAAGCAAACTTGTAATATAATAAAAAATGAAATATGAACAGACGAGAGAAGTTATTAAAATAAAGTTAAGCGGGCGAGTGTTCTCGAGCCGGGCAGCCGAAGGAATGGCGCTCCGCCGCCGGTGAGCCAGGTGATGAGGTGTGGCGCGCGGCGCATGCTGACGAGGTTCGTCTGGTATAAGCGTCACTGGTCTCGTGTCCCGAAACGCTGTAGATATACGCGCCCGCGCGGCGGCCGAGAACAATAGGGCCTTGCGTCGAGCTGCATAATGTTGTAGCTGATTAATATGAGGAATCTGTGAATGAAATTTATTTTAGATGATGCTTGCGACAGACTCCACAGTACCCATAAAAGATCCGAAGACTCAACGACTCGCAATGCATAATATGTCCAACTTGAAAATGGACGCCATGAGCAATTTTGAAAAACCTATGTCACTACTTTGGGTCGATGCGAATGTGACGAACGCGGAACACCTCACCAAGACGCATACCTACCTTTCCAAAGATATATTGTTTCTCAATTCTTTGCCACAATATGTAGTGAATAATCTAAAAGTTATTTACTTGACCAGTAGTTTATTAGTAGTTTTTTTATTTACCGATTAATTTAAAAGACGCCCGGGTTTCCTAAAAAAACCGATTGTTATCAGATTCCGTTGAAGCAAATTGTCTTCGTTTTAAGTCGTAAATAAAGTAATCGTGAAGGTCGGCAAATTAGGTTGAACTAGTAAACAACTGTAAGACTTGATTTCTTTTTATATTATCTCAGAAAAATGTAATGATATCTTAACAAAAATTGTTCATTGACCAAGATAAATCGATTATTATTATTTTTTATTACGTTATTCGTTAATATGTATAGTTTTGTTGTGTGATGTGATTATGGGAGGGAGGAAAATGCCAAAAAAAAACAAAAGGTTTTGATAACAGCAGTCTTATCCAAGAAACTAGAACCAATTTTAATTATAATTTTTATTTCAGAGGCAGCCTGGAAGCGATTACCTAACGCAAATAGCGATAAGGCTGCCTTTGTCTACTCGTAGAATTTATTTCTATACTGTTTTCTGTGTTTAAGTGGTACAATAAACTATTATCTTTCTATATTTATTTCAGAATTTTATTATATTATATTATGAAAGCTGTGTGATGCGGTGTTTCTGCCACTCTCAAAACAAAAACACCTGGCTATTCTTCGTTACGAATGGCCACCGAAGCCGAAATTCGGCTAAGAGGACATCATCGAAGTTATATTTAACTCAATTTCGATTAGTTCAAAATATTTTCCAATTCTATTTCCAGTACCACTTACTTATTCGTACCAGATCTGTATTGAAGCGACGTTCTTATTCATCTCCTGTGAACTACAGCCTTTTCAGGACTGTATATATCTCAATTTGAATGGCAAGGTTCCGTACTAAGTTTGAATACTAAATAGAAGCTTTTAGTTGCTCTGGCTTAGATAATTTTGATAGGAACCGTACCGAACCATTACCTGGGAAGTAGCGTAACATCTGGATATTCATGATTTATCCAAAATAACGGGGATTTATAAGAAATACAGCATTATGCTGACTGTCAAAGCTCGGATATTCTAGAATAAGAGAACAAAAATTCCAAAACGGAAAAAGTTCTCGAGAAAGTCACAGTTTATTTTCGCTTACCTACTTGGCAAAGAATTCGTAGGGTAATAAATTATTGGCAGAGAATACACAATAATCATAATTATGTAATAATAATAATAATAATAAGGTGAGATGACAATTTGCGAAGGACGGATGAGATGGCAGATGCTAGATGCGGCAAGCTGAAGACAGGGCGCTATGGCGCTCATTACTGGACGCCTATGATGATGATGTTGACACAATAATCCTCGCAGTATCCGATAAAAGCAAGTTGATAAAAATATGGAAGGAAACAATAGGTACCTACCTTTTTACTATGGAAAACAAAGACCGACCTAGTTCATCACCAATAATAGCCTTATTCGACGATTAGGTTTTCAAATAACGGCGATTAGTAATTTGACAGCTGTCATAAAAAATGTACCTAGATATTCCCGTTACATTTCATTTGTCCCTGAAACAAAACTCTAGCGCGAGTAGTTTCCGAGATTCAATATTGACAGCTTTCACCAATAGCAGCATTACCAGAGGACTATAAAAAATAAACCATAGGTATAGTAAGACACTTTTATGGCGACATTACGTTTATTTTTCTTAAATATCGCATTAAAAGACAAAGGACCAGGTAGATAAGTGTAATTCCTTGAAAATAATATACAAACACTTTAAACTTAGGTAATAAAATGAAAACAATGAAAAAATAAACTTTATTTGCCCGTCAACTCAAAACGCACTTATAGTGTATTTGTGTATTGCATTTACACGGTACCTAGACTATGTGCTTGACCATTGCTAATTGATTAATAAATAATAAATAAATAAATAACCCTGGACAATTCACACAGCATTTCCTAGGCCCAAGCTAAGCAGAGCTTGTGTTATGGGTACTAGGTAACTGATATACATAATACAATACAATACACAGATAGATATTTTTTACTAAACATAGAAAACGACCAGAACACCCTGAACAAATGTCTGCAGACCGTACACACATTTGTCCCGAGGCGGGAATCGAACCCGCAACCTCCTGCGTCGCAGGCAGACATTCTCCCACCGCGCCACAGAGGTCGTCAATGATTGAAGAGCTTAAATGACGAAATGAAATTCTTAAATTTGTTAAATGGTACCGATAATATCAGTTGCTATTTTATTCACATCCCTATTTATCTTTTGCCAAAAAATGGTAATGGTTCCCATTATGTGTGATAATAATGATTTTATTTGTGTGCTTACCTGTTTTATACATATTTTTAGAAGATAGGTCGTTAATGTGGCTACACGTAACAACCATAGCCGTGCGGTAGCTATTGGTTGTGTTAATAATGTACCGTCAGTAATGAGCAATTAGGCTATTAGTAAACCGACGCTGCGGAAAACCATTATGTCCCATGTCACAGAACATACCTAGGTACATCTGAATTAATCATCGGCACTAGACAATGTACCTAATGTGGGGTACCGAGGCTCTCCGGGTTTTCAAAAAATTATCTGAGCGTCTGGTCGAAGCGACGCGTGACCCGAGAGCTGGTGAGTATCTGGCACAGCGCATCAGCATTGCTATACAGCGGGGCAATGCAGCCAGTGTCTTAGGCACGCTTCCAACTGGTATTGATATGGATCAGTTGAGCTACCTGTAGATTGTTTGCAACAGTTTGCAGATAGCTTAATTGTTTCTGTTGTAAATACAAGTTTTAATTTAAATTTGTTATTTGATTGTTATTTTCTTACCAACATCGATGTACCTAATTATCTTTTGTAGTATTTTTTATAACAAATACCGATAATAATTAACAAAAAAAATTGTTTATCTAATACATATGTAATGGTATTACCATTTTTATTTTATTCAGATCATTGTACACAAAGGTTCAATAGTACATATTGAAACGAACAATGTATGTCATCGTTTCAATAGCCGAAATACCGAAGTTTAGAAACTGTGTGGTAGTGTCAACGCCCAACTCCTAGATTCCTGAATAAGTAACGGTATTACAGCCGTATGGTGCCGGTTTAGAATTTGCACCACCCCAACTCTTTCCGTGGGTGTCGTTGGAGGCGACTAAGGGACATAAACCGGGGGGCGGGCAGCAGCGCCTCTCCCAGAATAGATGTACCACCGAACTGCGATCCCCAACCCGCATGGCCAGCGTGGGGTCCTTTGTTTGAGCTATGTCGATAACCTTAGTTCTTTGTCGGATGTATTCGTTACGAATCCTATCCTTCAGAGAAACTCCGAGCATAGCTCTCTCCATAGCTCGCTGGGCGACTTTAAACTGGTGGACCAGCCCTACCGTGAGTGTCCACTAATAAGAATACTTATCAATGATGAAAATGCTATGAATAAATTAGATTTTCTTATTTTTATTCTTATTCAATTATACATAGGCTACTTTTTGTTCCATAAATCAATTTTCATGGTATAGAAATGACTTTAAAACGTTAGTTATCTATAAGCTTATGGAAAGAAGATTTAAATTTCATATTTGTGATATCAAAGACCATTGTGTATTTCCCACTGTCGAGTGGAAAATCATGAAATTTACGTGAGGTCTTGCAACAATCGATTAAATTTGACTATAATTATATTTCAAATATAATTCAAATCCTTAAAAACATAAAAACCTAAGTACTAATTATGACAACATAATGACGATGTTTGTGAGGGTTCAATACATATACCAATATTTAGCAAGGTAGGTTGTACCTTGCTAAATATTGGTATATTGTATTATATATATAATAATTATATATGTATAGTTAAATATTAATACAATCTCCACGGAAAATATTCGAAAAGATTTTCTTTAGAGAGATCTTATTAATGAAAAATTTATCAGCCCAGTTATTGTAAAAAGGTTTATTATCAAGAATCTCGTAAATTATCCACTCATTCACGCTCCAAAAGATACTATTGGAAGCCAGGTCATCACAGTGAGAAGAGAACAGCTACATCAGTGAATAATTTATCTTGGACACTCACATTCACATTTCTACGTAAGTACCAATATCGGATCTCTAGTCGAGATCCGTTTTCGTAAAAAGTGAAATCTAAAATTTTGTATTTTTTTTTTCGCAAATATAATGTGGTGACTTTAGAGAAATTTTTGCTAGAAAACAAATCAAAAACTTTGGTTTTCGTAGTCCGAGTTGGTTGATTCCAAAATGGTTATAAAATAAACTAAGATCACCGTTGTAAGGGCTAACCTTGATGAGCGAATTTATCGCTCGCGGTAGCTGCGTTGTTTCTGATTTTTCTATGACTGTATCCACGCCTCTTATAAGACTAAACTCTAGTGTGACTAAAACTACCGAGATTTTTACTCGACAGCCACATTGTTGCAGGCGAGCCAGCCCCCCATTCGGAAAAAAATGCCCATCTATTTATACATTACCGTTTCCTTCCATACAATAGCGCCATGCAGCACCTCTCCTGGAACTTCTTTTCGATGTATGACGTTGATCTAAAAGTTTTATACTTACCTACGAACTCGAATAATTTTGAAAAAAATTGTCACATTGAAAACTTAGTTACTAGGGGAGGCCTATGTCCAGCAGTGAACTAATATTGGCTCATGGCTCGCTGTAGGTACTTTGCTATCCAACTCTGTCAGTGTTCATGATAAAAGAGTTATAAAACTTTCTTGTAATAAAAAAAAATATTAAATGAAATTTTCATCTATGATTAGTACGAGTGCTTAGTTTGACAAGTAACTCATACCTAATTACTAGACTTCCTTCCGTAGACAAACAACCAGAACCTAATCATTGGAAACCTGTAGCGATACACGTTTTAGAAAAATATCCTTTTTTTTTTGCAAACTTATTCTATACTCTAGCCAAACTCGATTTGTAATATTTGTACATAAACCATGACACAAATAATTAAAACTCGCTTGCTTGGGGTCGAGTTTCAGATTAATTAAAAGCAATATTTACTAAAGGAAGGATCTTAAACCGACAAGTATTGTAAATAGCGCAAGAAAGAACGCAGCACTAGAGTTAGTTTTAGGTTAAGTATGGGCGGTTTGTTTACAAACTTTTATCGAATTTCGCTGTTGTATAAACTTCCTGCAGTAGGTAGATAACCAGCTGCTGCTTGCAGTCTGTGGCGTGGTGATGCACACCAACCGAGTCGACCTCACCGGACCCCAATAAATACCCCCGACCTGCGTTCATTAATTTGCCTCCTGTCAAGTCCGTATCTGAAATTGTTGATGTTTTGCGAGTATCCAGTCTAAAATTTATTGGTTCAATCATTCCTGCAACTAAAGTTGAGGGATATAGGTACTTTGGAATTTAGTAATTGGTTTTTGCTGTGTGTTTGAGTTAGGTTCGTACAGGGATATCATCAAAACTTTGATTTAATTATATCTGTAGGCTACGTATACAAGTAAACGTAATTATAATTATTATGGTTAGTTAAAATTCTCATTACCAAGATACAGAGAAAACGAGACTTCGCCGGGGGAATCGAATATTAGAACTGTTGGTTCAAACTAGTATGAAGTTTCGCACAAGTGTCCCTGCTGAGTCAGCAAATAACTAGAATTCATTCGTTTCATTTTAACTCCTTTAGCTCGTTAGAAGTTCTTTAAAATCTAGTTCCGAAATCAACCAGATTTTTTTAGACAGATCGTCCCACATGCTGTCAAGACCATCGAAAGATATTTCAATAAAAAAGTATATTTTTTCTCAATCCTATAGAGCAAAGGGTATTAGAGGAAACTAGGCTACTAGGTAGGATCCTTGGATATCGTGATATTGTACGTTTCGAAAAGATAATCATCCAATACCATTTTAATTGACGTCTTTGACAGAAATAAAATAAATAATGCTGGACAATTCACACAGCATTATCTAGCCCCAAGCTAAGTAGAGCTTGTGTTATGGGTACTAGATAACTGATATACATAATATAATACAATACGTAGATAGATATTTTTTATTATACATATATAGAAAACGACCAGAACACCCTGAACAAATGTCTGCAGATCGTACACACATTTGTCCCGAGGCGGGAATCGAACCCGCAACCTTCTGCGTCGCAGGCAGACCTTCGCCCACCGCGCCACATCGGTCGTCAGAAGTTGACAGAATCTTTATTATCTAACTTTTGTCAAACCGACGAAGCCTGATTGCCCTATTATCTAAGAATTTAATTTCTTTTTAACACTGCCATTAACAAGGTAAAAAAAGTATTGTTCAATCAGTAGTACGAGTAACATTGTCAGTACTTTGTCGACTTACTAAAACCAAAATTTACAAAGCTAACACCACTCGTTACACTTACTTATAATTCTAGGATCTAACCAAAGTAAATATGTTGACTACAATACTATTGACACTATTGATTGTTTCTTAAGAGAAGATCTATGATCTAACAAGGTCAAATTATTGACACACCTCGCTTAATGTATTCGATAGAACTCCCTAACCTAGGTGTAATCTTGTCTAGCCCCTTATTCATAAATTCTATCTTCGCGGATATAGCTAGTCTTTTGTAGTGGAACAATATAGGCTGTTAAGAGTGAGACTTTTGTCTTCCTAACTATAATAACATTACGTCAGAGTGAGAAAAAACACTAGGCAACTGCTATATGTTCATAAATTAAAGACTAATATAGATTATTTACGGCGACGATTCATCTGCAGTCTACACTAAGGTTAATCAAATACATAGGTGAATGTGTAAGTAGGTGAATATCTCATTTGGAAGGTATGTTAAAATAAGAGTTTGCTACACTAATATGTAGATAACATCTGCCAATCTTAAAGAATAGATTTTCTATCATGCATAAGGAGATAGACTTATTTACGTAATTGAATGACCACGAAATAATAAAATATAATGGAAAGAGCATAACCAAGAAAGGACTTAGGTAGAGCAGATATACAAATGCAAATATATGAATAAATGCGAAGAAACAACAGCATTTCATTTGCAAACTCAAAGTTTGCAGAAATTGCGACTTCAACAAACTTAATTGAAATACCAGAATGAATTTATCCATGCATCCACTGAAAATCGACGGGGTCATAGAAATGGAAATATGAAGTTGATAGACTTATGTAATAATAATAATTTGACATCATGTTAATTTAAATGAAGATAATAAATAATTAAATATAATAATAATAGTAAATATATGAACAATGAAAAAAATGTAATAAAATAGGATTGTGGAAATGTTTATTATTATTTTAGTACATTGTTTGCAACAGTTGAAAGTTAGCTCAATTGTTTCTAATGTAAATACTAGTTTTAGTTTAATTCTATTATTTGATGGTAATTTTCTTTTATTATTATTGACTTGTAACCTAGGTTTGTACACACACTTGCACACCATAATATTATTTCTTGAGGACCTAGTGTCCGTTGAGAATGGACGAAGTAGCCGAAGATTAGGCTACGAGTATGTCACACGTCACCAAACTCTGTGCCAAAAAGTGACGTACTTATTTCGTACAACAATCTTACGAAAGTCCGACTGTTCCCAATATCCCAACTAATCCATCCCTACTGGTAGGGAAGAACGGTTTTTTTTCCACCTATACTACTACGGGGGGAAGCGTAGATGTTTTAATTCCATGCATTAATACTATGATAAAGTACCTACCTACAAATTCGAAGAATAATAAAAAGTCCAGGAGTAGTAACTCTCAGTTTACCTTCATGCTTATAAGGATCGCATTAAGTACATATGTCAAGCAATATATATCAATACATCAAACAGAAAAAATATATATCAAGGTACCTATACCGTCACACAGCAGATGCAGTGGATAAGACTTCTAAACATTAAAACTTGTTGGTTACAAAAACCTGAAGGATAACGCTGACAAAGCAAAAATTTTATAAAGCTAAGCCATCAGAAAATGAAAGAAGTTTATTTAACTTAAGTATTTTTCATAGCGAACACAATTCTTGAAGTGTTTCTCTGTTTTGTTTTCAGAGAAATCACGAGGAGCCCCGAAAATTTATCGTAAGATTTACTCAGAGGGTATAAATAACAAACGTATAAAAACTTTTCGGGAAAAATTATTAGTTTTTCGGACCAGCAAACTTTACAAAAGACTTAAAGACAAGAATGATACTTCCGTAATTTTTTCCGCGTTTTAAACTTTGACGACTGTTTTTGTTATGATCGACATTGTTGGATAACACCAAAAAAAAAATTAACAGAGAAGGTCATCATCATTTTTGTCAAACTGAACTTCACCCACAGTAGAGTACTGGTTCCCTAATCTACAGATATTGTGTTCCAAAGCAACAAAAATTAACAGATAAAGAGACTATGAAGACAACAAACTAACAAAATAATTATTTTTTACACGCCCTAGAGTAAGTAGGCAGTAACAGTGTTTTGTATAAGATTAGAGGTTCTGTAACAGGTCAGAAAAAAAATCAAACATTTAAAGAATCTCGTATACATTTACTCTTGAACAGCTTTATAATCTCTTAAATCAGGTCATTTACAAGCAAACATGAACATCTATGTAAAACCATGAAACATGACAAACTAATAAATTAGGTGGATCATATTCAAATTTTCCAATACTTTTCCAAAGTAGCTGAGTGACGGATTTGTTGTCTCCGCTTTGGCTTTTCTAGAGTAGCTGACAGTCTGTCTAACTGACAGGTTCTGTGATCAAGAAGTTATCATTATTATTACATTATCGAGTATTGAAAAAAGGCGCGCAACCTTGAATTTCAGAAAACCAGACTTTCGTTTCCAGGCCATAATACATACCAATCGTATCGTCTATAAGCGCTTAGATAACCCTTTCCGACTATTAATAGATACAGCGTGTTACTATTAAGGGTAGATTGCAATTCCGTAGCGGCACCCACCTTAAAGGGCTCCACAAAATGGTCGGTATATCGAAAACCCATTGGAGTAATTTGAGGCGAGCCGAAACGACATTGTCGCTTAAGCGATTCAATCCGAACGCGACCGCGTCGGGACCTACACGACGATTTGAATTTAAGCGATTTTATGTAACACCCTGTAACACTGTACAGAACATAGGTTTGCTCTGTGACAGAACCGCCTGAAGTAAACCCTATCCGCCGCCGTTGCGTTTGTCGATTCTAAACGGATTTATGCAAGTGCTGCCAATAAACGATTCGACAAGAAACGTAAGTCATATTCATTTGTTCAGTTGTTTCTGTACGAGCTTTAATGAATAGTGAAATCGTGACATGAACCCCGTTTACGATTCGTTCTTCTCCGCGTTCTCTAGCTATTAGACGAACCTACAAGTTCAAAACCAATCACAACAACCGATCAATGGCCGACAATTGGTTTAGTGTCAATAATCTTTTGCTCAACGAAACCAAAACTAAATGTATTAGATTTGTTTTACCGAATGTAAAACAAGTTAAGGCTAATGTATACGTAAAAGAAGAATCGGTAGAATTTGTGGACAGTACCGTATTCTTAGGAATTACCTTAGATAGTAAACTTCAATGGGGCCCGCACATAGATAAGCTATCGAAGAGACTAAGTTCTGCAGCATATGCAGTCAAAAAAATCCGTCATCTTACAGACGTTGATACTTCTAGACTAGTATATTTCAGCTACTTCCATAGTATTATGTCTTATGGTATACTGCTGTGGGGGAACGCTGCAGATATTAACACCGTATTTGTGCTGCAGAAGAGGGCTGTTCGTGCAATCTATGATATGGGTCCCAGAGAGTCCCTACGTGATAAATTTAAAGAAATAAACATAATGACAGTACCGTGTCAATATATTTATGAAAACTTGTTGTACACTCATAAGAATATCAATCGGTTCCCCAAAAATAGCGATATACATAATTTAAATACTAGAAATAAGAATAAACTCGCTGTGCCCACAACTAGGCTACACAAGATTAATGTATCTTTTAAAGGACAATGTATACGCTTCTACAACAAAACTCCAAGTGAGTTGCAAAAATTATCAATAAATAAATTCAAACAAATTGTCAAACATATCCTTTGTAAAAAGGCTTACTATAAAATATCAGATTATCTAGACGATAAAAAAGCTTGGGACGAGTTTTGCTCCAACTCGAAAACTAACATTCTAACAAGGTAAAGGTTTCTTGTTCGCTTCTTTACTTTACCTTAAAAAGATTGAAGTGGACAAAAAATCAAAGTGATCACTTTATTTCCTAGTTTTACTTATGTAATCTGAATTTTTGTGACGTGTCCAAGAGTCCTGTAAGGTCTAAAGGAAATAAAGCACTTTGAATTTTGAATTTTGAATTTTGAAATTTTTGAATTTTGATCCGTATTGAATAAGAGGAAAAGCTTTCCCACGGAGCAAAAGCTTTCCTAACGTTATCATTATGTTCAGAGATGTACATAATGAGGTATTTTACTCTTTATGAGAAAATTATATCATTGAAATAGCTTATGAAAAAGTTCATAAAACAACAAAATAATATTTCAAAATGAAATTCAAAGCTTTTTTAAATCTGTTTTTAAACACCATGAAATAGTAGGCGCAATGTTGTTACGTCATACGGTTGTGTAGGCAAAATAAAACAAAACAAAACATCAGTGCATTTGATCAGTTCTCACATCCGAACTGACGTCATGACTCAAGACCACAGCGCAATATGGCGTCCACTGCGTTCAGCGTTTTTTAGTAAAAAAGTAAATTCTTAATGCAATTTTAGGTCACACTTATGCATGGTGTTTCATTGACCCTAACATAATACTTTTAAAGCTGAAACGTACTATAATGCTTGTTGTATCGCGCACAAAGTCGATAAATAGAACCGTAATCTAAAAACTTTAACCAAGTCCAACTGTTATTACAACTTGCTAGACTGAAATGAGGCTCGAAGAAGCATTAAGGTTACAACTCAGTGTGAATTCATCCACATTTAGTGTCGTCATTCCAGCTATACGGGCTCAGCGATCGCCACCGCAATAATACTAGACCAATGTAATACGTGTAGGTGCTTAGGTTATACAATACAAGATATTATATAGGGTTTTTGTTAGTAACTACCTGCTCTCTATTGTTACTTGTTAGTATAAGTTAAACAATACAAGTTATTTTATAAGATTTTTGTTAGTGACTACCTTCACTCTATTGTTACCTGTTGGTATAAGAATGCATTTTCGATGGACACCAAGAGCAACTAAGTTCTTTAACCCGGCGAGGATGTGGCAGGGTCAATTTGACCCTGCTCGTTTTGTTTGATGTACATTTTTTTTTCCTGCAGTTGCACGCGGTTGAGTTTCTCAGTAGCTGTAGTCATTGAAGTACCCTCCCCTATACGCACCTCTACTTAGTTGAGCGCCGCATGCTCAAGTAGGTAGACGTCGTCAAACGCAAATAGGGTATTTATGACCCTTCCACAACCGCGACGTAG
Source organism: Eupithecia vulgata (assembly GCA_946478455.1). Lineage (NCBI taxonomy): Eukaryota > Metazoa > Arthropoda > Insecta > Lepidoptera > Geometridae > Eupithecia > Eupithecia vulgata. Next base: position 8,040,038 of record OX297873.1, on the reverse strand, counting down.
TACTTTCGTGTCATTTTTCAATTTGTTATTTTATTAATTCGCTCTTGCGATATCTGTCTCCGATACAATAAAATTGTTAAAGAAACTCTTTGGATTTAAAACTTTAAGAAACTCGAGTCATGGTAGATATTCCGTATTTAAAAAAATAACGAAGTCAAATAATATTTAAAAAAAAACAACTTCGATGGTACTAAAAGTTACCCTGACTTGTTACTAAAAGAAGACTCCGCTTTTTATTTGTTTATTCACAGCAGGTTATTTGTTTTAAATTTGCAGCAGTCTGTGCAAAATCAGAAGTATGTTGTAGGTATGCATGTAGGTACAAAAGTTTTAGCATAAATATTGAGTTGTTTTTCCATGCTGATATTTCTAGAACAAAATCAAAAACACTAGAATTTCAGGCGCCGAGCAGCTGCAAATCAGCCGTCGCCCAATCAGCTGAATTTATGGAAAACATTCGAGAATTTTCTCGTTGATTTACGAACGATTGCAGAACGAAAAATCCAATTGCGCGAATTAATATACCTCCGTTCGTGTTACCTCTACCTCCTTCGCCATGAAAAATTGAATCACGGCAAAAGATAATTTGTCATTTTAATGTTTTCATGTCCGCAACCTTGCTATTATGGATAGACGATTTATAACGCATGTCATATGCCCGAGACCCTTTGTGTGGAATGGCGAAAATATCCAGTGAATACGCGTGTATTTGTTCTGTTGTTTATTTGAGGAGCATCATTCATTTTATCACGCTGATTCCTTCTCCATCTTACTTACAAGTATTCTTTTATTATAAAAACGGGCAAAAGAAGGTGAATATTCCGATTTACCTGAGAAAATAACTATGAAAATGCTGAACTAAAAAAAACGTCGATTAAAGTTTGTTGTTTTTTGAATGAGTTTCTAAAAAATTAAAAATAGTTTACCTCTTGGGTTATTTGACAGGTTTTTTATAGCACTTAGGTATGTATAATGTATCTACACATCCTCCTTACGTTGTTTTTCCCAATACTTGGGTCGTGAGTGACCCATCATCAGAAGCACCTTTTCCCATGATGTCATTATTTTCTGGCTTTTTTTTTAAGTTATTTCTCTAAAAGAGTGCTCAATATTTTCAGAAACCAATAAAATATTAATGATAGAAGCTGCGACAATCCCAAACAATATTCCACAGGCGTCTTTACCTACTCCTACATCATAAAATTGGACCCATGCCGACCAAGCCAATCATTTACTTTTACGACAGCCCGCCTCAATAATTATGTCCCAGTAATTTTTTCCCATTTTCAATATATCTTACTTTCGTACCTTTTTGTAGGGTCAGTCGGGAAACTTATATTGTTGGCCAGCACTTGTGAACTTGGGAAACTGCTCAAAGTCATGTCGTGTCATCGTGTTACGAACATTTCGGAACGATAATGTTTAGGGGAAATGTTCTCTCGAAAGGTTTGATTTTTTCTGGATTTTTTTCTGTACAGCTTAGTTATTTATTGGTGGTTATACGGTTCGACATTAACAAGCGCCTGCATAAAAATAATATCAAACTAGGGCGTGAGCTTTCACGGTAACTACAGTCATCCATTACTTGGGTGGTTTAAGCTTATGTATGATTGATGATGATATACTATTCAGGCTCTTAAGCTGTTTGACCACCCAGCTCGCTTATTAACGCACTATTTTCTGAATAAATCTAATATGTTGGTCTAAGCATATCTTGAGCTGTATTCTCGGTATTTTCATTCCAGCAGGCGTTTCAGATCGTAGCAGTAAAGCCTCGACGACCCTGGTTTACTGTCGGTAGTTCAACGTAATGATCCTCTCCTCTCCTCACCCGTTAATTAAGGTTATTAATCCGAAGGCACGGCCACCTTGTTTTCCCTAATTGGTAGCAATTTTATTTTCAAGAGTAAGCCAAGCTTCAGCGTTCATAATTACGTTTATATATCAAGGAAGGCACGTGAGAATGCGTGACAGGACATTTTTGAGCTGATAACTAGGCTGGCTGGACTTGCTACACAGTGCGGTGCGGTATTAAAACGCACCGCAACATAATGCCGCTTACTTAAAACAAAGCACTCGCACATACAGATTTACGCGATTCCTTTTTCGTGAACTGGATTTGTAATATCAGCATGGATCATTGTATGAAAAAACAAAAGACAATCGCGCCATATATATAAAAAAATAAAAACAATTTGCTAATCGCCCTCAATAATTATCAATAGTTAAAGCACGTTTATTTTCTTCAGTTGATATAATTCAGAATGTTACTTATCCATTGACGACCTCAGTGGCGCAGCAGGCGAGAGTCTGCCTGCGACGCAAGAGGTTGCGGGTTCGATCCCCGCCTCGGAACAAATTTGTGTACGATCTGCAGAAATTTGTTCCGTTGGTCTGGGTGTTTTCTATGTATAATAAAAAATATCTATCTATGTAATGTATAATATTAAGTATATCAGTTATCTAGTACCCATAACACAAGCTCTGCTTACCTTGGGGCTAGATAATGCTGTGTGAATTGTCCAGCATTATTATTATTATTATTATTATTATTGATTGATAAAGAAAGATTGAAAGATTGGGACCGATCATCATGGCACTATGAAAAAATAATACAGGATCAGATGGCATTTCAAAACTCTATTGAACAACTATAATATTAAATAATTACAGATATAAATACGATAGATTCACTATCAATAAACATTTTCGAAGCTGAGTCACAAAATGGTCATTTAAAAAACGCATTACATGGCTTGGTTCTTAGAAAGAAATACGAGGGATGTGGAGTAATTTCGTTTGGGATTAGGTAAATTACTGATGGGCAGCAGTTTTTGCGAGATCTGCAAAATTGTGCCAGTCACTCCTCGCTCTACATCATTTCAAGAAGAGTCTAGTTATATCTATAGTTATAAAATAGCTTGTTAGTACGTTAGAACGTACAAACGTTGATAAATTTAGTAAAATTAAAGCCTTGCCATAATTTTACTCAATTCATTGCTTTACATTAAGGCGCATACCCCACCCAAACTAGCGCTGCCACCTACTTTATGTTATTATTCTGTTTAACAATCGAATTTTCAAAAATCCATCTCCCAGTTTGTGATCCCTATCATAAGCTTTTTTTTAATGCCTCTGTAATAGTTTTATTCTATTTAGTTTAGGCAGAGATACGAAGTTGCCCTTGGTGGCCAACAAAATCTATTTTCGTATCTCTTCCTAAACTAAATAGAATAAAACTATTAAAAAAAGCTTATGATAGGTATCACAAACTGGAAGATGGATTTTTGAAAATTCCTTTGTTAAACGGAATAATAAGATAAATTATGTGGCGGCGCCACTTTTGGTGGGGTATGTGCCTTAACAATGTTAACGACTCAAGATGACAGATTTTGGCATTACCTGATGAAAGAAGAACTATAGGGACGCGTGTCTTAAGTTTGTAGGGTTGGAAACCATTCTAGAAATCTCTCTCCACCAGAAAAGGAGGAAAGATTTGTTTGTTTGTTTGAATTGAATAGGCTCCGAAACTACTGGACCGATTTAAGAAAATCTTTCACCACTAAAATCCTACATTATCCCTGATAAACATAGGCTATAGAATATACCTGTGCGAAGCCGGGGCGGGCCGCTTGTTTACAATCAAGCAATTAGTTAGCAGGATTTGCCCCGTTCCTATGTTATTTATTAGTATGGATATCTTTTATGTACCTTTCAAATACTAATTCTTCAAAATTTTACTCTTCTTCTTGAATTACAGCTATGAAGATTCTTATTAATCACACTAATATTATAAATACAGAAAAAATATAAAAATTTGTTGAATGGATGGATAGATGGATGTTTGTTGCTCAATCAGGCCAGATCGGCTGAACGGATCTGAATGAAATTTGGCACAGAGATAGATTATAGTTTGGAATATCATAAGGCTACATTTTATTTCGGAATTCCCCCGGGAACGGGAACTACGTGGGTGAAACCGCGAGGAGCTGCTAGTAAAAAAAATGCAATCGGATAAAATATTCCCTTTCCATTTACTGAATATCAACAAGATACAAAATTTTTTCAATTTTGATGATAAACATCGGTTTCTTTGCAATAAATAATTAATTTAATATATAATTTAATAAACTGAAATAAAGTAAATCTTTCCTGTTTCGGTATGCAATTCATAAATAATTTAAAACAGGTAGAGTAAAATATTGCATGCTAAGTGAAACCGAAAGAATGGAACGTAATAGAATTATTTTTCTGAGCATCCGCCGAATCAGCAGGGGTCCTTATTCAATTATAAAGCGGGTGGCGCCTTATTCTATAAATTTGGTTGATATTTTAGTTTCATTCCATGATCCTTTTAACCCAGTAACATCTTTTCACTAACTTTTCTACAAACCGCTCTTTAGTTCGCTCTGGATTATTTAGTTATTGGATATACAAACTTTCGCATTTATAAAAATTGTAGGATTTAGTTTTTGTCTCACATCACATCTACGATTTCATGTAATTGAGCGTTTTTCAGTGTCTTTTTTTTCGCCGGTAGAAGAGCTAGCAAAAATGTACGAAACCGTTGCAAACGCGCGTAAATAGAAAAACTTACAATGTAGGTAATTTCATACATTTTTGTTTTCACAGCTACCCGGTTGCAGTGTCGTCGGGTCAATGTAAAAATGGCGATTATATTCGGGTTTCTGCACGAATACTCTATTTGCATTAGCTAGTAAATGTTGATCCCTAGATGTAAAGCTTTATAATGTTATATTTGGTCTTGAATAAAGGAATTGAAAATTTAACATTAATCTAACACAAAAATGAATAGTCAAATATGGGTTAAACTGGTACATTTTATAATGACAAAATGACTTTCCACAAGCTTCAAGCGAGTGATCCGCGAGCTGTCTGTTATCAATATTAAATGCATCTAAATGATACGAGACAAAGCCCATATTTTAATGCACATTTTTCTGCTGTGTGGTAGCTGTGTGACATTGATCTGCAACAATCTATATTGTGACACATAAAAAGAAGAAGTCATCTAGGATAGAAATCCTAGATGACTTCTTCTTTTTATGTGGCTTCTAACTACAAGCTAATTTTTCGTAATGTTGCGCGAAGATCAAGATTGCGTAAAACATTCGTACAAACGAAGGTTTGTACGAATGTTTCTACTGGCATGTTATTAATGTTATTCAATCTTTGTAAATTTTACCTTGGGTTAAGTCCTCTCAGTTTCGAGACCCTCTCTCTCTCTCTCTCTCTAAAATAACTAAGTTTCTAATTAGTTAGTTTCGTTATACAAGTGTAGTTTTACTAATAGTAATATATAAATAGAATAACTACAAAGTGTCGGTCTGTCTGCTATTAGCAGTACCAGAGTCAGAAAACAGACCGAGATAGCAGGACGTACGTCTGAGCACAAAACCACCAAAACTGAGCAACAGTACTGCTGAGCTTATTATTTTATTTTATCAATTAGGTTAGTCTACAGCGAGTACACCAAAACTTACTAGGTATTTATAAGTTATAAATTAGTGATGGTAAGTGTACCAACCTTACAGGCCGACACAGCATGAGCTTTACAAGCAATCTATTTATAAACCTGTTTATATTATTAAATTTGACTTGTCTAAGTGCTTATTTTGTAAGCCTATAGAAATAAAGTTACCGAGTTTTGAAACAAAAAAAATTACAAGAGGTCTCAAAATAAAAAGCACAAGCTGTTAGAAATATTTCCCCGAAACGAAACGAAATCGCTGTGAAATCCCATAGAAATCTTAGAATCAGTCCTTCGGCCTTGTTTACCTATGTTGCTGCGGGCCATCCGCCCGAATCTTCCTCTTGTAATTACCTTTACAGTATTAAAAGAAAATTCAAGGTAATTTTATATTTCTGAAAAGACTTGGTTAAAAGATTTTGTTGTTATTGAGAAGGAAATTTGTGGATATTCATATGAAAAAAAAATGAGAGGTGTCAAGGGACACCCGGATGGAACGAAGTTCCTTTCTATAAGAGAGAGAGAGAGACAGACAGAGAAACATGCGCACGCCCGCGCCGCATGGTTTACAATAGTTTACTATAGCAAAAATTGTCGTTACAACTTTTCGTGAGAATTTTTTCCGTCCAGCCCCCTTTTACAACGCGCGATAAGGAACTTAGTTCCAATAATCTACTCCTTCTTCTACCATAAGTAGATAGAAAAAATAGTTGATCATTTTAGAGGTTGCGGGTTCGATTCTCGCCTCGGGACTGTGTGTACGATCTGCAGACATTTGTTCAGGGTGTTCTGTTCGTTTTCTATGTATAAAAAAAATTCTATCTATGTAATGTATTGTATTAATAACTAATAGACAAGTTATCTAGTACCCATAACACAAGCACTGCTTAGCTTGGGGCTAGATAATGATGTGTGAATTGTCCAGCATTATTATTATTAATATTTTCATATGAATATCATTTGAAATTGAAATTGAAATTGAAAAATCATTTATTCAGACATAATAATCCATTTTGTTAGTAACACGTATAAAAAAAATTGAGAATGGTTAGTAACACGATTACAAACAAATAGATCAATCAATAGATAACAATAATAATTTCAATTATGATGTCATGAAAATTTTAAATGTCAACTGTTATTGGGTTACTAGTGGGGCGAGTGGCCGTGCTGTTATTGGGTACAACCCACTTATGATGCCAGAATTAAAACTATAGCTATCGTACAATTGTAAGTAAGCTGGTGGCCCTGTGGGTACTGGCGCAGGTGCGGCGCATCAGTGAAGATTTAGTAATAAGGTTATAGCTAAGCGCAATAATCCGAATGTTGTCTTGTTATGTAGCTTTATTGCCAGATATACCTTCATCCTTACTCCAACCTTTCAAAGCCGTACCTAACGAGACCGAAACTAAGCCTTTCAGATGCTAATGAATTCAGACCATCACGTTCGAGTCGTTTGGAAACCGCGTCGTGCAACAAATCGCATTTTACAAGCCCGTTCGGATATCGGAAAGCATTTTATACATTTTCACAATAATCCAGCATGGAGGCGTGCACGTGATATCATTGACAGTAAGCTGAGTCGGGGTCGCATTCCATAATTCATGGTGTTTGAATGTCCTGACCCGTTGTGAATAGTTCGGCTTTGGTATTAAGCTGCATTTACAACGGAATGATGAGCTATTTTTGGTTTTAGGTATAATGTCCTGGTATTGTTTACCGATTTACATTCTAGGTTTCCAAGACGACCTCTGTGGCGCGGCAGGCGAAGGTTTGATTGCGACGCAGTAGGTTTCGGATTCGATTCCCACCTCGGGATAAATGTTTAGGGTGTTCTATTAGTTTTCTATGTATAATAAAAGATATCTATCTATGTATTGTATTACACTATGTATATCAGTTATCTACTACTATCACAGGGGGAGGCCTGCTTTCGGCAGTGGAATATTATAGGCTGTTGAGAAGTACCCATAACACAAGGTCTGCTTAGCTTGGGGATGGTGGCCCGAGGTGGGAATCGAACCCGCAACCTACTGCTTCGCAATCAGACCTTTTGAGGTCGTCTTGGAATCCTATAATGTTATCGGTAAACAATACTAGGACATTTATACCTAAAACCAAAAATAGCTCATCATTCCGTTGGAAGCATTATTTTTATTTATATATTAAAGCAATTCGAAACTCCCATTATGTTATGTCTAATTTCATTTGTATTATGTATATCACTAATGCACCTACCTATGCACCTACCTATGTACCTACCCCACACAAGCTTTGCTTTGCTTGAGGCTAGATGATGCTGTGTGAATTCTCGAGCATTATTTTTATTTATATATTAAAGCAATTCGAATCTCCCATTATGTTATGTCTAATTTAATTTGTATTATGTATATCACTAATGCACCTACCTATGTACCTACCCCACACAAGCTTTGCTTTGCTTGAGGCTAGATGATGCTGTGTGAATTGTCATGCATTATTTATTTAGTCATGATAGCTTCATATAGCTATTAAAGCGTTTGGTAAAAGATTGGTACTGAAAACTTTTGCCCGTCTTTCTCAGATAATAGTTTTAGTTATTTTTTAGTGTATTATTTCTTATTTTTAGTGTGTAATTTTAGTTTTTTCGGAAAATATTTTGTCCATTTCGTGACCCCTCTTTAACACTTTCATGGCCGAAGACGCAGAAGTGTTCCGGCTACGTGTAGCGGCTGGGCAGTGAATTAAATTAATGAATTAATTTTTAATTAAATTAATTCGCGTCGGGGGGCGGCAATGGAGGCGGTTAGCACAGGATCGTGGTGGATGGCACAAACTGAGGGAGGCCTATACCCAGCAGTGGGTAAAATCCGGCTGTGGATGATGATGATGATGAATTAATTTAATTAAATTCTATGAGACTCTCATAGATATTCTCATAGAATTTAAGACGCATCTTGGTTTCATCAAAGCCTGTTTTATTATGTAAAATGTTGTGTGATTCTTTTGTTGGGAGCTATCGTAAATTACTGCTTAGTTATTAAGGTAGGTAGGTTATTTCTGGATAATATTATGTACTGATCATAATAATACAGTGTCAAAAAGTTCTTTCTTTTGCCGAATTGATAATGAGATAATCGGCGTATGAGTTTAAAGAACTGGATGTAGTTCGATGAAAATAGATTCTTTTTTTTTATTTGTTCAGTGGACCATTATCAGGGTTGGTTAGGAGGTGGAGATTAAAACTTAAAAACCTTATAAACGAGAAACCTTAGAAAATAAATAACCATTGAACGTACATTTCGGTACATTTCGGTAAAAGTATCCACATTCACACAAATGGGTTAGGGTAAATTTGTCACTGGGTAAATTTGTCATCGCAAAAATCTGGTGTAAATTCGTCACCGCTCAAATAATTTTAATATTTTTAGGGTAAACGACAGGTGTTTTGATAAAATTGACTGCATGCTACAAGCTGATAAGCAGAATAAACTGTCAAAATGACTCTCGAACCTATGATATCGATCTCTATAGCGTAGGTTGTCGCCCGATCGATACGATATCGATTGGTATGTATTCATTCTAGTGGAAAGGGTGCGTGGGCGCATTCAACGGATATAGTCAACAAATACTCGATTGTTATGACTTGTGACATTTAGTACTTTTATTGCATGTAAATTGTACAATATTACAAAGCTGCAGCGTGCGGGTGGTCCGATTTAAATAATAATAATAAAATAAAATATTATTACTAGACTAGATAGTATAATTGGTTAGTAAAATTAAACCCGTTAAAAACGCAGGTGATTACTGTAGGGAGCTCGCGAATGGTAGCTCGGATTAACTGGGGTAGTCTACCAACCGTAGTCTTCGATGGGACTCCTGTTGGGCAAAGTGAAACGGTGAAAAATTTAGGTGTCCTCATTGACAGAACATTGTCGTGGGGACCTCAGCTTTCTGAAATCAGCCGCAGGATGTTTGCTTCAGCTGGTTCCCTTCGAAGACTACGCAATTTCCTTCCTATTGCTACTAAAATTTCTCTTGCACAATCTCTTCTTCTCCCAATTCTTGATTACGCAGATTCTTCCTTTCTAGATTTAACTGAGCAGCAGTTAGATAAACTTGAGCGCCTGCAGAATGTCGGGATTAGATTCATATTTGGCTTGCGCAAGTATGATCATGTCTCAGAGTTCCGCAGGAAGCTCAAGTGGCTACCCATACGGCTACGCCGAAATTCTCACATTCTAACTCTTCTTTATAATATTTTATTTTTATCTTCTGCACCCCCTTATCTTAAAGCACGTTTCACCTTTCTTCATCTTTCACATTCTCGATCTCTTCGCTCCTCTGAAACCCTTTCGCTCCAAACACCTGTCCACTCTTCTACCTTCTACGGAAACTCATTCACTGTGCGGGCTGTCCAGCTATGGAATGCATTGCCGGTCACTGTAAGGTGTGCAAAGTCACTACCAATTTTCAAGGAAATGGTAAAGGAACACTATTTGTCCTGTTGTCACTGAATACGTCCTTGTTTCCATATAATATGTAAGTAGATATTTAGTATATATATTTATAGGTTAGGTATGTATTTATTATTATTATATTTTTAATTGTAGTAGTTATATTATTATTATAATATAGGTATGTGTATATGTTATATATTTATAAGTAGTACCATTTTTAAGTAGATGCACACAGGTCTTACCCCATGTATATCCGATGATCCTATCCATACCAGGTTGTCTGGCAGAGATCGCTCTTGAGCGATAAGACCGCCAATTGTCACTTATTGTTTATGTGTTTAATTTGTAAATTGTTTTTAGCTTAAGTGTGCAATAAAAGTATTTTCTATCTATCTATCTATCTATAATAAAGACGAGATAGTATAGTATATGTGGCACTGTGTTGTTGATATACGGTAATTAATTACACACGTGTGAACAGAATACTACATGTGCCTACTTCCGGTATTTGTGATTGCTAACATGTTATTTCCGGTTATTACGGGATCGTTATGGCTGTTTCGTTATGGCCCTTTGTGTTATGTAGCTATTTCTAAAATCTTGTTATATTTGGGTTAGGAGATTTGTTTACAGTTGGAAAATATCTTCATTATCATAGCAGTCAGTCCTTAACAGCCTCCCTAATGAGCGCCATAGCGCCCTGTCTTCAGCATATCGCATCCAGCATCTGCCTGCAGTCTTTCGTAAGTCATCATCCCACCTGGCAGGAAGGCGTCCTACGCACTATCTTTGCAATGCCTTACGTTGGTAAAACGACCTCTGCGGTGCGGTGGGTGGGTCTGCCTGCGACGCAGGAGGTTACGGGTGTTATTCCCGCCTCGGGACAAATGTGTGCACGATCTGCAGACAATTGTTCAGGGTATTCTAGTCTAGTAAAGTAAAAAAAAAAGTTTATAGTAAAAAAGTAAAGTTTTCTATGTATAGTAAAAATATCTACCTATAGTATATTTTATTATATTATGTATATCAGTTATCTAGTACCCATAACATAAGCTTTGCTTGGCAAACTAAGCAAAGCTTATGTTATGTGGGCTAGATAATGCTGTGTGAATTCTCCTGCATTATTTATTAAACCACATCGATGATTGCACCAAAATATCGTATTATCAAATTGAATGTTTTGCTCAAAGTTTTGGCAAATTAAGTAACAACATTTTCGTGCGCGCTGACTGGCATAATCCCACTGAAGTTCGTGCGAAGGGTCTGTCAGCGGTTCACGGTTTATGAAAAAATTGAAAAAAGTAAGGAACGAGACGAGTTTATTTAGTTTACCTAAAATTAACTAGGTACTACCTGCTACTTGTTCACAAGAAAAAATAATTAGTTGCATTTTTTTAAATATTTCGTCTCATTTCTTTATACAGGTTTGTAACAAGATAACAATAAACGAATACAAATTTATTTCGAACATGGTAGGTACAAAGTTAACATAATAATACACCTATATAGTCCATATCATCATGGAGGCCTATGCCTCCCCTGCATATTTACGCCTCTTGAGTTCTTCGGTCAAATCTGCCGCTGCACCAGCCCTCACGGAAGTCCTAGAAAGATGGGTGATTGATAGGAAGGCGCGAGTGTGCCGACGCATGTAGCGTGGGTGGGACCCAATAGGCCTCCCTAACTCCCATGGGACTAGAGTCATGCCGCCGTCGCGCCTCTTCCATCGTCACGCAACAGACTTTTCATGTTGAGAATAGCTGGTACGTTAGCGGTGACATAGGCCCGCCGGATGAAAGAATGTATGAAATGGGGACAACCCGATATCGTTAAGGCCGGCATGGCGAGATATCCGACCGGCAGCCCTCATCATCATCAGCCTATAATTAGTCCACTGCAGGACATAAGCCTCCCCTAATGAGCGCCATAGCGCCCTGTCTTTAGCTTGCCACATCCAGCATCTGCCAGCAGTCTTTTGCAAATCGGCGTCCTAGACTACGTATGCCGAGTTGCGGAGTGCAGCTGGAGAGTTTACGGGTGCCGTTTGCAGTCCATATATAGATTTCTAAACAAAAAGAGAGAAAAAACACTAAACACTAACAACCAATGTGAACTTTCGTCCAGTGCTGTTAATTTGTGTTTTAAGTTTGCTCTTTTTGCTCCCTATTTTACCCAATCTTTATAACTCATTACTTCGTTAAGAAATATTAATGAATATTTGTTTTCTTTCTTTGTAACCTAACATCGTATTTAAGGCCGACGTTTTCTTATTATTGCTCTAATGAACGATTCCCTGACAAGCATTCACTGAAATCCCATTAATTTATAGGTATCCGAACTCAAGATAAGCCCCACTTTATCACGGGGGTTGTACCAAGCTACAAATTGCCTTACAGTAGGTAATACTAAACAAGCCTATTTACAGCTGGCTTATTTAATTCTGACGTCTCATGTGAGACGGGCATATTCCATTGCTTCATACATTTCTAGTGGTTCACTTGAAACGTATTCTTAACGTCTCACAAAAAGTGTTTCAAAATCTGTAGTTGCTCTACCAGAACATAGAGGTATCTCTTATGTAAAAGCTACATAACGGAAAATATGACCATGTGCCATAATAAAGCCCTGTCATAATAGCCCCTCTACACCTTACCTTCTTATATAATAATGTACTTATTAAACTAAATGTCTTTATTCAGAAAGAAAATAACAATCAAATAATAAATTTAAATGAAATCTAGATTAATAAACTATTAAACTAAATTCATTTATACAATTTGTTTTAGTATGCTAACTAGTTTAATTTAAATTAAAACCTAAAATTATTTATTTTATTTTATCCATTTATTGATTCAGATAACACGATCCATAGAGTAAAACAATCAATAGAATATATCATCAGAATATATTATATATTTTAAGTATGTAGCAATAAATTTCGCAAGCAATATGTCAATATTCCATGATAGAATATTCCAATTATCTACATTGTTATTTCCTCGTCGTATTATAAGAAAATTAATAGAAAATGTTACTTTCAAGACGACGATAAAATCTAGTCTTATATAGACGGTGACAGCAACCAATTTCCTGTAAATCAGAAAAATTCTAAAGCCGAAGTGATATTGACAAAATTTCAAAGTCCGTCAATATATTGACTGGAATAAATTTATCTTGATATTATAAACATCAGGCAGTATTGATATTTTTCATTGCCAATGTACATAACATACTACATAAAAGCAATGCGTTTTATTCTGGGCACTAAGGCTTTCATCATAATATTTGGATGAAAATCTTAGTGCCGACCTCTGTGGCGCGGTGGGCGAAGGTCTGCCTGCGACGCAAGAGGTTGCGGTTTCGATTCCCGCCTCAGGACAAAAGTGTGTAGACATTGTTCAGGGTGTTCTGGTCGTTTTCTATGTATAATAAAAAATATCTATTTGTGTATTGTATTACATTATGTATTTCAGTTATCTAGTACCCATAACACAAGCTCTGCTTAGCTTGGGACTAGATAATGCTCTGTGAATTGTCCAGCATTATTTATTTATTTTTATATGACGGCTAAGAATTTTCATCTTCCAACTCTTACCACGGGTGTCGTAAGAGGCTGGCAACAACGCCTGCTGCAGAACAATTCTACCACCGAAGTAGGAACCCGAACCTGCATGCCCAGTGTGGGGATTATGGGCATCACCCCCATAATAAAAGCTAATAAGGTGCTTATTAGCGGGAGGCCTGCAATAGTACATTGTTTATCGAGGGATGAAAATGACCGATTCCCGACGAGGGTGTAGTTTGAGGCCCGAAGCGCAGCTGACGGCCTCAATACACACGAGTTGGGAATCGCATTTTCTTCCGAGTTATACCTACACAGTGCTTTATACTACACCTATGAGGAAAATAAAAAAAAATCGCGCGTTCAACCCGTTTTTTTTTAAATACTGAGGAGGCAAATGAAATAATGCATAATACTACCAAGTTTTCTTTAAAAAATGCAAGTGGCCAGTAACATTTTGGTGGGCTTCGAGATAAAAACTTTTTATTGTGGTATTCGCCTGTTTCTAGCCTTGAATTTTGAATTAAAAAAAATAAAGGAGGGAGATAGTGCTTACTTTTTCCCCGCTGCAGCAGGGGAGAAGGTAAATCCCATATATTTTTGCCGCCCGCATATTTGTTCGCTTGGATTTACGTACTTTCTTCCCTTTTTTCAAGTAAGAACTAATATACTTTACGAATAGGTGTAGTATAAAATATTATAAACCTACCTATACCAGTTACGTACAGAATCTGTTTTAGAAACATTTGATTACGATCCTAACATATCCGCTTTGACGCGGTTATATTTCAGAAAACCGTTATTTGAAAATCCAATCTTATTTATGTGATAGCAAGCAATTTGCTCATTCATTTTGTAATTTTGTTTTCGTAGGTGCTGAGTCAATTATGCCTTCTTTTTTCGAGCATCCAGAAAATATGAAAAAGCTGCGAATATTAAATGAACACGTTCTTTGATGTCTATCTTGTCGCTGAATTAAAACGGATCGGGGATTCCCAGAATTAGTACCGTTATCAAGTTAAGTACCTATCTACCTAGCCGTCGTATAATGCTTGTTAGAAGAAATATGTTTAATCCTATGTACAAGTAAAGTGTCTGTAAGTAGGTATATAAATTTATTTCTTTGCCAACTTTAGATCCAATTACATTTAACAAATAAAATTAATATTGTTTTCTGTACATTATGTCTGTTTAATTTTGAAACTAATTTTATTAAATGCTGCATGCTAATTATAAACAATTGAATTCCTCAAGGTCTATTGGAATTTGTATATTATATTATTTTCAATATTATAAATGCACTTCCCAAGATAAATAACCCAATGTGTGTCATCTATTTTATTCAAAACCACAAAAGAATTTGGCTCCAGCAATAAAATAGCAGATACAATTGATACTGTTAACAATTGGTTAACAGACCATAATCAACTAATAAATTATAAATAAATAATGCTGGACAATTCACACAGCATTATCTAGCCCCAAGGTAAGCAGAGCTTGTGTTATGGGTACTAGATAACTGATATACGTAATATTATACATTACATAGATAGATATTTTTTATTATACATAGAAAACACCCAGACCAACGGAACAAATTTCTGCAGATCGTACAAAAATTTGTTCCGAGGCGGGGATCGAACCCGCAACCTCGCGTCGCAGGCAGACTCTCGCCCGCTGCGCCACTGAGGTCGTCTAAGCCTAATCAACGCTAATAAGACTAAATGAATACAATTCAGACCCATTCTAAAAATTTCCTACAACCTCCCAACAAACATAGTTTTAGCTATGGTTATGATGTTTTCAGGGTAGGTTTTAAAAGGATCAAAATCCATGACAATGATAAAAAACCCTTGTTTAGAATTATCCTGAAAAATTATATGTACTTCATATAGAACGTTGGCTGTTAAAATAGATGTACGTCAAAATAAAATTAAAACTAAGCCCATAGGTGAATGGGCTTAGTTTTGATTTTATTTTGACGATCCATATACCTACACGAAATACAACATAAATTACTTCTTATTTCCTATCTACGTACCTACTAAATAGTCAGTAAAAAGTAAAACAAAATTTCATCATCGCTCACGTTCCTAGAAATTTGTTACGAAAAATCTCTCTACAGTCAACGTGCTCGGCTTATTCCAATATTTTCGTCCACGTGGCATCCCAAATGGAACACGTGAGGGAAAATTCCTGTAAAAAGTTCACTGGTCACTTCATTCCACGTGACTGGGTCTGCGCATTTTTCTGTTCGATCTTTGCTTACATTGATGTGGGAATATTGGGTTATTTACCTTATGAAACCCGGGAGCTATGCCCGGGAGCCAACTTCAGATTGATTGCTTTGCAATTGTTAGCTAAATTATTGTTACTTTGATGATAATGGTCTTCATAGGTGAATTTGAAGACCGATGTGGCGCGACGAAAGTCCGCCTGTGACGCAGGAGGTCGCGGGTTTGATTCTCGCCTTGGAACAAATGTTTGTTGAAAGATCTGCAAATATTGGTTCCCGTTGTTCTGGTGCTTGTAACAAAAATGAATGACTAAAATTTCATGGAGGTGAAAAATATGGAAAAAAAACTTTAAAAAATTACTTATTGTGATCACTAGACTAAAGGCGCATCGCCATTGCCATTGCATGTCCATTTTTCTCATAGAAACGAGGAAAAATGCAATTGAAGACCATTCTTTTTTTATTATTCTGAGGAAAATGCGATACGACTATGTGGGACTCCAACCCACTAAAAACCTCAGGGTGTTTCCGCCTCTGCCGCTTGAGGTGGGAACTTGGGAATGATTTACTTTTCCACGAATCCACCACGGCTGCCCGATATCGGGCCCCTTATGGGGGCATTTGAAGACCTACCGCATCTGAGGCAAGACGCCTGCTCCGATGAAATTATGTACACGTGTAAGTGTAATTATCATCATCATCATCGGCCTATACTGGTCCACTGCTGGACATAGGCCTCCCATAATGAGCGATATAGCGCCCTGTCTGCAGCTTGCCGCATCCAGCATCTGCCAGCAGTCTTTCGCAAATCGTCATCCCACCTGGTCGGAGGGCGTCCTACACTACGTTTGCCGAGTCGCGGTCTCCACTCAAGAACACGTTTACCCCAACGGTTGTCGGTTCTTCTCGAGATATGGCCAGCCCACGCCACTTCAGCTTGCCAATCCTTTGAGCTATGTTATCGACATAGCTTGGTTCTCTGTCGGATGTATTCGTTGCGAGAAACTCCGGGCATAGCTCTCTCCATAGCTCGCTGGGCGACTTTAAACTGGTGGACCAGCCCTACCGTGAGTGTCCACGTCTCAGCTCCGTAGGTCATGACGGGTAGGACGCACTGATTGAACACTTTCGTTTTCAAACATTGCGAAAAGGAGAAGACTTGACGTAGTTTCCCGAACGCTGCCCAACCTAGCTAGATCCTCCTTTTGGCCTCCTTCTCGAAACTGTTTTTACCTAACTGCAAAATCTGCCCAAGATAAGTGTACTCGGAAACAATTTCGAGAAGGTGGCCATGTACGACGACCGGTCCCGGATCAATGTGGCCATTGATCATGACTTTGGTTTTATCCAGTGTAATTATGTGAGTGTCGAAATTGAACGAGTAGAAAAACGATCACTACAAAAACCCCCTTCGTGGATGTAAATGCCATTGATGATGAAGATACTAACTGAACATTGCTCTCTTTATCTACGAAAGTGTTCCCTACTAACAGTTGTCTTGAAACAAGTTAGAATAACCCAAACAGCATCCGCATTGTCGTTAAGTTCAAATAGGTAAGTTCAAATCGGCAAGAGGGATCAAAAAGCAATTCTATTCGGACCATTACATCCACGGGTTCCAGATAAAGTCTACAAACGAATCGATGGAAGCGTTTTTCTCAATTGTATACCGTACACTACAAATAGAAGATCTCGAAGGGATGGGAATGCTTTTTCGGCCGCAGACAAACTATTTCGGACGTCGCGATTTTTGACCGAATCTTTTCCAAGTTTACCTAGATGTCTGTCTCCAATATGGTAAGTTTTACCTAAATACTAGCTTGATAAAACAGATAGGTAGACAAATATACCAAATAATGTATTGTTAGCAAAATCAGTTAAAACGCGAGTATCAATTAATAAATAGTAACTTTAATGATTTACGTTTACCGTACAGCATTGTAATAGATACATTTATCCATGCTTTACATCGATTCCCTTTTACTTAATATTTCTAACACCTGTTTTTTCATAATCATCTAACAATTGTCCTCCTCAACTTCAACTTCTTATTCCATGGCCCATCCCGTTGGCTGGAAATGGCTCTGTACTTTTATACTCTTTAAAAAAAACAGACTATTATCATACATAAAGTTACATGTTTACTCGACTTCTAAAAAAAAGGAGGCTATGTTTTGTATTGATGCTAACAGTATCTATTTATAGCTTCAACAACAACATTCAACATTATTTAATATTTTTCAACTGATGCGATCTAAACACATAACTATAAGTAGATTGTTTGCAACAGTTTGCAGATAGCATAATTGTTTCTATTGTAAATACTAGTTTTAATTTAAATTTGTTATTTGATTGTTATTTTCTTTCTGAATAAAGACAATGTACTATAAGTACTATTAATATCTATTACACTACCACCTTTTATTACTATTAAATTCGTATTTGACGGGTAAATAAACGCCATCGCGTTTAATAATTTTCTGAACTAAATCATATATCTACGACATACCGGAATTTTGAAGTTAGTTTAAACTATTTATACAGTCCCAGTTTGCTTACTACCCAACTTTGTTGAATTCTATAGTGACAGTGCATATATAAAAAAATCGTTCGTCTTTTCATATTTTATTTCATTCAAACGGATCACGTTGTTCCTTATACCACAGATTAATTAATTTTACTTTTACACTTTTCTAAGTCAGGTACAAGTAGGTTTTACAGGTCTTCTGACCAGTAAAATTCAGCATCAATAAGCCGATTTTTCGGGCACCGCCGCACAATACCCCTCCCTTGACAACGACGTATCTACAAATCCGTCGCACCAATTAGTTGGTAGTTTCAATTAGGGAATGTAATTAGGAATGCAGTGGGTTGTAGATGGTAGAAATAATCACTATATTGGCGCGGAACGAGGTCGATTTTACGTACTAATGAATTACCTGCGAGTCACAAATTAATTAAGGCACAGCCTTGGGACAGTGGCCCTGTTCGATGAAAACGATTTATGGTGATTAATATACTTCAATCACTTTTGAGTTTACTCATGGTTCAAGCTCTTGCATAGATGAGAGAGAGAGGGAGAATAGAGGTCTAGCTTTTGCTTGTATTTTCGGCTCTTTGCATTTACTTCCTGATATAGTTAACTAGTTTCTGCTCGCGGTTTTGCACGCGTTGTGATGATTTATTCCAGGCTACTAGAACTACCTATATGTAATTTAAGCCTAATCCGTTCTGTAGTTTAGGTTTGATGAGGTAACAAACATCCATCGAAACATCCAAATTTTCTCATATATAATATTAATCTGATTAGCCTGATTTTATGTGTTATAATCATAACTTTGAGCCGACTTCAAATTCCTGAATATATTCTTTATAGTAAAAAATTAGAGTTGTTAGTCGTTTTAAGCCCAGAACACTTCGATAGCGCCATCTCATTTTTCATGATCTTTGTTTTAAATCTAGTTAAAATTTGAGTCGAGTTTATAATACACGTAGATGAAACAAAAAGAAAAAGTGCAGTAAAATTTTATGGGATTACCTACCTCAGAATCATTTTTTATATAATACTAGTGAAAGAATCAGCGAAATCAGTTAATTATTACCTGTTTATAGTGTTTGCCTTTATGTGCCAATAAATTTGTTTTTTCTATTAAGGGTAGCAGATACCAAAAACAACAGATAAAAAAAGTTATTTTCAGAGATAACATAGATAACCTAACATATGAAACAAAAATATACATAGCCGAATCGAGTAGGTACCTTCTCCTTTTTTGAAGTCAGTTGAAAATAGCCTACCATTTCAGTCAGATTAAATTCCACACTACAATTACAAAAAAAATACTACAATTTATAGTAATCTGTTCAATAAATTCGAAAATATTTGGCAACACATTTTCGCAAAAATTTCCAATAAATTAACAAAAAGATTTACAGTGTTGAGTTAACAATTTTATGATTCATTTGAATTCCAATAGGTACCTACTACGCTAAAATACCATGTTCATTATATAATGGATAACGTATAAAATCGTTCTCTGAAAGGGCACAGACGCCAAATGTGAGGTAATTACTTTAAAATGGCCGATTCCACTGAGTAATTAAACATTAAAAATTACGGCGCGCAGTAATTTGGAAATGACTCCATCATCGGGTATGATCAGGGTGATCAATCTCTTTCCACTCCACTGTAACATAAAATACGCAGAGGTATTCGGAAATCGTTCGTAGCAGATCTGGTCAGCACTGGATCGTGGTTGATGGGATAAATTTTATGAGTACAAATACTCAGCAGCTAGGTAAAATTAGACTGTGAATCAGGAATGGTTTGCCATAGATTTTTCAGCTTAGCTCTAAGATCGCAAAAATTTCGGGACTGATAAAAGTTGTGAAAACCTTATAAGTACAGAGCCTGGAAGATATCGCTTCTAAGCGATACGACCGCCCATTGTTCTCTTAATAATAATAATCATTTATTTTTCAGGCAACACAAGACAAGTACCAACAAAGTAACCATAATGATAAATAACTTAGAGAGAACTTAGTATATATAATAATAAAAACAAAGAATCTATTATATTATAAATCTATGCATAGAATATTATTAATGTCTTTTGTGGTTTACTTTTGTAAATTAGTAATAAAGTATTTATTAAAGTTACTTTATTCAGAAAGAAAATAACAATCAAATAACAAATTTAAATTAAAACTAGTATTTACAATAGAAACAATCAAGCTATCTGCAAACTGTGGCAAACAATCTACAGGTAGCTCAACTGATCCATATCAATACCAGTTGGAAGCGTGCCTAAGACACTGGCTGCATTGCCCCGCTGTATAGCAATGCTGATGCGCTGTGCCAGATACTCGCCAGCTCTCGGGTCACGCGTCGCTTCGACCAGACGCTCAGATAATTTTTTGAAAACCCGGAGAGCCTCGGTACCCCACGAACCTAGGGTCTCGACTCCAAGGGGAGCAAATGTGTAGGCTCTGTCGAGACCTGCATATTTTCGCCTCTTGAGATCTTCGGCTAAATCTAGTATTTATTGTTAACACAAAAAAGTTAAAATGTCAATATGGAATGACTTTGTTCTTTGTTAAAAAGATTTGCCATTGCATTTTTTTCTCCTAAAAGTTTTATCTAAACCTCTTATTTGCATCTGAAAGTTACAACCAATTTATATTCGCTTATCATCAAATATCTCAAGGAGGATTGGTTTCCCGCCACAATACGGGAATTCCCCTATCCCTACGGATTTCAAGGTACCAGGACATTATTTTACGTACCACTTCAATTCAAAATCGCAAGAGGAAAATTTAATTAGAAAACTGGCAGCCAAAGTCGATTCGATAAAATTTGTAATTACATTATACACTAACACTACAAAAGTAATGGAATTTTTCCTAATTATGAAATAAAATTACAATTTAGCAATTGATTGAAATTAAAACTAAGCTAAAAACTTCACTTTTGCATACAATCTAAAAAAACAATCAATGTATTTCACCTACTTAGTAAAATTGTAGTTTAATATCTAGCAGAGTTTAAAGAAAAATACTACCTACCTGAAATTCAAGTGCGGCAATAAAATCCCGAAACATGTTTTCCTGTTTTTCTATTGTATCAAAAATCTTTAAAAACATCCGATTGGTTCACCAATCCAGACCGTAAATGTAGGTACCGTTGACGTCGAGATAAAAGGAGGGTAGATAAAAAATTGCCTTTCGACTGTGACCGGGCGCAGCTGAGCTTTGCATGTGCAACCCAGACGCAATTTGATAAATTATGCCAGATTGTAGAGCGTCGCTGGGAGGACATTTAGCGGATAAATAAATCAACACCCTATTCCGTACCCCAGAGGAATGTAGTATGAACTTTTAACAGTTGCTGGTAGGGTTTTCTGGTAATGTAGCTTCAGCATCAAATCAAATCAAAAAGTCTTTATTTCCATAAATACAAAAATGTACGAGAATACTTAGAAAAGGTCAAATACTTAAATAAAAACATTGATACGGAACTAAAGTGATGTTTTTGATTTCGATCGCTTATGTAGCCTAAAGTAATGAAGCGACAAAGAAACCTGTAGCCTGTTAGTTGTTATTTTTCGAGTAGGAGCAAACCCGACAATAAATAAAAATGCTTTATTTCAGACAACCATGGGTCCATAGGTTTACGAGTGGTACACATTTACACATAAAACAAAATAATAAATATAACAACAAATTTAGCACTAGGCATTGTGTACAGCAAATAAAAAAGCCGAGGATAATCAATAAAGGAAATATATAATATAGGTTCCTTGATTGATCGATTCATAATATGTAGGTACTTATTATCAATGAGCTGTAGCTTGAATTTTTTACTGTAGCTTACTACGGGGAAAATAAGATCGGTAAATGGGTTACTGGAAACTGGGAAAATCTCTGAAAACAAACAACAGGCGCGCAGATGGATGGGTAATATGTAGGTATCTAAAGATATGTAGAATTATATCACTGTCAAACACAATATTTTCGTCACCTTTTGTTCTGAAAGCGTGGCTTATTTTGATCGATTATACTCTGGCACAGAGAAAGAAGAAAATTTTTCTTGTTTCGTAAAAACCTTTATATGAAATGTTAATTTCATTTTATTATACGAGTTTATATCCATCAATTGTTAAATATAAAATACTCAATCATGCACGCAAGTGTTTTTTTACTTCAATTTTATTTGAACTAGCGTTTCGCCCCAGCTTTTCACGGGTATATTCTATCGCCTATGTTTATCAGGGTGTCAGGGATAATGTATAAATCTAATGAATCTAACGAATTTTTCAAATCGGTCCTGTCAATTTGGAGCTTACACAATTGAAACAAACAAATCTTTCCTCAGTATAATATTTGTATAGATAGAAACAGATCTACATAATTTATAGGTAAAATCAAGGATTACTTTATTTGTGTACCTTATAGTACCCGCCGATATCTATTAGTTTGGTGTATATTAGTAACTTTGTTAACTACCAACTAATAATTTATTTACAAGATTTTAGGAAAACTTACAGCTAGGTTTGATAAATAGAATTAAAATATAGAACATGCCTGTGGAATTGTGGATAGACCAATGCTTGTTTTTTGAAGGCTAATTACAAGTTTCCATGATACAAAGTAATACAAAGTAAGTTGACGACTTATTAGAAATAACAAAAATAATAAAACAAAGAAATAATGAAGTAATACAAGAATAATAAAATAGACGACATTGTTAGCTTACACTAATAAAAAATATCACTCAGTAAGCGTCTAAGCTTACTTGTACTGGTGTTGAATAAATCTACCTCATTGTTTATATTTACTATGAGCACGAAGCTCTATAAACAAATGCATTCTTAACTACTGTTAGCTAGCGGACCTGCCGCTCGATATGCATACCAAAATGATAAAATTTCTCTTCAAAGAGATTACATGCTGGAGCCGTTTTGACAGCCGCCTCAAAATGTAGGGTGGAAGAAACGATTCAATTTCAACAGTATTCATAGAATGTTTGAAATTGATTATCTTGGAATGTTGGTAAGTAATTTATTAGGTAAGTATGCAATAAAGATGAAGAAAATATTTTATAAAAAATGTTTATTACTTACATCTATCTACAATATCTATTCTAATATAATATTATAAATGGGAAATTGAGTTTGTTTGTCCTTCCTGCACGCCCTAACTAAGCAACCAATCGACTTGATTTTTGGCATAGACTTAGTTGAAAGGATGGAGAGTACATAGGCTTAGTAACATACTTTTTATCTGATAAATCAGTTCTCATGGGCGTGCGAAGTCGAAGGCATCAGCTAGTATTTTATATGGTAGGTACAAAAAACATAATCATCATTATGCTCGCCTAGAATGGAATCTTTAAAGACTCTGATGGACATAGGCCTATTCTTGTGAGCGCCATAACGCCCTGAAAAGCATGAGTAGGTAGGTACCTTTAGTACCTACCAAGGTTAGTAGGTAGGTACTAAAAAAATTAAATCATATCAAAGTCCAACCGAAACTTCATAAGTCTTACAACAGCTTTTAGAACCTTTTATTCATTTCGACTCCTAGATGTTATTTTTAATTTTCTTGCTAGCACTCAAAACTTTTACCCAACAGCTATTTTAAGCATAAAACACTCATAAAAGTATCTTGAGTTCTCTCATTTTACACTATCCGTAAAATTATTCCGTCGACTCTGCTATATTCGTGGCAATTTTCTTTCTCACAAGAAAGTGCAAGGATCTTTGGTATTCGTGCGATCGCTTTATGAAGGAATAACAGTCCATAGGGGTAACAGCGAGTTCAATTTCAGCAGCAAATTCTGTAGATTTTGTAATCACGCCGCGTAAGTTGATACTGCGAGAATCTTTGTTCTCTTATTGTGTAATTTGTGTAACTTAATTTTTATGTGTTATGTTTTTTTTTATGTTTTTACCAGGCGTTCCGAGTGCGGTGCGTATACCTGTATGACGCGGAGAGGCGCGCCGTTGCGCGAGTGATCCGCATATCGCACTCTGTGTTTTCAGCCATGAAAGTGCTAGTCTAGTTTAAGTGTTTCCTTGGTATTCTTTCAATACAAACAAGGCTAGAAGTTGGTCGACTTTCATTCATAATGAAAATACCCATTGTTCGTTTTAACAGAAGTATCATAACATACATCTAGTATAGTCTAGGTACTCCTTCATGGAGTAAACCAGGTACTTAGAACAGGACTGTGTCCTCAGCTAGAGATACTCAATAGATTTGCATCCAGGATCCCGGACAAAGCAGCACGAGACGATAGGAATCCCGCAATTCACTCCTTAAACTAAATCCCTAGATTAGAACGTCGAGCTGTGAATCTCGTACAATGGAATTTTCCACTAATGAAAAACGATAGGGTGTGTAGTGTGTGGTGGTTTAATTTAATGATGTATTGTGTGTGTGCACGTAATAAACTATCGCATACGTATAAAGGAAAATTTAATTACAATGAGAATTTCAATAAAAGAAGAGATACAAATTAGAACCTGTATTTATAGTTGTAGAAGTTGAACTAAATGCTGACTATTGCATATAATCTAGAAATAGCTCAACTGATCCATATCAATACCAATCCAAAGCGTCCCCGAGACACTAGCTGCATTGCCCCTCTGCATGGCAATGCTGATGCGCTGCGTCAGATAATCACCAGCTCTAGGGTCACGCATCGCTTCGATCAGACGCATCGATTTTTTTTTAAACTAGCTCGCTTTTAACCTCGTTTTCTCACGAACATATAAATTATATTCATGTTATTCATCTGTTTGCACAAAACTGAGTTATAAAATTCCTTACTAACTTACATGTAAAAAGAAAGTTTTAAGTTATCTTTGTTTAAAACGTGATAGCTCTCAACATGGATAGGGAAACATCGAAAAACGTTTGAATCCAAGTACGTACAAGTTTTTCCTAGTAATCGGATACAAAAGCTTGAGGCTGTTTTCGCTGTTCGATTCGTCAATATTGATTGAATTTATCTCCAAAAATTTACCCTGCTCATCGGCTTCCTCGAAATATATTTTTCCTACGAACTTTCCAAACGAAATTGCTTGTACGAAATTAAAAGAAACAATAAAAAACCATTACACGTCCCATAACAAATCTCATAAAGTTCCAGTTTAATCACATATTTTGCAAAGAAGGGTCGGATGCTACAACTTGCACAAACAATAATAAGCGACAATTGCAAGTGGCGGGTGTAAATGAGACTTTTATTTTTCCTTTTGCGATACAATGAGGACATTTACCTTGCAATATAGCGGGGACAGCGAGAAAAGGGGAAAGTAGGATTCAAACGAGAAAAAAAGGAACGATGTTAGAACTCGTGCGAACTGGGTCCAGTGGACAAAGTCTACACGTAAGCTAAACCACCCCTACTTGGTGGAATACCGTCCACTAGCAATAAGCGGTTTTCTTCCACCTTCATTCGTACCGCTGGGGTTTGGAACGCTCCCTGCTGTTTTTCCGGATAATTACAATCTTGGTCTCTTCAAGTCAAGAGTGAATTGACACATCGGCCAAATCTTCACTTTCCATTAGGTGAGATTGTGGTCAAACGAAGGTCTATTGTTCTTTTATAAGAACGAAAATTACAATCAAATAATATGATTAAATTAAAACTAGGATTTACAATTGAAACAATTGAGCTAACAGCAGACTGTTTCAAACAACTACAAATAGCTCAACTGATCCATATCAATACCAGCCGGAAGCGCCCAAGACACTGGCTGCATTGCCCCAATGTACGGCAATGCTGATGCGCTGCGCCATATACTCACCAGCTCTCGGATCACGCGTCGCTTCGACCAGACGCTCAGATATTTTTTTGAAAACCCGGAGAGCCTCGGTACCCCACGGACCTAGGTTCTCGACTCCAAGGGGAGCAAATACGTAAGCTCTGTCGAGACCTGTATATTTGCGCCTCTTGAGATCTTCGGCTAGATCTGCCGCCGCACCAGCCCTCACGGAAGATCAATTGAATAGAAAAAAAAATCGATATGAGGGGATTATTTTGTTCTTATGCGAAAATTTTGAATAACTGAAATACAGCGAGTTTTATTTAAGTGATAGTACCTAAGAGCCGCTGTACGTCGTAGCTACGTATTCGTAGCATGGCTACGTCGTAGCTGCTACGATTTTTATACAATGTGAATTTTATCTGTTTCATTTACAACAAGACTTTTGTGCTTCTGTATATATCTAAGCAGAAAACGTACTTTTATTCATGTAGATTCATAAATAAATAATACTTTACAATACACACAGCAACATTCAGCTCTAAGGCGCTGCGCAAACTTGGACACTGTCAGATACAAGCCACCTTTGAATAGTATGAATATTTGATTTCTATAGAACCAGTATGAAATCATTCGCTCCCTGCGCAAACGCAGACATTTTTGTCCAGTTGCTCCCACTTTTCACTATCAATAGTGTTCGGCGCTCGTAACTGGAAACTAAAAGGTCTACGTTTGCGTAGCGCCTAAGCTAAGCAGAGCTTGTGTTATAGCTACTAAATGACTGATATACTTAATACGATACATTATATTATATATCTTAGGAAATACCCAAAACACTTGGCACAAATATTTGCAGATCATATAAACGTTAGAAGTCGGTAATCGAACCCGCAACCTCCTGACCTTTGCCCGCCGCGCTACATCCTTCCAGTCTATATCATAAATTAGTAGTAACTGGCTTCTGCCGGCGGCTTTGATTAGTAGGATAGCTTATAGTCGCCTGTAGATACGGCCTTCAGGCAATAAAGCAGTAAGAGTTAAAATTCTATTTTCTCAAAAGTTAATTTTCTCATTTTCATCCATAAAACGTAAACAGAAATCAAATTGAATTTTTCATCTCATTCAGGACTTGAAGTGCGAATGCTCCGAGGCAATTGGTGCTCTTTTAGCTGCCCTCTGATCTGCATTACCGGACACAATGCAAGAGTGCTTGTGTCCTACTCGAATAGAATCTTGAATGAAGGGAAAGTTGGACTTTTGAAGAAAAGTGCTGTCTCTGTGATTTTGTGAAATGGCAATTTTGCCGCTTGGTTCAAGCCCCAGTTCACCGGTTGGATGAAGTCTATCTTTTACTAGTTATATCTTTTTGCGACAGCGTCTTGTTAAAAATCTTTTTCTTAGGCTGGATAAAAAAATGCTTAACAGACTTAAACCTGTTTAACTCATTTGAGCTACCTGCAGATTGTTTGCAACAGTCTGCAGTTAAATGTCATTAACTACTAGTTTCAATTTAATTCTTTTATTTGATTGTAATTTTCTTTCATAATAAAGTTTAACTTATATGCAATATTTATATAATATTTATATTTCATTGTACTTCTATATATGTATATATATGTTTATACTGTTTGTAGTTGTGAAAAAAGTTAAAAGTTAAGTTGAAAGAAAAAGTTACTCAATTTCAGATTCATTAAGACTAATTAGATAGATATAAATACTGCTAGTGAGTAGTAGAATCAGTATCTAAAATATGAACATCTGTAGTTACTAGTATTATAAGGTGAATTTGTTTGTTCATGACTTAGCAGTAACTGAAATCAGAACGTAGAAGGTGTACCAACACAACCTCGTCATTTCACACCAGACTCTAACACGGACGCTAGGTACTGAACAAACTGACTACACTGAAGTATTTCACAATTTAAC
The DNA here is from genome assembly GCA_946478455.1 of Eupithecia vulgata. Classification (NCBI taxonomy): domain Eukaryota; kingdom Metazoa; phylum Arthropoda; class Insecta; order Lepidoptera; family Geometridae; genus Eupithecia; species Eupithecia vulgata. The sequence continues at coordinate 8,012,110 of OX297873.1, read as the reverse complement.
ACAAGCTCGTTACTACCTTTCATGCCACATATCCCACGTTGCATATGCAGATTACACACGAGTTTAGGACAAACTTCATATCTGAACGTAGAAGGTGGCACAGGACTTGGTAATTATCTTTGTGAACCATTGTACATAATATTTTACGTCGAGGTGCCTGACAAATGTTTCATAACACATTAGAATAAGTTTTACGATAACTATAAAAGTTTTCGTTTCCTTCCATACATTTTGCGTCTGGCAGTGTTCCTTTAGCGGATGGTTGAGGGGTCCTACTTTATGTAGTATGCCTCGTATTGTATGAATATTATATTATCATTATATAGTACAGCGATCTAATAGTTTCCGTTTTGGTTTAGTGGAAAATCATATAAGCCTCTCGGTTTTGTACAAATGTAATGTGGCTTGTATAAACTCACCGAGGTCACTCGAGTCAGGCCGAGTACAAGTGTATACCTGCCCCTTAGCATGACGATTTTTGTCTAGGGTAGAACAGACAATTAATGACATCGCATCGTCATACACTGCGTACATTATTGAAGTTGAAATAATGCATCTCAAACAATTTACGCGATGACGAAGTGACGTAATTTTTCTCTATTGTAACCCAGACAACAAACCCCATGTCAGGGGGGCTGGTGCGGTCGTCTCGCCCCTGATGGATCCACTTTGGCTCTCGTTTTTGTCACGGACGCTTGCGAACTCTCAGCGAGTGTATACTGCCGGCATAGTTACGTAAAGTTTCTTACTTTTAAAAATAAATCAAAATTTGTATATGACGGTATATCAAATACTTTAAAGTCGCCCAGCGAGCTATGGAGAGAGCTATGCTCAGAGTTTCTCTGAAGGATAGGATTCGCAACGAATACATCCGATAGTGAACTAAGGTTATCGACATAGCTCACAAGATTAAGATTAGTAAGCTGAAGTGGCAGTGGGCTGGCCATATCTCGAGAAAAACTGACAGCCGCTGGGGTAAATGTGTTCTTGAGTGGAGACCGCGACTCGGCAAACGTAGTGTAGGACGCCTCTCCGACCAGGTGGGATGACGATTTGCGAAAGACTGCTGGCAGATGCTGGATACGGCAAGCTGAAGTCAGGGCGCTATGGCTCTCATTGGGGAGGCCTATATGTCCAGCCGTGGACTGATATACGCTGATGATGATACCAAATACTTGGTGGGCAGGGTAATCCGTCCAGGGTAAGCCTAATCCATCAATAACGGATTTATGTAATGGAAGTTAAATTGATGACAAAATAAGATAGATATTCTTGGGCACCTTGTCCATAGCACAGGTGGGAAACACTCCGACCGCCCGAAATAAGGCTAATTTACATTCTCAATTACTGTAGCTAGTCGACTCCTTTAGTTCACTATTCTTGGTCCAGCGTCTTGGCAGGTTTAAGGCGCATACAGCACCTAAACTAGCGCCACCACCTACTTTATGTTATTATTCTGTTTCACAAAGGAATTTTCAAAAATCCTTCTTCCAGTTTGTGATACCTATCATAAGGTTTTTTTTAATGCCTCTGTAATAGTTTTATTCTATTTAGTTTAGGAAGAGATACGAAGTTGCACTTGGTGGCCACCAAAATCTATTTTCGTATCTCTTCCTAAACTAAATAGAATAAAACTATTACAGAGGCTTTAAAAAAAACCTTATGATAGGTATCACAAACTGGAAGAAGGATTTTTGAAAATTCCTTTGTTAAACAGAATAATAACATAAAGTAGGTGGTGGCGCCACTTTGGGTCCGGTATGGGCCTTAATGTTGGCAAACTTTAATTTAACAGTTTGATTACGCAGAGTGCAAGCTGGGTCTTTTCAAGAACGAAGACGTGTCTTCTAGACCTTCGTGAATCATCGTTGGCCTCATGGTCACCTCATGCTCATTTCAACTCATGGTTGTCACGTACCATGAGGTGAGATCGACGTCAAACAAACGTCTTAGTGATAAAGATGAAGAGTAAAGTTTAACTTTTCAAATCAAATCAAATCAAAAATTCTTTATTTCCATAAATACAAAAATGTAGGTCCACTTAGAAAAGGTCAAATTCTTAAAATAAAACATTGACACGAAAATAAAGTGATATTTTTGATTTCGGTCGCTATGTAGACTAAAGTAAAGAAGCGAAGAAGAAACCTTTAGAATTTTAGTTGTTATTTTTCGAGTTATTTTGAAAGCCTTCATTTATCATATAATTGATCTCTCGTTCGTTCTCGAATTCAAATTAAAACATTTTTCGCTGCACCTGTGAGATGATGCTTAGTAAAAATTAGTTTTTTAGGTTTTAGTGATAAACTTGATGTTACCTTGTTATTTTGCAGTTATTGTTACCATATTTTTTTAAGTGTTAATTCCGTTGTTGGCTTAAAACATCCTATCAGAGTATCATCATCATCAGCCTATATTCATCCATTGCTGGACGTAGGCCTCCCCTAAGGAGCGCCATAGCGCCCTGTCTTCAGCTTGGATATTTATCGGAGTATAGTTTAAAAAACGGTGTGATGTTGATGCTAACAGAAAATTACAACTTAGCAAACTCCGTTCTAAAATACTTAGGTACAGGAATGTAATTTACGTCATTACTGCACGGCGGCGCCTAGGACCGCCATTCATTACAACTCTAACATCGGAAACAAAACACTGTGTAAACAATATGGCTTCCTTTATCGATGCTTACATTAAACTACTTAGTTATATATAATAGAATAGAAATACATTTATTTAGACACAGGTACACAAAAGTATACAATAAAATAAACAGACAGAAAACAATAACAATTTAACATATAGGTTCTAATACTCTCTTTTCATCAAACTTGTCGAACGGTCCCGAGCAGGACTTTAAACTCGATCATGCCGAACTAAGTTTTCTGTTTAGTATTCCAATCAGTTTACCAGACATCTTTTTCTACGAATTAGACACAACAATGGCTTTACTATAGTCAGTCATAATTTGGTCCTGTCACCAGCAAACAAGCTATCAGTAAGATGTTAGACATCAGACCATTTTTCACCCTCACATAGCGAAATGTCGGCTGCAAGCAGACCTTTATCATTGTCAATAAGCTTCGTAAATCAAAATAGTCGTGTTGTAAATAATGTTGGTATTGAATGATAGGTACCTGGTCTATGTATCTATCATTCACTACCAACAATTACAGTTTACAGTTAGCAGTATAACGTGTTCTTGAGTGGAGACCGCGACTCGGCAAACGTAGTGTAGGACACCCTCCGACCAGGTGGGATGACGATTTGCGAAAGACTGCTGGCAGATGCTGAATGCGGCAAGCTGAAGACAGGGCGCTATGGCGCTCATTAGGGAAGGCCTATGTCCAGCTGTGGTGTAGGCTGATGATGATGGTGAATTACAGTTTACAATTGCTTACAAACATGCTACCTGGTCATGCTTAATGTGACATGCATCACACCTATAGGTAGGTAGTACAAAGTACTTCATCATCGGCCTATATTGATCCACGGCTGGACATAGGCCTCTCTTAATGAGCGCTAGAGCCTATTTTCAGTATACCAGCATCTGCCTGCAGTATCCTCATCCCAACTGGCTGGAAGACGTCACTACGCTTGCCGAGTCGCAATCTCTAATTAATTACACGTGTCGGTTGCGGTTCTTCGCGAGATATGGGGCCGGCCCACTGACACTTCAGCTTGCTAATTCTTAGAGCTACCTCGATAGGTACTTTGTTTCTCAGTCGGATGTATTCGTTACGAATCCTATCTTTCAGAGGATAGTAAATAAATAAATAATGCTGGACAAGTCACACTAACATATATACACCATAACTATACTGATATACATAATACAATATATTACATAGGTAGATATTTTTATTAAACATAGAAAACGACCGGAACACCCGGAATTACACATTTAGTACATAAATTGCATTCTTTATCTTTATACCACGGATATCCAAGGCTCTACCTACACCTTTATGTTTCAGCTACGATCAATCAAATACGCACACACAACAACAACAGTTTGGTAGATAATTGAATTTACGTACTGCGATTTCAGTAGATTTATCTACCTATTCAAGGATATTTCTCAGTATAGTTTGAAACCTTCGATTTTCCGATAAATTCCCGTGTAGACAATATAGATAAACAATGTGTTCTGATCGCGAGAAATAAACTTATCAGAACCGCTACGCTACCGGATTTCTCGGAAGCTCATCATCCCGCTTTATCAACGCGAAGTTGTTCCACCAGCCTACATAGGTACATTATTGAAAGTGAGCACGAGTATAAACATAATTCTGTAGCTTCATGATTTCCATTATCCTTTGAATTTATGTGGAAACAAAACAGACGAGTTTCATACGCAACGTAGGTTAGAAACGCTCGGGTTGTACCGTTAACTTTGGCCTGTGTTTTGACTCGTTAAATTTATTTACGGAGGAGAGCAATCAAATGTTTGCATTACTGGGAATTGAGTTTTGCCGCTTTCATAATTATACCTATGACCTAGATGAACTTTGTGACTTTTGATTCGTTAACTAAATCCCAGTAGGGCAAGCACGAGGTTAGTTGTCTGGGTAGAATAGAGAAAGATTACGTCACTTTGTCATTGAATGCGTAAATTGTTAGGTATTAATTTCTTGAACTTCAATAATGTACGCAATGTATGGTGATGCAATGTCATTATTGTCTATTCTACCCTAGAGAACAATCCCTGTGCTAGGTCTACTGGACATCAAGTTCAAAGGCTCAAGTGGCATCTGTGACCAGCAAATAAATAAATAAATAAATCATTTTCTTTTTGACTCAACCTCAACCTAAACAGCTTAGAGTTACCAAATAGAATTAATTTGTTGTATTAATTAGTGTAATAGATTATTAGGTATAGTGTGTATTAGTTATTTATAGTCTGAATTTATGTAAGTATGTTGTAATGTAAAGCATATGATATAGTATAAGTATATAGTAGAAGTATATGATTTACACCAAGCTCGGCTCACTCCCAGTCAGATAGATCTCCGGCATTCGTTTATTTTAGACCTAGCTACAACTAGATCTAAATAAATTAAAGTATTATCTCATGGGAACTGATTTATCTGATAAAAAGTCTATGTTACTCTACATCCTTTCAACTAACTCGATGCCAAAAATCAAGTCGATTTATTTCTTAGTTGCTCAATGTATTATCTGCGAATAGCGTGAATATTTTTCCAATAACCTGCCGGAACTCCTACAAATAGCACAGGTAGTTATAGAAACAAAATGTTTAGATTAGTACTTAGCTAATTCTATTATACACCTACTTACTTACATATACTATCGCAACTATACTTTCTACTGTCTACTATTTGGGGCGTGAAGGAAAGACAAACAAACAAGCACACTTTCGCATTTAACGTACAATATTTTAAACGCGAAAATGTGGTTGTTGTAGATACGGTAATCTATATCTACACTAATATTTAAAATGCGAAAGTGTGTTTGTTTATTTGTCTTATTAGAGTTAAGTTTACACAACAAAAATGATTACTATTTCTAAAAGATACAATTTAAGAGACATAGAAATAGAAGCTAGGCTATCATTAGGTATACATTTCTACGTTTTGGAACTCTATCAGAATCCTACGTGCGCACTTTTCCATCATTATCACCATTTTAGGTAAAGCGTTCAAAAGAAATATTTAAGACTGATCCCCCTACCATTGCCAACTGAAAACAAATGTAAAATTCAATGACCGACTTCTCTAATAAACCCTTTTTACTGAATGCCTTCTAGTCTAGTGAATACTAGACTAAAAGCTCCTATTCAACTGCTCGACTTACCAAGATTCGCAAAGTAAATATTCAACCCATCTCAGATTTTTCAACCATCGCAGACATGTTAAAAAGCCGTAAAGATATGTTCAGAAGCGGTAAAATGGGGTGAACGAATCTAATCTTGGTAAACGGGATTCGAAATGTGAATTTGTGTCTTCCCCCATGGCATTAGAATTTCATATTGAATCGTGTCGCTGCTATGGATGATTCATGTTTGTGATTATAACCGTTATGGGAGATTAGGCTGTGTTTACATTGGATAAGCACTTTAGGCGGACTTTAGGTATGAATTGAAAAATATTTTAAGAATTAATGGGATTTCTGGATTAACAAAAGTCTTCTTTAGTGGTGCAGCTCAAGCTTACATATAAATACTATTTAAAGTTTATTATTTGAGCAGAAGTGGTGCATGCTTTAAAGCTTCTTTCACAAGTCTATAGCAGTTGCTAACACTTGCTAAGTATTTTGTGTTCTACGCCTTAAAAACAGTACAATACAATTTATCTTTCATAAAGCAAATTTCAGGATTACTATAAAATTTTTCGTTATTCGACAAATTCATTACAGATGTAAACGGATTAACTACGAACCTTATTTGTATTGGAAGAACACCCAAGTTTCATCCCTTAACGAGAGTCTTCTTCAGGGTGAGTCCGGTTCTAAACGCGCGTTTACCGCTTCCCTCCAAGCACCCGAGTCCCTCGTTAAGGGATGAAACGTTGGTGTTCTTCCAACATAAATAAGGTTCGTAGTTGACCCGCTTGCAAACGTAATGAGATTTGGGTTGATAATGTTGTTATCTTTCAAAAATTATGGACACAAATCAAGTAGGTTTCTCAACATATTACTATAGCTTTAATCTGTTTTAATCTAGAACCCTTGGGTACTTTGTGAAACACACTCAAGGATAAAAATACCATAGACAATGAGTTACCTCGTCTACCAAAGCCTTATGACAATCAACCGTATAACAGAACAGAACTTCAACGAAGCTGCTACTCAGATTAAAATATTAAGCTGCAAACCAACTTGGTGCAGTGGAGCGTACAAACTTAATATACCAGCATTTTCTCTCCAGCAATCAGAATATACCGAGGTCGTTAAATATTCATGCACACTTGCGTTAGTTTCTACAGAAACTAACAACTTGTAATATCTAGAGGGGTTTAAGCATTTCGTTGCGTTATCCGGGTGCATTGGTAAACTTATTTCTACGTGTAAAATTCTAGAAAAGGCAAAAATAAGTGGAAACGTTTACTTGCGTTAGGATTTTCAACCATTTGCGAAAAGTTTCAGCGAAATTTTTCTCTTTTATGTTTAAGTACTCCTACCTATTTAGACCAACGCGATATTCTCAATTGAGAGTAGATAGCAGAGAAAGTAAGGTATGAAGATAAGTGGAAAGACAACCAGGTTGTTTGATTACATCTGCAATATAGCCGATGTTATGAGGCTCAACGACGTTATTATTCTGCCAAACTGGTACTATTAGGTGACTCTAACGCTCTTCGCAACTGGCTTTTCCGTACTAGAACACCGATCATGCTGGTCGAGAGGCCCACAAACGTGCTTTGTTACTTAACCTCTCTCAGTTGGTCATTAAGGCAACCAGGATTCTGGACTTTGAGAGTCGCACTGCCAATTACCTTCTGCTGATTAGACCGAAATTCAGTGTCTGTTTTACATCCTTTAGGAGGCTTTTCTAGGACACTGACCTTACCAGTCTAGATAGCCTGGTAAGGTCAGTGTCGTGATACTTGCCTCTGTTTCTACCCCTAAGGCTAGCAGACGATTATGGCGATAAAATTCAGCAGACGATGTGGGATGATATGCGTCATTTTATCACCTCTTATCCATGGCGGTAAATGTGGTTCACTTCCTGTGATCCGCCTGTATGTGCCGATGCTGTAACGAGGCTCTCCCGTTAAATCTGCGTGAGCCAGTGCCGCTGTGCTGAAGCACAAGGCTTATCCCGCTCGTCAACGCTTGGAACAGTACGGGCTCAGACTCATCACAAAGGAAGATAGCCTACAGCAAAGCCGCTAAGACCCTCAAGAAGACGCTAAAGAAAGCTCGTTTAGACCGGGTTATGCGACTGGGTGCCAGGCTGGCCTTATACCCTACAGACAGTAAAGCTTTCTGATGATTAGTTAAATCCGTCGAAGCTAACTTTAGCCGTCCTTCACTTCCCCATTGCATTGCGGAAACCGTATGGGTTGTTGGCCCACAATGCTGATGAAAAAGCTAATTTATTTGTGACTCGATTCGCAGAGACTTTACGTCTTGACGTCGTCGTCTAGCCTTCCTCGATGTAACACAAATATGCCTGTCATCCGCATTCATAAGAAACGAGTGCTCTAAACGTTGCGTAGTCTCGAGGTGAACAAGGCTAGTTGGTTGGGACGGAATCTTGGTTGTCATGCTTCGTTCTGATAGAGTTCCCAAGTTATAGGGACTTTACCAGAAGCGAGAAGCACGGTGAAGCTGTCGCGGTTTCACTAGATGTCTCGAAAGCCATCGACAGGGTCTGGCACGTCAGCCTTATTGTTTAGTTATAATCACACGAACTTCCAGACCTCATCTGTAACTGGCTTTGTGACTTTCTGAAGGAAAGAACTATTCGGGTAGTCGTTGATGGCTGCTCCTCTGTCCAATTGGTGATCAACGCCGGGGTACCTCAGGGGTCAGTACTGTCTGCCACGTTCTTCCTGCTGCTCATAAACGATCTGATGCTGATACCCAGTATTATTGAGTACCCGTACTTGGTTTGCAGCTTAAGACGAATAGTAAGGCAAATGACCTTGGACCTTTCCGCGCGCCTTTATGCAGCAAAGAGTGCTTGTTTTCGGTTCAGCATACTATGTAGTGCCATAATCAACCAAATAATAGGATCCTCTGCGGTTGGGCGACGTGTAACTGGTCAGGTTTGAATCACAGATTTTGTAGGTGCAAATACGTTTTTACGTTTGATTTCATTAATTTGACTGCTTTTCGAAGCTAATGGACCTCCAAGCGGTAGGTATGAACTATGTGAATCACTATACTGAATTTGGTACTAATCGAATTTGAGACGCCGATAAAAAGTGGGTTCGAAGCCGCTACACATACACTATAACTAACAGTATAACAACTACACTATGATTAACAGCAAATATTTGGAACCTCCAAGGGACCTTTCAGGATGTGTGTTACAGGATATATAAATTTCAGAGCTCCACAATGAATATTTTCGTCGGAAAACGGGTTCGAAAACACCTAATTTTCTTGTTTTTGGGTTAGTATGCGCCTTAATATTTTAATCTGAGTTTCAGCTTCGTTGAAATTCTGTTCGTTATACGGTTGATTGTCATAGGTCTTTGATAGTTTTTAGTGGTTCATTAGCTCTATAGAAACTATTTGAGATGCTCAAAAAAAAAAATTATACCCTAGGCTCTAAAGAAATAATGTAGGTACTCTGCAACTTCTGGGAGACAGGTAATTAAATGTCAACTTAGGCCTAAAAACACCCAAGCCCTGTAAAATATGCCCTCCACAATATCTCACGGGACATTGCCACTAAAGTCTGCAAAGCCACTTTCAGGACCACCAAATTAAGTTAATTGCTTTTGTAATTGACCAGCATAAGGTTCGCTAAAGGAAAATATTTTCATTTCCACCCTCAGTGTAGAGTTAAATAAGGGGAGAGGAACCTCTGGAATATCATACAACGTGCTACAAGTTTTAATCCGTTGAGAAAGAGTAATTATCAAGGCTCCCTTATGCATGGATAAATCATATAGAATAGAACATGAGACCGAGTCTATTAAAATATGCATAAATTTACACAACAACTTAACTATTTTTATTTGCAACTAAATAAGATTCTTTCGGATAACCGAATATAAAACGTTGTTTTAAAATTCCGGTTTCATTATTTATATAAATAATGCTAGACAATTCACACAGCAAAGCCTAAGCGCCAATTTAAGCAGTGTTTGTGTTTTGGGTACTAGATAACTGATAAACATAATACAAAACGTTACATATAGATAAATAATTTTACTATACATAGAAAACACAACCCGGAAAAAATATCTGCGTACAAACATTTGTCCCACGGCGGTAATAGAACCATTTACCTCGCGCGTCGCAAGCGGACCTTCGGCCACTGCACCACAACACCCTTCAATTACCCGCTTGATTCATAACTAAATGATTTGGGTTAATCCCAACGTCTCACGTGAGATGTGCTCAGTCGCAACGTCTCACAAAAAGTTTAATCCTACAACCAACGTCACGTGATTACGTGATGCGATACGACGGCTTGCAGTAGCTGAAAAATACCAATAAATCAGGTGCTCTTAAACTACTGCAAAAAATTGGCAGAATATGCGTTTCTCATAACATAACACACCGCTTGGCATCATTCTGACCTTAATAACAGTTAAATAATTTCCCCCTAAAACTCACAAAATACCCAAAAACACCCCTTTCTCGTAATTCAGGCCAATAAAGTCCAATTAGAGAAACCGACCAATATTTTCCAACGAACAATTGGCGGAGAGTCAATTAGTATAATCTAATTATCTGGCCGAGTGTTTCAAATAAAAGAAAATATTGCCTTTTCTGGGGAGCCTCGCGATTGTCACTTGTTAATAGGCTATTGTGAAACGTTTTCATGGTTTATTCCATAGGCTTAGATTGAACGTAGTGAAAAAATTCTATGTCTATGGTTTATTCAAAGGGTTATTAATTGTTTAAATACTTTGAACCTTGAGTACGATAGTTTATTTACTTATAAAACTAACTAAAAAGCTGTAAGAGGTATCAAGAAATGATTACTCCAACGATGATAGCTCACAACTGCAGGGGTATTTTAATTCGTCGGAAAGGCCTTCGGATTCGATATCGAAAACTTTGTCGAAGAACGCTATTTTAAACCAGCGGATTCGAAAACTGTTGACATTCGAATTCGGATCCTTGTTAGGAGAGTTTCATACTTTCGATCATCAATCCGCAACGAAATCAAAATAGCCTTCGCGGAATCGAATTCGAATCGGACGTTTCCGCTCCGGAAACGAATCGAATGAATTAAAATAGCCCTGCTGGTAGGTATATTTAAGGGCCTTTACACAACCTCAATTTTTTGTAAATAGGATAGACGTAGAATTTCGCGTTCATAAGAGTGAGACAAGGCATAGCAAACCAAGCCCAAAAATCAAATTTTATATTATTATTTATTAATTAGGACTTTATTTGAAAAAAGAAATGTTCTTTATACTAGTTAATTCTTATATTATTTAGTTCTATTGCCTAATTTGCCAAGCTTGAAAGTAATTCAAGATCTAAACTTCTGTAGGTACCTATTTATTGATAAATAAAGATTTTAGTAAAAAAGAAGGTAAATTTTTATGAGATCGTTCTTTCGAAACATACGGTCGATAGAGTAAGTCATGAACAGCATATACATATAATTAGCATATATAAACTTGAAAGATAAATATTTAGTAGTTTGGAACACATTTAGATCTGATGGAGTTAATTTGAGGTAGTTTAGGCATTTAAGAGCGGGCCTAATGCAAAAAATTTTGAAAAGGATAGGCATAGGATTTCGCGTTCATAGGAGCGCTGCGGGATAGAGTAAAGCAATGTCAGTGCAAAAATCAAATTTTTGCTTCTTTTCTATTAATGATTCAAAATTTAAGCATTAAATAGAAAAACTATACGATTACTTAAATAAAACATTAGTCTGGCTATGTAATTCGTAAAAAATAATATGGTGTTGTCGCTAATACTTTAGAGCATTTCAATTAAAACAGTTTTTCTAAAGCGATTTTGTATAATTTTTTGTAAAGAAACCAGTTTAGTTTTCAAAATTCTATTCGATTACTCGACTTCTATGGGTTTTTCCCCTATCTATCGTATTTTTTTAATTAGAATATTTAAGTTCGTTACCATAGATGTAAGGGTTTAAAAATACACAATTTGCTTGATTTTTGCATTAGGCGCACTCTTAATAGATTCTGTATAACATGAAAGGTTAAACCAGAACAACAAACTATATATAAAAGCACTAACAACACAATAACAAGATAAATGAAGAATATAATATAATACAAGAAGAATATATTTATATAGAAAAGATAAATAAATAAATAAATAATGCTGGACAATTCACACAACATTATCTAGCTCCAAGTTAATTATATAAGATATTTTGATATGAAGCAGTTTCTTAATACTAACTAATTGAGAGACTAATTGGCCAAAATACACCAGAAATTGACTGAGAAAAATAACATATTACCCCCAAGGTACTCAAGAGCGGAAATGTCGAAAAAACCTACGCATTTGCTCCCCTTGGAGTCGAGACCTGGTCTCGGGGGTACCGAGGATCAACTTGTTTTTTTAAATTATCCAAGTGTCTGGTCTGGACCCGAGAGCTGGTAAGTATCTGGTGGAGCGCATCAGCATTGATTTACACCGGGGCAATGCAGCCAACGTCTTGGTTACGCTTACGACTCGTATTGATATGGATCAGTAGAGCTGACTGAAGATTGTTTGCAACAGTCTGCTATTAGCTCAATTTTTCCATTTGTCCTGTGACTAGTTCTAATTTTTTTCTAATAATTGATTGTAAATTTTCTTTTTTAATAAAGTTACATAGTAGGTACCTAAATAAACACCCACTATTAGGGTTTTATTTACGTAAAAGATAGTACAATTTGCCGATACTATTATTTACCAAAGACATATTGCTATTGGCTGGATAGGTACTCTAACTAGAGTGAGGGTGTTAATATCCGGTCTACAAATGAACATCCGTTATTTAGAACATCTGTATTACCTAGGCCCTAGGTAATACAGATGTTCTAATAACGGATATCGAATTAGCTCCCTAGTTCCTAGGTAGCTAATTCGATTTATACATGAAAGGTGCCTACTCTCTTGATCTACCTCCGAACTGCGATCCCCAGTCCACATGATGCATGAAGCATGCCCAGCACGGGGATTATCGGGTTATTAAGGCGATTATCAGGAGGAGGTCTGCGTCCAGCCAGTGGACAAGATGTTATTAATTTATTAAAAAAAGTGAAAACTAAAATTGCAACTGAACGTTGCATATGGCTACTGAAGAAAAGGTATTCAGAGCGACAAGGACTTAGTGTTTACAATTCGAACTTCGTTCGGGAACGTTTATAAACGATCTTTACTTTAGGCACCTACGCGGGAATTAATATGTGAAATGCTAAGTGACTTATCGCAAAGTACAGTTAGAACCCGACCCCATGAGTCGTTATAGAACTTGGCCACAAAAACGGAAAGCATCAGTACTATTTCGCCATTTTAACCCAAAAATAATCCCTGAATCAGGGACAACCCCGATCTCCGTTGATTTTGACGGAATACGTCCAACCATACATTTAAAAACCCTTTCAAAACATCCCCTACATAAATATGCAGCCCAATAAAGATAGCTGAGGTTGTATTGTAGGCCCAGTTGTAGATATCACTCGTCTCGGCTCCCATGAGACGCAATAACACTTTACAGCCAAATATCGCGCGAAAGGGCGCGGCATTCACGCACGGGTACATCATTACAGATTTCTGAACTTTTACCATTGAGTTTGTGGAAATTATGATTTGAAATGAAAAATATACCAACAAATAAGGACCTAAAGGTACTTAGTTGGTATTTCATAGTCTTTTGACAACACTCTTTTATGAATGCACCTCGTGGACGGTATTTGGGGGGAATCTGCTGGGCTGTGACGTCACTCGAATTTCTATGTTTGAAAATAGTTGGTTTTTTCACTTTGTAAACGCTTTATAATTATAAAGGGTTACTAATATCCTCTATACCTACTATAATCACAGCAATATTATAAATGCGAAAGTTTAGATTTAGATAGAAGGATGGATAGATGGATGTTTGTTCGAATGAACGGATCTGGATGAAATTTGGCACAGAGATATAGATTATAGTCTGTTTTGCCCGCGTATTTCCCGTTCCCGTGGGAATCAAGGGATAAAATATCCCATTATATCCTATTTGTTATTCCAGACTATAATCTATCTCTGTGCCAAATTTCATTCAGATCCGTTAAGCCGTTCTGGCGTGATTAAGCAACAATCATACCATCTATCATCTCATCCATCCATCCATCTGTCCACCCATCCATCTATCCATTCAATCATCCAAACTTTCGCATTTATAATATTAGTGTGATAGAAAAAACCCAGATGCGGAACAAATATCTGAAGATCGTACAAATATTTTTCCGGACGCGAGAATCGTACCCGCAGGCGGACCTACGCCCGCTGTGCCACTGAGGTCATCATCGTCAACGACAAAATCAACAACAATTTTTATTAATCTATCGATAAACCATGATGGAAACTAAACGAACTTCTGTAGCGGTTTTTAATAGTAGTGATTTTGTATTGTGTAAGTTTAGTGTAATCCTATCTTACACAACCAACGTTTCCATCATATTAAAGAAAGAGAGTATCCCACTAATTAACAAAATACCCAACGAACGATATTCTTTACTTATTCTTAGAATAATCTCCCTCCAATAAAATAACACGATATATCTAAGTATCTACGAAGATCGGAAACTAAGCAGGGCCTAGCCGGACCTTCATAACGGCAATATTACGCAGGGGGGTGCGAATAGGGGTCTGGGGGTGCAAATAGGGGATGCTGTGCCCATCGCCAGTCCGTTTGCTGGCCAGTCACGTAGGCGGGCCAGTTGGTAGGCGATTGAGAGCTGATCAAATTGCTATTTACACAAGAACACCCATGTTATTGCAAAGTTTAAAATTTGTAAAATGAAATGTGAAATTAATAGGGACTTACGTATATAAATAATAATAATAATAAAGCCATTTATTCCTTAACCGTAATTAAGTTACAATATTCATACTTAAAAAAATATTTTTGTAATTAAATTGCATGTCTAATAAAAATTATAATAAAAAATAGATTACAAAATAAATTAATTACACTTTCATTTTGTACCTACAGATTGATTTTCATAAAATAATACAATACAATACAATACAAAACACTTTATTGTACACCAGAAAAAGAACATTACAAAAAGACATATAACATGAGACAAGTACAATGGGCGGCCTTATCGCTTAGAAGCGATCTCTTCCAGGCAACCTTTGGATGGAAAGAACTATATGAATTTAAGAAAGGCAGGGGTGTACAAAAGATAAAATAAACATGAATATTACAGAATACCTACTGAATAACAAAATTATATTAAATAAATAAATAAATATTACTAATTACCTAACTCAATATATTATTTACACATAGACTAGATAAACACATAAAAGAAAAGAAAATATAAAATAATATACTTAAATACATAAATAAATAAATAATTTGTACCAATATTCACTATTCCGACAGGAAAAACTCCTTGACGCGAGATTTAAAAACAGGTAAGGATATTGCTTTTCTAATGGGCTCTGGTAGTGCATTCCACAACCTTATGGCCTGGATGGAGAAGGATTTGTCGTAGAAACTGGTTTTGTGAGGTGGTATATTCAAAACCAGATTTTCTGACGAACGGAGGACACGGGAAGGATGAGGATGAGAATTATGGAGGAATTCAAAACGCTCCTTTAAATACAAGGGAGTGACAGGGTTAAAGAGAATGTTATGAAGAAGAGAAAGGATATGGGAATTTCGGCGAAGACGAACAGGCAGCCATTTGAGTTTTCTGCGGAATTCCGAAATGTGGTCATATTTACGTAGACCAAACACAAAACGTATACATACGTTTTGGAGCCGTTCAACCTTATTAAGCTGCTCCTCAGTTAGATCGAGGTAGCAGACATCAGCATAATCCATTAAAACGGAACTTCCTTTTAAAATGGAGCCATCAAAACCTATAATTCAAGTTAATTAAAGTTGCATAGAATATGAATGGAGCCTCGAAATTATATAAAATATACTCGAGTTAGTTGCTTCGTTCGTTTTTCGTTAATTTATCAACTGCAATGTTGCAATATTGGCCTCAAAGGTAACCTCTAAATATCGTTGTTACTTTTGTAGATTTCCAGCAAAGGAAATACCTACATAGAATGTGCACAAAACAATCTTGCTGAGGCCTTCTACAGGGTTTCAGCAGCTCGTAAATATTTTTAAGATTTGTTATTTAATTGGCTTCATCATCGTTACGTAAATGTAAATAAGATAGTCTTCAAAATCCATAATAATTATGCACAACAAAATCCTTTGAGGAAATCTCAAGATATCTTGTCCGTCGTACCTTGAGTTGAGATGGCAGCTCATTTCTCCATTCTTATGATACATTTTTGTAAGGTAAGTTCGAGTGGAGGAATTTAGTACGATCAAGCATACCGATCGCATTTGGAGGTAGAGCTGGGGTAAAGTAGAGGTCGAGGTAAAAAAAAAGATATGCAGGTAAGTCAAGGCAAAACATTTGTGGATAAAATCAATAACATCTTACTTCTTATTTGATAATAATAACTATTTATAAATTTGACTTGTCCAAGTGCTTATTTTATAAGCCTAAAGAAATTATTTGAATTTTGAATTTCAGTATTTCATTTATTTAAAATACTATAAGTAGTGTACTATAAGTGAGTCCATTAGGAAAGCTGAATCACTACCTGTCTTCAAAGCTCGCGTCAAAGATTCTTATCTATCGAAAAAGTGAACACTGGTAGGTACTTTTATTTATTTATTTTTTGTTCTTGGTATTTATTTATTCCGCATATATTATTCTATATTTTATAAAAATCTACTTCCTAAAGAATAATTGTTAATTATGAATTTATAATTATTATTATGTATATTTATGGTACACCCCTGCCTTTCTAAAATTGTTCAAATTTATCTTTATCCAAAGGTTGCCGGAAGAAATCGCTTCTAAGCGATAAGGCCGCCCATTTTACTTTTATGTTTAAGGTCTGTTTGTTGTTTTTTTTTGTGGTGTACAATAAAGAGTTTTGTATTGTATAAGTATAATTTTTTTTTCGAATGTTGGTTTTTATTTCGGTCAACGAATTAGCATTGCCATTCAACGTGGCAATGCTGCCAGCATTCTGGGCACTCTGCCTTCTGGTGACGGCTTAGATTTTTAGAAAATAGATGTAAGTGTGAATAAAAAAAATAAGTATATACATATAAGTAAGTTTTTTTTTAAATGTAGGTATAGATTTAGATTCCAATCCAACCTATCTATTTATCAGAAAAATATATTCTGTATTTGAAACAGTTTGAACCTCTAGCTCCCAAACCATTACCGGCCGATCTCTCTTGCCACCATCATCGCCAAGGTACTGGACAGCGTGCTTGATTCTTACCTCCACGAATGTTTGGATATACAGGATGCGCAGTTTGGGTTTCGACCCAGACTATCAACTGAAAGCGCGATTTTAGGGCTCAAGCACACTGTCCAGTATTATACCGAACGTAAGACGCCGGTGTATGCCTGTTTCCTCGACCTCTCCAAGGCCTTTGATCTTGTATCATACGACCTACTCTGGAGAAAGTTGAGGGACAGAGGTGTACCGGCCGGAATAGTAAAACTGTTCCAGTACTGGTATGCCAACCAACGGAACTGCATAAAGTGGGCCAACGTGTTCTCGGAGGCGTACGGGTTGGAGTGCGGGGTGAGACAGGGGGGGATAACTTCTCCGAAGCTCTTCAACCTGTACGTCAATGACCTCATAGCCGAGCTCAGCAGCATGCGTGTCGGCTGCCGCGTGGACGGTGTTAGTGTAAATAACATTAGCTATGCGGACGACATGGTGCTGCTGGGCCCGACTGCGGGATCTATCGAGGAGATGTTGGGGGTATGTGGTTCCTACGCTGCTTCGCACGGCCTCACATATAATGTTAAAAAGTGTGAATACATTGTCTTTAAGACCGCCGGTGGGACTCCGGATAACGCTCGTGACTTGGCTTTAAACGGTGCCAAGATCAAGCGTGTCACTCAATTTAAATACCTAGGGCATGTCCTCACCGATGATCTTAAAGACAATGTAGACATAGAGAGGGAACGTAGGGCTCTGGCGGTTAGGGGTAACATGCTGGCCCGTAGTTTTGCCCGGTGCTCTGATGAAGTGAAAGTTACGCTCTTCAAGGCGTACTGTCAGAGTCTGTACACGGGTAATCTATGGGTTAACTACACTCGAAAATCGTTGGACGCCCTACGTGTCCAATACAATAACACCTTTAGGATGCTGCTGAGACTTCCCCGGTTTTGTAGTGCCTCAGAGATGTTTGCTCAGAATCGAACTGACGGCTTTCACGCCGTCATTCGGAAGAAAACAGCATCCCTGATGAGCAGGACGAGGGCGAGTCACAACAGCATCCTACAAACAGTGGCAGGGCGTATGTCCCCTATATGGACACACTTTGTCCAATGTGTTGCTCCAGTGTGTGGATACAATAATTATTAATTAATTCATTTTATGTCAATTATTATTATTATTTTATTTTATTATTATCTTATTTGTATTAGCCAAATTAAAATTAATGTTATAAATTCACTAGTCTAAGTCTAAATTTAATTTAATTATAATCTCTTTTTAATGTTAATTTTAATGTTACAATATGGATTTTATTATCTGAAATAAATGAATAAATAAAAAAAATTACAATATCTATTCCCAACCCAACTGAAACTATGAATTATTAAGGCGGGTACACATGCGTACCACTCGGCAATCTGACAACTAAACAATGATTGCTGGATTAATAATGACGTAGACACGTGCGCAAGGATTTGCGTCACATCGGAATGTCAGCGGCATGTGTTGCTAGATATTTTAATATCTTAGATTAATTAATTTAGAATGAAGAGTGGGTGGGTATAAAACATACACTGAACCAGATTATACTATTAGGGTAGCAGGGGAGATAGTTCAGTTCAGTTTTCCATGGTATTTATCTATTACACCCTATCCTAATGAGCCTATTTTTGTTGTTAGCAAGAGTCTGCACTTAGCTCAATTGTCACAAAGTACAAAACTCTATAATGTACACCACAAAATGAAGCAAAAGAAACATAGACGTACAATAGGCGGCCTTATCGCTTAATTAAAAGCTATTTTTTCCAAGCAACCTTTGATTGAAATAAGAATTAGAAGGTACAATTGTAAATACTAATTCTATTTGTATATATAAAAGTTTTTTTTTTTTCTAATCACACTTTATTCAGAAAGAAAATAACAATCAAATAACAAATTTAAATTAAAACTAGTATTTACAATAGAAACAATTAAGCTATCTGCAAACTGTTGCAAACAATCTACAGGTAGCTCAACTGATCCATATCAATACCAGTTGGAAGCGTGCCTAAGACACTGGCTGCATTGCCCCGCTGTATAGCAATGCTGATGCGCTGTGCCAGATACTCACCAGCTCTCGGGTCACGCGTCATGCGTATAAAAGTTGATTTTTTTTTCGCCCTTTGTTTTTAATTATGCTTACTTTGTATTTTATCAAAATGCGATCAGCTGGATCTTTTTATTAAGATAGGTAGGTACCTAACTCAAGAACAAGGCCGGTCAAACCCAGGCCCATTTTAATTTGTTCTTGCATAAGAATGAAATATAATATTAGGAGTAGGACCTTACAGATCATAAAAATTTGTTTTTTTTTCGAAAGTATTTTTTTAGAAAGAAAGAAATTTTACCTTTAACTATTCTATACCTACTCTACCTGAGTCCTTTACAGCATCTACATATATCATCCTTTCAGTCGAGGTGTCTGCAGTTTTCTTCACGATTAATTTCCGCTTATAGCTTACAGTCAGTACAATACCCAAGAAACAAGATGCATCCTTTTTTATCCGTATTTCTTTTGTACTATCAATCTTTGCACTCAACTGAGCACAAATGGAATCTTTTTATTCTTCAGTGGCCACCATTGATGGTGACAGGCGGTCATTTATTTTCGCGTCCATTCAAAGATACGTTCATCTATCAAGCACATTGTCTCGCGGTTGATAAACCCTATCTAATAGAAAATGGATGTCACTGTAACCTTTTCCTTAAACGGTTCTATTTTGGGAAATTCCATTAGCTGTCTGACCTACAATTGGACAAGTGCCGGAAAGAGCGATGGATGAATGAGTACCTGCTAGAAATTTGGTGAAAATCGATCAAAAGTCTGAATAATGTCCAACAACGTTTGATTACGTTTTATGGTAGGACCTAGCTTACCTTCTTTTCTCTATTCAATATACACATACACCAAAAATTTATAAACAAATAAACATTTTTAATAAGTGACATCTACTGAGTAACCTGCAAACTAAATTCTAAAGCCCACCTCAGGAAACACATTTCACATTTGGAAAGTGAACTGCTCGGTTGGCTCGGTCAACAAAATTATTCAGCTGCAACAAGATGTGTAGTTTTAGACAAGTTACATAGATGGCGCACTAAAGCTTCAGACCGTGCATGTAGATGGCACTAGTGTAATTCCTTAGCTGTATTTTCTTCCTTATTTTCGAATCAAAAATTAAACAAAAGAAGACATTGATTAAATCAACCGCCAGTATAAATTCTGTGGATTGAATTCATATTTTTGTTTTACTGCGTTTTGTGCGAATTCTCACGGGAACGGGAACAACGCTGGTGAAACCGTGAGATGCTGCTAGTTTATTACTAAATTTAATTTAAAACTATAACCTAAGCAATACCTATATGAAAATGGGACCAAAATCGGACACGGTGGTGCTATTGGCCCAATTGGGTTATAAGTAATTTCAAATTGCATTAATTACCTACCATACCAACAATTATTGCATCAGCAGGGGGCCAAGGTAGTCTAAATTCAAATTGGAGACCAACCCCCGACCTAGACTTTAGCCTCCGGTTATTATAAGGGAGTAAACGTTTATATGGTTATTCACATGACCAATTTTAAATTTTCAATAAAGTTATACTTAATGACTAAAGTTGATCATTATTCGATGCTCTGTCTTTAGTTCCTTGACAATTTATCATCCAACCGATATTTTTAAAATTATGCGGGGAAAGTAAGGGGGAATGTAATTATTTTAAAATGTCATTAATAATATTGACTTTAATGCCTAAGAGTATAGAAACGAAAATGTTCAGCGCATGGATATCAACCATTTTGATCTCTACGATTTTTTAGGCTGTTGCAATTACTGTCGGGATGGTACCTAGTTAATACAAGTTAAGTTATGCGTGCAATCTTAGAATAACTAGCTTTTTTATTATTTAACGGCTGTAGATTTTGTTATAACAATAAAATTAAATAAAAGTGGTGGCCTTCTGTCGGCTAACCCGACTGGGCTATAATGGCCAACCAGCCTCCACCGCACCAGGCTCTGTTCACCAAAAGAGAACATCAAACGTCGCCACTCTTTTATTTCACCCCCACACCTAGCATTATCTTCGAAGATGAGAGCCATCATACAGAGATCCCGCAAAATAGGCCGGGGGCATAGAAACGTGGTGCAATCGTGGTACACTGACACCAATCCCGATGAGAACCTCTGATTTGACCCGAAGCATTCTTATATGGAACCAGCCCGTTACTCATTCGGCTCCGTTAGGGCTGTCAAAGTTAGCGTGGGAACAGCATTTTGAATTCTAGGCACACAATTAGAACAGTCTTGGTAACTTTGTCAGTGTTCATCACAGGTGCTCATTGACTTTGAGGCCCTATAATGTCAGTATATTCAATTTTACATCGTTTAGGCGAATCAGCAGGGACTTTACGAATTTTAAATTTGTCTGAAACCCACTTCAATATCTATCAGAGATATGAGAACCGAAGAAACGCTAGCTGCTAGGTGCTGTCACAGCCCTAGAAGCTCGCTCGTCGATCGCTAATCTCAAGCAATGGGATCCAAAGCTATCATCAAACATCGGCGAAGCGAATCGACGTTTTGCAAATCTACAGAATGCATCTCAAATTGAGTTCTTTTACTGGCAGTTAACATTTTACTTTTAGCTTGTTCGGAATCAATTTCACTGGTTCTGGGTTCTATTTGGTTCTATTTGGCTGATGAGGATGCTGACGAAGAGTTAAAGAAGTGGGAACTGGCAGCGGAGATGCAAATGGCTGCAGGAACAAACTGAAGTACCTACTAAATGAAATGGCTACTTCTAAAACAAGACCCGTCTTTTGAAACCCTCTTAGAGTCGCTAAGCCAAGAGTTTGTAGTAAGAATGAGTAACCGTCTATTTCGGAAAAGTTCAAACTCAAACCATAGTAATTTTCCACAAGCGAGTGAATCCAATTTATTTGAAGGTTGAAACAATAATCCTTGACACTATCAATTACCTATTTGGTTATGTTTATTGCTTGAATCATTTACACGGTGGTCCAGATGAAGCTCTTAAAAACCCTTCCTTATAACCTATTCCATATAAGCAGTGGGGAAGTACATACCTACTACCCATTTTTATTCGCATAGGAACGAAATATTTTTCTTATAAGCGAATTATTTTTCTATCTTGAAAAAGATATACAACAAATTTAAACTAACATTATTACTTTCGCAATAAAAACGATAGATTAAGTGATTCATCAAAACGAAAGCACCGTTTTTCGCGACGTTCCCCACATGACGATGGTCTATGACTCACGTCGAGATGCGTAGGTTACCATCACTATGTCAGTGTAACTGTAACTGTACCAGGCGAGTTTTTGTTGCGCTATCTGCAGTATCATATAAATCAGAGCGTCACTAAAATACTTTGAACTAAGATCTAGATGGGAACAACTGATGATATTTTCCGGTAAAGTTTTTAAAATAATTCCTCAGCTTTTCGCGTTCATAGGATCCCGCTCCTATGAACGCGAAATCCAATTTCGAGAAAAATTATATTCGATTACTCCAATGTTTGTTGTTTATCTATTTAATGCTTAGATTTTGAATAATAAATAGAAAATGAGCAAAAACTTGATTGTTGCTCTGAAGTTGCTTTACTCTGTCCCGCTCCTATGAACGCAAAATCCTATGCCTATCCTTATCACAAACTCTGCATTAGGCCCGCTCTTAAAAGCCTCTGCTTCATCAGTTTATCACCAACGCCATAATTGATAGTCTTAGTGATCTCAACTTGAGTTCCAAGCTTTTAGATCGGTGAATAGATCAATCTAAGAATTTAACTGCCAATGTCTTTCGACCTACAAAACAATGTTCTGCGAAATATGTCCATGCCAAATGTTATTTTAGTGCCATGAATCACTGGAATACCTAGTCGAAATAGCTGACCTGGAAACGTTTCACTGGCTGCGCAAAATAAACAGACGCCTCTTATCTAGTTCGCAATGATAACGGACTAATATGCTTTTCAAGCATGTTTTCAGGTTCGTAGTTTGTCAGAGTCAATATTATGATGTGTTTCTACTTTTGCCTTCTACCCAAGCAATTAAAGAGGCCTAACGGCTAAAGAGGCTTATTTATGGACAAACCAAATAACGGTTTAAGTTAGCTTTTAAATAAAATAAGCAATTACTGTGAAACACAAATAAATGAAAAAAAACTTCGATATTTTAGATACGATTGCAAATGAAGAAGAGAAATAAAATGGGATCAAATATCAATTTGTGAGCGTCTTGGGGAAGGTTATGATTTTAGTATGGTCTATTCATTGCTTGTTTTTGACTTACGTGATGGAAAGTGAAGATGTGGCCGACGATGTATCACGAAGGTCTTGAAGATACCTTATTCACTCTTGTCTTGAAAAGACAAAACGTAACAAAAGAGAAAAAGGTTTTTCGGTTGTATATTTTTTTTGTATGTGCGTCGATTTCGCTTTCAATGAAGGGCCGATTTTAATTTTTTTTCGCGTATAGGCAATAATTCCGAGAAAATTCCATTACAAATTTATATCCTTAAAATAAGTATTTGTCTCAAAAAAACCAGATTAAGTAAATACCATAATAGAATTTGAAGTCTAAGGAACTCGGCAAACGTAGTGCAGGATCCACTCCGGCTCGGTGGGATTACGATCTGCGAAAGACTGTAGGCAGAATGCTGGATGCGGCAAGCTGAAGACAGGAAGATATGGCGCTCAGTATGAGACGCCCATGTCCAACAGTAGACTAATAAAGGATGATGGTAATGATGATGATGATGATCTTTGTAGTGTTTGATTGTTCCACTGTCTTATACTAAGTAACAATACCCAATCACTTCTATCTAGCCTTCGTCCGTTAAGGTACTGTGAACTTGATAATCCGAAATAATTGTAATTAAATCATATCACGCAACAGTGTCTTACAAAAAGCCGAATTGAAATGTTTTATTATAGGCACGTGGCACGTAACAACTCCTTAGCACGAAATCGTGTCTTAACCTTTTCAGAAATCAATGTCAACTGAATTTTGAATCGTGATAACGACTTTTGGACATTGGGCGGTTATAATAGATTAATAATCCACGCGCGTGATTCATTTCTAGTCAATTGTGGGTGTTCTTTTCGTTGAATTGAGTCAGCTTTTATGTATATACTTGCTTACTACCTACATATATTTTACACGCTCCAGGCCGCGGCACGAGTATTTCCGGAAAAAAGCCTATGGCCTATAATATGTTAATCCAGGTTTAGAATTAATATATGCAAAATTTCAGTGTAAGTAAAACATCCAATCTTTCGAATTTACTAATATTAGAGTCCTTTTCACGAAAGAAGTCTACATGCCCGACATTGCAGCGATTTTTCTCTGTTGTCATCGCCCTCACTTTTTGTGCACTCGTGTTTCAGCTTTCGTGTATAGTCATCATATTAAATTCTTGCTGAAGAGCTAATCTCATAATGTCTGGCCTTCTTTCTTTATTCTTGGTCCTTCTAATGCAATCATAAAGTTGTGTAATCTTCGGCTCTCCACTCTGCCTAGCGTGGTAAGACATTCTATGTATATCCTTACTAACATAGATTTTGTTTATTTATTTATTTATTTAATTCTTTATTGCACTAAAAAAAAATAACATTGTTTAAATCTTATAACAAGAAAGGTAACGCAAAGGCGAGCTTAACCCTAAAAAGAGTTCTCTTCCAGCAAACCTTAATGAGAGAGGGAGACATATGTATGTGTACAAGTGGGCAAGAGTGCGAGAGATTTTGGTACCTGTTAGTGACATATCCCGACAATAACAATTCAGAGTAACAGCCTGGAGGCAGGAAGTTGGCGGTGTTACAACCCCGTGCCTCAGAAAGCATGTTAAGCCCTTCATTCTGCGCTGGACCTCTCCCGGTCGTGAGCACCTGGCTAGTCTCCTTTGAAACTGGCCGAAGATTCGGCTACGAGGACATCATGATCAGCTAGTCAAGGTCAGTGGTTAGTCCAGATGTCGCCAAGTTCCGCACCGACAATAGTATATAAAGAAAATAATGCTAAGCTTAAATTGTTAAAATTGTAAATATTAGCTTAATAGTCTTAGTCTTATTTGTTTCTATATCACATTTTATATAGACTTAGATATGCAAATAATGATGTATTAGTTTCTAAGTCATACACTTACGTACTAATGGTTTATTTTCCACTTCTTCCACTAGTGAACAAAATCAATATCCAACATCTTGTTTCTTATTTGATAATAAATACTATTTATAAAACTATTTATCGTATGACTTGTCTAAGTGCTTATTTTGTAAGCCTAAAGAAATAAACGTTATTGATATTTGAGTCGGTCTTTCACCAAGCCACAAAGTCATATCGTCGGTGTGGTGCGAGAAGTCACTAAGTGCAAAAAGTTAGTTGCGAGATAATCACGATCAAAGTTTTTTTTGATCTTGAAATTGGTGTAACTCATTAGGGCTTATAGTTACAAAAATTATTTCTGAAAACAAAATATAGATAATTTTACCATACACCCTATAGTTTAATAAATTATGTAAATATTTTTATGGTTACTGAGATACTTAGTAAAATGTAAGTTAGTTAATTCTAGCAAACTCAATAATATGTCATTATTGTTAGTTAATTAACTTTTCATGTTACATAAGTAATTATTCTTGGTATAGCTTTGTTTCAGATAGCAATTAGTGACTAATATTAAAGGTGAGTTCAAAAGAATAAATACAATTTCAATGTGAAAACGAGAAAATATATTTATTTAAAAAACAGCATGTACATAATACAAAATCAAAATAATTAAAAAAATCACTAGAAAACAGCATAATACTAAGACTAATGTTAAAGATGAGTTAAAAAGATAACATAGGTACAATTTAAATGTGAAAAAGAGTTAGGTAGGTAATTATTTAAGAACATGAGGTCCGCGCTTCGACCTAACCTAATCCAAATCATGGCGGGCACTGAGAAGTTTCAGCAGCTTCTCAGGAATAGATTTGTTGCCTTGGAACCCACTGATGGCGCTGACGAGACCCTACACAATCTGGTCGAAACGTTGAGAGACGAGGGCATCAGGTTCTGCAAAATGCAGCGCACTGGCAGAAAGTCTAAAGTCTCAGATGAGACTCTAGGGCTGATGACAAAAAAAAAACGGGAAACCACCCAGGCGACTTCGTCCGAGAGGTCAGACCTGAACAAGCAAATTGCAAAGATGGTGCGGCGTGACCTTCGGAGCTCCAACACACGTCTCATTGAAGAGGTGATAGAGCGAAACCGAGGATCCAAAGTATTCACTCAACAGCTTGTCAGGAGCCACCTGACGAAGCACGCTGAGTGAACGCACGATGGGAGGACCGTTTTGTCGAAGCCGGAGATCTTAGCCGAGATCGAGGATTTCTATGGCCATTTATGCGCTGCACATGCTCCTCATGCCCAACGAAATGACCACGATTCTAGAGCCACCCTGACACGCCACTATACCGACGAACTGACAGACATCAGTCAAGACGTGATCGAGTTGGCTCTGGGGCAGCTTAAAAATGGAAAAGCCCCTGTAAAGAGGGAGCATCATCAGAGCTTTTGAAAGCCGGAGGAACCCCTGTTTTACAAGAATTACAGAACGTCTTCAATGCCGTCCTTCACAGTGGAAGAACTCCAAAGGCATGGAGCGGGAGTTTGGTGGTGCTCTTTTTTAAGAAGGGTGACAAAACCATCCTTAAAAATTACAGGCCCATATCGCTCCTGATCCATGTCTATAAGTTGTTCTCACGAGTGGTCACGAACCGTCTCGCCAGAAGACTCGTAGTTCCAGCTATCGGAACAGGCCGGATGTCGCGGAGGATATGGCACCATAAACCAAATACACACAGTGAGGCAGATTATACAGAAGTCCGAAGAGTATAATCAGCCCCTTTGTCTGGCCTTTGTGGACTATGAAAAGGCCTTTGACTCTGTGAAAACCTGGGCTGTTCTGGAATCCTTACAGCGATGCCAAGTAGACTATTGTTATATCGAGGTGCTGAGATGTCTTTATGATGCCGTCACCATGAGTGTCCAAGTACCAGGGCCAGCAGTCTAAACCTATCAAAATCAAAATCAACTGCACAGAGGAGTGAGACAGGGGGATGTAATATCCCGAAACTGTTCACAAGCGCGTTGGAAGATGTGTTTAAGACGCTGGACTGGGAAGGTAAGGGCATCAACAAAAACGGCGATTACATCTCATACCTGCGATTCGCTGATGACATAGTCTTCATGGCAGAGTCGCTTGAGGAGCTGAACCGGATACTGGCTGGCCTAGCTTTAGCCTCGCGACGCATCGGTCTTGGCATTAACTTGGATAAAACCAAGATCATGATCAATGGCCACATTGATCCGGGACCGGTAGTCCTACACCTTCTCAATTTTTTTTCGGCGTATTTACCTTGGGCCGACTCTGCAGTTGGGTAAAAACAATTTCGAGAAGAATGTCAAGAGGAGGATCCAGCTATGTTGGCCGCGTTTGGCAAACTACGTCAAGTCTTCTCGTCATCCATACCGCAATGCTTGAAAACGAAAATTTTCAATCAGTGCGTCCTACCCGTCATGACCTACGGAGCTGAGACGTGGAGACTCACGGTAGGTTAAGGTTGCCCAGCGAGCTATTGGAGAGATGCTCGGAGTTTCTCTCGGTTTCGCAACGAATACAACCGACAGAGAACGTTATCGACATAGCTCAAAGGATTAGCAAGCTGAAGTGGCAGTGGGCTGGCCATATTTCGAGAAGAGTCGACAACCGCTGGGGTAAACGTGTTCTTGTTGGAGTGGAGACCGCGACTCGGAAAACGTAATGTAGGACGCCCTTCG
Organism: Eupithecia vulgata; assembly: GCA_946478455.1. Classification (NCBI taxonomy): domain Eukaryota; kingdom Metazoa; phylum Arthropoda; class Insecta; order Lepidoptera; family Geometridae; genus Eupithecia; species Eupithecia vulgata. Next base: position 7,984,134 of record OX297873.1, on the reverse strand, counting down.
AACGATTTGCGAAAGGCTGCTGGCAGATGCTGGATGCGGCAAGCTGAAAACAGGGTGCTTTGGAGCTCATTAGGGGAGGCCGTTGTCCAGCAGAGGACTAATTATAGGATGATGATGATGGTGACCTGATTGAATCCAAACACGGACGCGGGTGAGCGGGGATAGCGTGAATGTAGCCACAAAACAATTTCAATTACTAACTAAGTAGCAATACAGATTTAATTGACAGACTTTAGTTAGGTTTCGCAGAATGTAAAGACCAAAAGATGCGCGAACACCTTCATTAAATATTACTTAATATCTGTTAATGAATCTTACCGGACAACAGAATTTCATTTCATTTCTAGTTTTTATGTGTAAATAATAACTAAGAGCCATTATGGTAGATCGTGTCAAATAAAATTGTACGCGAAATGTCACTAAGTGACTTTAATGAGCAGTGCAGCCCAAGTAATTGAAAAATATGGTAAAAAACGATTTAAATAAATTACTTAAGTACCCTTAGTTCTTTTTTGTAGACAGATTTTTGGCTCATCAAGCAGATAAGTAGTTCTGACATTCTTGTATTTCCCGAAATTAAAAGAAAAACAGCTCTTTTACCTTCTCAGAAGGTACATATTGGGTGTAAAAATAGTTTGGCATCATTAAGTCATTTTGGCCAAAATTGTTAGTTAGTGACTTCTCGCACCACAACGACGATATAACCAAAACAAAGTGTCCAATCATTTGCTTTGGTTTTAGATGATTGATGAATACCTCATCTAAAAGCCTAACCTCCCTTTTAGAACGGGAGCCGATGGCCAAGTGTGACGACCTTCAATGCACTCCCACTTCTATTGACTCATATCGCAGCGCCCACTCCAGTATTTGCATAGGCTTTGTCTTGTGACCTTCCAGCCTAGATTTGGGTAATCTAAAACGATGTTTATGCTCCTGATTCTGTTACAGATCTACTTAATAAAATATTTAGGTTAAGTACCTACGTAGAACTCATTTTATTATTACCTGTGGACAGCGGAACATGATTTTAGTAGAAGGAATGAAAATTCGCATTGCATGCATGAAGCAGGTCAAATGTCAATGCAGAACTGTTAAAAGCTTCCGCAGCATAAAGTAATCGTAACGTATTGGAATCTATACTGAGACTGTCTGTCTTGTGTCTTGAGCTACAGAGCGAGAAACACAACCAACTCTATCACCAGGAGTGAGTGAGACCCAAATAGTTCTACACATGGTAGTTATGGTTGCGCCACCAGCAGGTAATTTGGTTGACAGCAAAGATTTAAATCATTGGTTGACAGCATCAAACTTGGTTGCGTAACCAAGCTGATACCAGGTGAGGTATCCGGTGGGTATCCTCCAGCCAGACAACTATAATCGTACACATTTTGTTGGTGGCGCTACTGTGACGCTACCACGGTGTTTTCATAAAAGGCCCACGTGTCATTACACACTTTTATCACTGCGAAATTGTGAGTCCGACAAAAAAAAATTATATAGTCTCTGTAGTTTAGACCACAATCAAATTGCCAGTGACTTTACATCTGATAAGCATAAAGCACCCAAGCGGGAAAATGCCTAAAATCAGATAGGTGTACAAGCATCAAAACTATGGCAACAACCCAAACCAGTTCTAATGCAGGAATTTAGCGTAGTTCCAAGTTCCAACACCCACGACTGATAAGATTCGAATGTAGGGTATCGAGGCATCGCAGCCACATGCTAACTGTCATCGTGAGTGAATTGAGCGGTATATCTTCTCTGCTTTCCTTCCCTCTACCTTACTAGAACGTGTGGAATATGAACCATATTAGATTCTGAATTGTGTAACTTTTTCTGAATTCGTGCCCTATTAATCTGAATAACCTAATTTTGTGTGTACCTACCTATCAATGTACGTAGATAACGTTAGTCTGTTACAAATAGGTACGTAGATACACTTGGTTAAGCTGACAGAAATAACTTACTCGATTGTCTATACTTACGTTCCCCGCACCAATTAAACAATAAAATATATACATCTGTTTGCAGTCTTAGCGAGGACAAATGTGCAAGTTTTCATTCCGATTTTCTGAGATAGTATAGTCATACTCGTTTATAGATAGTTAATTTGAACCATTGACATCGAATTTTTTTACTACGTTATTTGAACAATGAAAACACAAAACAAACCTGACTCATCAAACTAAAGTCAGGTAAAACTAATCTAAAGTCAGGAAAACGAGTTCGTTAACACTTTCATGTCCCACGACACACTTGCCTACACCAAGTGCTGTGTAGCGCCGCCGCCGCGCGCCCCTGTGATCGCACCGCCGATTTTGGACAGTGAATGCGTTAAAACAACGGAACGCAGGCTGCTAGAATATTTGAATAACACCACACAAGAGTCAAAAGACCACCAGAAACCTTAATAAAATCAACTGCTCAACGACTCAACTTCTCTTAAAACTAAGGAACCAGGAATTTAATTATGTACCTCATACATAGGTATATGTATGAGGTACATAATTAAATTCCTGGTTGGAGGTACACAAACCTAAAATTACCTACGTAAAACATACATTACCCTAGTCACTCTAGACGAGATAAAATTGCAAATTCCATGCCTCTAGCTATAAAATTTAACGCATAAAATATAAATCGAGTTTCATTTCTTATATCATACGTCTACGCACTAATCGCGAGGCCTTGAGTGATGTGTATCTGCCTATAATTATCTTTTCTGCCGACAGCAAAGCATGGTAATTACACCTACTGTATGCAGTGTAATATTATCTTGCTGACATCACCGTTGCACAGCATAGACTGATTTTGTAGATGCATATGGAAGCAGAAAAGACACTTTACTTTTTAATAAGCTGTTTTTATTAATAAAACTTTTTTTACACGCTTCCGACTGGTATTGATATGGATCAGTTGAGCTACCTGCAGATTGTTTGCAACAGTGCAGACTGTAGCTCAATTGTTTCGGTTGTAAATACTAGTTATAATTCTATAGATTGTTTGCAACAGTTTGCAGATAGCTTAATTGTTTCTATTGTAAATACTAGTTTTAATTTAAATTTGTTATTTGATTGTTATTTTCTTTCTGAATAAAGATTAATATATAATATTAATATATGAGTTATAATTTAATTCTATTTTTTGATTAGATCTTTAGTTATTCTGAAAATAACATCAGGCATTGTGAAGCCAAAAAATTGCGACAAATAAGTCTTAATTTCCTATATAATTATATAAAAATAAATTATATTAATTTGATGTGGGATATTGCTATCAAGCTTTTTACTTTTATCGTCTTTTCATAATGAGGGAAGTAGTTAGAAGCCGTGTGGTGTCTTTGAAATTGCACCACCCCAACTCTTCCCGTGGGTGTCGTAAGATACACCGGGGTGGGGGCAGCAACGCCTCTAGAATATATCTGCCACCACATTGTGATCCCCAACCCGCATGTCTTGCGTGGGGACTATGCGCATTGTCGCTAGTGAGATAAAAAAATCAGGGGAATGCCTGCGTCCAGCAGTGGACCATTATAGGTTGAGATGAGGAGGAACTTATCTACCGACGAAATGTATACCCAACCCAGAGTTTTTTTAGAGTTTTTTATATCGGGTGGTACTAATTTCCCACTCTTCACCTACCTACTGATACTTTACCAGTCATCGCTAATGTGCCGCTGGTACAGTACAGCTAGCACCGTGTAAGGAATTCGCAGTGGCTAATTTGGGATTAGACGCGTCCGTTGACACCGCCCGGATGTCGTTAAATGCATCCACAGTTTGTTTGGGCATTGGGCAATAGAGGGGATGTCCTGTCCTGACTTTGATAAGGATTATACGTGATTTATGTTGTAGGAAGTGGTTGAGAATCAGATGGTTTGATAACAGTTTGTTCTGTATTACGAAGAATTATATTTTTATGTGTAATTTAAATATCTACATATATAGGTTTTGTATTGTATTATGTATATCTGTTATCTAGCACCCATAACAGAAGCACTGCTTAGCTTGGGGCTAGATAATGCTGTGTGAATTGTCCAGAACTATTATTATGATGTCAAGATAACGTTTCAAAATAAGAGGTATTCGTTGTTTAAATACTTGTACAATTTCTATTACTTAGGTATTGAATTTTGAAAATATTGTGCAGGTATAGAAATTTTTTGTTCCCTAATTATGATTTTAAGACCTTAAGGATGTTACATATACACAATTTACAGTAAATGTTTCCTATTTCAATTGGTATCTCATATGCACGGTTTTTTCACTTTCTTTACAGTTTCGCAAAAAAACCTCACTATCATCCTTAAATCGTATAATATTTTTATTTTCTCATCTTTAATTTCATCTAAATGTAGATCAATGCCGTCAAAACAAAAAATAGTAGATCTTACAAAACTACTAATAGAGTCCACAGGTGATCGGAATGCTGGTTTTTATTTCGGTCAACGAATTAGCATTGCCATTCAACGTGGCAATGCTGCCAGCATTCTGGGCACTCTGCCTTCTGGTGACGGCTTAGATTTTTAGTAAATAGATGTAAGTGTAGAGCTCTATATTTATTGGTCAAAATTTGTCAATGATGTTTGTCATAAGAGGACCGCCTGCGCCGGCGCTTCCTCAGCATCATACAACCTTAATGTAACTATACTTACACGACATTGAAAACATTCTATAGACAGCAAACTCTTCAGATGAGTCATTGGAATCCAAATCAAGCACCCACTATCTTAATACAGTCTGTTGAGCAACTTAATTGGTCGCAGGCGCAGGTTTTTTAATTAAAACGAAGCAGGTTGATTACACAGTTATTTATTCGTAACTGAATCACAACCAAGATAAACCATGTTTGAATTTTAACATTTGACTTTGAATTTAGAATTTATGCAGCCCTTTGGACGGGAGAAAAAAATCTAGACTCCGATAAAATCAAATGTTGTGAAGTTGTGATGTGTGGATTTTAAAAAGGTTTTAGTAATATGCTAGCTTGTAAACCTAACAGCAGGTAGCGGTAGGTATGTTCTGTAATTTTCCATCAACAATGATTTTCAGCAGAAGGTAACTACGTCATGTAAACACAGACGTACAATATTCTCTGTATTTCAAGCTGTAATTTATTCTCATCGATTCTTAGCAACCAAAATACTCACCCCGTATTCTGAATCAGTTTGGAGGAAATTCAAGTAATTATTTAAAACGGTTAATGAAGAAGTTATGGATCATGGTTCAGTTATAAATAAATACCTAGATTTTTAGTGAAAAAATCTAAAGGCGTGACTGCGGGTTAACGACGAAAGGGGAGTGCGAAAAAACTGGCAGCTATTGAATTTTTTTTTTTAACTAATTTATATGACCATTAAAATACTAAACATTTATTGAAGAAACTAAACTAGATCTAGTTTAATTTCTTCCATAAAGTTAGTTTCTCCTTCGTCATCCAGTTTCATTTTATCTCTTCTACCTGTTCTACCTTTCTCAATTTTTTCAAATTTATCTCCATCCAAACGGTGCCTGGAAGAAATCGCTTCTAAGCGATAAGGCCGCCCATTGTACTTTTATGTTTAAGGTCTATGTCTGTTTCTTGTTTTTTTTTTGTGGTGTACAATAAAGAGTTTTGTATTGTATTGTATTGTACTCTACTCAGATGTGTGACTAATAATTAATAAACTTTTAACTATTATACCTATTATTTATACATACCGTCTAGTCGTTTCTAGCATATTATTTATCTCGATCAGCATTCGCATCTCTACAGGAATCGATCAAGATCCTCACAAAAAGGCCAAGTGTGTGAAACAGACCCTACATTACCTTCCACACCCATCGCAAAACCGGCCCCAATCTCGCATACCAGTTACCACTCGAGTCCCTGACCTTGTTCCCGCATGCGTTTTTAATGCATATACCTATAATAACGGGAGAATGGAAATTCTTCCGTACAAAACGGTCAAAAACCTGCGCCTACTGCGAATACCGTATTATTACCGAACTTTGTAATCCGCAGCCGAGACGAATGAGATGGAATCATTTCGAAATGAAACAAAAGCTGTCTGATAGTTTGTACACTTTTAGAAATTTACTACGGAATCATTTGTTAATTCTTCAAAACCCACTCTGAATCTTTGTCGTTCTTGGTCTCTTAATTAGAATCTTGTATTATAACTATAATTTTATTTGTTTTTTTTTTATTCAACTATTTTCCTATCGTTTTATTTCAAACACACATATACACACACATTGTTGTTCGTTACTCCTGTTGCCCGGACTCTTATGAGATCGGTGTCCTCTGGTGTATTCGACACGCTCCACACACACGCACACATACACCCTCATACACCCATAAACATACACACACACCCTCACATCAACAAACAAACACACACGCTTACAAACAAAAAATTCGTTACTCCTGTTGCCCGGACTCTCATGAGATCGGTGTCCTCTGGTGTACTCGACACACTCCACACACACGCACACACACACTCACACACCCACAAACATACAAACACACGCTTACAAACAAAAAATCATTAATCATTCATTACTCAAACAAACTCCTCACTTTGAGATGCACTTACTGTTTTTTCCATGTTTGTCAATATTTTAAGTCGACTTTGAAACTTAGATTTAATTATTTTATTTTATATTTTTCAACAGATAAATATGTATAAATATAGGTTTTGTTAGTTATTTTACTATGTACAAAAATATAGTGTACTATGTGATCGGTGTTGCGAGTAGCGCTGCACTATTACCCGGGCACCGCTGAAAACCAGCGCTGCTATGGCACTAGTGCCACAGCAGCATGAAGCTGAGCCGGTGACCTAATTTGTGTAACATTTAATTTAATTTACTTATAATAATTAGTTTAAGCAATGTACCTAATGTTTTGAATTTTGTTTCACAAATAAACGTTTCTATTCTATTCTATTCTATTGATATAAAGAGGGCGCAATGCGAATACTAAACTTATGCTACTGTCAGTCAGTTTCAAAGATGACAGTTTCGCGGCATGACTGTTGTACCTAACCTTGAACGAACAAAATACCCATTTACAACTACATAAATCATAAATCAATCGTTATTTTTCGGGAACTGGCATATGTCTTGTTCTGAAACTAATTTTGCTCTCATGTATCATAATAATTATATTTATTATAATCAATGTTTTATATTCAATGTTATAGGTATTATTATTTTACTAGACCTACTACATTCACTAGGTAATTAAAATAAGTTTACCAGCAGTTTTACCGCCTTTATTTATCTTATTGCTCTCTCAAAATGTTATACTTAATATATATACTCACCCTATTTTATTTTATTTTTTCACTCACTTTTTGATATCCAGTGTTGCCACCTTGTTTCCGCTCTAGGGAATAACAAACTGTCTTCTGTCGTGCTGGATCTGTGATCGTGTCTGTCACTTATCCTACCTGGTTCTGACTGAAAACCAGCGCTCTTGCACAAATTACATTTTGTGTTAGAGCAATAAGCTGAGTCACGACCAGTTAGACCGACACTCACACGCGCGCTTTTCTACTTGCTGAGTGGGCTACTTAGTACCAGTACCAACCCAATGGATTGTGTTAGTTTATAATTAATTCATCCTTGTTTTCTTAGTTTAAGTATGTACCTACTTCATTATCTAGTAGGTACTTAAGTAGTCTTATGTTTTTATCTATGTACTAAAGTTTTATTTGTGTGTTGTGCTGTGTTGTGTCTAATAAATATTTTTCTTCTTTCTTTCTTCTAATACATATTGTGAATAGGAGATCATAGAATTTCAATTTAATTTACTCTAAGCAAAACACTGTTATTGTAGTGCGTAAGCCCCTCCTTGAATTCTTAAAAATATCCCAAATTTTTTGTAAAAGGTCAAGTCAAGTTAACCGACTTGACCTTCCCTCAGTGCGGGAATGCTGTTACCTAACTGAGGTGCTCATTCCACTTATCCAATTTTTTTATCCAATGTACATTTGATCAAATAACTTGGATGACTTCATCCAATTTGCGAGCAACACCCATATTTTAATCAAAGAACTAGTATACTAGTTACCTAGTTACCAGTTTCTGACGCGTTGTTTTTATGAAAATCTTGGAAACTGAAATTTCATGGGTTAAAATTGTAGCCTATGGTTTATTTCAGTATATGCAGCTACACCTATGCAAATTTTTAGCCCGATCTGTTGAGAAGTTTTGGCGTAAAGAAGTCACAGTCATTCATACATCCAAACTTTCGCATTTTTTAATATTAATGTGATGTTATATAATTTAATTTGAAATCAACTACGCAAATTTCTTGGGGATCTTGGACAAAGATATTGGATGAGTGGAATGGGCCTTCATCCAAGAACCAGATCAAATATTGGACAAAGAACTTGGACAAAGATATTGGATGAGTGGAATGGGCACCTGAGCTACGAAATCAAGTAAGTACCTAAAAATCAACAATTTCATTATTTTTTTTTGTGTCGACACACTCGCGCCTTCCCATCTTCCTAGGACTTCCGTGAGGGCTGGTGCGGCGGCAGATTTAGCCGAAGATCTCAAGAGGCGCAAATATGCAGGTCTCGACAGAGCCTACACATTTGCTCCCCTTGGAGTCGAGACCCTAGGTTCGTGGGGTACCGAGGCTCTCCGGGTTTTCAAAAAATTATCTGAGCGTCTGGTCGAAGCGACGCGTGACCCGAGAGCTGGTGAGTATCTGGCACAGCGCATCAGCATTGCTATACAGCGGGGCAATGCAGCAAGTGTCTTAGGCACGCTTCCAACTGGTATTGATATGGATCAGTTGAGCTACCTGTAGATTGTTTGCAACAGTTTGCAGATAGCTTAATTGTTTCTATTTTAAATACTAGTTTTAATTTAAATTTGTTATTTGATTGTTATTCTCTTTCTGAATAAAGTTTTGTTTTAATTTAAAAAGAAAAAAAAAAACAATTTCACAAAAAAAAATGAACTCGGCTGTTCAATGTGGGGAGTTCAATTTTTTTTAGTGAAATTGTTGTTTTTCTTACTATTGGATTTGTTCATGCAATGGTGGCATATCCTCTCTCAATAGGATACGCCTCCAAATTTATTTTTTATTTCTAACGTGAAACGAAAATACGACATTTTTTTCATCCTACTCACGTTAGGTAGAAAGCTCACTTTTTCATAATGCAGGTTAAATATGGTAGAAGTAGCACATACCTGGGTTCGGTTCGGTAATGTTTACTTACGCGGAGCTTCTGCGAAACTGCGGTTTCCGGCGAGCAGCGGCGTGTGCGCAGAATAAAGCTCGATATAGACGGAAAGCTTCAGGAGATATTTTAGAGGCGCAAATATGCAGGTTTCGACAGAACCTACGCGTTTGCTGCCCTGGAATCGAGACCCTGAGTCTATGGTCCGTGGGGTACCGAGGCTCACCGGGCTTAAAAAAAAATGTGAAGATCTGGTAGAAGCGACGCGTGACCCGAGTATCTGGCACAGCGCATCAGTATTGATTGGCATACAGCAGGGCAAAGCAGCCAGCGTCTTGAGCACGCTACCGACTGGTATTGATATGGATCAGTTAAGCTACCTGTAGATTGTTTGCAACAGTCTGCATTCAGCTCAATTGATTCAATTGTAAATACTAGGTTTAATTTAATTCTATTATTTGATAGTAATTTTCTTTGTTAATAAATATAATATTTATGTATAATAAAATTAAAATTAATCTACTAATTATAAGTACCTAGTTAAGCTTGAGGAATAAAAAAAGTAATGCATTTTCAGGGCTCTATTTTAAGGTACTCACTTTGTGTTAATTTAATAGATAAGATAGATAGATAGATAATGCTTTATTTCATAGCCCATTAACAAAGAAAACATAAATAACAACGAAATCGAACGTTTTTTTTTAATGTACTTAATAGATAAGTACAATTATTAATTTGTAAATTTTCGTTAACGCATTTGCTGCCGAGTGGTAAGATAGGATACGCGCACCAATGCTCATGCAAAAGCTATTCTAGAAATGTGCGTCAGGGCAATACAAAATCGTTTATTCAAAAAAAAAATATTTGTCTATAATCAATCGATGAGCTAATAATAAAACTATTTTGGCCAGTTTCTTTGTTAATTAATCATTCTATGATTTTCTACTTATTACCGGTTTAAAACAGTATTTTTTTTTCAGAATTTTCGTGTGAAACTGCCTAAATGCGCAAGCGCAGGATTCCGTCCTCATCCGGCGGACGGAGTCATCGAAACACTCACATAAAACTCGGCCGTAAAATTAAAATTGTACTTTCGCAACGTTTGGCAGTCCAACAAGGAAGATATCAAAGCAAATAAAAACCGGCCAAGGGTAAGCCAACGTCAGGAAGAGTTCCGTACGTTTGCTACAACAAATTTTCGTGCTAGTGTAGCAAAAGCATTTATAGCATTAAGATTCATCGACGATCTGTCCAACAATTCTATTCATTCTGGGTTGTCTGGTAGAAACCAATTTTTATCGATAAGACCGCCTAAGCAAGGCCGTCTTATTCTTCTTTGTAGAGTGTAGTAAAAATGTTCTACCTTTATTGTCACGGTTATTTTTGTTCCCGTATTGGACGTTCTTTAATGTGTAATTGATGATTAAGTTTATTTCAAAATTGTTGATTCATCTACACTTATATTATAAAGGGGAAAGATTTATATTTTTGTATGTAACGAATAAACTTAAAAACTACTGGAACGATTTCTAAAAATTTGCCGTTAGAAAGCTAATTAACACTGAGTAATATAGGCTATAGAATATACCCGTGCGAAGCTGGGGTGGAGTCTTGTATGTATAATATGTAGTGGCAAATAAATGATATGTCTAGTAATGTCTATGTCATTCACGTTTATACAAAAAAATAAATTATATTATTAAATTATAAGCTTTTAAGACAGCAATGGATATCTGAATAAATGAATAAGTTTATTTATTTCCTCTTACAATAGGTTTACATTAACTTAACATAAATTAGAATATTTAAGTTCGTTACCATAGATGTTGGGTTTAAAAATACACAATTTGCTTGATTTTTGCATTAGGCGTACTCTTATGCATAGTACCTATCTAGTGTTATAGTTTGAGAAAAACTTGTACCTATTGTAAGAGGCTGGAGCCTGCTATAGGTTTAAAAAAAACCTGTAACTGCAGGTCTCCAGTGCCCCCACCCCACGGATTGCCTGCATGCTATAAAACAAAGATAACATAAGGTTATTTGTGTTTCTGTAAGACATAGTGTTACTGTACAGTAACACAACAATGGATCTTGCATTAGTCCACCGTTCGGTCTGTGGTTACCATAAAGAGTCTCAGAGACTGACGCGGTCAGCGGTGGCGGTCAGTTCTTTTTGACGAGAAGGTGTTGTCAAATAGTACCTACTGACCGCCACCGCAAGCCGCATAAAATGGGTCTTACAGACTGAACTGAACGCAGAACGCGTCAGTCTGTGAGGGTCTTCATAATGCACGACAATTTATTGCACGGCCGAATAATGTACGCCTTGATAATCCGTGACATAACCTAATAAAATTGGAAGTCATGACACGAATTATCAAAATGTACATTATTCGGCCGTACAATAAATTGTCGTGCATTATAGTGACCCGTCTGTGAGACCCATCAGCCTGTGAGACCCATTAAATAAATCAGATTTCACCAGGTCGGTGTTGAACCTTGAAATTCTGTTGGTCTCAAGGGTGATAATAATATACTGCTCTACCTTGTTGATTTTAAAGTTCATGCAACTAATATAAAAGTTGTTTATGTACACAAAGAACATAAATTTTTAGCCGTAAGTTTTGATATGTTGATCTCATTATTAATTAAGGGCTGTGGAGTTTGTTTAATAAATAAATAAATGTTGATACAACTTGTGCTGTATTGTGAAAATACAAGAAATTGAATTTTACCTAGTTCTTACTAGGTAAAATGCATTCACGTGGTAATGATTTTCATTATGAAACACAGTAGATCGATTTCTTGGCAAGTTGCCTCGAGATGTTGTGCGAAGTAAACTTGTTCGTCGTCGACTCCGAACTGAGATCTCGCAATGTTTTTTTTTATTTTGAAAATGTAAGAAAACAATTGTTTAGTTGAGTTACCTATAGATTGTTTGCAACAGTCTGCCGTTAGCTCAATTGTTTCAATTGGAAATACTAGTTTTGATTTAATTCTATTATTTGATTGTAATTTTCTTTCTTAATAAATATACTATATATGACTCTATCAACAAGCAAATTGTATATATTCATTAAATTTGTACATTCATGAAACCACAGAGGCGGGCAGCAGCTCCTCTTGCAGAATATATTTAATCTACTGAACTGTGATAACCAACCCGCATGCCCAGCGTGGGGATGTAGATTATTAGATACTTTTTGAAAGCTTTATCGATAAAGATGACGGAGAAAAATTGTTTTAATGTAACCCGAATTTGCCCATTTCACATCTATCGCCACGAAATATACTTATAAAAATATAGGAAAAGAAAGAGAGTAAAAGTTTGAAAAGTCAAAGAATGAAAAGACGTAAGTATAAAACAGTTTTTTTATCCTAATGGCATACCTACCTCCTCCTACGAGATCTCAGTCGTTCCACTCACTCGATCAAATAGATAAATGATCCCAACATCCGTGCGAGTTTTGGGAATCACTAATGATTCGTTTGTTTTTCTGTTTGTCTGTAAGCATTCACTTTTAACCCTTTAGCTGGAACTAATGTGCTTTTAAGAATAGTTCGATTGTTTGTTTTAAATCTGGTTCATTTTTTCGGATAATCGGTTACGTAGGCGTATTGTTTTTAGTACTAAATGAGTGGATCTTTTTTTCACCTGCTTGGATACCGAAACCTGGAAAATATTTGTGTTAAATTTTTCTATCAACTTCACATCTTTCATAGTTAAATGTTAGAACATAGAAACAGTGTGCTTTGTCCAAAACAATAAATAATTCACAAAAAAAATATAAAAATCAAAACTACTATTGACAATTGAAATAGTTGAGCTAACTGCAGACATTTGCAAACGTCTAGAGGCAGGTCAACTGATCCTATCTATAACAATCGGAAGCGTCCCTAATGTTCGGAATTAAAAAATCGTAGAACATAGTGTGATCTCTTCGGTATCCAGAATCACCCCCTTTCGGCTTAATACACATAATTTGTGACACCCAATGTATTCGAACGCGCTTTAGTTAGTTTGAAATGGGTTCATCGCCTTACTATTTTCTTTATCTATTTAGACACCACTCGTAAGAAATCACAGTAAATTCAATACGTGCAAACAAGTGCAATTTGTGGATGTAACGCCTCCAATGATTGGCGTTTCTGGATCAGAGTATTATGATATTTCACGGTGTTTAGCATTTAGTTCGAAAGAGATAGGTATGTTCTAGCGGTACTTATCAGTTCGTTTCGCACGATATCAACCAATAGTTTCTACTTAGATACGGTAAGTCGCTGATTTTGGTGGAAGTTTCCAGTTTTTTTTTCTCTTTTAGATATATTATAATACCTTTAGAGGCCTGCAGATGATGATTTGCCCATACAAACGTACCAAAATTATTTTAAATTAAAGCATATTTCCACCATATCATGTTGTTTTTCGTATAAGAATAGTATTTATCTAACACCTATAATGAAATATAAGCTAAAATATGCAAAATGCGATTTTGCATAACTTTACGTCGAAAACGACATGTTGTCGTCCTATTTGTTTTGTATTAAAAACAAAAATATGTTACGTTTCGTTTGAGAAGGACATAGCTTACATTGTCTAGTTACAGAATAACAACACATTGTCGAAAATACAAAAAGTTTTCAGTGATCATTTTTAGTATTACGGAACACAATAATTCACGAATTGAAATTGCGTGCAGCTGTCGCCGAAGCCTTAAGGTATTCTTTCGTCTTTTTACTACTTCTTGTTGCTAGGTTTCCTTAGATATAAGTTCCCTTGAATTATGGTCGTCTGGTAGAAATCTCTGAAAGGGTTAAGAGCGACAATTGCAGGATATGATAGTTTGTTCATAAGATCCTTTTTTTATAGTCAATTAGACCTTCGTTTGACCACAATCTCACCTAGAAAGTGAAGATGTGGCCGACGATGTATCACGAAGGCTTAGAAGATTCACTCTTGACTTGAAGAGACCCAGATTGTAATTAACGAGAAAACCAGCAGCAAGGAGCGTGTTCCAAACCCCAGCAATACGAATGATGAAGGTGGAAGAAAACCGCTTAGTGCGAGTGGACGGTATATCCACCAAGTAGGGGTGGTAATACGCTGTGCGTATGCTTGTCCTGTAGTGGAAGGAGGATGATAGAATCAGGTCCTGTGAGCATTCTCCGAAAAGTATTCTATAAGAAATCGAGAGACATGCGACCTTGCGGCGGTGTTCGAGACTTTAGACCTTAATCTCTGCTGCAGTACTGCTCGTCAATAAGTCTGGCTTTTTGTACTACATCTTTCAGTAGGTACTACATATAATTATGTATGTAGCTTATATATTTTTCCGCAATAAAGCTTTTATGTAAGTATTAATGTTTTGTTTTCAGCATTTGATGAGCCTCTTAAGTAGGTACTATTAGCGCCTACTTAAGCGCCTAGTTTCATATTTCGCAAGTGTTCTCCAGCCAGATAAAAGTATTTATTTTATAATTGCATATGATATATTATAGATAGGCTACGGGTTTTCTCTTTAGTAACTGTGCCTAAAAAATTCCTACCGCCATATTTTAACGTCGCGGAGTGCATAGTGTGATGGGTGGGGACCCATCACACCATGCACTCTGGTGGTTAAACTTACAGGAAATACTAAGTCCTATTACTTCGCCACAGGTTTCACCGTATATAGCTTCTCGAACAATTATCGGGTATTCTACCTTAAATGAATTGCTAATCTTATAGTCCAATGTAACACATTATATAAGAGAATCGATTAATTCCGACGTCGGAGAATTCTCACGAGCATTTTATGGGTGTTTTGATTGATAGGCGTACGTTGGCGGCTTTCATTAAGTTTTGCTTGTTTTTTTTTACAAAACACTCAATAACTGAAGGAATTTTAACGAGGTCTTCAGTTTTACCTTTGACAAGAGCCGAGAGTAAGTACCTGTAGAGCTATTCGTCCACTGGATCGGAATTTGACCGTATGCAGCGTACGTGGCTTCGGTATTTACAATATGCCTGGCATCTGTATCGGCAAATGTAATAACAATATTTTCAACAATTTTGATCTTTATGACAGGTGTCACATTTTTCACAGTCCGATTACCCAGTCCATCCATCCATCACAATAGTCTGGTTTTTTCATTCCTTTCATTTTCCTTTAAAATAGTCTCTACACCTAGCAGATGTCTTCTTCAGGTGTATTATATTGTGCAACCGAGGAAGATACCCACTATGGGTAGCCCTCGCCTTTAGATTAACTGTCATAAAGAATCTCTGTGCTGTTCCACCTCGAACCCACACATAAAGGACCAGGTCACTATATGGCCTGAGATCATGGAAATGAGAAACACATAATAACAATAATGCTGGACAATCCACACAGCATTATCTAGCCCCAAGCTAAGCAGAGCTTGTGTTATAAGGTACTAGATAACTGTTATTAATTAACTCATTTATTTCAGATAATAAAATCAACTTATAAATAGGTTGTATTAACTATTCATAACAGTTATCTAGTGCCTATACAATGATAAAACAAACAAACATGTATAGATATTTTTTTATTATACACGAACAAAAAAATGAAAACGAGCAGAACAATCAGAACAAATATCTGCAGATCGTACAAACATTTGTCCCGAGGCAGCGATTTTCCGTGGTGATATGCCGATCCAGTGCACGCTGTGCCAGCAGTTGAAAGCAACAAATCCTTCCTTACGCTGAGTACACTCTATTCCGATGCGGTAGACGCACAGCTTTAGCTTTACTTTAACAAGAAAAACAAGTGTGAAAGTTTACTACGTTTTGGTGTCAATTTCACATCGAACTGAAGGAATAGAACTACCTCATAACTTCTTGGTTCTCGAGTTTCTTATGAACTTATGTACAACTAGATAATCTTCCAGTGATCCTTTGTCGTTTTCTCTATATTATGTGCGCGTTTGATTGCGTATAAAAGCTACGTTAAATGAAATTTTAATGTAGGTAAACGCATTCACTGCCCAGCTCAGACGATGCGACCTTGACCGTATCAAGGACCTATCTATAATGTAGAAGGACCATGTACGTCCTGGGCAATGATAGTGTTAGTTTAGGCAGAATATCAGCGCCTATCTACTTCAGAGTAGTAAGGCAATCATGCTGAGTCGAGACCTTTTTGCTGCTGTAACACAGCAGTCAGTCTTTTTATCACTTTTTTTTTTCAAATTATATTCTTATGTATGTTTTGTACTGCAGCAGCAAATAAATAAATGTCTATGTCTATGATTATTTAGATAGTGTACCAAACTATATTTATCTATTTAAGTAAAAAATATTAAATTACTCTTACTTCGCGTTTTAAGATTTCTTTGCGTATCATCTTTACATGTCTACTGTAATGTAAGTAGGTGGGTTATGCGTTAAGCGTATTAAAAGTCGTAGGTAGAACTTGTCTACATATAATTTAAAAAGTTTGTGAACATGTCATTTACTGTTATTCTCGTAAATAGTTAATACCAATAACATCAGTTTTATTAACATAGTTAATAGTTGCGATGCAGGTTACCAGTTAAAAGCTATTTATATCGGAGTGTTAAAACTGTTTAACGTGGTCGTTAAATGTTCAATATAACCGAAGTTTTATCGAAATGCTGGATATATAGGTAACTAAAGATGTGTTTTTATTTTTACTTTAAATAAGCAGATTTAATTTATGCATTGAATAGTATGTGAATGGTAGTGTTTTGATTGGCTTATATTTTGAGTGAGTGGTAGAGGTAAGCAAAAGGATTTTATCAGTACATATTCACATCTTTTTTAACTCAAAAACTACTAACTCAGAGCTTACATGAGAATTCGTTGTTTTTAATTCTACTAGCATAATAAATATGAAAGTCTGTGTAAATGTTTGTTACCACGCATCTCAGTAACTACTTAGCTTTTTTATTAACCATTGAGAGGGTTAAAAAGGGTGGTAAAGTTTCTATGGAAAATTATTATTCCTTGATTAGATTTTTTCATAATTCGGTATAAATAAACTACAAAGTAAATCACGTATCACGTATTTTTATTTTTACAAAACTACCCCTGGTGTGCAATAAATTCTCATTAGATCCAACAGAGGTTGCCTAAGCGGTGAACACGGTGTATGAATTTGAAAACCAATCAAAAATTTACGATATATCCATATTGTTCTCCATTCGACACATAACTTTCCAAGCAGGCGAAGCCGCGGGGTGCAGCTAGTCAAGAAGAAACTCCTAATTACCTTACTCTAGAAATCAATAGACTTGACTTGTCTTCTGTCAAGTCTATCGAGTTCAAGAGGCGAGTATCATTCGAGGATGTCAATGGGATGATTGGGATTTCATGTCAAAATATGCAAGGTCTATTTTGTGACGTGTCCAAGAGTCCTGTAAGGTCTAAAGGAAATAAAGCATTTTGAATTTTATAGGGTCTATACCCCTTTTATTTGACAGCTAGGTAGACACCTGTTCTTCAGTCTAGTGAAACTATTTTTCTATTACCTAACCAATATGTTTTTTTAGAAATCTCCTCATAAGGTTTCATATTTGTTGCTTTATTTATAAATAAATGTCCTAAAATGACCAAAAAGGTCCATTCACTTCTCGAGTGGTACTTGATGAAACCAAAATGATTCAATCTTACATTATGGAAGTTACATTGGACCGTCGTTCGTCCGAACGGTTTTTGCATTCAAATAAGGATGACGTAACGCCAACCGTTTTGGGTGGAACGCTTCCGTTTATGACGGACACAGGTGTTTTTGGTCTGTCATGTTAATTAACAAGGTATTTACGTTTAATTACATAAGAATATTTTAATTATGTAAGAATTTTTTATGATTGTTTGCGTTTTGAGAGCATTTGTTCCTTTCACGAGATAAACTACAAGGTGCGCGTTTATGTGCTTTGTACTGAAAACCAGAACATAGAATATTTTTATCAGGGTTCAGGATAGAGGCAATGCGAACTTGAGTAGAAAGATGGCCGCATCCGGCAACCGTTTTTTCGAACCGTCTGGACTTGGAGGCACTTTTCAGCGATCGATATCTTCGTTACAAATGAAAATTACTTACTTAATGTACTTACTACTACTATAATACTTTAAGTAAGAATGTAAACGATAGGACCTGTAACTATGTTGCCAATAAATAATCTAAATCCTGAAAGGCCTGAAAATCTTTCAGGTAGGTACCTACTCTTCATAACGTACCTAGTTAACTGGCTTCAAAATTACTAGTTTCTAGTTATTTTAGTTTAGGTAATATATAGACCCTCAAAGTAGTATCGCTATTTCGTCCTAACTCACTCACTCACTGACCGTTCATATAAATATTTATGTACTTCTAGCAGCCCTACAAACATGTAATTTGGAATATAAGTAGAATTCAGGGTCAAAATATAGGGACAGTTCTAAATATAGGGAAAAACCATGATTTTTTAGGGGTGCGTCGAAAAAAAGAACCCTAATGTTTCCTCGCTTTTACGTGGACGGTTTTAATTTGAAACGCTTCCGACTGGCATTGATAAAAATCAGTTGAGTAACCTGTAGATTGTTTGCAACAGCCTGCAGTTAGCTCAATTATTTCAATTGGAAATACTTCTATTATTTGATTGTAATTTTCTTTCTTAATAAAGATTTTTGTATTAGGTAATTTGCTAACATATTAGTCGAAGCCTCGAAGGTAAGAAAAGGGCTGACTTTTCTCCTCTCGTCACTTAAACACTTTTTACTGCGGTAGAATTACGAGACGAGATTTTGCCTAATCTTTAAATTTCACTCTAGCACAAATATAATAATACCTACTATTAACCCAGGTAAAGTTTTTGTGCGGATTTTGATTCCTTCGATTGACTTGTTACTTTGGTAGATTGATAAACATATGTTTGACTGTAAAGTCATTTATGACGGAATATTTGCCATGATTAGATTTTAGAGTTTTCCAATATTTCGGCACAGTTTCATGTGCCATAATCATGGCGCATGAAACTGTGCCGACCATCATATACATACCTAGAATTTTTTCACTATGGTGCCGACCATAGACTTAGAATTTTTTCACTACTGTGCCGACGACCTCTGTGGCGCGGTAGGCGAAGGTCTGCCTGCGACGCAGTAGGTTGCGGGTTCGATTCCCGACTCGGGACAAATGTGTGTACGATCTGCAGGATGTTCTGGTCGTTTTCTATGTATAATAAAAAATATCTATCTAAGATCGTATACACATTTTCTTCCGTATCGGGAATCGAACCCGTAACCTCCTGCGTCGAAGGCAGACCATCACCCACCGCGCCACAGAGGTCATCAAAAATTTAACGATCATAGGCACCAAACTTAGTGCTTCACACTTTCAAAATACATAATCGTTTTCTCAAATAAATTACGCGTTTGCCTTGACGGATCTGAAAGGATTTGATCAATGCGCTGCAACCTAATAAAATGATGCAACACACGTCGTTCAACTAATGAAATAACCCAAGTACTTACCCTACATGTAAACCATTGATAGAGACATCTTTGAGGTAAGCCGACAGCTTTAACTGGGCCAGAATGGACCTACGAAAACTGGAAGTAGTTTTAACGGTTCCCGAGGGCTTGCTCCCAAGCGCTCCCCTGTTTGTGTTCCTGAGAAATAGCTATAATGTTAACAAAAAATTATCACGTTATTCAATATAGTAATCCCCAGTGATGGTGAGTATCTGGCACAACGTATCAGCATTGCCATGCAGCTGGGCACGCTTCCGACCGGTATTGATATGGATCAGTTGAGCTACCAGTAGATTGTTTGCGACAGTCTGCAGTTAGCTCAACTATTTAATTGTAAATACTAGTTTTAATTTAATTCTGTAATTTGATTATAATTTCTTTGTTAATAAAGAACTTCTCTTTACATAACAATATATTTATCTACTTCATAAACAATGATGCTACCTCGCATTTTTCAGATGCACTAAAACCGCTGAATAGGCGAATTTGTTTTTGATAAATAAATGATGTAGAGCGGAAATAAATGTGATGACGATCATTGCTCGGGCTGGGCGACTTACGTTTTAAAGTAGAATATATGAAAGGAGGAATTCGTATCATTCACATTCATTCTTGAAGTAGAATCCAGTAGGAATCTTATATTTTATAGATAGAAAGTGTTGGGCAAGAATTAAGTACATACCTACTAATTAGGTACATGTTTTCTGTACGTTGTCAAAGAGTATTGGTGGTCCTTTAAGTTGGGAGCCTTGGGGATAAGTCCCTTGCGACACATGAGACGAGTGACATTGTTTGTTCCGGTCACTAAAATGTTTGGATATACTCAGACTAAGATGTTAATCCAGTATGAATATTATCTCTATTTGACCCGTGTGAACCCTCTAAGTTGCGAGTAATTTATTCTAAGAGATATTTTATTCTTTCATGTTGTTTGTAGTTAAGTTCTTTATGAGACATCAAGTGTCTCTTCCACTTAACGTTTATATTAACTTTGCATTGGAATTATACATTTGACGTTACATAAAAAATATGCATTTATTTCATAACATAGATATGTACATTCCATATGACAAAAACATATAAATACACAAGAACAAAATGGGATCATACACATGTAAATATAACCTATATATACAGGATGTAACAAAAAAAAACTTCCGTCCTGAAAGTTTGGTCCTTAATTTTTGTTACACCGTGTTTAGCTTTGATTAGAGAACACGGGAAAAAATATATAAAAAACCTACTTTCAGTAGAATTGACTTATAGAAAAACGTCACTAGATTAGGCAATAACTGATTTATCTACTTTATTGTCATAGAACCGAGGAAAAATGCCACATAAGGCGCGTCACCCATTCCGATGATGTCGTGGGTTCGACGAAGGTATTCTTCTCACACCCTGTATGGTGATTAGGTTAGCTACATGATGATGGTCAGACTACTGAGAGGCTTCTCAGCAGCCTCTTCAAAGTACAAAGAAAACTGTGATGTAGGGTAGCGATCGTAGAAAGTATCAAAGACTTCAAAGCAAGAAATTAGTGAAAAACGCAGTTCGCATAATGAGAGTAAGGCACATCTCATCATCTCATCTCAACAGCCTATAATGGTCCACTGCTGGACACAGACCTGCCCCTTTTTTTATCTTATAAGGCACATAATTAAATAAATAACGCTGGAAAATTCACACAGCATTATCTAGCCCCAAGCTAAGCAGAGCTTGTGTTATGGGTACTAGATAACTGATATACATAATACAAGGCACATACAGATATTTTTTATTATACATAGAAAACGACCAGAACATCCTGAACAAATGTCTGCAGATCGTACACACATTTGACCCGAGGCGGGAATCGAACCCGCAACCTCCTGCGTCGCAGGCAGACCTTCGCCCACCACGCCACAGAAAATCAGAGGAGTAGTCTTGAATTACTAGTTCCCTTTGCACTAGAAAAGCAAACACTACAAACAAGGAAATGTCCTAACCATTTGAACACCGTGAAACAAACATTATCTTGAAGCACAGCTCATAAGTAACTCTCGAAAGGCTCGAAAGCAAATCGTTTTCCCCGGAACAAGGCTTGACAAAGGGGCGTCGTGCGTCGACGCAGCGCCGCCGACAAAGGAACAGGCTGCTATTTGTCAGAACCTACACAATCACAGGTAGTGTCACGCATACTGATGTGACGAAGAAAGCTGAACGGAACATGGATATTAGTCAGGATTAGGATGTAATAGTACAGCATCCGCCCGTGGCTTCACACGTGTGGAGAAACTATCCGAATGACGTCATCCGAACTAAACGGGTCAACGGTATTGCCGACAGATATCTCTAAGAAATGAAATAAAACAAACTTTGACGGGACTCGAACCCGCACCCCACCCTGAGGGCAGGTGAGGTTCGAATCCTGCCGGAGTCGAAATTTTTTGGGAGCTTATTTCATTTCTTAGAGATACCCCAGAGTGCGGGTAAGCATTATAACAAAAATCCTTAGAATTTAGCAACTGCAACACCTCTCGTCAAACGAACTGAATGTAACTTTAGTCTTTGAACAGGTTTGGATAAACTTTAATGTTTCCTCTGTAGGTAGGAGCTACAGGCGTTACAGTCCGTAAGAGGTCCCAAAGATTTTCCGGCTGATGGAACCGACTGAGACTTAGTGGCTTAGTTGGTTAAACCATACTTGTTACCATTTTCTGGACTGGTTTCCGCAACTAGGCCACAGATGGAGCCTTTTTGCAGATCGTCGTCGGGTGGTGGCTTTTAGTCTAACCACCCGATGTCCTCCAGGAAAGTCAGCAGCTCGCTGACGCCGGTGCATGCCACCCCAGTAACCTTGATGTCCTTTCAGTCTTTGAGAAGCTACGCTATCGCACTCTACAAGCACATGCGCGGCCGTCTCCTCTGTGTTCATGCACCCCCTGCAAAGGGCTCTGTCCGTGATACCCAACTTAAATAGGTGTTGTTTGAGCAAGCAGTGTCCTGTGATAATACCGACGAAAAATCATTCAAAGAATATTTAAACCCGTTAGATGCGGTCAGTGCGGATCTTTCGATGCCGGCGAAAGCGCACCGTAGCGCACATTCTTCGAACCTAAGTATCCGAAATCTTTGCCGAAAGCGTGAATTGAAAAATAAATTCTGACGATCTGTCCGACTCGGCGTGAACAAGTGTTTGTCGGTGAGGCTACATACAATTTCATACAAAGAATTCAAAAACCCGCATCCACCTATTTTAATTCAAATAATTTTATCTCGTAAAACATATTAGTGAAAGTGAGATATTTACGATCGGAGCAGTTAAAAAGCCTATCGCACACGATTGGATAAGGGAGAGTTTGATAAGTGTTTAGCTATAAAGTTAATGAAGGGCTTCAATAAAATAAAAAAAAGAAATGTATAGGAACTTTCCTTGGTAATTCAAATTAGTCTAATGAATGGAGAGTAATTATTCATTGAGCAGGTCGATATCAAAGAGAAATTCCTGATTTGTTACGAGAAAGTTAGGTTTTTGTAAATAAACATGTTTTCATATAAGCGTGTAATTAAAGAAATCGAATAAATCATGGTTCTACTATTTTTTTCTTCTAAGTAGAGGCCCACAAATAATAGACTTTTAATGATATTAATACACGATGTAAAAAATTCTAAGATATATTTTAATACCTACTCATTTTTGGATTGTTCTTCAACAAGTGAAAGATAAAATATAGCGGAGTTTCTGATTTGCTTAAAACAAATTATTAATCTATTTCTAGTCTTTTGTTCAAAATATAAACCTACTTAGTTAAGGAATAAAAATGTGTATGTGAATAACTTACCTTGTATAACACACATGTTATAAGATTAGTGAGTAAATAAAAATCGAAAATCCTAATTTCTTTTCAATAAATAAACTGAAACGACAGTAAACGGACTGATAATAATGATGACGTTGATCTTGAGTAAAAAACTGGCCTCCATACAAATAACCTCAAACACAGACACTATTTTCTCTCAACAAAAAATAACAAATTCATTCACAAGTTCTCAAAAAACATATAGGAAAGACTGGTAAAAATAGATCTAAAAATATACTTCTCAGAGCTTTGTAACCAGGAATTCGCGTTGCTTCCTTTAGTTCCCACATGGAGGCGAGGCTTCGCCATGACTCACCAGTCACCATCAAGAGGTACGTACGCTGGAGGTCAAGAGCATGGCAGACTACCTGATGAGTTGGCGTATGCCGCAATTCCATGCCAAACACCATGCATGCAAATTGATCTTTTCTTGTAATCTACATAGAAATTAAATCAGGATGTGAGCTGCGTTTAGTGACGGTTTAAGAAATACCTACTTATATGGTAATTGTAGTTTAAAGCTAGTAAAAATAGAGTAGGTGAAGTAATAAATTTGTGATGTTACCAACTAATTGCTGGATGATATTTACTACTGAATTAAACGTACCTGTTTACAATTGGCAAAAATGACTAATCGCTAGCAAAAAATACTTACTAAGGTAGGTACTTATGGATAGATATGTATGTAGGTATTATATGACAAATAAGTAGGTAGATAGATAGATAGATAGATAATGCTTTATTTCATAGCCCATTAACAAAGAACACATAAATTACATTAAAAAATACTTATACTAAACAAAGACATGGAATTGGCGGCCTTATCGCTAGTAGTAGGCAGGTTGATTATAAGCACATAGGCCCAAACATCTACTAAATGAATGTTTCCCGTCTCGTAGCGACACGTTTCTATGGGAATTTGATCTAACTGCAAGAGGCCAAAAAGGACTTTTAAAACTGCAAGGTCGCAGCAAAAAGAAGCAGTTTCACGAACGACTAATTAGAGCACTCATTACAGAGTAGGTGCATGAACTGTTTTGATCTTCCAGTGATAATTGGGGAGAGATATATCAATCAAAGTGATATATCTCTCCCCAATTATCACTGGAAAGACCAGAACGCCCACGTCTGGAACGAATGATTATTCCACGGTCGAAGTGTTAAATTCAGACAAACTTGAATGTTTGCAATCTTATTAAATTAAAATAGAAAAATTAATGGGAAAGGTTAATGGCTGCTTGCACCTTGGCTGGTGACAGGCTGCTATTAATTTTTTGTTCTGCGATTAATAAATAGTTTTTTGAGTTCATTTGGCTCATGATAAACTTAGGCTTACCCCGCACTGCAGAACTCAAAGCGCGGTTTTATCCGCAGGATTATGTAAAGCTGACCTGTGTGATAAGACGTGTATTAAATAAGTGTATCAAACAATAGGCTACGTTTTGTTTAAAGATGACATATCAAAGAGTAGGTACAGAACTGTAAGTCTGTAATTGTAACTGGTAGTCTCAGCTGGGAACTAGCTAGAAACTGAAAAAAATCTCACGGATTTTTATTCGCTGTGCATGTAATGTAGGTTTATTCAATACGCGGATTATTATACTCGAGAAAAACACGCGAATTTGCAAGTACAATGGCAATGGCGGCCTTATCGCTTAGAAGCGATGTCTTCCAGGCAACCTTTGGATGGAAATAATTATATGAGCATAAGAAAGGCAGGGGGTGTTACTTTTGTTTATTATTTTTATGTTATTTACTTTGTAACATGTTAAGTAGGTATACCTATCTGCGAAAACTTATAATTGGCCATCAGCAATCATGCACTGGTTTAACCTGGCATGTTTAATATTTTTGTCTTAATTTTTATATAAAACTAGCTGTAAGTATTCCCAAAATATATAAATCATGGCTTCCATATAACGTAACTCAATGCTTGGCTCATTATTACTTTAACCAAATATGATTTGTTTAGATGTTTTCGGTAGAGCACACATATTACCTTAGTAAGCTGCTATTTGAGTACATAAGCAAACAATTTTCTGTCTACCACATGTGAGCCGGCTACTAGACTACCGCCTACAACTACAAGAACTCGAGGACTTGTCATGTCCATTCTCAATTCTCACGACGGTCAAGTGGTAAGTGGTATCAATGGACCGTAGCCGCCCACGCTCCTACTTTCATTTCGGACCGATCACACGTCACAGATCATAAATATTAAAATTAGTGACTGATGTCTTGTCTTTGTTTAGGCTCCTTCTACGTTTTACCCTGCAATAATATTTCTTCTTTGTAAATTTATTGATGTAAATAAGATAAAATTGAAAATAACTGCTTTATTTGCGTAGTAACCTTCCTTATTACTTATCTTAGTCTTTTTTTCCTCTTATTTTAAGAATAGAGATTTTTGTTCAATGGTAAAATCTCATTGGTGTATATTCGTTTCATGTTTTACCGGTCATAATATTATTTTAAACCCGCCTCCATTCCATGACTATGAAATTTCCTTGAACTAGACACTGGCAGAAAAGTGAAAAACCAGACACATATTGCCAAAAACAAAGAAGTCAAGTCATCTCGTTACCATCTTAAAACAACTAAAGATGGGGTACAAGGGAGACTCCAAGATCTTGTCTCCCAAGCCAACCTAACCTGCACGTGGTGTACCCTGCTAGATAACGAACTAGGCTCTGGTGAAAATATCAACATTCTTCATAACTTGCTAACTCATATTTTACTATTATTTTCCATTACTTGACACTGGCAGAAAAGAGTCCAACCAGACTTATATTGCCATTAACTAAGAGTCATCATCATCAACTAAAGATTTTTTTATCTTCAATACATTTCGTCGCGTTTGGAAACCTTCTCAAGAAATAGTGTATTTGAAGACAGTCACCTAGAACGATCATCAGAGTCATGTATAGGTTGTTCGTGTACTAGGCAAGACAACCGACACAGTGGCCATTAATGTAACTAATAAGTTTGAACCCATTTACTGCCCAGGTTCAGCGGTGCGGCGCGGCCCGAACGGGCGCGGCGCTCTACGCGAGCTCTACAACTTTGGCATGTGGCCATGAACATTGAAGGGGTTTTATTATATCGATAGCAAAAACAGTTTTCCTGTGGTTAGAGTTGGGCTCTTGACCATATCAAAATCCTTTTTTTTTTAAATCATATATTAAGGGTTTGTTCAATTATTTGAACATGCCACCCTTGAAAGTGCAGAAATTATATACAAAAAACAAGAATCAAAACCTTGGCCAGTGTAACTTAACAAGAACAATCATCTATTATGGAGGTACAGGCTAATTTTGGCACTGTTCTTGAACTAAGAATAAAAGGAAGATTTGAACTTGAAGGATCCAATTCATACTATTATATTATTTTACTACACAATATTTTACATTCAAAAGTAACTCTGAATCTCTGTCTATCTATCTGTGACCTTTTGACACCTAAACGGCTGAACAGATCTTAATAAAATTTGGGAAAGACTAAACGGTATCCTTGGGACGGTTTTGGGCTACTTTAAAATCGCGTGCGAAGCCGTGGGCAGCATCTAGTTCTTAATAAAAGAAAGATTCAAGACGATTAACACTTTTTTATTACGTATATCAGTCATCTAGTACCCATAAAACAAGCTCTGCCTAGCTTACGGCTTGATCCTGTGTGGATTGTCCAGCATTATTTATTTCATAGTAAATTACCGCATATTTCCAGTTTGTAGCTGATACGCATTGGCATTGAAGGGGTTAAAGAAAAAGATTAAGAAAAGGAGGAAGAGATAGAAGGATATGATGACCTAATCTGCCTACTAAATTCATAATCTATACCTATATGTATTATTATTTTATAATAATGTTTTAATATTAATGCTGGACAATTCACACAGCATTATCTAGCCCCAAGCTAAGCAGAGCTTGTGTTATGGGTACTAGATAACTGATATACATAATACAATACATTACATAGATAGATATTTTTATTTTATAGGTATAGAAAACGACCAGATCGTACAAACATTTGGATCCAACAAGACCTAAAGGCAATTGGAGTGACCGGCTGGCAGGAAAAAACCAAGAATAGGATCGAATGGAGAAATTTACTCGACCAGGCCAAGGCTTACCCGCGGCTGTAGAGCCAGGATGATGATGATGTATATTGTATATGGTGTTCCGGGGATGGGCATGGCTACTTGAAAAGCGCGTGCGAAGCCGCGAACAGCAGCTAGTCAGGTATATATCAGAGTGAAAAACATACAGTCGAAAACTCGAAATCAGCCAAGTATGCAGCGATCCTAAGCCATGATTATTCTTTGCTTTCTGAATCGAGTACCATCGAGTCTGGACGTTCGCATTGCCGGAACCCTCCACGCTAAGTACAATTTTGCATAGCTGTCATTCCTATCTGAATGGTACACAATTACTGTATGGGATTTATTATTGTAAACATGGGTTCAAAGCCATCACTCGCAATCAATGCAAACTTCAGGAAATCTCGCGTCAATAAATCCTTCAATCTGCAAACTATCATTAGGATAATAAAATTATTATAAGCTAACTTTATGGCAAGGTATCTACATAGGTAATTACATAGTACTCAAATTAAAAACCTGAGATCAACCCCCAGCTCCCCAGCCCAGATTTTGAGAAACTACTCCAAGATATTATAATAGTACATAGGAAACCATGTGTAATAATGTTTTTGGTTAATAAATTATTCAATTATAAATACTTCATAATAAAATAATTTATTTAACGGGTATTTATCGATATTTATGTAGGTACTATACGCACTAATACCTTCATTTTATGAAAAAAAAACAACTACCTACACCAAAAATGAACGGGTATTTATCGCATTTATTTACCTTTTTTTCATCGACATTTCTACAGGTTGAACAGGTGTTTCAAACCTGTCGAAACGTCAGGAAAAATAGGTAAATAATCGCGATAAATACCCGTTCATTTTTGGTGTAGTTGTTTTTTTATAAAATGTAGGTATTAGTGAGTATAGTACCTACATAAATATCGATGGTATTAGGTATATATGCATATGCCATATGTCTGCATATGCCGAAAATTAATGACATTTCGATCGCTATTCATACGTTTCTCAAGAGATCACCATGTTTAGAAACAGGAGAAACGATGAAATATAAACAAACACATATAACAAAGTGTTATGACAGTTGAATGCAGTTTATCAAGCGAGAACATCAACAGAAGAAGCATAGACTTAACGATTGATAACTGAAGATGCTGAAATAGGCGAATACGGATGCAATTTTTGCATATTCGAAAGAAATTTCGACATTTATAAATCTCTAGCTCTACCTGCCTAGATTAGGAAAACTTTAAGTTTTTGAGATAGAAATATCTATAAGGTCGCCTTCGAATTGCCGCAAAGTGTCGCGCGAAGACAGCTACAGATGCGTTGCCTCTACGCGGCACTTTACTGCAAATCGGAAGTTGTATTTGGTCTTGTGATCCGAAAAATTCCCTTTTATAGAACAGTTAATAAAGACTTCTCCACTGGAAGGTGTCAACTGGGTTAAATACTAAGTAGTTCTAATTTGTCTGAAATATTTTGCTGTAATTTTCTTTTCTTTTTTTCATCTTTCATTTTCATCACATGGCGTGTTCATCGACAAGTCTAACCTCTTTAGATACTACCTACTGCTGTTGTCTATGCTACTTTGTAGAATAAATGTCATTGCAGATTATTTTATGCATGTTGCGACATGGTATGTAACGGTACGATTATATCAGTATTACGGTGTAAAGAAAGTGAGAATTGGTTGAACTATGAAAAAGTGCCTTAGGCTGGAGATGTGTGCTCATTAAAACTTCCAATGGTTTTTTACTGCGCAGGCTACGAACCTGTTGTAGCCCACACACCGTCATGCTTTCCTATATTACTGGAGGAAGATTGATGGAAACAAAAGGCCCAGCCTGATGGAACCCACAGTGAAACAAATGGTTTTTAGGCTACAAGGTCAAATCGAAATAAAGACCTGTGAGTGTGTGATGTTCTTTTTAACTTGGGCTAAATGAATTCCATATTTGAAATTTTTAATATTTTCTGGAACTTAGTTGAGTCGTATGTAGAAGATAAAGTCACGTACATTTCCTATTTAGGGCAGGACAGGACGAAAGTAAAGAGCGCCTTAAGTGTCTCCCAAATTAACAAGGTCTCACGTGCAACCCACGTCCTTTTTTAGGGTTCCGTACCAAAAGGGTGAAAACGGGACCCTATTACTAAGCTTCCGCTGTCTGTCTGTCTGTCTGTCTGCGGGCTGTATCTCATAAACCGTAATAATTATGTAGACAGCTGAAATTTACACAGAATGTGTATCTTGCTGCTAGAACTTAAAAAATAATTCTTGTTGTATTAAGATTGAAACAATATTATTATAAAATTTAAAGGGTTATCATATAAAATTGATTTTTTGGGCTATCTTTGCTCTACTTTTAGCTGTATGTCATGAATCGTAATATTTAGACAGTTGATTTTACAGAGTGAGACTATTTCCGCTATAACAAAAAAAAATTGAAATAAAATAATGGTCCAACGTCCATACCAAGTTGAGTACCGATCACCGAAGTTAAGCGTCGGACGCGCTCAGTACTTGGATGTGTGACCGCGTCCGGTGAGCATTTTTTTTTTTTTTTTTTCATGTTTCCTTTTCCCAAAATTTTATGAACGATGTATGGAACCCTCCGTCTGCAAGTGGACCCGCACTTCGGTTTCATTTGTGGTATTTCTCCTAAAAGGGACAAATTGACACTAAAGCAATGTTTACCTGCCAGAGGACCAATTAAGTAATAATCTATAGATAAATAAAATAATGCTGGACAATTCACACAGCATTATCTAGCTCCAAGCTAAGCAGAGCTTGTGTTATGGATACTAAATAACTGATATACATAATATAATACAATACATAGATAGATATTTTTATTATATATAGAAAACGACCAGAACACCCTGAACAAATGTCTGCAGATCGTACACAGATTTGTCCCGAGGCGGGAATCGAACCCGCAACCTTCTGCGTCGCAGGCAGACCTTCGCCCACCGCGCCACATCGGTCAACAAGATAAGTGCGAAGCCTGGCAGTAGATAAGGACAGGTAATGTTTTGGCTGAAATGTAGGCCAGCCAGATAAACCGATAGCGAGCCCGCTGATAATGTCTCAACCGTTTTCAGGTGCAGTACATTTTGTAGACAAATTGTCTGTTTCACTTCGTACTGGCAGACAAGGGAAAGACATTCATAGATAGATATATCAATATATCAATAACGTTTATTTCTTTAGGCTTACATAATAAGCACATAGACAAGTAAAATTTTATACTATAAACAGGTTTATAAACAGTACCTAATTATTAACAAATATAAGAAACAAGGTGTTATTGATTTTGTCCACTTCAATTTTTAGTTCACTAGTGGAAGTGGAAATAGTGGATATAGTTAAACAATAAACATCTGTACCCTTGAAGAGCGCCATTTCACCTGTTCACCCATTACACCACGGGTGTGATAAGACAATTATGACGATAAGACGAATTAAAATAAAAGTAAAAATATTTGTTTAATACAATTTTATACTTACAATTTTATTGGAGTAAGGTTGTGTTGAGTCGAGGAAATCTGGAGGAAACTACTAAGAATAGTTACAAGTGTATTTATAAGCGTTCCTAATATGGGCTTAAAACTATGTAGCCAATTAGCCATCTCAAATTAGGATTCTTGTGCAAACCACCTGTAGATTGAATTATGGTAACCCATTTCATTACTACTTACATCATAATTAAGTTGCTATAGTCTGTTCTTGTAAATTCATTAGTATACCTGATTACGAAGATGCACCATGAAGTTAGTAAATATCAGAAAGCCTGTTCATTACGTAAAGGTGACAGGTTTCTTGTGCATAAGGTGCTTACCACTTTCATTGTTGAACACTAAAAACAGAGAAACTCCGGTCCCACCGGTCCCGGTGGCAATAAAATGTTTCTGAAAACATTGAAGATCCGAGAAAGGTCATGGTTACTTACATAATGCTACTAGTAGAATGTTCACAACTTTGCCGATTGAAGATGTAAAAACCTTCGAGATAGCTGTGACATTTGAAATTAGCTGTCACTTGATCAAAAGAAATTATTCCGTTAAGCATAATAAGCCGGCAACTATAGCAAAAAACGGCTCAAAAGTCTTCGAGCGACTCAGAAGTCCGGATGACTTAACTCTAACCGGACTACTGAGACTACACCCATTTTTTGGGCTGTGCTGAAAAAAGATGTCGAATTTAACAACCATTAGCCAATGTTTTATCAATGAGATAAAAGCCAATAAGGCGATTTTCAGGGGAAAGCCTGCGTCCAGCAGTGGACCATTAAAGGCTGCTGAGGTGATGGCGCCCATTAGGGGAGGCCTACATCCAGCTGTGAATATAGTCTGATGATGATGATGATGTAGCCAATGGTTGATTAATTGTTTATCTGGCAATATTCAAGGTAAAGGTACGAACGCGCTTGTAAAGTGTTAAATAAATATTTTGACTTTATTTCGTAAACTTTTGCCGAATTGAACAAATAAATAAACCTCAATTTTATTTATTTTCTGGAAGTCAACCACTTCTGTAAAGGTTAATGCAGGTGTGAAGTACTATGGTTGTCCTCTTCAAAACCAGCATAACCTAAGGTCTATTCATCATCATCATCAGCTTTAATTAGTCGACTGTACACGCTCATTGTCTGAATTTTGATTTAATATGATAAAATGTTACAATAAAAATGAGAAGGTAAATATCAAACTGCGATAGTCGAACGCGAAGTCTTTGGGAGCGGCAAAAATAGCATAATAGATAAACTCACGCAAACCTCTGAATTGATGAGTTATTCCTGACTCGTCCCACTGTATTCGGCCCAAAGTGGGTCAAATAAGTCAAGAAACTAAGATCTGCTGTATTTAGACCCGAAAAAAACGTTTAAAGATCGTATAAACAAAACACTATCATCAAGTCAAGAAGTCCTCGAGTTTATTACCCGACTACAAGCAGGGGAGGGTTATGAGGTTGGTTTAAACCATGTCAAATCAAATTATCATTGAAATTCAGTTCGAGGTTGCATCTTCTTTGTTGAACGCGAGTAAGGAAACGATCTCATTAAGGAAATGATAAATTCGAGTCAAACGGATATGTTAACGACATAATTGGTACACTGGCCCTAAATTATTTAAAACGTGAGAAAAAATGGGAAAATAATCACCATCAGCCTCCACTACACTACACTTATTATGATCAATTGGCTGAATTTTGATTATGATAAAATCACACTAAAACTTTACATGCGAAAGGTGAAGTTTGTTAACTCTTCACGCCAAAACTACTGAAAGAATCGGTCTGAAATTGCATGCAAGTAGTTCAAGGCCTGGAATAAAACATAGGCTACTTTTTATCCCCTAACCATTACATTCCCATAGTATAGAAATAACATAAAACATCGCCTGCAAAACCGCGGGCAGAAACTAGAATACTAAATTTTTTTTAAATAAATATGAAACTGCCCAAGACCATGGGAAAATAAATCTACTTATTAACACTTTCATTGCCCAAGACGCAGATGTTTTTCTCCGGCCGGCGGCGTATAGCGTAGATGCTCGGACAGCTATATGTTGTCTTGTTTCGCTTCTAGTGTTTTTGTTGATCCGCAAACTCCTTTCAGTCTATAATTTGATCGACCACATACGTTGTGTATTCGATGGATCGCATCAAGATAAGATAGAAGAAAATAAAGCATCGACCAATGAGCTTGGGTGGTCACAGCGGACAACCGCCATAAAACCATTATTACAAGATACATCGCATTTCATGAATTATTAACGGTGGCATTACGCGTCGGCTCTTTGTGAAAAACGAACAAAAAGGGCATTGCTCCAGATACAATTTACGATTAAATTCGCTATAAATATCTTCATTTTGAATTTAAACACCATTATAGTAACTAAGATTCCAACTGGCTTTTTAGAATCCAGTTAACGATAAACTAAGATTTTTTGAATTTGAACTAAGCCATAAATTTTTGCATGTCATGTTTACGTTGTTCATGTTGTTCCCATGTTCAAGTTGCTGTACCTATAAGTTGGTTGAAATGAAATGAAATTGAAATTTATTTAGTCCATAGAAACACTGACAAAACACCGAAAGCAATTATTTTTCAAAATGTTAATAATAGTTAGTAACATTTTGTAGAGTAGTAACTACTCTACTATTATAAAACAAAGTCGCTTCCCGCTGTCTGTCTGTCCCTATGTGTGCTTGGATCTTTAAAACTACGCAACGGATTTTGATGTGGTTTTTTAAATAGATTGAGTGATTCAATAGAAAGGTTTATGTGTATATTACATGAATAATACCCGTGCAAAGCCGGGGCGGGTCGCTAGTTAAATATATGTATGCGCTGATTGAGTTGGCTAGCCCTAGATATCTACGCTAGGCTTGTAAAGCCTGTGTTAGACATCCTTCATTATCATTACAATGACACTGATTTATAAAAGTAAAAAAAAGTTGAATTCCTGTTTACTTTAATATTTTCTTATTGTTGAATTTATTAGAATTACTAAGAAGAATTACTAATAAGAATTACTATTAGAATCATTAAGATTATGTTATAATACAAATTGTTATTTTCTATCATTGAAGGTAATATTACTAAATAATAAATAATGTACCTATGCTTGAGTAACGCTTTTCTAAGACATAAACGTCACTCAAGCATAGATCTATGGCTGAGCAAGTTTTTATAATCCGGGCCTAAGTGAATTATATCATCTTGCTGTGAAAGAAGAGTCCAAGGTCTTCTAAAACTGGTCGATGGTCAAACGACTCCAAACTGTCTCAGCGAAAGTGTGTGAACGTCGGTCGTTCTTTGCATAATTTCTTGTAATTCATCAGCGTGCTGTAATCTCAGTGGGTGGCAATACTTGCGAAGAAATTCTAGACATGCATTGTGTAAAATGAATCGTGCAAGTTTAGAAGTAATAAGTACGAAACTAATACATACATAGGTACCTACACTGATATTATAAACCACCATTATATGCATAAATAAATAAATAAATAATGCTGGACAATTCACACAGCATTATCTAGCCCCAAGGTAAGCAGAGCTTGTGTTATGGGTACTAGATAACTGATATACGTAACATTATACATTACATAGATAGATATTTTTTATTATACATAGAAAACACCCAGACCAACGCAAAAAAATTCTGCAGATCGTACACAAATTTGTTCCGAGGCGGGGATCGAACCCGCAACCTCTTGCGTCGCAGGCAAACTCTCGCCCGCTGCGCCGCGCCACTGAGGTCGGCATAAAAGTCCCATTTTACCAAAATATCATTTTACTGTCTATTACATAATACGATCGACGACCTCTGTGGCGCGGTTGAGCAAAGGTCCGCTTGCGAAGCAGGAGAGGTTCGATTCCCGCCTTGGAACAAATATTTGTACGGTCTGTAGTTATTTGTTCCGGGAGTTCTGGTCGTTTTCTATGTATAATAAAAAAAATATACATAGAAAACGACCAGAACTCCCGGAACCTATGTAATCCATTGACGGTTTAGTCCAGTCATTATAGTAAGTTCACCTCGGAATTCGAGATACCCAGCTGTAAGTCTGTAAATACTTGTATATTGACACCCTAAAAGTTCTCTCAAAACCTTCATATGGTAGGGTGTAACGCAACTATTAAATTTCAAGGTAAAAGGTCACAAAAATCGGTTTTATGACTGGACTAGTTGAAGACTATGGTAGAGTGCATATGAACCTTAGCTCTTATCATACATAATAATATTTTGTTTTTCTGTTCTGCAAGATGTAGGGCAACGTTTTTTTACTTTTAATCTGTTTTAGATAATTCATAAGTTACCTATAGAATAAAAGTAAATCGTATTTCGTATGAAAAACAAAAGATTATAGTAAGAATTAAAGTTCAATCGCTTTTGCTGAAAAGCTGTTATATTTAATTTATATTTAAATTGTTTGAAGTATTTGTTCGTGTGTGCCTAACCATCATCATCAGCCTACTTTAGTCCACTGCTGGACATAGTCCTCCCCTAATAAGCGCCATAGCGCCCTGTCTTCAGCTTGGCGCATCCAGCATCTGCCAGCAGTCTTTCGCAAATCGTCATTCCACCTGGTCGGAGTATGAACCTAATATCATCACACAATAATGATGATAATGCAATGAACTTTGTGACCGCACCTGGCCTTACAATGAAAGAAAGTGCACAAAACGATTTTGATAGATTCGGAGAAATGCTCGTTAGCAATACTCAAATAGGTAACATAACAGAAATGCGTTTGTTTTCGCAGGTGTTACCTTACTCAGCACCGTCGACAGTAAGTTTACTTGCGACTTATTGAGTACTTAACTTACGTACTGATTAGCATATTGCTTAAGAAACTTAAGTTCTAACCAGGAATTAATGAACTGGTAATTAGCAAGCTCTATCCATCGTTACAAGTTCTTAACGTTTCTATTTTCCATCCTCATATGGTAATTTCACTGATTAGTGAGATTTCCTAGAAATTTCGCAATTTTGCCTTCTAGTTTATGGTACTGCTCAATCCATAAAATACGTACGTACGTAGAAAATCACTGTATTAGAATATCGCAGTTTACATATAGGTATGTGAGATTTACTGGTGTGCCTAATGTTTACAATTTTAAGGTTAATCGTCGCGGGTCGGCGCGAAAAACAAATATTTTTGTGGTTTATAATCTTTTAAAACGAGCGAATAAGTAATTTGCCGCAAATCTGAAACCATTTTCTATGAGCTCATGATAAACAGACATCGATGTACTGGTTTTAAGATAGATCGATAGATAATTTTTATTGTACCACACAAACACAGAAAACAGTTTAGATATAAATGTTACGAGTAGAATAAGTACAAAGGCGGCCTTATCGCTATGAGCGATCTCTTCCAGACAACCTTGGGATGGGCTGGACATGTAAGAACAAAAAAGACGGTGGCACTCGGTGGGTTTTTAAGCATTTGGGACAATACGAAATTTTGTGCTAAAATCTACACTTTCCCAAATGCAGGGAGCATTACAAATAAAATTGCAAATCAAAGCTGATTTTACCATAAATTCATAGAAAATGGTATCGTAAACCATTGTCTATGAATTTATGGTAAAATTGCGGCAAATTACTTATTTTCCAATTGTATTGTAAAGTAAAAAAAATAGAAACCACGAAAATAAATTAATTAATGCTCGCAAATGCTGAGCAATGCCTCTTTTTGTCAGTAATTTGTCGCTATATTTCTTTTTTTCCTTTGCATTTGTTAATGTGACGAAAATTAAACCTTTCTACTTACTGACTTGTACTGTACTACCGACTCCTCGGGTTACAAATCGATGCCAATCAGCAACCGTACTCTTCCTCTTTGTTATTTGCTATCACGCATGTTTGCAACAGCACCACGATCTCACGACCCGCCATAACGTTTACCATCAGGGCACCGTCGTCACGGTTCGACCCATGCTTTGCATCATAGAGATGAGTCTTGACGAAATGTTATGACAATGTAGCAACTTCCGTATTGTCTTGTTGAAGAGAGTTAACCCCGCATAAAGGTTTCATGAACTCGTGGCCTATTGGTTTTGCTAGCGGTAGTTATTAGTTTAAAAGATTGTTGTGGACTATGGTGGGTCCCTGAAATGTGCTAGGTCTAAACAAACCCCTGAAAAAGTTAGGTTTTTGCTTTATTATAGTGCGTAGCTCAACGGAGCAATTTTCTATGAAAATTTAATAATATCCCAAAATTTTGCCTATGCGACCTCTCGTAAATTTTAGATACTAAGTAGGTTTGGATAACTTTTAAGTTCCCTCTGCAGATAAGCTAACGATGTTAGAGTCGTAAGAGGTCTCAGAGATGTTCGAAGGAGCACGTGATTGATTTCGTTGCTTAGTTGGTTAGAGCGCACCCGTGAGGGTGAAGAGCGGGTTTGAATCCTGCCGATTTTGGGTAATAATTTAAAAAATCCCTCAAAAAGTATAAAACGACGGACCAAAGAATGCAAATCAGGATTTTGGTTAAGAAGATACTAATTATGACTCGGTTGTAATTGAAACTTGATTTAATTGTTGTTAATGCCGGTTGTTAGTTTTTTTTAACAATTAATCTAAGTAACACAACGTCAATACTTTTTAAATAATAAATAATAAAATACATTTATCTACATATTTTCTTAATTTTACTTAACTTTACTAGGTAGCCATGGATGCATGAGGAACAGACAAAAAAATTAATTGCCTAAATACGTACAGTTGATGTCTACCAGCTAAAACCACCCAAGGTACCTATGATTAAAGGAACGGCCGAATGACCTTCAAGATTCACGATAAAACCTTTCTACCACAGAATCCAAAGCAAACATTTTCTCACAGTTTTTTCCTACATTTCTAATCTCTATCTAAATAAAGCAAACGCTAATGAATTCGAAGAAATAACAGCGGTTAGAACACGTTCAATCAATGGATAATATAGAATCTTGTACATACTAATATAGAATCTTGTACATAAGTAGGACAAATGATTTACCAAGTTACGTTGGGTCTTTAAACTTATGACAAGCTGCCTATTACAGGTCCAGGAATGCTGAAGCAATTTCAACACGAGCTTTGTTTTTAGTATCTAAGTTAGTGCACCTAACTATCAAATATTTAATACATATGCAGATTTCAAAATACCTCTCACTTTATCAGGGCTAACAATAACCGTAGATGTTGATAGTTACAAAATGAAAGTCTAATCTTGTTTGAAAGAAATTGGGTTATGTAACGTAATTTAAAAATTAAATGCATTGAATATAAATCAAGAGAGTGAATATGCAATTAAGTGGACGTTTTAGAATTTAGACGTTTTGTGCATGCACACAAACAAACTAGGTACCTATTTTAAAGGTCCCGATAATAAATTACAAACGTGTTTCTTCGAAAGTCTCATGAGTATATAATAATATATACCAATTCAACCGACCGGTTGGAAGGGTTGGGTCCACTACCTATCATATTTGATAGTCGTTCAAAAATTCTCAAATTTGGGGGATTGGTAATATCCTACCTTTATACCTAGCACAAACATACTGCCTAGTTCAAGGCTTGATAGCTAGTGAAGTCCACGATGTTGAAAGGCAATTTATCACCTAGGAAACTTGGTTCGCTTGCACAACCAATTCGCAGTTTGAGTTTGCGATTAAATTCAATATTTGTATTGACAATCGCTAGCGACTGCTTAACACTTTTCGTAATTCCTTTGTTTGGATTACAATATAAAGGCGCAGATTATAAATACAGCTCTAATACGGGTGTGGTTTATCATATAAGGATTGAACAACCACACAATCTAATAAAAATTAATCAGTAGGTACGAGGCAAAAGTAATATCAAATATGAAGGTACATAGACGTAAAGCATGAATTCCAAAAATCAACTTCCTTAATTTACGGAACTACCATCAAAATATAATAAAGATGAGGACTCGCGAGTGGTCATTAGGCATCAAATAGAATTAGATGATGCCACTCCAACAAGGCCAGCCTAGACATTGGTCATCCAAGCTGCACATTTATTAACACTTCCGCAGACATTTATCAGCCGAAAACTTTGCCTTGACGATTGACGAAAACTGGATCGATTCGCCGTGCCAATTCGCACTCCCACTCGGAAATTGGTCTACAATGATTTCTTTAATCGAATGTAATCTTCTCGGCCCACATACAAAGAAAAGTGAAACCATAGGTCATCAGGCTTGATTAATGGTGTCATTCGGTAAAACACATTAGCGTGACTGTGATTTATGAAGTGAGCAGTCCTAAAATTTGAGCAGGGATATGCGACAACTCTGGGATCAAGCAAGGGCTCAAGAGCAAGCAAGTGACACGTGTTTACGCAACAAGTCACCGAGTGTAATTTACTGGTGTGGTGACCTCAACCTTGCCGCCGACTGCCTCCGCTGACAAACGCAAAATCACAATAAAACCGCCGAATCCGAGCACCCACATGTTTCATGGATTCGCGAATTGGGACGCACACGATGTAAATTTTGATAGCCTTTAATGTTTTTAGCCTCGGGTTTTAGTTTAAGGTCGTCCTGTTTTTTTGTGTTATGTTTATTGCATAAAGTACAAAGTGATCTGCGATTAATTAATGATCAATAAATACCATAACAGTGCAGTATACGATCGAATTAAGCTCCGGTGGCGCATATGTTCCCATAAGAAAGATCCGAAAGCAAGGCCTGACTTGAATGGGTTTTGTGTTGTGTTTTGTAATTTTACGCTTCGCCATTTGACATGGTCAAACAATGTTGTTTTCTCAAGTTGCAAGTTGCAAGGTCTACCATCGCAAAGAAAATTTATCGCAATGATGTGCAAATTTTATAGTTTACATGCGATTGCTATAATTTGAAGGAAGCCTTTGCAAATAAGATTTTACATTCACTGGCATATTGCACATAATCTGCCTGCTGGATATTTTTTTCATTCATTACTATGCAGCCAAACCCATTCCAACACTTCACTTCAGTGTTTATTGTTCTATATTTCTGTTGAAGCTGATTATTGATATCATTTATTTACTCAGCAACTTCTATTTGTCATACAATCACCACGTCCATGACACTGCAACGAGTTACTCGTAAAATTAATTGCTATAGAATGTTATTGTGTCAAGGCTACGGGCTTATTTTATCCACGACAATAGAAGGTTGGCCTAAATCTGAAATAGTCGTGATGATAGGGATTATCGAAGTTTTGTTTGTTTGAAATGGATGATTTGTTTCCCATGTGTTCGAAGGACTTTGTCTAAAACTTTCGAGGTTACAAGCAATATAAATAAATCTTTCATCTACTGGCTATCTGGCTATCGGATAGATCGATATATGGATATAAAATATATTTATTATTAAACTAACCATCTAAAGAGTAGATGGTATTTTTGTAAATATCAAATATATTTATGGTCCTTCAAACAAACTTGTGAAAATAGTTCTGATAAACATTTAGAATGCAATGCATTTCTCTCGTAGCTTTTTAACTAGGTAGTTTAAAAAGCATTTATTTTCGTAGCTTTTTAAACTACCTAGTTAAAAGCAACGAAAATAAATGGGCAGGCATCCTAAGGTATTCATAATGATATTGATCAGACCGATGTCGATAAATTTAACTTGCATAATAACCTTAAGTATCTGCATAAGGTGCCGCCCATTTTGTATAGCGAACCCACAATAACAGGACTCATAAGCGCCTACGCACTAATTAAGTAGTACTTTCTTTGATTTATCTGAGTCTTCAAAGAACCGAAAACTTACGTAACTATGGAAAGTGAACCTGTCGAAAACGTCCACTCATACACCATTGATGTTTTGTCAGAGTCCGATTTGGAAAGGATAAAAAAGTGGTACGGAATATTTATAAAAGTTGTCACCGAATCGGGAGGCACAGCGTTCGCTTTCGTCGATCGAGTGCGAAAGTCGAAGTATTGTTACCGATTGTTACCGACATACCTGACCTTGGTAGCCCACACTCCATCGTGACTCTATGTAGAGCAAACGAAAAGAAATGAATTGCAAACTTTTTTGCGAGCAGGCTTATAGTGAAAGTGTGCACATAAAAAAAGAGTGCCAAGTTGTAATAGGTTCTTAACTAGCTTCTATTTGTTGAAAATTGCGAGGCTTATTAGACGAGCTGGACTATTATTCTCAATTTGTTTCAATAGATTGTTTCGATAAAGAACAATCAACGTCTATGTTTTAGCCAAGAGTAAAAAGTGACTCATCAATTTTGCTAGGCACATTACCATATCTATCTACGCACCTAGTTACCTACATTTTTGAGACTTGAAGCGAACATGGTAGAAAGGTGTGTTCGTTTATTTTGCCACTCATTTATGTTCAGAAAAAAGCAAAACAAACGTATAGACACTGGTAATTAGCATTGCATAATTCCTCTGTTTCATGTTCTCATTTCTCACAAACAGATAATTAAAACACCGACAGCTTTTCACACGGACTTTAGTCGTTTCACATAAAACTCCTCAGACCATTATCGGCTCAATATATTTCTTTGACCATAAAATTAGAGAGGTCTTTGACCAGCACAAAAAATATTACGTTGGTAGCCGTATAAAGAAAATCGCCTGAAGCATTCTAACATCTGAAGGCGTACACAATTTCTCTACGACGCAACCTTACGTAATGCAATTTTTCAATTAATTTATATCTATCGGGCATATCTTTAACAATTCCGAGCGAGTTCGGTGGACAATACAGACTTTCCTGGAACTCATCATCAAAGTATAATAAGTCTATCAATCAACGAGATAATTCTATTACGTATGTTTGATTCATTCATAGAGCGTGACTGTCATCGTCATAAACGTGGGTCCTGTACACTTTCTCTGGTCTTATCTTCTGAGCCCTCGAGCAGTCGTCCGGATACTCTGGTCTGCCTTCCTCTCTCTTATGTAACCGGGTCTTTGTTTCCTTACCTACAGCCTCGAGCTGATTATTAGTTAGTGCCACTTGCGCCTAACAGGGTTAGTTCATAATTAGTTCAGTTGTTTGTTATGCAATTACTGATGCATTTTGCACTATACCTACTGCTGAGTTTTATTGTAGAGATAGCAAATATAAGTGGCAGACTTAAATCAAATAGTTCCCAATTATTTTCGATTTCGAAAGGACTCGATCGAACCTGCGCCCCACCCTCAGTACGGGTTTAGGGGTTTGTTTTAATTTTAACCAACTAATCCATGAAATCTTAGTTTTGTCAAAAATCTATGGGACCTCTTACGGCTCTAGCACCGTTAGCGTCATGTACAGGGGAAACATTACAGTTATCCAAACCTGTTCAAAGACTAAAGTTGCATTTAGTTCGTTTGACGAGAGGTGTTGCCGTTGCTTAATTCTAAGGTTTTTGTATTATAGTGCGTAAGCCCTGCCGAAATCGAGAATTTATTGAATTTCTTAGAGATAACCCTGAATGCGAGGGCTGACGCACTTATTACAGCAACCTTAGATTTAAATCAATCTGCCAAAATAGGACTGGAACCCTACACCCGTTAGCAAAGACAATTTTTGTTCAGTTTACTGACATGGACCGGTATATTATAAATAACGTTGCAAAAGACCACCAACACTGAGTTTCCGCTAGTCAAGCCTGGCTTAGTTGGAGGTAGGTAAATAGGGTCATCAAAAAACTTAAAACAAACCATCAAGGTTAAGATGGCATGCCTGATTACAAGAACCACGTAACGGTTGAGCCCACATAATACCACACGCAAGATAAACAGGGTTACCAGAGCGGGTGCCTCCACAGAATACGAATGAACGAAATATAGGTAACTTGGGGAAAGAAGGTGCGATAGTCTTTTGTTTTTTCATATACCTAAGTGACTATACTGACGAAAACCTCTGCGATAGGTATACATCCATATTGGGTCACTATAATGCACGACAATTAATTTTACAGCCAAGTAATGCACCCTGATAATCCGTGTCATGGCAACCAATTTTATAAGGGTTTGACACGGATTATCAAGGCGTACATTATTCAGCCGTACAATAAATTGTCGTGCATTATAGTGATATTGATATGGAGTAAGAATAATCAAACGGGAGCAAAACTTTGCATGGTCAGTAGTGCCATGTTGTGCCGTGAGTTTACTGGTTAGTTGTTCGTTTTCTAATTGGTAGATCTGCTGTTTGTTGATTGCGTCTATTCGTTTTTAACGGCATTTTACTATCAAGGCCGCAATTTTAAGAAACAAAATACATGGAGACGTATTACTACTCGCAAACTACGGAGTTAGACTATAAATATATAAATAAATTAATAATGCTGGACAATTCACACAACATTATCTTTCAACGAAAGACGTTCGCGCCAACTCTGGTTGTGTTACCTATAGGCAGTATCGCTGTTTACGATTATTACTAAACAAAATACGTGGGACATTCACTCAAATGATCTCTTTCGAAACGTCTTGATGACTTTATTGTAGTGGATGGTAATCTATTTTGTAAAGCTGGTCGTTATAACGGCTTTGTATGCCAAATCTTGGCTCTCACATTTCAGAGGAAAGATTTAATGAAAGATCTTCCATCTATTGGTATTTCTATGGAATCTCAGTCATTAAATAACCTTATGTAAATAAATCAAGATGGATCGTGAGATACGTACAAAAAAACATGGTTTAGGGCTTTGTCAGTGCGCCTTGTTTTCTCCCACTCCCATTCCATACCTAATTACATAATTTTAGTATTGATGATACAGTTATAAAATGCAATGCCGATGGTATCAACAAAGACTTGGGGCTCATAAAAATTGAAATATTGCATCGTTTCATGTCGCTCAAGGGAGACAGACAGCTTTGGTGGGCAATAAGGGCATGCAACTACCAATAGAGCTTTAGGCAGTAACGCATTGTCGTAATAGGCTAGAAGGAATGTCTTGAATGAAGAAATCGAACAAATTAGAGATCAATCTAAAGTAAGATAATGTTTAATATCATCGAAGAGTTGATGCTGTTAGTAACAGATAAATCCAACGACTTGTGAGAAACTAATGAGATGTTATCGTTCTGAATAAACACAGATAAGAAACAATAACAGCAAAGTAGAAAAAAAAGTGGAACAATAGCCTGCAGTCTGGACAATGCACCCTACACTGGTTGGAGTCATAAATCAAAAAGAAAAATAAATAAAAGTAAATATTATGTCATAACAACCCAGCGTCTTCTGACGTCTGAGAAACTTCGCAAAGATTACGCTAAGTAGACGGATGTGCCAATCACCATTCCATAAAAGACGCCAGATTCTGCTTATCATCATAAAGAAAAAGAAACAAAAACAAAGATAACGAAGATTCTAACTCTATGCCGTAAATGGCCACGAGAGAGCAAGTAATTACACTGTGACGGGGGCAATTATAGGTGATAACTTACAAGTGTTACAACACAGTTTATTACGCCTCTAACTCACTATATTTACTAACGTCCACCAGTCTGTTGTAAAGATAAAAGCCTGTTTCCAAGACTCTACCTGCTTACTAGATAGGTTGACTTTCGTCATACTAATCTAATCAATGAGATTGGGGTTGCAATTCCTTCAATGAAACCCAAGCAGGCTGATAGAAAACCTATGTCTTGTAGACTGATTAGATATGGATCATCTAAAAGACAACATTTTATAAAAATACCCACCTAATAACAGCACGGCGAAGTCGGAATACGAGCAGCTTCGTGCATGATCTAGTTTTGAGAAGGATCAATGATCATTACTTCTTGACCTACTTGATCCTGCTTAATCTAACAGAAACTCTGATATCGCCTACAATCGCTTGTCTTTTGTACCAAGCAAGTAAAGTCGTACTCTAAAGCAAGT
The DNA here is from genome assembly GCA_946478455.1 of Eupithecia vulgata. Classification (NCBI taxonomy): domain Eukaryota; kingdom Metazoa; phylum Arthropoda; class Insecta; order Lepidoptera; family Geometridae; genus Eupithecia; species Eupithecia vulgata. The sequence goes on along the minus strand of OX297873.1, from coordinate 7,939,159 downwards.
TCTTCTAAGTCTGTGATTCTACAGAATACCTCTCGATGCCTCTACATGGCTTGGAGTCGTGAGCCAGCACAATGCGACCGGCATTTCTCCAATAGATTAGTCATGCGAGTGTTGTGTTGCAATTCTTCATTTATCGCTCATTAATATCTCGATTGCGAACTCTTATAAAAATTTTGTGAATGGAATAGTTTTCAAATTCACATAACTGTCTTCGAAAATAAACAATCATTTATTGCATTTACCAGCTTTAGTCGCCTACATGCTACATGGAACAAAGACGATCCATTCTCTCTATCATAGACACCTACTTCAAGTAATATTGTCACGGGATTAACCATTTAGTAAGGATAACTTTAACATAGAATGCTATTATATTGTATCCTAAAGCAGCAAGGCTTGGAAGTTCACAAAATATTATGTTTTGATGAATAACTGTCTTGTTTTAGGCTAACTCTTTTAGGCACTATAACCGAGGTAAGTACTTATCTTTTTATGAACTCTGATTGAACTGCTCTTACGCTACGCTAATTACGACATGACTAGCCATTTCAATTAACGCAATCTCTAATTGCAACCGGAACTGAGATAAGAGGACGGCATGACAATTTGACGCTGATAAAAATACGTCAAGCTTGTTAGCTTTCTTGTTTTCTAACTTGTGTTCTTACGGCTCTTACGCAGTCTGTTACGGCACCTACCTGCCCATTCATCTTGAAAAATACAATTTAACAGTCATAATCGAGGCATTGAACTTGCGGCTATAGATCGTCTGATTAATCCAGAATACTTTCACTTTGAGCAGTTTTATTGGTCCTTAGGTTGTTTAGATTTTAGAACCCTTTAAAGGTTAGAAAATATTGATTGTGCAGTTTTTAACATCTCTAAATGTAAAGCCAATATACATTTTTATAAGAATTGAACCATTTATAATGGTCCTATCGTTTTTGTTGTTTAAGCCCGAATATTTTTAGAAGTCACTGAAAAATTCATAAGCAATTAAAGACACATTTTAATATAAGCCACTGAAGCTTCGGGAAAAAAGATAAATCATATATAAGTTATATTGATAAACCTGTCTTCCGACCCCTTTCTCTCTCAAGGAGCGATTAGAATTCCTTTCTAACTCTCACTCTCCTCTTTGCGTTCCTATGAAACCCTCATCATTAAAGTCCCTGCCCATACTACCACTTTCTTTAGCAAATCTTTCACTGTACAAGCGATCCGTCTATGGAGTACTCTCCACTGCCACTGTCTTTATTGTTCTTGTATGTCCAGTCCATCCCAAGGTTGTAAGAGATAGCTCATAGCGATAAAACCGCCTTTGTGCTTCGTCTACTCGTATAGTATTTATTTCTGTATAGTTTTCCGTGTTTATGTGATATGTACAGTATAAAATTATCTATCTATGATCTATCTATAAATGCCCGTGAAATATTTATCTAATAAGAAACTACAATGCAACTACCCCCGCAAATTATTGATTTAATTAGACTCAGGTAGAGAACTTATTTAATGAGAAACTACATGAATTAAAATAATCAACAGGAATTGTTTAACATGAGTCAGCAAAGAAGAGAAGACAATCATAATTATTATTCCATTGTGTGCGATGAACTTTCGGTCATTTTTCTTGCCTAATGAGACGAATTCAATTCGCACGACTGTCTTGAGAATGCATTCCAAATACAGCAAAAGAAGAAATAGCTAGCTTCTTATTAATATTCAGGTACTTGACATAGTAGCTTACCATCATGTCTTATATTATCAAGTAGATACCTACTTGATATTATTGATTTATTAGATACCTACTTGATAGCGCACCAAAGGGTAGATAGTCAACCAACGCCCTGTAAATAGTCGGAGTTAAAATGCTTGCCAGTAATGCAGTCACGGTAGTCGACATCATCATCATCACTTGATATTACAGATTTATTAAATACCTTCTTGATATTATATAAGATCTTCTAATGCATAAAAGTTGTTATCGGTTAATTACGAGTCTGACCAAGGCTCATGATTAAAAATGTATTCCAAGGCCTTACGTTTATCGCAAAAATTTACTGACATTGTGTTCTGGTCGTTTTCTATATATAATAAAAAATATCTATCTATGTATTGTATTATATTATGTATATCAGTTATCTAGTACCCATAACACAAGCTCTGCTTAGCTTGGGGCTAAGTAATGCTGTGTGAATTGTCCAGCATTATTTATTTATTTATTTACTTTGGTTTTCTATGATGTGATGTTGATGACCTATGGGGCTGTACATAATTTGCAAGAGCCAATAAGAGGTAATTTAGCGCTTTTCAGAAGAGACCTCTGTCTATCAGTGGACTAATGATGATAAATGGGAAGATAGTGTACTTACCTACCTCACAAAAAAATACAAAAAATATTTATTTGCCAATTACTACAGACAAAGTACACATTACTAGCGGCCAACGCACGAAGCAAGCCTGTGTCGCAGGAAGCCTGTTTACATCATTATTAACTCTAGACTGTCCTAGACTGTCCTAGCACTTTCATGACTGAAAACACAGAGTGCGATCTGCACCTGCCTGTCCCGGCGGCGGCGGCGCGCCCCTGCGGGTCGCACCGCCGACGCTGTGTTGTTATTAGCTTATACAGGACAAAATATGACTATTATTGTTAAAAATGTTAATAATTTTTTTTAAATGTAGGTAAAAAAAATAAAAGATTCTATTGTCCTAAAACAATCCATCGAATATTTAAACCGACTCTTTTGGAGTACATAATGGATATTTCTTTTTATGTATTTCAACTTTATGAACTCTTTGTTCAGTGAGAGTTTAGACAAAAACCGGTGTTTCGCAACTGCATACGAGAATGACATTATGAACTTTGAGAGTGGAAATTCTCAACCAGTGACTTGTGCGGCATGTACTAGTATTTAACGTCATTTTACGATCGTAACAACTGTTTTGAAGAAAGTGTAAGATGGCCCGGATGCTTTCGACAGAAGTGTTAGCTACTGTATCTATCGTTGGTTGCCTTCAGAAAAATTCTAAAAATCGTAGTTCTACTATGAAAACTTATTACCTACCTTATGTAATTGACGACCTCTGTGGCGCGGTGGGCGAAGGTCCGCTTGCGACGTAGGAGGTTGCAGGTTCGATTCCCGTCGAGGAATAAACATTTGTACGAAATGAAAGTATTTGTTCCGGGTGTTCTATTCGTTTTCTATGTATACAAAAAAATATCTATCTTTGTAATGTATTGTATTATATGTATATCAGTTATCTAGTACCCAAGACACATGCTCTGCTTAGCTTGGGGCTAAGCAGAGCAATATTTATTAATTATCATTATTAATTCAGCATTGTTTGCAAATTGTATCAATTGTTAGTATTTTTTTAAGATGCACGATAAATGAGTCAAAAATATCTGACCCGCTCAAAAAATTTAATGATGTGTCTAGAAACATCTAACCTAGAATCCAGAACATCTTTAATTAAACAGAAAATTTTACCAATCATGCAACAAAATATTGTGCTTACAATCTCATCAATAACAAAGCTCTACCATCCCATTCAACAAAAAAACCATAATCTATAGTTCCCAGTGAACTCTGGGAGGTCCCCAACAAAGGTGTAGGCAGCTAGATCATTGACCCAAGCGCCGGCGACGCGATTGATAAGGCAGGTTAAATGGGCCGTGCTGCCGTGGCCTATAACAATACCCCCTCTGAAGTTCTGATACATGCTATTCAATTCGCTAATGTCCCTATAATTGGTTGAGTGATTTACTGGAAATGCGCTATCGATTTGGTGGTCGATCAGCTGTGACATGGTTAAAAGAATTGTAAATTTTATCATAGTACATACGCCAGATCATAATGGGTCCCACAGACTGACGCGGCCTGCGGTAGCGGTCAATACAATTTGACAACAAACACCTTCAGTCACCTTACTGACCGCTGACCGCCACCGCGTCAGTCTGCGAGACTCTATAGGCGCATACCCCACCCAAAGTGGCGTCGCCACCTAATTTATCTTATTATTCCGTTTAACAAAGGAATTTTCAAAAATCCATCGTTTATTCTAGTTAGTTTAGGCAGAGATACGAAGTTGCCTATTTTTATATCTCTGCCTAAGCTAAATAGAATAAAAAAGCTTATGATAGGTAACACAAACTGGAAGATGGATTTTTGAAAATTCCTTTGTTAAACGGAATAATAAGATAAATTAGGTGGCGGCGCTAGTTTGGGTGGGGTATGCGCCAGATGTGTTTATTACAAAGGACTATCATAAACGACAACGTAGTTATGTTACCGTCCACGTTGTAATCGTAACTTACCTACTGATTGTTAGCTCAGTTAATACTGGAGAGTTATATAGCCTGGCAGCGAAAGCCAGACTGGTGATTCCTTCCAACGAAGCTATTATCTAATTTGTTGCTGTACGGTCCTTCGAAGTCTGGCGCCTTCCGCAGCATCCGATAAAAAGCTCTTCAAATGCATTAACTCCAATAAAACCAAAGAATTAAGCCACTTGAGTTCCAGAATCAAGGCACTTATCTGCTACAAAAACAATGTGAAACAAAAGAACCGCCACTCAATGTGTTCGAGTCCGGTAAGTCATCGTCTGCCGCCGAAACTCAGGACAATGTTCACATAAAAAGTTACCAGAAAAAATATGAGGGTACACGTTTCCATGAACCCACGATGTGACGTCTGACAGAACAAGACTTGATAATTGAGCTCACAGCTCACAATTTCATAACTCAGATAATTATTTACAATTATTTACCCATTCCTCGACACTGGCAGAAAAGTATCCACCACCTCTGTGGCGCGGTGGGCGAAGGTCCGCCTGCGACGCAGGAGGTTGCGGGTTCGATTCCCGCCTCGGGACAAATGTGTGTACGATCTGCAGACATTTGTTCAGGGTGTTCTGGTCGTTTTCTATGTATAATAAAAAATATCTATCTATGTATTGTATTGTATTATGTATATCAGTTATCTAGTACCCATAACACAAGCTCTGCTTAGCTTGGGGCTAGATAATGCTGTGTGAATTGTCCAGCATTATTTATTATTATTATTATTATTATTATTATCCAATCAGACACAATTGCCTTTAACTAAGAATCATCAACGGCATCATCGCCTGTAAGTAGGTTTGGGTCTGTACGAGTAGATAACTATGTCAGGCACCTGGATACATAGGTACTTTATGTAGGTATAGGTACATATAGGTAATACCTAGATTACCTACCTAATATAATGAATGACACATAGCACTGCACCTCATAAAAAAGCACTCAAGTGCACTCACTACCTAAGACTGAAACTTTAGTCATGTTGCTTTTAATAAATTTAGTGATAAGCAAAATCAGGTGTAGGAGTACCCATACATAGGAGACTCCGGACACTAAAAAAAACTCACAGTTCAACACAGTTGACTGAGGTGCATTCACTGCCCAGCCTCGGCGGTGCGAACCGCAGGGGTACGCAGATCGAATTCTGCGTCTTAGGCCATGAAGGTGCTAAAAGATGATCACGATAGGTAAAACGACTAACTAGAGAAGGTACCTTGTGTATACGTTACCTACCCCAGATAAGCTAAGTACTACGAGATGACGTGACGTGAACAAGGTGTCTTAAAATATGACGTGACGTGAAAAAGGTGTGTTATGAAAACGCAGATAGTTTCAACTCTGAATCGACGCGACGGAAGTCGCCAAGCGGCGCGATATTTTGAGCAAAGCTCGTCGAGTAGGTATGCGACTTGTAGTGGCATATAAATACATATCTAGGTACTTAAAAGCGGGTACTACAGTTCACTTGACAGTCTTAGGCAAGTATTAAGTAGCCACTAATCTTGGGCAATGACAAACTATCTCTTTACTTGAGTACACCCACACTGTTTGAGAGATTGCGTTCAGAAATACTTGGCATTTTTTCTCATGAATGTTATTGGTAAGTACCTGAATATACGATAGCAACAATTCGAACCAGTCGACAGGCAATTATAGCATTGATCAATTCAATTCAGTACCTACCAATGTCTATCGGTTCGCATTGAATGCCTATTTCAAACAATAGTGTTGACAAAGAGGTGAAATATTAAACCAACTCTACGCAGGTACCTAGATAATCATTAACATTTATCCTTGGACCGCAATAGAAAGGATATCCGTTTGAACTAAATGAACTTTACATCATGTAGTTAACTTGGACACATTTAAATTACTTCATCATCATCATCATCAGCCTACATCAGTCCACTGCTGGACATAGGCCTCCCCTAATGAGCGCCATAGCGCCCTGTCTTCAGCTTGCCGCATCCAGCATCTGCCAGCAGTCTTTCGCAAATCGTCATCCCACCTGGTCGGAGGGCGTCCTACACTACGTATGCCGAGTCGCGGTCTCCACTCAAGAACACGTTTACCCCAGCGATTATCGGTTCTTCTCGAGATATGGCCAGCCCACTGCCACTTCAGCTTGCTAATCCTTTGAGCTATGTCGATAACCTTGGTTCTCTGTCGCATGTATTCGTTGCGAATCCTATCCTTCAGAGAAACACCGAGCATAGCTCTCCATAGCTCAAAAAATTACTTAAAATTACTTACCTATTTACAGTATGTATAACTGCAGCGCCTCGGGGTTTCATCCGCGTAGTTCCCTTTTCCATGGTAATTCCGGCATAAAATATAGCCTATGTGCCATTCCAGACTTTAATCTATCTCTGTGCCAAATTTCACCCAGACCCAGATCTGCCGTTATTCTGGCGTGATTGAGCAACAAACATCCATCTATCCATCCATCCATTCATATAAACTTTCGCATTTATAATATTAGTGTGTTGGATGACTGATATCTGTGGATGACTGTGTATCAGTAGGGTACTAACATGAAAGCAGCAGTTAGTGGAGTCTACTACCTCCATACAATCACACAAATATTATAAATGCGAAAGTTTGGATGGATATTTGGATGGATGTTTGTTACCTCTTCACGCCAAAACTATTGATCGGATCGGGCTGTTTTTTTTTTTGCCTACGTAGTTCTAGGCCTGGATTAAACCATAGGCTATACTTTTTATCCTATAGTAATCAGTTCCCATGGGATACAACGCGTGCGGAGCCGCTTGCAGAAACTAACAGAACAATCAATTTTATTGGTTAGTGGTCATTAACAGGTCAAAAATTTTCAGCTACATTTACCTAATTTAGTAGCTACAAACAAAATTAGAAGTCATTTAAAGGTATTTTAAATTTTAAGAGGTAGGTTCAGATAAGTGTATGGTAAGTACTTACCAGTATCTTACCCCGGAATACCTACTCAAACACATCTCAGTGTTGAGGTCGTCTCAAGTTGCGGTTTTTTGACAGTTTTTAACGAAAATCTGTCAAAAATTCGTCACTTAAGTAAGACGTGCTTAAATCTGAGTTACTCTATTTGGGTGTTAGCAACCTACATTGTAATTAATAGCGATAAATGTAGGGCATGGTAACATGGGACACCAATATTTCCTTACTCTACCAGACTGTCAACGACCACATAAGACCTCTTTCAAATTGTTTTTTTAGGTACCTTCCCGCCTATCCTTGCATGCTACTGGTCTGGTAGGTAAGGTACTGAAAGATAGTAGAACACCTTCTTACTACAAAATTATCGAACTACGTGAGTACATTATTATTATAAATAGGTAACGCGTAACTCAATGGAATAGAAATATCCGGTTCCAATCGCTCTCAAGGACGCACCCAACCCGCACCCTACATCCGTTCCGTGAATTGGGGTAAAAAATTATTGTTATCAGCAAAAACACAGAACAGATGTTCAGTGGTCTCTCACGGATGGCCCAGCATAGCAGGTGAATCTGGTGAATCCCTGACATCACTAGTAAGGCAAGTTACGCCTTATAGTGAGTGAGGTCAGATTCGTAGAAACTCTTCCCAGTTAACCGGTAGAGCAAAATGCTATTATCAAATTGCTTTAAGTGTCCCATTAACACTTCACTTTCCCTACAACCCAGAATTTAAGGCGTTTACTCATCTGCCGGTGACTGCAAGTAATTACAGGCCCACGAGGGTGGTTACCCGACTGTAATGATAAAGGAGAAACCTTTGATAGATCACCAATGAAAGAATACTTTCACGCAAATTGCCAGAAAGTGTGCCGTGCGAAATGGTATTTTTCGAAAATACTTCAAGGTAGGTACGATATGACAGATTTCTGTAAGTGAAGGCCAACCACCCACTGGGTGCGCTTGCTTTCATCGCGGCTCAGCCAGTGTTTTACAATCATAATTAGGTAGAGACCTACTTATTTTCTTACTTATTGTGGTAGGGAGCGATATAGTCTTTAAGTAGAGATTGGTCGTGGGTTAAAAAGTAAGCTTAATTAGGTAGATACATTACTTTTCGTGACGAGGTGCATGAGTAAAGAATCCTAGTATAAAAACTATTCATTTTCATTAGAAGAGTTTAAAATAACTGTTCAGTCACAATTATCTTACTTCTATTCTATGTGTAGTGTAGTCGTAGATGGATTATTAACTCTTCCTCTAAGAGTGTAGTACTGTACTACCCTATGATAGAGAAAGAAAAATTATCTATTTCTTGTATTCCGAGTGGACATGCTGTAGGTTGGTATACCTAAGTACCTACCTAAACAATAGGTACCTAGACCAACTGGTTGCATCCGCACCATTAGCCCACAGGGTGGCACAAGTGACCCTACCAGCAAAGAATTTAATAACTAACCATTATCTACAGCCTACGTACCATAATAAGCTAAATCTTAGCTGCGCTGCGTACAGTTGGTTACGTTACAGTCATACCATACAGTACCTACATGAGGCCGTTATGGTACAAATAAAAACAAAGTGGTACCCTTACGTGGTACCTAGGTATTCTAAAGTAAAAAGAGGCTTAGATTAGAGACAGTTTTTTTTCAGTCTTATTATGTATTACCTAATCATCATTATAGTGAATGTCACTGTCATTCACAACACTCACACGTGAGTGAGTATGACTAACTCCTTATGACTCCTTATACAATTTAACCCGCTTGGTTATTTTGTCAAAGACTGACTCACATCTATGGGGTGTAAGAAGGATGTAAGGATGTAAGTAAAAAGAACTCACATCTCTCGTCGGCCTAGCCAATAGATGAATACCTACTAACAAACGGGCCCTAGCAAGCCAACCTAACGCCCTGGTAAACCCTGCTATTTAACGAACTAGGATCTGGTGAAAATATCAATCAATCCTCATAATTTAATAACTCAGTATAATTATAATCCGTACCTAGTAAGTACCTACCCAATATTATAAATTCGAAACTAACTCTGTTCTATGTTCGAGTTGCAAAATCTACACTATCAGTAAATAAATTCAAACAAATTGTCAAAACTTTTCTGTGCAAATAGGCTTACCACAAAAAAATCAGATTATCTAGATTAGAAGATAAAAAAGCTCGAGACGGGTTTCGCTCCAACTCGAAAAATAAGAACTAACAGGCTAAAGGTTTCTTCGTCGCTTCTTTACTTTAGTCTACATACAAAAATACAAAGATACTAGGATCCTACGTTCCACTATAATCTTTGCAAAAATATCACTTTATTTCCGTGTCAGTGCTTTATTTTAAGAATTTGAAGTTTCCTAAGCTGTTTCTAAGTATAGTTAGGTACATATGTAGGTAAATTTTTGTATTTATGGAAATAAAGCATTTTTGGTTTGATTTTTTTCTATCTGTTCCCTTTTATCCGGGGGGTAGGCTACTTAAAAACCGCGTGCGAAGCCGCGGGCAGCAACTAATATTATATAAAATTATTTTCTTTTCTATTGACACTGGCAGAAATTGAACGTAGTGAAAAAAATCTAAGTCTATGGGCAGAATTGTGTCTAACCAGAGACTTTTTGCCATTTACAAAGAATCATTAACATCATCATCATCATCACCAACAAAGGCATTTTAAAAGAGATTATTAAAACCACGACGACAGTACATTTCTTTCATACATTTCGTCTGTCATGCCTCGTCTTCTACTTTTTCGTATGTATACCGAGCGTGCGTGTAGTGTACTGAACGTATTGATGTAGCAGGCAAGCGCAGGCGCAGCTTCAAAATAAAATGAACGTGCATTGAAATGACTTGCGCGACGAGGCGGGAAGGATAGGGGGCGAGGTAGGAGCGGCCGCCGGCGGCGGCCCCCCATACCCTGCTTCACACCCGCACTTGAGCGAGAGGCGTCAGCCAGCCAGCTGCGCGTCTTGTGTTTTTCGGATTTTGCGGTGTGACCGACGTTTCTTTCTCTCCGTTATTAAATTGAAGAATCAAGTTTGTTTACATCGAACTTCGCGTGTGAACCTGTACTTTACAAAAACAAAATTACTAGAGTGAACAGTGCCAGCCAGTACCTGGCTGAGGAGTGCTTACGGATTCAAGTGCCTTTTGTTGAAAACAGTGGATTAAACCTTTTGAGGTGGTGTTTGTTGACTACGTTTCGGGCAAGTTTAGATGCTTTGGAGCCAGCTGTGACTGCATATGACCAGTGATTGTTGTCGTGGCCGGTTTCCACAGAGGAAACTTTCGAAACGTGCATAAAACAGAGGGTAATGCTTTCCTAGCGAATGCGGGCCCTGCCTGCACGCATTCCGCAGGAAGCAAGTGCCGGCAATAAGCATTTTACGGTGAGTAAAGCGCATTCAAGTTCATCGTACTTTGACCTAAAAAATGTGATGGCATGACAAAGACTTGGCCAGACCAGTGTCAAATGTCAAGACGGCCTATCGCAGTGTAAGAGAAGAAGGGAATTTAAATGCGATAGCATCATGTAAGTACCAGACAGACACTCAAAGCTTCCCTGGCTTGATGAGATAGCAAAGCTGAATCAAAGTAGAGCTGTGTCATAGTATTCATATCATAAAGTTAAACTACATAAATAATTGGCGTCCTAGAAAGGTGTTCCACATATCAGTTCCAATGTGTGGTATTATTCAATGTGCATACTGATGAGCACCTGCTTTCAATGCTGGTAACTCAATCGGTGCAATTATGCCCTAGTTTTGTTCACACAATTTTGTTTATTTTGATAAACATACCTTTAACCCATAGGTTTTTAATTTGTATCTGAGGTCTAGTTTTACTTCCAATATCCAATAATGTTGAGGATCTAAACTTTGGATCATGGTAAATAATGCACCTATCATATTAAAATAATTTTGCATGCACTCACACTGTCAGTCAGTATGTAAAATTTCCACTTTGTTTTCAAAAACACACTCAAGAATAATATGGATAGGGACTATTTCGCCAAGCCTGAAAATGATATTTGGAAAAGGTACTGATGAATAACACTTATTATTTTTTAATGATATTGGTTTTTGGTACCTAACTCATACAGGAAGGGCACATTTTAATATCTACTCGAATTCTTATCAGTTTTGTCCATACTGCAATTTCTTGGTGTTATGATACTACAGGAAATCATTAGCATCATTAATTGGTGATAACTAATTCTATGAATCACACCCTAAACTGATAATAGACCTCAAGTAACTGTTAGTTCACTCAAAAATGTAGAATAAACATCTATGTATTACAAACATGATTGTATCATCATGATGGGTCACTATAATGCACGACAATTTATTGTACGGCCATATAATGTACACCCTGATAATTAGTGTCAAAACCTATTAAAATTCGAAGCCATGACACGGATTATCAGGGTGTACATTATTCGGCCGTACAATCAATTTTCGTACATTATAGTGACCCATCATGATTATTAGTTTGATCTTATGCAATATTAATCATAATTGTGATAAACACCCTTTAAAATTATTTGAAAATTGTTACTTAAATAAGTAAATAAGGGATAATCCACCCAGAAATTTAATCTTTCTTTATCATCATCTTAGTATCATTTAGGTAGCTTTCCTATGTCAGTCACCCACTGGCCATAGGCCTCCTTCAACCTTTCTAACAAAAACTTAATCAAAAAAGTCATCTTTTTGAGATTTAAATGAGAACATTGCTTTGCTCAAACAAACTGTGTCTCTTCAAGGGGACAGTGAATAGGTAAGTATCTTCTAGATCTTAATGATCTTCGGCCACATCTTCACTTGCATCAGGTGAGATTGTGGTTCAAACAAAGGTCCATTTCACTAAAAAAAAAACTCACTGTAGTGTAACACATTTTCCGTTCCCTAAGGTCTACTTATTAAACACTAGCGGTCCACCCCAACTTCACACGGGTATATTCTATAGCCTATATTACTCGGTGATTTTGTAGCTTTCTATCGACAAAAGAATTTTTGAAATAGGTCCAGTAGTTTTTAACTTTATTCCTTACATACAAAAATACAAATCCTTCCTCTTTTTATTATTAGTGGAACAATTAATATGTATCACTCATTAGTTACATATTTTTTTAGCTTATGTTATAAAAATTAAGCTTTAAAGATACATCAACACATTGGCCAACTGCCATAAAATTGTTTATCAAATTATCATTAACACTTGTGTGTGTAAATTAAAATCATTGAAAATTTTATGTGACTTTCTCATTTGTGAAATGAAATTGATTTGTCTTTCATAACGACAGTGGCTATCATTTATCAGCATTATTTGATTTTATCATTAAAATAATTAGGTTATCGTGTAAAAGGTCCCTTATTAAAGACTCATTTACAATGTAAGCTCTTTGAAAATAGCCTGTGGTTAGGCAGTAGTTTTATTGTTGTTTTAAAAGTAAAACAAGGTCATTCTTAGGGTATCCGTACCCAAAGACTCCGCTGTACGTCCATCCGTCTGTCTATCCGTCTGTCACCTCACCACTCACCAGGCTGTATCACATGAACCGTGATGTTAGACAGTTGAAATTTTCACAAATGATGTATTTCTGTTGTCGCCATAATAACAAATACTTACTAAAAACCAGAATATAATGAACATTTCAGGGGGCTCCCATACAATAAACGTGTTTTTTTTGCTGTTTTGTAGATATTTGTACGGAACACTTCGTGCGCGAGTCCGACTCGCAGTTGGCCGGTATTTTTATCCTTCCTTGTACCTGCCTGTACCTCAAAACAGGTTTACTGTGTAAAATTAATCCTCATTCAAAACTATGACAATAATGGCTTTCACTATTAAGTATTTTATGTCCTGTATGATTAGATATGCAAATAAAATAATAAATAATGCTGTACAATTCACACAGCATCAACAAGCTAAGCAGAGTTTGTGTTGTGTGTACTAAGTAAATAACCGATATACATACATTCTTAATACAGAACATAGATAGATATTTTTATTATACCTACATAGAAAACGGCTTGCTGTGTCAGCCTGTAAGAGGTTGGTGCACTTACCAGTACTAATTTATAATCTATTTTAAACCTTGTAAGTTTTGTGTACTCGTAGGATAATCTAATTGTTAAAATAAATAAACACCCAGAACAGAAATATTTGCAGACCATATAAAGATTTGTCCTGAGGCGGGAATCGAACCGCGCCACTAAGGTTGATTCTACAACTCATCAATTTATTTTAACATTCATGAATGTCTATGCATTCCTAAAGTAATGTTTTGTAGTATGTTCAAAGCAGTACTCTGTTGACTAAATGTTTGCCACAATAACCATTGTGATCTACTGATAAAATCATAATATTATTTGATGCACTGTCTAATAGATTTGTTTATAAGAAATAGACAAATCAAGCATATCTTTTCCACTGCTTAAAATGTAGATTATTCATCTGTTGTATTACAAACATGATTGGATCATGAATGATCATTAGTTTGTTTAAACAGATCTTCAGAAATATTAATAATAATAAATAATAAGTAATAGCGAAGAGCCTCGATCAACATCTCAAGAGACTCTCACTAGGAAGTTGGATCAAAGGCCAGATCCAAAAGGCGGTACTCCTGGACTCGGCGCGTATCGTCAGGAAGTTCCTCTCGTTGCAGCCCTAGTCACCGGTTGCTTGAGCCTAGCTTCGCAGCCGGTGATCCACCGTTTTGATATATATTTTTTACTGTAGAATAGTTTTATAAAATTATATTTTCTATAGTAAAAAATGTATTTTTTAACGAGATTGAAAATAAATAAAGTGTCATAATAATAATAATGCTGGACAATTCACACAGCATTATCTAGCCCCAAGGTAAGCAGAGAGATTAATCATAATTAAATCAGTTTAACAGGCCATTGTATCACAATATAATGAAACTCTACCTACCTACCCATTAAGTTAACTACTGTACCTAATGTGCTTTTGCTGAAAATAAATAATATATCTTAAGTAATGTTTTTTTTTTTAAATTTTGATACAACATTATTCTGATTATTAATCGGAAAATCTTTAAGAAACAGTTGAATATTAACCTGTCTACCTTTTTATCTATTTAAATGAATGAATCCGAAAACAAAATGAGTCATGGTAAATGACCTGCACCTATGTGATTTTAATCTTAAATATGTAGATATCTGTCTGAATGATCATGTCTCAATCGATCTGTTTCTTCTTTTTTCTCTCTTATGAAATCCATTAGTTTTTTTCTCACAAAGATCAAATTTATCTCGGAAGAAAAGACCACCCAAACAACAGATGTTACCCCTATAAATTTCCTTAGTATCTCATCCTGTCATTTGAAACACTCAAACAAAACTAGATAAACCACAAAGAGCCCAAACTTTTTAGTACCAGTATGGTACCAACTGTAAAAGTTGCCTTTAAAACATGTCTTCATCTATTTTTGAATAGGATTGGGGAGTGTGAAGTTACAGGCTTATCTTTCTCCCATCTGTGCCATGCTAATTGATATCTCATGTTAAAAAAACTCAATTGCTTGCATCTGCCTGTTGTTAATGGCCGTAAATCGGTGATTGATCAACTTTCTTGCCTGTTTTCTTTATTGTTTAAATACAAAGGTTAAACTTTGAAAACACCTAAATATACAAACATACCTACTTATCATCTAGTCCAAACCAACCTTTTTGAAATTATATTAATTTCAGAAAGGGCTCATCCAATGTACCAAGGACAACTGTGCTACTTACTATGCCCTTTTTTGCCACCAAAAATGTTGTGTACTTTCTTACGCTCCCAACCTAAACTGGATCCTTCAATAATGAATGCCATCCATCGTTTGTCCATGACATTGATCCAGGGCCAAGCATTATACAACAGTCATTAAACTTTGCTCTTAGTCACATCACCACCTGTTAACTATTAACTAAGACTGACTCATTCCTAATTGCTAATTACGCCACTTTTCCATACAATTGATTAAGATTGTTTATTCTTCAATTGAATTCTAATCAGCAGGCAATCACTGCAAAACACTAGGTAATGGGTTTAATAATTTAATGACTTCGTTGACGTGCATGGTTTGTTTTCTTTCTGTAGGTCGATCGATAGTAGAGTAGAGGCCTGATTAGGAACCTTGAGATACCCACCCACCTGTTCGATTCTGTAGTTGCAAGATAAAATAAACATTTAAAGTTTTATAAACATTAATAAACTCTTTGCTCAGATGAACTAAAATAATAAAACAACATATTACGTGCACACACTACCTGCATGAAATGGCATTGCATTCCAAAAGTAAAATCGAAAGTTAAATAAGCTCTTAATTTCATTTAAAACCGGAAAATAGCAATGCAAACAATTCTGTTTCGCGATAAAAATAACGAGACAACCAATTGCGCCCCTCAAGTCGTATTTTGTCAACATCTGGTAGCTTTATTCAGAATTCTGAAGCCAAGCGTTCGTTTTCACATTTTTTAAACCCTGAGAAAATGGCAAACTAAAGCTATCATCTGTAAAGATTCTAGTTATTTGAAGTTATTTCTACTCGTAAAAACCTAATTAATGAATAAAAGCAACTTAATTTACAGCAGATTTTCATTGAAAAATGCTAATTATTGCAGTTCGAGCCATAGGTACTTGAATCTAGTCTAATATCCGGCGTTTCAGAGAAACATTCGAAGAGAAAAAATAACAATTGTACTTACATAGTTTTATTTCCTTCATATATTTAGCTTAAACATTTTAATTTTTTGATGTCTTAGAACATTCATTTATTCTGATAACATAAAAAAGTATATAATATCCGAAAAATTATTAGAAAATATTGTGATATTATATAATTTCTTGAATACCCCTAGTGCAAGGTGCTAACAAAAACCTTAGATATCAGTTGTCTGGAATAGTTATGTGTTCATACTTTTCTACTACAATTAGTTGATAATGTCGTATGTTACAGGGAGGCGAACGGAGCGGGTGGCGGCGCGGTCAGCGGGGGTCTGCTGACCATGAACGCCACCCAGGTGCAGTGTGAGCCCCACGACTCGGTTGTGCTCATTAAATGTAAGTACCACCACACCACTTGTGCATTAAACCGTTGACATGATGAATCAACGCACGCTAGCACGAAGCAGTTATGTCTGTATAAATGTATACGTTGCGCGCGTAAAGTCATCTAGCGTAGGATAGGTGATGATTTCTAATCAGTGGGGGACCCAAATTTGCCTTAGATACTGTAAGCTTCTGGACCCAGGTGTCTCTCTCTACCAATTGGTAGACAAAATGCTTATCCAAAAATGTCATGCGTAATTGTACATTTCTGATTTGTGTCCGCGTTAATTTAAATCAGTAATCTGTGGCTCAAGATTAGCCATCAGCAGCATTGACCAATACAATATCGATCAGTGCGATATCGACCGTGTACATGTTACAATCTCCACAGAAGAATTTGCACAAACCTGTAATGCAGTAACTTGCAACGATCTGACGCACGTACTAAAAACAAGTTTTTATGGAACCTCATGAACATAAATCCACGAGAACGGTGCTGGCAAGTGAGGTTCCCCATTGCTTTATTTGCACCCGGTTGTATGTTGCAACGCTGGATCAATACCACGTCAACAAACGAAACCAAGGTTTTGTACTGATACTACCAGTAACATTGCTGTTGAGGCTGAAAACCTTTACAAGGATACCTATTCGCTGAAAATTATTCGATACCCAAAATAAGCCCTCATCATTATCGTTTAAACGTCTTTCTGAGAAGTCTACTTTATGTTCCGCTGACCCCTTATGTGTCGTGTTCAATGATTCACTTCCTGATTCGGGCCAAATAGGAGGCGTTAGGAAAGTGGACTACATTATTTTATTGGCCAATTCATCTAATGGGTTTGGCTACACTCCATTGCAATAAACATTAAGTATTGTGATTCTATACTACAAACAACAGACTCGCTTCAAAACTTCGTAGACATGCTTCATCCACAGTTTACGTTCCACATCCGGTATTCCATATTATTATCAACAACGACTAGATAGAATAATAATTAAAGAGTCCTTATAATTTTGTTTCATGCACTATTTATTTTCATTGGCAAGCTTGGATCTCTGTTTCTGATGGAACTTGATGAAACCTCCATGGCATAAAATCCTATTCATTTCACTCAAGCTTTCTCAACATCTGCAAGCCATCGCTACTTCCTATTATACGTGCATCTCATCACGTATTTCACTAATTAATGTTTGTCTATATAAATATAAATAATAGTGATATACTCATCACACCCGTGCGTGTTATATAAATAGTTACTACCTCATATCTTAGAACTTATTTACCTACCCAACATTAGCTGAAGCGTGATCATTAGGATATGCTTTGTGCATCCGATTTATTTTCGTCTCATTCCCGGTCGCTTCATCCATTTGTATCTACTCTCTATGCTCTTACTGTCTCGCCTGTCTGAAGACTTGTCTAACGTCCCATTTATGTTAAGAAATGTCGTTGAAAATAAATTGTATTTGCACGTTTAGAATTCGTTTTGTTGAAATTCTTGATCTGTTTGTGAAGTTTTTTCTCAACTGTTAATGGAATGTTATACAGACATTAGTGTGAAACAAAAAAGCCGTGTGGTGTCGGTTTAGAATTTGCACCACCCAACTCTTCCCGCGGGTGTCGTAAGAGGCGACTTAGGGACATACAACGGGGGGCGGGCAGCAGCGCCTCTTGCAAAATAGATCTACCACCGAACTGCGATTCCTAACCCGCATGCCCAGCGTGGGGATTATGGGCATTACCCCCAATGAAAAAAAAAATAAGGGGGAGGCCTGCGTCCAGCAGTGGACTATCATAGGCTGTTGAGGTTGAGGAGTGTGAAACGAAGCGTATTCTTGTAAAAATAATAAGAATATTTTAGAGGATTTGAGAGCTCTTCAAATCAATGCGACATCAAAATTGCGCACATTCGTTTAGGCTTGTCTCATCTTGGTAAACAAAATTCTCAAGCTATTTTCAACGGGGCGATTGAAGCCCTAAAACTACAAGAGCATTGCGAAATCTTTCCAGAGACGATCTCGCCATCACCATTTCTAGAAATAGCCCCAATTGTGTTTATATCCGTCACTGAAAGTTCCCCCGTCGTGCGTCGCTCTCAATTGATGCGGGAGGGAGCCTCACATTTTACAATTAGCTTTGTTTGTGCCTTAGTTATAATTGCTGGATATGAGCCAATGTTGCTGTTATTAATTTTTCAATGCGTTGCTCCATAGGCTCGGCAATTGTCATGTGCAGTCGGAATTATGTTAATCCGGCTTAGTTTTGACCCGACATTGCAGTAAGCAACACGCGAAACTGACGATGAATTTGTTAACTCGCGGAGGTCATGTGAGAAAATCTATTCGATTTTGTACTTGTGCTAGTGTGGTATTGCGATGCAGTTTACGTTGGTGATTGTCGTAAACAAAGTGAAGTTATGTCCAGTGAATGAGGAGGAGCCCAAGAAAATAGGTATCTAACTTCCACTTTCTTAATTGTGCTTTGTTTGTACACAGGTTGTCTTAGCCGATCCACTTTTACTTCAAAAATTTTAACGTGGCCTTTACTTCAAGTAGATTTTACGGATAAATAAAATATGTTGCAAAAGCAAATATTACAATATTTTGTACTTGATAAACGTACTTGACCTAGCTTATGAACTCTACCGATAAAAACAACAGTAGGGAAAAACCTTGGTTATAAAATTGAAAACAAAGACGAAGTGTCTCTACAAAAAATTAAAGACTGATAAAAATTTAGGATAGAACATATCGCATAGATATTTAATACTAAACCTTGAATTGTTCGTCATAAAAGAATCGGGTAAAGCTGAGTCTGAGTTACAGAGTAGATAAAGAAAAACATTGACACGACGAAACTACATCGCCAAATTCTTTTGCAGATTTTCCCAGGCTGTACTCAGATCATTGAACAATTTAGAAGAAAGCCATTCAATAAAATAAACAACAATGTCATGAATGGTCGTGCAATGGTAGAAAGTACGTTCTCCCAGCGAGTGTGTGGCAAGACCAATCGTAGCGATATTGTAAGTGACGGTCTTAACCATCTGAATAAACGTAATTGAACAACTCCTATCGACCCATTGCCCTTATCTACATGGGAGTCGAGTGCCGCAATTGCCCTAACTGCTAATCATTGTTTAAAGACGTTAAATTCAATGGAGATAAGTAGGCCGTTTCCTTTGATGGCCCTGGCAGTGTTGGGAAATTGTATGATTGCCTGGACTGCATTCAGAACCGCGTCATGATGATGGATGAATGATAATTCATGTACATTATTGAAGGCACGTTGAATGAAGATATTATCTATCTCCAAGTTATGGAAATAATCTGTATCTGCCAGAAACTTTCCTTTGTTCGTCATTTCAAGGAAGGCTACGAGAATTAGTCTTCCTGTAAGAATTAGGTTGTACAGCCTTCCTTAGTAAAATTATTCATTGCGGTTTACTACTTCCAGTTCAGGATAATTTCGTTAGTAACTGGTCAATGACTCCTTCATTAACGTCATATTCATCGCAAACCAATACGCTCACCTAATTGTCCGTCTCAGATACAATGACCCCATGTTGTTCCCGCATACAACGACAGGAATTGTGTCAAGCGCATTACGGTCGAGCCCGATTGTTCGCTTGCAACCTATTTGCTGCATTCTTATCTGAAACTTGTAATACTATGAATCACAAGCTCTAGGCGAGCGAAACAATGAGTCCGTGAGTGACGGGGCGCGGCGCGGCGTCTCAGATCTCGACCCACTCCGATACTGAGATCACCAGATAGTTACTGACCGTACATAAATCGATTCTTGTTACGGACCTGATATTTCGATATTTACATTTACCTACAACAGGTTGCCTTCCCATCTAACGGGGTTATCTGCACAACAAATAACTTACAAGCTCCCTTGATAAGTATCATTGTAATTTATTTTATTGCCGTGCGCGATTTCAAAAGCAATTCAATATATGACCGAGTGAGGCATGTGAATTCGTGTTGTGAAATTGGCCAGAAGCATTGCCCTGGCTCTAAGTTCAATAACGTTATTGGCAAGCTTGCGAGATTCTATAGTACAATTCCCATTCCCTGCTGGGTATTCATTGAGCTGTAGTACCTACGTCGTACTCACAAGCTCTAGGAACTGGGTGCTATCTCTCTGGGGCGATATGATTTATGTTCAATACCGAGCGCTATCACGAAAGGGAGGTCAACACTGTTCAGGATGTTGTACATCTTAATTTCAACTGCAATCTCTGCAGGGTTTTCACACAACCGATAAATGAGAAGCCAGAACAGTTATACGCTGTTACTTCATCACAAAACCTGTTTTAAATATCTCATGTTCAAACATTGTACTCTATTCCATAATAACTCCTCGAGCTATTATGCGCTCAGTAAATAGATAACTTTCACAAAACCGTAATATTACCATCTGTGCAAATATAATCTACATTCTACATGATTATGTTGAGTTGATGTAGGTCGTCAACCCTGTAAACTTGTCTAGAAGTCGATCATACAGTGTCAATCATCAACCGCCCAACAATCGTATTACCGAGAACCATCAACAGTTCATTGAGAAGTTTTCTGTTTAGTGCTCGATCAAACGGTGCGCAGGCGACACGTGGTCGCACTTAATTATCGTCACGATTACAGGAATTACTTAGAAACTTGTTATTTAAAGTTGCTAAGTGAATTTTATGTGCTTACTCGGTTGGTGTGAAATTTTACAAATTTAAATAGCGGCAAACCTTGATCTTCAAGCGCTCGTGGGTGATTGCATAACCAGTGTGAATGTGAAGGTGCAATGAAATGGATAGACGGTTTGGTGACACGATGAAGCGGGCGAAAAAAAGCGACAGAATCACCAAGTTCAAACACAAGCTGATTAAGAAACACAAGCTAAGTAGGTAATAATTAGGTTCAATCATGCGGGCAGGCCAATTAGGTTTTGTGGTTATGTTTCAGTGTTCGGTTAAGCTTGAAATGGAATGGAAAATTCGCTTTTTTGTAAAGGTTTGTACCAATAAGTTTGCACATGTACTGTAAGAACCTTATACATATTATGTATTTCTGTACTGAAATAGGCACGAATAAAACATTTTAACAATCTCGTATTACATTAAAGTTAAAGCAACGTGGTTTAAAAACGTGGTAGCCTCAAACACCACCTACACTTGACTTCAAGGTCCGAGGCATGCCCAGTTAATTGACATTTGGTTTTTTGCAACAATATTATCTTAGCCTTCCAAAGTGTAGAAATACAGCGAAAATTTGTGTGTTTTAGGAGTCCTTGTTTGTTAAATTTTATTTGTTTGCTTCTAAATTGAGTAAGCGCTGTTCTCAAACCACAAAACTCAAACATATTTTATTATTTAGTTAAATTAACTCTTCATGTTGAGATTAATAAATTCTTCATAACAATTTTTATACCAGTCCAAGCATCACATGGCTACTTAACTTAGCCTGCGAAGTGAAAAGGATACATTATTATTATCTGTGGCGATGAAATTGCTTCCTAACCACCATTTTTTGGGTATCATTTGGCCCAATCCCATCCGCCTAATTTAAGGAAAATTTATAGTTGTACTCGTGTTTGTTAAATTGCCAACATAATATTATTAAAAAACCTACGTTGCTTTTTAAAGGTACTTTGACTACAGTTTTAGCAGATCTATCCAAATAAGATTACCTGCGCCTAGGAATTTTTTACTTTATGGTTGATCCCTGCGGGTTGACGTGAAATTTAAATATTTTTGTGATTTATAATTTTTTCTGCACCCCACAAGCAATAAAACTAGTGAATAAGTAATTTGCATCGTAAACCATTTTCTGTAAATTTATGGTAAAATAACTTAGCTAGTTCTTATTTCTGATGGTTTCCTGTCTTTGGCCGTCTACGTCCGTTACTTTACTACCACATGTGCATTTCATGTTTTTTCGGTCATTGACATGACATTGGATACATTTAGAGGAAGCAAGAATGAAGGACCTTCTGACAATGACATACATATTTTTCGCCGCACACATGAAAGTATTATCAGTATGTGCGAGTAAACGGACCGATAAAATTCATGTTCATGAACATTTTATTGTTTTATACAGTAAAGAATGTACCTATGTTGTAAATTATGCGGGCGGGACAGACTTGGAGTTTCACTCAACAATTGAAATTCGTGACCTGAATGTGTTTGTCAGCCCGAGGGAATCATTCAAGGCTCCAGGTTTTAACCCGGAGTGTCACAACTTTTTTTCATCATATGGACAGTACACATGTACAGAAGAGACAGTGGACAGAAGAGACTTCCAGATCTATCCTACGCGAGCGGCGACGTACGGAGATTGTGTCAGTTGAAACCAAGTTAATTTTCTGCATATCCTATTAGCCACATACAACCTATCACTGTATAGTCCCTTGAACCGAATGTCTTTCTGCCTCCACCAGTAGCCAGCTATTAAGGAGTTAACGAGTTACGCGACTCTTTGGTTCCACAAATATTTATCTTCTTTTGTTTCCAAAGAGTATTTCCTCCTCCTGTTCAGCACTGGACTGGACGTATGTGTGATGTCGAAAACATCAGCATTAGCAACATTTAGGTCCGATGCTAAACATTCCTCTCCAAACAATAGAGGCCTTGCCGAAATCACCACGCCTGGCAGGCGGATAGGTGATCGCAGTGGGGGTGTAAAAAACACAGAAAGAATCTGCTGCCCCTCTTTTTATCAGGTTCCCATGGACCCTTTCTTACGACATCCACGAGATCAGTTGGAGGGGTCAATTCTACGGGTGGTGCCGGCTTAGTATTTACATCACCCCAATTCTTCCCGTGGGTATCGTAAGAGGACATCTTGCAGAGTAGATCTACCACCGAACTGCGATCCCCAACCCGCATGCCCAGCGTGGGGATTATGGACATTACCCCACTGAGATAATAAAATCAGGGAGAGGCCCGCGTCCAGCAGTGGACCATTAAAGGCTGTTGAGGTTGAGGACAACCACACCAAGGCCCAAAGTTGTCATACCGTGATATTGACCTGTATGTTTCTGTAACAGATGAGCCCCGGTCTGCTGGGGGCAGTTGGGAGGAGCCCGTGAGCACGGTGCGCAACGCACCGCTCCGGCGCTCCCAACGGCTCAACTCCACGCTGGACTCCAGGTTAGTATGAAAGACGCTTGTGGTTTCGTTTTAAAAGGAAGTTTACACACAAACCGACGTATTACGACGCGCAACCAACTAGGAATATTTGATGGAATCGTGTTTTCGAAACATATGAACAGAGTAATTCCTGAACTTAACTTTACCTATATACATTTTAAAGTTAAAAAAATATTCAGTAGTTTGGAAGATATGGATCCGACAGATTTGATTTCAGGTAGTATAGGCCCTTAACAACTTTAAATTAGTAGAAACAGATAGAACTAGTATTTACAGTTGAAACAATTGAGCTAGCTGCAGACTGTGGCAAACAATGCAACAACTTTTCAGGTTAGTAAGGGGAATTCACAACGATCTGATTCACAACACCAACCTACAATCAGCCTATAGCGCGCTGTGTCAGCGTTCCTGTGTATTGCTGTGCTGCTCCAAAGTTAGTTGTTGAGCAGTATTCATAAATTTTGAATTTGCTTGTTACCTACCAACGTTTGCAAAAGTTGCTTTGCTATGCATAAAGTAACTTAGGTGTGGAAACATCAAAAGCACGAAACGTCACAAGAAACTATCTGATTCGGAATTACCTCTGATATGCCTTTGCATGCTGCAAATTTAACGCAAACAGCTGACCATTGTGATGCCAAGTACATTTTCCTTGAAATATATTTTGCTACTTTAGCAAATCGCATTAGCTTCTAAACGGATAAGGATTAGTATGGATTCATTATATAAGCCATCCTTGTTTTTTACGTAACAAACGATCTAGCCTGAAAATATCTTCACACCTCGTTCTTAACAGCACAGACAGATGCTCTATTTGTCATCGCTTCGGGAATAAGTTACTTGAAATTACTGGCCACGTTTAGGCTTATTTCAGTACTATAATAATTATGCTATTATTTATAGAATACTTTATGTTGTCAATTTGATAGGCATGAATGCTAGCCTTGGGTTTATTTCTTAAACGTTAGGGCTAATGTGCGAAAGGATAGAACACCAATTTGCCTTAGTGTAGGTAAAATGGGGTATAATAAAAATGTAAAATGTGGGTACATGTATATTTGATGACAGCCTAAGTTCAATTTAAAATCAGTTGAGATCTTATTTAAGTTTAACTAGTTTTAAATCCTTTATATTATAGATAGATTTACGTTTTGGACTAAGTAGTCTGTAAGTTATTTATTAAGCTTGAATAAATAAATAACTAATATAATATTTAGACACCGTGTTTTACAAATACATAAAACATAATCTTATTGTCTCGTGGAATCTATCGTTAAGTTCTATCTGACTAATATTTGTAATATTTACACTAATTTTTTTTTAAGTTTTTGCAAAAAGTTACATTGTCAAGACGACAAGGAAGATGTTATCAAAAGCTCTTTGTTAGTAGCCAAATCATCCAGACGTCTTATATTAAATAATTCAAAACTGTTCAAGCCATAAATAAGGCTTCATTCTATACACAAACTATATTCATGATGCAAACATTACCAAACAATTTATTATGATTGAAAACCATTACGGGCTCAAATGTTTATGTGTAGTTAACATTTACTGAAATAACATGGAAAAACAAATGCTTGCACAGCGGCGACGGTGAGTCGAGCTAATAATGATTGATAGCAAGACGGAATTAGAACCAATTCTCGCCTCTGAGGGGGAAATAGACTGCCCTGCTTTCATACAAACTATTTTATACGAGTATTTAGAGGCAAAGTTATTTTAGCGTGACACCGGGATAACTCAGAAAATGCATTGAAATTTCAAATCATAAAAAAACTAAGTCTTATTCATTTTGTAGTATTAGTCTTAGCATATTAGTCAAAGCATAGGGAACAGTGTCTATTTGAGTGTTTTTATCATATTTTTACCTTTTGATGTTCAACTCTTCACACGAACAATCAAAATTTCTCTCTTCGCATTCAAAATATCTTTTACAAAATTGTATTATAAAATACAGGTATTTTTTAAGAAACCAGAGTTCTTGGATTTTATCAACTTCCAATTTGTCGATAAGGCTCCATAGGCACGGAACAAGTTTGTATGAAAACAGCAACATTCAACATGCTCATTTATGAACGCTTTGAAAATACGACTCGTGCACGTTTCATTTGTCTCGTGTTTCACTTTAACTGCTGCGACATTAGTGTAACTACAGCTTTATAACTATAGTGTATCTATAGCTTAACAATATAGCACTGTATGTAG
Organism: Eupithecia vulgata; assembly: GCA_946478455.1. Classification (NCBI taxonomy): domain Eukaryota; kingdom Metazoa; phylum Arthropoda; class Insecta; order Lepidoptera; family Geometridae; genus Eupithecia; species Eupithecia vulgata. The sequence goes on along the minus strand of OX297873.1, from coordinate 7,913,451 downwards.
GTAAGGTTCTTTTTATTAGCTACATTTGAGTCACTCTCACTAGCTCAACGTCTTTTGTCTTGAAACCGACTAATGTGGCTTAGTTGGTTAGAGCACACCCGTGCTGAGGGTAGGGACGCAGGTTCGAATCCTACCGAAATCGATAATTTTTGGGGCTTATTTTATTTAAATTTTTTTCCAGGATGAAAGTGTTTCTTTTCCCTGCAGCCTTACTTACATTAGATTTTATTCATTTGTTAAACGCTGCGTGCCTGTCGGCGTATATTCTATAGAGATTTGAATGAAATGCCTGAGACTATTCATAAAAGCATTCAATACAATAGATCTTTATTCTCATAAGTCAATTACGAAATTATACGTTACATATTTATATCAAGCATTCAATTCCAATGTGATATTTCAGTGAATAACTTAGTTCGTATTATCTCGGGTCAGAACTTGCTGATCTTTAGTTATAATAACTTATAACTGGGTACAAAGTTTTATCTCTTCAATTATCACAATAGATTATTACCTATCATAACCTCATTACGCGCAGTCTAATTGTCCTCAATTAGGTAACTTTGTTTACAGCTTATGTTTCCAAGTAGATCTGATCTACGCGTGGATGCTTTAAATATTTGCCTTCTCAAATTTGATGCCTTAGTTTACTGTTTCATTACCTATTTCAACATAAGCATCACATTTCAGATTGATGTTGTTTTTATTATCATCAGTAGCGCCACCTCTGATTCCAGTGACTGCCATAGGAGTGTGTCAAGTGTCGCAATTCGTCATCTGAGTGTGCTATAAACCTTCAGTCTCGTCAGCCGAGACCACCTAGGATTCCTCAGTCATTACATCAAGTAGGATGTAGTGAAGATAACATCCTTCATAATTTATTAGTGGTCAACTGTAATTGTGGCTTAGGGCTCATTCATAGTTGAAGGCGGTTGCAGACGACATTAATTATGCGAATCAGCAAACTTTATGTGAGTTCTCACTTTATTATCATCATCATCATCAGCATATACCAGTCCACTGCTGGACATAGGCCTCCCCTAATGAGCGCCATAGCGCCCTGTCTTCAGCTTGCCGCATCCAGCATCTGCCAGCAGTCTTTCGCAAATCGTCATCCCACCTGGTGGGAGGGCGTCCTACACTACGTTTTCCGAGTCGCGGTCTCCACTCAAGAACACGTTGACCCCAGCGGTTGTCGGTTCTTCTCGAAATATGCTTCACTTTATTATAAACTAGCGGTTTGGCCCGGCTTCGCAAGGGTATATTATATAGCCTATGTTAATCAGGAATAATGTAGAATTCTAATGGTGAAAGAATTTTTCAAATCCTAGTCTATTCAAACAAACAAATAAGTCTTTACAATACAATACAAAACTCTTTATTGTACACAACAACAAAAAAAACAAGAAACGGACATAGACCTTAAACATAAAAGTACAATGGGCGGCCTTATCGCTTTATTTTTTTTAGCTTTTCATCTTTATAATATTAGTATAAAATTATGTTTAAAAAACTTGGAAGTTCCACCGCTCTTATTGTTCGCTTACGTTCCCGAATAACACTTGCTAACTAAATTCTAGAAATTTTAAGACGTTTAATTGAATTTAGGAAAAAAAAACAATCCATTTCTTAAAACAGGATACATACTCCATTATCTTAATACCTATGATTTTAGCCTTTCAGCCATTTAGCAGAAGTAGTAGAACCACTCCTGGTGGTTGAATTTTTGGCACCAATTTCATCAGCAATAAATCGGTAAGTCTCGCGCAGACAGACCAGCAGTTTGCCATCATGAATACAGCCTTAGATTAGCTAACAACTAAAAACATAAAATGTGTTCGTTCCGTTCTCAAGTAGGTACTAGGTAGGTACAAGTAGGTATGAGTTGACATATGCAACATCCCGTCGCGGTGTGGTCCTATCCCGCCCAGCAATTAGCGCGGTCGCGCGGACAATTATCACGAATTTCCTGTGTCCAAACGGTAAATGGTTCGCGTATGGACCGGAATAAGAGGAATATTGAGATACTAAAAAGCATTCTGACCAATTTGATCAAATACAATCGGTAGTGAGAGATCTGTTACATCAGTGGTATAAAAACACCAAAAACAAAGACATCGTGATGAGAATCACATCAGCCCCTCAACTAGAAAGTACTTTATCATGACGAACACTATGTCTGACAAAACTGTATGACGTTTTGAAGCTAGAAATAAGCCGGGCATGCCAGTTAACGACTGTGCATGTAATTGATACACAGTGAATACATTTGCAAGTTAAACTGGCATGCAATTTGCGTTCGTCCAAGCTTGTATTTCCAAGACATATATGACTGTAACCGGCACACTTTTCCTTCTAATTCACACACACTTGTTGGAAAAAAAACGTGCACCAACAGCGACAAATCATCAGCTACTGGCATACCTCGCGTTCACACATACCGATTTTACAGCCCCTCGCATCCTCTCCTTCATATTGCATACTAGTAAATCAAATTGCTTACCATTTACTTGCTGACCAATGGGTGGCGCGTGCAAGGAGCTGTCATGCAAGTGTGCCTGCTACAAGCTTGTGTATTTCCGGCTTTACGAAGATGAAAATCAAAGTTTTGCGATCATCGAGTGGTACCGGAGATGGTCGGACGTCGTCATCGTCGGGGGGTGGCTGGAACCAGACTCTGGATGAGGCTCGCAAGGGTCGTGTTAACTGGCGTGTAAAAAAGGAGGCCTATACCCAGCTGTGGGTTGTAACGGCCTGATGATAATGAAAATTGAGTATAAAATTTTTGAGAACGAAAGATAATGATAAATAACGCTGCTACATAATTTAATCAGTCCAAGTGCGCAGTGACAAATAATAGACAACACCTCAGTGTGCGAAATTCACCAAGAAATTGAAAGAAGGTTTCTATTGAATGTGGCACGGAGACATTGGAAAGGTCAAAACATAAGTGATATTTCACACCTTAGCTCTGCCCTTTCTAATGTTTTATGTGCAGTTGTATTATTACACACACAAAGCTTAAATGCTCTATTCATAAATGCCTAATTAAAAGAGAAAACTGTGAAAACCTATTCTGTTTTAGTATATTTTGCTCCCCACCTCACCAGCCCTTACATTTTGTAGATTGTGAGATCTTACCTGAGAGAATAGTCCAGCCTCCTGGCTTTAAATGAATACCTTCACTACTTTACAGTTTTACGTACCTACTTGTTTCTTTTATTTTACAGTATACATTGTACAGTATTAAGAGCTGACCTGACCATATGCAAAGGTGGTCTGGAAGAGTCCGCTCATAGCGACATGTACAGCGATCCTTACTAGTCTTTACTTTTACGAGTATCATGTTTGCAATCTGTTTGTGATGCTGTATATTAAAGTGTTCGCTATCTACATATTAAATAAGCACCTTAATTACGCTATAATGATAATTCGTATTAACCACTACAAATTTATCTATCTACATGACCTTTTGTGACACACGTAGCTTCAGTGTTCGAACGTACATGCCATCTACATAAGTATGAAAAAATAATGTCAGGGTCAAATGAAACTGTAGTCGTTTTGCATTTGCGTTGGCGTCAATTTGTATATTTGCTGTGTGGTAATTATTCACACCCCTTTTGTCAATATTAGCAACACAATTGAGACTATTCTTTCTTTTCTGTTTTGACTACCAATCGGTTTTATTCCATACAATCAGAAGCTCATCTGTTCAGCCTCGTCTGTTGTAGACGCATTTAAAAAACTTGTTATGGCTACGGGAACATTTCAAAGTAAACTCAGCTTTATGACCAATCTGAAAGTTAATTCATTAACACAAATTGTTTTGCCATTGACTGCAGTTTTTATTTTCTCTAATTGAGGTCAAATGCCTGTTAGCTTTACAACCCATGATGGATGTAAAGGAAATTACGTTTACAACGCGTGAACTATTATGGGCGCCATAATACGAAAATATACCACGAAACAGAACACGATACGAATTAAAACTGTGTATTGCGGCCGAGAAAGGCACCGTTTATTTCTAGGTTTTTAGCAGTTTCGATTTCCAAGTTGGTTCGCTCATTCGTCGTGACTATATCTTTGAAATATTATTTTACATTGAATAAATTACAACGAAGACTGCAATCGGGCTTGTGCATAATATATCGCGGTTATGACGCGTATCATAAGTTACCTACTTTATGACAAACCCGCTTACTGCAGACAGTTCGTCGTCAATCTATCTTTATAGCCTTATTCTGAAATTTATCTTGTTTAATTAAATCATATATAAGTACTGTTTATAACTTTATCTTGGCTAACCTTTAGCTTCGAGAATGTCCAAAGATCGTAGCTACAGATTAGTACACCTATGTGTATAGAATTTGTTGTGTAAACATTGCAAGTTAACATTGCTTCATTCTCAGGTCGAGTCATGTCAAAAACATAAAGAAAATTTACCGGCAAATTGTTGGATGAATCTTCTAGTTAATTTTATACAATGAGAGGTAATTCCTAATTGGCATAATCACAAATGGATGGGGATCGTTAACCTGACTCGCGGTTAGAAAAGTCAAACGAGCGTCGTTTGACCCTAGTGCCAGAAGACTGCTTGTTACAAGCTCTATCATCATGCCATCAGCAGCTTCAAGAAAATAATGATATTCACGGAGATATTTTGAGCGATCGAAGAGGCACATTTACTGTCATGAAACTCATGGACTAAAGTTAGGACAGGTTTTCAATTATTGGCGCGTCTAATTCTAAAATGTTTTTATTGCTGTATCATTGAACCAAGACGGTCTTGAATGAAATGAACCGTGGAATCGAAATCAGCATTCAGGAACAACAATTTCTAGTTTTATGGCTTTGATTATATTCTAACTGTTTCAGGAAATACCTTTGTCTTTGATTTGCACAAGCAATTTACCCCTCAAGCACCGTAACCGATACCTTTCAATAAAATTGCATTACTGATATTGCTTTGCCGAGTGAAGCAACCGCAAAGACAATGTTATATCTTTCATCACTTATCCAAATATTATCTAATGTATTCGTGTTATTTTTGCGCTACATATACAAATATGTGTACATAACATACTGTTGATTATTGTTCCGCTCTAAACTTTGACGGATTCTTTGTACACATAATTTATTCGTTTTGAAAAAATAAAACCAACTTCAATTTCCTTAGTATTACCACTGTTTTTTTAAGTATTTTGGGACTTAATTTTATTCTCGGGAATGAAATTTTTATGAACCCTTATTTTGATGTTCCATACAAAAACAAAATAATTTTCAAAATCGGTCTATAAATTGACGGAGAAATCAACGAACAAAAAATACACAGAGGCGAACATAGAACCTAAACCTCTTGTTTTTCGTCGGTAAAAAGCATTTGTCTCATCATCAATGTAATTGCTTTATTGTTATTGACCAATTGTTTGATCAGATGTTGTCAGTTTCATTATTTGATTTATGATACTCACTATGTCAATGCCGGAGCAATTAATTGGCCTGATATTTTTGTCTCCCGAATAAGATTCCTTTGTTCTGGCCTGCCTCGTTGGAGCATAAAATTACGAGCCAACTTACAAAGGAATGAGGACAGATTTAGCAATAGACTTGACTCCTGACTTCTCTACATTTACAGAACATGAATATTGATTTGAAAGATGAATACTTAAGGTGAAGTAAGCCCCAAAACGCATGTTTTAACTGAAATTCAATTTTAAGGCATCAAACATTGTTTTTTTTATGATCATCAATAGTTTTGTATAGTTTGTAAGTTATAGGAATGAGTAAACTTGACTCGACACAAAAAAATGAAAAAAATTCTCAAAAAAATTCTAATCGACCTCTGTGGCGCGGTGGGCGAAGGTCTGCCTGCGACGCAAGAGGTTGCGGGTTCGATTCCCGCCTTGGGACAAATATTTGTACGATCTGCATTTATTATATCGGTATTTATTCCAGGTGTTCGGGTCGTTTTCTATGTAATAATAAAAAATATCTAGATATGTAATGTATTGTATTATGTATATCAGTTATCTAGTACCCATAACACAAGTCTGCTTAGCTCAGGGCTAGATAATGCTGTGTGAATTGTCCAGTATTATTTATTATTATATAATCTTCATTTTTACACAGATACTTCTAACGGAATAGAATAGAAAAAGTTTTCTTTGGCTAGTTAACTACACTGAAGAGCAAAGATTTGTATTTTTGTATGTAATGAATAGTCCTTAAAACTATTAGACCGATTTCAAAAATTCTTTCAAAATTAGAAAGCTTACTTTTCAGGAAGTGATATAGGCTATGTTTTATCCTGGAATTCCCACGGGAACGGGAAATAAGTGAAACCGCGAGGCGCTGTTAGTTTATAATATTTCAGTGAAATTTTGTCTACGTGTCCCTAATAAACACTTCCTAATCACTTTTCTCATGCATTCTATGCTTAACCTGTTATGACACCGCTCATGTAGTAGAGTAGGGCAATAGTTTTCGGAAACACTCACTTCCTCGTACATAGCCTTTAGCTGTGCTCACTCAAAACGGATGGTTACAAAACACCATTGGCCAATTTTATAATCGCTAATCAAACATCTTCCGTATAAGCTTAATCGACTGTATCCTGCCAATAATTTCAATCAAGTATCCCAGAGAAAAATAATAAAGAATGGTAAGTATCTTATTTACACATGGGAACTGAATATAATTGCATTCTCAAGGCGACGGCTGATGCGCAAGCGACCTTTGAATGTCTTATATCATCAGTGCAAACAATTAAATGCACGTTTGATGTTGCTCAGTGATGCAGGCAGGAAGACTACAGCCTTGTATTGTGTGCATAAATCGCTGTAAATCAGATTCTAAGCTAATAAATTACCCTAGTTTCCTGCCCTTGGTAGCTCACGACAGGACCAAATCTTTTAGGACAGAGCGCATCAATTGGTTACTTTCAAGCAACTTTTCTATACACCGCCCAAACCCAAGATGAAAGGTTTTTAAAGGTGCTCCCGATGCTTAACCTAAAAATCACTATCTTGTTGTTTTTTTGACAGAATTTGCTCGTCTTTTGACCTGACGCTGACAGTTATTTTTCATTCCGGTTTTTTTGTGTAGAAAGAAAGTCAAAAACTTGAGTATAGTTACACGACATATAAAATAAAAATATTATGTAGTTCAGTCCGTTACAGTAACATCCCACATCTGTTTCTATAGATTGAGTAATCCGTCAGTTTATGCCGTATGGAATGTCGCTCTGCAAGTCTATTCCAATAAATTAAGGCGGAGTGCTGAAATGTCTACTGAATATATTACAGTTCATACTTACGCAATTGTGGAATTGCTCATTTGTTATAGTTGTAGCACGCATTCTCCGTTGCCCTTGGATTTTATCTATGAAATGAAGCATTACTATGATAATGAAAGTGGCACAACAACGGTCCCTTGTGTCCACCCATACAGCTCTTGCAGTTAAGTAAATGAAATCGGAATTTATTTATATTTCCTTTCCCCTGAAACATAACTCCCCCAATGGAATATACATATAAATAATTTTCGTAAATCTATGAAATGGAATTAAATAACGAATTGTATTTCTATTAGGACAAAATAACATTTACGAAACGTGGAAAACAAAGTTGGTTCCATCTCAGACGTATTCCATTTGGACAAATAGGTAATGTGGTTACGATATACCTATAGCATTACGTCTTTGCCTTCGTCATAGAACCAAGAAACCCTAAGAGGTAATGATACTGCATCAATGGAAAATCTTTGCAGTTTACGTTGCCATAAAATTGCCATTTTATTTCTATCATTCACCAATGCAACATCGCCTTGTAGATATTAAATTCTATTTCAAATAGCTGTAAACCTTCTAACACGGCGAGCTTGAATGCGTTCATTGCTTTTAGATTGGTAGCGTATTTAGCGACTCCGCTCGCCCATCTGTAACCATTACTTTCCGTTTCTGTAGCATTCTCGTAGACTAGAAAGGACAATTGGTCACTTAGAGGATCTTTTTCTCATATCCTAACTGGTTATACCTAGACTTCACTCTTCCTTATAGAAAAGATGGGCGTTCGTTCTCGTCAAGAACTTTGTCAGCAGAATCATCGAATCCAGATTTCATCTCCGTCATTCTACTTTTAGGGTGGCAGCTTCAATAATTATGAATCCTTCTAGAAACATCTTAGGCAATTTCCCCCAAAATTTTCCCACCAGGATTACGATTAACAGACTGACAGTTCTGAAATTTTTACTCTTTTCTTCTGCAGGACAAGTGGCCAGCTTCGCAACACGCTCAGCAGAGCCAGGGAGCTTTGCGAGCGATGGCGCAGCGGTGGTGCCACCACACCTCCCGCACCTCCGCCCGACGACGAGGGCGGGGGGAGGCTCTCGCGCTGGTTCAGCGTGAGGCGAGGCTCAACACACCAATACGAGATGCACACCCACGACGGTGACAAGATGCCAAAGCTTCCAGAGGTTTGTGATGTTCTTTTGTTTCTCTGCCAAACTCAACGTCTCGGATGAACTTCAATAATTTGTTTCTCTGCTAATCTCATCACAATGAGCCCGTCAATACGAAATGCATACCCACGATGGCTACTAGATTTCCAAGCTTTCAGAGGTATGTGGTGCTCTTTTGTTTCTCTGTCAAACTCAACGTCTCGGATGAACTTCAATCATTTGTTTCTCTGCTAATCTCATAATAATGAGCCTGTCAATACGAGATGCACACCCACGATGGCGACTAGATTTCCAATCTTTCAGAGGTTTGTGGTGCTCTTTTGTTTCTCTGCTAATCTCATCACAATGAACCTGTCAATATGAGATGCATACCCACCCACGATCGTGATAAGATGCCAAAGCTTCCAGAGGTTTGTGATGCTCTTTTGTTTTTCTGCTAACCTCATCATGATGATGTCCTAGCCATTTCGCCCATGCCAGCCATTCTCAGATTCTCAGAGGACTAACCATGAGCGCAAGCGTTGTGCGCAAACAGAGCGCACCTCGCGGTCTCTATTCTCTTACGATCTGACAGGAACCTACTTATCTTAACTTCAGCTAAAATTGTCTGAGGTTTGGATGATGCTTACTTGTATAATTTTCTTATTTTGGCAGCGTTTTGGCACGCACAGTCATTCCTGTTCCAACATGCACCAACATTCATGTGGTTTCTTTTGTCTTGAATTCACTTTGTAGTTTCTTGCCCTCTCTTAGGGAAGCTACTCATTAGACCGCAATATAAACGCGACGCACGAAGCCTCATCTAAAAACCAAATCTTTACGGCACTTGCATTACAAGGTCATACAAATTCAAGTTCACATTTACAGACAGGCACTAGTGAATTCAAATACTTGCTAAGAAATACTGTTTGTATAGTATGACTATACAAACAGTACTGTACAGAGTACTCTAGCCAAACTCGATGTTGTAGAATGTTTGTACCTTGATAAACCGACCATACTTAACCTGAAATTTGCTCTGTTGCACTTGCATCGTCTTTTGTTACCGCAATCTACGTTAATTGTTTTGATTACGATTTGAATTGTTACGATTTGATATATTTATACATATATTTTCTTCAATAAATATTGCTTACAAATTCTGAAACTTTACGTCTAGCAGCAAGTGAGTTTTAGTTATTTGTGTCGTGGTTTGTTTAAAAACATTGTTCATCGATTTGGCTAGTGTATAGTCTAGAAACGACTACCTTTTGTTTTCAAGATCATGAAAGCCGAAGCTTATGTATGACTGACCGTTCTTGTTCCAACAAACATTCGCCTTGGCCTTTGCCAACTTTCTTCAATACCGTACCGTACCGTTATCTTCATAAAATAAACGTTTGTTCTCATCTTAGTCTATTCAATACGAACAGTTTACAATTTATAGAATACCACAATTGTACCACGCATTTCATTGAAGTAGCACTAATGAAACGGACGTTGTGCCGTACAAATTGGTCATTGACTCATCAGTCCCGGCCGACGACGATGACATTTCTGGAATTATAATGCTCTTTTCATTGGCTTTTATCCTTCCATTTGTTTTGTACAGTGTTAATTTTATTATGTTGTCCCATATGATTCATAATTTATTATTTAGATGAATCATGGTCCTTCGATTGGAGTAGACATTGAATACAAACGCAGTAACGTGTCGATCGGCCGGACGCGTCTCGTCTCGCGGAGGTCTCGAGACGCTAAACCAACAAATCTATTTTAACATGTGATATAATGATGTCAGCTTGGTATCCAGTGAGCTACTGTAGTGGATTCATGTATACGATTGTAATTTTCTTCATTCAGTTTATTTTTAGTGTTCCCGCGTGTTCAACGTGCGATGCGTAAATGTCAAAAGTTCTAGCACAGTTTTCGCTGTTTTTCACGTTATTTACGTTAGTTACCGGCCATGTTTTGCCCGTCATGTATGAGGCTGCTTCACGAAAAGGCCGAGTACACTTTGAATTTCACAGTAAGTCATGTGATTCGTTGTGATACTTTTGACGTTTGCGTGTTTGTGAGACTGTGTTCCGATGACGCGATTCGTGACGCTCTTTCGTCGCGGCAAGGCCGTGGGTTATGCGACGCGAAAATTATACCGCGTCCTTGAAGATTTGCAAGCTATTTCGGAATCGACTCATCGGTGCTTCTTGAAGCTTTGTTCATGTGGAGTGGTATAGAGATGTGCGTGTGTGTTCCAGTTGGAAGAGGATCTGTTCTCATGCGGGGGTGCTCATGAGGTGCGAGGGGGTCGGGTTCCCCCTCCCTCGCTTGGCAGTCCCCCCGACGCCCTGACGTCGGTACAGCAGCGCCGGAGACATGTCGTCGCAGCCATCATACACAGCGAGAATTCCTACGTCGCTACACTACAAAGACTAGTCAACGTAAGTGACAATTTACGACCAGTTAACTTTAATCATCAAGTTCAAGGAGCAACAATTGCTTCTACGAAGCCCCTTTGAGTAGCAAAACCGAACAACAACATTAGCTTTGCACCGCAGACAAAGGCTTGCCAATAATTAATACGGCTGTGACCTTACTAGAAAATGCAATCACCCCTTTACGGCTCAACAGAATCATATTCCCAAGCTTAGTATTGTTCATTATCCCAGGGTCAGGTCGTAACAAAGCGTCCCCATTAGAAAGCCGTGGCTTCATCGATTCGCAACAAGTTCGTTCTACAAATAGCAAGTAATTATCCGTACAAGGCGCTGTTTAGACATTTGCATTGCGCAATTATCGTTTGCCGAAATAAGCACAACACAGCGGCCAAAGCACATGACACAAAACCGGTTCCCTCCCCACACCCGCACTAACGTACGCTGACATTTCTCATGCCGATGCCGGTGAAATTCGTGAACGGGAAGGAAACATGTTTAGATTGATAGCTAAACAACCGACAATTATAATTCAATCATAATAACGACAGTTCCTATTACATAATCCAGAGTGTAGCCTCTTGTCAGTGCAGTGCTGCCACTTTTGTTTTCTATCAGGAGGTGTGACAGTCAGGTCAGGACACCTCGTTTAAAACGTAATTGGAATTCTAGTCTCGCAATAGTTTAGGCTCTAGGTAGGTGTTAGTTAATCTAAATGAGATTACTCGTTCGGAAAGTAGCAACTAGCAACTAGTGAATGACTATTATGCAAGCTCGTGTCTTTGAAAACCTGTAGCTTGTTATGAGTTATGCGTTTATTGCTGACGTGAATTTTATCTAGAACCTGTTGTGGACCGTTCCGTTCCACTTTGTGTGCCATCGTGAGCAACGCCCCTTTCGCATGACAGATGTCAGTTCTGAGAATTCTTATGACTAATTTAAATGTTAATTTCTCTTTTTGGGATATTTTCACGCTATCCTTTCGCAGCTCTTTCTCTATTCAGCGCTTTCTTTTCCATCTCATGAATTTCTGTGACACGACAACTAACTAGACACGGAGTCGCGACAGACTTTTGTTAAAAGCGTGAACAAAAGTATTTAAATAACAACTTGTACTCCTTTGTGTGTAGAATTTATGAGGCATGGATTTGCATTCGGGAAGTGGCACGGGCGGGTTGAATAGGCCTTTGCAGAGCGGGGTCAAACGTACTTACACTCGTTAAACGTACTGATCTTGGCATGAGATAAACTGTGATGCAATTCGACTGTTAGTTATACTAAGTACACCATACGGGCTTGGTTGCATAGCACTGTCATATCATGACAGTTGACAGGGTATGCTACTTTACTCTCATAAAATAACACTCGTTCCATGATCTTACATAATCGGTTCAACGAGATGAACGATGGCTGTAGGCTCGTATGGAATAGCTCCTTTCCTCTCACAGCTTTGCTCGTATGAAACCATCGCGGTGTCTGATTTCAGCTAAATAACTATAACAACAACACCAGGCTATACCAGCCCACTGCTGGACTTAGGCCTCTGTTAATATCGCCTTATTGGCTCAATGGTAATGCCATAATCCCCATGCTGAACATGCTGGTTTCGAATCTAGAAGAAAATATTGATAACATCATTTCACTAGATGATTCTAATTAATTAGTTATTGTATAATATTTCTCTTTTCATAGAAATTGGCTTCAAGAAATTAAATAAGTTTCCAAAAAATTTCGATTTCGGCAGGACAAAAAAATTTTGGAGTTTACCCAAAGGGCTTGCGCACTATAATACAAAAACCTTAAAATTAATAATAATAAAATAATAAATAATGCCGGACAATTCACACAGCATTATCTAGCCCCAAGCTAAGCAGAGCTTGTGTTATGGGTACTAGATAACTGATATACATAATATAATACCTACATAGATAGATAGGTATTTTTTTTTATATATTGAAAACGACCAGAACACTCTGAACAAATGTCTTTAGATCGTACACACATTTGTCCCGAGGCGAGATTCGAACCCACAACCTTCTGCGTCGCAGGCAGACCTTCGCCCACCGCGCCACATCGGTCGTCAATTGGCTTCAAACATAAGAGTTCGCATTGCGCGCAATTTTGTTAAAAGGATGAAAGGCATAGGATTTCACGTTCAGGGGTACGTCAAGAATAATTACATTCATATCTAGAGCACGTCTAGCCAGGTCTACCAGGAAAATTTGCCTGAGTATTACGCATTGTTTTGCTTGCTTTATGACTATTAAATTATCTCATAGTTCGTTGCACTTCATAAATTAATTAAGAGAGAAGCATACACGTTACGTATCATACAAGAATATGTAGCGTTCTATGTGATGTTCATCTAATGTACCGCTTTCACCACTGCTTGCTTGAGCGATTTGAATATATTTCATGTACGATCGAGGAATAAATGCTTTGATATTTGTGGAAAGAATAATGTATTAGTTTGGCAATTACTAATAACTGCCGATGTTGCTTATGCATGCATTAAGAATAATAAAACATAAATAATTCTGTATTTGCAAGTTAAAAACTATACACCGGCTAAACTCAAGTTACAATACATAATATATACAATATATAATAACAACTACTTATAATAGTAATAATAAAATCACATTTTTGGTGTCGTATTTTGACAGAATTTGCATTACCTACTTGTCTATTTGAGCACTTTCTTACTATGCTTTGTGCTCACAATTAACCCTTTCAACTTTGCCGCCAAAACGACAATTTTCTGTTACGGTGTGTTGTGTGTTTTTTTCTTGAGAATAGCCCATGTATAGACACATCAAGGCGTGTAAAATAACACCTAATGCATATTTTAGCTAAACCCCTGACATTTCATTGTTATGATCAGTTATCAATCAGACCAAAGCATTATTTCCCTGATAGCCCCATAAAATGTTTCGTTTACTTATTTCACGCTTCTACGATGATCTGATCACGCTTGAATGTCATCCAGCCGAGAATGTAAGTTCATTGTTATGTAAATTGTAGCTTATTTATAAGGAGTATTGTATTGTGCGTTAAACAATAAAACATAAAGACAGGATACTCTTTTCCGCGTTCAAAAGTTTACTATGTTAGGATAAACGCGTATTGAAGCTGATGCAATAAATAAAAACATAACTAAGACAATTATGGCTCATATTAAACATTTTTGTCTTTGTTGCTCAGTCATAGTCTCATAGATCTATACTTGAGTGACGTTTGTGTCATAAATAATACGGCCTAAGTATTTATTAATTAATTTACGATTCAAATTAAATTATTATAAAGTCATTCGAGTCAAGTCGATGCATTCTACTGTTCCTTATACGATACCTATGCTCGGTAAGTTTACTTATGACAACAATGCAGAACTCAAAGTGCTTTGTGTAACATGATGCAATCTAGGAAGCGAACTCGAGTTATTTTCATACACAACATTAGTTTAGCTGATGGCGAATTGTTGATATACGAGATTTTGTTTGAGGACAACTTGCGCGTGGGCACGTCAACTGTGCAAAATTATTTAAAATTTACCATGAGTGGAAGTAAGTTATAGGAAAGCGCTTGGAAGTTACCGTAAACTTCTGTAGGTAGAATAGAATGGCCAGAATTAAAGAGACATTGGTACTTACCGAGCAGGCCTATGCCCAGCTGTGGAAGTATACGCTGATGATGATGGTGATGATAGTAATTCAGATGGTCCACAAACTTAACTTAATTGACAGTATTTAAAATGTGGCCATCCTTTTTAGGATTCTGTATCTAAAAAGAATAAAAGAAGCCTTTATAATAAATAAGATTACTTTGTTGTCCGTCTGTCCATCTGTCTTTCAACCCCTTTTTCTCTGGAACGCGTGGTGGTATCTAGTTGATATTAACGTGAAATACTAACAACTGGGAGCCGTGATCCAAGTATAAATCAAATTTCTAAGTCAATGCAATCAAAAATTACAGTCGTTTATGCCCAATTTTTTTAAATCACTTACACAAAATACAATCTCTATATGTATATGTTTTGTGTGTATAAGATTTCCTTAAAAAATTCAAAATATTTGCTCAACGGGAAGTAGTCTAGTACTCTTCGAAAGGTATTAAGTAGATGAGTGGAATGGGTACCTAAGGCAAAACCCCTTGTTTTGTGTAGGACTGTTCAGCTTTGTAAAATATTTAAAGATGTGTACCAACATAATGGACATTACCTCGTCAGCAAACACCTCCGTGTGTCCATTATGTTGGTACGCAAACTAAAATATTTTCACAGCAAGAAAAATATTGTCCTTATTTCGATCATAACTCTAGGCAGCCAAATTAAAGTTAACCTTAAAGTCACAGTTCAAGTGTGGTCCTCTCGACTCGTCAAAATCAACAGTAGTTACTATGTTTACTTAATATTCAACTTATGCTTCACTATTTTAAGCTATGACAGGCTTATGAAGTTTTTGTGGTCGCTTCTCTACTTACACCACAGACTCCACGATAGCAGCTGGTGTGGTATAATAGAAATTACCATTTTGACTTTAGCCTTCTGTACCAATGTTTTTGTTGGATAACTGTCTGTCAAGTAGGATTCTACGTCGTATTTCAGATATTTGTTTCTTAAATGTATTTACAATTTCACAGCGTTAAATTGGCCGTAACAGAGTCCATTTTGTTTTTGTTAGGTACCACTTGAAAAACATACAAAAATACAAACTAAAAAATTTAGATAATGGCTTATATAACATTGTAAAGGTCAGCTCATTTATCAATTAGATAGGATTATCGTATTTGTAGAAAAACTTACAAATAAATTATAATAATTGTTTAAAAAAATTGGTAGTAAAGTGGTAAAAACAATCTAAGTGTTTCCTCGTGAAGGTTGTTTTTTATTTATAACCTTCTATTAATTCTTATCGCCTTAGGGTTAAAAAAAAACCTGTTATGATGTTTATACTGTTTACAAAATAAATAAATTAATGGATTAACAGATCCTCAAAAATAATCATATTTTTGTAATTTTACGTGACGCTTTGAAAATGCTCTGCGCTTACATACGAATTATTACGAAATATTATTTAATTATTTGACATGCCCTAGTGTTATTTCTTTTCTAGTATGAGGACGTATAGATTGTTTTTTTTTTTGCATTTCTAAATATATCAATGCTGACATAGATTTATCCCATTTTTAAAGATTTTTTGTTAGATCTCAAAGAACAACGAACAATAATAAAAGAGAGCTGCAAAAAACACAACTGGCTTAGTCACAAAACGGTGTAGTCTTAGCATAAGTTTGTCGCTTATCATTTATTTCTTCAGCATATTATTTATTTATATTAACTTGAAACCTCTTTCCAGGACTACAAGAAACCTCTAGAAGAGAGCAGCCCGGCTATCCTGAATGCCGGCAAGATCCAGACGCTATTTCACCGACTGCCTGACATCTTGCAATGCCATCTGCATTTCCGCACCGCGTTAGCTGACTGCGCACGCACGTGGGACCGCGATGAAAAAATTGGTAAGTTTCATTAAAATTTGTTTCTAGTACAATATTTAATAACAAAAAGAATTACAATCGAATAATAGGAACAAATTAGAACTAGTCTTTACTTTGACAACAATTGTAGCTCAATTGTTATCAAAGTAAAACAGCAGACTGTTGCAAACAATGTACAGGTAGCTCAACTGATCCATATCAGTACGAGAATCGAAAGCGAAAAAGATCGGAAGCGTCCTCAAGACGCTGGCTGGCTGCATTGCCCCGTTGTATGGCAATGCTGATGCGCTGCGTCAGATATTCACCAGCTTTCGGGTCATGCGTTGCTTAGACCAGATGCACAGATATTTTTTTAAAACTCAGAGTGCTTCGGTACCCCGCGGACTTAGACCTTTGTTTCTTGATCATCTTCGAAGGAAGGTTATGTTTTTAGGGCGAATGTAATATTTATTGTCGCGTCATCTGGATTATACATTTTTGTATTTACTTACCTCATAATCCAGAAAGATCCAATGACAGTCCAAGTCCAGCTTGTAGAATACATTAACAGCCAACGAAAATATTTACAATATAAATTTGTAAAAAAAAATTGATTTAAGGCAACCTATTTTCAACACCCATGTAAATTCATGTTCAAACTTATATCGGTGCGGTATTGACCACCCACATCGATCGTAAATCTTATTAGATTTGCTGGTTCCATCAAGCAATATACTCCGATTCAAGAACCTGTAAATTTTTCGTATACTCCAATACCTAAAGATTATTCATCATCATCATCAGCCTACATTAGTCCACTGCTAGACATAGGCCTTCCCTAATAAGCGCCATAGCGCCCTGTCTTCAGCTTGCCGCATCTAGCATCTGCCAGCAGTCTTTCGCATCATCCCACCTGGTCGGAGGGCGTCCTACACTACGTTTGCCAGGAATATTGGTGGAAAATATATCGAAGCAAAGCACAGAAGCTCGAAAATAATTTTGGTTTAGAAAGCTTTCACCATTAAATGGATCTCTCATTCGTTTACGAATTCAAATTTAAACATTTTTCACTGAACATGTGAGATTAAATTATTCGTTGTTGAAGTTTTCGTTTTAGTTTCTTGTGATAATGTATAAAATAAATAAATAATACTGGACAATTCACACAGCATTATCTAGCCCAAGATAAGCAGAGCTTGTGTTATGGGTAACTGATATACGTAATACAATACACAGATTTATATTTTTTAATAAACAAAATACGACCAGAATCCCGCAACAAATATCTACAGATCATACAAACATTTGTCCCGAGCTGGGAATCGAAACCGGAAAAACATTTCTGTCACCTTGTTGTTTTCTGTTATTGTTATCAGTCTTTGTTATGTTTTCATTCATTCATGTCTTTGTTGACATAACATAATTATCTTGGATTCTAAACCGGAAATTCATCATCATCATATCAGCTCGTACACGTCCACTGCTGGACATAGGCCTGCCCCATACGACGCCTGTAATGTAGGTACTGGACTTAAAGAGTTCATCGTTTAATAATAAATTATCAAAACAAAGCACTTACGTGTCAAATTCAAAATAAAATAAGATGACATTCATACCTGATTTTTGTTTTGGATCAATGTATTCCAAGAGTAGGTAACCCGCTTTTATTAGATCATTTACATGCGGGCTGTGAACCGAAAAATATATGTTTACAGCCACTAGAGCGGAACATCTATCAATCTTGTGACATTTATCTTTCACTAGTCTTCTACCTCGGCTTTACCTGTCTGGATCAGGAAAATTTAAAATTATGTTCTTACAAATTGTTTTTTTTTTAACATAATGAAATAGTATGCGCAATGTTACTACGCCATATGGCTGAGTACGTAAACTAAAAATTATCAACTGTCGTGACTACAGAGCCATATGGAGTCCATTACGTCCAACGTTTTCGTCAAATTAAACGCTAAACCTGAAAATGTAAATTTCAAATAAATTTTTACTAAACGAGTGAATGTTTTTTTTTTTGTGGTTTATTAGCACTATAGTAATTTATAAGACATTTTTAAAAAATGGGTGTAATACCCCTATTAGAGGCTTGATTCCAGCAGTTGACCGTTAAAGGCTTTTGAGGACCCCTATTATATGAATCTATACCAGCTTTGACGGAAGGTTTAAGGATAACATTGTACAAAATTAAAACATGTTTTCGTCGAGCTTTAACATCAATTTCTTTTACCTTATTAGGCAATATGCATGAAAGTAATTAAACCAATATTTAGGACATAATATGATTCACTTTAGGTATAACTTATTCGATTCACTGTTATTTTCACCTAGATAAACCAAACATGAAACATTTAATGTTCTGAGAGAAGGATATAAATTAAAACATTACTCTGTCCTCAAAACACGTTAGGAAAATGTTTCAGTAGGTTTTAAGGAAACGAAACCTAAACAGAAATACTGTCTTGGAAAAATGAAAACAGACAATTTACGAACTATTTTTCCATCGTTTTATCATACAAATAACGTAAATGTGTTTTGGAATAGAATTGGCCACCTCTGTGGAATGTCTGGGATATAAAAAATGGCGCCACATTATTTATATGTCATTCATCCACATCTGAATAAAATAATATAATTGGGGTTACTGAAATATATAGTGTAACTACAATAAATTTGTAAAATTTATGAAAATAGTACGTCCGCCGGACTCAAAATGTTGACTACATTGTATTGTGACTCTGTAAATTCAAAACAAATAAATAAATAATGCTGAACAATTTACACAGCATCATCTAGCTAGACCCAAGCTAAGCAGAGCTTATGTTATGGGTACTAGATAACTGATGTACATAATTCAATACATTACTTACATAGATAGATATTTTTTATTATATAAAACGACCAGAACACCCGGAACAAATACCTGCAGATCCTACAACTATGTGTCCCAAGGCGGGAATCGAACCCGCAACCTCCTGCGTTGCAGGCGGACCTTCGCCTACCGCGACAATGAGGCCGCCATAAAAAAAAATAACAAACGCCGCCGGTTCCCTAGATTTAATCTCTCTGGTTTTGCATACCGGCTGTATAAAAAGAAAATTTGAACAAATTCGACTTACAGACCTACAGAGCCAAAGCGATTAAATATTGGCCAGTTATGTTCAAACTGGATCTCTTATCAGTATGAGTAGAAGGCTACTAAAGTACTTAGATAAAGAGCAGGAAATTTAGTAGAAATAGCGTTGATTTCTGGTAATTTACCATTTTCATCTCATAAAGTAAGCCACTAAACCATGGATAAAACGGAAACACCAACTATTATGAGACATTAAATATAACAAAATGTTTAATTTGGAACGCCTCATAATGCGCAATGTCGTTTATTATGTAAATCGGAACTGATTGTTTCGTTTCGGTACATTAAATATTATGGCTGAGCGCAAGACGAATTTGTCTGTAATTTTTTGTAGGCGAACAACCTTCTAATTCGCCATACTGTGGAAGATGTGTTAATTTGAAATGGATAGAGAATTTGAAAATCGCATAGAATTTCATGGGTACAGTTTAATAGATAAAATACAGAAAAAAGGTCGTATCTCGCTCTATTTTAAACTAGAAACTAGAATGGCACTTTCATGGCTGAAAACACAGAGTGCGATCTGCAACTCCGTGTACCGACGGCGCGCCCCTGCGGGTCGCACCGCCGACGCTAGCAGTGATCGTGTTAAGTAACAAGTAAAATGACTAATTTCCTGTTCTGTACCGGTGTCTGGTTGGTTTGTGACTAAGTTGATAACACGAGGAATATTCATGTCAGTACGTACGTGTAGGTACGTTTTAGTAATTGAGGGCCATGGCTGGAATTGTCTGTAAATGTCCTTTGTAAAGGAAACCTATATTGTGAGTGTTTGCGGTTCTGTAAGCGTGATGTATGAATGTGTCTGTGTAAAATTATTTCATTATTTTTAAATTGTTAAATACTATTAATCTAATTGTGTACTTGTCCTTTAATTAATGTAATTGATGTTACCGTGTAATTTAAAGTAAATAAATAAATTGAATTGAAATCTTCTGCAGACTTTGGAAAAGAATAGAGGTTACGGATAAAAAAGTGCCTATAAAAGTTTGTATAGAATATTTATTACCTACTTATAGAATTGATATGCGTTATATATTCTAGTCGAATTCGATGTGAAAAGTTTGTAAACAAACCACAGCAAGACAATAAAAAAACAACATGTTTCGCGTTGAGTTTCAGACATAATTTTAGCATTATTTATTGAAGTAAAGATCTAAAATTGACGAGGACTGTATGTTGCGTATAAGAATACACGGCAAGGATGTGAATTTTATTTTATATAGGCGGTTTATTTACAAACATTTCACATCGAGTTTGGCTGGAATAAAGGTAGAAGTAGAATATCCCCTGACACATTTTAATACGAATTGTTTGTTGTAACAACACTGGTTAGTTCAATACTCATGCTCAACCTTGCTTTTATTTTACTCTACTCCAATTTTTTTTTTTTAAATATCTTTATTCAGAAAGAAAATAACAATCAAATAACAAATTTAAATTAAAACTAGTATTTACAATAGAAACAATTAAGCTATCTGCAAACTGTTGCAAACAATCTACAGGTAGCTCAACTGATCCATATCAATAATCTCTACTCCTAATTCTGGGGCCGAATTATGCTACCCAGTCACATTACGATGACAGCGCAGCGGTATCATCGTGGAATCGTCCATAGATGAAATAAACTCTAGAGATAGTGCGTGCGGTACTATTGCACCGAGAGATTTGTTTCAACCTTGACACTTTTAACGCTCGTCTGTAGGTAGTCTTTTTTCTTCAAATGTAAAATCCCAAAATATGTTCTATTTGCACCAAGAGATTTGTTTCAACCTTGACACTTTTGACACGCGTTTGTGGTCGTTTTTCTTTCAAAGGTAAAAAGTGTCATTTTGAGACGATGCCTTTCGTCTCAAAATGACACATTTTTGGATTTGTTATGGTGTAATGATTCATTTGACTCCTACACTCCTTGTGACCCAAATCTACGACTAAAATAAATAAAACACTTTGAGTTGAGTACAAGACTAACAAACCATTTTCTTTACAGGCGAGGTCTTCCTAAGCGCGTTCTCAAAAGCAGTCGTCCTCGACGTGTATTCTGACTTCATAAACAACTTCTCTGTTGCTATGGAGCTAGCTAAGATGGAGTCGAAGCGGAAATCGGCGTTGGCGGATTTCTTGAAAGTGAAACAGATCAGTGCCCATGACAGGCTGTCGTTCTTTGGACTGATGGTCAAGCCGGTGCAGAGGTTTCCGCAGTTTATTATGTTCCTACAGGTTAGTTATCTACGAAAATTTAATAATGTCCCCAAAATTTTCTATTTTGTAGTACATCTTTAGCACTTCTAAGTTAAAAGTGCTAAAGATGTACAAAATAGAAAATGAAATAAGTGCCCAAAGACCTTGAGGTTACGGTTAGATATTCTGAAGGAGTCAATGAATCCAATTTTCGAGATTGCCTGCATGATAATGGAGATGTCCTAAACTCTGCAGTTGGTTGGAAAGATAAATAAGATTATTTACTTACATTATAGTGTTTTTATGATATTTTGTTATATTTCCAGGATTTACTAAAACATACACCACCAGGGCACGCGGATCGCGTCGCCTTACAACGCGCTCTAACCAGGTTGGAGGCGCTGGCCGAAGCTTTAAATGAGAGGAAACGGGACGCTGAGCGAACTCAGGTATATATATTACTAGCTGCTGCCCGCGGCTTCTTACGCAATTTTCAAGTAGTCTATGTCTGGCCCGAGGATACCATTTACGTCCTCCTCCCTGCCAAATTTCATTTAAATCTGCCGTTTATTTATTTTTCTATCGCCTATTTTCATCAGGGATAATGTAGAATGTTATAAAGAGGAAAGATTTGTTTGTATTGAATAGGCTTCGAAACTATTGAACCCATATGAAAAATTCTATCACCATTAGAATCCTACATTATGCCTGATAAACATAGGCTATAGAATATAACCGTGCAAAGCCGAGGCGGACAGCTAATTGACTTACATGATGAAATCAAATTATAACAATGTGTTATTTATGGGCTAAATCGTACTAAATATTTTATAAATACTACAAAATTTATATGAAAATTGAGGGTAGTCGTCGATTTATATCTAACGAAACATAACAGAATATGTAGTTCACTGCGAAAAAATTTAGTTACTAATCCTATTCTGCATAACTTAACATCTTGTATTCCCCAGGCATTCCGCGCAGCACTCAGGCGGCTAACGCGCAGCGGTGTAGCGGGTGCGGGTGGGGCCAGTACCGCGGCGAGGTTCGGCGCCGCGCGGTTACTGGCCTCGAGGGCTGACAAGCGACATCTGTTGAGGCAGGACGACCTCTTGCAGTTGGTAAGTCTCCTCATTTCCCAATTGCATGACAAAAGCCCTCCTCCTCCTCACTCCGCCTGTTTTTTTTCTGTCCTATTATGTCCTTCATCTAAGCCCTTCTTGCTTTCCTTTGTCCCTAACTGTAGTTTATTCGTAAAATTGAATTTCTAAAATTATTATTATTATTGTTAATTTAATTTAACCACTATTAATTTATATTGTAAGTTCAATTGTGAATGATGTACTTACTACTTATATACTTGAAGCAAGAATGTATATGTATATACGAAAATACCTGTAACCATGTTGCCAATAAAAGTCTGAATCTGTAGTTGAAGAGATTAATCCGATAACTATTGACTTGGTATCGAGATGTTCTACCATGCATTGCAATCTATACAGCGCCTCTAGTGAATATTTTCGGTACTAAAATGTAGCCATTGTGATAATTATTACCGCGAGTTCCCTTTCGTGCAACTCATTTGAGCAAATTGCGCAACGGGACCCTTCCTTCCATATGAAACTTATTTTGTTCCCCGTTGCTCATCTCAGAAAATCAACAAAGTAGAAATCAGTTGAGCTAAATGTAGATTGTTTACAACAGTCTTCAGTCAGTTCAACTGTTTCAATTGTGTATACTATTTCTAAATTGATTCTTACTTTAATGTAATTACTAATTATCTTTTATAAAATAACAAAATATAGAGTAGTCTGTAAAAATTACCATTTTTGAAAAATTGACAATAAGGGTTGGGGGGTTCGAAAGGGGTGTCCTCAGCCGAGTGGGGTATGAAAGGAAAGGTATCGTTTGACCATATCAAAATAGTTTTTGAAATTTCTGTAAGTTTCATACTTTTCGAAATAATTCCATTCGAAAAAAGTCAAAATTGACTGTCAAATAATTGGCAAATGTTCGAAACATTCTTGCTCCTTCATCTTGTTTTTTTCAAACTATAATGAAAGTGTAATCCTCAACAGGAGTTCCATGCAACCGGCGGTCTTTCAAAATGCAAGCCTCGCCGGCTCCTTCTACTCAACGACTTGGTTGTCTGTGTGTCAGTCGGCGCTAGCGGCGAAGAATCGGAGCGACTCGGCTTGAAGTGGGCTTACCCAGTACAAGACGTCGAAGTTATTGATACTGGGACCTCGCCTACGCTAAGTCGGGTGCTCGCTCAAGGTAAATTGTGCTTAAAAGTAATGGTAGTAAAGTATAAATTGCTAGACAATCTCAGAAGTATGGACAGGACTTCGAATTAGCTCGAAGTGGGCTTATCCAGTACAAGACGTCGAAGTTATTGATACTGGGACCTCACCTACGCTCAGTCGGGTCCTCGCTCAAGGTAAATTGTGCTTAAAAGTAATGGTAGTAAAGTATAAGTCGCTAAACAATCTCAGAAGTATGGACACGACTTGGACTTAGCTCGAAGTGGGCTTATCCAGTGCAAGACGTAGAAGTTATTGATACTGGGACCTCGCCTACGCTAAGTCGGGTGTTCGCTCAAGGTAAAACTAACTCGAAAATTATGATGTTAAAGCACAAATTGACCTGCGAGATCCCCGATCGCTACATGATTTCAATGAATCTATGATTTTAGTTTTTTTTTTATAATTATTCATATAAGGCTAGTTTCTGCCCGCGGCTTCGCACGCGTTGTTTCTACGGAAAACGTTTTAAGGTTATATATATCTCATGAGAACTGATTTAGAGTACTGTTTTTTTTTTTTTTTGAAGATTTAGACTAAGTCTATGATTAATTTAGTTTAGCTAATGTGTTGTGTAGTTTTAAGGCAAATAAAAATATTTTCTTCTTCATTTATGGTATAAAAAGTAGCCTATGTTTTTGCTATGTTTTATTCTAGGCCTAGAACTATCTGAATGCAACGTTTCAGCCCGATCCATGCGTTAGTTTTAGAGTGAAGAAGTAACAAACGTCCATCCATGCAAACTTTTCGCTTTTATAATACTAGTGTGATTATGAATGTGGTTTTTTAAATAATAATGTGACCTGTAACACAAGATCTGCTTAGCTTGGGGCGAGATAATGCTGTGTTAATTGTCCAGCATTATTTATTTTTATTTTTAATTTATTTTTTAAACTATGTCACTCTGCCTTGTTACAGTTTAGATATTGTTTGTTAGGCTAATATACACTCTAAGCAAAGACTTTAAAATCCAATTTCCTCTAGGAATGAACCGCAGCGGCAGCCTTCGCTCATACTCAAGCGACGCCACCATGAGTACATCCACGGGTGACTCGCTTTGCAGCGAGATGTCAGCGCTGATGCATGACTACGAAACTGTGTCGCGGATTGCAGATCTCGCTGCCTCCTTGAAGACGCCTTACGGGGAACTCGCGCCGGAAATGCTTAAGACGCTGTTGCAGAATATTCAGCAAAGTATACAGGTATAAACTTAATTTTACCCTTATAGCAATAATAGCTATTTTTACTATTGCTAGCCCTAATCTGCCCTAATATAATAGCTGAATCTAATAGCCTTATGGCTGGTTATTAGAAACGTGTAACTAGATGTGTAAACATTACCAATCAATCAAACAAATCATTATTTTTTGGCTTATGTTTGACATGCAAATATTTTAATGGTTAAAATTTTTAATAGTACCTATAGGAAAGGCAAAAACAATTTTCAATCAAAATTTCATAAAATACTAAATCAATTAAACTAATTATTAATTAATTTAGTATTAAATTAGAGAAGTATATGCCACAAAATATATTTCAAAAATGTAATTTTTTATATTTTTTTGTTTGTGCCAAAAAATCGTGATACCATGATACCATCTCAAAAATATGTAGGTACATGCGCGTGTGATTCTTTGTTTATTTTTACTCCTCAAAGTCAAGCAGAACCATGTTGACTATTCACCACATAAAGAAACAAATCAGTTACGGGCTACGTTAGCTTATCGCTAGTATGCAATGTGATGTTAATTGGCATTAAACGACTGCAGTTTAACAGCTTCGATACATTTGAATACATAGACTGTAACTTCGATGGCAATTAAGCCTACTTTAGGTTGTAATTGATACTTTAATGTTACCCCTGTACAAGTAGGCATGGTCATTATGGCGATCTTTGAGGGTGGTCTATGCCCAATAGGAAACGTCTTTTGTCTGAAATAATGACTACAATCATGATACAAAAGTATCAACCGAATTAAATTCTATAACCTTTTTTATTTACACTTCTACACGTAATCGGGCAGCCGCGGCGCGTCCTCTTTTTGCGATCGTCTTTTGGCTGATATTGACTACAATCATGATACAAAACCAACCGGATTATCATTATAACTTGTTTTATTTACACTTCTACACGTCATCGGGCAGCCGCGGCGCGTCCTCTTTTCTTCGTCCTCTTTTTGCGATCGTCTTTTAATTGAGATAATTTAATGACTACAATAATGATATAAAAGTACCAACCGAATTATTTCTAATAACCTCTTTTATTTTCACAGAAAAAAGACGACGAAATGGCATGGGTGGACTCTTGCTGCCTCCAGCTTAAAATCCGAGGTCGCGAGGAGCCAATCACCTTCCGAGCTAGCGAGCCGGGCGCCAGGCTGGCCTGGGCCACCGAGCTACGCCTAGCTCAGTTAGCCCAGGCCTCGGCGAACTCCCCCGCTTGGAGACTACCGTCGAACCAACACGCGCCTGCTCATAAGATGCCGCTGTTTGTTGCCGCTACGCCTGCCTACTCATCCAAATATTTGACGGAGGTATGTAGAAGTATTAGATGCTTTTGACGCAGAGTGAAGTCACCGGAGATCAAGACATTTAATTTGAGAGGAATGTGTTTTTTTTTCTATGTTTAGCTGCTATTATCATATAAATACACTTGTGTTAACGCATTCACTGCCCAGCATCGTCGCCACAGCTGCTACGTGGTGGCGCTGACCGACATCTGCGTTTCAGGCCATGAAAGTGTTAACCAAACACATTTACGCTGGATGTAGACCAAGAGCTAAACTCTCATACCTCAACTATTTTTGCTTTCGAAACCCAATCGCACCCGATTTGGTATGATTTTCGGGAACCAGTTGTCAGCCAGCCAAAAAATGTGGAGATTTTTTTTTATTATTCTATAAGATTTTTTCCCGGTTCACAGGTAAAATGCGGATGCTTCTACACGTCATCGGGCAGCCGCGGCGCGTCAATGCGTCGCGCGCGCTCGCTCGTGTGGGTGTGCGCGGGCGGCGCAGACAGCCACGTGGCTGTGCTTACGCATCGCGCCACCAAACTGAAGACTCTGGTGACGCTCGACCTGCCTGATACCAAGGTAATTCAACATATCAGCCAAACCGCATCCTTTAAAGATGAACTCCTCGTGTTATGCGAGATATGTTCTTTGCCCATGGGCACTTGATTTTACAATTTTCTAAGCTATGCTCGCAGAAATGCTAGTATCGAGACCTTTCGATTGAGTGACTACTAGTATAGCACTCTCGATTACTCTGTGTGGCTTTTCTTATTAGGCACCACGTTTTAGTGCCATATTTCATCGCTAGAAACAGCGTAATTAAAATCGTTTTCGTACGCGGTAGTTTTTATATCCGTCCATAGGGTGTCGATGCTTCCTATCCAAATACTTAGCCTGTCTAGAAACTTATGTTTGTTACGTTCTGTTCCAGGTTACCACAATGGAGTACGCCAAAGGAATACGACAAGTGACCACGCTGTGCGGCGACACAGTGTGGCTAGGCACTGAAGACAAGAAGATCATCATATTTTCAGGCGTAGAACCAGAAAAACAGGAAAAACTCTCAGAGGTAATCACCGTTGCCGCCATCACGCAAATAAAGTACCACTGCGACGCTATGTTCGTAGGCCTATCCAACGGACGCGTTTCGGTTTACAGACGAAGCTATGACGACTCCTGGGCACTCAACGAACCTCTAGCTATAGAATTAGGTGAGAAACCTGTCAACTGCGTACTACCAGTGGACGGGATTATCTACGCGACGTGCGGCCGACGGGTCTTCGCTATCAACGCACTAACAGCAGAAATAATGCGCATCCTAGAACTGAAAGGCGAAACTGAGAAATCTGTTAAGTACTTAGCACATTCGGGAGTCGGACTTTGGACCGCATTCTCCGATTCTACCTACGTTAGTTTGTATCACGCGGAGACGTTCGAATTGCTGCAGAATATTGACATCGCTGCAGATGTGGCGAAAACTATCGGAGCTAGGGAGGGCAGCAAGCCTGCACATATTTCGGCTCTATTGGCCGGGCAGGGGTTGCTATGGGTAGGGACCACGGCCGGAGTCAGCGTAACCGTTCCTCTACCGAAGTTAGAAGGACTACCTCTCATCGGGGGGCATTTAGGAGTGTCCTATCACGCCCACGCAGGGCCAGTGACTTTCCTGTTATCTCTCGTATCGGATACAAGAGAAATTGACGTGAACGTCGTTCGACGGAACCTGTCCAACGCACGAGCTATGGCCGATACGGCTACGCTCCAAGAGTTCAAAGAAGAAGAACACGATAAAGACGAGAAGCCTAAGTTGGAGAGACGGATATCCGAAGAAACCAGTCCGTACAGGCCTCTCCGTGTCCCGTCGGCTGTTGTCAGGCGGAAGAAACCAGGCGATGTACGCCTCAGCAAGACACTGCCAAAGTGCGCAAATCTCAACGCATGCGACGTCTACGGTCTCTTCGGAGATCTTATGTTCGTAAAAGACTGCGTCGGTGAAGCTGATGTCAACGGATCCGGGGGTGAATCTCTCAGGAGAAGCGACCCTGAGTTAGCTGCCATACCATTCCGCGTGAGCACGCTAGATCGCCGGTTAAGAATGCGAGCGGGGCGGCCAAGAAGTCTAGATCTGTCTAGCTGGTCCGTCGACTCCAGAGCTTCCAGCTTGTGCACGTCATCTGGGAGCGAGGAATCGATGGCGCTTCGTGGAGTCTCGCGCACCAGTTCCGGTGCATCGGGTGCTGCGAATCTCGCTCCCATCGCCATTTCTACACCTGACTCATCATCCAGCAAATCGTCTGCTTCCGACCGCTCGATATCCCGTAGCGACAGTTCAACGACCCCTGAAACTAGGACCACGAATAAAAGCGCAGCGAGAAGTCTACGCGGGTCTGATTATGTGGTCGGTGAGAGCGCAGCTCGGCGGTCGGTATTCGTGGTGATGGGAGGGCGAGGGTACGTGGACTGGCGGCAAACGGCCGACGCCGCGGAGCGCCCCGCGCCGGCTGCTGACCCCAACCCGAAGGACGCGCATCTCATACTATGGGAGATGAGATTGTGACATATGAAGATCTACTTCAGCTATTCTAAACGTCGGCTGTATATACTTCTTGGGGCTCCTGCGGGGTGATTAAAATGTTTGTGTTCACAACCGAAGCTACTGTAAGTGAAAGCTATCAGGGCCCGCGGTAGTGGCTCTGCTAAGTCGAGTAGACAGCCGCCACCGGGAATCCTTTTCTCGACGCCCTTTTTCGAGCTATATCTTTGTTACTAATCAAAACTAGACTGAAAATGATTTTAATGATGCTTCCTAACTTAATTAACACCTTAAAATTATAGTTTCTAATATTTTTTTTTCTCTTCTGCATAATAGAAAATGGCAATAGCAGCAGCGTGCGTTAGCTTCGGTTTTGCAAACATTACCGAGATCATCCCCGTTGTAAATTTATTGCAGACCGAGGCCGATTGCGGTTTTTGATCGTTGTTTTAGGTTTCCAAAGGGCTAGATCAAAATTAAGCTTAGGTATACCATAGCATCTTGAATAATCTCCATTTTATGATCTATGGATCTGTTTTGTGTCATATTAGGTTGAACTGTAAATAACTGGTTGACTGTACATTACTTCGAAGGGCTATTATTAACATTAATGTTTATGTTAGGTTTATGTTTGTGCTATATACTAATTGTTGATGTATTGAACAAGAAAATTACGTATGTGATAAGCTTTAAATTATTTTTCTATGGGCTGGCTATGATCACCCAGATGTTAACGTCGGTTAATTATATATTTATAAAGTTGGTGCACTGTATGAAAAATTATGTGATCTTTTGCTAATGTTCTAACGTTAATTAGATTTTGTCGAACATATAATCTAAACGCGTCGTCTTCAGGTAATTTGTTTACAATCTTCCGCTTTACTAGACACATAACCTGTTGAAAATGTTATACCTAAAACCGCCTTATTACCATAAAATATTTTGTAAAATTGTAAATTTTATTAATTTTAAGTTTTCAACAGTTTTGTACAGAATCTTCAATTATGTTCTAAAAATTATTTTCTTATGAAATGTACTAAATTAAATGTGTTTGTTGTAAAATATTAACCGTATAGGCAGGAAGTTAGTGGCCTTATTTCTTGAAAATTTCCAGTGTGTTAACATTTTGTTTATGTTTAAGCTTTATTGTTAGACATTACGTTTAATGTCGCTTTAAGAATTAGACTGATTTAGCTTAAGCATTCAAATGTATTGTTAGTTCAATTTTAGTAAGTAAGGTTCGAACGAATTTTATCTGAAATATTAAGTGTTCCAGCACAAAAAGGATATATATTATGTATCTTTACAAATATTGTTAATTATCACCAGGCTCATTCTTACATATTTGTAATTGCAGCTCAATATGTTACTGTTGATTTTACAGTTAATTCTTTAACAAGTCTATGATTTTCATCACGGGTATAAGCGGGTTAACAACGAACCTTATTTGTGTTGAAAAAAAAGGAGAGGTTGTAGTTAACGTAACGCTAATCTGTCTGTAGTCGTTTTTTGGTCAGTAAATGTTTTTTGCAAATATATTTGCTCAGGCCAAAGATAAATTTTGATTACCTTTGCAATTTTATATACCACAGGAAGTTTTCAATTGTGCCAAATTTTAAATAATGAGTAATGTACCTACTTATTTGCTTCCGAGAATCAATTTCTGTTTGATGACAGTTTTTCTCTATAGATTGTTAGTTCGATGACCCCTACACTCCGACGACTGTTCATTTATTTATTAGTTATCATTACAAATATTTAATTCATTAAATATGTATCGATTTTATTATAAAAATCTAAAACGAAACGAAATTTCTCGAATGGTTTGTGAAATCTCAACTTTTATTTAGGACTGTACATCTTTGAATTTGATCTTTATTTATGCTGCAAAACGTCACAACATGTATGTAGGTGTAAATAAATTTTAAGTTTATATGTATACACCTGTATAAAATTGTTTTATTACCTCGATCGATATCCTCATAGTCCTCTTTATGGCCCTTGTTTGCTTATATTTTTTAATCTATATTCGATAGGTTTATAGATTTAGGAAGTAGGTAATTTATATCTTAGCCAAACTCCTTTTGAATTTTTTTGTTAATAAACCACGACCAATCACAACTCACTTGCTTGGCGTAGAGTTTCAGATGTAATTGTAATATTTATTGAAGGAAGGATCTCAAATTGACAAGTCATGTAAATTGCTTGAAAATGACGCGGCAGCCGAGTGAATTTTAGGTTAAGTATAGGTGGTTCGTTAACAAACATTCTACAACGAGTTTGGCTAAGGTATAGGTTACTTAATTAATACGTAACATACCTAGATTAGGTTAATTACTTGTACAGCTTCTACTCCGCAACAAAAGGGTAGGGTGGGCGTTACAATTTGGTACCTACCTACTATACTCCGATTATCGCGCTCATTAGGGGAGGCCTATGGCCAGCTGTGGAATAATAAAGGCTTATGATAATTATGATATTCCGATTTAAAATTCAAGATATTTTATGACTTAACAATGGAAACTTAACAATAACAGAAAACAAGGTAAAACACCAACTTCAGCAACACAATCTAGCACATGAAGAGAAAATTAAACGTATAAATTTGAATTCGAAAACCATCGAGAGCTTAATAATAATTAATTCATGAATGAAAGTTTTCAACACCAAAAATTGTTTCGGTCTTCTGTGCTTTGCTTCACTGATATCAATGTCGTTAAATATTTTCCACCACTGAAATTTGGGTCTTGTAACCCCTTTGTATTCAAAAAATGACCAGGTTTTTTAAGCGGAGTGGGTACCGTACCGGGATAAGATTGTTAGTTTATAAAAAAACATCATTTTTATGGTAGTCGAGTTTATTGATTGACTATGTAAATATCATGGTTTGATGAGATTTGGTTGGGTCTGATGAGATTTTGTTGTTGGGTGGCTAGTTTTCTCTATGGAAGACCTGCAAGGAAAAATCCAATTATTATAACAAGCACGAAAGCGAAACTGCGGAGTATTGGGCTTACCGTGCCCTTTTGGAACCATAAAATACGCTACTGCGCAACCACTCGGCGTAGGTACTTCCGAGGATTCATAAACATATTTACGTACGGTACTGTACTAACCTAACTACCTTTAGACAGAAATGAATAGGTACCTAATGATGCCCTATGTCCACTGTCCAGCAGTGGTCTAACCTAATGATGGTAGTAAGTAGGAAGGTATCTACTCAATGGGACCAAGGTTTTACTTTTTCAAAAGTCAGGGGTTAATCTATTAGAGCCCCTTGACTTTTGATATAAAGGCAGGGCGTCTCGTCTTCACATTCCCATCACGGATCATATATCAAGGTCATTCCATTAAAGTTCCAAGTCCAGCACTAAGCCGCGTATCAAATTCGCGCTCCAAGAGGACGAACATTGGCACGCGTTCCGGTCGCGCGAAATGGCTACTATTTTGGTTCAATGTGTTTGTTGGAAAGTTCCATCTAGAGTAGGTTTTTTACCGCACATCAAAGGAAGCTCAGTTGTGGCGCACACTGGAGCAGTTGCCACGCGCGCTTAATTGATGTTGGAGCGCGTTCCACGGAACGCACTCTCGGCGCGGGTGTTCATGGCACGCGCACACCAGGAGTGCATAGTGGATACGCAGCTTAATACTAGCATGGGTTGTTAATCATGACCGCTATCATGGGTGGGTATCTATTTATGCGGTAGGTGACAACACTAACACACCATTATTCTTCTTGCATTCCTGCAAAGCTTGGTTGGCTTTACTACAAGCTTCTATATTATCTGCGCTAGATGCGCACTGTAAGAACTGTGATATCTGGAAAGCACAAGGTCCGTTCGGCTCCTGTCCCAGTTGATAGTCTTGCGGCAGTCGATCTTCAACTTCCCGGCGTCTCGAACCGGTAAAGAGGCTGCTTATCGCCTCACCCGCTAGGTGGCCCTGGAGTGACATGAATGAGATAAGTTGGTTTGTGGGTGACGCTAGATTGAATCTAAAAAATTTGGGTTAACACAACTTACCACCGTCGTGCCTACAGTGACGCCTCCAGCAATAGCGGCGGCGTCCCGGAACATGGACCGCTGTGGAGGTTGGCCGTAGGCTGGTGGTGCCGTCCGCGGCGGTGGGGGGCGTGGGCGACTAGGACTAGAAGCATGAGAGACTTGGGTGACCTATCACGTGTTGGGGATGAGTTTCATACATCTGGCCTAAAAATCCGGCGTCAGAATCGAGCAAATATGAGATGATGTTAAGAGTCTAAAATGTA
Organism: Eupithecia vulgata; assembly: GCA_946478455.1. NCBI lineage: Eukaryota > Metazoa > Arthropoda > Insecta > Lepidoptera > Geometridae > Eupithecia > Eupithecia vulgata. Next base: position 7,880,161 of record OX297873.1, on the reverse strand, counting down.
TTTTTCCCAACGCGCGCTTCCACTACCTACATCGTTACGGATAATTTATCGTTGGACTATCGTCTTTAGCAGCTGTTCCCATTAGGTTATTCGTGCTGTGTGTCGTGACTGACAACAAAATAGTCGTGTATAGTTTAAATCGTGTCTAACTCGATATCTAAATGAAGGTGTTCATACAGGGCGGCGGCGGCATGATTAAACTGGCGTCTACGACTTTTTTATGGTGACCATTATACCTAGATATAAGGCCGGTTTAAAACCAATTGAACTAATCCGTTTAAAACGAAAAAAACCGTTTATAACCTAAATGTAACATTATTTTCGATTTAAAACGGTTGGTGTTAATGAAAATTGATTCCACATAGCCTAACCAGGTCTAGCCCAGTTCAGACTCTATTACAGATTTTTTTAAATATATTTCAGTTTTTTTAATCTGTTAAACTCTCAAACACCATGAAATAGTAGGCGCTGTTTTCACTGGGTACATCAGCGCATTTGTTCAGGTGACATTTCCTGGGTGACACCATGACCAGAACAATATGTCGCCCACTGCATCCAGCGTTTTCGAAGGTTACGCGCGCAACTTGAAAATGTAAATTTTATAATTATGCATTTTTAGGGCACCTATCAATTGAATAAATATTTGTATTTTTTAGTCATTCATTAGCACTATAGAACCTGACTGACACTTCAGTAATGGGTGCTGCATATTCCCTGCTTCACTTCAATCGCCCGCCAAGCGTGATAATTATGCTCAAACCCCCCCTTGTTTGGGGGAGACATCAGTAGATTTGTATGCTGATGAGCAAAATGCCTAAAATATCTGACTTGCATCGGCAAATTGACAGAATGCTATGGCACTCCATACATTCAGTCCAGCAATTGACAGGCACCATTAGATGATGATGATGTGTATAAAATGAATGATGGCTGTAAAAAAAAGAAACTATTAATTGATGGTCATTTATTAAAACTTTCTAAATAACTAAAATATAGGCACGTAAATAAATACGCAAATAGAATATAATTGTAACAAGTAATTTTAAATCACAATTTCTTAAAATAAAAGTAAATCGTACTATAATTTACTAGAAAAAGAATGAATTCAAATCCAACTAGAAATAGTAACTACTAGGAAGGTGCCTTGACCGCATCTTGAATGAGGATGTTGTAACAGTGAGGTAGCCTTTTATGCTGAAGATGGTCCGAGCACAGTTCTTGTAAAGCCTTGACAGAGTTCTGGGAAAGTAAATCATGATGGCACCTTTGGTTAATTATTGTATTGTATCTAAAGGTGGTTGTTGACTTTGCATTGACGCAGAGCCTCATTGAATCCCTCGCAGAGAGTTAGATCATGCTGTTGTTGGGCGCACTCAATAAATTGTTTGATCTCCCAAGCGCAAGGCCCAGTTGGCTGCTGACCCTGGACGGGCTGATTGTTCGAAGCAGGAACGGCGGCAGCCGTCTGCTGCTGCTGTTGTGCTGGCTCGCTGCTGCCGCTACCACTGAACATTCCAGTAAGAGCAGATCCAGCTACATGACCCTGAAACAATTAATAATAAATTGATTGAGCTAGTTTAATCAAAACATGTTTATATTTTATTTATCTAGAAATTTCTAAATAAAAAATCTGTCCATGGATTGTAAACAATTATGCAAGAAAAACATTTATTGTGAAAAAATCGTCACAAAACAATCGATTATTCATTGTTCACGCACGTCAGAGAACATGTGACCATCTTCAGGCTGTTTGGCAGCCAGCCAACAAGAACATTACTGAAAAGGATAAAAAGATGACGAAAATTTTTCAATTTCGAACTAACTATCAAAGGCCTTATAAGTTACGTAATATAACTACGTACCACAGCAGAACCAACAGCTACACCGCCAGCAGTAGCAGCCATCTGTTGGAACATTGACGGCTGTTGCGGCTGGCCCATAGCAGAGGCCGGAGCAGTAGCCGGGGCCGGGGCTGCCTGAGGCGCACGAGCTGGGACATTACGGCTCGGCGGAGCTGCCCTGAAATCAAATTAGTAGGTTATCTCTCAGTACACACACAATGATAATTTGGTAGGTATTTTACAAATTGAATTAAATTCTTACCTGCGCTGAGCAGGGGGAGGGCTGGCTGTACGACCACGACGAGGCATGATTTCTTGATTTTATGAACACTTCACGAAACACAGAATAAAATTTCGCAAAGTCGCCAAATACAGAATTCTCGTGTTGCTTGCTTTCTTTGCTGCTTGTCAAAATAAGAATGAATTGAATGTCAAATTGAATTGCGGCTGCGTACGTCTCGATTTTACTAGTCAATTCATTCATTCATGTGTCAAAGAAACGAAAAATATTATCTAGAATTTTTAAATTTAGAATTTTTCCGTCTCGCTTTAGTCGCTAAAGAATTTTCGATGAAAACAAGAGAGAGAGAGAATCCCACAGACACTTCTGGAACCACAGACACGAAGCTTTCAACCTTTCAGTTTTCACCAAAGAGGTGACGAAATGAATGAACAAAAGATTGAAAGAAATCAGGCTTAAAGGTATAGTAGTGTGGCGTTATTTCACTAGATGTTAAACCACAGAGGAAGAAGGGTATAGAGCTCTTGTATATGCCCATCTCATTCACACAAGAGAGAGATCAAAATATGCTGCTAGCCTGAGAAAAAATGAGATAGAATGAGCCCTATTCCTACTTCATCCTGCGTGCCAGTTTTTTCATTGTTTAGCTCATCTAAGAGCTAAACAAATGTGCCGGGCACATCGATGGACTTCAACACAGTATTTGTTTATTCGACCTTTATAATGTTTTTTGCTAATTAAATGTGGTAAAGTGACTCTACGGACATTCCTGCATCTCGCAACACTATATACCTGAAGCAAAGATGATGTGATGCAATGTTATTTGATGTTAAAGTGAAGGTGAACGAAAAGTGCCAAATTTATCATTCCACTTGTAAGTACAAGTTCGTTTGACTTAAAAAAGGTTCAAAACTTATAGATTCATAGATTTCCATTGAGAAAAGGCTCAAAAATTATGTTTTGTGCTATTTCTAATAAACATAACCTAAAATTACGAAAATTTAGGGTTGCCTGCACTCGACAATAAAATTCCCCAAACATGGCGCAAAATATTCTCATAAATACTTACATCCACATTAACCTAAAATATGTTTTTATTTTTTACAGATTTCCCAAAAACAATGAACCGTCTCGTAGTAATGAAAACGTCTGCTTTGGATAGATAGAAGCCCCACGGGTCGCAAAACTTTGGGAACACAAAAAAAAAACAAGAATTTGTATCAAACCATTCATGAAAATGTTTTTATAAAAAGAAACAGCGAACATATCTGTTCCCTCGTGCTGTTACAAGACTGGTAAGTAAAATAAATAAATACATAACTAATGGCTCAGTGCAACAGTGGTTGAAAGTTTTTTTGAGACTTGGATTAAACCATAGACATAGAATTTTTTCACTACGTTCAATAGACTAACAAAGCGTGGGAGCGAGAGGTATATAGTTAATACACACTGCCACGAGAGAAAAAGAGATAGCGACACAAGATGTCGATATGTCATTGTTTTAGCTGAGTAAGAGGCCTTAAGATCCCTCGCTAATCCAAGTCGAGAAGAATTTTGTGCTTTTAATTAATAATCTTACGATTAAAACATAAAATCATTATTCTGCCACAATGGTGTCTTGTTCAGCGAGTGAATGTGACATTACAAACGTAATAACTCGCTTATAAACACGTTTTACAGGTAATTTACGACTGTTTTTACTGAAATCTTCATAATCATTATTTCGTCATTTGCTGTATGAAAATGAGGCAAAAGAGCAATTGAAAGCTTAGATAATAGGTTTCTCTTAAGACTTATCATCAAATTACATTGCTAAATGAAGAATTTTAGGAAATTTTGAGTAAAAATTAAAATTGTTTGTTTACGATAGGGATTGACAAAGTGATGATGTCATTGTATCGATAGTCGATAATACGTGTCGGCCGGTAGGTTCGACGTGATTGGCTAGGATTATCATTACATTACAGGCTTAGATTTGTAAAGTACAATAAAACACTACTTTCCATTCCTGTAAAATAAAAAGAATGTAATGTACAGGGTAGTTATTATAACATAATATACAGGACTACTAGCAATTCAGCACAATACTGTATTTAAGTGCTTATTGGGGAGGTACTAAGCTATGAATTGAGCGCCATATAATGTTCCACGATAATTTACGGTTTTGAAGTTAATAAATTTATTTCGAAAAATTTACATTAAAAATACATAGTGTTATTTTCTTTATAACTATTTATATTTTATTATCTTGTCACTTAGAAATAATATCAGAGTATTGTTGTAATTAAACAAATTAAATCTACTCGCACCCTTTAAACAAATCAAAACTATAGAATATTTTTTTTTTTTCAGATTATTTTAAAAACATCTCTGTTTTAATATTTTTGCTTTTCTTTTAACCCCCGTCTTTGTTTCAGTGGGTCCGCTCTCTTAAAAAGCTTTCGTTCGAAATATAAAAAAATCTGATAAGGAAGGATAAGTTATAATAGAAAACTCGAGTTCACAACGTTATCATGGAAGCTCAAAACACTGAAACCACCTTAAAACTAGTTAACACAAGACATCAAAATTTTAAACAAGCCTAAACAGAAGAAGAACATGAGATTATCTCTTTATTTAAGATTTTTATTGAATTAGTTAGCCAATAGTATTTTTTTTTGTTTTAGTAGCCATTATTTTTGGATATCAATTCTTCTTAGTCACAATGTGTGAATGTGATTAAGGGAGCATATAGTTAAATTTGTTAGCGGAAGTCAAATACTGATAAAGTTTTATTTTAATTTTGTGATGATGAGACGTACTTTTGACTTTTATTAAGTGCTTTACAATGCCTACTTATAATAAATGCATTGGACTTTCACACAACAACTTTGGATACGTTTTATTTTACAAACATGGTAATAAACAGACACACAGAAATATCCATTTTATATGTATATAAACATACATTATTTCATATTAACTGAACCAAGTCATTTCATTTATAAATAATAGGTTACCTAGCTTTAGCTATGTTGCTATTTGTTTACCAATATTAAACCTATTACCAATGTTAAACCTATTTGAAAAGTATTTGATTTTTTATATTAATAAACACTTTTTATATCACTGTGTTAAACTAACTCATTATGTCCTGTGACTTCGCCCGTAAGACTATCGATAATATTATGTTAGAGTCAAGGCAGCACTATTTCACGCACACATTTACATTTCATTTTTTGTAACACCGTTAATCTGTCACTGTTGGTCTTGTACATTCTAAGCCTATGGATTAAACAATATTCTTACCTACTTTGTGTTTTAGTCTTCCATTCAAATCCTTCCATTCAAATCAAATTCAAAAATATTTAAATGGTATTGGGATTTGGTGTAACTAATACTTGCCATATTTAAACTAGGTAACTAACTATTACTATATTATGTATATAATATTCATATTTCCTTTAACATTTTATTTCAGGCATGTAAGATAAATACTACGGGAAAGGTACGTGAAGGAAATCATGAAAACTTTGTGTTTGTAAGAGAAATACAATCCAGTACACACATACAACCACAGTGTAAATTAATAAGTACAGTTTAATAAAGTGTACGTACAATATTATGAATTATGTGCATATTATATTATTTTCAAAAAATAGTATTTAGTACTAATATTATAAATTACTTGTTAATACTAATGTATATAAGTACTAATAATATTAATATAATTGAATTTAAGACTGATAAACCTACATTTTGATAAGTTGGGTATGCAGTTGATTTGTGATCCTATGATTTGTGGAGAATAAATATTGATATAACTATCTTAAGAATCAAAAAAGTCATTATTACATAATAATATTTGTATAAATAAGCAAGGACGTAGGTAATACTGTGTTTGAGGTATAAATAGTGTCATTTATTTGGTTTTCTCCACACTTTTATCTGAAGTAGGTAGGCCTATAATGTAAAAATGCTTTTAAATTTCTTGTTCTGGTTGTCTTATCTTGGCAATTCCTGAAAAATACTTAGCAGAAATGTGATTTCCAAAGTGCAATTTTTATTGTAAGTCTGTGCCTGTTTATCGTGTTTGAATGGATTCCCTAGCAATAATATTTTTTTCAAAATTATTTGTATAAGTTAATAGTAAATAAAGTATAATATTTTAAAGAGTTTGAAATTATTTCTTCACGTAGCTAGTAGTATAAGTAGCGGTGGTAATAAATTTAAGAAAATAAAATTGATACCTAAACGTAGTTTTATTTCAATGCTCAGTTTACCTATTCCCGCATACTAAGGTAGGTACTTAATTAAATAATAAATAATAATAAGGAATCCGTAGGAATCTGGTATAGGCTGATGATGATGATAAGGGGTAGTGCTCATAATCCTCACGCTGGGCATGCGGGTTGTGAATCGCAGTTCGGTTCGGTGGTAGATCTATTCTGCAAGAGGCGCTGCTGCCCGCCCCCCGGTGTATGCCCCTTAGTCGCCTCATACGACACCCACGAGAAGAGTTCGGTTAGTGCAAATTCTAAGCCTGCACCATACGGCTCTACCAGACATGAAATTACGAACCTAGTCAGGGTAAAAAAAATTGCATGGCAATACCACTTCGTATACTCTGTCTCTTTTCACGGCCACGCATGCCAACCATCTAGGTATAATTCATCTAAGTGTTAAACGGTATAAGGAATTCCGTTGAAATAAAGTGAAGCCGCGCCGCGGTTCAATAACTATCTATTATACTTATTGATCGCTTTATCAGTGTGAATTGTGAGTAGGCGTACGTGAGTTGCGTTATATCACATTTTATTCGTTGTTGATTCGCTTAGCGTTTAAGACTGACAAATTTAAAAGTTTTCGTTGTTGAGTGGAAAGTTGATTCTTGTATATGGAGGGGGTGGTTATGGGATCTCCCTTAGATATTGAGATATGGCGTGAGGGGGTTTATATTCTTTCTTATCGTATATTATTTAACGGGGAGGGTGTACACTCTAAATAAACCCGTTTCTTGGCGGTTTTTAACGTTTAACGTCAACATTCACGCGTGTAGCTACATCATCAGTCGTGAAATTCTCATAAATTCAAACGATTTTTAACAATAGATAGTTTTTACGGTTAAATCATCATTTCCATTCAGAAGTGAATGGAAATTCTGTTGACACCACGGAACAGAAAAAGTAGTTGTTTTTCTGTTCCGTGGTTGACAAACTCCTGAACAGGTCTTGAATCGCAGTGTCACAGTCGCGGCCTTCGCCGCTGCCACTGGCGGGCACTCGTGGCATAGCGATGCGACGCGACCCTCGCCAGTCGCAAGCAAGACGCTAGAACCGCCGCCATACGTTAGTCTCTCTACCTAGTCTGTGGGACGCGCCACAAGACGCGTCGCCTATGTCGTGGGCCAATCGATAGCCACTTTGTTGCCCTTTTTTGGAGGAACTAACTAAGCCTCTAATTAAAAAATCTCCGATGACTAAAAAAATCTTAATAATCGTATCTGTAGGTACACAAAGTTTCGTCCAGATCGGTCGTAAAATACGACCTGAGCAGAACGTACATTCTGACAAAATCCATCAAAGATTTAAATCTTTGGAATCCATACTTTTGCTAGTAGTTGTTGATGAAGAGACGCTTCTCTCGTTCGATCAATTCTGAGGATCAATTATATTGTTTATGCGAGGGACGAGGGATTTCCCTCATCTCTGGTTTATGCATAAGCGGAATCTGTTAAGCTTATGCAGGGACGAGAGAAATTTCACGGTCGCAGTCTCATGTTTACGACTCCCCCAAAACTACAACCCCGGGGTATCGTTGACAATAATAGCGTTTGTTAACGACACCACCGTAATGTTGGGATAACATGACGGGAATATTATATCGAACCAGTATACTCTCAATGGTTGTAAACAATAAACATTGTGGTAAAATGTCGGTACACAAACTTTTGAAACTGCTAATGAGGCAAGCCTACAAGAAGCAAATCGTTAATTCGGGGAATTTATTGGCCACAAACTTGACAACATACCGATATTAAAGAGAAGACAGATTATGTTTGAAATAATAAGAATAATTGAGCATCGTTCAAGTTAAATAAAAAATAGTTTCAAAGTTATTTTTATTTGATTTAATATTTTGGTATACGAATATTATATCAGTGCAACAACACTATTCATTAGTGGTGTCGTTATCAATGAACGAAAAGAGTGAAGCACTCAATATTACGTCCATTCTCTGTACTTACGCTTACTTACTCACACATTGACATCATAATAGTCTGTCCATAGTCCGTGAAATTTTCTCGTCCCTGAGCTTATGTTAACGGTAAGTTTTAATCATTGCTGTGATACAAGCTGAATGATATCAAAATACATTTTAATTAAAAATGTATAATTCTACTGAATCTAGAAAGAGACAGACTTAGCACTTAAGAGTGCGCCTAATGCAAAAATCAAGCAAAATGTATAGTATTTTAAAACACTTACGGTAACGGACGTAAATGTTCCGACTAAAAAAATACAATAAAGTAGGGGAAAAAACCTGTAGAAGTCGAGTAAACGAATAGAATTCTTAAAAATAAACTGGTTTATTTACTAAAAATATACAAAATTCGCATACAAAAAAACTATTTTAATTGAAATGCTCGAAATTGTCAGCGACAACACTACATTCACATAATTTTTTTACGAATTACATAGCCAGACTAATGTTTTACTGTAGGTAATAGTTTAGTTTTTCTTTTTTACGCTTATATTTTGAATAATAGATAATAAACAAAAAAAATATTTTGCACTGACATTGCCCCTGCTCTGTCTTGCCCGCTCCTATCAACGAGAAATCCTATCCTTTTCTCAAATTGTTGCATTAGGCGCGCTCTTAAACTCTGTCGTGGCTTTAACGCTGGTGTCGTTTCATTCATCTTCATACTAAAAGAATAACACTTTTCCTCTATGGAATAACAAGTACACCATCGTCTCTGTCCTAAGTGTGATGGTGGTCACTGTGTTTTATCCCTAATGAAAAACTAGCGATGAAGCCACGAGATAGCCTTGCTAAGGAAGCAGATTACTTTTTGTAATGATTACTTAGTTACCTACTACATTACTGCTATCGAAGAATAAAGATTGTGGTAGTGTGGCATTTTAACCTGTGCAGGGTCTCCATTATTGTTTTCAAACTACAAGCGTCATCTTTTCAGTCTGGTTGGAATATCTTTGGGCACTATGAAAACGGGGTAAAAACTATGGGTAACTTTAAAACTACGTAAAAGAAAGTTTTTGTTCTTTTTAGCGTTCCGTACCTACCCAAAGGGTAAAACGGGACCCTATTATTAAGATTCCAGTGGCGGCACTATGAGGACATCGTTTGCTAAGAAATCTTAGAAAGCTTGTGCCTGATGCAGGATTACACTTACTTCACAATAATCGGTGCAGAACATATCACACTTATACTATACTAGCTATTGCCTGCGCCTTCGCTTACGTTATCTAGACCGGAACCTTTGTAAACCCTGGTCTAAAAATAAACCTAAGTAGGTAAAACGTTTTTTAATTACGTTGCGGTACGTTTTTTAGAATAACAAACGTCAAAACTTTCGCAAATTTATTATAATTATATCTTTGATGTGATTATACCGGGAGGGATTGTAAAAATTATACCTACCTAGGTTATACTTCCAACATTCAACATACCTGCTTCCTCTGCTTCGGCTAATCGGCATTCCTAGAGTGATTTACACGGTACCTAGGTATAATTATTGAAGTAAAGGATTTTATTCGATGTATTTTTACAGTTTGAAAATTTAGTGGTTGGATGTATGAATTTTAGGATGTTTTGATGAAATGTGATGGAACTGAAAATCAAAACAATGTGGCAGTCAGAGACAGCTTTCGTTTATTTTTCTTTGCACATATTTAAAGGTTGCATTGCATTGTAAACTACCTATGGTCGAAGCAAAGAGAATTTGTGCAGATTCGGCGGCTCGCGCGCTGTCGATTAAAAGACCCCTGCAAAAATTAACTTCCTTTGAAGAAAATAACACTAGGTAGGTACTTACTCTAATTGTAAGCCTCACAGGGTCTTGTGATCATAATGGTTTCGGCAGAATATCAGCGCCTATCTACTTCAGAGTAGTAAGGCAATCATGCTGAGTCGAGACCTTTTTGCTGCTGTAACACAGCAGTCAGCAGTCTTTTTATCACTTTTTTTCAAATTATACTTTTATGTATGTTTTGTACTGCAGCAGCTAATAAATAAATGTCTATGTCTAAAATAGAACATAAGGATATGAACATACCTACATAGTGAAATAGATAATAAGACCTTCCTTGAACCAAATAGAACATAAAGCCCCCTAGCATCATGTTGCAGTGATTCTAGTGAGACTAAAGCAGGAGACTTATATTAATGCACTGAACTGGTAACGGCTAGAAAATATGTGTAAATATATGAGGTACTTACCTCGTGAAGTGACATTGGGATATTTGGGGTAATAGATAGGTACCCAAAACTCTTCCCGCGAGCTTCCAGTCCGCTCCCGACCGCTTTCCGCGTGCGTAGCGAGACACGAAGACGTCAGGTTATAAAACAAAATGCGGTACCTAATTGTACTATAATTGTTCAACCAGACGCGCCGATAATTTTTCGAAAACCTGGAGAGCCTCGGTAACCTACGGAACGGACCTAGGGTCTCGACTCCAAGGGGAGCAAATGCGTAGGCTCTGTCGAGACATGTATATTTGCGCCTTGAGATCTTCGGCCAAAGCACCAGCCTTCACGGAAGTCTTAGGAAGATGGGAAGGCGTGGGTGGGTCGACGCACGTAGCGTCTCATACAATAGGCCTCCCCAACTCCCATAGGACTAGAGTCATTCCGTCGGGCCTCTTACCATCGTCACGCAACAGATCATTCGCTTTGATAATAGCTGGTACGTGTCTTTAAGGCTGGCATGGCGAGATATCCAACCGGCGGCAGCCCTAGTATCTACACGATAATCCGTGATGACCAAGCTGTTCGACAGCAGTACCGCACTGGCATGAATGAGGCGCGCAACACCTTGCACCCAACCGAAGACAATTTGCGACAAGAAAAATTACGGTATCGAATAAAGTACCTAGGCTACTAGTGTTATATTAAGGAAGTGCTTGAAACCAATGTCCTGGCTCCCATTTAGAAACGGCCAGGAGACGGGCACGATCTGCAGAGCTGGAGCACGTTTGTTTCAATTACGTGTCAACTCACAGAGGCCCGTCCCATTGCCGTTGGGAAAAAAGATATTTTGGGGGAGCAGCATCGGGGCAAGCACTATGCCAAGCCGATCGAGCTTCGTCAAAAAGCGAAATTTGGAATGAAATTCCAGGTAACTATGAACCAAATGACAAGGCTTTAAGATTTTTTTAAACTAAAGAACTAGGTAGTGCTGTGGACGGAAGACAAAAACGCTGGTTGGGCTACACTTGAAATTTTGCGTATATATCTAGGTATACCTAAGCCTCCCAATTTTACTGGCAGGGAGGCCTGCTACCATGCCTTTGTCATCCAAATATACAAACCGATGTCAAAGTTTTGTTTATTATGTTGTCTAAGCCTTCCAAGAGCTCGAGTTTGTTGTGCCTACCGTTAATTTAGGTACAAACCGGCAAAACCGAATAATTGTAAAAGCCATAGGTATGCCATAGCTATTAATTTTGAGAAGTCTGTCCGAAGTTCTGTTGAAATTATGAATTTACTCATCTACCTACAAGAATTTATTTTCGGGCATTTCACTTCACACGGAAATGGGATTAAACCTAACCCAAGAAAAGCAGAGCTTGTGATTATGGGGTAGTATTATGTAGCTCTGTTATCTTTTGTGTTATTGATAGCTATAGCTACGAATGTTATAAAAAAAGGTAAAATTAATGTTGTTTAAATGTTTATTGTAATTAATTCAGCATTATTTATTTACTTATTTATTTTATTTATTTATTGTATTGAATTAGGTAGGTATATTTCTGGTTATAGGTAGGTATATTGATTTCACAGATCTGATGACTTTGTGGTGTTCTGCTTGACTTAGTTTGCTTTCCTGTAGATAGTCTCAAGGTGATTTTGATGGAAGGTCTGTGAAAATAAATTAAACTTGATAAAGGTTAAGAAGAAAGTACAAACGTAGGCACCCACTGCTACAAGGTAGAGTAAACAAAGAACAGCATAGATAGCTGTTGGAATATACAACCCTCTTTTAACTGGTAGGTATAATGCAGGAAAAAGAGCACCTCAGTAACTAGGAACCTACATTCACAGGCCCTGCAAGAATAAAAAAATATTTGTAAATATAGGTACATGTTAATAAAAAAGAAATATTTTTATACAGGGTGTCCCATAATGAGTGGATAACCTTGAAAGTGCTTTTGCGCGAAGTGAACATTAAACCTGAAAGTATCACTCAGCGTAGTGTAAAGTAGTTTTCTTTCGTCAAAAGTTTTGTACTAAGTGGTATAATGTGGGTATGTCCCACGTGCACTATAAAAAGCTTCAGGAAAAGAAAACCAAAAATAAAAAATATCGTTATTAAAGATTTTTATGATTATCCTTTAAAGTTCTTCTGCTCTAACAAATATATCTCCCAAGCCTTTAGCAGGAATGTTTATGACAGGCAGGTCCCTTGCATACCCCATGTACCTACCATAGGTACTGTACACATCCACATTACATGGGAGCAGCAGCCGATAGTTCTTCTGCCATTATGGCACGAGCAATAATAATACCTACGCAATAGCTTGTCTGCCTGTGAGAGCTGTCTATGCCTATATACACATTATATGTTCGTAAAAAGATATGCCGGGACTAGATTGGCCCTCGAAGTACCTATGTATAGATCTCTTCCTTTAAGCTCTTGCAGATGTTCAGCAGGTATTTGTCCTCCGAGTTCAATGATGAACCTACCAGTTGCCTGTATGTGTTCTGCATGTTCCGTATAACTACGTGCATGATTTTATTTTTTGGATCTTTTTTAAATCTTACTTGCACATTATTACGAGAAATATATTAATAATTAAGTTTTACTCCACAAATACAATAGACTTGTCTTAGAACTTTAGTCTAGTAATAAGATGTGTTCATTTTGTTACACTCTAATAAAATATTAAGTTTGATTCAGTTGGCCGGCACCTTCAAAATTAGCCCATAAATGTAGGGGGGCTGGGTGAATAAACTCCTTTGTGGCGATTTGTATAGCAATTCTAGCTTATTTTTGTTATTCAAGAAAAATCTGATATTTTCTAAAAACCCTGGAAGCCTGACTGAAACGCCTGAAATGTCATACCAAATCCTGACATCTGGTATTAAACTGCTGGAGAAACCTTTCTCGTATCAGTTTAAAATAGGCTTACAAACACGAACGCAAGCGCGTGTGGTGTGATGCCACTTAAATCATCTGTCACGTCACATTGTCACTTCTCTGCCTATCGCAGATTCAAGGCCCAGAAAGGTCTAGAAAGATAAATTTAGGTACATACTAAATTTTTTCTTGCAATTCTGCAAATCCTCTTCTATCATTTCGCAGTCTGACAGGTTATCTCTACTGCTAGCACACACGAGAAACTGTGATACTTCGTATGCACACGGTCCGGTCGGTTCTCTTCCTAGCTCCTGGTCTTCCGGTAGTCGTTCTAAGACTTCTTTCCCACGGTCCTCGGTAAATTTTACGTCCTGTCCCATTAAATGACCCTGGAATGGAAATAAAATTGTGTGGGTATATTTCGCCATCGGCCGGTCGAAGAATCAGTAGGTACGTTAGTTTAGTAGAACAACTAGACCGATTGCAAAAACAATGCTTATTTGTTGGAAATACGTTCAATTATTTTTGTTCGATGAGATGGCTAAGTGACGTTTAGCCATATTGGTCCTATTATTGAAGAACAGCTAAATAATTTGTGTATTGAACGCATTTGAAGGATGTTTATAGGATTCAGAAATCTAAACTTTGCTTATTAAACGCGCTATAGCTATAGTTTTAATAAAATGTTTAGCTGCAATAGAACATTACCGGCAATAAAGCCGGCTTTGCCAGCACGCGCGCCAGGCGTGTCTTCAATCGTCATTGTTTTTGGTGAAGGTATCCGATGGTTGTCAGCAAAAAAGTTCTACGTCAATGATCGATCACCCAAGACTTGTCTACCTTAGCTCTGGTACATCAACCATGCAGTATTTTACCTATTAAAGCAGTTCTACGAAGATGTGTAACATGTTGACGACCTCTGTGGCGCGGTGGGCGAAGGTCCGCCTGCTACGCAGGAGGTTGCGGGTTCGATTCCCGCCTTGGGACAAATATTTGTACGATCTGCAGGTATTTGTTCCGGGTGTTCTGGTCGTTTTCTATGTATAATAAAAAAATATCTATCTATGTATTGTATTATATTATGTAGGTATATCAGTTATCTAGTACCCATAACACAAGCTCTGCTTAGCTTGGGGCTAGATAATGCTGGGTGAATTGTCCAGCATTATTATTATTATTTATTATGTTCTATTGAATCGACACAAACCATTTTATTTGGGTCGAACTAGCCGTTTGCAGCGATTTCGTCGCGTTGCGGCCTTTGCGGCATAACATCGGGGTGAAGATGACGCTATGCGTTAAAAAAGGTGCAGTCTGCTCTTCCCGAGAATAGCGGCTTCTTTTCATCGTACCTTTGATATCAGTACCAACACCTCCAGCATAATGATCACAAGCTACAAATTTCTACGGCACTGTTCATCCAAAATTGTCAACCTTACTTCTGGTATATCAACCATACAGTATCTATTGAACCATTTCTACGAAGATTTATAACATTATACTATTCAATCGACACTAACTAATTTTTTTGAGTCGTACGAGCCGTGTGCAGCGATTTCGTCACGTTGTGGCCGTTGCGGTATCGGAGTGAAGATGACCTTAGGCGGTACCGAGGGTGCTTTCTGCTCTTCTCGAGAATAGCGGCTTCTTTTCATAGTTCCTTTGGTTTCACTACCACCACCACCGCCAGCACAATGAGCACAAGCTACAATGGCATCAACGTTTAAATGACTAGAAAAAAAAACGAAGTAAGTACCTACCCTATTACGGTCCTACTGAGTTACTCGCATATTAAAAGCGATATTTATCTACATAATCTATGCATGGACAGCATATTTATACCGAACCACTGCTGGACAGGCCTACCCTGATAAACGACTTATTGACTTTTATCTTAGAGAGGGTAATGCCCATAAAGTTAATACCCACAGTTGGTAGTGCATTATTATATTCTGCAAGAGGCGCTGCTGTTCGCCGGCGGGGTGGTTCGCCTCTTACCGACACCAGCAGCGGGAAGAGAATTCTCTTCCCGCTGAGGCGGTTATTTGTAACTTTGTGGAACTAAGTAGGTATACCTACCTACTTACTTAAATTATTTTTTGTGATTTCTAAAGTCTTCAAACTGTGAAAATACAAATCTTGAATATTTGTGACCTCTTATCACTAATTCTACTAATATAATAATTATACCAATATCTTCTAAACTGAATAGACCAGGTTGTAATTGGATGCCTAGGTCAATTGACTAGTTAAAATCAGGTATCTATGTAATCAGGAAAATGCGTACAAAGCCGCAGGCAGAGGCTAGTAATAAATAAATAGTTAAATTGTCTGCGTGCGTACTCGAGTGTCACATACCTGGTTATTTTGTCTTTGATGCTGTGAGACATTTTACAAATAGGTACCTATGGAAAACTAAGGTTTCGGATGGTCGGGGTTGGATAGTTGGATGGATGGTAAGTTAAGGAGAAATTATTATTTCTCCCTCATTGTGAAGACAGTAGAAAAAAATTACTCAGGTAAAGGTCCAGAAAATAATTTATGCTGTAGAGACTGAAAATAAATGGAAAATAATAAAATTAGAATGCCATTTTTTTCTACAGAGTCCAAAGAGAAAAAAACCACCAAAGAGAATAAAACCACTACGATCATAGGATCATAGGCTTTCTATTTCTATGGATACGATAGGTATCTGATACTTACCATAGATAGAGTTCTTAGCAATGTTAATAAATGCTATGCATAGGTGCTCAAAGGAGTTAAAATACCTACCCTTATGTAGGCCAAGCTCAGGGATTAAACAACAGTGGTTTTTTGGGAAGGGCGTGATGGCCAAATCCAAAACCACGTGATTTAGAGAAAAGTCGTGAAAGGAGAAATGCCCTCGATTAAAAAAAATCAATAACAGCATAATAATGTAGTTTTTACAATCTTTTACTTCTGCAGGAAATCGAACAGTTTTATTTTCCAAAAAAAATATGACACCTGTATTTTTGCACCAACAACGATTCGGTGGCTGATAAGAATAAATCAGAATCAAATAAGAAATGCATTATTGAAAAGCATCCATGTCACGAATTTTAAATAATATTTTTGGAGAACTGGAGTGCTTGCTGTTAGCTGGGATACCTACTTAACCTATATTTTATCCGCGGTAAAACAATATCTATTCCTAATTAAATTAGGCAAATCCGTATGTGTAGTTTTTATTTTCTCATAAATTGAGCTCATGATTGGATTGATTTTCACGACTTTTTTCTAACTTTCGTGGTTCTGGAATTTGTCATCACCGTCCTTCTCAAAAAACCACACTGTAGACCAAAGTTAATTAAAAATGGCACTTAGAATTCGTAATTATCAAATATCACAAAACATACGGGATTGGGATTAAAAAGCCCTTTGTTAACAAAGAAAATTACAATCAAATAAATTTCATTCTCAATCGATTCAATAATCAAGTCAATAGTATTAAATTAAAACTAGTATTTACAATTGAAACAATTGAGGCTCAACTGATCCATATCAATAATGCCCAGCAGTGGACTGGCATAGGCTGATGAAGATGATCCATCATAATATCAACACCAGTCGGAACTCGGAAGCGTGCCCAAGACGCTGGCTTCATAGTCCCCCTGTATGGCAATGCTGATGCGCTGTGCCAGATACCAGCTCGCGGTCGTTTCGACCAGATGAAATGAGGTAAAAATCTATTGGTTGATAATGCAAATTAAGTTATCCGATGAGCAGATTGCATCGAGTTAGAATAATATAGAGTAACAATCACAGAAATAAAATGTCCGCGCCAAAACTCTGCACAACCTACGCTACGTGCAGAGTTTTTGTTTAGTTGTACGGCGACCGCAGTCCTCGTACAACGTTCGCGATGCCAAAGTGTTCGGTGATTTCCTGACCAAATAACAGCAACTACGTGCAAAAAAAGGATGGTGTTTCGTATTTTAGGTAAGTATCATAACAATTTTATGAATTTATGTATCCACAGTACGTATTTTCATGTTAATTTCAATAATTTTAAATATTTTCTGCAAAATAAAATGCTCACAGCTTAACCTTGGCACTTCGTAGTTAAACAAATATGTAAGAGTAAAAGAGAAACAAAGTCTCGCGTGAGCTTGTGACGAGCACACTGTGTTCCAACGACAAAACTGTGGAGTTCATTGATACTTAATATTTTTACGAATTTTAAATTAATTGTTATACTTAATAATATTACCATGTTGATAAATGCTTTATTTTTTCCGAACAAAAAGTAGATGAGTCGATAGCGTTCTATAATTTTATAGTGTAAATTACAATATTTTGTATGCCTTGTTTTTAGTTTTCCTCGAAACCCCGTAAGGTGCTCTGAATGGACAGTCATATTATCAAGGCAATTAAGTTATTCGTCAGTAGGTTAAAAATAGTACCTAATAAAACTCGTAATACATACAGATTAATTTGTTTTATTTAAAATTATTTGCACCCCCGTGTTTTCCGTGATAAAAAGTAGGTACCTAGCATAAGTGTTAGTCCAGAGTATCTTCTATCTTCATATTATAAGTGTGACTAGCTGCCCCGCCCCGGCTCCTCCTGGCTAAATAATATAATTATAGCCTATGTCCATCCTGAAACCTAGATTCATTCTAAATATTGGTTAACATATTTTTTTAATCAGATGTTTAGTTTCGGAGTCCTCTTAGGTATAGGTACATTATAAACTCACAAACTCACACATATAATGATTTCACAAATACGACCTATAATATTATTTAGTACAAATAGCGTCTCCACGCGCCCTGTTCCCTGTTCGTACGCGCATGGCCGTCGGTCATCTTCGGAAATCTTCGGTATGTCTTCGGTGCATTATTATGACATTGCGTACAAGCGACATTGAACATTATTCTACCAAGATAACGTCTTAATTCGCGTAAATGTCATTGTGAGCTATATAACAACAAATGTATAGGTATGTAGAACGGCGCTCGGACATTTTTTGAGTGCTGTCAGTTAGAGATTGGGACTCTATAATATTTTAACTCGATGGCAGATTGATTAAAAAAGATTGAGCAAAAATCTAAACTAACAGCAAAGTAATTTGAATCTCGCGCCAACACGAGATGTTGAACCTCGGGAGCTGTGAGCGAGCGGAAAGTTGCGGACGCCCCTGCAAGGTTCCGTGCGCGGGCGCGGTAAACCACAGATTATGAAAAGACAGCAAGCGCTCGGCATGCGCTCGCGCTCAGTGAACCTCTGACTGAAGTACTCAGAGCAGTGAACGGATCGGGTGAACGAATAAAAGATTCCAGTATATTATTTCATTCATTTCGTTCGCTAAATTCCGTTCGCAATCGCTGGCTATTTATATTCTGTGGTTTATTATTTGTAGTTTGTGGAACCGCGTGAGTATCGGAGCTGTCCAATTCCGTGTCATTTTTGGGATTTCGTAAATAATATTGAGTGAAAATGGGCGAGAATCTAGCCGGTTACAACGCTAGTGGGTTTCTGTGGGCAGGGATCACAATTGCTTTATGTGTATTCGTACACATTATTTACAAAAACCTTTTCATTTCGAAGAAAAAAGAAGCGGAACAAAGTGAAGCTGAAACAAATTCAGGTACCTACCTACTCAAAGTTTTAAGAACTGTGATGTGAAGTTGGAAGTCCTCTAATAAATGCTAAAATAAAATCAAGTTCCTTTGTATCACGAGTATGACGAGGACTAAACTTATGCTCAGCTCAGGCTCAAACACGTGTGCGCTTTTTGCCGCTAACAGAAAAGCATGGTTTCATATGACTTGGATTCCCATGACCCTTGTATTGTACTAAACTATTGCCGTTTTTGTTTAATATATTTTGCATATTTAATGACGGCTATTTACCTGCATATTCTTTATTTAGTTAATTTTGGAATTAAGTAAATCAACAATATTATTATTTTACTCCCAAGCAGTCAATGAACTTCATAGGATTGAGACTGCAGCTTCCTTTCCTCTGGTTTGTATTATTTTATTCATTATTTAGATGCATAATTGTTTATTTTTGTTAGACCTCTAAGGTCTAACCAAAACAAAATTTGATAGCTTTTGTGATTAAAATTCTCTTAGCAGGAATATATTAGAGTACAAGTTCTTGTTTACAAAATAATAACATCACCCTAGCAAAAAAATGTGTTGGTATAAAGAGAAAAGTTTTAAATTCTTGGTTAACAATTTATTCATGAATGTTAACATTAAGAGCAGGGTCATGGTTACTCACACTATAGGGGCAGTACAGTACTAAAATTTGTTCCTTTTTTTTCCTTTTAGTCAGAGTTAACTTTCAGTGAGTAAGCCCCA
Organism: Eupithecia vulgata; assembly: GCA_946478455.1. Taxonomy (NCBI): domain Eukaryota; kingdom Metazoa; phylum Arthropoda; class Insecta; order Lepidoptera; family Geometridae; genus Eupithecia; species Eupithecia vulgata. The sequence continues at coordinate 7,860,445 of OX297873.1, read as the reverse complement.
AGTAATCATTTATATCAAATTAAAACACAAGGGAATTGTATACATTCTTTCTCCTACAAATCTCTAGAAATAAAAATCATCCAAAACTTGCTCTGCTTAGCTTGGGGCTAGGTGTGTATACTGTGTGAATTGTCCAGCTTTATTTATTTATATATAGTGAGAATAACAGATTCATTATAGCATCCTCTAATTTTAATATTAATTTTATTTTCATTCTTTATCTGTATTTTTAGCAGCAAGATAAATAAAATACACATTGAAAATTTCAACTGTCTATGTCTTACGGTTCTTGAGATAAAGCCTAAAGACAGACAGCGGAAGATTAGTAATAGGGTCTCCTTTTCACCCTTTGGAGGGAACCTTAAAAAGTAGCCGATGTGTTCCAGATCTAGACCTACATCTATGCAAAAGTTCAGACTGATCCGTTCAGTACTTTTAGCATGAAGAAATAACAAACATACATCCATCCAAACTTTCTCATTTATAATACTAATGTGAATGATACAAACATCTCACAATAAAGGACTTAATTCAAGATACAATTAAACATCTCAGCTGAAAGACAACCACCCAAAGGTCAATGTTTGGGGGGTTGGGTTGTCCCATTTTAATGTTTATGACAGATCTTGGTTCAATGAACCGATAATTAACTCAATAACTTTGCTGCCCTTTGGTAAAACCTACCTATTTTAATGCCAATGCTGATCGAAAGACGAAAGTCCTTCAACTTATTCTTTGCAGACTTTATTTACCCGATAATAGAAGTTGCATTCGTTACGCAATCATTATGTTTAAGCAGACAGTTTAGTTGTTTTTATACTTTAGTACATTGCCACCTGTATACCACCTGGCTTTTGTGTACATTTATGCATGAATATAAAGGCATGAGTCACTTTTGGAATTCTTATTCTAAATATACAATAGAATTTGTTACGCGACTTTTAAACTAATTAGAAATCATCGCGAGATTAAGCTAAATTCCTATAGCAGCGTCGCCAGTTGACGTAAAATGTATGAAAACATCTGCCAAAACCTCGACAAGTCTGTAATTGTCCGATTACCTTTTTAAAGAACACAAGCTCTTTTAATTATTGTCAACTAGTTACTGCCCGCGGCTTCGCACGCGTTGTTTCTATGGAAACCAAAAAATAAAAACGTTAAAAGGTTATTCCTATTCCATGGGAACTGTTTATAGTATAAAAAGTAGCCTAATGTTTGATTCTAGGCTAAGAGCTACAGCTATGCAAAATTTCAGCCTGATCCGTTCTGTAGTTTTGGCGTGAAGGAGTAACAAACATCCATCCATCTTACCAAACTTTTGCAATTAAAATATTAGTGTGATTAGGTTAGTCTTTCGATCAGCATTGGCATTTAAATAGGTAGGTTTTACCAAAGGGCGGCAAAGTTATTGAGTTAATTATCGGTTCATTGAACCAAGATCAGTCATAAACATTAAAATGGGACAACCCAACCCCCATAATTAAATGACAAACCACCCCTAAACAATGGGCAATGTTAAAAAACAATAGTACATCTTCAAATCGAAAGACAATCAGAGGTACCGATAAAGTTATCAATTCAGTACGTGCTGAAATGGTCTGATAGATCACGTATAAAACTGTCAGGTACCTACATTAGTACCTAATGTACCTATGTACTAAGATTTTAATTTCAATGAACTTATTATCAATCGTTTAGTCATAATTTGTGAATGACTTCAGCCATGGCTTATCAAATCCTGATGACGTAAGGTCTTGTTCCGCACTGAACTATTGTTGTAGGCTTCATGTACTCGTATGAGAATCGTCATTGTTATTATTTTCAATTCATAAGTAATCTGTCACTATCAGCAATACCAATACTCAATATTCTACGCGGAGACTGAGGAAAATTAAAAAAATAACTGACAGCGGAAAAAAATATATCATTAAGGCACATACCCCACCCAAAATGGCGCCGCCACCTAATTTATCTTATTATTCCGTTTAACAAAGGAATTTTCAAAAATCCATCGTCCAGTTTGTGATACCTATAAGCTTTTTTTAAGGTGCAGTGTTGGTGGTGGTGCAGTGTTGGTGGTGGTGCAGTGTTGGTGGTGGTGCAGTGTTGTTGGTGGTTTCGCAGTGTTGGTGGTGGTGCAGTGTTGGTGGTGGTGCAGTGTTGGTGGTGGTGCAGTGTTGGTGGTGGTGCAGTGTTGGTGGTGGTGCAGTGTTGTTGGTGGTTTCGCAGTGTTGGTGGTGGTGCAGTGTTGGATAGTTTTAGTCTATTTAGTTAAGGCAGTAAATCAAAAATAGATTTTGGTGGCCACCAAGGGCAACTTCGTATCTCTGCCTAAACTAAATAGAATAAAACTATTACAGAGGCATTAAAAAAAGCGTACGATAGGTATCACAAACTGGACGATGGATTTTTGAAAATTCCTTTGTTAAACAGAATAATAACATAAAGTAGGTGGCGGCGCTAGTTTGAAGTTTGCTCAGTCACAGATCTATGCTTGAGTGATGTTTGAGAGATTGATTGATGACTAAGCCAACTTTTATTTAACGGGCCTAAATCTACAAAAATAATAGTTGCATTCAATAATCAAAGATACACCGCAACTGTGAAATATGGAAAAAACCTCAACCTTAATGGGCTATGGCTGATGGATGATGTGCGAAGCAGCGGAAAATATTACTATTGATGGCTCTCTCTATGATAATTAAATCATATATTGATCTTATTGAGCGAGTGGCTTTCACACCTTTAAGCCCACAACGGACTGAGCTTTAATATTATATTAATATAGTAAGCTATATGTTAAGGTATAGCAAGCTGCCACAGACACGGTGGCTAAACCATAATATATATTTTTGCACTCATAAGCTCTGCGGCCGTCATGTCTTCTATACCAAAATATATCGTGCCTGTCGACACATTTTGGTGTCGTAATAAAAATAAACGTTAGTCTGTGGTCACTCGCCGAATACTATAGAAAATATACCGTAATACACCTTGCTATGATTTATATTAATATATTATAGCTCCGTCTTTTGTGGGCTTTGCTTTTACTGCTTAGAATTTCTGGTAAAAACGTTAGACGTACCTAAGCGTAGACGTAATTACATTCCATTGATTGAGTGGTTTCATTCAGCGTTCACTGACATCAAACATCGTCTTTATTTCAATACTAGTAGGATTCAATCCAACTCCCAATTCTCAGGTGCTCAATCAGAAGAAGCGTCATCCGACAACGCGCTAACTGAATCCCGTACATCGAACAAGACCAAGAAACGCGCTACATGGAAAGGAAAGTCCGAGTTCAGCCATCCCTGGCTGCTGAAGAATCTCAAGGGTCACCCTGGAACCGTCCTATTGGTGGACTTCTCTGCGAACGGCAAATTTATGGCCGCTACTTGTGATGGTAAGTGTCTAAGATAATATATACTGTATGTTGTCGCTGTGAGCTTGCCTAAGCTTTGGTCTCATAATGAAATATACAAAACATAAATATACTATTTTAAACTCGATCCTCGTTTTGTCGCTACGACAAGATTAGAAGTACTATTTCAAATAGTTCACAAAATATACAGTTAAATTAAAACTATTCATAGTAATATAGCAGTATTTTATCAAAGAACGGTAAATGAGACCCTAACTGGATCTCTAAGCAAACATATTTGTTCATTTCACGACATTCTTCCTTGAGCGATAGTAGACTACGTATGTACGTCATTCCATAGCATAATAAAATAATCATTGTCGGATTTCCCTTTTGCCGTAATCGTTTTTAATGGTTTTAAACCGATTTCCTTATAATACCAAAGCCTACGTAGTGCCACATATCATGTAAAATCACCAGAATTTGCACTGCGCTGGCAGTACTAAGATTTAAATTATCATGGAAACTCAGACTGTAGTACAGTGCAAATTCATTCCATCAGCATCATGACAAAGGCATATTCAAATTGCCTCAATTCTATCTAGTATCTAAGTAATATCCTTTTCGTATCTCGATTATAAATCAGATAGTATTCGATTATAAAAATCTGATTTGATTCACGTCTGGACTTTGATTACTTAGACTTTAATCTAATACCTTTGTCATGATAACTATATTCGTCGCAGGAAATCTGTGAGCTTTAAAATTGCTATTAATTCTGCCCACGTTATTTCCTGTCCATCTTTGAATTAATCAATGGGAAGATGACGGCATGAAACGGTGTTGAATTATTGACTCTGTCATCTTTTTGAGACCTGCTTGCGTGTACCATAAATATTTATTGATTGAAGTTTATTTATCGAACTAAAATATGTGCTTCAGAGATTTATTGGTAGACGCAAGTAGGACTGAAACCCTTGTATATGTATTTACCTGAAACTAAGTTTGAGCTTCATCTAATTATTTTTAATAAATTTTTACATGGGCTGATCCAATTACCCTACTTGAGCCACGAACTTAATTCACAAATGTATAACAAATCTTTCTAAATTATTTATTATACGTTCGAATTAAGCTGTTGCTTAATTATTTTTATCACTTTCGGTAATAACACAGTATTTGAATGATTCACTAAACATCTGTGCAATCACTTAATTTTTTTGACTTTCAAATATCCAGCTTTATGAAAACAAGCACTGTGTTTTATACCGCAAGTAATGCCTTCTTAGCTCGCCGTGTAACCATCTGATAAAAATTCATATCAATAATTGAAAAACTATATTTAGAAATGACTGCGTCTGTCGTTTTTATACGAAGAACGGAAATTATTTGTTTAACTTAAGTATCGTTAACCGATTGGGAATGTTTACTAATTATCACGATGGTTGCACCGGGAAGCAACGTAATCCAAAACCTTGTGCTTTTTGTCCCTCTCCACAACGCCACTGTTATGTATGTGTAATTTGGAGGTCCGCCGGTCATGTTGCCGCCAAGGCTGAAGCTTTATCTACCTGCAATTATCTAGAAATAGTTGAACAGTACATTAATCATCTTAAAAGTTTCCATATTTGTGTGTAGATTTGTCGTAGAGTACACTGTGTAGTAGAAATACACTGTACAGTTGAAACCTGAATATGAATACAGTCATAGTTCTATTAGCTGGAAATCGGCCATACATAACATTACATTTTATCATTTTAATCACAGACGCCCTCTAAGTAAAAACTGTAGGTGGTTAACACCGATTCAAAGTTATCAGTTTCAAAGTCGCAGCAGTTATATTTCCTTCGTTTGGTCTAAACTTTTAATCTTGACCTATCACAACAGGGAATACGTTGTAGTACCTACTATTGAGTTCGGTTCAGTAATGGACCTGCAGATAAAACGTAACGTAACAACCGGTAAAGAAAGCGTAACCTAAACAAGCGTGACTCGGTAGCTAACCCATAACATTCCGATAATAATACACTGACGGCGATAGTGCGTAGTTACTATTTACACCAATTACGGATATGCCTGAAATGCTCAAAGATTATCACCTAACTGCTCAAAGAAATTTTAGTATACCGAATCTGGTACATCATTCTGTGATAAACTGAGATCTGTTGATATGACGACGTTATCTGTGTTATCAATTACAGGTAAATGACATACAATAATTTATCGTTTCAAAAAATACGATAAATCATTAGCTAAATGGTGTCGATTCAGTTGGCATGAAATCTTATTTAAACTATCTAACCTAAAATTGCTGTAGGGCAACATTTTAAGTTTATCTAGATTTTTATGATATTGCATACTCGATCTAAATAATAAAAATATTAATAATGAAATATGAAAATGTAAAACATTATTCATTTCTTGCTGTGTAGCAGAATGCATATTAAATATAAATTCCTATAATATTGAGGATAGTTAAGTTTACTTTGGAGATGTTAGGTATCTGCTTTGAAGTTACAGACCTACTTGTTCAGATTACTTATTCAAGAATTAACGCAAACTATCTTTCACGAGTTTCAGGCTCTCTTTAATAATAATATACAAGAATATACTTATCTTTAATCTTTAAATCAATAATATTAACATGTTGCCTTTGGTATTTTCTAGAAATGCCCTCGTTTGCAGTTCAATGCCTCTCGCTGTTATTACTTTCTCAAGGTTCGTCTTCGTTTCGCAATTTTACTTTTTATTTCAACTTTCTCAACACAAGAATCTTTTTTTGTTTGAACTTAAATTCGCGTGATAAGACACTGTTTTGCGATACTGTTTTCTCAATCGTAAAACTCCATAAGAAATGATGTACATATTCCTATTAATTCCTCGGTAGTTTCCGTTGCTCTCTCATGACATGGTTTACTATTTGAACGAGAGAATGCAATTATCTGGCATTGACCATGAAAATTCAACCGTCTCGTGATCTCGTCGGTGGGTAGCTCTCTCGAATATATATCTTGTTTACATTGACTTGGTTACAGTTGCTGCGTAGTAGTAACGACGTGCGATACGATAAGCGCTAACCGGAATAATCGCGATATAGGGGTCGGTCACCTCGGCAAGTCTGCGACCCTGTTCGGACGGGCTTTTGTTTATAACCTGTAACTGGGTCGTGGACGTCGTGGTGTGTGTGGTCACGCCTTAATGTTGTCCATCACTCGTTTTAAGTACCTAGTTTGCAAACGTGTTTGGCTACCGAATTCTATCGGATGTCTTCAGATAGTTGTTTGTTGATATGATTACTATATGGCTCTGTCCAATTACATCGAAATAACCTGTTTTATATTCCGTTAGTTTATCGAATTTACAAAAACAATATACCGTTATTTGAAAATTATTGAGTGTTAGTAGACAAAACTTTTAACGTTTTTACAAATGAGTAGAAAAAGTTACCCACACGTTGTGAAGTAAAGAAATAACATAGTCGTAAAATAAAAAATATAAATGTCCTATTGTTTGTGGTTTAAATGCAAAAACCGTGAGAATTCTAATAAGTTAAATATAATGTGCTATATAAACTTAAACATATGACCAGGTACCTATTATTTCTGGCCTATATATTTTAGTCACAATTTAGAAATTATAAGATGCATGAGTGTGCATTATAAGCAAGTATGTAATTTACTACCTCACCTCAACAGCCTATAATGGTCCACTGCTGGACGCAGACCTCCCTCGATTTGTTTATCTCATGAGGGGTAATGCCCATAATCCCCACTGTAATTACTAGTCTAGCATTAAATATATATTATTGAATTCTGTATTTTTTGTAGATCAGAATGTAAACACAATCATGATCATTTAAAAGTTGAACACTAGACATTTAGTTTGACTTAATCAATATTTAGTTAAAAATACAAAGTTTAAAATGTTAGAGTTGAAATAGGTACATAAAGATAAACATAAACATTTCAGAATTTCATGATTTCTCTTCGATTTAACCCGAGTTTCGTCTAAAGTCTAGAATTTCGTGATTCCTCTTAAATTTAACCCGATTTTCGTCTAAAGTGTAGAATTTCGTGATTCCTCTTCGATTAAATCCGAGCTACGTCTAATGTCTAGAATTTCGTGATTCCTCTTCGATTTAACCCGAGTTTCGTCTAACGTCTCGAATTTCGTGATTTCTCTTAGATTTAACCCAAGTTTCGTCTAAAATCGCCAGTTAGCAAACATCACAGTGATTAATCTTTACTTTTTGCCTGATTTGAATGAATAAACAATTTATTCGGCTGATTACCCCTGGTGTCTTCCAAACTGTTTACCGGAACAATGTAAATGTTTTGCGTCTGTCGTGTCGTTATGGTCGGTCAGAGCGGCGAGGACATCTCCCTAGGTCACTCCATGGCCAGTAGTCGAGTCACGCGTCATCGCTCGCACAAACTGCACAGTCCTATATCCCGTCTAAGGAATCCAATCCCGCGTTAACATATTCATCCTGCAAACCTGCTGAATCGAGGTCATAAAACCCGAGGATCCGCGGGATTTGAGTGATTGTTAAATGTAGCACAAAAAATACCCTCTATGCTCAAATGCGAGGATTTGTGGTGTATTGCCCATACTAGCCCACTTCTGGACATAGCCCTCCCCTAATGAGCATGCAGGTAAACGTAAGTAAATTAAAATAAATTATGGCGAAAGATAAAGAAAAAACATGCAAAATCAATCATCATCCGTTCTTATAGGCTAAGCAAACATATTGGAGACTCAAAAATCATAATTTCCAACGAAAAGTCTTGCATCTGCGGGATCCCGCGTGAGGGATTGAAATCCCTGATTCCGATTGATAATGTTTCATGATCGACTTCCGTGGGGCGTCGTATATGATCTCTGTCAATGGCTAGCATAGCATAGCAACAACAGAACAATGCCCAGACGTCAATACAAATTACTTTGTGGGTTAGGTACATAATGTTTTTGTTACATAGCCATGTGGCATGGATATACACAAATGTGTGTACGATCTGCAGACATTTGTTCAGGGTGTTCTGGTCGTTTTCTATATATAATAAAAAATATCTATCTATCTATTGTATTATATTATGTATATCAGTTATTTAGTACCCATAACACAAGCTCTGCTTAGCTTGGGGCTAGATAATGCTGTGTGAATTGTCCAGAATTATTTAATTTAATTTTAATTTAATATGGACGATGAGGTTATTATTTATTTATTATTTACTTTTCTCGTTTTAACTTGGTAGTTGCTTCAAGATGGTCTTTACTTCCTTTTCATTGAATCATCATGACTCCATATACTGAAGAGGAATACAAATAATAAAATTCAAAATTTACAAAATTTGTATTTTTAATACATTTGAAGATTTCAAACATTGACAATTCACATAACTTTGTTGCTAGAATCGTCTAATTTGAATATGCATATTGTGTTTTTGCGCTAGTTTCGAACAACCTCCAATTTAAACTTCACATTCGTCCTAAATATATCACTATTTGTTCTTTGCCTTAATATTCAAGTACTTATTTATAAATGTTTTAGGAGGCCTATGCCGAAAGCACACAGAACTGAGAGATATTTTTTAGAAGAAACGGAAGCAAAATTAGTTAAGAGTATTCAGTTAGATTAAGAATCACTTTATTGCAACTCAGTTCTGCACACAGAACTGAGAGATATTTTATAGAAGAAACGGAAGCTTAAGCTTTATTGCAAATTAGTTAAGAGTACCTATTTAGTTAGATTAAGAATCACTTTATTGCAACTCAGTTCTGGAATAAAAAGCTATATTATTTTATTATTAATATAACATATTATGTATTTATAAAACGTTCAATCGGAAAATAGATTGTATCGAAAGCAGCCCGTGCATATTACAACAGCATATTATTATTTGCCTTGACAATAGAATATGTTTATGTATAACAATAATATAAAATAATTACATATTCAGGTGCCCTACACAGACTGAACTTATTTAGAATTATTGTTGACTAGCTTCTCCACGTGGCTTCGGTCACTTGATACTTCGATGATACATAGCGTATCATCATCACGCGACATCAGACGACCTCAGTGGCGAGGTGGGCGAAGGTCAGCCTGCGACTCAGGATGTTGCGGGTTCGATTCCTGCCTTGGGACAAATTTTTGTACGATCTACAGATATTTGTTCCGGGTGTTCAGGTCGTTTTCTATTTAATATAAAACGTATATTTGTGTATTGTATTACGTATAACAGTTACCGCTCTGCTAGATGATGCTGTGTGAATTGTCTACCAGTTTTTTTGTAATATTTTATCATATCAGCCCATACACATCCACTGCTGGACAAAGGCCTCGCACATACGACGCCACAAATACATAGCTCATAGCAATAATGAATCATATTCCGGGAATCTTCACGGCTGAACGGATTTTAATGAAATTTGGCAGGAATGTAAATGATATCCCGGGAACGGACTTAGACTACTTAAATAGCGCGTTCGAAGCCGCCGGCAGCAACTAGCATAATAATAAACGTTCTACTTAAAGTCCTTATGAATGGCTATCCTAAATAAATAATAAATAAATAATGCTGGACAATTCACACAGCATTATCTAGCCCCAAGCTAAGGAGAGCTTGTGTTATGGGTACCTACTAGATAACTGATATACATAATATAACATTACAATGATAGATATTTATTATACATAGAAAACGACCAAAACACTAGAACAAATATTTGCAGATCATACAAATGTTTGTCCCAAAGATAAAAATAAATAAATATAATTATAAAGATAGTTTGTTTGCTTGAACAGAATATGGGTACACAGATGTTAATAATTTTTTTCTTTCAATTATGTTCTACTACGACTAGCATGCAAATGTTACAGTAGCTTAACATTTATATTGTCAAACTATAATCTATACATATATATATAATGTATATTGTTTTTGTCGACCTCAGTGGCGCAGCGGGCGAGAGTCTGCCTGCGACGCAAGAGGTTGCGGGTTCGATCCCCGCCTCGGAACAAATTTGTGTACGATCTGCAGAAATTTGTTCCGTTGGTCTGGGTGTTTTCTATGTATAATAAAAAATATCTATCTATGTAATGTATAATATTACGTATATCAGTTATCTAGTATCCATAACACAAGCTCTGCTTAGCTTGGGGCTAGATAATGCTGTGTGAATTGTCCAGCATTATTTATTTATTGTTAATTTAGACAATGTCAATTAAAAAGTAATAATAGTAGCAGGCGCAATAGTAAAGGCGGGCATCGAACCCGCAACCTCCCGCGTCGCAAACGGACCTTCGCCCACCGCGCTACAGAGGTCGTCATCCTAGCCACACTCTGCGAATTTGTAAAACATTTAACACGATGATAAGAGTTTTATCTGTTGCGGCGTCGTTAACCTTGGTTGACTTACTTCCTACTCGAGTTTCGGCTGTTTAACGTAGAGTTTACGTATTACATGTTCCTTTACGTTGACATTATGATAATTTGAGACGACGTTTAACCTTAAAATACAGAATCAGTCTTGTATACCTTAGTTAAAGTTGTTTAAACAACTTTTAAAAAAAAATGAAATCGGCCAAGTGCGATTCGTCTCACGCACGAAGTGTTTGTTGCCATTATCTATAAAAACGGAATAACATCTCGTTTGTTGTATGGGACCCCCTTAAATATTAATTTTATTCTGGTTCTGGCAGAAATACATCTATGAAAATTTTAATATACACGTAATTTTTTTGCGCACCAGTGGTAGAAGTTAAAAAGGTAAATTAAATTAGTAAATATAATAATAAGTGAATTATATATCTCTTATGTGTATAATAATATGTTTATTTTGCTCATGTTAATCTAAATAAAACGCTATTTAGATACGTGTAAATATTTATATAAGGCTAAGCACAAAACTTAATATTACTACACAGCTCAATGAAAAAAAACCTGCCTACTCAGAAAGTAGATTATTCCTGTTCCAAACATAACCTAGAAATTTCATCATTGCAAGCGTACTAAAAAGCGGGACGGAAAACATGGATTTTCATTTTCACGCGTTTAGCGAGAGAGAAAAGTGTATGGAAATCTATAACGTGTTATTTTTTAATTTCTTAAATAGCCGGTAGCTATGGTTATTTTCATAATACGTAAACGACAAAACGTCTTTACTCCGAATAAATTAAAATTCCAAAAATTTACGATTTCGACTGGAATCGGACTCGCCACCTACCCTCAGTACGGGTGTGTTCTAACCAGCTAAGCTTTTAATGTTTTCTTCATCAAATAACTAGGTATTGATATGGATCAGTTGAGCTACCTGTAGATTGTTTGCAACAGTTTGCAGATAGCTTAATTGTTTCTATTGTAAATACTAGTTTTAATTTAAATTTGTTATTTGATTGTTATTTTCTTTCTGAATAAAGTCGTACATAGATGCAAGCCTTCCTAAAAAAAATAAAAAATAACTAGGTACCTATATATAAATTTATCACTAATTTATGTAACAACTCTGTCTGTATCATGCACGTAAGCATGTAATGCCCAAGCCAACTCTCAAGGTGACTTTGTCTTGCAAAGCAGAAGAAATCATGAGGCCATGTCCAACTATTATTTTCTGCCAATACTTTCGGTTTCGTTCCTACCATGAGTTCATTAATTTGAGTTTGACGATTATTATCACGAGCTGCGATTGACTATCTATTTTCTGATCTTATCTGATCGCTTAGTATGAGCGTACAAAATACGTAGGCGTAAGTATAGGAAAAAAGTTTTCGATCTCCATTAACGTGTTTGTTTGGGTTAGACTATAACTTTTTTTAGTCGGACCAAGCGCTGTTCTTAGTGCTCTATCTACTTACTTTTATAGGATCATTCACGCGATCGTGACTGCTGCTGTCATGTCAAAGTGCAACACATCATTCGAAATCTTTCCAAAACTACCATCGAGTTTGTGAGAAACTATTGGATCGTTGTCATACTGCGAAAGGAGGTTCCTCTCTATTCGGTGAGAGCGCTGTAAGGCGCCAAATGTATAGGAAGGAAACTGAAACGACAAAAGTAGTCGTAAGATAACGCTCTCAACCTGTGCTCTCAACCCATACTATGGACTCGGTTTACTCTGAAATTACAGAAGGAAATAAACTTTCTGGTTACAATTTTAGAACGAGAACGTTGGGAAAATCTAAGTTAAATTAAATAGGCCTTCTAACTTCTTGAATTCTTCATAATATAGCAAGAATAACAAATGACATGTAACTTTAATTTAGTACGATTACACGACTGCTATTAAATATTCATAATGAATATCATAAAATTCCTGGTTTGGAATGGTCAGTTCAGTAACAACACACGCAATTTCTGCTATTACTGAGTTATAGCACAGAATTCATTATTATGAAAGTAGCAGTGAACGTTAACACTTTCATGGCCTGAGACGCAGAAAGTCGATCTGCAGGTCCGTGTAGCGGAGACTGGGCAGTGAGTGCGATAATACTAAGACCCAGACTCCACCAAAGCGGAGATGTGCGGATTGAAGCAGTGCATGTCGCATGTCGCTGAGAGCCGGAGCAGATAGCGCATCATCGTAATGCAGGACTCGGGAGATGATTGATTGATGAAATGATTCCGTGTTGGGTCACGACCCCCCCCCGTATTGGGGATACGATGCAAGGAGAAGTGATCATTTCATTTAAGGCGCATACAGCACCTAAACTAGCGCCACCACCTACTTTATGTTATTATTCTGTTTAACAAAGGAATTTTCAAAAATCCTTCTTCCAGTTTGTGATACCTATCATAAGCTTTTTTTTAATGCCTCTGTAATAGTTTTATTCTATTTAGTTTAGGAAGAGATACGAAGTTGCACTTGGTGGCCACCAAAATCTATTTTCGTATCTCTTCCTAAACAAAATAGAATAAAACTATTACAGAGGCATTAAAAAAAAGCTTATGATAGGTATCACAAACTGGAAGAAGGATTTTTGAAAATTCCTTTGTTAAACAGAATAATAACATAAAGTAGGTGGTGGCGCTAGTTTAGGTGGGGTATGGGCCTTAATTTCTGTCTGTCTGTCCCTATGCATGCTTAGATCTTCAAAACTACGCAACGGATTTTGATGCGATTTTTTTTAAATAGACAAAAAATAAAACTAAGCGTCTGGTCGAAGCGACGCGTGACCCGAGAGCTGGTGAGTGTCTGACACAGTGCATCAGCATTGCTATACAGCGGGGCAATGCAGCCAGTGTCTTGGGCACGCTTCCGACTGGTATTGATATGGATCAGTTGAGCTACCTGTAGAATGTTTGCAACAGTTTGCAGGTAGCTAAAATTTTTCTATTGTAAATACTAGTTTTAATTTAAATTTATAATAATGATTGTAATTTTCTTTTTTAAAATCGACAAAATGATTCAAGAGGAAGGTTTATATGTATAATACATGCATAATATAGAACCCGTGCAAAGCCGGGGCGGGTCACTAGTTATAATATAATGAAACAAGCTGCTGCCCGCGGCTTCGCGCGCGTTGTTTAAGTTTATTTATATCCTATAGGAACTAATTTATGTTATAAAAAGTAGCCTATGTTACTCTCCATCCTTTGAACTAACTCTATGCTAAAATCAAGTCGATTGGTTGCTTAGTTAGGGCGTGAAGGAAGGATAAACAAACACTTTCGCTGTTATAATATTAGCATAGATAATGTAGGACAATCCACATACTTAGTTAATGTAAACCTATTGTAAGAGGAAATAAATAAACTTATTATTATTATTAGTACTTACCATCATCTAGCCCCAAGCTAAGCAGATCTTTTGTTATGGGTACTAGATAACTTATACATATTACAATACATTACATAGATAGATATTTTTTACTATACATAGAAAACTACCAGAACACCCTTAACAAATACGAGTACACAGATCTTAAAAATATTTGTCCCAAGGCGGGAATCGAACCCGCAACCTTGTGCGTCGCAGGCGGAGATTCGCCCGCCGCGCCACATCAGTCGTCTGTAAATCGAAGCGGTCAAATATCTTTGGTTGATTTGATACCTGTTCCATAGTGTTGGGGACATTCAATATCGAATCTTGATCATGATTACATAGAAAACAATAGACCATTAATTTATATGGATCGAATTGAACCAACATGGCCTTCTCTCTGAGACTTAGACACGCTTGGTATCGCTGTGGCCTCTGTAAATGCATAAAGATATCGCTATGAACCTTTAGGTACCAGTAAACGGTGTCCTTTGAAGGTCTGCAATAAATTATTTGATAAGTATCATAATTTCTGGAATAGAAAAAGCCATAAAACTTTAACACTCGTTTGTAGTCTGAACAAGTTATCTGATCAGTGATCAGGGTTTGATTTTTTGAGCACGGTAGACTCGCATAAGCCCTGATCAGTAGACCCTGATCAGGGCTTATGCGTATATAGTCCTAAAACTGACCGCTGATTTGGATCCATACGAGTAAACACCATCATCAGTCTATATTAGTCCACTGCTGGACGTAGGCCTCCCTAATGAGCAAAGATGGCGATCTGTTTTTCTTATAAAATAACTACCTAGTCAACATGTTTATAAAAAAAACGACTACCAATTTACGAGCTTTAAAAATACACTATCAACAGATAAACACTTAGCGATATACTAACTTGACTGTCAGCATTTTTGAAAGTTCTATAAAATAGTGAAAACTTAGATGATAACGATTATATCCTCCTGGCCGAATCTTCGGCCACGGGCGCGGTCAGTCTCAACTGAGACTAGCCAGGTGCACAACACAGATGCCATTTCTATTCCCTTACTCTCATAACCCAATGTATTGCCACACTGACAAGACCGTGGAGAAGTCAGGCGTAGGACCAAAGACGAAATGAAAACTTTGTGAAAACTTTAAGGCGCATACACCCACCCAAAGTGGCGCCGCCACCTAATTTATCTTATTATTCCGTTTAACAAAGGAATTTTCAAAAATCCGTCTTCCAGTTTGTGGTACCTATCATAAGCTTCTTTTTAATGCCTCTGTAATAGTTTTATTATATTTAGTTTAGGCAGAAATACGAAAATAGATTTTGGTGGCCACCAAGGGCAACTTCGTATCTCTGCCTAAACTAATTAGAATAAAACTATAACAGATAGGGCATGGCGGTATTGGGCTAAATTACAATACCGGTAATTTACCGGTATCCAAATTCTTAAAACCGGGATCCCGGTTTTTCGGTATTTTTTCGGTATTACACTATAAATACTAAAATATCAGTAAAAATGCACTACATACATTTAATATTGTATGAGACTGACTAAATGTACCAAGAAATGTTATTTGAAACAAGCTTAACTTTTATTGACAATAATAGCCATAGGCCATAGGTAGGGCATAGTTCTTGCCCCAATGTTGCTCCCCAAAATCTATTTTGTCCTAATGGCAATAGGACGAGCTTGTGTGCGAGTTGACACGGAATGGTTTGATACGAACGTGCTCCAGCTGTGCAGATCGTGCTCGTTTCCTGGCCGTTTCTAAATGGGATTCAGAACTTTAATTGCAAGTACTTTCTATATAATTATAACACTGGCACTTTATCGGATCTCCTTACTTTCCGTATCTTCAGTTGAGTGTAAGTTGTTGCACGTCTCATCAATGCCAGTGCGGTACTGATGTCGAATAGCTCATCACGTCTTGTTGTGTACTATAGGGTCGCCAGTCAGATATCTTGCCATACCGTGCTACATCATCGGGCCTTTGTCACCGCTAAAGTAAAAAATACTCTTGAATTGAATGGTATTTTGCATGGAATTGGTAAGAAGCCCAACGACGACGGTATGACAGTAGTCCCATGGGAGTTGAGTTGGGAAACCCAATTTGTGGGAAGCTACTTATCAACATACTTGCGCCTTTCCATCTTCCCGGACATCCGTGAGGGTTAGTGCGGCGGCAGATTTGGCTTGAGGATCTCAAGAGTTTCTAATATGCAGATCTCGACAGATCCTACGCTTGAAAGCACACTACAATTGAAAGTAGGCTAGGCAAGCCTACTTTCAATTGTAAATACTAATTCCATCTTTAATTTGCTTTGTTAATGTAAAAACAAATAAATATTTACAATGAACAGTCAAATATTTGCCACAATAATAAAAACATATAAAAAAAATCATGACAATGTGCGTAGCAAAGAAAGATAGGGTATTTTTCTAAAAAATTACAGGTACAGTAATACTCGTTATGCGCTCGCTGCAATTTCCACGCACACATTGACAGTAGAAGTAAAGATTGAAATCTTTACTTGTATTCTACGCGCATTTATTCGTTATAATACTTTTTTTTATAGTCTATCTATAGACTACAAACTCTATAGATGGAAAGTAAAGATGTGGCCGACGATGTATCAAGAAGGTTTAGAAGATATCTATTTACTCTTGTCTTTATGAGACGCTTGTTAACGGGAAAAACAGCAGCAGGGAGCGTGTTCCAAACCCCAGCGGTACGAATGATGACGGCGGTGGAAAACCGCTTAGTGCGAGTGGACGGTATATTCACATTGGTAATACGATGTGCATCTGCTTGACCTGTTCGTGTTGCTTGGAGTGGCGGGAGTTTGGGAGAGTGGCGTTGGTTTATCAATTTTTGAAACCATTATGACCAAAAACGTAGACTGGCTATCAATTTTACTATCATAAAATTTATATATTTTATATAGAAGTTGTTTGGTAGTAGGTATTTGTGTATTTTAGAGCCGCCATAAGGGTTTTCTTCACGCATATTTATTAATCAAACTTTTATTTTCTAAATACCGAATTACCGGTTTTTGCAATTTCAATACCGGTATTCGGATCTGCCCTAAATCATCCGGTATTACCGGTTTTTCGGTAATACCGAATACCGGTGTCCATGCCCTAATAACAGAGGCATCAAAAAAAAGCTTATGATAGGTACCACAAACTGGAAGATGGATTTTTGAAAATTCCTTTGTTTAACAGAATAATAACATAAAGTAGGTGGCGGCGCTAGTTTGGGTGCTGTATGCGCCTTAAATCTTTGGTGTGCTGAATTAAAAGTAAAGAGTCTTAAGCGAGACTAATCACAACTGGATGATCTTGGCACGGTTTAGGAGTGTCATCTGCTGGCTAGTTAGATTTCAATGGCTGTTTGAATTCATTATTAAGTTAAGTACATGTATAAACGCAAATGCACGCTGAGAATCTGGATGATGATTGGCCCATACAAACGTACTACCAAAATTATTTGTAATTCGAGCATATTTCCACTACATCATGTTGTTTTTTGTATTCGAATAGTATTTATCTTAGGTCCCTGGTTGGTATTTTCTTAACAATACACACCTATAATGAATTATAAGCCAAAATATGCAAAATGCGATTTTTGTATCTTTACGTCTAAAATGACATGTTTTCGTCCTATTTGATTTGTAAACAACGATATCTTACGTTTTGTTTGATAAGGAACATAGCTTACATTGTCTACGGAACACAATATTTTACGAATTGAAGTTGCGAACAGCAACGTGTCGCCAAATCCTTAATCCTTTAACTAACAGGTTTGGGTGTCAACTAGGCCTAGATCTCAGTACTTACGGTATCCCCGTGCTGACAAACTCGCTTGTCATAAAATTTGTTTCGTTTTCTTTGGTTCCTTGAATGTGAAAACACAAAAGAAAAAAAATACGATTAAGGAATTCATAAAGTGCAAAACACTTTATGAATTCCTTAATCGTATTTTTTAATTGTGATCGAGATCTCAGGAACTCTGCGTTCTATTGAAATGACTTATGTTTTGATTCGTTGGTTATTATTAATTATATGGTTCCATGAATATTTTTTTTTCATCAAGTTGTGTAGTTTTCTGGTAAATATTCAAAACATTGTTTATCTGAGCTTACACCGTACCAAATACTTTTGCTCGGTCCCCCTTACTATAATTGCGAAATCATATGCCGCAATTCGGCCTCTTAAATACATGCACAAAAGCAAATGTACGCTGAGAATCTTCGAAACTTAAAGTTACAATAACATTATTTTGCAAATATTACAACATTAATGTTTTTTTTAACCGACCATCTTGACTAATTTGACTTGTTAAAGTGCTTATTTTACTTAACCAAGTGCTCATTTTATAAGCCTAAAGAAATAAAGTTATTGACTTTGAACTTCAAATAAATTTGCTCGGCTGTATAATGTATGTATGTTTTCTACATATGTTCGCAAATTTCTTCAATTCTATGCTGTTTTGAATGATTATATGGATTATATGGTTTACAATAGGTAAAGGGAATGATCGAAGATGGCCCCATAAAAATTATATTCCCGATTAATTGGTATGTGCCCTGGTAAACTAAAAAAAAACTGTGTAAATATAAAAAAAAAAGTTTTTATAATTCAAAACAATTAAATTATCTATCTACATACCTATACCTACTCTTCGAAGATCGATCACAGCTGAACTCTGTCTGTAATTTTAAATATCGTAGTAAGATCCTTTTCTACCGTAAAAAATCACAAGTTCTTAAAATAATTGTAAGTATTTAAAATACTAATTAACATAAAGTGATTATATTCGACAAACGTGCCGTGACGAGTTTTTCCATCTTTACCGATTACGATTTCCTAGTCGAATGATAATTGTTACCTCACAACTTACGTAATAGCACAGACTAGTTACAGCTATATTTCTATACTAACAAAACTCATCTTTGTCCATGTTTGGATGTATTACTCGATGTGAATATTTTCTTCCGCATAAGATCGATAGCCAGTTTATAACTTCAGAGCTTGCATTCTTATGTTCGGTATCTGATAAATGTAAAACAAGCTCACTTTGGGGTCAAGTGACATTGTGTGGAAATCAACGCTATAAATACCCGCAAAAAACTAATATAATAAACTGCTGCCTTCGGCTTCGCACGCGTTGTTTAAGGTTCTTTCTAACACATGGGCACATTGGCACATTGGGCACTGATTTATGGGATAAAAAGTAGCCTTTGTTATACTCACCAATTCACTATCCTTTCAACTAAATCTATGCCAAAAATCAAGGCGGTTGGTCGCTTAGTTAGGGCGTGAAGGAAAAACAAACAAACACACTTTCCCATTATAATATTACCTATATGTAGTGTAGATACTTCTAGTAACAAACACAGTTATTTATAAGTTCGTTTAATAATATATTCTAAAATTATTTTTATTCACAAAGAAAATTACAATCAAATACATAATAGAAACAAATTAGAACTACTATTTACAATTGAGCTAACTACAGACCGTTGCAAACAAGCTACAGATAACTAAACAGATTTTTCTAAAATTGTTTATAAACATTATACAATTGTATTTTTATACTTGCATCTATTTTGCTAATGCAAAAGTTGATAGGTTTGCAAAAGTTCCTTCAATACCTATTTTGGAAATACACTTGTTAAAGCTAGGTGCTTTTAATATTCAAGGCTAGGTACCTACTTCTAGGTACTATTTTCAAATATAAAAACTAAATTCACGCATGAATACTTCATTATGTATTCTAGATTATCTATTTTTAAACTAACAGAATACAGCGTAAAAGAGGCACATTAAAATTTGAAAATAGATGAAAGACTAAAACGAAATATGCCAAAAACTGTAAAAACCAAAAAGTGATTCGAAATTTTGCATTTATATTTATTTAATGCAATATTTCTTTGGTGATTTTTTTTTCGGGCTGACATTTATAGGTAATATCTTTCGGTACTGCTCTGATAACCTATTAACATTATAAACGAAATCGTTTTAAATTGTTTTATTACTGAAATGTAATCTGCTACTGACCTACATCAGCTAGAATATGCCAAACGAATGAATCGTTAAGATATGACCCAATACAACATCCAAATCAGTTAATACCTACTTTTTTCTTAATTCATATAACGGGATACCTTACTCATGATATTTACATTATTAAACATGATTTGTTCTGTTTTTATTTTATTATTTATTCATTACAAACATAATACAGATCTAGTTAAGTACCCACCTAAAGCGGTTTGTCCGTCATGCATGATAATATAATAATATAATTCGACACAGAAATTTAGATGTATATTATTTTATTCTTCTTCATCGTGTTCTTCATTACTGAAGGTCGTGCCCACTTTGAAAAGCCTTTGTTGAGGAGTTGACCAGCTGCTTCCAAGCCACTCTATCTTCGGCTTGTCTGAGAGCAGTCGTCACTGGGAGTCCCGTAATCTCTTTCACAATGTCAGACCAGCGGCTTGGTGATCGGCCTCGTGACCTTTTCTATATTAATTTAAGTTTTACTTAAATAAATATTTGTATTTGGAGATATGAAGTAATTTTAAGAGGCCTCAGTGATGCCTTACTTGGACGAACAGCTTTTACCTTTTTTTGTTTTGCTCTAAAGTGCATACGATTTAAGTGATGAAAAATACCACATTATATAAACAAATAACTAATAACTATCTTTACTACCTCTTTTTTTCATTATTTTGTGTAGTTTTATAATAAATCACTGGAGAAAAACGCTTAAAAATAGCAGGGCGTTTGAGCCTTTACATAAAATATATAACTCCAGATGAAAAAGAAAATACAGGTACCGCTACTTCTACATCATATCTTTCTAATAAACATTCGTAATTTTTGTAGAATTCAATACAATAATAATAAATCCCAAAAAACTCAATTTTGTAAGGCGTTTTGCGAAGTAATTGGAACCTAGGTAATATTTTGCCACGATAAATTCAACCCTATTGATCAAATATCCCTTTATATATAACTGAAAATCGTTTCCACTAACGTCAGTCGGGGGCTAGCCGCCTCCATGGACGGACGTGAGGTCATGTTACTTTTTTCGCGATGACAGCTGGACACGCTTTACGAATTACGATTTTCGACAACTTTTGTTTTGCGGGTTCAATAGTTCATTTGTCATTGTAATAGAATATATAATGGATTGCACCTACGTTACAAGGATTTTGCAGTATTTTTATTCATTGACAGAGTTATCAATTTGGTAGAATGGAATGGTAGTAGTTAAATGAACATAAATAAATATTACTGAATAATTAAACACGGTCCAGATGTAGACTAGTATTATAATATCTGTATTACTCAAGATGTTGGGTACTTACTAGGTGACTGAGTTAGTTATTACAATACATCATCATCAGCCTATGTTAGACCACTACTAGTCATAGGCCAGTAATGAGCACCATTAGCGCTATGTCTTCAGCATGACGCATCCAGCATCCGCCTGCAGTCTCATGGGTCGTCATACCACCTGATCGGAAGACGTCCTACACTACGTTTACCGAGACATGATCTCCATCCAAGAACACGTTTATCCTAGCGGTTGTTAGTTCTTCACGAGATATGGCCGGCCCACTGCCACTTCAGCTTGCTAATTCTTAGAGCTATGTCAATAACTTTGGATCTCTGTCGGATGTAAGTATTCGTTACAAATCCTATCCTTCAGAGGAACTCCGAGCATAGCTCTTTTCATAGCTCGTGGACCAGCCCTGTAGTGAGTGTCTAAGTCTCGATCAGCTCCGTATAGGTCATGACAGGTAGGACGCGCTGATAAAAATCCATATTTTTTTTACTATAAATACGAGGGTTACATAACTATTTCGCAAAAGGATTAAATTTTTTTAATCTAAATTGTAAAAAGCCGTATACAGTATGCGGTCATCCATCCAAGTCAAAATAAGATAATACTTGAATGTAAATACTTTATTTTTATCATTTGATTAAGGCATTACCCTTGCGCCACCACTTATTATAATTTTTTTTTATTAATATTATATAGGAATTTTCAAAAAAAAAAACCGTTGGTCTGTTGGTGATGCCTACCATAAGGTTCTTTAAATACATCTGTAATACTTTTATTTTGTATAGTACCTATAGACAATTAGACAATTGGCACTTAGGCACTTGTATCCAGCAAGACAACTTCGCATCTCTGCCTGAACAATAAAAAATCAATCTATTACAGACGAAGATTAAACAGATTAAACAGATTAAACAATTTATTGGTAAGAAATTTTACATGTCACAAGTTATTACTTATTATAACCGAGTATAATAAAATAAATAATAAAATTACAATTTTAATTAATATGTATGAAGTAAATAAAATTTAATAAGTACACAATAAATTATATTACTCAATTTTCCGCACAAATTCGTCAACATGGTAGAACGCCTTCTGAACGAGCCACGATTTAAGTCTGCGCTTAAATAAAGCGAGGCTAGGTGCTGTGACTACCAGCTCCGGTGGGTGGTTATACAACGCGGGTCCCAGCACGTGCGTGAGTCTGTCCGACTTAGCCAGCCTGTGTGTAACGACTTAGCCAGCCTGTGTGGAAGCTTACGTTAGGTACCACAAACTAGCCAATGATTTTTTTGTAAATTGCCGTAGTAATAAAATAGGTAGAAGCTCATAAGTAGATCTTTGAGCGCTGGTCTATAATTTTCGGCGGGAGTTATTGAATTGTTCAAAATTTAAGCAAGAAATAGAAAATCTAAACGATTACTCAAATAACATATTAGTCTGGCTCTGTAATTCGTAAAGAACTTATGTGGGTTTTTTATTTTTACAAATCAGTTAATTTTCATACTAGGCGTCCGCCCCGGTTTCGCACGGGTATATTCTTTTGCCTATGTTCGTCTGGGATAATGTAGCATTTTAATAGTGAAAGATTTTTTTAAATCGGCCCAGTAATTTTGGAGCCTATCCTGTTCAATCAAACAAACAAACAAATTTTTCCGCTTTATATATTACTAGCTGACCACTGACCAGCCAGCAATTTCGTTCGCGTGGACTTTAATAATACCTTATGTGTTGGTTTCCATGTAAACTATCAACGCCAAAGTTTTACAACCAATCCTTTACGATTTTAAAACTTTTTTAGAAAATATTCCTTCAAGTAAATTTCCAAAAATCTGTTCTTAGCCTACGTACTAAAAGGAAACTCCGTGTAAAATTCAGCTTCATATCTCTTGCAGTTTCAGAGATCTCTTGATATTTCACCCAGTTTTCTGTTCTATTTTATTTATATAGATCAGCATTGCTATACAGCGGGGCAATGCAGCCAGTGGCTTAGGCACGCTTCCAACTGGTATTGATATGGATCAGTTGAGCTACCTGTAGATTGTTTGCAACAATTTGCAGATAGCTTAATTGTTTCTATTGTAAATACTAGTTTTAATTTAAATTTGTTATTTGATTGTAATTTTCTTTCTGAATAAATATTTATATAGATTATATTATATAATATATAGATAAATTATATTCCATTACTCGGCTCCTACTGGCTTTTTCCTTACTTATCGTATTTTTTTATTCTGATCATTTACGTTCGTTACAGTTAAACTAAGTGTTTAAAAATACACCTTTTTCTAGAATTTGGCATTATTTTGACTCTCGAAACTCAAAATAAAATACATTATCACGTTTTAAAAATTATGATAATTTAAGCTAAAGCTATTTAATTTAAGCTGAAGTGGCAGTGGGCTGGCCATATTTCAAGAAGAACCGACAACTGCTGGGGTAAACGTGTTCTTGAGTGGAGACCGCGACTCGGAAAACGTAGTAAAGGACGCCCTCCTACCAGGTGGGATGACGATTTGCGAAAGACTGCTAGCAGATGCTGGATGCGGCAAACTGAAGACAGGGAGCTATGGCGCTCATTAGGGGAGATCTATGCAACAGTGGACTGGTATAGACTGATGATGATGATGATAATTTGTGAAGGTAAAACGTATTACCTAGTAAATATACTTTTTTGAAATCAAGGATAACTGCGATATGTCTGCCTATCGCGTTGGACTTTTTTTTTCAGTTTGAAAAGTTTGGCGCCGCCGGGGAGCGATTTTCTGATTTTCAGTAAAAAGCTTTAACTATTGGACGAGATGGACCTTGAATTTTTATTTCTTCTGAGTCGTAATTAATACAACTGTCTTCCGTTTTCGGCTTGCCTTTGAGTTTCGGGACACCCTTTATAAGTCCCTAGACACCGTTCTTCCATATTTGTCGGTGCGTATTTAAACCCAAAAAAAAATCGCTGTTCGCTCCGCCGTTAACACTCCTGGCTAGTTGTCTTATTCTTGACTATCGACTTCTTCAAACCCCACGAATAATCTTAAATTATAACCCAACTGGTCACTAAAAACCGAAGAATGATCTCCGCAAAGCCTTTGGCTGTGACCTGCTAGGCCCTTAAGTAATATAAACCAGGGCCCCACAAACTCACGGTGCGCCCCTGCAAGTTTTATTTGAGTTCATTCAGTATGTACTTTCGCCGTTATGCGTGGCCAAGATACAGATTTATTTATGTACCTCGAATATTCGCATTCGCATTCGCATTCGCGAATATTCGCAGGATTTTCAATATTCGCATTCGCATCCGCATTCGCCAAAATCTATGCGAATATTTGGCGAATGTTGATGGGGCAAAAACGTACCTAATATATTTAAAAAAAACTGCTCTCTTTTACATGCGGAATTATAAAAAAAAAACTGCACATCTCGTAAAAAGGGATGATGACAGTAACAAAAAAGCAACATTATTTTGTTTTTACCAAATTTTATCAGAGCCATACATGACAAAACGCATATTATAATTTGTATTTTGATCAAGATAAATTATTGTTTTCATAAATAACATCTACAAAATACAATAATCTGCCGTGACACGTTGAACACCAATTAGAGAATACAGAACCATGACGTCATGTCGTCACAAAGTAAAATGGAAGGCACAGAATAACCACAGAAATAAGTAATGGTAAACGTATGACTTTCTTCAATCAATAGCTTGCTTCTTTGTTTCTTGACAATATTGTTAATACTTGTTTCTATCATTTGATTGTATTTCTTATTTGTAAAGACTAATAATGAATAATAAATAATGAATATGATTAATGAATAATAAATATTATGGTAATTCTGTATCATAAAAATTTGTGCATCGGTGACGAGTATTGTAGCGTTTTAGAGCGAAATTGAAATTATATTTTCAAAAACTTAATTTCACCTTCAAACTCCATGTTTTTTTTCTCAGAAATATGTTTTTTTTTCTTTTCAGTAGATGTTTAAAAATATCAAGGAGTAGTCTCAAAATCAATCATCATGCCTATTACTATATTTTATTACGGCACTCTTATTGCTTACTTTAATAGGAACTTTGTAAGAAACTCTGACAAAGGTTTAAAAACTTAACTGAAAAAAAAATGTTGAACTGACTTTGATTGGGTGACTAGTGTCTGTCCGTGGCTTTGCACGCGTTTCTACGAAATTAAAGAAACTAAACGTTTAATGTTTATTTTTTTCCCCATGGGAACTAATTTGTAGGATCGAAAAATAGCCTAGCCTTTGCTTTGAATGACAATGTATTGATTATTCTAACCCAGGGGTTAAGGTAACCTTTTAATGGCGTGAACCACTTGACAAATTTATGGTTTGTTTTTGGCGGACCTAGGACAAGGCCGTCTTTTATTTTTCATTATTATGTTATACTGGTTAATAAATAAATATAAATATAAGAAATATTAAAAAAAACAGTTATTTTATAGTTACACCAAACCCAAAACTCATAAGCTAAAAATCTTAAATTTGAAGCATAGGAGTTTTGGAAATTACACCCCCAAAGGAAAAGAGAATTGAAGTTTTTTAAGTGTCTTTTAACTTTACGAAGTGGCCATTTTTTTTTTCAAAATATTAATGAAATGGTTAGGTATATGAAAGGTTGAGATTTGTAGTTGGGCTCCGACTTAGAAGGACTGTACCTTTCTTTCTAACGCATAACGTGTGACTTTTAAACCAGTACCCCTATTTATTAATATATTTATAACTTTACATTTTGCATGTTCCGCATCTACTAAGTAAAATAAGTCTAAACGTGGTCTAAATTTTACTCATTGTTTTAATGGAGGCACTCATTTTTCCCAAAATAACATATAAAAAGACAAACAAATCCAACTCCAACCGACAAATGTGTGGATAAAAATATTATCATATATAATTATAGTAACGCGATTTGTAGACGAAGATAGCAATTATCAAACGATTCATTTCCTTTTATTTTTTGCTCTGCATCTGTTTTGATACAATTATGCCAATATCAGTTTCAAATTTTGTATTTATCAAGGTTGTGAATTGTCAATGTCAAGAATGAATGAAATAAACATTATTACTCGTACGTAATTGGTAGTTGAAGATAGCTATTAGCAAGCGTTGGTAATTGGACAACGCGCGCGCCAATTGAAAAACTTGCCGCCAACTTCACGCACTGTTTGTGCGTGAAGTTGGCGGCAAGTTCGAAATACCAACATTCGCATCCGCATTCGCATTCGCGAATGTGAGCATCGAATACTCGCATTCGCATTCGCATTCGCGAATGTCGAAAATTTGACATTCGTTACATCCCTAGTACCTACCTACAAAATAGCAAAGCCGCAGGCAAATGTTAGTTAGTAATAAAATTAGTACCATGTGATTGTGCCAGCAACCAAAACAAAAGAAGTTTAAATCTTCTTCAAATGATAAACTTTGCATAAGTCTACGTAAAAAATAAGTGCCCTCTGTCGACTACTTTTGGTAAAATTGACGTGCAATCTGACAGTCATAGTTCTTCACGGTCAAGGCTTAATGTTAATACGATCATAATAAAACCATGGTAGTTTAAAAAACTGGTACACATATTTTCATCTTTTTGTAGAACATTTCACTTATCAGATATGTCTATAGTATTCGAAGACGTTAAGGCAGGGCGCAATCGTGGACACTGCAATACATGCTACCGATGAATATTTGATTTCTTAGAACCAGTATGAAATCATCCACTTCCTGCGCAAACGTAGACATTTTTTGTGTCCAGTTGCTCCCACTTAACACATACTCAAAGTGTTCGGCGTTGGTATCTGGAAACTTATAACGTCTAAGTTTGCGCAGCGCTTAACGCAGCATCAGCTACTGGAAACTCGCATAAGAAGGAGCTCGGAAAGCCTTGTAGCTTTTTGTTCCTAAAACAATAGAACCTCTGATTTTCACATGCCTTTAGAACACGTATCAAAAGTAAAGCCTATAGCCGACAAGGCTGACCTTACACCGTCATCACTGATCTTGTAACAATGTGAAGTCATTATCTAGTGTTGTAGCTGACGTAATGCGTGAGTTTTCCTATATCTTTTTAGCTGGCGAGTTATTGGTTCATGATTTTCTTAATTCAGTTGCAATATAAAGAAAGAAAGAAAATACATGTATTTAACCCAGAAACACAAACAGTAGATAAGGACAAAAACAGATATACTTATGAGGAGTGCATTTTTCACCGTCAGATGTTTCTTATCTTGATGTTGCCAATTCCCAAGGTATCCATAACACACGCACTGCTTAGCTTGGGCCTAGATGACGCTGTGTAGGTTGTCCAGCATTAATTATTTATTCAGACCTGTGGGGTATTCGCTACCCTTAGAAGCAGCGAAAGTCGATGGGGTACACCACGGCAGGGGACATCTACGGTGAACGGTATATGTACAAAGAACAGAAACAAAAAGCATAGTGTTACAGAGGTCCTAAAAAAGGTCCCTGTCTCAGCATTATGCCGCTACAGGCTGAAGTTAGAAGGGGTGCTGGTTATCAGACAGGACCTATCTCGGTAGAGTGTGGTAGCACAAAGGTTTTATTACATAACTTTAATCTCTCATGGGAATTCGATGTTTTACCAGGACAAAAAGCTTATGATACTCTCCGTCCTTTCTGTAGTGTATCGTGTACTCGTAGCCAAGCTACTGTCAATCTGACAGTAGCTTCCCATCCCATCCTCGTCGCCAATGTGATATTTGGAATGCAGAATGAAACGCCATATATACGAGACCGACTTTATTGGTAACTGTCAATCTGACAGTAGCTTGGCTACGAGTACACGATACACTACACTTTCAACTAACTCTGCGCCAAAAATCAAATCGATTGGTCGCTAAGTTAGATCGTGAAGGACAAACAAACAAACACACTTTCGCATTTATAATTTTTATACGTATATTAAGATTAGCAAGTTAGGGCTAAATAACTTTATCATAACAATACATGAAACAAGAGTACACAGATGTGATACAATAAAACAGCTCTGATTGGTATTACATTATTAGAGGTGTTAAACCTTTGTCTTTATACTTGCACATGAAGCTCTTTACAGCACTATCGTATTTTTATGACGAATAAATTCGCGCGTTCTTATCTAAACAAAAAAATATCTTGTACCAAATATTGCGTTTTATACAAATTATCTACCCAGTTGGATTATGTATTATTACAGTTTATGCAATCGTTTTATTAAAAATTTGTTTCTGCTTGTGGCTATGCACGCGCTATTGCTATGGAAAAGTTTAAAGGTTATTTCTATCGCATCGGAACTGTTTTATGGGATAAAAGTAGCCTAAGTTTGATTTCAGGCTTAAAGCTACACCTATACAAAATTTCAACAGAATCCGTTTAGTAGTTTTGGCGTGTCGAAATATCAAACATCCATACATCCAAACTTTTGCATCATAATATACAGGCTTGTCTGGTCTTGATCCTTCAATTTAATGGATAAAACTTCTTGATTGTTTTTACGCAACTACAACAACAGCTAAATTGAGAGTTCTGATTCTGATTAGAATAAAGCAGTCTTTTTCTTATGATGACGATAGGCTAGCTTCAGCAAAATATTATTGTTCATGCGTGTTTTATAGTATAGTAACCTTGACATTCAACATAGGTGGTTATCGATACTATTGTGTAAACAAACCTACATTGAAGTAAACTTTACAATTTCATAACACATTATTTTGCACTTTACAACGTGAATAAGCAAATTAAAGTGGCAGACATTTGCGTATCACGCTCAATGTATCTCACGTTTAAGTAAGGCTTATCTGATTTGATAGAGACGAACAAAGGGATGATAAATCCTTTCATGTCACTGTCGTCTAGCGAGCAGAAAACTCTCATTTGTATGTATTACCAGATACTGACCTTCTATTGTTAGTTTCTGTAAATAGATGGTTGTTTAGTACGCGGACATGCTAATTTTGCGTGCACGGTTTCGTGGATGCTGCGCCAACTGTATTTTGAAAGCGAAAGGATATACTTACAAACAGAACATTCAATTGCCGAAACGGATGCGACCAACATACAGTTCCGCGTGGCGACAATTATCAGATGCGAAAGCGTACCGGCGCCACGCCTCGCAGTAATCTTCAATTTAAATTGATATTTCGCGTTAAGGTGGGTGTATAGGCCAAGAGCCTTGAGGATTCGGGCGGAGTCAAAAATTTTCCCCGCGCCAACCGCATACCCCCGCTACATTTTTACGCACGCAGACTGCGGCCTCCGCTCATGGCAAGCGGTCGCGCATCGCATCGAGGCTTCCGTCATATCGAAATAAGGACTTACCTACTGCTACATCATAATATGCTAAAACTATTCTAGTACCTATTATTAGATATTGTTATTAGCTTAGGTGTGCAGGTTTCTCGCGTAGGTAGGTGCTACTTGAGAACACTACACTAAATTATAGAATTTTACTCAGCGTGTAATTTCAACAGAGGTATTTTGCACAGATTTCATATTATGTATACAAATATAAATAAAGATGGATTACCATTGACTCAATGATTTACATTATTGTTCTCCTTGATGGTGGATGGGGAGGTCTAGTTTTTTTTTTGCGGAAACGTGTAGGGGGTCTGGGGGACCTCGGGAAAATTCCGACTTTTTCTGATTTGCCCCCCATCTGCCACCACAACGGAACGGGGTGTATATTGGGATGTATTCCCGTTGTCCCCATTGACGCTGTCCCCATTATGGGGACAACGGGAAGTCATAAAATTTCCTTACCGTTGTCCCCATGGACGTTTTCTCTTCACGGGGACAGCGGGAAGTCATAACTTTGCTTACCGTTGTCCCCATTGACGGTTTCCCGTTATGGGCCAATGAGAACATATAAAATATCCTTATCCTTATATCTCCTTTGATGTAAGCATAGTTTATATACATACAAATGAAATAATTGATATAAGCGTAGTTAGAGTTTAACCAAATGACAAAAAATCGATTTAAAAAGCTACACAGATTACAAAACCTCACTATATTTTTTTTGGATCGTAGAATCAACATTGTATATTTACATAACAACATCACAATAATTAATTTATATCACACAATCAGCATTGTTGCTAGATTTATAGGTATTAATTTATAGGTATAAATTAATTATTGTGATGTTGTTATGGTTAAAAACAAGTAGGTATTACTCAAATAGTTAACACCGCACCGTTAAACAAAATCCCATTTTTTTAATTTTCTTATAATTTTAAGTAAAGAATACAGAAAAGATATTATTTGTACCTAGTACATATAAAAAAGATTTATAAAAAACTCACAAAAGCTTAAAAACTTATAAAAACACAACTAAATAGTATTAATTATATCACAGTATCAACATAATACCTAAATGAAAACACTTAATATGCATAAATAATTTGAAAAAATTAAGTAAATCAACATAAAAAAAATACTCAAACGTAGCAAATGTTGATGATAATGTAATAATTTCAGATATCATGTATTGTAAGCTGTTAGTATGGCAGGTACATCGACTTTGACGATTTTTTTCTTTGTAATCCTCCATATAAGTGTCGAGCGGGTCTTTATTGGAATCCGGTGTACAAGTATATGAGGTCTTCTTCAAAATGGCACCTTCCTGTAAATAAATGGAATTAAAATAAATGATCTACCGAAGGTACAAATAAATTATAATACACTAAATTTCACTAAAATATTCATGATACTATGATAAAATACAGCTCTTTAAACAATAATAGCATTTAAAAAGATTGAAACATACGCAGCGAAGTCGCGCGTGTCTACCAAAATACGTAAAAAGTACTTTTTGAAATTCTCACTTGTAGGTTTATTGTACACTTGCCTTTTTTCGCAAGTAGCATTTTCACAAATCTGCTCCACATGTTGTCCTTTTCGTAAACTGTTGTCCTTTTCGTAAACTGTTGTCCAGCATGCAAAATTATTGTGTCGCTATTTTAATCTAAGTATTTCAATTCACTACTTCCTCCCGAAGGGCCAAGAGGCTTTTGTGACATTGTTGGTCACATAAAACGAAACATTTTTTAATTACAGTTTATTGTAAGTGGCTAATAAAATACTGAGAAAGAATAACAAGACCACGGATTCGCTTTTTTTGTTCTAAACTGATTTTTTCTTCAGCTGAATACAATGCTACAATAAAATCAACATACATAAACTACTTATTGTAGGCGAAAAATTAATTAATTAAAGTTCTAGGTAGTTTGTGTAAAAAATGTACTCAGACACAAGAGTTCTTTTACTCCTTCACTTACAACACCACATGCACCACTTATAAATGCAGCACAATCTGCACAACTAAGTACTCAGAGTGAGTTAGAAGTTTCTTTTATTTTGATTATTTTCTGGAGTGAGGTTTAACATAAGCCAATGAGAACTTTGTTAAAACAATGGTATTTGTACGCTTTTATTCCCTAGCTGCAGCACCGTGCAAGCCGGCCACCGCCGGCACATCCTTTTCAAGGACATTTTGAAATAATAAACTACATTATTTTACACAGTTACATTAACAATGTGTATTTTTAAACAAAAGAAACAGCGATTTCTTAATAGAGTATATTATTACTAGCTGACCCGCCCACGATTTCATTCACGTGGACTTTAGTAATACTTCAAGTAATGTTGTTTCCATGTAAACTACTACGCCAAAGTTTAACAACCAATCCAAAGATTTTAAAGTTATTATAGAAAACCTATAAACCCATTTCATCCTTCTAAGAATGCTTGTTTAAAAATTAGTTATTCGATAACGACCCCATTCTATCTACCTTAGAATACGAATTTCCAAAATCCGTTCATAGCAAGTGCCTACTTTCTAAAAGGAACTCCGTAGCTCTGGTAGTTTAAGAAATCTCTTAATGATTCAGTAAATTTTCACTCATTATAAACTTCACTAATTAAATATTAAGATTGTAATATTCTTTTAATTATTATCTATGCTAATTTTTTAACACTAAAAATGATGCCATCTTTTTGCATTTGATCGTTTAAAAAGGCTATATTTTACGCGAAAACAAAACTAAACTAATTTAACAGTAGGTATGTAACTGTCAAATTAGTTAGTTTAGTTTTGCTTTGGCGACTTCTCAAATGACAACTATTAACCTATCCCCGATGGTGTATAATTTATATACACAAAAGCGTTGAAAATGCATCTGCACCCAAGTCTTGATATTGATGCATCCGTATATTGACTCCTAAATTGAGAATTTTAAAGTTAGGCCACAGAATTGACGAATTTTGACAGGCCTTTACTTTATCTGCTCGTTTTCCTCTTGGTACCACGGGCCACGCTTCACTTCACGCGAAAACAAAACTAAACTAATTTGACAGTAGGTATCTAACTGTCAAATTAGTTAGTTTAGTTTTTTTTTCGACTTCTCAAATGACAACTATTAACCTATCCCCGATGGTGTATTATATAATATATACACAAAAGCGTTGAAAATGCATCTGCACGTAAGTTTTGATATAGATGCATCGGTATATTGAATCCTAAATTGAGAATTTTAAAGTTATGGCCACAGATATGACGACTTCAGACTGGCCTTTACTTTATCTGCTCCTTTTCCTATTGGTACCACGGGTCAAGTCTGTCTGAAGTCACTGGCTAGAAGAAATGTAACGCCATCCATAAAACAATTTATTTCTTTAGGCTTACAAAATAAGCACTAAGACAAGTCATCCCTCTAAGGGGACAGATCAGGGTGACAAATGGGAATAAACCAAATTTAATACTATAAACAGGTTTATACTCATACCAAATAATTATTTTAGCATCACGAATCACCTTTGCCACATCGCTTTGTTTTGATGTTGCAAATTGCCGACTCACAATGATTCAGATTATAGGGTAATTTGAAAGCATAGTGAGAAAAATATGCTTTCAAATTTCCAAAAATCCGTTCTTAGCGGGTGCCTAAGTCATAAAAGAAACCTCCATGCAAAATTTCAGCCTCATAGCTCTTCTAGTTCCTGAGATTACTTGATAAGTTAGTAATTGGCCTGACTTTGAGTCCACACCCCTGACCTTTAGGGTGTGAATTTCAAAAAACACTGAAACACGTATCTGTTTCTTTACGCTCCAAATTTTGACGGTCCAAAAGTTACGGTTCTGCAGTTATTATAAAAATGATTATTGACCCCATTTTAACCACCTTAGAATAAGAATTATCAAAAATCCGTTCTTAGCGTGCCTACATCCTAAAAGGAATCTCCATGCAAAATTTCAGCTTCGTAGCTCTTGTAGTTTCAGAGATTTCTTGATATGTCACCCTGTTTTCTCTTTTCCTTAATATATATAGATTATACCAGTATAAATTCCTTTTAACATCACTCGATGTAACTATTTCATTGAGTTTCACTGTCCACGTTAACAGGTAAACCGTCAATGGGGACAACAGGCATACAATTTAGTTATTTTATCGAGTTCCGATGTCCCCATTAACAGGTAAACCGTCAATGGGGACAACGGGCATAAATTTTAATTAAGTTCCGTTGTCCCCATTAAATGGGGACGGAGTCAATGGGGACAACGGGAATACATCCGAAATGTATCTTTTTTGATTTGATGGGCGAGTTCTTTTAGGGATTGATTCATTATGCAAGAATTAGTGTTCTGCATGTAGCAACATCATTTCGGGTTATGATTATGACCTAAGCCTATAATCAAGTGTTGATGTAGGTATGTTGTATGTGTTATGCCTGGTGTTGTGCATCGAATCTGATGTCGACAGATTTGGTAACTAAACCAAAAAAGTAAGGTTGGTAATGTTCTGCTCGGTTGTTTATCGTTAGAATGGGGGGCCCGGGGAAGGAAGGTCGTCGGCGGAGTGACGTAGTCCGACTCTGCGGTCATCGACCTTAGCGCGTACACTGTACTTACTGTCTGTAGGTAGGTACTGCCCACTAGTAGGTACCCAGACATATTATACACTAGCCAATATTGATGTAGAATGTTTGTAGGTACACAAACGGCCCCTAAAATTCACTTTGTTGTCGCGTCTTTTTACACGAAATTTACAACATTCGACTTTCTAAAATTTGCTAGTAAGTACTAAGTAGGAAGGTAGGTAGGTAGAATATAGGTACTTATTCGATTTATTTTTTATTTTTATACATAGGTACTTCTATGAACGAAAGGTGATATGAGAGACTTACGGCGATAAAACTAAATAATAAATATAGACAAGAAAAATTTATAATAATCATTTAGAATTAGATGTAAGTAAGTGTAAATATTAGTTTTATACGTGTACCTATATAGGTACTAGTTGTAATTGTTCTACGTAATAAATATTTCACAATTTACGGCAAGCTCACGCAAATATCGCCCTTTTATTCGTGGCATGGCATGGTCATCTTTTTTTAAATCTATAAACGCTATATTTTAATGTCACGTTACTAGAAAATAATTATAATATTTTAGTAGGATCACGAGCAGCATAGGTCCGTCGTCCAGGAAAGCCTGAGCGGCACTGACGGCTCGTCCCTCGCACCGCGCAAGGGCCCCGCAGATACTCGGAAGTTAAAGTCGTAAGCGCCAAATACATTTCTTCTAATTAAAAGAAAACTGTTCTAGTAATCAAAAAAATATTTTGGCGAATCTGTTACCCTTCTTTTGCTTTATTTTTCAATATAAAAATCAAGTCAGTAATTCATATTGATTCGGAGAAGAAGGAAAATATGTGTCAAAATTGAGATATTTTAGATGTTTTTTTTCTTCAAACACATGCCAATAATCAAAAAACTATCTTGGCGCTTTTGTACAGACTGAAATGTAATATTAGGTGTAGGAGTCTAAGAATCCTAGGTTTCATATTTGAAGAGGAGTAGGATCTCAAATATCATGAAAATGTTGATTTTTTCGAAAGACCGGCCTTAAGGCCCAGGTAGAAGGTGTGAATTGGGCGA
Organism: Eupithecia vulgata; assembly: GCA_946478455.1. Classification (NCBI taxonomy): domain Eukaryota; kingdom Metazoa; phylum Arthropoda; class Insecta; order Lepidoptera; family Geometridae; genus Eupithecia; species Eupithecia vulgata. The sequence goes on along the minus strand of OX297873.1, from coordinate 7,825,014 downwards.
ATTTGGGTTATTTTAAAACAATTTTTCTTCGTCATCTTTATTGTAAAAGCTTCGAAAAAAATACATAATAATCTATGGGATATAATAATCTAATCTAATAGATATAATAATCTATGGCATAGAGCGCCTTCGATTCGAAAATTAAAAAAAACTATTTTAAATATCAGAAATAATTGTGCAAAGTAGGTACCATCTGTTTTTTTAGTTTTTACAATTTTTCTCATAAACTATCAATCACAAGATTTTTTTATTGTCATCAACATATAAAACAAAAGAATATCGAGGGCACCTTCGGCTTATTTTTTTGAATTAATGTCTTGATTTTTGAGCTTAAACCGCTCTGTTCTATCCCGCTCCGAAATCCTATTCACAAAATGGTGTCATATACCTGCCTCTTAATTTTCTGCGAAATCGAAACTGCCTGTATAGCCGCGTATGGTTTATTTGTAAACATAAATCTCAGTCGTGATATAATCCTTGGATAAAGTGATATAATGTATGCAAGCTGCGCCTCGAACTACTTTCTCTTGAATTCGGTCGCGAAAGTTGTCTCACTGCGCACTTTCTTTAGTTTAACGCAAACAATCGCGCTGCCTCGTTTCTGATGTTTATATGTTTGCATCAGAATTTTGAAAACATGAAAATTCCAAAAACATCCTGCGTTCAGAATTTATTCATGCGTTTTGATAACGTGCAACGATTACTCGTAAACGTTATCGCTTACGTTTGCTCGTAGTAAAATGATAGTCGTATTTATCTGTGATATAACGCAATTTCCCATAAGTACATACTTAGGTGATTATTTAATTGCGCGTAACATTTCGTTTGGCAATATTTATCTTTCTTGTTATTTATCATCTTGCCATGCCAAACTAAATTCTACCTTATTTAAACTTAATATCATAGCTATTCAGTGACTTATTGTCAAATTTTTATCATACAATTAAGCATGAATTTATAGTTTCCGGGGAAGGTTGGTCGGTAGTAATATTTTAGTGTGCATTTGGAAAGCTGAAAGCCTAGCTCGCCTGCTAGACTCCAAACATGATAATCCACTTTCACCCTCCTCGGTACATCTAGTAAAACGTGCACTGTTACTTTATCCATTTCAATGTCCGCAGTAACATCTATTTTCAATAGAATTCTGTTATCTATTTTACTATGTTACAAAAAAAAACAATTTAGTACATATTTTCAGAAATGTTTGATACTTTATGTTTCTAGTAAGTAATGAATGACTCAATAACCCAACGCACTTTTTTAACAAACCGAAATCTATGTTTAGGATTTCCCTTTGCGTGGTAACTTTATGGGTTTATTAATTATTAAACCTCGTTTTATCGGAATGGGAAATTCCTGTTACAGAAAAATTATGATAATCTCCTATATCGCGTCGCACGCTTATGCGTAGGTACCTACTTAGGTATACAAATAGATTCTAGCCTGATATAACTGTTCTCGGAAGATGATTCAAGAGGTGCTTTGACCACGTCATGTGAACGACCCGAGTAGGATGCATAATTAGCCAGCCAATGATTCATGGTTTTCTTCTCAGTCATGCCGATCAATTTATTTTGTGTGATCGAACTTGTTATTTGTTAACAAAGCTTCAGTCATATGAACTTTTTGCGTATGTTCATTAAAGGTTAAGAATATTTGATGGGAGTCTACCCAATCACAGTAACCTCACCAAACCTCGCATTTCCTACCGATACGGAATATTGTATAGGCGCGGTTCGATTCGCTGCAATTGCAATAATTGTTACGTTTTTATTTCGTTTTCTTTTCCTATACAAACCGTCAGTATTCTGTAAAAGGTTCACGGCAAAAAAGGAATAAATTATGTCAGTCAGTCGATTTGCTTGACCAATATCGGTAACGCAAGTAATAGACACGCACATGCCGTGGCGAATGCTGAAGGTGACATTTCTATTTTAATTTTAAATACAAACAACCACTTAAACTAATTGAGTCATATACCTACTAGAGCCTGCGTTTATAATGCAGTGAGCTAATAAAATTAGAAACCACGTGGTCGTAGTACTACGAATCTAATCAATTGATTAATAGCATAATAATTGACTTTTATATTGCCTGATATTTACCAGAATTTAAGAATAACTAATTTTTATTTTCTTGGCCTATTTCCTTGAGCTATAATTTAATTTATAAAATAATAGAATATTTTATTGCGCGTTACAAAACAGTAACATGTAGCGCCATCTAGCCGATGTGAACGGTACTGCAACGAAATGTAGAGTCACTCCGATTCGCGAACCTTGAGTTTCAGCGAGATTCTGATAGATGTCGTCGGCCAGTCCTTCTTTGAAATAGCTTCATGAACTCTGAAAAAATATATATTTTTAACATAATTATGACAATCAATCAAAAAAAATAATTACAAAATAAAATATGTTAACTAATAAAACACGAAAATGATAAGGAAGTGAATTAGGTGAAAGGCAAACAACTTTTTCATTGCTAGCAAAAAATCAACGGCTTAGGTAAATCTCCTTCAAGGTCGTTACAGTTGAGGTAAACTAGGAAACAGTCTTGTCTTTGTTTCCAAACTTCGTCACCCAGGAAGGTCCTCGTCCCACCAACCTTGGCTTGTGTTTACATAATTTACTTAAATTGCCGGCGTAGAGTCCTTCAATTACTGAAGTATGGTTGTACTGTGAGGAAAATGGGAGATCAATATCTAGTTAATTTCCTGTTTTTTCAACTATGTATATCCCATACCTAAGTGATGGTAACTGTAACGTATTTATTAATTGGACCTCAAAATTATAATTCTTTATTTATTTACCTATATTATTTGAATAGTTTTATACACGTGCAAGTTTATTATGACTTTATTATTTTCCTTTATTCATGCATGCTTTATTTTCATTTCACTAAATTGACTCTACATTTTATTTCAGCATGCATGAAAAGCCATTGAGTGAATTCTCTTTAATCTTATAAAAAGCAGTATACCGATAGTGAATCAAAGTTAATACTAAGGTATATAGTGCCGAATAGAACTAAATAACGTAAGTAAAGAGTAATTCCTTAATAAAAATCCACAATCACTCGGGATGATTTAAGTATTCTAACGATCCCACTCATAAAAATTTGATCAGGTGTTAATTACTTTGATGGAATAAAGAAACTCACATACATACAAACATGAATCGTGAAACCTTTTATTGGGCAGTCATGTTAAAAGTACATAACAGTTATTTCCAAAACTGGAAGGTAGATGGGACCCGGTACACCTGTTGGCTCTTATATGCACATGAGCCAGTAATTTGAAGTGCCACCTAGCCAATTTGCTTCCGTAACCACAATATACTTTCTACATTATTATTATATTTATAATATTTATTTTATACAGTGACCGCATGGACCGTCGAAAATACACATGACATGTCTAGTGTCTAACTACATTTTGCTTAACTAATAACAAGGTGGTGGTTAATATAACATAGAATAATTTTATCTTTAAGTACAGGCTTGTGTATTCATAGAGTCGAGAGTTGGTTATAATTTTACGGCTGTGCTATTTCTTTCTTCGCGTTTGATTTTTGTTGTCATTGTAAGGCAGAAAAACGATTGACCTTCGCACGTTCACCTTTTCAGTGTTTTTGTAAGCACGTAAAGGTTCGTAAAAGCACTGAACGGATAAATATTTGGGTTTGAGATATTATCGTAGAATACTAATTTAGGTACTGTTACAACTAACTGTGGGTAAAGAAGTAGTTTTATTTGAATGGATTTTCTCGTGTTGAGTTTTCCTAATAATAGTTACTTAGAGTATTTTATTATATTCTGCGGTAATAACCTAGATTTATCATTCACATTAGAGCGATAAAACTTACAAATAACAGAGTCCTTGAACATTCAACTTTGCTCCGTTATAAATTGCCGACCAGTTTGCTCATTAGACCACTATTAGCCTATTTATAAACGGAATCCGAATTTAATTAAAAGTTATACCACTAGAAAACAATGTAAAATCCATGCGAACGTTTAGTTTGAACAATTTCAGGAAATAAAAACGCAAAGTTTCTGAACAAAGCAAATAATATTATCAGGAAGTTGGAACAAGGTTCAATGATGCGACCTACGTATGCGTTACGTTCATAATATTATATACGATGATAACTCGGTATTGTACGAAAACGATTATGCATTTATTTTATTTCATTAATTATTAACTAAGCAAGCTGTCTGTGCGTAATGAAATTATATACGGTTAGGTTAGCATATAAATATCTGCATTATGAAAGCAAGCTATAAAAATACAATAAAGAAATCATTGACAGGGTCAGTATGGTCACGATTATGATTGAGGACGGTTCTATGGAATACAAATAATTCTCATGATCATCATGATCATTATAAATCGTGCATTATCCACTTTGACCTCAAAAAAATATATGTTAACTGTATCGCTGCAGTAGGTAGCTTCGTAAATAAAATCTGTCTTGAAAATTGAATTCGTTGAAATTGGACCCGGATTAATTAAATTCATTTGATTTTGCCAAAAATAAACCGATTATTTGCCAACATCCGCGTCCTATGAGTTTGTGTCAAGATCAAAGTTCGATTTCTCCATCTATAAAAATTTCATGTTTGCGAATTTCTTGATCTGACCAGAACTGCGAAAGGTTTTGTCACAGCGTTTAAGTTTGCATAAGGCCAGGGCCGCCGAAATCGCGCCTGGCTGGTTTCAAATATAACCCAGTAAAAGGCTGCGTAGCATAGCAACCTTCTTTCCGTGATTGTTTCCACACAAATTGCGTGCATTTGAATTGAATAGAACTTACAACGGCGAACAGTTATTCAACCTGCGCTCAAGTTTTTTTGTGCCAACCTTCACACAAAGAAACATGGCGTTATGTAATCTAATTGCATATGCCAGATATGAAAACTGTTTCCAAAGGCACAAGTTCCATCATAATTTTATCTCTCATTACCATTAGTCATTAGACATTAGCCGTGAGGTGCCGGCTTAGAACTTGCACCACCCCAGCTCTTCCCGTGGGTGTCGTAAGAGGCGACTAAGGGACATACACCAAGGGGTGGGCAGCAGCACCTCTTGCAGAATAGATCTATCACCGAACTGCGATCCCCAACCCGCATAACCAGCGTGGGGATTATGGGCATTATACGTCAATGAGAAAAAAAAAACAGGGCCTGCGTCCAGCTGTGGACCACTACAGGCTGTTTAGGTTGAGACATTAACACAATCTTTGAATTTGAGGCAAATTTAGTATCAGTACAATACTATAATCCAATACTGATGATAAAATACAAGATATGGTTGCTACGTCGCGTTCTAGTCGTGCTAATAATTTGGGAACTGCTTTAATCAGTCGACCTACTTAGTCTCCCGTCGATTAACATTTTTTAATATTAATAAGTAGGCCAGTATCGTTTACATAATGTACCTTTGTAAGCGATACGATACGTGACATGTGAGCGCCAATTCTGCACTAATCATCATTCATGAGTTGATGACACAAAAATTAACAGCTGTAGAACAAAAGAACACCGTTACTTCCGCCTACGTCACGCTGGGTACTGAATAAAACAGTGGATATCTGCTATGCTGCTGACCCAAATCCTGATATGCTCATTGAATAGTCTGTTGTTTCAATTTACAGTTCACTTTTATGTCAAAATTTGTTGTTAGGTACTTTATCTTCACAACTCCAAAACCTTCGAGTAAAATATCATGAAAAACAGTTCTTATATGAAATTCACAAGTAGAGATATTTCGGGCGCCGACCCGAGTCTGTTTGACGTAAAATCAGATCTATAACGATAAGTTCACGTCCTCTAAGAACCCTCCAGACTCAATTGATTGTAGACTGTACGAGTATATCTGACCTAAAGCGTAGTAAATACCTACTGACATTGGATGTTAAGCATGTAAGTGCTTTCAATTGAAACCTATATTTGTCGCATAGGGGCAGGTTCTATAAACTAGTAATATGAGGCTAGCATTCGCATGGCAACGTGTAAATGCTTCCTCCATAAGGTACATCATACTAAATCTGAGACCTTCGTGTACATGGATGATGAGTTGCCTCATACATCGCGCTCTTACAAACAATACTTGGGTTTCCGTTTAGAAACCAGCCGTTTAAAAGTTAAGCAATATTTTGATGTTTGCACACGTTATATTGACAGTGCCGATCAAGGGTAGAGGCGGGGAGGCCAATCAGTATCAATACAATATTGCTAATAAGATGCCTATTGTCAGAGGACAATGTGTTTTTACCGCTTAATAAGCAAACAAGCAAAACCCACTAATTAAACGATTTGTTAAAATTTCAACATCGTAATTGTCAATTTATCATATTCAGTTAACAGGCGCCATTTGCTTTCAAGCAAATTCAAAACAAATCCTAGAAGGAATTTTAATAATTCAAGGCTATTTCGCTGAATCATTATAAAAGCGAAAAAAACATCTAAACAATAAATGACAAACACTCGACTAAACAAAAAAAGACGACCTCAGTGGCGCAGCGGGCGAGAGTCTGCCTGCGACGCAAGAGGTTGCGGGTTCGATCCCCGCCTCGGAACAAATTTGTGTACGATCTGCAGAAATTTGTTCCGTTGGTCTGGGTGTTTTCTATGTTTAATAAAAAATATCTATCTATGTAATGTATAATATTACGTATATCAGTTATCTAGTACCCATAACACAAGCTCTGCTTACTTTGGGGCTAGATAATGCTGTGTGAATTGTCCAGCATTATTTATTTATTTATTTATTTAATAAATATTGATACTCTAGCTTGAATTGGCAAATTAATTCATAGATTTTCCTACACACGTAGATCCGGCAATCCCTGCTGCTTATTGAGGTAAAACGGATAAGTTTATTGCCGGGAAATGCAAATATAGCTGAGATGAGATGACGTCATTCGATAATGGTCTCGCGTTGCATCCTTGTCCGTATTTAGAGTCGACGCACTGCAAATATAACGCAAATACTCTTGTACTTTTCCCTATCAGTATTATAATTATCAAACTGGTCCCCGTACTTAGTAATTTTGAGACTGTTGCAGAACCTATTGATATTTTTTCCTTCCGTATTCTATCCCGTTGCTAGGCAATAGCCCCTCTTAAGGGGGGACGGAACCTCTAAGTTCCCATACAAACGTACTTTTAGATTCATTTGGAAACTACGTCCCCGATTTTAATGAAATTTTGCATACATAATCGGAAAAGAAATAGCTATGTTTGTATCTTTTCAGTTTTTTTTTATTTCATTAAAATCGGGGACGTAGTTTCCAAATTAATCGAAAAGTACGTTTGTATGGGAGCTTAAGGTGGGACCTTAAGCTTCGTACTTCACGCTCGTGGCCAAGTCTCAAAATTTTCTCTTCAAATGGAAAATATTGTCCTTAGTTTTTAAAGGGTAGACAGACACAGCCAAATAAATATGAAAGTAGAATGAACAGACTGGGAGCAATGCCTTGTTCGAAAGTTCTGTGCCCTGCACGTCAGCGCGACCTTTTAGTCTCATTACGGGATATTGGATAGCCTATTCTCCACTGAAAATTAATGCTCATACTCGTACGGCTACGCATAAGGTTTACGATAATTTGACGAGGCAAACATTTTATTTATTTCAAGGATTTGCGCCGGTGGACGGCATTGTAATCTTGTATAAGCGTATTTGCATCTAGCGACAATTTAATACATAAACTACACATCCATGAACCACCAAGGCCGATGACCGCGGTGCTAAACGGTTACTCGGATCATCTAGCATAAAAACACACACTCTACGTGTTTTATTTGCTTGTAACTGAACCATTTTGGTGGAAGTGAACGAGAAAACGGCAAAACGTGGGCAAAACCCATACTTACGGAAAACTTCTCTTCTTATTAACAAATCTGGTTCCTAACGAAAAAAACCACAGCGGCCTCGGTGATTCAGATCTAATTTGGAGAGCTCATCGGTGTAATAATTTAGTCGGATATTTCCACTTTTTGCTATTTCTAGGTCGTAATCGTTAAAATGACGGTGACGATAGATAATTTTAAATCTTGAGTTTGTTGTATAGAAACGGAATAATTTTTGGCCTTATAGTACCAAACTGCAGTAACACTTTCATGACTGAAAACACAGAGTGCGATCTGCAACTCCGAGTTCCGAGACGGCGCGCCCCTGCGGGTCGCACCGCCGACGCTAGCAGTGATCGTGTTAATGAAACGTGTGCTACGAAACGTAGCACCGCTACGCCGCACGCTGTAGCATCTTGCGGTTGATTAGCGTAGTAACATTGCGCAGCATTTTCTCTGTGTTGGTAGCGTAGCAATTCGCTACGCACTACATGTTACTACAATGTTTCGTAGCGGCTACCTCGTAGGCGTCGTAGCCGACACATTGCGTGCACCAGAAGTTGTGTTGAAGTAATATACCTAAGTTTTCACACTGTCCCGATTTGTTAACCAAAAGATTATTTATCGGGTATAAATTTTATCATCGCCCCGTGTGACCACGATTGCTGCAACGCGTGGAAACCCAAGGGAATAAAAACACAAGGTACGCGATAAATATCTGATAAATAATCTTTGAAGTAACTTGTTCCTGTGGTTGAGTTACGTACGCCGTGGTCAATCGTCCGGATATCTGATAAGCGATGTGGTTTAGCCTAGCAAAGCTGTTCCTTGGGATTTCAGTGTTACATTGCTACGCAATAAAGTGATACCATAATTTAACAATAAGGAAAGCGCCGTCTGGCCCCTGTATACTGCGCAATACTTTGTAGATAAACGGTCAGAAGTAGTACATGTTAATCATACATTTGCCAGTCAGGTTCACTCATTAGTTATATCGTTGTCGTACCAATGACATTAATTGAATATTGTTTAAGATAACACCTATTAATAAAACCAATGTAGGTAAATAGATAATTTAATGCCTAAACTCCAAATCCTCGTCATACATTTTATCATCTCGATCTGCAGAAATTTGTTCCGTTGGTCTGGGTGTTTTCTATGTATAACAAAAAATATCTATCTATGTAATGTATAATATTATGTATATCAGTTATCTAGTACCCATAACACAAGCTCTGCTTACCTTGGGGCTAGATAATGCTGTGTGAATTGTCCAGCATTATTTATTTATTTATTTTATTTTTTATCATAAAGTGTGTTAGTATTCTTCTTGTGTTTTCCCGTAAAACTAAGGTAATGTTATTATTAACCCCGGAATGTTTTTATTGTTATCTGAATGATTACTTAATTGTATAAATACCCGACAGTTTTAGGAAATAGGTAAATAAATGCTTTGTCCTTATCTTCTGCCTGACCTTGAATATTTAACATAATTACTCTCATTATATTTGACTTTGATTGGTCCTTAAATAAATACAAACAGTATTACTAAATATACGTTTAAAGTCACTTACAGTATAATATTATTAATCTTATTTATTTAACAGCAAAAAATAATTACAACTAATATTTACACTTACATCTATTTTCTAAAAATCTAAGCCGTCACTAGAAGGCAGAGTGCACAGAATGCTGGCAGCATTGCCACGTTGAATGGCAATGCTAATTCGTTGACCGAAATAAAAACCAGCATTCCGATCACCTGTGGACTCTATTAACAAAAAAATATAAAAATATAAATAAAATAAAAAAAATATTAATATACGTTTAATTTAGATAGATGGCTACCACAAACGTAAGGATGTTTTTATTTTAACCGTCCTTTAAGTAGGTGCGTCATACATAGTACAGGGAATTTACCAGCAGTAGCATCTTTTAGTTTGGCACTTCTTTTAGCACTTTTTGGTACATCGTAATCGGGAATTAATCATTATTTTACTACCTCTGTCTGCTTTATCTACCGGCTTCTGATTCGCTTCAGTATTAATAAAAAACTCTTTACATATAGGTAATCTTCTTCTTATACTGCAGTGAAGATAGAAAGCAGTAGGTAATTTCACATTAAATTACCACAAACCGTATGCTGGTCATGAATGCGAGTATGTCTCGTGGTGTGGACGTGCACCGAAAACGGTATTTTTCCGGTTTGCTAGAATCCTGCAGACCGGTTTAATCTGGTTCCAAATAGTTTCAATAACCATCAAACTATAGTAGCTGATAATCTTAAATTTTTATGTTTACCGTAAGAAATGATGCACTAAACTGTAACCAAAAAGATACTCAACCTTTTTTGGCTTGATATGTTTAACTTATGCAAACTATAGGGGCATTCTGTCTTCTTAAAAAACATTTCGTAATATTTAAATTAAACACTCATAATTGCTGCAAGTCCCCAAAACATACTTTCATCGAAGAAGCTTATTCATTTGCTTATGAAAATCTGTGTGCAATTCAACAAATGGCTTAGTCACCGAGCGCCCGCCTTGACCCACATTCGCTGAGAAACGTGATGGTGGTCAGTGTCCACTTAGCTCGCCATTCCGCTGATGATGGACAACTTTCACCAAAACAAAATCTCGTTAGCATTCAATAGGGTTTTGTTGTTGCCCTTTTGAGGACAGTAGGAACAAGATCAAGCCTTTTGATATACTGTTCATCTACTAATCAGTCTTACAAGTAAACGTAGATGATGTCTTAAAAGTTTAAATTTTAATGGGAAACCCTGAACATGACCATGGTTTATACAATTTTGCAATTCTTGGTTTTTGTATGATTTGCAACTTCAGTTCTAGCTAATCGTTCATTGCCTTGCCGCGATATAAGGAACAAAGTTTTAGGTTTATTGCCAAGGCCTCTTGAACATTTGAAAACGTATGTTCCGGTAGCGTTAATCGCTTGCCGTGGCCCACTGACCGCTTTTGCGTGTCTCAAAACAGACGTAGGCATCAACTTTTATAGCCAAAACTCAGTTCGCGTTAAACTTTTTAAACTTGATTGCATGCTTTGTTTTGTAACGCGTATCTGTTGCTTACTTACAATAGCTAATTCAGAACAATCATTTTTCGTTTACCTTGTCATTCTAGTCGGAACGTGTCCAAGTATTTTCTCGGTTAATATCAAGATTTTCCTGTCTTGGCGTGTGTCGCGTTTTTCACAGAACAAACGGTGCAAGCCATGTCCGCAATTCTGATCCAGTTAAAACCTCACTCTGATTATCTTTTAGTCGCCATGTTCCCATAGCTAACGCTGGACTCGGTACATCAAAATCATAACATGTTTGTCCGTTATTACAAACAGTTATGTTCTTAGTTAATATTTTTTTTCTCTCAATTTTTTTTAATATTTTCTCGGCTTTACTGCAAGCCAAGATTAATCCGCGAACCATTTCCTTGCGGTAATTCAATACCATGTTCCCACTTTCTACTTTACGGAACAAATTGCGCATACTATTACTTGGCATCTGGGGGAAATGAGCACTTTTGCATACGGGAAGTCGCAAACCTAATCATAATGGTTTTCCTGACGCGCAACCTTGAGGGGTGTGTCACATATGAGATTTTCTATCAAATGTCATGTAGAAATCTAGATGAGTGTCTGAGATAGCTTTTCTCTAAATACTAATCATTGTGTAGGTATACCTACTATAAATTATGTTTTTTTTAAATTTACTCACTAGTTTCTACCCGCGCCTTCGCACGCTTTGAAAATGTTTAATGGTTATTTCTATCCCATGGGATCTGATTTATGGGATAAAAAGCTGCTATGTTTTATTCCAGGCCTAGAACTGCATACTCGTATATGCAATTGCACACATGCGGCCCGGTCTAGTTCTAGTGGTTTTTGCGTGAAGAGATAACAAACATTCAAACTCGCATTTATTATATTACTGTGATTTAAATAGGGCACGTTTCTGGTTTCTTTGCCTTGTAGCCGTATAATTGGGTTTTCTTCTTCGCTCTGTATAATGATTTTTTTCATGGTAAGTGGTAAGGAGAGTTTTTTATCCGAAATATTTGATTTTATATTAATTTAAAGTGATATATTCTAAAATTCTGTGTCACTTATTTACACAACACATTTTCGTAAAATATAGAAACAGTTCGAGGACGCTTTACTCTTCAAAGTCGTGATATAAGTACATATATTCATAGTTGGTATATTTGGTCGGAGTTCACAACAATGAAATATTATGCTCCTCAATGCATGAATCAGATACTTATGACCATTATTTAGTTTTGGCGGCAGAAACACGATCAATAAATTTAATTTCTTCATTGCCCAGCAAACTTTTTGGAACGTCGTTATCGGCTACTGTAGCCGTATAAATAATTTAGAATTGTTTATTTTCGACTTGAGCCATCCTTTGTTAGCGTTTCGGTACCGTTTGACATCGAAGGTTATCCCCGATGTCAGCGACCAACCGCGCCCACACGCGCTTCTGTATACAAACACTGAGCACGCTCACACTGACGTACTGTGTAGTGGTAAAGTCGAATAAATAGGCTTTTCAAAAAATGTCTGATTTCACTGTAAAAACTATTTTAGTTTGACGAATATTTTTTAAGCAAACAGTTATTGAGACTGTCTGTTTTATCTGAGGGCTGACTTTTTGATAATACCGGCTTATTCATGTACCTACTTGTAGGAATATGATCTATACAACCGCCAAATACCTTCTACTTAGATCTAAGAACCTTATTAAGACGTAAGGTTTTCGCAGATTTACATTGAAAACTGAGTCTTGCTCATATATTAATGGCGTTTCAATACACGAGAGTCATTGAATATGTTTAATACTCTCATGAGTATAAAATGAAAACAATGTAAAGAGAATTAGGTGATTCAGTATCTTACTAGAAAGTCAACTTTACGAATTTCCTGTTGACATAAGGAATCATTGTTTACCGCCCCATTTTAATCAGAATGCTTGCACACTCACGACTTTCAGTAATTAGCTTATCATTTTCGATATCGGACAAAAACAGTGTAAGTATTTATAGCCAGGTGACGGCAGACTGTCTGCGACTTTTACATGACATTAATATCGGCTTGCCAACGCTTCCCACGTTGATAATGAACTTTGCCTTGTTTTATATTGGGTTGCAACATAATCATAGTACGGACGTGCAAAGCGCATTTATAGGCACTTACGCCTCAGACTGATTCTATTAAGGGGAAGAAATGGTAGAATGCGACTGCTAAATAAGGAACCCGTTACCATCTACTTCTTATTTCAAACAAAAAGCTATAAATTCTTGAGGAAGTTCAATTACGCTTCGCTATGGCGATCTTAAACGTAAAATTTCTTAATGTCCAAGTAAATTTTTCTTAATCCGAAATTTTGAGTTATCTAGGTCTTATTGTACATTTCAAAGTTGTCTGAGTTTTTCTCATACATAATTCATCAAATCAACAATTCATGTTACGGGACCGTAATTAATCCTGTAGTTTCGAAGCCTATTCAAACATACAAATATTTCCTCTTTACAATATTAGTATAGACTATCGTCGTTGATAACCTAGCATTTATATTTCTATACTATTTATATTTGTGATTTGAGAATTGGTTTGTTATAATTTAATCTGCAAAATGATTATATTTTGCATTCTTCCCCTTAATGTATCCATGCGCACATGCATTTGATAGTGAAGTTCATTCCAGATTGTTGATCCTAATATATCACCGTGAACGTACTCAAACTCTGGTTATATTAAAACAAACTTTTATCTCGAACATGTGGATCCAACACGATTTATTACTAAAGATAGCGAGCATTATCAAGCATTGATTGGAAAACAAACATAACTTAAACAAAAGATTGTCAAAAACATGTGAAAAGTGATACGTGGTACGGTGGTCTAGTCCACTGTACCTACCACCAAAAGAAAAATAAGAATAAACGATGGATTGACTACCTCTGTAGCGCGGTGGGTGAAGGTCTGCCTGCGACGTAAGAGGTTGCGGGTTCGATTCCCGCCTCGTGACAAATGTGCGTACGATCTGCAGACATTTGTTCAGGGTGTTCTGGTGGTTTACTATGTGTAATAAAAAATAACTGTCGTTTATATTATGTATATCATTTATCTAGGACCCATAACACAAGCTCTGCTTAGCTTGAGGCTAGCAAATGATGTGTAAATTGGCCAGCATTATTTATTTATAAGATATATGGCCATTCCGAACTCTACCACGGGCGAGACGCTATAAAAAGTAAACAATTCTCGAACTGATGCACTAACACCTTCAATCGAAAATTATTTCAAGGAAACAGAAAGAACAAAATATTTTAATAGCTTCCAATTTACTCCAAATTAAGCACGTAGGTGCAATAAATTCTCCATTTTATGAATACAATGCCAAGCGACGAAATCGATGAATGGGTCATTGGTATTTAGGTAATTCAAAACTCGGACGTATTTTTATTAAATAAACAAGTAAGAAAGCATTTTATTGATTCGCGTTAGCATAAAAATATGTTTTAGCACGCATGACGTTTTGTTTATCCATTTAAATCGCATCTGAGCTAGAGCACGTCGACATGGTGTTGTGATGACGTTCAACCAGAGACGTGATTTCTGAACACGTGTGATTCATCTAAGTAGATATTTTTCCTTGTTATAGTTTATCCACCTTCGGGGAATATTATTTTGTCACACAGACAAATACCTCAATCATATCAAAATAAGTCTAAAACACAAAAAAGTTACATAAAACAGGTTCTGGTTGAATTCGTATTCCATGATTTATACCTCTGTAAAACGAGTTGCCCCGCAGCACAATCAATGAAAGTTTATTTTTAAATGATGGCCAGACGTTGTCAGAGCAACGCCCGTCCTTCCATCCAATGCACCCCGCCTCCCTCCCGCTGTTTGCTGGATCCACCCAAACCTACGTACCTAACCAGACATTTTCTATCTGTATTTAAGTAAAATATTTTTTTAAATAATATCTCCAGTTTCGTAGAATGTCTGTTAGGCTATCAGTGCACTGGATATTTTAATAAGTATTAACTAATGAGCATTCTATAATTATGTCTAATAGTTATTTACAAATTTGCGAACGATTCTAAGTAGGGCTGAGAATTAAAAGGGCTAATTTGCTAATTATAGTAGTCCACATGGTATTTGAATGCAGTCATGTCAGCATAGATTAGTAAAGAAATACCACGCGCACTGCAACCACATCAGCTGATCCAAGTAAACAAACAAACGAAACGAACGGCTGCATGAGAGGACTTTCTCTAAGTAAAATATTAGAAGCACTTCTCTGTGTAGGCGACTAGTTGAAACGGTTATCTACTGAAGTCACATCGTTGTATGTTTTAGTAGAGAAGAAATGTTTTGTTATTGTTTGTAAAAATGAGAATAGGCCGGTCGATCGGCGTGTGTCCCGTTAACGAAGGCGCTCTACCTACGTAACGTATAAAGCGTGGGCTGCCCCACCAGCGCGCCATTAGTACAGCGCCCGCGCGCGCGATAGCACGTATCTTTGACGCTCCGCGTTCACTATCTC
Source organism: Eupithecia vulgata (assembly GCA_946478455.1). Classification (NCBI taxonomy): domain Eukaryota; kingdom Metazoa; phylum Arthropoda; class Insecta; order Lepidoptera; family Geometridae; genus Eupithecia; species Eupithecia vulgata. The sequence goes on along the minus strand of OX297873.1, from coordinate 7,809,590 downwards.
GACTCTATGTGTACACAAGCCAGCCAACAAACATGCATTTTTGTATTCAATTGCACGATTGGTTTTATCAAGAGACCCTCGCGTCGGTGGAGTCTGCCAGCGCCGCAGCACGGCGGCGCAAGCCCCGTGATCGACGCCGCCCCCCGCCCTCGCCGCCGACGCCGTCGACGCCGCAGAGACTCCCCGCTGAAGAACTAGTGGAAGCCCTCCGCCCGCATCTGCTCTCGCCGAAGCGAATGTGGGCGCTGGGGTATCCCCTCGAGATCGAGCCGAACTCCTGTAAAGCGGTGGTCTACATAAATCCACCGCCTCGGCCGCGACCGCTGCCGGCGACTACATGGGACGTGAACGCTCCGGAATTCGTGCCCGGCTCGCAAGGCGACAGCGGCCGCGGCTCCTTGGGTTCGACTCCGCGCTCGGACAGTGATGAAGAAGCGGATGCAGTGGAACATTTGTGTGTTCGGTGTGATAAAATGTTTCGAATGAATCGTGAAGGTGAATATCTAAAAGACGAATCGTGTGTTTACCATTGGGGTAGGGTGAATGGAGACTATCATGCATGCTGCAAGATGCCGCTCGGGTCGAGGGGCTGCAGCTCGGCCCGCTTTCACGTCTGGAATGGAACTAAACCTGGAATGAACGGACCTTTGGAAGGATATGTGCGTGCCCGCTCGCCTCGCGGTGGCGTGTACGCTATCGACGCAGAGATGTGCTACACAACAGCAGGATTGGAACTAGCTAGTATCGCGGTCATCGCAGCCGATGGCCGACTGGTTTACAGATCACTAGTGAAACCGAGTTCACCTGTCCTCGACCACAACACCCGCTTCTCGGGCATCAGGCCGCGCGACTTGGCGCGCGCGACTAAGACGCTACGAGATGTTCAGAATGATATACTTGGATTCGTGGGAACTGATACGATTTTGATTGGACACGCATTGGACAACGACTTGCGCGCTTTGAAACTGCTACACTTCGCAGTGGTGGACACTTGCGCCTTGTACCCGCATGCGAGAGGCTTTCCGCTCCGACGATCGCTACGGGCTCTTTCGGAAGAGCTACTGGGACGAATCGTGCAGCGTGGCTGTACCGGCCACTCACCGCTGGAAGATGCTCGGGCTGCGATGGATCTGGTCCTCCTAAAAGTGAACGAGGAACGATCCGCCCGAGCCAGAATTTGCAACCAATTACCGATACTACAACCTTACGATCCACTAATCAGTGCCGCCTAAATACTTGATTGATAAAAATGTTAAAGCAAGACAAATGTTATGAGGACATGAAAATGTGTTTACAAAAATGATGATTACAGTTCGAATTTTGAGTGACAAGTAGTCACGTTGACGGAGCGCGCGTACTGCATCCAGTATGTGCCTTCGAATTGCGAAAGAGGCAATAAACGTGATATTTTTTCCTGAGAACTTTGTTTACTTTACCCCATACCATACACTAAATGTAGGTAAGTACACACAACAAACTTATAGTTATGAGAATAGTAAAATGCCACGCACAAGTCTATATGATCCAAATTAAGTTACAAATATCAAGTCGAAACCTGTGCCTAGTTCAGTGTGTGTCACAGTGGAACCATAAAAACTTTCACTGTGCCAGGTTTCTCTACTACGTAACAAGTGGTTGCTAGCAGCGGCACGTAACCTACCTAAACGCTAGCTTAGCTTGGATAATGTTCTACTAATCTTTGTTCAGGTGAAAAGAATTTAGTCGACTTACATTTCATTCATAACTTGTAGGATTCATTCAGCTGGTATTCGTTTGGCGACAGGAATTCCCAAATGATGATTCTGTGAGACATGATTCATAAAGCGAACTTACAAAAGTAACAGGAAATCAGCTGTTTATATAGTTTACACCTAATGATTAATAATAATAGATGATAATATCGGCTGATAAGTCGCGCGTAACGCATTGTTTGTATATCGATGACATACATTTTATAACACACAAAATATAATGACTAACGCTGTTTTTCAGCAAGTCTGCTTTTCTCACGAACGAACTGAGTCAGTCAAATTGCTTGCCGGTTCCCGTTAGTACTAAGGTGATCGGATGATTCATAGCTTGCAAGGGCAGTAGACATGTATTCATGCAAGCGATTCATATGAACTTCTCAAGATTTTTAAAATAATGATCCGTTTAAACCATTCATAACAATAATAGAAGACTGCAGTTCACTTTTAGTTACACAACAATTACATAAACAGATGATGAAACGCGAACTAGGATGAGCTAACTTGATACTTAGAGCTGCCTGCGAAATCGCTCATGTTATTGTAGTTATCGGAAGACATTCTTGCGTTGAAAAATATTTGGCTATAGAATACGCTTTCGTATCTTATTATTGTCGATAGCTAAACTACGTATCACAGGAGGATCAACGCCCTCACGCCCGGTCATTTTGTACTCGAGGTTTGTTTATGTTTTCAATTCATCTATTCACACAATCACGGCACCAAAAACTAAATTTTTTATTCAAACATTCTGTGATTAAGTATAAATTAACATTGCAATCTAATAAGGACGCGTTATCTTCTCATTTGAGGACAAATCGTCTTTGAAGTTCCTCAATAGATACCCCTGCGATTATGGTCTCGACCTGTTAAAACAAAGTGTCCTCTTTGATCGTATCTAATCAGCTGGCATGTATAACAGGGTAACACTATTATACATCGCAGCTGATCAAATTTAACGTGGCCACATGATATAATGTTTATATTATACAATGCAGTCAATTGATAACAAACAAATAATATTTTCGATTGTGCCGGTTGTTGTGTTTACGAATCATAACATCGTTTTAAGAGATTTTGGTTACTTCATGGCGGTGTGAAGAGAGCTGTGACGTCAGTATTCTGGGAACGAGAGCAGCCAGCCGCCTTCTCTTGCGGCCGGATCGAATGCGATGTTTAAAATAGATCTTTACAAGCGTAAGTATAAGTTTTGTTCCATTACTCAGCTGAAGAATGAAGTCATAAAGATGATAAAAGATAATGTATCACCTTGAACCGCAGCCAGGCTACATTGTTAGTATCAAATGCTGTCGCACGTCGACTCAGTTCGTGATTTCAAAGAAAACACCGATGGTTACTCTTTCGGAATCTTAAACATTTACCTGAATAGTCTACGATATTAAGAGCTTTGCTCAGTTCTTGAATTGTAATCGCTCTGCCCACGTACATTATTAATTTTAGACCTGCCTCTGCTCTACCAAGCTTCTTTGTCTTCGAAAGGAAGATGGCAGACTGACCTGTATTATGCTTAATCTTTTTTTTTGCTGAATCTTTTGCTTGTTTTAACTTCCACGGTGGTCTGAATGAGATTTTACAAATAACTCAAGTGGTGGTTATAACAAGAGAATGAAAACAAAATTATACGCCTTTAGATATGTATTTGGGTTCGTTGGGGCTAACTTGAACAATAAAACAGCATTCCACGAACACTTGTTCAGGGACATTTTGACCGTAATTTATCTTCCAAGCGTAGGTAAATACAAGAATAATCCGTTAATAAAGCCCAATTTTCGCCTTTGCTGGTCGTTTCAGCGCCTACTTTGAAACATTAAATTAGAATAGAGCCACTTATAAATGTAAACAGAACGCTTTAGTGAATCGTCTCGACCTCCATGGCGCCGGCTAGCTCGCCTCTGCGTCAAAACCTCTTTCACAATAAGGCTCTTGCACAAAATGAGGTGGTGTTTCGTCACCACACACTTCGACACGCCTACTCGGCGGACCCCCACCATGCTATCCGTTATTCGCATGGGTAATCTTGTCTTGTGCTGTGGCTGTGACCGTCAAAACGTTGTCATCTCTGTGTGATGATCGGAAGGTCTAAAATTGAGCACTGTCTTTAGGCTCTATGCAAATTTAGGTTTGTTTACGATTATTAGGTAGGTAGCTATTTTAGCATGGCAAAATTTCAGTGCTGTTGAATACTGTATTTCGCAATCGAACAATATTTCCTATTACACAAAGACTGTATTGCAATGCATATTTACGTTTTGACAGGCGCAAGACAAGTGTTTTGCTACGACAAACTTTTGCAAGAAAACTGAAAGCTAGTTGTAAGATTGTCTTACACAATTACTACCAAACATGCTAGTCTCGATCTACGTTACACGCCTATTAGCAGGAATAAATTTTACATTTTACTTTACACTGAACTTGTTTCATTTCAATGAACCGAACCAGATGTTTCTGATTTGTTACTATTGAAGCGGCGCATTATGCTAATTAAACTGATTTTACTGTTAACTTCTACTACCACGGACAACTCTGCTTTTGCATTACATGTCTGGTTTTTACATATTACGGCAATAAATCAGGAGTTCAGCAAAACATCAGAAAAACTTGTCAAGTGTAGACAAGAACGTTTCACACACATTGGTTACAGCATGGATGGAAACATTTTCAGTGTATTCGCTTCGCTATACTATGAATTATAGCTTATATAGTCCCTGTAACATGAAAATCAGGGCAACCTGATTTCACCCACACATTTGCACAATACGTAGTATCGATTGCACGGCCCGGGACCCGGTACGTGTGTGTTCCCCAGACAGACGGATCAATGCAGCTGCTAAAGCCAGATTCATTTAATATGCAAACGTGTTCCTATCTACTCTGATAATGACGTATTACCCTATCTGCTCTGCCTCTGACCGGTCATTCAACTCTGTCTAAAATTTAATCCTGATTGAATACTCTGATAAATCCAAAAGGCTATCAACAATCAGCTATTGGTTGTTGATAAGTGTAAGTTATCTATCACCAGCTTTATAATTGCACTTTTATTCAGTGTGCACTCGTGCAGTGTCTGATGATGACTCAATGGTAGACAAACGTTGGTAGAACATGATTGAGTGATTGATGTTGCGTTTGAAACTTCATTAATCGCTGACAAAGGTTATCGAGCTGAGGTTCGCTTCGCTGCTGCCTACGATCAACCCACCGGCACCGTGTCTAAATCAGCGATCTTGCGGCCTCTATACCGACAATGCTGGTGGACCTTGAATTTCGTACAAGTATCACCGACAGACGAGTTTTTGTCTTGCCCGAGACTCGGATAAGAATCGCAGAGTTCATTATGTATGTATGGACTTGGGCCGACACTGACAGTCGTGATTATTTTTAAATAAGCAACGACTTATGTTTATAAGGTTGCTATGATGATGTCGTTTGTGATTTTTTGTTACTGAATTATTAAGCTGATTGTTGCTTCCTAGTTCTTCTCAAGAACACTCCTCCGTACTTACGTGTAGAGGCAGAATATGATCAATATAATTGAATGGGCCGGTAGATAACACGGAAACATTAATATTCTTACTGGAATAGGTAGGTACTCGATAAGAAGTGAGAGAAAAAGCTGATTCCTAAAGTTCACAAACTAGTATAAAGTTCAACTATTATGCAATGAAGTCAAAAGCACCTACAATATCTCAAAGTTGGCAACGCGTATGTTACACAATGCTGTTAAGATTTCTACTCTGGTATTGTTTTAAGAAATGTATGAAGAAGATTTCAACGCGCGTTTTATTCGATTATTATGAGTTGTAGGTTAGATACACCAATAGCCTAGTCATGTATATAGAAAGTTATGATTATAGAATATATTAAATAAATAAAATCCATATTGTTAAAAAAACAATATTGTTTAATAGTTGAAAATTGAGAAAAAGGTTTCTTACAAATTTCCAAGGAAAACATAATAAAATTGTATAACCTTTCCTTGTAAATTTGTTAAGAAACTTATTCTTTTGGTTCAGAAAACTTTGCTTTCCAAACAATTAAACAGAAAATTTTGAGAAAAGTTTTAATTTACTTTTTAGTCACGTTATGTGTCACGTTGAGCCCACAATGTAAAAAACCTCTCAAAGTGGAACATGTAGGTATTGTTAGTTATACTCATGACTTCCGTCCACTTATCTTGTCACACTATTGTCCTCAAAACGTCTTGATGACTTTTCGACATTTCTGCAAAAAATAGTCTTTTTCGCTCGTTAACCCAACGGGGTAAAGTACTGTTAGCAATTTTGTTTGGCCTCAAGATTACTGCAAGAGAAAGTGGCCGGTTTTACTCTCGACGAAGGCTAGAAACTCTAGCTCGTCATTTCATTGCCATGTTACACTGTCCTACAAATATGGATTCAGGATACTTTATCTCATATGGAACATTTTTAACGTATAGTACCTATTCTATTATTGGTAGAGTTACTACTCTACCAATAATAGAATAGAAATACTTAATGACGATTAAACATTTGAGATAGTAATTGCAACCCTGAAATCGAACGGTTACCGCAAACGGGCGTACTAGATTTTCTAGTATCTGCTTAAAATCGACAGCCTTGATACAGTGACTCAGTTTTCGGTATCAGAAATGGTCTGTTGACCTTTTACCTATTAGGTACCTATTTGCATTGTTTCTTGCTTAGTTTACATTACCCACTTTTGTTTCTTGCTTGCGCTACATTCAACGTTTACAAATTTGTTATCGTAAGTAAGTATATTTTCTTAGGTCTACGAAACTAAATCAATATCATAGACAAGTAACTGACCAGTCTGGCGACCTCTATTCATTAGTGACGAACAATTATTTGACTTGTCAATACCTATATGTCGAAAATGTTTTGAGAAACAGCACCGTTTCACTCTCCTACTTTTACTACCGATTTGTTTGTAATACATCTCAAGATTCGGAGCTAATTTTAGGTGTAAGTGTGCACACGTGGCAAAGATTATATGTAGTTTATAGTCGTCGATGACTATATGAACTAGGTTTTAATGAGATTGGCTCAAAGAGTCTGAGCGTGTTTGTAGCAATCCACCAGTGATTGCAGTTTCTCACACAAACAATGCGTTATTCTTCTGACAATGACAAAAACGATTCTGGGTTTAGTTGGCACAAGACTTAGCTGTATGTTTGATTTGAAAATTTTCAAGGATTTCTCAACATAAATTACGAATTTATTACATAAAGGAGAAATAGTACAGGTTACACTATTGTTAAATACCGGTTGATCAAACAAATTCTAATCTATCAACCGACTGCGACGCTAACTAGAGTAGATTCCAGCTGAAAGAATTGGTAGCTCGCTACCTACGTATATGATAGCTATGGCGAGTTCTTAGGCTTAAAATGACATTTAATTAATGATTGAATTTGAATTATTTTATTATTAATACCCAAATTATTTCCTATTATTATATATTTGTGTTATTTATCGTAAAGATGTACTTTTTCAATGTTCTGATGCTGTGTATTTGTGGCTACAATTTATAGAATTGTTTAGCATAAATTTATGAACCTGACATTTTGTTATTAATAAAGAACTATTGATAGTCTCTCGATCCTTCGTACCAAATGAAGAATATAACTGATAAATAGTAACATATTCTATTGAGCATCTTCAATATCCGTCTTAAATTCACCTCCTTTGTTATTGTTTTATATTATTTAGGTATCAATTAATATAATATGACATCATTATTGTATCAAATAAAAAACAATTGTTTCTTCAAAGTCCTAGGCATTGTTATATCAATTCATGTGAAATACCTATTACCTGTCGTGTTACCTATTGAAACGGTTTTTGTTATGATAATGGACAAAACCCAGTTCTTCAATTCTCAAAGGAAAATTTATTAAACAACAATCGGCGATCTCTATTATATGAACACTACTGTCATTAGAAGCAAATTGCCGTAACACTTTCATAGCCTAAGATGCGCAGGTCGAACGACACCAGCGTCTCTCGCAGTGAATGCGCTAATCTAGTTTCAAGCTTCCAAAGGTTTCTACTGAACAAGGCTCGACTAGGCTTAATTGAGAAACGTCGCTGAACTGAGTTGAGACAATACATATTGTTCGGATGTTGTCGTTTATGAACTGCATTGTATGTGCTTCTTTCTTCGTATTTTCTTTTGATACTTGTTAAGAACTTTGAGAGGTTTCTTTTTCTGACTTTTTGAGTATTGTTCAATTTAATTGCGAAATTGTGTTGAAAGTGTTTACCTAACGCTGTTCTTACTTCAAGGTGGCGTAATGCTATCGCCTACTCGTTTGATTCTCCTTGTGGATACAATACAAAATTTCATTTGTGTTGATTACTTAGTTTGATCCAATTTCACCGTTTGCTGCCAAAACTAGGATCAACCAAACTAAGTTCATGTCGATCGAGTTCTAATTCGTTATAGGTACCTAATATGTGACAAGACAGCTCTTGGACACGGTTTAGCGCTTGAACCGGATTAACTTTACGTTGGTAAAATGCGCTAAATTCATTTAGCCCGCCAAACTGAGTTTATCTTATACTGATCGCGTTTAATTGCAACGTTTTTTATATTGTTTGGTATACACATTATAAATTAAAATTAAATTCACTTGAGCATGGGTCGTCAACCTTTTTTTGTCTAAGGGTCAATAATACATTTTACATCGCCTGAAATCTACCACAATACTCTATTAAATTGTGTGTGTAAAATTTCCAATAAACACATGACACTGTTTATTGTTAACGAGTGTGTCGATGTGATTCTTTATTTTGTAGTTGCAACCCGCAGACTACCTTCCAGATGCGTAATTCTTGTCCTTGTTTTGGACTTGACATTCTTCATGCGGGAGAGTGGCTCGCACTCGATAAGTTTTCTCAAACAAAAATTATGTTTTTTTTGGCATGTTTGCGTATATCAGGAAATTACTTTTAAAAGTTCCAAGTTCCAGTTCTTTTTAAAGTTCCTGCCCACTCTACTACTTTTTATGAAAAATCCTTCACTGTACAAGCTATCCGTCTATGGAATGCTCTTCCCCTGGACATCAGACGTGCAAAATCACTTCCTATATTAAAAAAACGGCTTCACCAGTATTATTTATCCGCATAACAAGAAAATACTAGTTCTTTATGTGTATGTAAGTTTATAAACAAAATAAATGAAAAAATATCAACGTTTATGTATATAATTTTATTTTATTTTTATCATTAGTATAGTTTATTGCATGTTAGTTATTATGGTAGTTAGTGTATGTATAATGTAATTATTTTATTTTCAATGCCACCGTCTATTCTTGTTCTTTTATGTCCAGTCCATCCCAAGGTTGCCTGGAAGAGATCGCTCAAAGCGATAAGGCCGCCCTTTGTACTTCTTTTATTTTATGTTTTTTCTTTTGTATTGTATTTTGTGTTTGTGTGGTACAATAAAGAGTTTTCTATCTATCTATCTATCTACTTGTTATCCAAATATTTCGAGTAAAAATCACAAAGACCCGTGTCGCATTTGTCTTTCAGTTCTGTACTGCAATTTGATAAACTCCATCTGAAAAAAATCCTAGTATGTCTTCAACGGTTACATTGAATGGTCGCTCAAAGAGGTTGATCAAGTTTTCTTATCAAATAATTGTAAATATAGCATCCTCCTAAGTATCCTTTTCATTGGATATAGGGCAGTTATTTCTTCAGTAATAACAAAATTTTCATCAACGCAACGAATAAATATAGCTAACTGAGCGGTATCAGTTAAAGCTGAGCTTTTATCCAGCGTGATTCCATATGAATGAATGTACCGACTGCATCCGCGAATAGCGAAAACTCTTATAATGGAAACGCGAATAAAGAGCTTTTACTGTAAATAAAATAAATATTTTCTATGGCCTCCGAGGGCCGCATGAAAAGACACGGCGGCGGCGGCGCGGCGGGCCACGTGCGGCCTACACGGGCTGCCGGTTGAAGACCCTTACACTAGATTATTATTACAATCCAATCCACCTAACAAATACAAAGCCAAAAGTTACTACATACTAAGATCGTATCCATTGGCACTTTTCTTGTTGTCTCTATATACCTATACCACAAGGTGAAGACACTTTGTTCTCGTGTTCTTTATGCACATACAATTGCTACAAATTGGGCTTTAGGTGTCTAAGAGTGGAAGGGGGGCAACACATCAATTTACTAAACAAATATGTACCTTGTTTATTTCATTGCTATAGGTAAAGCACCGGCTATTGCGCGTCGGACGTTCATTGATTTATTTGTTCTGTTGTAATTTAAATAGGAACTTGGAGCTAAGATTTCTCCATTATAAAATCACAGTTCAATTAGGGACTAGTTTACACAGAACACTTCTTCAACAGATGGTTCGGTGATCCTCTGGGACGTTAAGGATCTGAACGCGAAAGAGCACAAGACCCTGCGTGTGAACATCGAGTTCGACCACGCTTCCCACGTCGCCTGGAGCCCAGATTCCAAAGCCTTCATTGTACACAAAGTGCGGGACAACAACATAGTCGTTTACAAGATTGAAAAGAAAAAGGATGGCGGTATCGCATCTGCGACGCCAGTCATCACGTTTGACAAGGTAATTCTTTTATGAAGCTTATTACATACGACCATCTTCAGACAACTACCCTCAGTTTGTCTTATCTTGTCTATGAGGGTTCTGCTATCGCCAAAGATCACTCTTGGCAGACGGACACTCTTCGCGCATCATTATCAAAGCGCCCTTGAAAACTCCTAATGTTTTTGGCTCTTGCAGAAATAGGTGGAGTAGATAAAATAAATATTGTTGGACAATTCACACAGCATTATCTAGCCCCAAGAGCTTGTGTTATGGGTACTAGCTAACTGATGTTCATAATACAGTACATTACATAGATATTTTTAGATACCAATTCCTTCCTAAACTGCGACGAATCCGCATACCCAGCGTGGTCTTTCTGGCGATATATATAGCCCCCGCTAGTTTAAAAACTCTGTTTTAAAATCTGATTCGATACCCACCCAACCGGTACTCATCTGGTACAAATCCAACCGCGCGTTTCCAGGTATTCAGCTCGCTAGATGGGCCTTTGTTTATGTGGAGTACTAGTTAGTCCATCTGCTAAAATTTACTGTTAACTGTTTGTGCCAAATATTGACTGTCATTCTATTATCTGAAAAGATAACTTTGAATAATTAAGGGCATCAAGAACAAACACAAAACGTTTCCGATTATTATACGCATTAGATATTATGCGATTTATTAATACCCCAAAAGGGTCATGAATGTCATCTCGTTATAAGTGCGCATATGGTTAGTTCAGTAGACTAATACTATCTTATCTCGCCTACGTCATGCAAGCTCTGTTAGGCTGTAAATAAACTGAAGCAAACCAGAAATAATAACTCATGGACCTCATTCTGGCTTCCTTCCTAGTCGCTAACGAGTAGATGCATTATACTGAGACTAGACTGCGCTACGTGGAACTTTACATCACGTTCAAAACAGTGACATGTTTTTTTTTTATATTTCACAACAATTCATCAGCAGTGGTCCACTAGATGATCTAGCCACAAATTAAGCTGAGTTTGTATTATGGGTACTAGATAACCATACGAAAATAACCATAAAACCCGGAAATAATATTGATAGAAATATAGATTTTTTTTTCATTTGGCGGGAATGAAACACACAAACTCATGCGTCGCAGGGACGCCTTCGCCACAGAGGTCGTAGTTTTCGATGTTAAATTCCAAAAAGTTTCATTTCTGTTTCTTAATTTGGTTTAATTTATCCTCGTTTTATACATATTTAAGCTAAGCTACCTTACTTGATACACTCAAACCTTCCATCGCATCTCTACGCTGAGCTAATTAATTCAATTTGTTTTACACAACCACGTTTTCTTGGCATACTTTTACTGGCGGTTCAGTTTCACTTGATGTTATTGGCTATTATTGCCCCCGTTATCGTCGCAACACACGCAACTCATGTTATGTAACGCAAAAACTTGTTATCTCCTGTCATACTGTCGCTGCACATAAGTAGCATGGACGGTGTGCCTAGGATCAATATGCCCACGCTGCCTGTCGGTTTCAGGTCGCGCGTTCACCTATTTCCAAAGCATGGAACTGGGTCACCGCTTTTACAGCTAGGCTTCGCGCGCAATAGATGTTGCTTGTTTCAATCTTGTTGGCCGGAGGAACCAAATTTTAACTATTCGCTTAATAAGTACGAATGTCCACGTCCTTTGCTATTTTGAAAAATTCAAAATTCAAAGTGCTTTATTTCCTTTAGACCTTACAGGACTCTTGGACACGTCGAAATATCACCTTTGAATAAATTGAGACGTAAAATATCACAAGTCTCTCTCGGATTCAAATGTTATTTTTTATGTGAACGTGATGTCAAAGACTGCTTTCTCCAGGAATTGAAATAAGGTCATTTTTTTTTTCGACTTTACGGGACTTGAACCCACGCCCCACCCTCAGTACGGTTGTGCTCTAACCAACTAAGCCACTTCGCTTTCACTTTGCTTTCACTTTCTCCAGAATATATTTTAATGTACGTATTAAAAACAAAGTTGGAAATATTATCAAACAGTTCTAATTTATATGGACATTAATTATTGCGGTTGCTGTCTTAGCCATGCTCCGCTGAGAACCAATTGAGCAATTGTGACATAACACGATCTATTATTTTGATCTCATTTCTGAATCCACTAATTTTAGCGGAGTGATTGTCGGAAAATACCTTGATTTCTTCAAATCTCTAATGATAGATATGATGCCCGCCCTCAACCTCTAGACAGAAGATCATGTATGTTTACATCGGCCCAATGTCACATCGAGGGAGTCGACCGCTCTACGTAGACTTTAATTTGACGCAATAACACGTGAACCGTGCATAAGTAAATATAGCTCTGCTGTTAAAAGGTGGGCGTGCAACGTAAACGTGCACGAACGTGTGCGAGCAATGCCCGAATCTTTATATTGTAGAGCACGGAATATCTTGTAGCATGAACTTTGCGTATCCTTACCCTCAACAGCCTTTAATGGTCCACTGCTGGATGTAGACCTCCCCCAAGATAATTACTGTATTTAAAGATACCTTGTTGGTTTTTATCTCATGGGGGGTAATGCCCATAATCCCCACGCTAGGCATCGGTGGTAGATCTGTTTTGCGAGAGGCGCTGCCGCCCGCCCCTCGTCCCTTAGTTGCCTCTTACGACACCCACGGGAAGATTTGGGGTGGTGCAAATTCTAAGCCGGCACCACACGGCATAAGTTCGCGTATAGAATGGAAGACTGTAGTGCTTTTTTTAATAATCATGATAAACATACAATAACAATAATAATTTATTTCAGACCATAGAAAAGTTACAGATCTAATTTAAGTTATGCTGTAGCATAAGTTAAATTAGATCTGTAACTTTTACTGGACTGTATCCATAGTAATATTTCCCTTAAAACTAACATACATATTAAAAACCTAATTACTGATACGTTTCTCTATGCGTTTTTCTACTTTTACTTGGACTGTATCCATAGTAATATTTCCCTTAAAACTAACATACCTACATATTAAAAACCTAATTAATGACACATCTCTCTATGCGTTTTTGCTATAAAAAAAATTGCTAGCCCGGAGAAAAAAGTCCCCTAAATCTATGCACTGTTTGCGGTCACGCTCGATCTCCCAACAATGTCTATAATATAAAATAAGAATAATAATTTTTGTACAAAAGAACATTTTCGTATGATAGATTTGTAGCTCAATTGTTGCGAGATTGTTACACAAAACATGCATATGCCATCTCTAACGGAATATGCATGCATGCAGAACACATAAATAGTCCTGACCCAACGAGATACCGACGCCAGATGCGAGAGGTTGCAAAACCCAGATTTGAAAACATATACCTGCAGAAATGTTTGACCCAAATTGTCTAGGTGCCTGGCCGATTGTTTGAATAGCCAGCAACGGCCAGCATGAATATGCTGTATCATTGTTCAAAAATACTTGTTAATTTCGGCACGAAATTTGTCTCTACCACCACTGTAGCTTTAACAAATATGCAATGAAAATATCCCGTATTCAGTTTTCGTATCCGCGCCGCAGTTTTATTAGTAACTATTAACTAGGAACCTACCCCGGCTTCGCACGAGCAACAGAACAGTTTATTATCTTTTCAATATCGGTAATTTCGTTAAAATAAACAAATAATGCTGGACAATTCACACAGCATTATCTAGCCCCAAGGTAAGCAGAGCTTGTGTTATGGGTACTAGATAACTGATATACGTAATATGTATTATACATTACATAGATAGATATTTTTTATTATACATAGAAAACACCCAGACCAACGGAACAAATTTCTGCAGATCGTACACAAATTTGTTCCGAGGCGGGGATCGAACCCGCAACCTCTTGCGTCGCAGGCAGACTCTCGCCCGCTGCGCCACTGAGGTCGTCAAATCGTATCTTGCATTATGGACATGAAATAGTTTGCACTTTACGTTTAAGAGGTGCACGTAAGCAATATATCGACAATTATCGCCTTTTTTGAGCCAAACCACACAAAATCATAATCTATATGAATACTATAAATGCGAATGTGTGTTTGTTTGTTGGTCCTTCCTTCACGCCCTAACTAAACAACCAATCGACTTTATTTTTGGCATAGAGTTAGTTTAAATGATGGAGGTAATATACTTCTTATCACATAAAACAGTCCTCATGGGATAGAAATAACCATATGAGTCAGGAGACAGGCAGAGGCGTATATAACGCCATTTTGTGAATAGGCTTGGGATTTCGCGTTTAAAGGAGCGGGATAGAGCAGAGCGGCGGAAGCTCTATGTAGTATGAAAACAATTTACCCAAATTAAATTTATTGAACCTTATACCTACCTAGTCGTTCACTCAAAGATAGAGAAGGAGGCCTGACCTCAGATAATTTATCTTGCATTATGGACATGAACATTATTCCGACGTGAGTTTTAGTAAAATGATAAAAAAAAGATAAATAACAGCGTTTATCGCAATACATAGACGGATCGCGTGTAGTCACTGTCCGGTAGGATTGCATTGACGGACGCTGATCGCTTTCGTAATGCCGATAAGCGAGCTATCAACTTTACGAGCCTACAACAAAGGCAGGAGACCAAGGCCAGAAACAGACAATTAAAATCGATTGACAAAGAGAGTCGCAAGATTATTAAGAAGGCAATTAAGTGATTGTCCGCTTGGTGATAAGACATTATAAGATAGAGAAGAAGACACTTGCTTATACACGCGCGAATGTCGTACGTTAATCTGTTGTCTGTCATTGTGTGTGGTAGAGTACTTAGACTTTTATAAGCCCTTATAAATACGAAGTGTTTTATGGCTACATTATAAACACGTATTTTTACGTATTTTGCCGTATTTTTATCTGTCTGAATGCGATAAAAAATACGGAAATACGGATTTTCGTACATCATCATCATCATCAGCCTATACCAGTCCACTGCTGGACATAGGCCTCCCCTAATGAGCGCCATAGCGCCCTGTCTTCAGCTTGCCGCATCCAGCATCTGCCAGCAGTCTTTCGCGATTTGAAATCCCACCTGGTCGGAGGGCGTCCTACACTACGTTTTCCGAGTCGCGGTCTCCACTCAATTTATTTATTTATTTATTTATTTATTACAGTTACTAGCACGATTAAAAAAAACCAATTACGCTAGTTACTTAAGATCTAAACAGATTATTTATGATTATCTAGGTACTAATAACTTAAAATATAACAAAATAAATCAAAATATAAACATAAAAAATTAATTAGGCAAATAAATTAATTGAAATTATAAAATAAGTTTTTCATGATAATATTACAATAAATTAAACTAATACTAACTAAAATAACTAATTAAACAAGCATCCTTTCATTCATCACTCTCGCAAAACCTCAGGCATACCAACATTAAACTCTTCCATTCATCTGCGAAGATATCGCAGTCTGGGTTCTGGTCGAGGAGTCTGTTGAGACCGGCGAGGGTGCGCGGCAGTGGAGAGTTGGCGCGGGAGACGGTTCTGCAGTAGGGCACAGAGAACAGTCTGTGGCTTCTGCTGCGAACGTAATTATCGGGGAGGTAGAGCCGAAACAGAAGGTTGTGCAGATCAGGAACGTCGATCATACCACGAAGCACCTTGCACATTGTTGCTATCTGATCGTGCGCTCTTCTGGTCTGTAGGGAATTGTACCCAAGACACCCTTGGAGAAACCTAGTTGGGTACATATATGGGTAATACCCGAATTCTCGTTTGTACTGAGACCTGAGAAACGCCTTCTGTACCTTCTCCAGTAACAGTGCGTACGTACTTTCGTGCGGATTCCAGACAGAACTGCCTGACTCTAGCTTGCTACGCACTAGAGCTCCGAACAGAAGCCGCACAATACTGTCACTGTGAAAATCTCGGGCGTTTCTCAGAACAAAGCCAAGTCTATGAAAAGATTGCTTGGCGATCTTGATGACATGGTCGTGAAATGTGAGTTTTCGGTCGAAAGTTACTCCTAAATCCTTGATTACCGTTACTCTAGAGATCATGTTGCCATGAATCGAATAATCAAAGGATAGCGGGTTTTTCTTTCGACCGAAAGTCATCACGGAACATTTGGCAGGGTTAAACTCCATCTTGTTGTCTAGACACCATTGACATACCGCATCAACGTCAGTTTGAAGCGCCTCACAATCCGCTGTTGAGCGTATGACAGTGTATAGCTTCAAGTCGTCGGCGTACAACAGACACTCTGCGTGCTTTACAACGTCCGGTAGGTCATTTATCATTAAAATAAAAAGCAAGGGACCTAAAATAGAGCCCTGACTTACTCCTGACCGCGTGCGATAGGGCGCAGACTCATAGATACCCAGTTTAACATACTGCTGGCGATCGCTCAGATAGTCGGCGAGAAGTCTGAGAAGATTGGGCGCGAAGCCTATGGCGCTTAGTTTGGCCAGCAGTACGTCGTTATTGACCCTATCAAACGCTTTTTGGATATCGAAGTAGAGCACGTCCACCTGACAGCCGAGGTCTAAGTTATTAGAGATATACTCTACAAGTGTCAAAAGATTCGAGTTGACCGACCGCTTATCTCTGAAACCATGCTGGGCATTGCATAAGAAAGTCTTGACTTGTGCGTATATGATTTTTTGTAACACGTTTTCAAATATCTTAGCAGGAGAAGACAAAATAGCGATCGGACGGTACTCCTCGACGGCAAGTTTATTCGAGCTTTTTGGGATCGGTGTTACCCTTGACACCTTCCACTGTGTTGGATACCTACCTGTCTGTAATGACAAATTAAAAATGTGACACAGTGGGGTCACCAAGCTTCTACTACATGCTTTTATAAGAGCTGGTGGCACGGTGTCCGGCCCTATAGAGCTTTTAGCTTTTATTTTTTTAATTCCGTAGAGCACATCTGTCGGCGTAAATTTAATAATATTAATGTAGTTGCTATTACAGCTCTGGTCACAGCTATTAATATTTTCAGCGTCTAGCGCTGGAATATCGTTTAGAAAAATACTTCCGAAGAAACTAGCAAACGCCTCAGCTGCTGCAACACCCGAACACGACTCTCCTTTATAGGTAACATTGACCTGAAATCCTCCCTTAGCTCGCAAACTAGAGATGTGCCGCCAAAAGTCACGTGGGTTTAAAGCAAGGTTATTTTCTATATTTCTTAGGTACAAATTATAAGCTTTAGATGCCCTCAATTTCAACGATGCTCTCAATTCCGAGAATAACCTATAGTTCTCGTCAGACTTAGTTTTTTTCCAGCTGGCATGGAGTTTCGACTTTCGCCTAGTATCCCTTATAATGTCGGGTGTAAACCAGACGGGATAACGCCTTGTACCACTTTTTTTGCGATTCTTGGTCGGTAAACACTTATCAAAGATTTCATAAATAGTGGAATAGAAAGCATCTGTGGCGGATGTAATATCGACAGAGAGTAACACCTGATCCCAAGAAGCTCTTGAGAGAAAGTTGTGCAAAAGCTCAGTATCACAGCGTTTAAAGTTCCAGTCTCTAGTTGAATTTATATTGCTCGGTTCAATGCGATCAGAACTACGTGTCATCTCTACCAATACCTCGACATCTAGAGCAGGATGGTATGCATCCATGGGGACTATACCCTCAGTGCCGGAGACCAGTACCTCCCTTAGGCCTTCGCTCTCCCTAGCCAGAACAACATCCAGAATACCACCATGAACGTTTAGCACTACGTTATTTTCAATAAAATTTGAAAAAGACAAAAAATAACAATAATAATTTTGAATATTTACAGAAGCACTATTTAAATTTATATCACCCATGATTATAACATATCCCTTTAAATCATTAATAAAACTCTCAGTCTTACTAAACCACCGCATAAAGTCTTGGTCGGTAGAGCTAGGTTTCAAATAGACAACACATACGTGGAAAGCGCGACCGCCCCACATAAAGCTCGCCCACAGGTCCTCGCCGACGTCCGTCTCGAGGTCCAGCCGCCGACATAGGGAGATGGGCGCGCACGCGGCCAGCAGCACTCCTCCGCATGGTGTTCCTCTATCCCGCCGCAAGATAGTCCAGTCGCCACAAACTAATTCGGAGTCGCCCACAGAGGTGTCCAGGAATGATTCCGTCACAGCCACTAAGTTATGCTCAAGTAGGGCAAGATTGTTACGCCACATGGAAAGCTTTGTTTTTAGGCCGCGGACATTCTGATAAAAAGCTCGAAAGCACATAGTTTTACCGTCTGGTTTGGCCACGAAAGGACTGCCGTGCCGTGCCTATAGTAGCGTTAGGATCAACTTCACTGCTAGCTTTACTCAGAGTGGCTGGTTTTCTGTAGTTGATCCATGGTTTCAATCTAGCATTGACGGGCCACACGCCGACAGAGTAACAAGTGTCATAATATTCTTCAGGGACGCCTATTTTAAAGGACTTGTAACTCCCTTTGGGGGTTAACTCCTCTACAGTGCAGGATCCCGTCGGGCACAGGTGTTTTATGTACTCTTTAATTTCGTCGGCGCTAGATACCATGTTCCACAGGTGAAGATATCTGACAGGCTCTACCGCTTTAAGTGTAGTTATCGCTGGTCCAGCGGTCCCGCAGAGAGATGTTGGTCCTCTACTTTTGCGCCTCCTCACCTCAGTCCATTGCTGGGCAGGTTCGAGATCATGAACGACTTCGTCAGCTAAACGCGGGATGCCGCCACCGACAATGGCACTTTCCTGTGGCTTTTTCTCTTCAGTAATTGAAGCTTTCAACGTGCGCAACGGTGCAGTACTGCTTTGTTTAGGTACTTTAATGGGTTTTGGCTCCTGTGTACTCGGCCCCGCCAGTGCAACCTGCGCAGATCTAGTTGGAGCAGTGTAGGTCGACTCCCGGTGCTCTCGAGATACTTTATTTTCATATTCCTCTAGTTTAGCATTTAGAGTAACCACTTGCTGGGCGTAACTATCTAACTTCACCTCGTAGGTTGAAATAAGAGAGATAGCTGTGGTGAGCTGCTCTTTGATGGAAATCATTTCGTATCTTAGGCTTTCGATTTCGATAGAAAGATCGGCAGGTTTATCGCATTGAAATGATGAATTCATGTTGGTTGGGACAGGTGTTATCTTTCTATAAGTTACATTTGAGCTGTGATCCCGCTTTCTAGAACCTACAGGAGTAGAGCTGTTGTTTCCTCCTTTTTTGGACGCGCAGCAGCATTCAGGACATACCCAAGTGTTCTTCTCGTCGAGAGTGGAGTCTTTCCCACCGATGCATAAAAGATGATATAACTTGTTGCAACCTTCGATCACACATCGAAGATAGTCTTCGTCAGGAAGTATGCCACCGTTACAGGCAGAGCAACTCATCGTACAACTATGACAAAACTAGTAGGCGCGCGGCTCGGCGGAGTCCGGGTAGGTAGGCAGCGCGATCAGTACAGCGCGCGCGGGTGGTGACTCACTGCGCGGGCTCGGTGCAAGAGCGCTGAGCGCGAGTTGACCTAGGTCAGTTACCGGACGGTTGGCAAAATATTTTGAAATGTTTTTGCTTATAACTTTAGAACCACTGGGTCTTTCAGGAAGAAGTAACAGTTACGAGAAAGGTGTTTTCACTGGTCACAAATTGCACTAATTCACAAAGGAGTTACGTCACTTTTTTCCACTTTTTCAAATTAAAATCACGGAGCAAACTGACAATAATGTTGCTTTAGCGAGTGGCGTACGGCGTACCATCAAGAACACGTTTACCCCAGCGGTTGTCGGTTCTTCTTGAAATATGGCCAGCCCATTGCCACTTCAGCTTGCTAATCCTTTGAGGATTTTCATACGATTTTTGATTTTTTTTAAAGTAATGTAAAGGCACTGAATAGTTATAGTAAAGGTCTGACTTTCTTCTCTTGACAATATTATAGTCATTCTGTATCATTCATCAGTAAGGCAAGCACGGGGACTGTTCTCTAGGGTAGAATAGAAAAAAATTACGTCACCTTGCATCGAATGCGTAAATTATTTGCAATTCATTCCTTAAACTTCAATAATGTACGTAATCCATGACGATGCGATGTCATTATTGTCTATTCTATCGTAGAGAACAATCACCGTGCTTGACAGATGTTCGTTAATCAGTGACGTCATTGACAAACGACCTCAACCTCAACATAATGTATATAATGGTCCACTGCTGGACGCAGGCCTTCCCCTGATTTTTTTATCTCTTGGGGGGTGACAATGACTAACGACACTAGTCAAATAAAAACTATCGTAGTTTGACGAATTCATTACCTACGGATGTAAGCGGGTTAACTAGAGCCTTATTTATGTTGGAAGAACACCAACGTTTCATCTCTAAACGAGGGAGTTTTTCACGGTGGGTGCGGTTCTAGACGCGCGCGTTCTTCTAACACAAGGTTCGTAGTTAACCCGCTTACATCCGTAATGAAATACTTAATAACGTTTAGCTGGTCAAATTGATATATTTGTGTTAATTATAACGTTATTATAGTATGGTTATAGGTAACGTTAGGTATAATATACATCTAAAAATTAAATTTTGATTAGTAATATTACGACCACTTCAATATAAATCGTGTACGCGTATGTATATAAATGACGACGGTTAAACAAAAACAACAAGGTTATTTCGGATAATCTTATATCAAGATTGAATATTATATTCATACTTTTTGTGCCAAAATAACGATTTTTGTATAATAGTGCGTAAGCCCTCACACTCTGGGTAATATCTAAGAAATTAAATAAGTCCCAAAAAAATCGATGAAAATCCTTCCGACATCGTTTTTTTTTTTTTGCGAATTTTTGTTTGATGCAGGTCATAAGTCAACGCCAGCTTGATTTGCACGTAGAATACATGCAACGTTACTTACGTATTTAATCATCTCACGTAACTAATTTCTAATTTCATTTTTATAATGAAGATTTTAATCTCAATGTGTGCACCTCCGTTGCAATCAGAATCCCTATTGTTAAGTCAAAGTTCATTTATTGCTTGAAAAACAATGTTGTATGGATCTTGTTGGCATTCAACAAACTTGTCCATTATATCGACACTTTCTTGTCTATGAATATTTTATGTCTATGTCACACTCTCTGTTCATTCTCTATGGAAATGAGTAGTGCCGTTTCCGTGGTTGACATAAAAAACGGGTCACTAAAATGCACGTCAATTTATTGTACGGCCGAATAATGTACGTTGATAATACGTGGCATGGCTTCCAATTTTAATAGGTTTTGGGTGGGGTATGCGCCTTAATGGCTTCAATGGTCCCATACTAATGTTTATTTTTTTAACTTGATGTAACATTACTTTGTCATTTTAAAATTCATCTTCATTAGAGCAATAGTACCATCATCTGTTAAATAATAGATCAGACTTAACAAAGATATACAATAACTGTGTTTTAATAGAATTTTAAATCGATTTTTACATTTATGATTTATGAATGTTTGACACTGATTATCAAGGTGTACATTATTCGGCCGTACAATAAATTGTCGTGCATTATAGTGACCCAAAATCTTCCGATTGCTACTCGATACACTCGATCGACTGTACACAATGTGCTTTGGAAAAATAAACTTTTCTAATAACCTTTTTTAACTCGGTGTTTCACAAATCAAAATCACTCACAAACAGGCCAGCGCAACAGATCTTACTTAAAGTACTTTTGGAAATTTATTCTATGACTGTCTTTTGCAAAAGCCAACACCAATTTTAGTAATAATTTACTAAATGCGGTATAGAGGCAACAACGAATATTAATAACATTAATTTTAATACAATGTAAATCCATATATGTATATCCAATATATGTAAATCCACCTGTACTCTCGGTCTCCCGCGAAACAGGCCCAGCCTAGTGCGGGGACCACCAGTAACAATGTTCTCATTTATTTATTTGTAATCTTTATTAATTAAGTTCCTATCTCTAAATGTAACATTAGGTCTTTGTAATAGTTATGGTAAATAAATTTATTTGTATTTGTAATACCTAACGTTTTTTACATAATAAAATGAATTATATAATGTAAATTAATTAGATAAGTAGCAGTGGTTTGTATCGTAGTTATATGTGTAGTAGCTTTCGTTTATTTTGTTGAAATTGAAACCTTTATTAAGAAAGAAAATTACAATAAAATAGTACAATCAAATTAAAACTAGTATTTACCATTGAAACAATTGAGATGACTGCAGACTGTTGTAAACAATCTACAGGTAGCTCAACTGATCCATATCAATACCAGACGGAAGCGTGCCCAAGACGCTGGCTGCATTGCCCCGCTGTATGGCAATGCTGATGCGCTGAACAAGACACTGACCAGCTCTCGGGTCACGGACGGGTTGTGTTATATTTTGGTTATATCTTTCTTTTCTGTTGTTAACGTATTATTTCACAAATTGCATATATTGTGCAAATGGCTACTTAACATTTCTAATTATTTGTTGTGTTGCACATAGATTACGTGTCAAGCCAGTTCGTATTTTCTTATTTTTTTATGTTAAATTATAATTGGTTGATTTGTGTTTTGTGTTCCTAATAAACATAAAAATAAATAAAGCTGGACAGTTTCACAGCATTATCTAGCCCCATGCTAAGCAGAGCTTGTGTTATGGGTACTAGATACTGATGTACCTACTTAATACAATAGGTACATAACATTTAGATAAATATTTTGTATTATACATAAAAATATTCAGAACATGAGTAACACATATTTGCAGATGCAGACCCAAGGCGAGAATCGAACCCGCAACCTCCTGCGTCACAGGCGGACCTTCACCCGTCGCTCGTCGCGCCATCTTTTATTTTTATTGAAATAAAAAACTGGTACCTATCAAAATAAATTCGACTGGTCGTAAGATAAAAGCCCTGCTTTAGTACTTCCGCCTCAATATATATTGCGGTTGGTAAGATCTTTCGGAGATGACCTATAAATACATATATGATTGGATTTTAATTACTTTATCCAGCCAGATGTACTTATCTAGTATAGACAGTATTTGGCGCCAAAAAAATGTGTATGTTGATTGTTCACTTGCTTTCGCCCTTGGCTGTACTCGTTGAGGCAGCCATTGATATATTTATGGGTCTCACAGACCGAGGCAGCCTGCGGTGACGGTCAGTACAATTTGACAACAAATTCTCGTCAAATTGTATGCAGCATTGACCATAATAAATTCCAGGGCGATTAATGAAAAAATTACTTTGATTTAATCGACCAGGATTAGCATCTACTTTAACTCCTAAAGCTGGAATTGTTCAGGAATGAATGACATCTGTAGATGTTACTATAATTCGAATTTGATTATTCATGGGTATAATAATTCAATTATCAACATCTAATAAACGAAATAATTTTTATTAAGTTAATTTGAGATAGTTTTTATTGTGGAAATCTGAATATTCATAACTTCAATATAAGAATAAGAAGAATATAAGAATATTTTATTTGTACAAACTTATCAAACATTGTTTAAGTACCTACTGACTATATACAAAGATATCATTGATGAAGATCTGACCGCCGACTCAGGCCGCCTCAGTCTGTAATACCGATTATGAGTAACTTTAAGGTACTTTAAATAACATAAATGAGCGATAAACAAGTAAACATTCGTCTTTTTAGGGTTCCATACCCAAAAGGTAAAACGGGCCCCTATTACTAAGACTCCGCTGTCGTCCGTCCGTCTGTCTGTCTGTCCGTCTCTGTCACCAGGTTGTATCTCATGAACCATTTAGTGAGACCACAGAGTGAGACAGTTAAAATTTTGCACAGATGATGTATTTTTGTTGCCGCTATAACAACAAATACTAAAAATGAGATTAAATTAAATATTTTAGGGGGCTCCCATACAGAAGACATGATTTTTTGCCGTTTTGTAGATAATGGTACGAAATCCTTCGTGCGCGAGCTTACTCGCTCTTGGCCGGTTGTATTTGATATAGGTACTTAGTGTGTAGATACAATGTTGCTTTAGCTTTTTCTAGAACTAGTGTTAATTAACCTGTAATAAATCCTATTTATATTGCGGATATTATAGACGAACCATAAACAGTTTTATCTATTATGCCTCGAGCAAAGTTCATTTAAGATTTGAAATATACTTAAAAATATCTACGTATATTGTTTTTTTTATTATAGTAATGTAAGCTCCCCACTCGTGGAAATATCTAAGAAATTTAATGATATCCAAAAAAAAAAAACGACTTCGACGGGACTTTAACCCGCAACCCTCCCTCAGTAAGGGTTGCGCTAACCCATTGCGGTACAAGGGTAAGTGACGTACGAGTCGAAAACCTTTTCGATAATTCAGAGAAGTCGTAACATTTTCGGGATATTATTAATTTTTATATCCCTTACTTATAATCGCTGCCAAAAACATTTTTATTTTTCGACCGAATTTGACGACCTCTGTGACGCGCTGGGCGAAGGTCCGCCTGCGACGCAGGAGGCTGCGGGTTCGATTCCCGCCTCGGGACAAATCTGTGTACGATCTGCAGATATTTGTTATGGGTTCTGGTCGTTTTCTAAATGCGAAAGTTTAGATGGATGGTTGAATAGATGGATGTTTGTTGCTCAATCCCACCAATACGGCTGAACGGACCTGGAAGAAGTTTGACACATACATACATAGATTATAGCCTGGAAAAGCACATAGGCTATTTTATCGCGGAATTCTCATGAGAACGGGAACTACGTGGGTGAAACCGCGAGGCGCTACTAGTGATAATAGAACCCAAGTAACAAAATTTGGTATTATAAAAGTTCTGAGAACGTTTTCGACGTGCTAATTAGTGTTAAAGAATAGCACTATAATGGTCTTGTAAACGTTTATACAACCGCAAATAGGCCCTAGTTTTATCACCAATTGATTCTATAGACATTACATAAAGGCTCTTATGGTGATTAATCAGCTCTATAGTTGAAATGTAAAAGTAACGAGACAACATTTATATCACAAATTAGCACTATTAAAGTTAACTAGACGTGTTTAAAGAGCTTTTTTTGCACAGTAAACGATTCGAGTGATCTTTTTTATCACATTTATTGGCGATTTTTTTCGTAAGTGTCGTCGTGAGTATTCCCAATAAGTATTCCCAGGAAAACTAATATTTCGGTAAGTTATTATTTTGCTATATGTCATTCACCATTGTTGCATAGACGTAACGTGCAAGTCTGCCGTAACTTGCACTTGCGGAATTAATTGTATCGTTAAAACCTACATGCTGACTTCAAATTCGACAAAGCGCCTTCATAATTTTCGTGTTTTTATTAAATTTAAATAAATAAAACAAGCACTTGTTCCGACTATGACTGCTATAGTACTCATTGGCTCCAGCCGTGCTGCTAATGTGCTATCATGCTTGCAAACAGCAGCCATTTATTTTTACCGAAAACTTATTGATTATAATTAGGGTTCCATTGTTCAAACATAAAATACTATGGTCAAAATAATTTTCTTTTTACGGAGTCGCGGGCCAAATTTGCGATGTAGTTATTTTGGATATTCCAAACGGAAACCAAGAAACTATTTCATTTTATTAGGTACCTACATCATATAATAGGTACTAAAACTAGAGCAAAGTACTCAAAGCTGATTAATTGTGCAATTATCTTTTGGTGAACACAGATCTTAGACTAAGAAAAGTTAATCAAGTTTTACTTTTTTTTTGTTATCAGGAAAAAGCAGCCATAAAGTCCGTATTGAATAAACCGTTGTCACAACCGGAAATGGAAGTGACAGAAGTAAGAAACACAACAACAACTTTTGTCACGCATTATTTCAATGCAAGCTCAGGTCGAAGAGTTTTTGAGAAGAAACCAACAAGATTTTTTAAAAAAGAAATAGGATTTGACCCCATCAATAGTTTGGATTCGCTGCAGAAACTGGAAGAAACCCTAAAAGATGAAAAGTCGGAACTTATTAATAACTTTTCTTTAGTTTGTGGTACTGGTAAGGGCAGAAGTTTAAATAACTGTTTCACCTTTGTTGAGTCTTCAAGAAATGCTTATCTGTCGCTATTTAAAATTAGTTAGCAACATTAATAAAATAAATACCAAATTAAATGTGTTTAATTTGCAACCTAGCACACACAAGACAAAAAAATACTTAATCTCACTAGTTTTTATTACTTATTTTATCTATAAATACCTACATACTTGTTTCTACCCGCACCTTCGCACCCGATAAATAATCTTTAATATATTTATGGGTTTTTTCTACCCTGATTTGCAGGTTAAGGAGTAGGTACATTCTGCCTACCGAAGTTTTTTTTTGCAAAAATATTACTTATTGAGCTGTTGACGGCTGGTGCTCCTACTTGTACAAATCACATCTTTACATAATTATATTATATTAATTATCATATTATATTATATTAGACAAAATTATTTAAAACATTAAGTCTTTTTCATATACACTGAACGTATTTTTTTTATCACTTTGTCATAGAGTGTGTAATAATGGGACAAAATACATTATTGAATTGTAAGTTAGGCAGATAATCTTTGATTTGATTGATTCAACTTTACAGTTCACTTTTTGTGCCTGCAATTACAATCGCATTTGTATATTATTTAATTACAATAATTTGATTGGTATATCAAAAACATATTATAAACATATACAAACATATTAATTATGTAAAAATTTTTAACTGCGTGGTGAGGAATTCTTATTCACAGCGTAATTGTTCATCGTTGTTGCTCTCCTCATCTAAATACTCCGATGTTGAGGAACTTTGAACAGAGTACTCTCACTCATATATTCTTCATCCTTACTGTAGAGAAATATGCATAATATTGCTACAGCCTTGTTGTGGTACAAAACAAATATTTTGTGCAGAACCATGTGCAATAATTTCAGCGTTCGCTTGACCAGATATTATATTTTGGACACGAGCCTGTCGTATTGATGATAATGCTGTACTATATCGATTCTTAACATTTTTTTTATAATAACCGCTCACTTTATTACGACGCAGAGACCTTAAATCCATTACAACTTTAGTTTTTATTCAGATGTTTAATAAAAATCCACCGATTATAAAATACTAGTGATATAATTGATACTAAAGAGCAGGTATATATTTAATTAGTTCAATAACTATGAATTTTAGTGCTTTTATGTCACGTTTTAGTCGCGTAGCAGTAACACAAACTCACATTATAGAGCTATTTAGAAGTGAGTGACTAAGCAGCTGCACCAAGAGTCGCTGTGGTACTATTTACTACTATAGATGATTTTTCATGACTTTTACAGAACTAGTCCCATATTGATGTAGAGGGAGCTTTTATGTAGCTAAAACGTTACGTAATTGTTGTGCAAGGTACTTTAATAGTGCAAAATGACCCTCTAATTTTGTGTTTTCGGTACTGCTAAAACACTTGCACTGTAAAAGTTATTTGGACGCATTTTTAGTGCAAAATAGATACATAAAAGTGTCAGTGAGGATAACTATAGCACTAAATAGTACCATAATCGGTTTTTTCATATCTTTTACAGTGCAGCACTTTAAACATTGTAATGTTCGGTCCTGTAAACGTTCTAAGAGCTAAATTATAGAACTTATATGCTCTTTAATTTTATAGAACCAAATCGTTGTGCTAAAAACCTTTATAGTACAAGCAGTCACAATGGTTACCATTATAGGCCTACTATATCACAGTTTGGTGATAAAACACCTTGGTTATAGGAGCTTTTGTTACTTGGGAAACCATCAATCTATGTATTGTATTATGTATATCAGTTATCTAGTACAAAACACAAGCTCTGCTAGATAATGCTGTGTGTATTGTCCAGCATTATTATTATTAGGAAGATAGATAGATAGATAGAAAATGCTTTATTGCACACATAATAGACATAAAAAACAAAAATAAAAGAAATAACAAAACAAATATGTAACAATTGGCGGTCTTATCGCTCAAGAGCGATCTCTACCAGACAACCGTGGATGGATAGGATTGTTGGATTGAACGGGGATCTGTGTGCATAAATAAGAAGCAAATTACAAAATTCTAAATTGACTAACAATATTATTTTATGAAATATTAGTACATAATAAACTACCAA
The DNA here is from genome assembly GCA_946478455.1 of Eupithecia vulgata. Taxonomy (NCBI): domain Eukaryota; kingdom Metazoa; phylum Arthropoda; class Insecta; order Lepidoptera; family Geometridae; genus Eupithecia; species Eupithecia vulgata. Next base: position 7,781,195 of record OX297873.1, on the reverse strand, counting down.
CTCAAATTTCAAAACTATTTAAATAAATAAATATTAAAATAGAACAAATAATAATACATAAACATACCTATATATATATGTACATAAATACAGTATGTAGGTATTCCTCTAGAAATCTACCTATTTACTAAGCACTGAAGGCGACTAGATTCATTGTTTATATTTGCTCTTAAATCAATTGTCACGAAACGCTTACCATACATTAATTAGTTCATGTGTCATATCTATTAGTCATAATGTTTTGATTAGGTAATTAGCTTGCTTATGTAGGCTGGGAGTATCGTGGTTTTGAAAAACTATGGACGCTGAGTCACGAATGAGTCTGATGTGTTCACAATTACAACATAAATACTACGGCAGGGGCGCTGGTCGGGGTGGACAGCAGCGCCCCCTTCAGAACAGGCCCACCATTCCGTACTGCGATCTCCAAGCTGGCTTCACTCAGAAGCTCAGCTTAGGCATGACAATACTCCCTAAGTATAAGAGATATAAAAGCCAATAAGGCAACCCAACTATTCCCTTGGGGGTCGTAAGAGGCTACTAAGGGACATATACTGTAGGCGGGCAGCAGCGCCTTTTGCAGAATATATCTACCACCGAACTGCGATCCCTAACCCGCATGCCCATCCCCCATTAGATAAAAAAAAGGAGGTTGAAGTAAAGGCACTTTGGGGCATGAGGGGAGGCCTATGTCTGTGGACTGGTAAAGGCAATTGATGTGTCTTTGATGTTTAGGTACATTTATGATCTACCTACAGAATCCATTGTCTGACGAATTTAAAAGCCAAATTTATTATTTATTCGTGCAAAATTAGTTATTTATGTCTGTGCGCGAACACGCCAAAACTATTTAATGGATCGGGCTGAAAATAGTTATTTATTTATACCCCGTGGAATACTAAATGCGTGAACTATTAGAAAGTTTGGTTTAGCTTCGCTTCTTTAGATTTTCAAAATGAGGGCGATAAATCGACTTCTTTCTCTAAATGCTGTTTCTTTTCTACGGCATAAATTTTTTTTTCTTAGCAAGAATAGAGAAAATTTACATAGTATGCATTATGCATCAATACCTGAGTTGAGCTACCTGTAGATTGCTTGCAACAATTGTTTCAATTGTAAATACTTGTCCTAATTTATTTCTATTACTTATTTGATTATCAATTTCTTTGTTTTTTTTACACTGAAGTAACATAATATGAAATTCTAAGGTGTTATGAATTATACCTACAGCATTTTTTTAATTGATAGTTGTCTGCAACCATCGAGCATACCCAATGTGATGTAATGTGCTCGATGGCTAATACGGTGTATGATGCTGGTCATTTAAATAAACAAAGCAGATCAAAACAAGTTGTCACGTATTTTCAAACTATAAACACCATAAGTGACCCACAGGCCACAGACAGAACAAACAAGAGATTAACAAGTTTGTCAAGATTATTTGCGTTTTACTTTTGCAAGAGATAATGCGACGAACTTTAGATGTTTTTTAGTATGCTGAACCCATTGAAATAAGAACACGGCAGTCCATAACAGAATTCTTAAAAAACGATTATAATGGTGTTTGGGAAAATACAATATTTAAATATGCTAAACGGAGGAACAAGATAGATTGAGAATACTTTGTTCATCACCATAAAAAAACAGATTTTTAAAGATTTGTTTAATTGTTAATATAATGTACTATAACAATCGTATTATAGAGTACCACAGCAGAGTCCTTTCTAGCTCTTGTGCCCTTCTAAGGAATGATGTCAACTTTAAGCAATTGCTTGGCAGTTTTTCTCATTATTCTGACTTATGGAGTAAAGGCGGTGCTTGAGCGCGAGCATTCGCCGGTAATGTAATGGTGGGTTTAAACACAAACCAAGAGCTAGAACAAAAAGGTTATTTTCATAAACTAACGGTATCACTAAATTTGTTTGAGTCAATCCACTCGCCGGATATGGTCCAGAGCTCAACCCCGGCTTAGGAAGTTAGGATCACTTTGCAATATTTGTATAAAATAACACTAAAGTCTAACGAAAATCAATAATTGTCGTGGATCGCTCCGCTCGCTGACATAATTTTTGCCTGTCTCTGGTCTGATCCCTCGTACGTGGTCAGTTTACTAAACTGCAAAAATGTAAAGACCAACGTTTTCGTGGCTCCGTCCGCTCGCCAATAACATTTATAGAATTTAATTTCTGTACTAGCGCAAAATACGAATATTAATAATAAAGCTTTTGGATATGATCCGAGACTCGATCCCCGCTGTATGTCAATTTAGCAAAGTCCAAAACCAACACCAAAAACCAACAAAATATGACAAAAACAAAAAAATCGCGGCTATGCTCGCAGACGACATTGTTACCTTCTGGCTGTGGTCGGAGCTCGACGCTCGTTGTCGACAATATGTTGTCCTTCTGAGTGTGTAAAGTTACCCCTACTTAAAAGTCACTTTGCCCGGCACCGTTAACAAATGAACAAAAAAATATGCTAACTCGCTCCGCTCGTCGTCGATGACATACGCTAGTTTTTCCTGTAGTCCCGAACATAGCCATTTAGATTGTCATCACTAAAATTAGCAAACCACTCATTTTTCGCGACTTGATCCTCTCGCCGATAACATTTATAGCTTTTCGGTTGTGTCTTCAACCCTCTCCGAAATTAACTATGGCCCTGTGAACGGATATTGTACGCATGGGGTCAATTTTTTCAGACTGTCTAGTGCGTATTTTCGGCGATTGGATTTTGTTGAAATTTCTTAACGTTAGCTTATCTTTAGTGTGTTTTTGTGACGTTCTTTGTCTATATGCTGTGCCAATAGCAACATCACTACTACTAGTAATTAGTACACCGTTTCTTCTTTGTGCCACTTATGTTTACGAGTAGCTTGGGAATTGCGAGATGTAGGTACATTTTGAACTAATGTCACAAAAGCCATTGTCTCAACTTGCAATTTTTATTGATAATGGTATTTTAGTTGACTTTACCAGTAAGATATTCTAAATATGAGTAAGTATTTAGTTCCAGAGGCGTAGGTACCTATCAATATGGATTTTTGGAGCTACAAAAAAATGGTCTTAGGCAATCTATATTTACTACAGAAATATTCATACCTAATAAAAAAATAAAATAGCAAAAATTGCCTGAATTAACGAAAACTTTTTTGATGTCTATCGGTTTCTTATACTAATTAAATACTTCTATTGGATCATTTGAGGTTTAAGAACTAAGAAATTAAGAAATCGCAAAAATGTCATACTGTTTCTCAAGAGTCCAAGAGTAGTTTTATTTTTTAAGTCGAGAAAACTTTTAGTTATAAGTCTTTATATCAGCCAACCAAAATAAACTTTTTAATATAACATAATCGAAATTTCACACGCTTTCTAGGCATTATAGATTTAGGGTTTTACTTTATAGTGCGTAACTCGACAATTTTCTATGAAAATTCAATAATATCCCAAAAGTTTACCTCGTGAATATTTATTTAAGCGACCAACTCGTTTTTCATTCTAATCTATACTTCTATAGATTATAAAGAGGAAAGATTTGTTTGTTTGAATTGAATAGGCTCCGAAGCAACTGGACCGATTTGCAAAATTATTTTACCATTAGAGTTCTACATTATTCCTGATGATCATAGGCTATATAATATACCCGTGCGATGCCAGGGCGGACCGCTAGTTTTGTATAAGTTAGAGAATCAATTTTCAAAGTCGGTGAAATCGACGAACTTACACAAAAAAAGCACCTGATTGTTTTTTTTGTGTAAGTCAATCAAGAACCATCCGAACATAGAACCTTTATTCCAGGTCTGTTAATAAGAAGGTAGCCTGTATAGGCCTGTATCTCTATAGCATTCAGTCCAGATCAAGAAAACATCTATGCAGCATTTAGGCACAGTCCGTTAGAAGTTTTGGGCGTTCACAACACATCATCAGACGTCACTCATCTTCACAAACTTTCGCCTTTTTAATATAAGTAGGATAAGTAGTGCTATTTATAAAATAAAACATTTTACGCAGATGCGAATTAATTTCCATAAAGATATATACAGTAACGAAACAGATCCACTTACGGAACTAATTATTGATGTTTTGTTGCACAATCTCCGTGATATTAAACTACCTTATGTAATTCTTATCGGAATTACATCGTTTTCGTAATCATTTGCATAATTTCTTTCCGAATACTACTTGTTTTGTTAAAGCAATTGTAAAAAGATATCTAACTCTTGGATATGCTTAATATAACCTTTATTTTGAAGACTGAAATACTATAATAAGACCACTGAAATAAACCTTTATTTTAAAGTAAAACACCCTTTTCTCTGTTGGAAGTTGGCGGCTAGACGGCGGCGACGTAAAAAGATAGGTACTATGAGAAGCTTGAAGGCGTTAGATGAAATTTTGATTCTATAGGTAGTTAAATCGATAAAGAGGAAACTCCCGTAGTAAAAATTCAGTTATGCTTAATTTGACCGCCCTAAAATCACTATTATTATAAATCCGATATTTTGGATGTATGTGTGTGTTACTTTTGCATGCCTAGACTATTGAACAGATTGTGCTAAAATTCTGCATACATGTAGTTCTAAATCTGGAATAAAATACAGGTTACTTTTTACATAGGTACATCAGTTGCAAAGTAATATTCTATAAGTGAAAACTGTAATACCACCACCATTATTTCTACGTTTTAGTTTTGTTTCGGCATATTTTATTTTAAATAAGAAACAAAACTTTTCTTTAATCCGTATTAGTTTTTAAAAAAATATTTTTAAAAACAAGCTTGATAATTTAAACATCAGTGCGTGATGTAATGTTAATTATACTGTATCGTAGAAAAAAACAAACAAAACATTAGCCCTATTGAATTTTAAAACAATAAATGGGCGGTAGTGTGCCCATATGAATACAATAACAAACAATTTTATGTTTTCGTCATTTGACCTAGTAAAAGCAAAAATTAAAGGTCACATTTTATTGGCCATTGAAAGTACGTACCAAGTATTTAATTGCAAAACTGTTTAATTGAAAGTGACTCCTATGTGGTAAGTGTATTTACTGAATGAGTCATGCAATATCAGCGATAAGCTAGTATTGTGCTCGACTTTAATCATTTGTATAGCCCATATGCAGTCGTAAATGAGGCTTGCCAAGATTATTTTATGCATGCCGCGCCACTATCATTGTGGTAAATGTAGGTATTGTATATGCCCGCTTAGAATCTGCACCACTCCAACTCTTCTAGTGGGTGTCGTAAGAGGCGATTAAGGGACATACACTGGGGGGCGGGCAGCAGCGCCTCTTGCAGAATAGATCTACCACAAAATTGCGATCCCCAACCCGCATGCCCATCGTGCGGATTATGGGTATCACCTCCCATGAGATAAAAAAAACAGGGTGAGGCCTGCGTCCCGCAGTGGACCATTATGGGTGTTTAAGGTTGAGGAAGTATTTTTAGTAACTTCTACCCCGGCTTCATTCGCAGAATGAAAAACTAGCTTGTAGAACTGGCTTAGGCGAGAAAACGTGATAGACAAACAGAAAGACAGCGTTACTTTCGATTTTATAATATTAGTAACTAAAAAAAAAGCAAAGTCAAAGATCAAAGTCCGAAAAAAAACAACAGCAGAGTACTTAAGAGCAACAAATATTATATTACTCAATAACAATTTATCATTAAAATTTGTCTGTTCTTACAAGTTCAATCAACAAAAACAATCCACCTTGTACCGTGAGCCCACACAACAATAGAATAAGGAACTACGAAATGCAAATATGCCTACTCGTACAGCAAAGTTTAACGTCCTCTCGACTTTGACTCACCAAGGCTGAAGAGTCTTACCTACACGATGACGACACGGATGTATATTCGGACAATAAAACGTATGCGGCAGCGATTTCCTCTAAATAAATAATCAGCACCTGTTTACGTTATTCATTTATTCTTACAGTATTTAACTGATAAGGCCATGAACCTGACACTGTTAAAATGTAGATGACAAACCCGTATGATTGGTCGAGCAAGCGTACTTTGAATAATGTCAAGGAAAAAATTATGTAAGTGTTGAGAAAAAAGCAGAATTGTGTGTGACACATCTAGAAATCGTGAACCAAGCTCTAAAATACGTTTTAAGAAGAACAGCATCTCTTGGACTAAAAATATAATATTACATACTACAATCGCGTAGGGAAACTTAGTCGGGGTCCAGAAAACATGAACCAAGCTCTAAAATACGTTTTAAGAAGAACAGCATCTCTTGAACTAAAATATACATACATACTAAAATCGCGTTTTAAAAATATATAAGGAAACTTAGTCGGGGTCAAGATTTCAAAAAGACTGGCGTGCATGCATGCTGACTGCAACACGTTGAAACAAATGATAGCCGATTGTGCAATTCGCAAAATTACATAACTTTGCGACCACTGTGTCGAAACGCGATAGAACACATCTTTTCTGAGAACAAAGGCCATTTTATTAACGTGAAATTAATCACGTATACACTATTTTCAAAGGCAATTCGTACAGAGATGTGGTACCAACTTCATTATTCTTGATGACATATGCTTTAATTGTGATATCAGTTCGAATAATGATTTTTCGATTGCGCAATAAATTGACGCATCTTCTTTCGGACAACTACCGTTGAAGGTACTCGACCTGTTGTCTCCCTAGGCACATTTCTAACACGTGCACTTTACGTTTATCCGTCTGTTTTGTAGCCAAACTTTGATCCGTACATTACGACAGACCTGATAATTTGATTATTGTAAACAATTGCGTGTAATAAAACGGCATCGAATTGTATAGCGGTTGCTTTCCCACGGTACTCTGATTTGATCAGGTTTCAAGTTGCCACGGTCAACGGAGTCGTTCAATGTTTGTTCAATTCAATTATTTTAGCATTCAAAATGTTCTAAAATAGTTCTAAATGCGAAATGAGAGTGTAAAGACCTTTTCACGTCTCGACTAACGTGACCCCAACAGACCTTGAATAAACTAAACAGGACTTTGGGTCGTTGGCAAGCTGTTTTGAGGTCAAATAACTTTGGGACATGAAACATTAGCTATGGAAACGGAGACGACCGAAAAAAATTAAGAATGCTTTCCGGAATGTTAAGATCTGGGGGAATTGCTCGCCGATCGTTTAAGGTAGCCGGCCGTCTGCCGATCGTTTTATCATTTTGCCCGATGTTGATCGAAGGCCCGAAGTGAACAACCTTGCTAACTTGGCAATGAACCTCGGATTACAATTGTTTTTGCAAAAATTTTCTAGATCCTTCCAAACTCACGGCAAAGCTGCATTTTTGTGTTCGTTTTATTGCCGTATTGTTATTATTATTTATTTTTTAAGGTCGCTTTAAATAGTTCCTGTTTTGGACCGTTGTAAATTTTATTGATGTATTAGGAACCCTTAGGGTTTTTGTTGTTACATGTATTTTGTTGTTTGCTAGTTATTTATCAATATTGACGTGTGACGTAATATATAGGTACATAAATAATCCTCAAGAAGCTTTCCTCGGGAAAGCTGCAAAGTCAATTAAACATTATTTTGTCCTTTAGTGCGTACCTATACTGAAAATCTTTTGGTTTCATTTCAATTAAGGGTTATATAAACCCTTAATTAAATTGAAACCAGTTGGTTTTCGGCTCTCTTACTCTACCAAAAGATTAATTACCGCGATATTGATTGGGCTCTTGTAAGACTAATTGAGTTCTAATGAGTAGGTAAGTATAATAAATAACGATTCATGATCTTGAAGATTTTACCATCAAAGCTGTTGCATAGTATGTAACGGTCTATCTATCAATACTAATTTTAAAATAAAACGTCAAGTGCCAGTCGAACTCGCGCACCGAGGGTTCCGTTTCTTACCAAATATCATGATTCTAGGTCAACGGGAAGTGAGTACTCTAGAGAATTTGATCCATTGTCAGAATCAAACATTTTTTTTTGTGAAATAACTACAACTTTACGGTTTTCGGATTTTCCCCTTTACTTGTGCTGTAAGACAAATTTCATGATTCCAGAACAACGGGAAGTACCTACCCTAAAGGTTTAGAGTGCAAGTGATACCCTTGAAAATATCAAAAACACGTCTGTAAACTTTTGATTGCGTTGACTTAGGAGTTAGATTTATATTACGGCTCCAGGAGGTCATGGATTTCAACTCAATACCTACACGCATCCTGTTAAAAAAGGGTTGACAGACGGAGAACAAAGTGATCCTATAAGGGTTCCTTTTTTCCTTTTGAGGTACGGAACCCTAAAATTGTAATTATGAAATCGAAAGTATGTCTGTCTGTTACCTTTTCACGCCTAAACGGCTGAACGGATCTGAGTGAGATTTCACGAAGCCGCAAGCAGCAGGAAGAATTCTATACAATGCTATGTAGAGGAACCAAAACTACCGAAAACATTGCATCCACAGAAGTTTTGAAATCGTAGAATATGTTTTGACCAAAAACTTATAATGCTGTCCTGTTTGTTTTTTTATTGATTGTCCTGTGGCACATGTTTATCCACTTTAGGTACCCAACTTGATTTAAGTTAATTATCAAGTTAAACTGGAAAACCATAATAATTGGAATTCCGGTCATCGTCTGAAATATAAGGAGGACTTGCGTCATCCAGGGCAACTCAGGCCAAACTGCTCTTATTCGAGTTGCTGGAAATTTATCGCAGACTAAAAATAAAGAAGGTCAGGCCTAACAAAGGAGATTGAAATGCTCTGACCCTATAACTTGGAAAAATATGGGCGTGCATTCAAGCTTCAAATTTTAAAAAAATATGGCGACGACCTCTGTCGCTGCCGACGAAGATCCGCCTTTGGCGCAGGTTGCGGGTTCGATTCCCGCTTGGGACAAAAGCTACGATCTGCAAATATTTGTCACGGGTTTTCTGGGTATTTTCTATCTACCTACAGTACCATTATAAAGAGGAATGATTTATATTTTTGTATGTAACGAATAAACTTAAAAACTACTGGATCAATTTCAAAAATTCTGTCACCATGAAAAAGCTTATTTTTCAGGGAGTGACAGGTTATTTTTATCCCGGCATTCTCACTCCAACGGGAACTAAGCAGGTGAAACCGCGAGGCGCTGCTAGTTTATAATAAAATAAAAAATATCTACTTATTTTATTAAGTATATCAGTGATCTAGTACCCATAACACAAGCTTTGCTTATTTTTGGGCTAGATGATGATGAGTGGTTTATCCAGATTTTTTGTTATATATATTCGACAATGCGGCAAGTTTAAAGTTGTTTAAACTTGCCATCGTCACAACATATTTTAAATTAAGATTTTGCCCGTACTAATGTTAATGAAGGGTAAGGTAAGTACATGTAAAGAGAATACACATTACTTTACGATGTGTACTTACAAATAAAGCGTGGTGACAAGTTTGCTTCAAGTACAAAAAACACGTGGACAGACCTACGTCTTTGTTCTATTAGTTGTGCAGATGTCACAAGTAAACTATCATGTTATGAGGTTAACTACAATAATGGAGCTATTATATAGTTAAAACAAATTGCTATAGTTTTTATGCTAGCAACACACAATCTCGAATGCAAAGAAAGATTTTGCTTAGCTTTTTGTTTTATAGTGCGTTACTCGCATTGGGCAAATTTTTCACGAATATCCTACCGAAATCGATTTTTTTTGGGACAAATGAAAGGGAAACTTTCCGTGGAGATTTTGCCTAATTGTTAGGTACCTACTATTAGATATGTATTTCGCCGACGGATCCTAGCATCAGCCCTAGGCCGGTTGCAAAACGGCGCAATTCAATTAATTACCTATGCCGACTGTTCAACGATCAACGTTCAACAATATGGCTAAATGTCACTTAGCCATATCGTCGAATGAAATTATGAATGCAGGTATTCCCAGCATAACAACATTCGTTTGGCAATCGACTTAGCCATTCTACAAAGTAGCTGATTCTACGATATACAGTCTGAGTTATCGGTTGGTATAATCGTTCGCTCCGAATATATCGGAGTCGGAACATGGTGTCAGATCGATGCACGCGCAACCTCGAATATATTTTTAGCCTCAGGAAGGTTCGTCGGCTATTATCCTCGAGTGTCTACATAAAACATGATGCGTCTGTTTGTCTGGAACACACTGAATATTCAACAAATAAGTTGTTCCGCATTAGGACTGTATGAGGGTATTTGCACTTTTAATTGTCTCTTTTCTTTGTTGTATGCTAAAATGAGCGCATCAAAATTCATTATTTAGGTAGCTTCCTGTAACTCGACTGATAACACTGTATACTAATACATACCTATATCTTATTCTTTGTGTCAAGTTTATAGCGAGTGATTCACTGACAAACCGGTTTATATTTCAGCTTGTAATTGAACGCCAAAACTAACTAAACGAGTTGCATACAAATATCAGAGTACCATGCTGTAGCATACTCTATGTAGGTAGCTGTTATTTGCTATCATATCTACACCATGTACTACATAATGTTATAAAGAGAAAAGATTTGTTTATTTGTATGTAACAAATAAACTTAAAAACTACTGGACCGATTTCAAAAACTCTTTTGCCGTGAGAAAGCTACATTATCACTGAGTAACAAAGGCTATCGAATATACCCGTGCGTAAAGTATAATTCATAATTCAATAACGTTTATTTCTTTAAGCTTACAAAATAAGCACTTAGACTGGTTTTTATTGATTGAATTTGCAGATTATTCAACCATCATTTCAATCACCCCTATCGTTCAATTGAAAAGTAATGGAGGCTCAGTTTTATTCACATTATAGCAATATAAGGACTTGATGTGGGCGGGTCAGGTCACGGTCTAAACAACGTCATACAAAAAAGAGGCCAAATGAAATCATACTGCAAGACAACAAATGTTGATGATACCTAACTTACCCATATTGAACGTATAGATTTACCGTCTGTGGAAAAAAAATAAAACACAATAAGACACTCTGGTCTATTGATATCAAATACAAGAACGCAAAAAAAGAGTTGCGCTTGCTTGGGTCATCTTTTGTACTTTACCTTAGGTAGGTTAGGGTTATATACAATACAAAAGATTACCCTAGCCAGCGCGGACCTTAGACCTTAAACCTCCTAGAAAAATTGGTAGACACCTATTTCTCTAGAATCTAGAGAAATAGGTATAGACCTATCTTGGACCGTCCGTTCGTCTAAGGTGTCTAAGGCTATGTATTGTGCTCTACCTAAGGCATCTACCTATTTCTCTAAAATCTAGTGTAGAGTAGGTAGATAGATACCTTACATAAGTAGAGTATACTCGAAACATAATCATATATCTCTGTTAAACATTACCCTAGCCAGCCCAACTCTGTAAAAGAGCGAAAAAGGACACATGGTTCCTATTTGCATTCTTGCTATTTGAATAGGTAGAGACCTTAGGTACCAATATAGAGTCTTGATTAAGCATGATTTCTTAAGCGAGTAATCCACTAAGCATTGTATATAGTAGACATAGAGCCATCGCTAGTATATTTAAAACGGTATGCTTTGTTACAGGTCCACGAAGACGACGTCATCGGCTTTGACATATCCAGTAATGGAAAATACATGATGTCCTGCACAAACAAGACTGACATGGTCATATGGGACCTGAAAGGTTCACAGTTATGCCGGCTAGACACCTATCTGATGTCCACTCACTCAGCGAAAATATCCCCTTGCGGGAGGTTCGTGGTCGCATCCGGATTCGCGCCAGATATCAAAGTCATGGAGGTGATCTTCGCGAAGAACGGAGATTTCAAACAAGTCAGCAAGGCCTACGAGCTGTCAGGACATTCGTCTGGGATTTACGATGTTGCGTTCGACGTGGATACGTCGCATATAGCCACTATATCGAAGGATGGCACGTGGAAGTTATTCCACACAAAGAGTGAGTGCTAATGATATTGTAATGTATTGACATTTCGTTATTGTATGCGTTGTAGCGTCTTCCTTATGTTCGGTGAGGTCGCGATAGTTTTATGGTTTAGATGCGTTAATTTTATGACTGTAGTTAGTAACACTTGCATTGTTATTTGTGTGGTGCTTCCTGCTTATTTGTTAACGTGAAATTATGCCTGTGTTGGAGGTCGGAATCGAGGAAAGAGAAATAATATAAGGTTCGTAATGTGCTGCCACGTGGTCGAACCAAATATAGGTCGAATGAATCATACACGCTTTGCTCAGACTGGTTCTCAGCCAAATGAAGGTAGGAAGAATCATACACCTCTTGCTCAGACTGGTACTCAACCAAATGAAGGTAGGAAGAATCATACACCTCTTGCTCAGACTGGTACTCAACCAAATGAAGGTAGGAAGAATCATACACCCCTTGCTCAGACTGGTACTCAACCAAATGAAGGTAGGAAGAATCATACACCCCTTGCTCAGACTGGTCCGCGAAAGTCAAATGTATGGAAAGAAAGAAGGGAGGCATTACACAGCACTGTGATCCATCGACCTGATTAGATTACAAATCAGCTTGAACTATTCGTAGAATATGATAGCAATAATATTTTGCTAAATTTAGACTGTTATACTGGAAATAAAACTAATAATATGCAAATAACGTCAAAATAATACGCGAAATCTGCGAATTAAAATGTTGATTCGCAATGATCATTGTGTGCGTGACGTCAAAAAATATTGTTTTGTTCACGTCATCTCATTTTCGATAGAACTCTTATAATTCCCATACCCTCATTGAAATCCCCAAACGAATGTATCTTTTGGGTACTTTCCAAAATGTACTGTCCAAGATTTATTCTTATGCTATACTAGCTGTTCCCCGCTGTTTCACCCACGTTGAATTCAAATTTTACTTTTCAAGGGGGAATAAAATTGACTGTTTTTGTATAAAAATACGAATATTCCCGCAAATCTCCCATGGTAATTTGATGTTTTACCAGGACAAAATGTAGCCTATGTTACTCTCCATCCTTTCAACTTACTCTATGCCAAAAATCAAGTCGATTGATTGCTTAGTTAGGGCGTGAAGGAAGGACAAACAAACACACACACTTACGCATTTATAATATTTGTTATGATTATACGTAACGATCATATTCTATACTATAATATTATTAAGAGGTAAATTTTGTTAATTGTGACTTTGTAGGAAGTATATAATCTCTGGATCTACTGAACCGATTTCAATAATTCTTTCACCTGTAGAAAGCTTACTTTTCAGTCAGTGACATAGGCTATGTTATTTATCCCGGAATTCACACGGAAACGGGAACTAAACTAAAAAATAACAGTATAGTCTGTTGTTTTTATGAATATTAATTTATTATTTAGCTAATAGGCAACTAGTCAATAAAACGAAATGCAAAACTGTTAATCCCTAAACAATGCCTTATGACTACCACGGTTTGTTCCCAACAGCAACGGTTGGAAATTGTAAAAGTCATAAAAACTAAGGGCACAAAACTAAACAGATGTTTGCCTAGTTTGTCGTTTGGTCAAATAAGAGAACAGAAGAAGTAGGTAGGGATTTGAGAAAGGAAGTTACACAGTTACATACACATACACCGTAATATTTATAAAAAATCAAGTAATGTCACTTTTCTTAAAGGTCTATCCTTTAAGGAAAGTGACAAAATACGGAAAGTGTCCTTAATACGATTTATATCTCCACAAGCAAAACCTTTAGATAACAAAGAAAATTACAATCAAATAATAGAAACAATTGAGCGAAGTGCAGTCCGCTGCAAACAATCTACAGTGAGCTCAACTAGAGACAAAGATACAACACAAATATACATTTTTGCCAGTAGGAAGACGCTATACAACGTCAAGGCGCAATATTCCTATGTCGGTCAACAACGTATTTCCTTTTGCATGCCTATAGCTACTGCCGATTGTACGGTAAAATAACCTTTTCAATGGATCGCCATCCGGGGAGACTGGGTGTAAGCTATTTCGGTTTCTATCAGATAAGTTACAAAATCAAATACTTACATACAATTTTCGACGAATGAGCGGTTTTCGATTTGCGTTAAAAAGAAAAAAAATCGTTCCAGGTATCTCAATAGGTGGCAGGGAGTCAACTGGAAATAAGGTATGTCAATGTAAAATGAAAGGAAAACTTTGAATTTTGCAAATCGGTCCATTTTGACGTACGGTTGTTTTCCTTTTATTTGACATTGACATACCCTAACTTCCAGTTGACGCCCCCTGTCACCTATCGAGATATTTGGAACATTTTTTCTTTTTAAAAAAGCAAATCGACAACCCCTCATGGACGATGAAGCCGTCCACAAAATATCAGAAGTGTCAAACTCAATTGTAATGTTTTTATTTTTATTTTAAGTTACTGAACCTCATAGGTGACTTGAGACTTGTGTTACCCACACTTGACTTTGTTTTGCTTGACTACGTTTAATTACTGCAGTGTATCTGTTTGTAAATTTTAATCAGAATTGCTGAAATTAAGCAAAAAAAAAGGGCAAGTGTGAGTTATCTAACAATTGACCTTTACTTTAGTTAAATCTTGATGATGATGAAATCTATATATATTTATATAAAAACCTTGACGTTGACTTCTAAAATTCCGTTGTCGATCGACGCCACCCCGCGTGCATTTTTAGTACCATATTGGCAATCGAAATCGTTAATACCGTTCTCCCCGGATGGATGGCCCATTTATTGGATTCTTTTACCGTAATCGCACTGCTTGTCACTCATAGCCTTGCCAGATGTCCCATTAGGTGTCTTATTGCAATAAATTGCTCTCATTTGATACTGTGGTCTTGATTGGTGTCTGTGTGGTAAAATCCATACTTCCATCCTAATATTATAAATTCAAAATTAATTCTGTCTGTCTGTTTACCTTTCCACACCTAAACGGACTTTAATTAAATTTGATAGAAAGCTAGATGGTATCCCGGGGCATCCCAGGAAACGCAAGCGATGCCGCGAGAAGAAGCTAGTACTTAATCACACTAATATTATAAATAAATGCAAAAGTTAAGATGTATGGATGAATAGATGGACGTTTGTACATATGTTACATACCGAAGCGACAGAAATATCACTTTATTTCCATGTCAGTGTTTTATTTTAAGAAATTGATGTTTTCTAAGTTTACATTTTTGTATTTATATAAATAAAGTATTTTTGATAAATAATACTTTATTGTACCACACAAACACAGAAAACAGTACAGAAATAAATGCTACGAGAATACAAAGTACAAAGGCGGCCTTATCGCTATGAGCGATCTCTTACAGGCAACCTTGGGATTTTGGGATGGACTGGACATGTAAGAACAACAAAGACGGTGGCACTTGAAAAAATAAATAAATAGATAATACTTTCACTACTTACAACATCTACATAACCAATAGTAATAGTAGATTTGATTTGTTGCCCAATCACGCCAAAACGGCTGATCGGATCTGGATGAAATTTGGCACAGAGATAGATATCTGATGTCTGGAATAGCACATAAGCTATAGTTACATATTTATCCCGGAATTCCCACGGGAACGGGATTAACGCGGGTGAAACCGCGAGGCGCTGTTAGTATTATAAATTCGAAAGTAAACTCTGTGTATCTGTTACATATTCATGCCTAAACGGCTGAACGGATCTTAAAGAAATTTGGCAGGGTAAATGGTATCCCGGGGACGGGCATAGGCTACTTAAGGGGCCTCTTCCATGGCCGTTTTATGAAAAGGATAGGCATAGAATTTCGCTTCAGACCGCGTGTGCAAAAATCAAGATTTCTTCTTATTAAAAGAGTACGTAATTAAATTTATTATTTATATTTATTTATTACGTAATTAGATTCAAGTAATTAAATTTATTTTGGCGAATCTGTTATCCTGCCTTTGGCTTAGTTTTCAATACAAAAATCAAGTCAGTAAGTCATATTGTTTGGGACAAGAAAGCAAATATGTATACAAATTGAGATGTTTTAGATATAATAATAATATAAAATAATAATAGGGGACTGTGGGGCATAACGGGGTCGCGGGGCAGAACGGGGTTTCCCCCTGTAGCCGCAACCGCAAGCGGTAGTCACGTGTTTTATCCACCGTCGGGCGGCCATTTTGCATCGATGCTTAGTACGTAAGCGACTACGGGCAGAGTGCATGCGTTAATTTTTTAGAGGTATTTATATTTTTTTGCGACATTCTATCTAATTTTGTGTTGTGACTGAATTGCTTGTAAACAGGTGAGTTTTGATGATAACTGTATGGTTTAATTCCTATGTTTTCTTGAGTTCTTTGTTGTTGTCAAGTTGAGGACGATAATACTTTATCTATTCATTTGATTTTGTTATTGATGTTTTATTAGAAACGTTAACATCGGGGCATAACGGGGACGTAGCTACGGGGCATAATGGGGTTTCTCATGTTTATTTTAATTTCTATTGTTTTAGATATGAAATGGTTCGTAATTACATGAAAAAAATTTCGAGAAACAGTTGGTCGGGGAAAGGATGAAAAAGGCAATTGATACGGTTCCATCCTTACTTCAACGCCTTAAAAAAATGAACCAGAGGCTCTTAAAAGACCAAAAAAGTGTGCAGATCCGAATGATCTTCGGTTTAAAAAAATAGTAAGAAGAAGAAGACTGAGAAGACTGCTTCCAAAGCACAGAAGGAGCACGAAGATACTCTATATCTTTACTGTCTTGATGTTAATAACACTTATTTGAAATCAACAGAGGATTGGGTCGGTTGCCAGCTGTGCGGACGTTGGTCTCATACGGCCTGTGCTGGCGTTAGTAATTCTGATGCTGAAGAGATTCATGTTTGCATCCATTGCGAGAATAATTAGAACATTATTAGATACCCCGTTGTGCCCCGTTTCCAGTACCCCGTTGTGCCCCGGGTTAGGGGCATAATGGGGTTTCAGTAAGGTTTTAGTAAATGTAAAAAAAAAAATTCTATTTAAATGTTATCGTTACCGAAGAATATGCCAAATGCTACTTTAATAAATGCCAAACAGGCTGTGATTAATGTTTTTATTTTAATATAACTTTTTGATACTTTTATCGTTGTTTTTCCTTAGCGTCCCCATTATGCCCCACAGTCCCCTAATAAATAATGCTAAACAATTCACACAGCATTATCTAGTCCCAAGCTAAGCAGAGCTTGTGTTATGGGTAATAAGTGTAATAACTGATATACATAATATAATACAATACATGGATATATTTTTTTTATTATACATGGAAAACGACCAGAACACCCTGAACAAATGTCTGCAGATCGTACACACATTTGTCCCGAGGCGGGAATCGCACCCGCAACCTCCTGCGTCGCAGGCAGACTTTCGCCCACCGCGCCACAAAGGTCGTCAAAACTTACGTACTTACGAAAGTAACTCTGTCTGTTCTCTTTTCACGCCTAATCAGCTTAACAGATCTTAATCATGTCATTTATTTAGTTTTTAATGTTAAATAATGTATGTTAGTTTTAAGGTATATATTAAAAATGACTGTAGCATAAGTTAAATAAGATCTATAACTTTCAGACCATAGAAGTCTGAAATAAATGATTATTGTTATTATTAATGAAATACGACCTCAGTGGCGCAGCGGGCGAGAGTCTGCCTGCGACGCAAGAGGTTGCGGGTTCGATCCCCGCCTCGGAACAAATTTGTGTACGATCTGCAGAAATTTGTTCCGTTGGTCTGGGTGTTTTCTATGTATAATAAAAAATATCTATCTATGTAATGTATAATATTACGTATATCAGTTATCTAGTACCCATAACACAAGCTCTGCTTACCTTGGGGCTAGATAATGCTGTGTGAATTGTCCAGCATTATTTATTTATTTATTAATGAAATAGGCAGGGAGGTAGACGTAATCAAAGGGACGGATATTGGCTACTTTTTAGGGTTCCGTCTGTCACCAGGCTGTATCTCATGAATCGTGTTAGTTAGACAGTAGATTTTTACACAGATGATGTATTTCTGTTCCCGTTATAACAACACTAAAAACAGAATAAAATAAATATTTAGGGGGCTCCCACACAATAAAGGTTATTTTTTTGCTCATTTTTGCTCGATATTGATAACGGCAACAGGTCGACGCTTGAAATACTCGTATTACTACTTATCGTATTATCACAGAATATTTAGTTATATTCACTTTGAAAATGACCAATTTAATTGAAATAAAATAATATTTAAAGGGGGCTCCCATACAACAAACGTGATTTTTTTGCCGTTTTTATAGATAATGGTATGGAACCCTTCGTGCGCGAGTTTGACTCGCACTTGGGTGGTTTTGCGGAAACCTACAATTAACTTATTCCGTCTTGTTGAAAATATTACTGTATCAATACTCTTATCTACAAGCACCACGCGCGACGCGTGTTTATTCCGTATCGTAGCAATGTACCTACTCTAATTTGCTAAATTACTTTGATTGGTCGCAAACTGACGCATCCTATCTCCACAAACAAGTTTGTATGTGGTTTGTGTTTGTTTGACTTCTCTATTACGTCTCAGATAAAGTTTTAATGAACTCTCTATTATACATATATATAATTACTCTACATTTAGAAGTCGAGTTCGTTACACTGCCAAGTACAAGATGTATGTATTTGTGAGCTTCGATTTAATTTAAGAAAGAATGATCTCCGAAATTTTGGTTCGCGACCCACCTTCACACTGAGCCTTCACACCAGTGTTAAGGTAGGGAAATTAAATTCCCCGCCTTAACACCAGTGTGAAAGAAATCCCGGCCTTCATACTAGTGTTAAGTAGGGGAACTCAGTGTGAATGACGGGAAAAGGCTAAGTGTGAAGGTGGGTCGCGAGGGAAATTATCTTTACCTATTCTAATCAACTCCAACTCGCTGCCTCCCTCCAAGGAACTGGCAGCATCAAATTCTCCAGGCTAAAAAGGCTAAAAAGATATAGTATCCCTGACCTGGCGACTAGATACTCGGACAAAGATCGAGAGTGGACTCACTGGACTACACTCTCTCTAAATGACACAGAAACAGAACAAATCGGACAGCAACCTGGATTATTGAAATAAAATCAGATAGCCAAGCAGCAGAACACAAAAGAAAAAAAAACCTATTCTAATCCTCCACACAAGGCTGGCTGCCTCCACTTCTGATAATTTCTTCCGTCAATCGTAAAAACATGAATGAAATAGCGTTGAAGAAACAATTTATTGAGAACTAGTAGCGCCTCGCGGTTTCACCCGCGTAGTTCCGTTTCCGCGGTTACTCTGTGGTAAAACATAGCCTATGTCCCTCTCTGAAAAGTAGGCTTTTGACGTTTTCTAAGTGTATATTTTTGTGTTGATGGAAATATCTTTGTATTGTGTTATATTATGTATATCAGTTATCTAGTACCCAAAACACAAGCTCTGCTTAGCTTGGGGCTAGATAATGATGTGTGAATTGTCCAGCATTATTTATTTATAAATAAAGTAGAGAGTATAAAATTTAAATCATTTTTGATTTGATTTGACTTTCTAATAGTGAAATAATTTTTGTAATCGGTTTAGAAGTTTTTAAGTTTATTCATTACATAAAAAAAATACAAATCTTTCCTCATCCTAATATTAGTGTAGATGAGATATAAAAATAGACGAAATTTGACTTATGAATATTTATATTAGGCAAGAAGGTAAGCTTTTTTTTACAAGGAAAAACATTTTATCGGATGTTTACGTTCTCTTAATTTTTTAAGTATTTTATGTTTAATTCTGGGAATGTATACATGTTAGATAAAGCCCCGCCATGTGACGATCACTGTGAAAACACAATTTATTAGTGTAAACATATTTAATTGTTTTGATAACACTATAATAAACCCCTTCGATTTTTTTAAAACTTAAGAAATTCGATATCTTTTAATAGTTTTTGAACACGTTATTAACAAAGAAAATAACAATCAAATAATAATAACAAATTAGAACTAGTATTACATTATTGACAGAACGATGAAGCTTATTGCAGTTGCAAACAATCTAAAGGCAGCTCAACTGGTACATACATACCAATACCAGTGTTATTGTTAACAGTGTAGTTATGTCTTGTTCGACTGAAATGACCTGGTTCCACCATCCTTCAACTCCAGGTCAAACAGACGCACAACATTACCAAATCTGTGCTGCTGCGCTGTACTTCAAGGTAGGTGAACCTCTAAGCTCCCATACAAACGTAGTTTTAGTAGTAGATTCATTTGGAAACTACACCCTTTATTGCAATGAAATTTAGCATACATAATCGGATAAGAAATAGCTATGTTTGTACCGTTTTAATTTTTCAAAATACACTAATGAAAACTCCTTTCAATTCATTTTCAGGCAATTTTATTACTTTCGCTCTCATTCAAAGATTATTTTGGTTTTTGTAAAACTAAAACGGTGCAAACATAGCTATTTCTTATCCGATTATGTATACCTGCAAATTTCATTAAAATCGGGTACGTAGTTTCCAAATGAATCAGAAAGTAGAGGTTCGCATTCAACAAGTTACCATTCGGCATGAGTTTTTACGACATTTCAATAAGCATCATCCCATCATACCAAAACAACAAAATTAAGTAAAGACAAATAAATTAAGGAAAGAGTAGATCAAACTTTATTTCGTATGTTTAAGTGCTTATTTTAACCGACTTCGAGAAACGATGTTCGTCGATTTCTTCGTCAATTATCGAGAGATTTTGAAAATTCTTTCGCTTTATTTAGACAATGATTCCGAGATTGTCACATAAAAATATATTCCCAAGGGATTAATTTATATTTATCCCGTCAAAGTTAAAAACAGTGTAACATTAAGGTATTCGAAGTCGTTTTTCAAAACAATCAAATTCTAGAAATAAAGTTATTGAATTCTCACTTCATTAATCATTCCATGAAGTGTGTGAATATCAGAAGGGTACTTTTTTTGTTTATCGCGTTCAGACAGATTGACGCGGCGAGACTTTTTTTTTAAATATGCCTACGTATGTAGTAGGTAGGTACAAGTAAAATTGTGTGTGTAAACATAAATGTGATTTTGCCGTACAAATTCATAAAGCTACAAGTAAAACAGCGTAGAGTTATCCCTCGAATCACCTTGAACTATAAAGACGTTCTTAAAAGTTACTTAGTTATATTATGCGCAAGATTTCCAAGTCTCTTATGACGTAAATATAAGACTGTTGATAAAAAAACTACCTACCTACACTAGGAAAATACAATGAATAATCTTATGGCGCTACGTAGTTTACGTCACCAGGGTCTGGCCCGGAGCTCCTTACATCATCAAACAGACTTTTTTAAAGATTTATAGCAGCACGCATGAGGAAAAACCACAGATCTCAGTAAGAGTGACCGGCCTCACCGAAATTCGGCTAGGGGAAAATTAATTACATTTAGGAATTATATCTTTGTTACATTCAAGCAAGTGGTCTCACAATTATTTCCGTGTTGCAGTTATTTTTTTTATTAAATTCTTAATCATTTCTATGCAATGGATGTGTTGCCTCACGTAGCTTCTATTCCAGCCAAGTTCGATGTAATAAGGTTGTCAACAAACCGCCCATACTTGACCTGAAATTCAATCTGTTGCCGCGTTTTCGTATACGCAATTTTGACGATTTGAGATCTTTCCTTCAATAAATATTGCTAACATATTAATCTGAGAGTCGATGCCAAGCAAGTGTGTTTAATTTTAAACCGACAAAAAACAAAAGGGTTCTTTGTTCGGCTTTATGTATTTTATTATTTATTTATTTACTTTAGTTTCGGTAACACCAATTACATTAATTAAATTATGTACATGTTCGTCGATTTCTCCCGTCAAGTATGGACCGATTTGGAAAATGATTTCGTTATTATATAGAGAAGGATCCCAAGGTGGTCCCATAAGTGTATTCCCTAAGGAATTGGTACTAATGATACGGTATTTGTCCAAAAAAACCAGTGTAATTACTATGGAATTTGTAGGCTTTTTTTTTTGTTTTTTTGAAAACAATCAATTTATTTTTGTCGTGGTTTGTTAACAAACATTTTTCATCGAGTTTAGCTGTCGCATAGATTACTATTCGCAACAAAAACTCTTTTCATAGCCTTACTTGTTGGTCAGTGTCCCATCTATGGAAGCACTAATAGGATGCTGTAATGATAATTATCTTGCCTTATCCGCGTCGTGCAATGAAATATTTATGACGAAATAAATATATAGACGTTGGATTTCCTATAAATAAGTTATTACGTCTCCAAGAATACCAGATACCTAACAATTAATTATAATGGAATAATTAACAACTCATTGGCTCTTATTAACTGTGGGGTAATGCCCATACACCCCACGCTAGGAATGCGGGTTGGGGATTGCAGTTTTTGCCGGTATTTATTATTCTACAGAAGGCGCTGCTGCCCCAGGTGATAAAAGCCAATGAGCCGCTTTTCAAGGGGAGGCCTGCGTCCAGCAGTGGATTAATATAGGCTCTTGAGGAGGAGGATTGAGGAATTTACAACTTATTCCTTTTGTTATTGCCTTTCTTATTTAATTGTTTTGGTATAAAGAAGAATTACAGTATAACTTTAAAATCTTAATTAATTGACTTTGAAAATCTTTTATATAAATTATAATTATATTCCAGTAATCAATAGGCTACTTCTCCGCTCAGTACGATTCAAAGTTTAGCATTTTAACGGTATAAATTATTTACTTATTAATTAATTGATTATTCAGTCGTGGATTAATTCTTAAAACAAATGAGATTATTTATTTTATTTTTGCTGCATAATTAACAACCATGATTTATTATCCGTAGACAGATTGGATAACCAACGCAATATTTTCCTGCTTCTCGATTTTTTTTTATCTTACCTGTCATTTATGTAAATGAGGGATATTATCACTGACCACGCGACATGTCCAGTGTAGTTTTTAACCGTGGTTATGACAGGTGGTATTATTGCTAAACAGTGGTTGTCCACATCACCTGCCAGCATGATCGATCAATCCAAACTACGATTGTAACGAAAAACTATAAAGGAAGTGGTTTTTGCAAGTGCACATAAATGCACCTTTAATTTTTTTATCACAATCGACTATTAAATTCTATTGTTCTTAAAGAAAACTGTCGACCTATTATTGATTCAATTGTATAACATAACAGTGCTATAAATCATAAAACAATTACGCATTTTCTATATAAAGTTATTCTATTGTATAACTTTGCGAGCGCAAGCACCACCTAATTTTGAAATCCCTTTAATAGACTACGTACGTAGACAGCCACTTTTAGCCTGAGTTCTAAAACAACGTTATTTATATCATTAATGGAAATAATGCCTTTCACATCCCTGCGTAGGAAAGCCCCTGGAGGTCTGAGAATTGTGCTGCCTACGTCACGCACCCACGCAACTGAATTGCGGGGGTGGAAGTGGAATCTTTCCACGTTACATTGAGCTCTATTGTTAAGTTTCAATAGGATTTAGGATTAACAAGACTTTATTTTTTAATATACAGGACACGATAATAAGGAATCTCAATTTTATTCTTAATTTTTAATGGAACTTTGAGCCATTGGTATGACTATGTCAGTCCCGTATTTTAACAAATTATTATCTGACTTACATCTAAAACTAGTCAAAATAATTTTACTGACGCATCAATCAGGTGCGTTTTAAATAATTTAGATAACACCAGTATTCGTAAGGTTAATATTATACAAACCACTAAGCTCAGCTGTCATAACCTCGCTCCGCTCACACTCCGCTAGAAGATGCTGCACATCTTCTAGTACGCCACATGTGTCACAATTGGGCGAGTTTGTGATTTTCATTAAATAATCCTGTTTAGACAAATTTTCGGGTTTCATTGAATCTAAGAAAAAAAATATGACAAGGTAGAGCTCATAGATAAGTAATAAATAAATTACACAGGTCAAATTAAAAAATACGCAGTCAAAAATATAGGTAAAAATATAAATGATTGGATGATATTTAATTTAAAAAATAGTAAAAATAAACAAGGTACACCCATTCATACATACGCTCACAGAACCTCAAACACACCGATAGAATCTCCGCAAAACTATCCGCAAATAAGTCAGTTTCAGGATAACTGATAACTTTCATGGTCACTCTAAGTCACGTATTGTGAAAGCTTGCTCAGTCGATCTATGCTTTAGTAACGCTTTTCTATGGCATAAACGTCATTACGTCACTCAGCATAGATCTAGTGACTGAGATACTACTTTGATAACGTTTCGTGTCGAAAGGACATTTAAGCAGAACGCCCTATTAGCAGTACGTCATAAAAGCAAAACGGCATATTAGCATAACGTCCTATTAGCAACATGACCTCGTAACAAATGGAACTAATATCAAAATGACACCTTAGCTGAACGGCCTAGTACAATCATACGATCCTTGACGACCTCTGTGGCGCGGTGGGCGAAGGTCCGCCTGCGACGCAGGAGGTTGCGGGTTCGATTCCCGCCTCGGGACAAATGTGTGTACGATCTGCAGACATTTGTTCAGGGTGTTCTGGTCGTTTTCTATGTATAATAAAAAATATCTATCTATGTATTGTATTGTATTATGTATATCAGTTATTTAGTACCCATAACACAAGCTCTGGTTAGCTTGGGGCTAGATAATGCTGTGTGAATTGTCCAGAATTATTTATTTATTTATCCTTGGTCCCCAAATACCTGATAAGTCACGAATATTTTACAACCAATTTGACAAAGCAAATTATCTAAAAATCGTTAGTGAAGTAGTAGAATATGGTGTGACTCGACAGATGTTCTGTACCTACTAAAGGTTATCTTTCCTTCTGCTGTTTCCCATCTTTATATCGCAATTACTGATAGAAGTTCTATGGTCTTTTTCCAATAAAATATTCATATTTTTATGGCCTCCTAAATAGGTGACTGATACAAAATCCATTGTCTATTTCCAGTAAACTACACGCAAGGCGAATCCCCGCACGTGTTAGAAACTGGCAGCTACACCCAAACGGCGAACTCCCCTCACATCGCGCTATCACCCAACGCAGAGGTGCTCGCTGTGTCCGTCGACAACGCGGTGGAATTCTATGACACATATACTGGAGAGCTGTATGACACAGTGGAGAACATGTGTTCAGGTAAATATCATCTATAGCAAGTAAACTGAACCCTCATCACATCGCGTTATCACCCAACGCAGAGGTGCTCGCTGTGTCCGTCGACAACGCGGTGGAATTCTATGACACATATACTGGAGAGCTTTATGACACAGTGGAGAACATGTGTTCAGGTAAATATCATCTATAGCAAGTAAACTGAACCCTCATCACATCGCGTTATCACCGAACGCAGAGGTGCTCGCTGTGTCCGTCGACAATGCGGTGGAATTCTATAACACATAAACTGGGAAGTTGTATGACACTGATTTTAATAGTATGTTCTCCAGAACATGTGTTAAGGTAAATATAATTGATATCATGTAACTATCTTCCATTTTATTCAGTATAAAATGAACCATTTACAAGTTTAAAGCTAAACGGTTACCATGGTTAGTTACAAAAAAAATGAAGTTCACAAAGGCTTCAACTTAACGTGTTTTCTGCTTCACAGCTCAAATCAGATTGTCGTTCCTTGAATCTTCTCGACCTTTCACCGAGTTGTGCCATAACTTACGTAATTAACTGTATAGATTGCCTGGAAATAACGGTAGTATCCATTATTATAAATATTCTCTGCTAGTACTCCCGGTTTCCGGCATTTCTCTAGCTGAGATCGAACGCTCCTATTTATAGAGCGATTACTAGAACTTGGAGTCTTATTAGTTTTTGTATACTTCTGAATTAGGTAGTGGTCCATCATGATCATCATCCGGTCTACTTTGAAGAAGGAATTAAGTTGACGGATGACCTTGGATCGCACAAAACGTAGGACGTCCGATCCGTTCTTTCGATGACCTTAGCTACCATGAAAATCATTCAGATTTATTTCTTAGATACCCAAAACGAAAGGATTAGGTTGGTAACGCGCCCGAAGCAACTTTGTGGTAAGGTTGTTTGTTTCATGCGATTGACGTCATCCGTTCCTTTTTACCTGAATATTAAAATAGAACTGAAATAGAATTTTAAAATAGAGTTTTATGGTCCTTCGTTGTTGCTGAGAGAAAATTGATAAAGTTATACGAGTAACAACTTGGACAGCGCGGGAACCACAAGCTTCAAAGTCACTTTGAGCTCTAAAACTTCCAGCTTTTAAAAGGAAATTGCTTGCATGCCCACTTCGAACATTAGAAAAATGCAATATTTCAGAGCACTGCAGGAAATTGAAGCACCAACAGTAACCCACTTCTAGTCGTATAGTAAACTCGATCGTATAACGGCCTTGCCTTGAGATTCGATTTATCGAGGCTTACGGTTAACTTCCTAAACATCAAATATAGAAAAACACGTAAAATACACAGATCGAAGGTAAACCTATCATTTATTCATCACCTAATTAACCTGATCAGACGATTATTATCCCATGGCTAGGTATTAGCCATAGATTGTCCATGGTCACTTATTTTTAGTAAAGCAATTATTGATTCAGTCTTTCGATCGATAAGGTCGAAGCAGTATATGTTTTAGGGCTGGAAATATATGACAAAAACCGGCTGAGTGCTAGTCGACTCGCACGTGGAGGGTTCGTACATAACTAATTCGCATAAGGAACCCTAAAAAATAAAAATAGCAAATTGCCGTCATGACGCGGTCACCCATCCAAGTACTGACCCCGCCCGATGTTGCTTAACTTAAGTGACCGTAGCTCAACTTGGTGTGGACATTGGACTCTTTCAGTAGACAGGCGGACAGACAGCGGAGGCTTAGTAATAGGGACCCGTTTTCACCCTTTGGGTACGGAACGGAACCCTAAAAAATGAACGGAAGATTGAACGGTTTAATTTCGGTGTCACAGTCGCTGTGTATACCTATTTCTATCGTACAATTTAACCGCTCTCCAACAAATCATCACCAAGACCTTTGGACCTTTGGATTGGAGGTTTGATTCTGAGGTTTTTTATATAAAAGTATAGATACCTATGTTTCCACTTTCGGCACTTATTTAATCGCGAGGTCCTGTGATTAAAGTAACCGCGACACCAAAGATTTGGTGTTTTGTTTTAGATTAAAAGAATAAATTACTAGTAGGTATCTAGTACCCGCAGTTAACGTAGCGGCTAGGGGTACCTATGTTTTATTCCAGGCCTAGAACTTTGAAATTTTGCATACAGGTATGCAAAATTTCAAACCGATCAGTTCAGTAGTTTTGGCGTAAAGAGGTAACAAACATCCGTCCAAACATCCCAATTTCGCGATATCAAGAGAATATTTAAAAAGGTCTAATGCTATTTGGATTGGAACTAAAATTTCAAATGTTTTCTAGTTTCAACTGTTCTTTAGGAAATGTTAAAGACAGAAATTGTAACAGGCAAGGAGGTCCTGCTCTAAATAACAGTATCTACAGCATGATATTAAGACCTGTTCAGACCAGCTCAGTACCTATTCGCTACCCAAAGTGGCAGCGAAAAAGCATACAAAATGCCCGGCAAGAAGACAACCCGCGAAACCGAGCGAAATTTTTCGCTGTGGCTCGAATTAGCTATTACAGCGTAAAGTTTATCGCAGAAGATCAGCCGCTCCGCTACCGCACAGCCCAAAGATGTGCATTCATACATGTACAGGGTGTTACAAGACGACTACCCAAAAATTGCGGGATGCAATCAGAACACGCCAATAACGCACAGCAAAAATTTTGTTTGCTTGCGGTAGTGTTATTGAAAATGATAGACATAGGGTTTTGCGTTCATAGGAGCGAGACAGGTCATGCCAAAACAATGCAACGCAAGCCCAATAATCAAGTTTTACTATAATATCTATTAATTAGGACTTTTTTTTAAAAACCGAATCATATGACAATTAATGTTCTCTATACTTAGTTATTACCAGGCTTATTATCAAGATTTTGACTTCTGTATTTATTCAGAAATTAAGGTTTTAGTAAGAATTTAGAAGAAACTTTGCGACTTTTTTCTATAGAGAAAATTTTATGTGAATCGTGTTTTCGAAGTCTGAATAGGTCTTAAGTCGGGCCTACATTGAGCCATACCTGTCCATTATAGTCGGATTGAAACGTCAAGCTAATGATGATAAATAGAGCAATAAATAAACTGACAGAACATTTTCTTTTTTCCCCATTAGTCAGTCGGCTTCCAATATTTACGGCTGTCGCAGGCTTTCGCCATTAATGCTGTGGAAACTTGCGTAGTGTTGGAGTCGCTTCGATTATTCAGAAAGTAGGACTGAAACTAATGACGTACAAGTAACTACATACATAACTTACCTACTTATCTATACTATATACTAATATTATTTGACGACCGATGTGGCGCGGTGGGCGAAAGTCTGCCTGCGACGCAGAAGGTTGCGGGTTCGATTCCCGCCTCGGGACAAATGTGTGTACGATCTGCAGACATTTGTTCAGGGTGTTCTGTTCGTTTTCTATATATAATAAAAAATATCTATCTATGTATTGTATTATATTATGTATATCAGTTATCTAGTAGGTACTCATAACACAAGCTCTGCTTAGCTTGGGGCTAGATAATGCTGTGTGAATTATCTGGCATTATTTATTATAAATTCGAAAGTAACTCTATCTGTCTGTTACCTTTTCGCGCCTAAACGGCTGAACGGTTCTTAATGAAATTTGGCAGGGATGTAAAGGTTATGACGGGTTTTTATTTATTTGTCTCATCGTTGCATTTAAAGAAAGACGGAGGCTGGGACTTTCCATTTAAAGAAAGACATTATTTGAAGACCATTGTTTATACCAAGATCAATATCTATTTACACGACATGAATCAACACCCGATCTGCGAGTCCCGTGACATGCTTCATTCATATTTGACACTGACAGACTCAAAGACCATAAACTATACAACACCGGGGACGGACATAGGCTACTTGTAAAGCGTGTGCGAAGCCACGGGCTTGTGAGTATATATAAGAACATGGTCGCGATTCTATCCATACTTATCTAGTTCATAAATTAAAAAAAATGATTTGTTTTTATTTTGAATGGTAAAGCTGTTGTCCACCATATCGCTTAATAAAGAAAAGTCGTGGCCGAAGATGGAGCACGCTTTCCAAGAAGGAAGTTATTGACTCTTAACTTGAGCATTTACTCAAAAATTTTAGCATTAGACTCGTTTTGCTGAGATAATGATGGATGGTTCACTAAACAAGTCATTTATTGAATACCATCTAAAACCTCGACTTGGCTTTTCACTAAATGAGGGGGCAAAGACCTTCCAAATTTTGCTAAGAGAACACTCCCAGAATTTATACGAGTATTTTGATAACGCATTAATTAAAATATCTGTAGTTAGATGTATTTTGTAAAACTAAGGACTTGTCTGAAAATAAATAATGCTGGACAATTCAGACAGCATTAACTAGCCCCAAGCAAAGCAAAGCTTGTGTTATGTGTACTAAATAAGTACAACTGATATCTACACTAATACTATCAAAAGGAAAGATTTGTATTTTTTTATGTAACAAATAAACTTAAAACTAACGACCGATTTCAAAAAACCTTTTTTTTTTCTTGCCCTTTTGGAAATGTGTTAGGAATGAAAACTAGCAAGCTTTAACCTAAAATTAACAGCAAATAGATCAACCATTTTGTTAACCCAGGTTGTAGGTAGAGTAATTATTAGGTAAAGTGAACTAGGGCAGAATGATTCCCCTCATAATGAATGACTAATTTGTTGAAATCACACATCCGTCGAGTGTAAAATTACCGTACACTCAGAAAATTATATAATATGCTGATCTTTTTAACGGTGACACGAAACTGCTTGGCAATAAGGTTGAGATTTCTTCTTGATGTTTCGCTATAACTCATTAGGTCAAGGTTTGCTAAGTGGTAGGTTCGATATTAAACATTTGTCGTGTAACACAGGAAAATCTTTTGGAATAATAAACGCATAACACGCGCTTTTGATGAGCTGTTATGAAGTCGATTTGCATAAAGTTTAAGTTCAAATAAATCCAGTTTCTGTTAACAAGAAATCTGGGCCCAATTTTTTAATTCTCCAACACAAAATTTCTACTTTAAGGCCTATTGGTGTATTATATACATCGAAACAAAGTACCAATTAGTAAAAAAATAAAAAACGAAACAATCGATTACGTATTTTAGAGAATTAAAATAAGCTTCCTGCCCCCTAGCACGGGGATTGTGGTCTAGGGTAGATAGAATAGACAATAATGACATCGATTCGCCATACATTGCGTACATTTTAGAAGTGAAAGGAGTGCGTTTCATATAATTTACGCATTCTATGACAATGTGACGTAATTTTGCTCTATTCTACACTAGACAACAGTCCCCCGTGCTAGAGGGCTGGACCGTTTATTTATGACAAGGTTTATCATAATCATTTATTACAATGGATTTATTTTGATCGTTTGTAACTTGCAATAAAAAGGACAATGGCACCTGAGCATATTTTTTTAAGAATAGTAGATATAAACTTTTTAAATTATTCATTTGGATATGCTGAAATAATAATGCTCTACTCAAAGTTTAAAACTTCGTAACTTTTGAAATCTTTACCCGTGTCCTTTTATTCTCTACCTGTGCCTTAGGCGCTGCGCAAACGTGTTGCCGACGACACGGCACACCATTTCACAGGAAACCGTAGTTGCTGTGTCTTGTAGCGGTGATCGGACACACCCGTTGCTACTACTGGTCACTCTGGTACAATTCGTTGCTTGTTTTCCGTCAGTCTCACGATGGACGCTTAGTGTGCGTGGTTTGTGTCGCACACATGAGACGTACACCGAATACAACTCGTCCGTTTTCGCAGCTCAGTACAATTGTAAGGAAATTTGTTAATGTTGCTTCTGTCTTCAACTGACGACTTTTAGTTTCCAGTTAACGACACCGAACACTTTTTGATCGTCAATGAGAATTTGTTAAGTGGGAGCAACTGGACACACGTATGCGCAAGGAGTGGATGGCTTCATACTGGTTCTATAGAAATCAAATATTCATCGGTAGCTGTATCCGACGCAAGACACAAAAGTGTCTAAGTTTGCGCAGCGCCTAAACGATTCGTTTAATTTTCTTTTAGCGTCGCGGTGTCAGACCATAAAGAGCAGCCTGCCATTTTATTATCACCATAAACCGATGTGCAGTGTCATTTGAATACCGCCATAACCTTGACGTAGGACCTATCGTTTATCTTACAGATAAGATTTTCCCTGTATTGGTTTCAATCTACCTATAGAATTAAATGTGTAGTATGAAAAACAAGCCAAATTAAAAATATATACCTATAGCCTGCGTAACTGGGGATGATGTAAGGATTCCATAATTTTAACGATATTTTACACCTAACAATAAAATCTGTTCGGGATCGTGGGTGGAATGAAGAAACTCTCATAAATACAGCCCTGAAAACATTCTACTATTTTTTAGGCAGTCGTGTAATGACTGAAATCCTAAGGATCATGAATTAATGGTTATCTACTCTACTTGAAATTATTGCTGTTTTTGAGAACACGTACTTCGAATAGCGACTAAAAAGACGCGCAAGGTGCATGTCTAAAATGATTACAAAAGGCCTCGCTTATTTGCTCAACGTCAGACGTATATTTCTGTTGACCATGAGGTTGTCTTGAATTATTGAGGAGTTTTCAAGGTATTTCAGCATCGATCAACTGCATTTTGAATAACCACGTGTCCTTTGGATCATCCTGTTGGGCTATAATCATTTGCAAGGGCCAAAGGGCACACATTTAAGAGTCGAATCTAACGTGTTTGTTTGTCAAAGCCTAAAACTCATGGGATCCCCGTGGTAAATAAATCAAATTACGTAATTTTACTACATTTTTTCTTTGGTTCTCAAACGTGAAAATTTTGTTAATGCCCTTAATTTGGTCGAGATCTCTTGAACCCTGCGATCGATTATTATTTATTATTTTGTTTAGGATAAGTATTTTTTTAATGTAATTTATGTGTTCTTTGTTAATGGGCTATGAAATAAAGCATTATCTATCTATCTATTGAAATGACGTATGTTTTGATTCGTAGGTTATTATATTACCTACAATTATTTGGTAACTTAAACCAGTTTCTTGATAAGTTTTGTTTTAGATAAGCATAAACTCAATTTATGCACTTGCGGAGTTCCAGAAACGCATGCTCTGACCCGATCCTATGAAAGCGAAATCCTATTTATATCCTTTTCACAAAATCGCGCATCGCGCTCGCCTAATAATCGGGTTGCTAAATTTGTGCAGCCTTCGTTGATGGGTAGGTAGTAACCGCTGCTGTCTTGAATTATTGAAGAGTTTTCAAGGTGCTTCAGTATCGATCTACCGCATATGAAAGGCCACGTGTCTATTCGATAGCCCCATCGGTTGAAGTCATTAGCTGCAAGGGCAAATTAAATAATGATGCAGGATCTAACCTTTCTAGCTATCTCGCGTGGATATGGTACCTTACCTAGTTGTGCATTAGTCAGAAATGTCGGAATACCTAGATAAAAACTAACTTACTAAGAGAAGAGAAAACGCAAATTGGGTTTCCTATAATACTATACTATCCTGTACCAAAAAATACATCTAAGATATGAATATTATACCCAGACTAGATAGATAGATATGTAGATAAATAAATAATGTTGGAAAATTCACATAGATTATATCTAGCCCCAATCTAAGCAGAGCTTGTGTTATGGGTACTAGGTAACTGATATACATAATACAATACAATACATAGATAGATATTTTGTATTCTACATAGAAAACGACCAGAACACCCTGAACAGATCGTACAAACATTTGTCCCGAGGCGGGAATCAAACCCGATAATAATATAGATAATACTTTATTGCACCACACAAACACAGAAAATGCTACTAGTAGACGAAGTACAAAGGCGACCTTGTCGCTATAAGCGACCTCTTCCAGACCTTCGGATTGACTAGATTTTTTTCAAATACCACCTGAAAAAAATTATGGAAGAAATCAATAAGTTTAGGTAATATAAGTTTCAACATTATAATAATCTTACATGAACTTAAAGATAAATTTATCTAATTTTACAACTAACTACCCATAGAAAATACTGATGAAACAGTTTTGAAAGATTTTTTTAAATACCTACATAATCCAACTTCTTCTTGTCCCCAGGTATCATAACACACATGAAGTTCGACGCAACTGGCAAATATCTGTTCGTGTGCGGAGATCGCATCGTGAGGATCCTTCACAATGTCTGCGGTTACCACACCACCATCGCCAGCTGCCAACGACTGCTCGGCCAGAAGCAAACATCCGCCACTGTGGAACGCCTCAAGAAAACTATAGAAGAGTGCAGGAAAACGCTCTCTACATTCGGAAAGTAAAACTCTTGTTTAGAACTACGTGTTAAGCTCTGCGCACATCAAACAAACACCGCTACCACCCAGCACAAAAAATGTGCATCTAAATATGGGCTTAAACTTCTTTAGATACATTTTACAGTCATAAAATAGCTTCTCGCAATAAGCTTCAAACGAGTTAGTGAGATGTTAATATAAAATACATCTAGGTAAATAAATGTTACGAGTTAAAGTCCATATTTGAATTCGCATTTTTATGCTGTGCTATGCAGCGGTACTTTTCAGGGTGTGCGACAAGCTTTATACATTAGCCAGCAGACTGATTTGATTACCTACCCTAAAACCACCTATCCTATAATTGACATTTGAAAGCCATTTCAATGGCCTTGGAAAGCCATTTCAATTAACGTCGCCATACATTTGCAAATCACAAAGGCCATTCAAAGGGCTTTTAAATGGCAATATTCATAGAATGGATGGTTTAAGCGTAATCAGTCCGCATAGAGAGGTAATCCTACGATTCAAACAAATTCATACTACCACACTAAAAACATGTCGGCGAAACTGAGCGAAACTTTTCGCTACCGATAAAACTTGAAACTATCATGGGTAGTAACCATAATCTTTTCGCTACCACTCTGTATCGGTACCGAATACTACGTATATTAGTTATGCAAAACCAAAGTCAATTGAATTATTGTAATGGACATTATTTTGATATAAGGTACTTTGGGGCTTCCAACTACTATCAGAAATGCGTGAATTATATCGAATTGAGCCATGTGTAATATTGATAAGACAGCCATTTTAGAAAAGGTATTGTTCGATCAGGAGCCCGTAACATGCTCTGCCAATTGTGGAGGTTTTACTCCAATTTCTTATGTCAGAGATATTGCAGAACTTGTTTTAGTACCACCCAACTAGCACACAAGCGGTATAAGAAGCGCTATAGTAGTCGCTTAGAGGATATCGACTACGGTATTAGCTCCATAGATAAGCTCTATAGTAGCCGTATAAACGTCTATACGATCTCTATACCCCTAAAATAGGCACACTTTTTATACAGCTATCAGCGCTAAAATCGCGCTATAGTAGCGGTTATAGAGTTAGAAGAGCCGTACAAACGCGCTTCAAGAGCAGTTCTGCATGCTTATTGTTGTACAATGGCGCTTTAAAAGCTGTTGCGAGCGCTTAATGACATAAAGTAAGTTTTTGTAGCGCTATTATACCACACTCATCTTATTTGGACGCAACTGTGCGCCTGAATTATCGCATATTGCGTAACTTTATGCATTTTATTATTAATTTTAATTGTGATTGACGACACCATTATTGAAATAAAAACCTAAAGTTAAGTTTATTGAATATTCGTTTATCTTTATGTTGTGCATGATATTACTGCGAGTATCCGTTTACTGTAAATATACATATGTAATTTCGCTTCGATTTTCATGCGCCCTCAAGATATTACATTTTTAACATGAAAATAGAATTTATAATATAAGCGCAAAATTGAGTTTAATTTTTTAAAGACATTTTAAGCTTCTTAATAGTTTAATTAGAGTCATTTATTAACAAATAATGTCGTATATAACGGAAATAACGCACAATAATACTATGACAAATGTTGTTTTAACCTCCGAAACATATATTTATTCAAAGTTTTAATGGCGCCGGGTTATAGAGTTATATCTATCCGCTGTAACGGTTTAAGTTGTACAAATGTGCCAATACCTTAACTTGTAGACCTTAGAGGTTTACAGTTGTGCTATTAACGCGCTTTTAAACTCTTTTGGTGATAAATCAGCTGTTCATGGTTTCATTTAAGAGCTCAAAGCTCTAGAATGGACTATTGAATATTACTCTTCATAACTATATTAGGGATCCTTTCGTGGAACTCAAAACCGTCTGTATTTTTCCAAGAACAGTAACAGAAAACATCTACATATTAATTAAGGTTCTGTTTGATGAAATTTCCCATGGCATAGGTACGCGTAGAAAAATTATAATCCTGAGAATTCCAATAATTAAAAATATTTAATATATATAATTAATATTTAAATATTTTCAGACACCACTGCACTACTGCTACAAGATGCACTATTGTTATCGGATACTACGGAACCCTCATTGTTTTCTTGCACTTGCACTTTATTTTCAAATTTCCTAAACTTACTACATTGCTCCGGGTGATTATTTAAGATTTTAGAATACTTCTCCTTAATTTTTTTACGTATATTGCCCTGTTTTTTGATTAACTTCCAAGTTTTTTTCCCATCCATTTTACAAGACGAGTACTATAATGTACTAAACCATAGAAATTATAATAACTCTCCTATTCAACACAAGGCGTTATTATGACGCTATAATAAATTCTTATGCGGGCTTTTATTGTACAAAAGCTGAACAATCCTCAAATATAGCGGTTTTAGCGCTAAAATAGAGTCATAATACCTACTCTGCTGTGAATATGACGCTACAAGAGTTGTAATAGACGCTATTATAAACCTTAAGAATCTATAGATATCCTCTTTACTGCTTAAAGTGTTTCAAAAGAAACTTATAGCGCTTTCCAAACACATATACCGTCAAAAGTCCTCTTATAGATCTTCTTGTGCTATAAAAGATGTTTATAACTTTGCCTTACTTCTGATGCGCGTACAATAGCGCTACAAGATGTCACTGTATCTGTTATAGAATTATGATTCACATTGTAGCGCTACTATACCACCTTCCTGTAGAATGGCTCTATAATACGATACTCTAGAGCCTAAGGATAAAATCCACGCCCTTATAGAGCTGATATGCCACAAAATTGCTGTACAAAGTCAGTTTATGCAGCTTCTGTGCTAGTTGGGCAGTAGCATTTTGTCCCGTAAAATCTTGTCAACTGCATTTATTTTGTATGAATAAGTAATATATTTTGTATTTGTTTTTCGACGGTATCCAAATCGACTATATATAATCTCGGTCCAAATTCTGTAAGATAAGATAAAATTAAGAACAGTTTGTAAGAATACCTTATTGTAATTAAAGAACTGAAATACACGTGATCTAAATATAAAACTTTAGCGTCGTAATTTTGATTTAAATAAAAACGAAAAATCTCGCTTCTTTTTTTAAAGCCAGTTTAACTATGAGAAGACATTGTTTTTATTTATAATTATGAGCTAACCCCCGAATACTCAAACGCATCTCAGCCCCGAGTTCACCAACAGATGGTTAAATTTTAAACAGTTGTTTTGACGATTTTGACTTATATTTTCATACATCAAACATCAAAGTTAACCGATGAAACTGCCTAATTGTCTGATTATCGTTTGGTGAACACAGACCTCAGATGCAAGCGCGTCTCAAGTGACGAATTTATGACACATTTTCATTGAAAACTGTCAAAAAATCACGACTTGAGACGCGCTTAAATCTGAGTTGCGTTTGAGTATTCGGGCGTTAGTCTGTTCTTATGTAAGTACAGAATTATTATGATTTTTTGCATTAATAAATCTTGATTTATGGTTCCTAAATTTAATTATTAATTTTATTGAATTGTTAACAAATTAATCTTGATGTGACTTCACAATAAACACCCAGTTAGTAAGATTTTTAATTCAATGCATTTACTTGTATAATTTTAAGCGTCTAGATTCATGAGTTTTCTCTAAGATGTAAGAATTTATTCTATTACATACGGTAAGAATTTCAAATAAAATAATGTTTAATAAAAGTGCGTTTTATTTATAGCGGCCATTAACTTGGAGTATGTCACTTATTATGGTCAGGGATAGGGTTGTAGGAACATACACACTGTCAGGGCTACACTATTAGGGACGATAGGAAATAAAACAAATAACATAATATTTTAACTTTATTGTGTTTCGCACAAAAGTGACTTTGTTGATGATAAATGTTGAGATAATCTGTGATAATAAATTTTTTAAGTACAGTTTCACAGCTTTGGATAAATAAATAAACTCCGTTATTTTGATTTCTCCATTCAATTCTGTACATTCGCCAAAATAGACTTGATTTCGTCACAAACTTAACTAAGTATTTCACGCAAATTTGATCACCAAATTGTTTACAAAATTGCTACCTTACCCCTCAGGCGTGGATTTTGAGACTCGAGAATATACATATTTTACTACATATGACGACTTGTTTAACAAAAATAGTCTATGATATTACTGGAAATTTGGGGGCCTACTCTGAAAAGGAAAATAGATGTTACTGATTCGTTTTCGTGCACATACTTTTTTGTCGCTTGCATAATGCCTGATTTACACCTAGTTAAGTATTATTTGCGAGTAACAAGCAAGTTTTAAATTATTAGTAAAATCAGCGTGTAAACGAATGAATTTTAGTGATCACTGATTACTTGCACTTGTCACTTGCTACTTCACAAACTATAACTGACCTATGAGATTAGCGT
Source organism: Eupithecia vulgata (assembly GCA_946478455.1). Classification (NCBI taxonomy): domain Eukaryota; kingdom Metazoa; phylum Arthropoda; class Insecta; order Lepidoptera; family Geometridae; genus Eupithecia; species Eupithecia vulgata. The sequence continues at coordinate 7,743,384 of OX297873.1, read as the reverse complement.
TTAGCGTTCGAAAACGAACCAGAAACTTCGTACTTATTCGTTTTTACGGGTACACGCCCTGAAACTTACAATTTTATATGTACAGGTAGGTTTATTATTAGAGAATTAAAAGAATTAACATCAAAATGAAATCTGTAACACGTCATCTTAGCTTCTACTGCTAACATTTTGAACATTTATCACTATTTACATACTTTTGTACCAATATGCTGTAACTGTCTTATAAAAATATGCTTTATTTAGAATTAACTCCAAATGGAGCTTTATAGGAAATCTATTGGAGTATAATTCCTATTTATGATTCGCGGCGAATGCAAATGACGGCTGATATCAATCAAAACTGAGCGAAAATGTTTAAATAAGGTGTTCGCTGCCCAGTCTTTGCGGTGAGACCAGAAAGGGCTTGCAAGAATCACAGACTCGTCGTGGGCAGTCAGTGTTGAAAACAACTAATAGGTTCTCCATGTATTCATGTACCATCTATGAAAAATGTGATGGCCATGTGTCGTTGCTTAAACATGATGATTTAGTGGTTTTTACACATTCGTTACGATTTGATAACCGACCCTTACGCGCATTCACACATCAGATCCGTTTTTTACGGATCCTTTGCTATTGAAACAAAAGTTCACTAGATCCGTAATACCATTGGGTGTGTGAACTCGCTCCTGTAACGGATGCTGTGTGAATTCGCCCTTACGTTTAAGTTTCTGAAGCAAGTGTTCGATGGAATTCGTGCTCACTCTAAATGCGAGATAATAACAGGCAGTGCTGTGGTTTTGTGACCGTTGATTAGCTAATGTAGCACTAAATCGTGAAATCACTAACACGTTATCAATGATAACTACACAAAAACCAGGTTTGATAAGCTAGACTTATCTTCGTCTATTGTAAATACCATTTCTATTGTTAGATTAAATAAAAATAGATTAATTTTGCACTTGTAGATTTCTGAACAATTCAAAATGGTTAAACTTAAAATCTGGTGGGTTGTCGAATATAAAATTTGTGAGTTATTTCGAATGTAAGTAACGTAATTACAATATAACAGGAACTTAAAAAAATACATTAATTTCACTTCCAATGCTCAGCAATAATTAACTGCCTTAAATTAATGCAAGTATTTGTTAAAAATATTATTAGTTTACAACACCTAAAGCCATGTGTATTATATTGATTACAATAAACATAAGCTTTACAAAAAGGTATTACATTTGAACAATCCTTTACAGCTTTTATCCAAAATCAAACTGCGCACACAACTCCCAATGCATCTCTCATTTTAGTCAGTTTTATAAGTAACAGTTTTTAAGTTGTGCAACTGCAGTTTTCCATGACTTTGATCCCTATACCAGACTAGTCCGTTTCATTCATTACTTCTCTACACTTTATCAGTCGCTATTATGTCATCTAACATTTTTATCTTAACCTAAACTACAAGAAAGAAGAGTAGCATGAGAAGATTCTCCACTACGTTTGGGTATGATTGATTCTACATTGGTTTCCAATCACTTGAAAACCTCGTGGTACATTTACATTTACAAAAGTAAAAGTTGTCGCTCACAACCACACTACCGCTCAACACAAAACTAAGCATTCAAATTGGAGCTTTAACCACGTTTCGAATTTTTGATACATTTTAAAGTATGTTTGTAGTATGACATATTTGCTTAACGCAAGCAAGTCAGTGCACTGTCGTATATGCCGTATACGACAGTGCACTGACTTGCTTGCGTTAAGCAAATATGTCATATACTATAAAAAGTAACTACGCCGAGTCTTCTAGTCATCCATACCGCAATGCTTGAAAACGAACGTTTTCAATCAGTGCATCCTACCCGTCATCATGACCTGCGGATCTGAGACGTGGACACTCACGGTAGGGCTGGTCCACCAATTTAAAGTCGCTGTATGGTCTTAAACACGATACCCCTTACCCATTCATAATAGTTTGCTTAGGTAGGTACTTAAATCATTGCTATTTCTCACTCTTTCTTCTTCTATTGACATTAAGTTAGCAGACCATTATGAACAAGGGGTGTTATCTTTTAATATATTTCACAGTGACAAAATGGATTCCCACAAGCTTCAAACGAGTGGCCCGCGAGCTGTCTGATGCCGTCAAAATAAAATGCATTTAAACATCGCGAGTTAAAGCCCATATCTGAATGCACATTTTTTTTGCTACGTGGTAGCAGTGCGCTTCTGATCTGCGACAACCTTAAAAGCCTATACAACCTCAAGTTTTGGTGACAAGGATAGACATAGGATTTTTCGTTTATTTAATGCCTCTGTAATAGTTTTAGTTTAGTAAACTAAATAGAATAAAACCTAAATCTATCAGCTATGCCTAAAGGCAGAGATACGAAAATAGATTTAGCTGACCACCAAGGGCAACTTTGGATCTCTGCCTAAACTAAATAGAATAAAACTATTACAGAGGCATTAAAAAAAGCTTATGATAGGTACCACAAACTGGAAGACAGATTTTTAAAAATTCCTTTGTCAAACGGAACAAAGTAGGTGGCGGCGCTAGTTTGGGTGGGGTATGCGCCTTTAACATTTAGTAGCTTCGAAGATATTTCGATCTGATGGAGTCGATTTGAGGTAGTAGGTATAGGCCCTTAATGTGGTGTTGTGTGGCAGTGGGGTTGGGCGTGTGAGCGACAACTAGAGGCTGACAGCATTTATTTAACTTGAAATGGAAGTTGTCAGTTTTTAAAAACTATTTATTGTTCTTTCTACTTAGGTTCCTTATCTTAGACACTTTCAGGCAGTTCCTATTGGTGTTGTTAAGTAATCTAAGCTCAATTCATTTCTAGAGTGAAAAAAAAAACTAATTTAACGCCTTAGATCTAGAATGATTCATTATTGATGGTAAGTCTACCATATAATGGATGGAATTTATGAATGACGTATTTTAATATGTAACATTATAACGCGGTAACATTTATTGATATTTATTTAGAATTAGATAATGCTGCTTCTGTACCCTTGAATAATAAATAACATTAGGTATTTTTTATTAAGCAGCTAAGGCTTCATAAATAAATAAATGTTAGCTTAAGTTGAAACTGACCAAAATAATGAAGTAAATGGATAATAATATTCCACAATTTAAATTCCAAACTATTTATAAATTACATAAGTATTTCACCAGTGATTTTTTTTTATTACAAAATGTGATTTGACTGAACTTGTGCAAAATAACATATAACAAATAGTAACTTATTATAAGCCAATAATATATAGTTTTGAGATTCATATTCAGTTCCAATATATTTAAGTAATACTTTTACAAAATTATTTGGTTTATCTTGTATCAATTAAAAATAAATTCGGTCATAAGGAAAAATATAATTTTAGGCGGCTTGTGTTTAGATAAACACCTATTTTTTGTAGTAACACTTTTAGTAATTATAGTAATTCAAAACAATGAAAAATATGTTCTTTGTACATTTCATAATGAATCGATTTTTCTAACAGAGTAATGCAATTCAAAAATAATGACGGTAATTAGCTCTTAGAATCTACAATTTTGTTTAGGAAATATTGTTGAAGAGTAAAATCATAAATTGACTACCTTATTATTCATAATTTTGTTCAAATACGAATACGGTAGAAAATTTTTGTCGAAAGAATTATTGCGTTTCTAAAACGATTAGACATATATGACTATCATCAATTATTAAATCCAATTAAATTTTAATAAATACAGTATCATTAAGCCGACGAACCTTAACAAAAGCGTAAATTAACAAGTTATTATGTTTTATGATATTAAATACGATTTGCATACGATGACAGTGTGATTAATCTTTATAATATGCAAAATATTGTCATAATGTTATTCATTATTTATTTACACAAAGTTTCAAATGACGGCGTGTTACTTGTTAATAAATGCGAACGTCGAAAGACTAGTACCTACCAGCTTGCGAATTCGAGACGCGAAATTTTAAGCCAATCAAAAAACGATTCTAATAGAATAAACACCTAAACCAAATGAACTAGAAGACAGCTATTTTAGCCCTAAATAAAATCAAGATCATAAAAAAAAACACTGGTCGGTGTCGTCAAAAAAGTACACAAGAAAAATCAGTCATAATTGTCAGCGAGTCGTAATAAAAATCGACGCAAAAATAAAAAAAAATAACAAAGCCTAATCAAAACTTATATACGAAATAAATACTGTAAGTACTAAGCGATAACTTAAGTATAGCTAATATTAGCGGGCCGATGCGAGGCCGACTAAAGACTTTGGTGCAAATACCTCCTCCGTTCGTGGATATGGCCAACGATTCGTTCATTCGTTACGAAAATGGACTAGCATGAAATTCGTTTACGCCCCAGCGTAGTTTTTAGTTCCTCAGTTCTTTGCAGTCATCTGAAACAAGATAAATGTAATATTTTGAATAATTGTCCAGGATATTTAGCACATAATTTAGAATAATTGTCCAGGATATATAGCACATAATTTAGAATAATTGTCCAGGATACCACTTATAATTATTGTACTGACAGCACAGGTATAATATGAATGTACCCGAAAGTTCCAGTAGTTTATTATTTTTTGTATCTACTCTTATAATCTTACTACAGATAAGGTAAAATGACTTCGGCTATGTTTAACTCCTACACTAGTTAGGGCTTGGTTTTTCAAGTACGGTAGACTCCCCCCATAAGCCCTGATCAGCGTAGACGCTGATGATGATGATGTTTTACGACTATGGTAGACCATAGTCGTAAAACCGACCCCTTATTTCGGTCCAAACGAGCCTGGGTACGTGTAGAAAGTAGTAAAAAAAATAAAACTTTTTAAACTTTCGCGATTTGTTAACATCTTTGCACCCGTGACCACGATCGCTGTAACGCGGTCGAAACGCTATATATACGTAAATGTGTGTACGATCTGCAGACATTTGTTCAGGGTGTTCTGGTGGTTTTCTATATATAATAAAAAATATCTATCTATGTATTGTTATATTATGTATTTCAGTTAACTAGTACCGATAACACCAGCTCTGCTTAGCTTGGGGCTAGTTAATTCTGTGTGAATTGTCCAGCATTATTTATTTATTTAATATAGTAAAAAAATACTCACCACTTCACCAATAAGTGTGCAACCTGAGACAATCCCCCGCCAGATCCGCCAGCAGTACTCTCTTGTTCGGTAGCAATGCGATCCCAGCGACTCTCCTCGGCTTCTTGTCAGCGAGCTCACACGAAGCCAGCATTCTGCCAGACCCTTCCGCTTCTAACACCACTATGTGCGGACGACCTTTGACTGTTCGCGCGCACACCACACGCATTCCACTGTCTGTGGATTCAAGGGCTATACCGCCATAGCCGCCTCGACCTGGAATTGATCAATTTTTTTTTATTTCTACGGAAAGTTCAGTTTGCATTCTATAATAAATAATAATATTGTATAATATATCTTTAGTAATTATTTCTTTTAAGTCCAGTCCATCCCATGGTTGTCTGGAAGAGATCGCTCAAAGCGATAAGGCCGCCCTTTGTACTTTCTTTATTCTATGTATTTCCTTTTGTTTTTGTGTGGTACAATAAAGAGTATCTATCTATCTATCTATTTTCTCTTCTCAAATAGAGTATCATTATCATTCCAACTATAAGTACTGCAATTTAGAATGTCTTAAAAGACATTAAAAACAAATAATGATAACAATAACAGAAAACAGCAAGGTTATCACTGAAAATTAAAATCACAACTTCAACAATGCATAACCTCACATGTGCAGCAAAAATGATTGAATTTGAATTCGAAAACGAACGAGAGATCAATTAAGCGATGAATGAATTTAAACCAAAATTTGTCTCGAATTTTGCTTCGATGAAGATTTTTAAAATATTTTTTACCAATATTCCTTAGGTTTTGTAAACCCTCTGTATACAAAAAATATCCAGTTTTTTGAATCCGAGTTTTATGGGGACCACCTTCTGCTGGGTACAGTATAGGCCTCCATGCGGTCTTCTGGCACCCTTCTCTGTCCTGTGCTAATCGCATCCAAGTATGCCCTGCGACTTTAGTGATATCGTCAACCCATCTTGCGATAGGACGACCTATTTACCTTCAGCCTAATTTTGACTACCTCTCAATAAAGGTTTTACTCTAATAAATATTGATGAGGCTCAACTTTGTTTGGGACTAGATAGCGCTGTATAAATCAACATAAATGACGACCTCAATGGCGCAGCGGGTTCGATTCCCTCCTTGGGACATATATTTTTACGATCGGCAATGTTTGTTCCGGGTGTTCTCTATGTATGAAGTAGATATCAATCTATATAGCATACTTGTTAAAGTACCTATATATCAGTTATCTAGTACCTACGCATAATCAAATATGTATCGTTAACCTCGCGTTAACCCCTTGTCCAGCCACTGCTGAACATAGGGATCTAGGTTAATGTGTATCGCCCCAGTTCTGCAAAAATCGGAGCCAGATGTAAAATATCGAGTATTTAATGACTCGCCTTTATTCACTGGTGCTATATGATTTATGCAGATGATCAGATTTTCCGATATCCGCCGATTATTTATACTAGATGGCGCTGCGTAAAATATCCAGACATATTCATATTGACTAACCTTTAGGCACTGGCGCTATAGTCCCCAATAACCGCCTCTCGGTGTTGTGGATATTTGTATAGATAACATCCACGTCAGCGATCACGATCAGATTTTACGATATCCGCCGATTGTTTATACTAGATGGCGCTGCGTAAAATATCCAGCAGTATTCATATTGACTAACCTTTAAGCACTGGCGCTATAGTCTCCAATAACCGTCTCTCGTTGTTGTGGATATTTATATAGATAACATCCACGTCAGCGATCACGATCAGATTTTACGATATCCGCCGATTGTTTATACTAGATGGCGCTGCGTAAAATATCCAGCAGTATTCATATTGACTAACCTTAAGGCACTGGCGCTATAGTCTCCAATAACCGTCTCTCGTTGTTGTGGATATTTATATAGATAACAGCCACGTCAACGATTTGGTCGATTTTCCGATATCTGCCGATTATTTATACTAGATGGCGCTGCGTAAAATATCCAGACGTATTCATTATTGACTAACTTTTAGGCACTGGTGCTATAGTCCCCAATAACCGCCCCTTGATGTAGTAGATATGCACAGCCACGTAAGCGATCACGATCAGCTTTTCCGATACCCGGCGATTGTTTGGCACAAGATGGAGCTGCGTAAAATATCCAGGAGTATTCATATTGACTAACTTCCACTTCCTTTGCTATAGTACCCAGCAACCGCCTCCTGGTGTTGTGGATATACACAGCCACGTCCAGCGATCACGATCAGATTTTCCGATATCCACAGATTTTTTATACTAGATGGCGCTGCATTAAATATTCAGCAGATTTCAATATACATTCAATATACATAGGTAATTATATAATATATATAAACTAACCTTTAGGCACTGGCGCTATAGTCCCCAATAACCGCCCCTCGGTGTTGTAGATATGAACAGCAACGTCAGCAATCACGATTAGATCTCCCGATATCGCTATACCGCCAACCAAATTGAGGACACCCGTGCCTATCTGTAATAATAATAATAATATTTATTTTCTCTCACAAAGGTACATACTTAACCTACATAGCTTATGTCACACCACAAAATTTAAGCAGTGAAAGCGTTAATTTATTAATACAATCTGTAAACAACATAGTTAGCCATTAAATCAGGTATAAATTTTATGTTTTCTGAGTGCTTTTTGTTGCATGTTTTATATTGCTGTAAGATTGACCATCCAACACCCGACTTTATTTTTTTTTCCTAGTGGTCCAGAAGACAAGATCAAGATAGAACCTTCCTTTGCTAAATGACATGAGTATTACCACTTTGGTGCTATAACACATGTTGCTGACTTTGGGGCAGTTTGGAGCTAGGACAAAAACGTCCCGCATTATTTATTTATCTGAAACCTCTGTAGCGCGGCCGGCGAAGGTCAGCCTGCGACGCAGGAGGTTCGATACCCGCCTCGGGACAAATGGTTATACAATCTAATATATTTCTTTCGGGTGTTCTGAATGTTTTCTATTCTATGTATTATAAAAAATATATCTATGTAGTGTATTTTATTATGTATAACAGTTATCTAGCACCCATAACACAAGTTCTGCTTAGCTTGGGGCTAGGTCATACGAATCTTTTGGATTGGAACGTACGAATGATGCTGTATTATTTTATTTACCTCTCTCTCGATATTCCCATCCGCATCAAACACGAACACGGTTCGTGCGCCGTTATCCGCGACGCAGATCCGGCGCGAGCTTATATCCGCGGCCACGCACACCGGTTCTACGAGTCTGTCGGATTGGATCGTGCGTATGGTGCTGCCATCTGTGCTCATCTGGAAATCAAGTGATTGTGATCTATTTTTGTGTTTCTAGTTTGTGATTTATTTTACTGGTAATTGTAAACCATTAACCAATTGAGAACCTAATAAACGGGTTCTTAAATTATAATAATCGTATCAAACACTATATTTTCAACTCTATTGTTGGGGCGATACAACATGGATGCGTTTCAAATGCGATAGAGAATGATCTGTTTTTTTTTCTAAATTCTATATTACCTTTTGATCATTTTCCATTAAATATATAAATAAAGGGAGCACACCACACAAAAAAAATCAAAACTTTTAAAGTAGTCAAGTAAAGCAAACATTTGTTTATTAAAATTTAATTTTAATTATTTCATTTTATTACAAATTTGTCGACTGGAGCAGAGTAAACCTGATTTAGCGTAACAAATCCTAAGATAGTTTTTATTACAAAAAATAAGTTTTCACTTATAAAACTGAGCCCGGAGAACCAGGCAGGCTTTTGCAGAAGCAAAAGTCTTCCACGAATTGAGTCAGATTTAGCGACAGTAGTTTTTATTACAAAAAATAAGTTTTCACTTATAAAACTGAGCCCGGAGAACCAGGCAGGCTTTTGCAGAAGCAAAAGTCTTCCACGAATTGAGTCAGATTTAGCGACAAAACTTCAACAAAATAAACTTGTAATGGCAATTCTCAATAATCAGTCTTTCTCTCAGTTTTACTTACTTATTTGGAGTTCAATTTTCTTGAATAAAAACTTGACTGCAGAAATCTAATACAGTACCTAGGTAGATAGATAAATAACCGTTATTCTTTGTAAGACTTACTTCGGTAAGTGTTCGAGTTCGCCAATTGACTAGTACAACGCCCTCTGCCGTCACCGCTATGCCCGTACAACTCCGTCCGGCCAAACCTGTAACACCAATATCGAGATAAGTACCAGATATCTTTGTTATTACGTAATAAGAAAATAGGGTGTGTACATCTGACCTCACGACGACGCCAAAACTTATCTACACTATTATTATAGAGAGGTAAAATAAGGTTAGAGATAACCCTCGATCGATATCGAAAATTCTTTCAAAAACAGAAAGCTACATGAACTTTTTACTTTATAGTCCGTAACTCGCAATGGCGCAATTCTCTACGAAAATTTAATAATGTCCCAAGAATTTTCGATTTCGGCAGGATTCGAACCCGCGCTTCACCCTCAGTACGGGTGCGCTCCAACTAAGCAACGCATTCGATCGAGAAAGCTACATTATCATTGAGTATAATTATAATAATAATGCTGGACAATTCACACTGCAGATCGTACGCAAATTTGTCCCGAGGCGGGAATCGAACCCGCAACCTTCTCCGTCGCAGGCAGGCTTCGCCCACCGCGCCACATCGGTCGTCGTGAGTAACGAAGGTAACCTATGTTATACCGGGCACCGCGTGCTCTCTTCGTGTTTCTATTGTTTATTTGGACTAGTATTTAGTGCCAATTACAAATAAGCTGCACCGACTGACTGCAGCAGGATAAACTCGATTCAGCGTTACCGACCCGAGCGTGACGGTACAGTTTCATAGAAGAGCGTAGTGTACCTAAATAAACTAAACTGTCACTTCAACGAATTGGTCTATTATTAACATAGGCAAGCTTATTCGTACCTTCATTGACAATATGGTTTTTAAATGCAAAAGTTTCGTCGTCCAGCACCTTGACTCTCGAATTGCCAGCGTCTAGCACGTAAATCTCTCTTCGCTTCGGACACCTGCAAAAAAACATTAAAATTCTAACTTTCGTGATGACAAAATTAAGTTGCTACCATTGTTCTGCAAAAATGTACTCCATGAGGGTAATCATAATCACGAGGTAGGAAACTATACTCGACTCACATGATAGGGTTAGGGGTGGTATAAAAAAGATGAAAAAAATATAAAAAAAGATGGCGACCGCGTCACAGTAAACAAAGTCTCTGCTCATACTTTAAATTTAAAAATATATAGAACGCTTTTACCAGTCAAAAAAGTGAAAAATATACGTACTGAGATACAAATATTCAGTACAAGTATTTGTGACAAGAAAATCTGGCTAGATGTTTCAGAAGAGTGATTCATCGTAACTCAATTGACCGTTGGACAAATCGCACCCATACCACCGGTAAGCGGATGATTATTTTCTTAACAAAAGTAATACACACTATCGATCTCAAGTTACACAAATAACATGAATTGCATGGCATGCGAACAACAAGTTGGGAGAAGAGAATTACTAAGATGTCAGCAATGTCAAGGCAACTACCATTATACCTGTCTGAACATAACATCAGCCACATACGTAGAAAAAAGACACCTCTTGAACTGTTGGACATGCCCTACTTGCGAAAATAGGGAACATAGGAGAAACAGAAACGACAATACACCTGTTAGAAAAATACAACAAATTGAACTCAATGAAACGACGATGTCAGTAGACGGCTCTGACCTGCTTGAAAAAAGCCCGCACAAAAATATACTAGATTCAAGTAAACAATGCGCAACTGAACCGAGACAAGATAACACCATAACTATTGACATACTTAAACAAATTTTAGACTCGACATTAGAAGAAAAATTGGAAACACAGAAACGCAATATCCTAACCGAAATAAAATCAACATTTCAATCACAAATCAAGAACGCCATACACAATCTACGCGAAGAATTTACACAAAACACTGAAAAACTAGATACAGAACAAACTAAAATAAAAGAAGAACTATATAAGATACACAAGAAGATAGAAAAACAAGAATTAAACATCAATAAAGAAAAACCCGAAAATCAACATTTACATAACCTAGACAAAAAAATTGAACAATTGGAAAAGGAAAACAATATACTAAAAAACCAAATAAATAAATTAGAACACCTCATAACAGAAACATCAACTCCATTAGAAAATAAACAAGAAAACAAGATTGTAGTTTATGGACTTCGTGAAACCTATAACGAACATAAATTAGACCTAGAATACCGATTAATCGATCTATTTTTGCACACCATGAACGTAGACCTTACTGGCCACATAGAAGAAATATTAAGAATAGGCCACAGAGGATTTCAAAGGCCAATACAAATAGAATTTCTAAGCAAGCGAATGGTCAAATACCTAATAAGCAATGCACGATGCCTACGATCTACCGGTATCTACATTTCGGAATTCCTCAGTAAAAAAGAACTCGATGAAAAACGCCAAAATAGAACAACTTACCACAATAAGCGACTAAGCCAGAACACACAGTCATCGTCCGTAGCGTTGTCAACTGCCCATAGGACATCATTTCCAGAAGACACGGCACGAAACACATCACTATGCACAAATAACCTCAACACGCAATTCGCGACACAGCACAACCATTCCTTTCGTCGCTAAAGTAAGAAACAACATCAAAAGAAACATTTCACCGACAACATTCATGGTATTATTTCAGAATATGCAAAGCATTAACAATAAATTACATCTACTACAATCAAAAATATATAATAAAATACTCAAAAAGACTATCTATACTTCAAAAAAACTTCAATACATAAAAGAAATGAAGAACGCAGAAAACAAATCAAAAACAATGTGGAGAATTATAAAAGAACGCACCAACAAGATTAATAAAAAGCGGCGAGAAAATATAAAACTGAATATCCATAACAACCTAACGTCCGACCCTACAGAAGTTGCAAACGAGTTAAACGAATTCTTTGCTTCTGTCGGGCGATCCAGCAATGCGAGCTGCCGGCCGCAGGTTATCCATACTAACGAAAACACAATGTTTCTAAGCCCAGTAGAACCACTTGAATTATATAATATTATTCGAAACTTAAAAAGTAAATATAGTTCAGGCATGGATGAGTTTCCGCCAGTCCTAATAAAAAAATGCGCTAAAGAGTTGACACTACCATACTATATGTTGATCAATCAATCATTTAAAGAAGGAATATTCCCCGATCAGCTAAAAATATCTATTATTAGACCATTACATAAAAAAGCATGCAAACACGATAAGAACAACTATCGGCCGATAGCACTGCTACCCACATCATCAAAAATATTTGAGAAAGTGATGCAAATAAGGCTTAATACTTTCTGTGAAAAATATAATGTATATGATGAATCACAAAACGGGTTCAGAAAAAACCGATCGACCACATTAGCCGTTTACAAATATATAAGCAAAATTTTAGACATAATCAATGACAAAAAATATGCAATTGGAATTCTATTAAATATGACTGACATCCTTAATCGAGTTTCTGTATGGATGACTGACCATAATTTAGACATAAACTACAAAAAAACAAAAAAAATGCAATACAGACCACATCAAAAAAAACCCCTTGACATAAACTATACATATAATAACATATACTTAGAATGCGTTAGTAATTTTACCTTATTAGGCATAGATATTGACTCACATATAAATTGGAAAGGTCATGTAAAAAAGATAACGAGCAAGCTATCAAGCTTTGTATACGCGTTAAAAGAAATAAAAAAAGCAACAAACCTTAAAACTGCTTTGGCTAGCTATTATGCATTTGCATTCTCACACTTAAATTATGCTATTCTACTTTGGGGGAATAGCACGGATGCCAAGAACGTATTTACCTATCAAAAGAAATGTATACGTATTCTAGCAAACATAAAAGAACCGCGGGACGAAGAAGCAGAAAGCTGTAGGCCACATTTTTGTGAACTAAAGATTCTAACACTAACATCCGTTTATATTTTAGAAGCTTGTAAATTCGTAAGAAAATACCCTGAATATTTTATTAAGAAAATTGATATACCTAGACGATACGTAAACAGACATAGTCATAATAAACTTGCAACACCTGAATCAAAATTATATATTCATAGCACAGGCCCAAATAAAATGGCGGCAAAAATTTATAATAAGATACCTGACGATTTAAAGAATACATCTGACATTAATTTTAATAGATCATTAAAGAACATACTTATAAAAAAATGTTATTATACGCTTTATGAATTTTTTGACGATAAGACTACTTATAATTAATGTGAAATAATGTAAATTAGCCATCTTTTGCCTTTGCCACACCCGGACCGGGTACATAGTTATAGGTTACCAACTAAGTGTGTTAGAATTGTAAAATATTCATGTAACTACCACACCTGTATAATTATGATGCAATAAACGAAATATGAAATATGAAATATTAACATTTTAAAAAAATCAGTTGATCAAAATTGAGTGTTACCTAGCGACCGCAACGGGCTGCGTCAGTTGTTCCTTGCCGGTGCCCCTCGCGCCCCACACACACAGGGGCGCGCCGCTCGCCGCCGCCGTGACACGGAGAGGCGAATCACGGACCGCTCTGGAGAATACTAATACTCGGAGACTGATGTTGCCAGCTACCCAGGGACGCATGCTGATTCTGAAGCAAAAAATATTATACATGAAAGATAAATCAGATAAAATAAATAAATAATGCTGGACAATTCACACAGCATTATCTAGCCCCAAAGCTCTGCTTAGCGAGCTTGTGTTATGGATACTAGATAACTGATATACATAATTTAATACAATACATAGATAATTAGATATTTTATTATACATAGAAAACGATCACAACACCCTGAACAAATGTCTGCAGATCGTACAAACATTTGTCCCGAGCCGGGAATCGAACCCGCAACCTACTGCGTCGCAGGCAGACCTTCGCCCGCCGCGCCACAGATATCTCGGTTCTTTCAGATTTTTCAGTTGAACGTACTGTCGTGAGTTGGTGGCACGACGCGAAGACGAAAGCATATAGGCAGGTGTTTGCAAAGTTGTGCTTCGAGTCGTAATTTCAATCGATAATCTGGTAGAGATGATTGAAGATGACGATATTGCATAGCTGACCTCTAAGAGACAAGTGCTGACTATGTAGTGGCATAATAGTTTTGTAGGCCTTTACCCAGCTGTAGGGTAGAGTCAGGTTGTGTTTGATGATAGTTTCAGAATACATACTGTCAGTAGTGTATCTTAAGCCCGTATTATGAAACCATGTTTAGTTATTGATGCTGAGTGACGCTTTTGCCATGGAAAATCGTTCCTCAAGCATAGATCGATGACGGAGCATGCTTTCATAATACGGGCCTTGGAGTGATACATACCTGTACATACAAGTGTCCAAGTCAGTAACAGTGCAATGTAGCGGGTGGTCGTCCGTAGTAGCTGCGGCGGTGACGGGGTCGCCACTCGTGCTTCGAGCCTCTCTGTGGTAGTCTAATGTTCAAATCTCTACCGTCGCTCGTATAATCTTAGAGTGATACATAGCTGTACATGCCAGTGTCCAAGTCAGTAACAGTGCAGGGTAGCGGGTGGTCGTCCATAGTAGCTGCGGCGGTGACGGGGTCGCCACCCGTGCTTCGATCCTCTCCGTGGTAGGGTAGTCTACTGTTCAAATCTCTACCGTCTCTAGTGTAGTCTTAGAGTGATACATACCTGTACATGCCAGTGTCCAAGTCAGTAACAGTGCAGGGTAGCGGGTGGTCGTCCATAGTAGCTGCGGCAGTGACGGGGTCGCCACCCGTGCTTCGAGCCTCTCCGTGGTAGTCTACTGTTCGGAGCATTACTACTGTCTCTAGTCCGCTTACGCACGCCGATTCTGAAAGGGAATCCTATGATATTTATGAAGTAAGATTTTATAAAGATTTATGAAAATTATACATTATTAAAAATAATTTTGTCATAAATAACTTAGGACTAAACAGATCAAAAAGTGTACTTTATCTTATTTATACCATATAACACTATACCACCCTCTTGACTGGAGTTTCAGTTAATATGGTAGGAAATTATTAACACAGCATTTGTTGTTTTGCTGCATAAGCATTTTTTTTAAAGCAAGCGCTTAGATGGAGATTGGTAACACTATACATAAACATAGTTAGTTTCTTATTTGTACTATTTTCCATTAAATAATTGTCATCGGCCTGGTGGGATCCAAGAAACTCACCTAATGTTAAAGTACATAAACCAGGGAAGGTTGTACTAGTCCGCACCCGCCCCAAAGCAGCCAGCGCTTCAGTAAACCTCAGTTGAGCATCATTGTGAGCAAAGTCGACGGCCAAGAAAGCGTTTTCCCTAGGCTCAGCAAGCGCGGCCGCGTCGCCCAACCTGGCGCCCAAAGCGGCTGCGCGACTGCTGACTTCCCTTACTTCCACTTGTTGTTGCAGGCCTGAACATTCGGATTCCACCTGGGAAACGAGGGTAGGTATTTTTATTATTAACATGGTTTGACGCTAGATTATTTTTTTATGGATTTTATATTTTTGTGCGTTGTGGAACGCAAAAAAATACAATGAAAATGGTTTACGATTTGAACAAAAAAAACTCGGGCGGGATCGCGTGAGCATCGCACCACCTAGAATCTAGATGATTCATGGCTTCTGTCCCTAGAAAATAGAATAAATAAATAATGCTGGACAATTCACACACAGCATTATCTAGCCCCAAGCTAAGCAGAGCTTGTATTATGGGTAGTAAATAACTGATATACATAATATAATACAATACATAGATAGATATTTTTTATTATATATAGAAAATGACCAGAACACCCTGAACAAATGTCTGCAGATCGTACACAAATTTGTCCCGAGGCGGGAATCGAACCCGCAACCTTCTGCGTCGGTCGCAGGCAGACCTTCGCCTACCGCGTCACATCGGTCGTAGAATGTGACTAAGTTACGAGTTTGTTTCTTCCGACAGGGCTTCGCCACGTTTTTTCGGGATAAAAATAAGCTTATTTCAATAAGGACTTATGCTAAGGTGGGAAAAGCTCCGCCTTCTAACTTCAGCCGTGAAAAGGTAACAAAATAGACAGGGACAGACAATATTTTTTGCAATTATCATAATTATTTAGAATGCATGGATATTTTTAAATGTAAACTTTGTGTGACATGATCTTGTTGATGAAACCCTCATAGTAAAATGTTATGCTTAAGCATAACAGTCGTCAAGTCGTCAAAAACCCTCATAGTAACATGAGGGGACTTTAAAGCTTATAGCATTGTCAGAGTCAAAGTAATCAAGGTTTATAAATTCCGAACGCACCGACAAACCGGACGCGAAGCGAAAGTTATTGTCTTTACAGTTATTTTATAACAGTTAATCGTCGTCAATTACAAAATTACCATAACTTACTTTGGATTTTTCGGCGTCGATTAACTTCAACTGTTCTTCAAGCAGCTTTCTTTTATGCGTCGCGGCGGCTGCTGCGGCAGATTTCAGTTCACTGTGTCGCTTGGTTATCGCTTGTTTCAGCTCTGCGAAATGCATATCAATAGCTTCATCGGCAGCTAAGGTAGCCTCTTCCAGCCTTCTCAGCTCACTTGCCACCGCATCCCTGGCCGAGCCAAGCTTGCTTAGGCACTCATTCGCTCTGTACAGAAGTATTTCAGACATCCTCTTCAAGGCGATTGAGAAAGGTACAACAGTGTGATCACAGGGTGTGTCACTGTGAGGTCCGTCGGCGCAGTGTCGACAGAATACGCAATCACAGGTTTCACAGAAGAGTAACTCTCGACCTGGATGCGAACTGCACTGGGGGATGACTTCCCGGCGTTGACTAGCCATCAGATCTAACAACTGGTTGACGAGAAAGGACGGTGGGAGCGCCGCCACGCCTCCCCTAGGTATGTTGATCAGCTCTCGACAGATGGGACATCGAAAATTACTGGCGTTACGAGTTTGTGATGCGGCTATACGTGTGAGGCAGTGCAGGCAGACTGTGTGTGAGCAGGGCAAGAGTTTCGGGGTGTGTTCACCTCCATCGTAAGTGCCTGGAAATTAAAAACAATATTTAAATTTTATATGTTTGCTAAGAAACACAAAATGGAAACATGGGGATCGGAGATCAGATAACTCTGCGGTGGCCTTAAGGCGCATAGTAACCCAAAATCAAGAAAATTAGGTGTTTTCGAACCCGTTTTCCAACGAAAATATTGAATGTAGAGCTCTGAAATTTATATATATTGTAACACACATCCTGAAGGGTCCCTTGGCGGTCCCAAATGCTTACCGTTAATTATAGTGTAGTTGTTATAGTGTTAGTTATAGTGTATGTGTAGCGGCTTCGAACCCACTTTTTATCGGCGTCTCAAATTCGATTAGTACCAAATTCAGTATAGTGATTCATATACTTCATACCTATCTCTTGGAGGTCCATTAGATTCAAAAAGTAGTCAAAATAATAAAATCAAACATAAAAACGTATTTTCGCCTACAAAATCTGTGATACAAATCTGGCTAGTTACACTTCGCCCAACCGCAGAGGATCATATTATTTGGTTGATTATGGCACTACATGGCATGCTGAACCGAAAACAAACACTCTTTGCTGCATAAAGGCGCGCGGAAAGGTCCAAGGTCATTTGCCTCACTATTCGTCTTAAGGTGTGCGAACCTCTTAAGCCCCCATACAAACTTAATTTCCGATTCATTTGGAAACTACGTCCGCGATTTTAATGAAATTTTACGTGCCTACATAATCAGATAAGAAATAGCTACGTTTGCACAATTTAGTTTTACATTAAAACAAAATCGTCATTAAAAAAAAGCTTAAGTAATAAAATAGCTCGAAAATAAATTTAAATAAATTTCCGCTTTCATTTAACGATGATTACGTATTTGGAAGACTAAAACGGTACATATTTATATTTCTGATTCGATTATGTATGCAAAATTTCATTGCAATAAAGGCTGTAGTTTCCATATGAATCGGAAGGTATGTTTGTAAGGGAGCTTAGAAGTATGCACCCACCTTAATCCTCTGGTAAGTTCCCATAAGTCTTTTTCCTGCTTAACATGGGGTCAGACAAGCTGTATGAATTCATCATCATCATCATCAGCCTACATCAGTCCACTGCTGGACATAGGCCTCCCCTAATGAGCGCCATAGCGCCCTGTCTTCAGCTTGCCGCATCCAGCATCTGCCAGCAGTCTTTCGCAAATCGTCATCCCACCTGGTCGGAGGGCGTCCTACACTACGTTTGCCGAGTCGCGGTCTCCACTCAAGAACACGTTTACCCCAGCGGTTGTCGGTTCTTCTCGAGATATGGCCAGCCCACTGCCACTTCAGCTTGCTAATCCTTTGAGCTATGTCGATAACCTTGGTTCTCTGTCGGATGTATTCGTTGCGAATCCTATCCTTCAGAGAAACACCGAGCATAGCTCTCTCCATAGCTCGCTGGGCGACTTTAAACTGGTGGACCAGCCCTAACGTGAGTGTCCACGTCTATGAATTGTCCAGCATTATTTATTTATTTGTTTAATTGCATCCAACTTGGACTGTCATGGCGCTCATTAGGGGAGGCCTATGTCCAGCAGTGGACTAATGTAGGCTGATGATGATGGTGATGAACTTGGACTGAGTCAGAGAGTTACCTAGCCTTATCCATGGCAAATTTAGTTGAGAAGTCAGATGTCAATACCAAAAGCACAAGGACAAGTAACATTTTTTGCTAATAAGAAATAAGGTGTTATTGATTTTAGTAAGTTGAATTGATCCTAAAGAACACATAGGTAACACAAAAATTTGTACAAAAATATCAAGAAGCAATCAACAGCTGAAACTGTTAAGGGCCTATACTACCTCCAATAAACTCCATCAGATCTCCATCTTCTAAATTACTAAATATTTAACATTGAAATTTATATATGGTAAAGTTCAGGACTTACTCCATAGATCTTATGTTTCGAATACACGATTCCATGAAATTTATCTATAGAAAAAAATTGCAAAGTTTCCTCTACATTTTTAATAAAACCTTAATTTCTCCATAAATACAGAAGTTAAGATCTTGAGAATAAACATGGTAATAGAACTAAGTATAAAAAACATTACATATGTTTCGGTTTTTTCAAATAAAGTCCTAGTTATAATAAGCTAAAACTTGATTTGGGCTTGCGTTGCGTTTTTTTGGCATGCCCTGTCTCGCTTCGATGAACGCAAAATCCTATGTCAATCCTTTTCACAATAACTTAAGGTGGTATAGGCTCTTAAGGAAAGTGTAAATGAATGAAGCAGTGTGGGTACTAACATAAACAGGTGCCGCAAGTGAGGAAGCTCTCGTTAAAGTCCTCGTAGTTTATGGAGACGGTCTCGACGAGCGTGGAGCTCATGCTCGCCATGCCGACTCCCAGCCGTGAACTGTGAGTGGACACAAAATGTTAAACACAAATATTTGGAGTTTTTAAACTTGTAATCAAACAAAATTTAAAAAAAAATGAATTTGACCACTTCCATGGCACAGCGGGCGAAGGTCTGTTTGCGACGTAGGCGGTTGCAGGTTCGATTCCCGCCTCGCGACAAATGTTTGTCCGAACTGCAGATATTTGTTCCAGGTGTTTTCTTTGTTTGATAAAAAAATATTCATTTTAAGAACACATAAGTTATCACATAACACAAGCTCTGTTTACTTTGGGGCTCGATGATGCTGTGTGGGTGGATCATCCAGCATTTATTTATTATTATTTATTTAATAAATAAGTTTCAAATCCGACAGTGTTTTAATAGTAATAATTAAGAGTCTTGATTGGTGCAATGCATAAACACTAAGCTCATATGTGATAGTTGTCTGCTGAATTGGGATAGCGAATAAGGACGGTGATTTTCGACACAGTTAAAAAAAAACTAGTTTTATTTTCTTGAGTTTATCTCAGGACAATGCTTGAGCACTAAGCTCATACATAAACTGTTTTCAATTATACTGCTACATTTATAGGTAAATTAATCATTAAGCTTTTAACCGTTGATCTGAGCTATTCCAGTAGCTATTAAATATCCTTATTGATTTGTACCATAATTAAAGTGTGCATGTTTTAACAGTAATTGATTTCCTGGTTGATTTTCTATGGATATCAATCGGGATAGTATTTTGTGTTGTAACTTACATAGTGTTTAGTTTTTTTTTTTATCATCAGCTCACTTAAATGTATCCATATTATAGATAAATAGTTTATCCACTCCTACTGCACAAGGGAAGTATTGCCATAATAATCACATTTGGCAGGCAGATCGGTGTGGTGACGCAGTGGAGATGTAAAAATACACAGAAGGGCCTTCTTTCCTTCTTCTGCTAGGTTACACCTAAGTCAAACTCCTTGAAGAATGTTTGTAAACAAACTAATATATACTTAATAACTAAAACTCACTTGCTTGGAGTTGAGTTTCAGATATAATTGTAAACAATATTTTATTTATTGAAGGATCTCAAATCAACAAGTAATGTGTGTATAAAAAGATGCAGCTACAGAGTGATTTTATGTTTAGTATGGGTTAGTTTACAAACATTCTACATCGAGTTTGGCTAAGGTAAATCAAGTCTTACGAGATCCACGGGTTAAGTTGGAGGAGTCGATTCTAATGTTGCGACTGCCATAGCTATGTGTATGGCAATGTTCCCTTGGTGTAGGTTTTTAGTTAATATTAAGTCATTTATGTTACCACAGTGCATGCTTTTTTTTTAAGAATTTATTTTATAATAGACTGAAATTGAATCATTTCTGCAGTTTTACTTTTCCACTGAAGGATGAAATGTTTTCATGCCAAAAACTAACATCATGGAACATTGTTGAGTTTTATTTTAAAAGACTGCAAAGTTAAATCTATTACAAGCAAAGAAGCATGATAATGTTATGGTGATTAAATTGCACTCTTTGATTCAAAGAAAATAAATGCATTGACTGGGCAAAAGTGACATCATAATACCTATTTGATCAAGGAAAACCATCATAAAATAATTATACCAATGATGAATCAGAATCAAGTTCAAGCATATGTTTATAAGTATTGCAAAAACAAGCTCAGCTGTCTGAGTGTACGTACACGTAGTATTGAAATTACATTGAATGAATAGATTTAACTGAAAACCACGATTTTATTAATAGAAATGCACGGCCATGGAAATAAAAATCTTTTGTAATCTTTTATCTTTTTCTCTTATTTTAATTAAGTGCAAAACAGGTTTAAAATCATCCGAGCTATGCTACATGCTTAGAAGAGGGAGTGCTTCTAACACTGCACAACTTAAAAGCAAAATACCTATGTCAAACAGTCAATAGGATTGCTTAAGTTCATATTATCAAATCATGCAAGCCTATTAGTATAACCTTAGCTCTGATGAAAAGAAACCATTCTAAGGCCTTGAAAATAAGGCAATTTTTGTGCATGACTGTTGATATAATCTAGCTAGGAAAATAACAGCTTCTTTTATACATACATGTAGGTAAATACAAAATAGGAAACTACCTAGTTTAATAATGTGAATGCATATTATCTTTGAAAACAATATTAAATTACCAGGTCTGTATTACAGCACAGACATATTTGAAAATCTCATTCCACTATCAATCATAATGTTATGTATGATCCAATTTACAAATTCAGTAACTGTGTGTGTGCAAGGCTAAATGAGATAATTATGAAACTGGATGTGATTCGGATTGTTCCTAATTCCCATTATTGTACAATTTAATTAATGTCGGAAACATTTAACATGATAGAAAAGCTTGTGAAATTGAAGATTAGGTTTTGGAGATTATTTAATGTGTTGCAATGCTGTTCAGCCAGACTAGAAACATATTTTAGTCACATCATACATAAACAACAATACAATCATGGTTCATTGACCTTAATTGATTCTTCTGCCTTCTGCCTGAAGCATCGGATTCTTTGTAACCCCAGCAATGATAAAAATTACATGGAAATCAATGTTGTATTCAATTAGGACAGTATAGGGAAAGTAATTTAATTGCTGATGGTGTTATTTAATTGTTCTATACAAATGTTTTAAACTTTAGGCATATTTTTCATATTTTTTGTTTATGATTCGTTTTTGTATTACATTCTGTGATGAAAAAGTGTGTAAAAGAAAATACTAAATACATAGAAGGCAACCAATAGGTATACTCACAGGAAGGAGCAACAATACATGGACCTAAGTTAAGGTTCAGTTGATGAAGGAACAGCACCTCTTATCTCATTTTCTACAAGTTCAGGTCCTCTCGTGTCTCGTACCGATTTCAAGTGATTTAAACGGTTTTCCAGTGCACCACACGGTAATTCGTCACCAGGCATTGATTATCAAATGGAGAATACAGCGAGCCCGAGAGTATAGAACACCGTGTCAAAACGTCGCGACCCAATAAATAACAAAAATAACACCATGAAATGAAACAGTTTTACAACAAGCGCTCTTTCGTAATCGATCGATAGCTAAAAACTATTCATGACAAAGAAATTCCACTGCAACAACGAAACGAAGGCAGAGTGCCTCTGCGGGGATATTATAAATGGAGATGGGGAATAATACTACTATCACATCGCTCCATTATTTTTGCATCGCTAGAGGAGTTTATTTGCACAAATTTGTAATCTAAAATTGTACTTCGTGTCGTTCAGTCCAATAACCTCACCAAAACATAAACCAACTAAACCGTGCACCAACCAACCAAACAAAACAACAAGAAAAAAACAAACGGCGAGAATGAATGAACTTTGAGCATTTTTGAATTTGTCAATGTCATGACTATTTGACACAACTGTCAACTACTGACATGAGTTTGACATAGAAAGAAGCCAATTTTTCCTTAGACAATTTAACCTTTTGTCTTAGCATCCTTTTGTCAAAGAATTTTCCCGTCCATGACTTTAAGCCTGAGCCGAGCCAAGAAGCTTTTATATCGGCCTGAGCTGAGATCTTAAACAATTTAACCCGGCTGAGATAGAGGCCGATCTCAGAGCACTAAGGCCGATTTATTTTAGATTCAGAAACGAATCTAAAACGACGACGGCTTGTTCTTGCGTTGACATATAGTACGATCTAAATCATAAAATATGCTCTAAGGATTGTACAGTTGGCAAAAAAATTCAGGTGAAAGATTTTTCAATGAGTATGCAATAACTTCGTAAGAAGATTTTTTAAAAATTTTAGTACCTAAGTACAAATAGTGATGTCGAAGTCTCGCAGTGAAAAATAGTCATCGGGGCAAAAATCCCAACCAACAAGTACCTACTTTCACGGTCCCTGACTTTTCCGCTAATAAATCCGCTAGACAAAAAAAATATTAACCCTTAATAGGGCGATGATGAAAATTATTGAAAAAACAAGTTTTGTGTTATTATTTATACGTTTATTAGGGCCCTTTTAAACATTATTCATGAAAATCTAAAAATATATTATTAAAAGTACGCGAAAAATTGGTGGTAATCATTTTACCATGGCCCGTTTTCGTTTAGGTGTTGGTGGTTATTATTTGACCTTAGCCCGTTACTGTAAAGAGAGAGGAGGTACTAGAGGTGCTACAGTCCATAGCTTCTCCTTCTTCTGGAGCTATGTGGAAGCTTTTGAAGCACGGTGTGGCACATAAAGCTACTTTGCAGACATCGCAAATGATCCTAGAACGTTTTTGCGTATTTTTCGTGCTGCAAAATCGGCATCTCGTAAATTTTCCTTGGTCTTCTGGATAATGTGAAACAGAAGAGAGTCTGATTTCAGCAGGTACTCCGAAATTTCCACCTTGTTTGTTCCTGAAAATAATACTAGTGGTTCTTTTTTTGCCTGTGAATCCATCTATTAGACTGCGAGCCAAACGAAGTCTAAAATCTCGATGTGTGTGAACCGTTTGCTTGTGAATTTGTATGTAGGCTACGTACGCGTTGATGATAGCTGCATCACTTCACTGGTTCAACACTTTCTAGATATTCTACCGAAACACGTGGCCCGGGAGGGTCTTGAAAATAATCTAATCCTCTCGTCTCCAACTCAGGCTCTTCACCAAATATTCTTGAAAGACCTCGCGAAACTTTATCATCGTAATCCAGTACGCAATCGCCCAAATGTGGTTCTTCCGAGATACTTTCGTCGCTACTTTCAATAGCAGAGAGATCATCTTCTAGAATACCGGCGATAATACTATCAGATATCTTCTTTTTCTTCGACATTCTCCTGAAATAACAAGTACGCTAATGGGTAAAGGTAACTATATTACCACCAAATACTACTATGTTGATGTAACCGGGCAATGGTAAGAGTTTTACCACCGAGTTTACGAAGATTTTCCAATTAGTACAAGTTTCATTTTAAAAGTTATTCTACGAGTCATGCAGGATAATTTAATCAATTACCCTACCAAATATCATAAAACCACTTACCGGAATCTTGTTAGAACAAAATTTCAATTTATTTGCGCCAAACACCTCTGATTTTTAAAATTCTTCGATATTTTTTTTTGAATGTTGGTAGTTCATAAACTTTCACAGTTAGCGTAGTTGCCAGTACTAATAAAGTTTTAAGGGTCTTCACACATTATAAATATTGAATATGAGAATGTGCACATAGAACGACTCATGCTCTATGGTCAAAAAGCTGAGGTGGTAAGCAATTGTCCTTTGCCCTATTAAGGGTTAAAGGCAAAGAATTTGAATGCAACGCAACTCAATTTAAGTCCAAATTTTACATAGGAAAAATCGGCTGTACCCTACGAATAAATACTGTTACACCACGGTAATGTTATCTCTTTACCAAGCCAAGATAGGTATCTAGACTTGGTACAGAGTTAATTTCATTGCTTACTTCATTGGTTCATTGCTGAGTAGGTACCCACCCAGCACCAGCAATGAAGGTCAAACTACTCACAACAAGGTTATTTTTGGTTTAATCAAATCACACACTTAATACACAGCGTAATCAACAGATAAAACGAGTTGTGTAAACGTTGCGTACATAAGTAAAAATATAGCAAAACAAGTGTATGTTGGTTCTAAGTATCTAATGAATAGTAGTGTACCTATTGACATCGGAATATTTGTATTATAAAATAATAAATTATAATTGTACCACCGCCGCTATTTTTACGAACGTAGATAGACCGCGGTCTGCGCTCATGGCAAGCGGTCGCGCATCGCGACGTTAAAAATGAGGACTTGCCTACTGTAAAATTTAGTATTGAAGGAACCTAGATTATCTAAACGTAGAATGAGCTCAGCTAAAATGAGATCGAAACTTTTTAAGGACACCAACAAGTGGTTCGGTCTGAAGAGGATTGGCCGGTAAGTACCTAGGAGCGTGTGTCTAGTAAACCAGTTTTATAATTAACTAAGCCTTGTGTCAGTGATGGTAGCAGAGCGTACACATAATATAAATCACGTTTGTTGTTATGTATGCGTATGCCTTATAGCGCATAAATAAAGTAGGTATAATTTTATTAGTGCTAAAATAAAATTAGTACCTATTGCTCCTTTGGTTTAAGAAATATTTACCATTCTTGGCGTGTCGCCATTTTAAGCTAGCAAACCTACAGATGGGGGGGGGGGGATAGTAAATTTTTCGAATTTTTTCGATATATTTCAGAAATTATAAAACCTGCAGTAAGTAATTTCAAAAACTGTTTTGAAATGTACAAAACGATTCCTTTGATTTGATACCCGACTCAGGTAGAAAAAAAATCCCCCTCCCCTTTTTGACCATTTTTCAAAAATGATACCTAATTTTTACCGACTACTCTAGGTATATTTTTCCTATAAAATATTGATTCATATCTACAAATACTACATAGGTACATTGTACGTAGGTACATGGATCGCTCTGCAAATTTCGGAGATAGGAAAGGGGGGGGGGGGAAGATAAATTTTTCGACTTTTTTTTAAAGTATAAGAACTGCAGAAATTTCCAAATCTGTTTTAAAATGGTCATCTTTCATTTGATACCCCATTTGCCCCCTAGGTCTCTTTTGAAATTTCAACATCACAATTTGTGCTAAAAATATTCATATTCGTTTTTCATTATTAATACTAGAAATAAACATAAACTCGCTGTGCCCACAACCTTTTAACCTCGTTCTGTGCAAAAATACTACAAAATATCAGATTATTTAGAAGATAAAAAAGCTTGGGACGGGTTTTGCTCCAACTCGAAAAATAACAACCTTCTTTACTTTAGACTACATACCGAAGCGACAGAAATCAAAAATATCACTTTATTTCCGTGTCAGTGTTTTATTTTAAGAATTTGACTTTTTCTAAGTGTAGGTACATTTTTGTATTTATGGAAATAAAGAATTTTTGACTTTTGACTTTTTTTTGACATTTATTTATATATATTTTCTTTAAATCAGTAGGTAATGGATGACGAAATGTATCACTACTTAAAATTTTAAGTTAATAGCTCTAGTAGTTACTGAGATATTCAAGAAAGAGCGGGGACGGACGACAGAGCGAGACCATAAGGGTTTCGAAACCTATCTCGAACGAAACCCTAAAAACGACTTATATTAAAGCAACATAATTTACACACAAAAACACAGTAGGTACAATTAGTGCCCGAGCTATGCAAAATTTCATAACTATTGCTGTCATAAGAACTGAGATATTGAACTAGATTATAATTACATTAAAAAGCGTAATAGTTCATAAAGAAAACGAGCTTTAATTAATATAAATAAATGTTTAAATAGAGCGTGAAATACTGCCTCTGCCAGTAGTCATACTTTATGCATTCGTAGTGAAACAATATAAAAAGTCAAATGTGAAGTTCTAGGAACAAAATATATACTGTGGTACTGTACAGTCGCAGACATAACTTATTAGTGAAGTTATACACCGAATAATGTGGTTAGGTAGTAAGAATGAATAAATATAATAAATACGCAGTCATGTTTATTACAGATATGCAAACGTAAGATCATTAACAGATCAAGTCACTAAAGTGAAACAATATGAGGATATGCCAGGATTATCATCCCTTCCGCTCATTGGATCTATGCACCACTTTTTACCTGTCATTGGTAAGTTAAGTACCTAAGTATACGTCTTTTGTGTAGCACTGGGTAGCTCATGGCCTATGAGCTTATCAGTGCTACACAAAAGGGGACAAGATCCACCCATGAGTCATCATGGGTGGTTTTTGTCCTACCTAACAAGGGGGTGGATGTGTGGATTGTGTGTGTAGGTACATTAGGTACTGAGAGGGAAAACAGGTCTCGCTTTATTAGAAATTAGACCGGATACTTTTAGAAATATACAATAATAATAAAAAAGAACTTGATCATCCAATTAAAATTTGTTGATGTGATTGTAGCTTTATCAGTGATGAGATAAGATTTTAGCGTAATGTCTTATACCTAGTACCTAACCTACCTATTGTAATAAGCTATTTGTTGACAAAGCTCTAGGTTGCTTTCTAATATAGTTTTGTATTGTAATGTAAGTAAACCGTAGACAAATATAATACGATTTTGTCGCCGACTGCTATTAAAAAGAGCGTTACCCCAAAGTATCTTCTAGAATAAAGTAAATTCCACAAATAATTAGTGCTTTCCACGCTGTAAATGAGCGTGGAGTAAAATAAATTGTGCATGATGCCGTTTTGGAATACGATTTCTGCTGGGGTAACGTTCTTCCAGCCGAAACATTCTATTTGTCTTCAAATTAATGCCCCTAGACAAATTTGAGTTATAAGATAAGGGCAGCTTTTAATTTGTGTGTACATTAATGTGCGACTAAAAATAAAATATGTTCAACTTACGGTTTTTGAATACGGTACTTACGGTTATTTAATTTCCTGGGGTAATGTTTTGCAAAGAGATTATTTCATACATATTGTAGGTAGACCTTTTTAAATCGATTACCGCTCATTGCAAATTACGAAGGCCATTGCCATTCATAAGGCTATCAAAAGTCAATGGGTAACCACCCATCCTATACTACCTGTATAGGATGGGTCGTTGTGACCACCCATACTATACATGTAAGTATAGGATGGGTGGTTTTAGCGTAATTTCAGAGTTAGAAGGCCTAATCCAGAGCTCCCTTTATTTTTATATTTTTTGACGACCTCTGTGGCTCGGTGGGCGAAGGTCCGCCTGCGATGCAGGAGGTTACGGCTTCATTTCCCGCCTCGGGACAAAATTTTGTATGATCTGTAAATATTTGTTCAGGGTGCTGTGGTAGTGAGAGTTTGCATATTTTTTTATTAGTCATGTTTATGTTCGTAAGTATTATATTTAGGTAGTTAGGTACTCACAATACCTAGGTACATACCTACTTATTACTAATGCTAACGAAATTTGATAATTGTTAAAGGTGAGATTGGACCAAAAGGCCAGCTGTTTGACAAATTGGGAAACTTTCAAGCGAAATATGGACCTGTCATGAAAATGAATGTCTTCGGTAGAGCCCGTTTTGTATTTCTGTTTGTTCCCGAACATTTCGATCAGGTAAAATTTTATGGGTTTCCTTAGTAGGTATTTCTATTTTCATCCAGCTGATTGGTTAACTTCCAAATGACTTCCAAACGTACCAAATGCCGCTGATTTTATTAGCAAGATAACTATTCTCAGGTTTTTAGAGCAGAAGAAACAAATCCCTCACGCCCCGGATTTGAAACGCTTACATATTACAGAGAAGAATTGAGGAAGGTTAGATATAACGGAGTTTATGGACTATCAACAGCGTAAGAAAATCCATCCACAAATAAGTAGTTCGTAGTCCAGGCGATAAACTTTGATTTTGATTTTTTTAAATATCATTTGCAGTGAAGGAGCGCAATGGCGCGATTTCCGCACGAAAGTAAATCCAGCAATGTTGAAACCCAAAATCGTAAAACTCTATGCTCCAGGATTGGAAGAAATCGCAAATGATATGGTAGCAAGGTAAGATAGTAGGTACTCAGAAGGGTAAATAAAATCATCGGATTTGGAGTCCGCTTTGTACCTACTCTCCTTGGAGTAGGTACTTTATTATTACTTTGCCAGTTTCAGTATCTAACTACCCTAAAATAATTGATTTCGAGTTGACTTTTAACCTGGAACATTACAACTGTTAACTAATTTCAGGATTACAACGTTACAAGACCAAGCAGACTATTTACACAATCATTTCGACAATGAAATCACAAAATGGGCTCTGGAATCAGTTGCTCTTGTTGGTTTGGGATCGAGATTGGGTTTATTTGACGATAACTTATCGGAGGATCATCCTGCTAAAAAATTGATGCAATGTTCTAAGGACATGCTCGAATTAGTATTCATAGTTGAGATTCTGCCAAATCCTTGGAAGTATTTCGCAACACCTGGATTTAAAAAGCTCATGAAAGTATATGACACTCAATGGGAGTAAGTGTTACATTCAGAATGAACTATAAGACGGTTGGTCACGCGTGATAAAAAAATCGGGTTCTTACTATTTTCCAAGTTCAACAAATAATTTAGAGAGCAGATAAGAAGTTTTACGCACATTGTGAGCCATTTGCTATGAACGTACGCTAAAACAAACAACGAATGAACTGTGTTTTTGGAGTCTCTAGAGATTTATTACTAAAATTAACACTATGCTGATACAAAAACAAAAATTGATTGAATGTTTGTTTGAGTAAAGATTCATAGAAAATGGCTCACTGGCAAGATTTTTGACGAAGCAACTAATGAATCTCGGCTCGTTGCTTAGAGCACACCCGTGTCTTCTGAGGGTGGGGCGCGGGTTCGAGTCCTGCTGACATCGTACCTATTTTTTTTGGGAATTTTTGTAATATCTTAGATGACCTGATTTCACCATCCCCTTCCACTCCAAGACAAGCAGACGCACATAGCGACGCACCACCCCATTATTTGATGGATATACCGTCGTCGCACTAAGCGGTTTTTCTCCACCTTCATCATTCGTACCGCTGGGGTTTGGAACGCTCCCTGCTGCTGTTTCTCCGGTCAATTACAACCTGGGTCTCTTCAAGACAAGAATGAATAGATATCTTCGAGACCTTGATACATCGTCGGCCACATCTTCACTTTCCATCAGGTGAGATTGAGGTCAAACGAAGGTCTATTGAATACACAAAAAAAAACATAGAAATAGTAAAAACCGTATTTTTTCTTATGTGCGTTATCTTTAAGTATCTACCACAGATATCAGAAACAAGGGTATCTACCATCTTACGCACCTACTTAATACCTACGGCAAATTATCATTAAGCATTTTATCATTGTGTTTTAGAGTCGGTGAGATGTATATCAACCAAGCAAAAAAAGCTATAAACGAAAGAGGCTATGACCTCCCAGAAGAAGATAAGAGCATTATTGAGAAACTGTTAGCCATTGATCCGAAAGTTGCCATCATGATGGCGAACGAAATGTTGCTAGCCGGTATTGATACAGTAAGGGATTTTTTATAAGTTAAAGGAATATTTAGCTTGTAATAGGTAGGAATGGGACGCTTACATAAAATACAAATTTGGTCAATTCAACATTTTATTTATTTTCCAGGTAGCTTTTTCCGCGACTTCTTTGATATACCGTTTGGCTGTCAATCCAAAAGCTCAAGAGAAACTGAGACAAGAAATAAGATCTAAAGAGAGCAACCGGTACCTAAAAGCGTGTTTGAAGGAATCATTGCGGATGTGGCACGTTGTACCCGCAACTCTAAGAAGAACGACCAAGGAGCATGTTGTTGGAGGATACAAAATTCCTGAAGGGGTAAGAATGATAACTTAAGGCGCTACGTCGACTCACACTAGCGCCGCGCCTCCATCTATTTTATCTTATTAGCAAAGTTTTAGTAGAGAAGAAATGTTTTGTTATTGTTTGTAAAAATGAGAATAGGCCGGTCGATCGGCGCGTGTCCCGCTAAGGTGGTGATAGATGTGAATTGGGCGAATTTGGGATAGATACATAAAAAAAAATCCCTCGTCTTTATTGAAAATGCTTTGATAAAAACACTCTATGGGATAAAAGGCAGATCGCATTTTTTTCGAAAATTAAAAATCTATTTCAAATATCAGAAATAATTGTGCAAAGTACCATCCTGTTTTATTAGTTTTTACAATTTTTCTCCTAAAATATCAATCATAAGATTTTTTTACTGTCCATCACCATATTAAACAAATTTAATATATTACAGCAAAAACTTGATTTTTTCGTTTACGCCGCTCTGCTCTGTCCCGCTCCTATACACGCGAAATCCTATGCCTATCCTTTTCACAAAATGGCGTCATATATCGCCCCTTAATAAGGACATTATTTGAACAAAATTATTTGAGAAAAAGAAACGCAACCTATAAAATTATCTTTGAACTTAGTTAAATTACCAATGCTTATTCTCAAGATCTTAACTTATGTTTTTATTGAGAAATTAAGATTTTAGTAAAAGTTTGGAGGTAACTGCGATTTTTTTCTATAATTAGAGATTTTTTTAAGAAATCTTGTTTTCGAAACAAGTGAACGATAGAGTAGATCCTGAACTTTACCATATGGATGTACCATAATCAGTGGAGAACCTTTAAGGTGCCTAGACAAATCAGATATAGGTAATATAATTGTCCAGCATTATTTATTTATTATTTACTACCATTTTTGAATCAACCAGTAATAACCAGTAATAATAGGTACTTACTTACAAAAACAAAAAATGAAAAAAGTGGAAACGTTTTGAATATTTTTTTTTAACTTACTGGAATTCGTCCTTTTTGGAGTTGATTTGAGGTAGTCTAAGCCCTTGATACATAAATGAATATTTTATTTTTAGGTGGATGTTGTGGCTCCAAACCAGTATTTGTGCAGCTTGGACGAAAATTATCCCCGAGCGAAGGAATTTCTGCCAGAAAGATGGCTAGTGGAGAAAGATGATCCGATGTACCACGGGAAAGCTCATCCAATGGTTTCCCTGCCTTTTGGCTTTGGTGTAAGAAGCTGCATTGGAAGGCGGATCGCGGAGATGGAAATTGAAATTTTAATGAAGAAGTTGTTTGATACTTACGAAGTATCATGGGAAGGACCACCGATTAAAATAGTATCTCGACTGATGAATTCTTTTGAGAAACCGTTCGGCTTCCGCTTTAAGCCGGCTAACTGAACGGTAATGCATTTGTTTTAAGAATATTATACCCGACCCAAAATGGCGCCGCCACCTATTTTATCTTATTATTACATAGAGTAGTTTAGACAGAGATACGAAGTTGCACTTTGTGGGCACCAATATCTACTACTTTACTCTACTACTCTAAAACTTTACGAATTAAATTATTTATAACAAACGCCTCATTGTTTAATTGTGCTTCAAAAATACCTTATTGCAAACATTCGAGACGCTGCCTTCTGTAACACAGTTTTTATAGTACCTTGTCAGAGCTGCCCGGAACTATGTTCCTTTAGTGTTAGTATTCAAAAATAAATATGTTCATGCCTAGTTTAATGCCGATCTACTCGTAATTACTATATGACAGATAATGTACGTTGCAAGCACAAACAGCTCAAGAAATCGATTACTGATGCGCGCGCATCTAAGATAGCCCTTCTTGGAAACGTAGTTGGGCCTGAAACCACCAGCTGAATTTTATCTTTCTAAACCATAGCCCTATTTTATGTAATACTTAAGAAGTGATTTGTGCGTGAAATGATATTTGCCAAATTATGAACGGATAGACTATAAAAGGTAAGTGTATTTTACCTAAGATACAAACATTTACATCAGAATACAGATATGGAAGGCCAAACCTATTTTTAGCTCATTCATAGCCTGAAAAAGTAGGTAACCTCATTTTAAATAGCCTAATTCAGACTAGGTATCACAGGCAGCTCTTCTTTAAATCCTTGCCATCAGACAAATTTGTCACAAAATAAAATTCATTTCGCAAACTCCATGTAGGTTTTTTTACGTAATGTTTATTTGCGATGCAAGTTAGACTAGGTAAATAACATTGTAATTTATGTTCATAATGAATAACCTAATGGCGTTTTTATTGATGTGACAGAAATCAAAATGCCTGGCGCCAGACATAAGATTCTGGGGCACGTCCTCTCGGGCTTCTGCCACAAAATGAACCGCTGCAAACCAGTCCACGACGACAATATGGAATCATCGCTGAACCGATGTCTTACCACCTTTGACATCACTTTACTTGGTAACTACTCGGTTAACTTCTTTTGTTTATTTTCCTTCGTTTGGATCAATCATTTTGTTTTAAGAATATGAATGTACTTGAATATTCATTCATATGTTTTCTTCCTTTCAGGCGTTGGCCACATGTTAGGTGCAGGTATCTATGTCATAACTGGAACAGTCGCCCACGTGGCAGGCCCAGCGACATCGTTGAGTTTCCTTTTGGCGGGTGCAACGTCTCTCTTAGCTGCACTGTGCTACGCAGAGTTTGGAACAAGAATACCGGTCGCGGGCAGTGCTTATGCTTATACGTATGTGAGCATTGGCGAATTCTGGGCTTTTGTGATCGGCTGGAATATCGTCCTGGAGTATATTATCGGTAAAAAATATTTTAGCTAGGTATCTCTTGTTTTTTCTTTGACAGCATATTTGTATGACTCTGGTCACAGCCACAAATCACAACACTATCATGTAAGTAGATACAAAAAATCTACTAAAGTATTTTACGCAGCTCAGTTTCTACTATGCAGCTGTACATCTACGCTGTGCAGAACTTCCGTTCATTGTGATGAACACCGGACTCTTCTCGGGAAAAAGCTGGACTATCGCCTTAATGTAAGCTTCAGTTCATTTAAGATGAGAGTTCTAATTCGATATCTCTTGACTTTCTTCACTTGTATGAGGAGTTTTGGTCGAGGGGTGTCAAGTTCTGACGGTTCACTGGCCGCCTGCGATGGGATGGGACACCGCCATGCATCGTCGTCAGGTGACATGACACCCTGACTGCGATTTACACACGGAACAGAAAAAAACTTTCTGTTCCGTGGATTTACACGTCGCGTCGCCGCAATAATGATTTATAAATACGTGTAGATATGTTCGTTTAAATGTCATATTACCATGGACCGTATAGGTTCATATTTGTCTGAAATAAATGATTTACTCATTTTGTTTCAGGAGCTGCGTCTGTTGCAAGAGCATGGTCAGGATATGTGGATTCCATGTTTGGTGGAGCAATAAGCAATGCAACGGTATCTTTGATAGGAAACTTTGACGATACTCTTTTAGGAGCTGGACCACCTGATCTCCTTGCCTTCGTCATTTGCCTCACGGCATCTCTTATCCTAGCAGTCGGTGTCAAAACTTCCGCCTATATAAATAACGGGCTTACTATTTTGAATCTTTTGGTAATTTGCCTAGTCATATGCCTTGGCTTCTATCATGCTGATTTGGATAACTGGTCAGATAAATATCACGGTTTTATGCCATCTGGTGGATACGGAGTTTTTGCCGGAGCGGCAACATGTTTCTACGCTTTCGTTGGTTTTGATAGCATTTCTGCTGCAAGTGAGGAAGCGAGAGATCCGTCTCGGTCTATCCCTAGAGCAACTTTACTGTCATTGGCAATAGTTTCAATATTATACACCTTAGTGGCGTTTGCTTTGACTCTGATGATTCCATACAGCTCCATCGATCCCGTAGCAGCGTTACCTTCTGCTTTGGGTAGTGTTGGTGCAGATTGGGCGAAGTATGTGGTAGGAGTTGGGGCAGTTTGTGGCATGACGTCAACTTTACTGGGTTCATTGTTCTCTCTTCCTCGATGCTTATATGCGATGTCTGCGGACGGCCTTCTATTTAGCTTTCTTAGCAATGGAAAGTCACAAATTCCTACGGCTAATCTCTTCGTTTCTGGGTTTTCTTCTGCGTTGGTAGCTCTATTTTTCAACATCGAAACTCTTGTACAGTTTATGTCTATCGGGACTTTGTTGGCGTACGCGATTGTCAGCGCCGGAGTCATTATTTTGCGATACCAGCCAACTCATATGATCGGGAACAGAGGCCAACAACAGCTAGAATCGCCTGGCGATAGAGAGGACAGTTCGGCAACTGGCACACCCTGCACCGATGGATCTTCGGGGGTTGAGGTGATTATTGTTGTCCCTACCTTAATTATTCAACACTGCGCTATTTTTAAGTATTTTTTCTGTTTTAGTGGTTCGACCCTTTTCCCGTTGGTCAACTGAAGCCAAGTTTTGCCTGGTTGGAGCCAATATTGGGAGGGAAGAGACCTGGAACTGGAGTGACGATTTGTATTTGCATTTTCGCTGCAGCAGCAGCCCTTGTCAATATTTATGGTCAATATTTTGTGAAATACCATAAAGGCGACGATTGGCATTTAGCGATTCCGTTCATTTTACTCGTGTCAGTTGGATTTTTCAGTAAGTACCACATACCAACAGTACCAACCAAATATTTTTTATAAGAATATTGATCACGTGGTGATTCCTCCCTACCTTAGCATGAAAAACGCTCATCTTGTTTATTTGTTTTAGGTCTCCTGACGATATACTGTTTCCATAAAAATAAATCGCCGTTGCCGTTCAAAGTTCCCTTCGTGCCGCTTTTACCAGCCTCATGCGTTTTGCTGACCCTTACCCTAATGGCATATCTGGACTTGCTGACATGGGTGCGTTTCGGAATTTGGATGACAATTGGTGAGTTAACGTTAAAACAATTTAATGGTTTAAGATCCATGACAGATGTTATCATTTTGGCGCGCCATTATTTTATTCAAACTTTAAAATTAGTTTTTATAACTAATACCTACGCCTGGCCTTGAAGAAATATGAATAGCATTTGCGCATTATTTTTATCAGACAATAGGTACGTTATAATTATTTCCCGATAGTAGTCAAAGAGCCTATTTATATCTAGGTAGGAAGCACAATCGGAAGAACACTTACCAAGTTTTTTTTCTATGCCAGGATTACTTCTATACTTCCTGTACGGGATCCACCACAGCAAGCTTGGAGAAGACACCACTGGTCTTCTGACTACCAGCAGCAACACCGGGTGGGGGGCCGTTGAGAAGACCAGCGCCATTGCACGTCGAGTTGGAAGATTCGCTCGAGGAAGCAAATCCGAGGACCGTAAGCCGATCATAAGCGACGATGACCTTTCTAGACCTTAGGAACTTCAATGTAACCAATCATTTATGTGACGTTTCGAGTGGATTATTAGCCCTGAGATCGGTTAATCGATAGGATCGTCTAGAGACGTTCCATTTTTTCTGGAATTTGCGTAGTTTCATGCGAACACTAGTGGCGCCCTACAGTCCAAATTCCATAGAAATAAAGTGTCATCTCGATGACGTCTCAACTCTCAACAGACGTTCCATTGTTGTATAATTGTAGTACCATATCCGCACGGTAGAGGCGTTATACCAAATCAAGGAAAAAAATAAAACAAAAAAGGAACGTCTCGTCGAGACTACACTTATATCCCGTCACCAAACATAACCTCTGTTCGGTTACTCTTTTTTTGTGACCTGTCCAACAAATAAGTAAGTTTCTTGATTTCAGGTCTATCATTTATTAAAATGGAATAATATTAACATAGATCTAGATCTGAAACTAGATATAGTTGGTTTGATGAATAGCACAAACATTTTTAATCTGTGTGAGGTGTTCTGATTAGATTATATAACCAACTCATCTAGCTTTCTATCCGATTTCTACTTGCTATCTACACTAAAAACCTAACGACGACCGATGTGGCGCGGTGGGCGAAGGTCTGCCTGCGACGCAGAAGGTTGCGGGTTCGATTCCCGCCTCGGGACAAATATGTGTACGATCTGCAGGCATTTGTTCAGGGTGTTCTTGTCGTTTTCTATATATAATAAAAAATATCTATCTATGTATTGTATTATATTATGTATATCAGTTATCTAGTACCCATAACACAAGCTCTGCTTAGCTTGGGGCTAGATAATGCTGTGTGAATTGTCCAGCATTATTTATTATTATTTATTATATCTGTGTTCTATAGTTTAAGTAAACAGGGTACATACCTAATCACGGGATGATGAACTATTCACATTAATATTAGATATAAATATGAACGTTTGGTAGGTTGTATTTTTTCTTCTTCCAGCTAACTACGGCTGAAATTTGGCATAGATGTTGGTCTAAACTCTAGACCAAAAATGTACAAGCCTAACAGCCGGTTTTTCATCTGCTTGTTGTTATATATTTATATTTGACAAAAAGTTTAAACTATTGTCTAATTATAACAAGCGGATGAAAAACCGACTGTTATAGGCTTGCAAATTTCTGGTTTAGTCTATACAAAACATCTATGCAAAATTTCATCCGTTCAAATTATAACAAGTGGATTAACAAGTGGATGAAAAACCGGCGGTGACCTGACGTAAATTTATTTTGTATCCCACAAATCAGTTTCTATAATAGGAATATCGTTCAAACATTTCCATAGAACAATATTAAATCTTTATTGAATAACGTATCAAAACCGCGGGCAAAAACTAGTTAAATCATTATAGCATTGATATTTAAAAAACCCTGTTACACAATTGTTTTGTAGGTATCTTAGTTATAAACTGAAGCCAAATACAAGAAATAGTTTAATAGATGTTAAGATAGTTGCTTCGTGTATCATCATTATTAAAATAGCTCAATGTTTCGAAATAGATTGCTTATGTGTAAATTTATATAGAAACCTAACATTTGATTGAGTGTAACTGTATTTCTTAGAGCATAAGATCGAAAATCTCTTGTTATTGTTTCTCGAGCTAGAAATTTATTGAAGATGTTTCTTGGTATTTAAAAAATATGAATGATACAAATAGGTACTTTTATATTACTGTTATTATTTTGTTAAATATTTATTTTTTATTAGTGCATTAGATGCAGAAAAAATATTTACTATTAAGCACAAATTAATATCGCACATGTATTGAACTGTTGTGTCCTATTTTAATCCATACTTACTACTAATATAATAAATTCGTAAGTAACTCTGTCTGTTTGTTTGTTTCCTTTTCACACCTAAACGGCTGAACAGATCTCAATGACATTTGACAGGGAGGTAGACGGTATTCCGGGGAAGGACACAGGCTACTGTTTATCCCGGAAAAACGCGTGCGAATCCGCTGAAGCTAGTTATATATAAATTGATATGATAGATCTACATAGGTTATACACTACGTAAAATATTACACCCATTTTATCATATATTTAAGAAGATAAATAAATAAAAAGGAAGGCGTATAATACAATTGTTTTATTCCCTGTATTTTGGATTGAATGCATTTTAAACATAAATAATACGTATTATCTTAATTTTATCTGTGGCGTTAATTGACAAACGCATGAACGTTTAAATGTAACGAAAGATGATGTCATTGTCAATCCTATTCTTTATTTGTGCAAGTTATTCTAGCACCAATAAACAAACTCAAATATTTGCGAATTGTAAACATATTCATACTAAATATTATTTATCGGGTATTCCGTAATCCATACCTCCATAGTAATATTATAAATTCGGCTACAGTAGTAACTCTGTCTGTCTGTTAGTACCTTTCAATGCTAATGGCTGAACAGATCTTAATGAAATTTGGCAGAGGTAAATGATATCCCGGGGACGGATATAGGCTACTTGAAAAGCGCTTGCGAAGCCACGGGCAGCAGTTAGTCTATAGTCTATACTAATATTATAAAGAGGAAAGATTTGTTTGTTTGTTTGAATAGGCTTCGAAACAATAGGACCAATTTGAAAAATTCTTTCACCATGATAATCTTACATTATTGCTGATGAACATAGGCGATAGAATATACCCGTTCAAAGCCGGGGCGGAACGCTAGTATTATATGTATATTCTGAAGACAAATTGAGGGTAGTTGAAGATACTGCTTCAATTCTCGGCTGTAACTCCTAGTGCCTATATCCAGTCGTCCCGTGACCAACATCGCTGTAACGTGATAAAAACGTAGAGGAAATTATAAACAACTAGCGGTCCGCCCCGGCTTCGCACGGGTAGTTATTTTTTCGTCAATTTTCTAATGTTTTTAATACTGCTTATCCTATTCCGGACTAAGAGAAATCCAACAAATCAAAAACCATGAAAATCGGTCCCATCGTTCTTGAGTTATAACTGGTGTAACTAACACGACCTTGCAGATAGATTTTTTTTATATTTTTTTCTGAGTTGCCCTTCTGCCCCCCTACACGTGCCTGCGGGGTTATCCATTAATTACCGGACACCCTGTATAGATAATATAGATATACATATATAACAAAAACACGACAAATACCAGATAAATTAGGTTCACTAAATCTCAATGTGCATTTTTACAGCTCACATGAATAAAATCAACTAAAGATAATTCACTCCTATACATAAGGTAGGTACTTAAAGTACAAATACATTTTATTATTCTATCACAAACTTATTCTTATGTAGCGAAAGAAACAAATACCTAATTAAAACAACATAACTATAAATAAAAAAACAAAATACTATAAATACTAGTCGATTTCCCCATTCGGGTTGGGTTTTAGTATTTTTTTATACCCGACAACCAAAAGGAGCTTAAAATAACAATAATGTATATGAGAAACTGAGATATTACAGAAACTGGAATGATTAAGTTTTTGAGCATTATTTTATTATGGTTATCAAATAATTGATTTGTACAAATTGATTGATTTCCGAGTGGATTGAATAGCTTTTAGGAATGAGGCATCTGCAGATTATAAAATAGAATAGAAATATCAAACGTTGTCTGTGTCAAAAAATCTAATATTTTACTTTTTTAATCGTGTCACATGGGAAAAATATTGGGGCATTAATAACATTTTTGTACCTATGATAGAACTTCACGTACAGGTAAGTTCGTTTAATCATAAATAATCCGCATTCATTTATTTTCTATGAAATTATCTATGGAAATGAGATTCAGTCTTATCTGGGATGTCGTGCTATCTGCCAGGCGGAGGGTGGTAACCGTTGCAGGCGGTTGATGGTGGGTCTGCCCCACTGCAGCCAGAGAAAGCCGACAACGAGGCAAATAACGGTCTCTATGTAGTAGCCGTCCATTGTTGTTAGACATGTGCCGCCATGAGCTTTGCAGAGCTGGGAAAAGAAATGTTGAAATTATTATACCTACTACACACCATCATCATCATCATATATTAGTCCACTGCTGGACATAGGCCTACCCTAATGATTGTTTGCAACAGTCTGCACTTAGCTCAATTGTTTTAATTGTAAATACTATTTTTAATTGCGTCTGGTCGAAGCGACGCGTGACCCGATAGCTGGTGAGTACCTGGCACAGGCAGCAGACAAAACATAAATACCCTACAACAATATTAGTAGATATTAACATCAACCCAGGTTTTCTTATAGCATCAGGGTTAGAACCAGAGAATATATTATCTACTAAGCTGCTGCCCGCGACTTCGCACGCGTTGTTTAAGGTTATTTCTA
Organism: Eupithecia vulgata; assembly: GCA_946478455.1. Classification (NCBI taxonomy): domain Eukaryota; kingdom Metazoa; phylum Arthropoda; class Insecta; order Lepidoptera; family Geometridae; genus Eupithecia; species Eupithecia vulgata. The sequence continues at coordinate 7,702,800 of OX297873.1, read as the reverse complement.
TCCCATGGGAACTGATTTATGGGATAAAAAGTAGCATATGTTACTCTCCATTTCAAGTTAAGGTGGAAGGAAGGACAAGCAAACAAACACACTTTCGCATTTATAATAATATTAGCTAGGATATATTACAATAAGTTTCATTGATTTTCTCTTCACTTAATTTTTTTTCCTCTTACCCCCGAATACTAAAACGCAACTTACATTAAGCCGCGGTTTTTTTTTGACATAATTTAATGAAAATATGTCAAAAAATCTTCACTTGAGACGTGCTTAATGAGCTGAGATGCGTTTGAGTATTCGAGGGTTTAGTATAAAAAATCATCCAGCATCACTTAAAATCCATAATTACTTAAAACTTTAAGTATCCTTACTTCAGTTTCCAAGGTAGACGAACACGTGTTATCGGTCATCTCTGGTATAGAGCAATTCTTGTATGTCAGATGATCAATCGCCCATAAAGCGAGGGTGTTGGGCCAATTCGTGCCCAAGTTTGACACAGTATTCAGTAGCGTCATGTAAGTACCGCCGACGAGAGGATCCGATACTTTTGCGAAGAACGCCATTACTGCTACGAACATGCAGTACAGGCAAGTCTGAAATTGAGATAATAATAATTTTAAGCCATTGATTCCAATGTGTGGTGCCGGCTTAGAATTTGCACCACCCCAACTCTGCCCGTGGGTGTCATAAGAGGCGACTAAGGGACATGCACCGAGGGGTGGGCAGAGCCTCTTGCAGAATACCAACGAACTGCGATCCCCAACCCGCATGCCCAGCGTGGGGATTATTACTCCCTTATGAGATTTAAAAAATCAGGAGGAGGCCTGCGTTCAGCAGTGGATCATAATAGGCTGAGGTGACGAGGATTACAACGTTAATAGCAGCGCCATTAACGTGAAATCCCCTCACCTGGCTATCCACTCCCTCTTTGAGAGTGGATAGCCAAATCCGAAAATTAGAGTCATAAAGGCAATACAACAATTTATTGAACCTACTTCGCCTTAAATTGCGGAAGGACCTAGATATAACAGTAAAAATAAATCATAATGCTTATGTGAATAGCAACTCACCTGATGGAATAAGTACAGCAACATAAGAAGGAATAAATAATAGTAGGAGGGTCCAGATTTGCCGAGTAGACTAGGAGTTGCAGCGACGAGCATGGCGGCGAGCGGACCAACTAAAAGTCTGAGAGGGAAAGCGCGAACCCACAGTGATAGTGGCTGCGGACCGGTCGTGTGCTTTGCTAGCATCTGAAAAAGAAGATAATATTGTTTACTATGCTGACCCACCTGCGATTTCATTCACGTGGACTGTAGTAATAAGTATGTGTTAGTAAGTAGGTACCCTATGTAATGTTGGTTTCCATGAACCTAAACTATGCTGCCAAGTAATCCAACCCTTACTTAAAAATCCAATCAATCTTCTTTATTCGATTACGCCCCGTTTAAACTAGTTTTAAATACTAATATCCAAAAATCCTCTCGTTCTTAGCTACGGCTACGTCTTAAAAGAAACCTCCATGCAAAATTTAAGCTTCGTAGCTCTTCTAGATCCTGAGATTTCGTGATATGTCAGTGAGTCGCCTAACTTTGACTTCACATCATTGACCTTTAGGATGTGAATTTCAAAAACACTAACACGTGCCTGTTTATTTTAGTCATCCTTCTACGTTACAATTTTTTACGGGTCAACAGATACGGTTCTAAAGTTATTAAAAATTTTGGCTACCTCAGAATACGAATTTCCAAAAATCCGTATTTAGCGGGTGCCTACACTCTAGAAGGAAAATCCATGCAAAATTTCAGCTTCGTAGCTTTAGTAGATTCAGAGATCTCTTGATATGTCACCCATAGATCTCTTGATATGTCACCCAGTTTTTTCTTCTCTATTATAAATATAGATTAAGGGGTTTTCGCAGTAAATTGCCCTATTCTGTCTTCACCACCATTTTTTGAATAAGTTTATTGTATTAGACTCACCACAGGCATAATAATCTGCACCGGAACTAATGGCACCGCTAGCAACGCCAAGTCCTCGCGCGGTACTCCTGCCTCTACCAGCTTTAATCCAGATACAGCATCACTTGCGCAGAAACCAAGCTGAAAATTTGAAAATGTTTTTTTGAATCTTGACTATATTTATTATATTATTTATTAATTTGACTATAGGATGTGGCACAAAAACTTGGAGGCCCATAAGCAGTGGTTGAGGCCAGCCTGTGAATGATGATGTGATGACTGAATACCATGGTAATTGTAACGATGGTATTCAGTCATGATCAATCAATTCCATACCTAGTTAAGACACATAATAAATACTGTTATTAAAACCTGTATATAATCAATAATACTGTATATAAATCTTGTTACCGTTTTAATACATAATTACTTTATTTTTAGCTCTGCTTAGCTTAGCGCTACATAATGCTGTGTGAATTGTCCAGCATTATTTATTTAGGACTAGAGGACCGCTAGCGCCCCCTTCTTACAGGTATATATTCTATCGCCTAAGTTCATCAGGGATAATGTAGAATTCTAATGGTGAAAGAATTTTTCAGTCCAGTAGTTTTGGAGAATATTCAATTTAAACAAACAGACAAATCTTACCTCTTTGTAATATTAATATAGACAATATTTAAAAGCTTACCTTAGCAGTAAACAGGACAAGCGTCAAAGTCCTTACTGAGGGTAGTTTCACAATAGTATACAGCTGCTTGTAAGCGTTAACAATATCCTTCATTCCCCTCACATTCCTTTGTCCCCTGGAGTCCACCGTATCATTGGCTTCATGTTTGAACATTGCTATGAAAGTTGTTGTCACAATAAACACCCAGCCCCAGAACAGAAGGAAACTGGCAAGAGTGACAAGACCATCATCTTCAGGGATGTAGCGAATATATTTGTTGCAGAAATATGGTGATTCCAATGCTAAGAATAAGACATAGCCAAGGAAAAAGCCAGCAGTTTGGCCTACTGTGTTGCAAGTGGAGGCATGGCCAACATTACATCTGAAAGTTAATAAAATAACTGAGCTTTAGATAAAAGTAAGAGTTTGAATAGAATATTTCATCTTCTAATTTCTTTTTAGCTAACAGCTGTTTAGATTATATATTAGAATATTAGGAGTGATAAGTGTGAGAACAGCTAGAATGTTTTAATATGAAATGAGAATAAATTGTCTTTTGATATATTTCAATAGAAAGGTTATGTAATAAAGTAATAAATTCCACCAAAAATCATATTCTTAATGGTTACTTCCCAATTATTCTGCAAAAATATTTTTTACACTATAGGGTATTTTACTGTATTATATATTATTGAGATAGCTTAGGGAAAAAGCAGTTGAAAAATGTTAATTTAAGTTCATAGAATAACAAAATAAATTTTGAAATTAAATTTAAGGTTTACAGTATTTTTTTTGTTGTTTTTAAACACATTATAATCTAAATACAATATTCCTTCCATTGCACCTACTATTTGATTATAATATTGCATTTAGCAATATAATAATCAAATAATAAATAAGAATAATGTAAGTAGGTGTAATATACATATAAGTATAATACAGTAGGACCTCGTTAATCTGGAGAGGCAAAAACAAGACCCATTGCGGATTATCGAGGCGTCTGGATTGTAGTATGTCTTATTTAATGGTAATAAAACACATGTTTAACCTTAGTATATGCAATCGCCTTAGTTGCAAATCGTAAACAAAGTCTCTAAAACGGGAATTTCCGATTTCTTCAATGTTTTTCGTACACCGGGACCACGTTCTGTTAGACTAACAAACTTCAAGAGTTTGTCTTTGTTTTTCTTTAAGTCGCCTACAGTTGACCTGCCTATACCAAACTTCCGAGCAATGATAGAGTAGCAGCCGCCTGCAAGCAAATCTTATTGCCCGGCCGGATTACAGCGATCACCGGACAAGCGGGAGTCCGGATTAACGAGGCCCTACTGTATATATATTTATAAAATGTATAAGTGGGTGCAATGTTATAATGTTATACGGCTGTGTAGGCAAACTAAAATGTCAGGTCTAGTGAATTACTGCTAAGCAACATTTATTTGAATGGCTTAACCAATTAAAAAAAACCAAGGATTTCGAATGTTATGTCCAGTGTAATGGCTTTTTTAATTATTTATCTTTATGAACCATGAAGCCATAAATTTTATTACCTTTTGAGCATAGTCAAGGCCCATCCATCTACAGCAATATCTTGTGTGGCAGCCAAAAAGTTCAAAAACAAAAAAGACACTGTAAGAACCATCATTGATGGTGAATTATCATCAGATCCAAGCCAATCCGTCACACTGTATGACATGATGATCATGACAATTCCTATGAGGTATTGGACAGGAACCAGCCATGTCTTTCTACGTCCAAACTTAGGCCAGAATAGTGCATCTACTATTGGAGCCCATAACAACTTTACACTGAACGGCCAGTTGACAAGGCTGAACTCTGCCTAAAACAAAAATATTATACAATCAATTTAGTAGATGAGCTTTATAAATTACAGGTGAAATGAAAGATTGATTGAGTAGGTAGGTACAATTTTCACAATAGTTTCAAGTTCTGGTAACAACGGCAATGAGCTTCAGTCCTAGTTCAAAAAGGTACTTTTCGGGTTAAGCAAGTAGGTTATTGTTATTACGATAGGAAGATTGAATCAGTATATGCTACAGTATTAGGTACCTGCTGAGTGTAAGTTATCCCTCGATTTTGTAATAGCATAGGCACCGCCCCTGCAAGGCCAAGAGGTATGCCTTGCAACGTGTACAGGAAAAGAAGAATAGCAATGTTTAATTCATCTCCTTTGATGTTACTACTTCCACCTTCGGACATGGATTCGCTACCGTTTTCAATCAATTCCTCCTTCTCTTCGGACTGTTTACGTTTAGTAATCGTCATTATTGCATGAAGGAACTGAGAACAGAAGTAAAAAATAAAGATTAATCACTTTTTCATAAAGCCAATCTTTGAAATACACGTCAGTAAATAGGATATTATTTTGTCATGTCGTACCTTAATTTTTGCTGTATCTTCGAAATTATGTATGAAAGATGTTCAATTAGAACCTATGTTGTTAGATGAAACTCTCTTATCGCAAGTTTGATGCCTTGTTTTCGACAAAATCGAGCTAAATTTCAGGTTTTTACAATTTCTCACACATCACAATCATAACACATCGCCACTTTTTTGAGATTTGACTTTTTTTTTGGCTGTGCGTGCTGGCTTGGCTGGCTGCTGGCTAGCCTGAAGTGGTGCTGCCAACAAAAGAATTTGTTTTTGTCTGTCTTTCAGATCCCGGAAATAAAAATGGCATAAATGAATGAGGGGTTTCTTCGTAGAGTGTTGGTTTCTCTGGTATACTCTAAGGTTTTCGTAAAAAGTATTTGAAAAACTTAACTAAAAACTACGAAAAAAGTTCCTTCACATGAACCTTCCTACGAAAAAAAAACCTTGAACTCAACCTTCTTTGATTATGAAGGTAAAGTACCTATTGAGAAATATCGAAGGCAGGTAAATACATAAAGATTTGCCTAATAAAGACTCTAAAAATAAAATGACTACCTTTTCGCGGCTCAAAAATTATAAGTACCTGTCGTGGCTAGATGTGACAAGAAAGTTAATTATGTTGGCAGCCCTCTCTTTTAGTTGTCAATCGTGTCAATCCAAGACATAGCATCCCTATTATATACAGTGTGGAAATTAAACTCAGGCCCTGGAGGGAAACTACTTAAAATCCTTAAGCTAGCTCATTTTACTTAAAGGAGACATTCCTTTATTTTTAAAAAGAAACAAATCTGCATTAAAATATTTTTTTAAACTCGCTTGCTTCGCCCGGGACTCGAACCAACTAAAATTTAAAAAAATAAACACTCTTTATTTTATTATACTAATCGGTAGTATTAATATTCAGGATAAAGTTTCTCTAAAAAATATTTGGTTACTGTTCACTTTTAACAAGTAAAAGACACGTAACAGTTCTGTTATCTCTCCAACACAACACGATTAGATGGCCTGCAAGAAGTCCAGACCTGACGCCCATGGACTTCTTTTTATGGGGTCATGTAAAAAATGTTGTTTATGAAACTTGCTATGAAACCGTTCAAGAGCTAAGGATTGCGGTAGAAAATGTTATCAGGGGCATACACCACAACACTTTGCTGAAGGCTACAAGAAATGAATTTCAACGGCGACTAATGTTGTGTAGCCGGAACGACGGGGCTCATTTCGAACAATTTATCAGTTAAATAATTTAAGTGTTACAAAATTGATAGTAAAATAAAGTTGATGTTAGATTTAACGATTATTTTTATTTTTAAGACCAAATGTTTGTTACAGAAACTTTATCCTGAATATTAATACTACCGATTAGTATAATAAAATAAAGAGTGTTTATTTTTTTAAATTTTAGTTGGTTCGAGTCCCGGGCGAAGCAAGCGAGTTTAAAAAAATATTTTAATGCAGATTTGTTTCTTTTTAAAAATAAAGGAATGTCTCCTTTAAGTAAAATGAGCTAGCTTAAGGATTTTAAGTAGTTTCCCTCCAGGGCCTGAGTTTAATTTCCACACTGTATAGTACATCTGTGATCCAAGACTTCATTATCTACATTTCTGATATCTGTGATCTGATCTACAATAATCTACATAGGTAGTTCTTGTTCATTCATGGACCGACCGAAGTGAAGTAGATATATAAAAATGACAGGCATTCCCCTCCTCTGTCATTTTTGTCAATCATGGGTATATTATTATCGTGTTATTATCACAGATGTACTAGGGATGCTAACGCATGTATATTATGTTCCTTGAAGGGGTACAAGGGAGACTCCAAGATCTAGTCTCCCAAGCCAACCTAACCTGCACGTGGTGTACCCTGCTAGATAGCTCTAGTGAAAATATCAACATTCTTCATAACTTGCTAACTCTTAACTTAACTTACTATTATTTTCCATTACTTGACACTGGCAGAAAAGAGTCTAACCAGACTTATATTGCCATTAACTAAGAATCATCATCATCATCAATTCATCATCATCACGTCAATGTTTGTTTTCCATTATTTTTCAAAAACAAATCAAATGAAATCCCAAAAGAATAAACTGTTTTACGTTACGAACGTCTGACTAGAATAAAATAGGAAAAATATCCGTGATAGAGGTACTTAATACGTGAATAACAGGTTGGTATTTATCACAGGACGATAAGATAGTAGCCACATAAGGGTGTTCGCTAATAAAACACTCTCTTGTTCTCAGAATGCCTCGCCAGTGTTTTTTGAAATGTTTACTTGACACGCATACTCCAATACAATTGCAACACAACGCAGAAGTTGTCATTGGGCGCAGTAAGCAGACCAAGATCAAAGATCAGTCCTGTTCTCGTAAGCAAAGTAAGTACTTAGCTACTGTACTTACCTACCTACAGTGCCTAATCTCCCCTCGCCCCTCGGTAGTGAGGTAGTTCCTAGTCTATGTGGAGTAGGTGCGTAATACATAAATTACGTTGTGGCAAGAACAAACAAATCCTAGAAAATGAGGCAGTCTCACAAGTTATCTCAACCTGTATAGATAAAAAGATGCTGTTTACCTATAACAGTTATTGTGATCAGTTATTGTTCTCTTTCAGTAAGTTTGAAAGCAGACTGTGTGGAATGCCAAGTTGAAGTTAAACAGTTGGGAGTGAATTCATCTGGCCTTGATGGCTTTGCGCTGAAGAGAGATGAAGTCTATAAGGTGCCACATGGCTCCAAAATTGAAGTAGTGCTCAACAATTTTACGCATGTGATCGAGTTCATCCCACCACCAGAAAACCATAAACAAAATAAAAATAACCACAAAAGGAAGTTTGATGAAGGGGACGCACCAAAATTAAAAAAAATTATTAAAAAACACAGTTCGGATATGCCTACTTCAATAGCATCTGCAGATATATGGGAAGAGATTGATGTAGGACAACTTTATATTTTCACATCAAAAGGGGTCAAGCCCAGTAATAAAATAGCTGCTTTTGATATGGATGGAACATTGATCACAACAAAATCAGGTAAAGTGTTTCCAGTTGACACAAAAGATTGGAAAATAATTTTTTCAACAGTCTCCCTGAAACTAAAACAGTATTTTGAAAATGGATTCAAAATTGTGATTTTAAGTAACCAGGGCCCAATTGGGAGTGGAAGAGTGAAAATAGAGGATTTTAAGAAGAAGGTTGAATATATTGTTGCGAAATTAGAGGTACCCATACAAGCATACTTTGCTACTGGCAAAAGTAAATACAGAAAACCGTTGACTGGGATGTGGGACACGTTGATGGAGCAGGTAAAATTAAAAAGTTTTCTACAAGTTAAAATACCTTTTTCATCATCTCTTAGAATTAAAAATGTCAAACCTGAACTTATTGATAATTCAGGACAAATCACAGAAATCCCCCCTGAATACTCAGATGCAACTCACATCTATACTCATCTGAAGTTGCAGTTTTATCAGTTTTTAATGAAAATGTGTCAAAAATTCGTCACTTGCCACATGCTTCCATCTGAGATGCGTTTGAGTATTAAAGTAGGCAGAGCTTAAATTATAAAAAATTTTTTACAATACTACTTGATATAGACTCTTGCGTCACAGACGGACCTTTTTATTTAAGTAGATATTGTCCCTCTGCTAGGCAAAGACCTCCTTACACATAACCATAAATTTGTTCCATTTCAATCTTTGACCTAAGCTACGCATCATACACTAGGGACGCAATACGGGAGCGTTAAGGCAGCATTAGATGTGAAATGGGCTAATTTGGGATAAATCTTTGAAAAAAATGCCTAATAATGTATGGGATACAAGGCAGATCCCCTTATTTTCGAAAATGAAAAAAAAAAACTATTTTAAATAGGTACCAGAAATAATTGTGCAAAGTATCATCTATTAGTTTTTACAATTTTTCTCTTAATTAACTAACCTACCTAACTATCAATCGCAAGACTTTTTTATTTTCATCACCATATTAAATAGAAGAATAATCGGGGCGCCTTCGGGTTATTTTTGCAAGCAAATGTCTTAATTAATAGATAATAAGCAAAATCTTGATTTTTGAGCTTACGCCGCTCTACTCTGTCCCGCTCGTTTAAACTTAAACGCGAAATCCTATGCCTATCTTATTGACAAAATGGCGTCATAACATGGCGAAACTAGTCCCTGTGCTCGAAGGCGCCTGCGCAGGAACGCGGTGTTGCCGCGTTTCGGTCTCATCGGCGTCGGTGTACAAGGCGCTATTTAATCGCCATTGCAGCATCCGCCACGAGATGATGACTCTTCCGCTTCGCGTCCCGAGTCCCGCGTGTTTGACGCGTAGGTTTGGCTTGAAGCTTTTGGTTGACTTATTAAAAGTTTTTACAGAAAAATTATTCAATACCAATAGACATGAAGAAAAGTTTTTACTGTGGCGACGCCGCTGGGAGGGTAGCTAACTGGGCTCCGGGGAAGAAGAAGGACCATTCTTTGGTGGATAGATTCTTGGCAGAAAACCTTGGTCTGACCTTCTACATGCCAGAACAGTTCTTCTTAGGAGACAACATTGCCAATGTAACTCTGAGCCAACCAGAGTTCAATCCTCATGAGGTCAAATCTGAGCCGTTTAATGATAAATTGATTGCTAATGAGCAGGAGGTAATAAATTAAGTTATTTTTTTTTTTGTCTAAATGCTTATATTCTAAGCCTAAAGAAATAAGTTATTGACTTTTGACTTTAGAGATAAGAATGAATTTGTATTCAACCATACTTTAATATCTTGTAGGCATAATCAACTTGATGCTTAAATTTTTTTAAACCCTGGGAACTTCGTTACCCGTTACGGCCTAAGGTCTCGGCTACCGCGGGGCAACAGAGCAAGATGCTGGCTCTGTGTGACCAACGTATCCCACTGGTATTTATATGTATCAGGTGAGCTAACTGTAGTTTGTTTGCAACAGTCTGCAGTTAGCTCATTGTTTAAATTACAGTACCTATAATTACAAGTACAAAATAATAATAAAAAATAACTGGACTCTTAATTCACACAGCATTATCTAGCCCCAAGCTAGGCAGAGCGTGTGTTATGGGCAGTATGGGTACTAGATAACTAATATACCTACATAATACAATACATAGATAGATTTTTCTCTGTTTCTATTTATCATACATAGAAAACGACCAGAACACCCGGAACAAGTACCTGCAGATCGTACAAATATTTGTACCCAGGCGGGAATCAAACCCGCAATCTCCTGCGTCGCAGGTGGACCTTCGCCCACCGCGCCACAGAGGTCGTCTCAGTATCTTAATTTTGAAAAGATTTTGCATTTGTATTTAGGATTCTTCAACATTGATTACAAAAAACTATCATCCAATTAGTTAATGTTTGTTGCATTCTGACTTTAGAGGTTTTTATTGAATTCTTTTCAGATCTTAGTGCTAGTTGGATACCCTGCTAGCGGTAAATCATTCCTAGCCAAGCAGATAGAACAAAAATCCGGTTGTAGATACATCTCTGTCTGCAGAGACGTTTTGGGAACATGGCAGAAGTGTGCTAGTGAGGCGAAAACACTGATTCAAGTAAGTATGAAAAAAGTAAGCATGAATTCTTTCTACTGAATAACTTATGTTGTGTTTGTATTTGATTGTATATTATGGCCCTATACCTCAAATAAACTCCGTCAGACCTAAATATCTCCCAAACGACTAAATATTTGAAATATATACATGGTTCAGTTCAGGACTTATTCTATCGATCATATGTTTCAAAAACACGACTCAATAAAAATTTTCTCGATAGAAAAAATTCTCAGTACTAAATTATGACTAAAACCTTAATTTCTCAAAAAAATACAGAAGTTAAGATCTTGAAAACAAGCATAGTAATAGAAGTATAAAGAACATTTTATATGTTTCGGATTTTTATAATAAAATCCTAATTAATAGACAAAAAGCTAAAACTTGATTTTTGAGCTTTGTCCTGTCTTGCTCCTATGAACGCGAAATCCTATGTCTGTCCTTTTCACAAACATTTTAGGTTGTATAGGCTCTTAAGAGGGCATGTTGCGTGCCATTTTATGAATAGGATATTAATAGGATTTCGCGTTCATAGGAGCGGGACATTATCTTGTTGGAAAGGTGTAAGCGCAAAAATTCAAATTACTACTGTTTATTACAAAAAAACAACACAACAAACTAAGAAACTGGGACAGAAGAACAAAGTCGTTGATACATAAATACTTAATTAAAGATTATTTATCGGGTATTTATCGCGTATATTTTGTTTTTATTTCCCCAACGTCTCAACCTCGTTACAGCTATCGTGGTGGGGGGGCGACAAGATCTTAAGTTACGACTGAGTCACTGCCAAGAATTGACGGCTTTTCTCGACTAACCTCAATTTGTCTTTCGAATCAGGAATATCCATGTTCATATTACGACAATACCTACACTGACCGTGTCCAGTTGCGGTATAGTCGAATCAAGACGCACACACTTATTTAACACAGTATTCCACGAGGAAGAGAGACGGAAACCATCTTTACGATTAAAATTCGGTTGTTTCTTGATCTCAATCGTTAATATCCTACAAATCAAAACATAAGTCATTTTAATAGACCGCATCCGCAGGTTGTTGGGTTAGATCTCAGAAGTTCTGGTCTAAATTAGCTACCTTTGTGAGAAACAGAACCAAGGTTATCGACATACCTCAAAGGATTAGCAAGCTGAAGTGGAAAATGGGCTGGCCATAGTGTAGGACGCCCTCCGACCAGGTGGGATGACGATTTGCGAAGGACAGCTGGTAGATGCTGGATGCGGCAAGCTGAAGAGAGGGCGCTATGGCGCTCATTAGGCGAGGCCTCTGTCCAGCAGTGGACTAATAAAGGCTGATGATGATGTGTGAAACAGTGCATTTCCATCACTTTATAGCAATTATTTCCCTGATCGTGTTTTCACATACATGATCAATTGCGTGCGAGTTTTTTACCACGGGGATCCCGCGAATACTTACTGCAAGATAAATAGTGCTGGACTATTCTCACAGCATTATCTAGCCCCAAGCTAAGCAGAGCTTGTGTTATGGGTACTAATAAATGTTAATACAATACATAGATATTTTTTTATTATATATAAAAAACGACTACAACACCCTGAACAAATGTCTGCAGATCGTACACAGTGTGTACGATCTGCAGACATTTGTCCCGAGGCGGGAATCGAACCCGCAACCTTCTGCGTCGCAGGCAGACCTTCGCCCACCGCGCCAAATCGGTCGTCGAAGTATACCAAACATGTTATACATTCTTTTCTGTCTGCACACCCTATCCACTCTTTTCCGGCTACTTTGACGATGTCGTCTAGCCATCGGGCTGGTGGACTGCCTCTTAATAGCTTGACGTCTTCCTATCTGCTAGTTAACCTTATATTAATCTTATTCCAGCAACAAATAAGCGTTATCGTGGACTGTACGAACCCTGACGTCGAATCTCGCAAGCGCTGGACGACGTTGGCCAAAGAGATGAACGTGACCTGCCGCTGTGTCAGAATGACCACTTCTAAAGCTCATGCACAGCACAACAACAAGTTTAGAGAGCTGATGAAGATCAAACATGTTCCGGTCAATGATATAGTGTTTCATACTTACAAGTAAGTTTATCGTTTCAAGCGATTTGCTAAGAAATTAATTAGGTTCCCAAAAATTTTCGCCGGGACTCGAACCTGCGAACCACCCTAACCCCTAACCCTTAGAGATTACCCAGAGTGTAAAATTTTTATATCTGCCTGGGATTACCATTTTGTCATACGTACTACATACATTCAATCTTACCTTTAGAAAAGGATAGAATAAAAATATATTTACTTTTAGTATACTTACTTTAAACCTTAAACTATTTTTATTTCCCCTAAACAAGAAGAAATATGTATAAATTTTCAACATTCTCAAATTATAGTCAACTTTAGCAAAGCTTCTCACAAAAGACGTAAAAGCTCCTTTTTCTCTTTCAGAAATAAATTTGTTGAACCTACACTAAACGAAGGCTACAAAGAAATTATAAAAGTAAATTTCAGTCCAGTTTTTGACAACGAAGAAACAGAAAAATTCTATAGGATGCATTTGTTAGAAAAGTGAAAAAGGTATGTGGTTTTAAAATAAAACATTATCAAATTTCTGAATTTTATTGTTGCAAATTGTACCTTGAATTGAAGACATGGCGTAGTTTTGAACTCTTTTGTATAGGCCTGAATGACTTATGCGGGCAGATTAATATTACAGCAGGTTTTAAGTGTCGCGCTGACCATCGGCGCTGACAGATCAATAATGTATGGTTGCTATCTTGCTTGCTATAGAAGCGTTTTAGAATAACGCCGACCACTCAACGCTGACGAGCTTCAGCGCTGAGCGGTACGCGGCCGTACGCGCCGTGCGGCAGTGTTGCTGAGACGCCCGCGCCGGCGCGACGGCCACGCGCATAAGAATAGATAAAAATATTATATTTCGTTTTCTATAATCTATAATTTTTCTATTATCTATAATTTAATATTCTATAATCAGTAGTGATTAGTAGCGCCTTCTCATTTTGTATGTCAGTACGTAACCTACTTCGCGGTGATCAGCACGATACTAAAACGACGCGCACTAGTTGACGCTGACCAGCCAGCGCGTCGAATTATCGACGCCGATAATCAGCGTGTCAATAAAACCAGCCTAAGTATATGAAAATTTGATTTCTACGTAATAAGCGTAATTTTCAGCGTAAGGCAAGGCGTGGGTCAATGACACTGGACGGATGTTAACATATAAATGACTACAACTTTTCTTTTACAATATTTTACACAAGTGCTCTTGATCTTAGATTTTACTAATTATTGTGTAGGAGTTAAAATAACACTTTCATGTCCTAAGACGCAGAACCCTGCTCTGGCTCCGTTGTAGCGGGCGGCCTGCTGGTCGCACCGCCGAGGCTGGGCAGTGAATGCGTTAAATAAATGTCCAAGGTGGTGTAGTGATATTTTAATTCTTTACACTTACACAATTTTCAGTAAACCGTCCTCAAACCGCGTAAAGCAAAAGCTAAACGATTTAAATATTCTACCATACCTAAAATATTGAAGTACTAAGATTTTATTGACATTGAAATATGTACAATCTAAATTGTGAACATACTTTTTAGGTAAAGTATTGCTATTTATTTTAGACAAATAAGATTCATTATGAAATCATTTTCATGAAGTCATATTCAGATAACTATTAATGAAATTAGTTATCTGTCTCGAAATCCATAGTTTTTCGTAGTAAGTACCTACGCAAGGATGTTCCTTTCTTTATGTATCGAAAGAATTTCTGGTTTGTATTTCGTAAATGCAGTATCGCCGAATTTCAGGAAAAAATTCAATCGGCGAAAGTCGTTACTACATTGTAGAATTGTTATTAACTAAGCAAATTTTCTCTCTTGTAATTGATCACAGCATCACACTAGTCTTTAACTAAGGCAATTCATTTTTACCGCAAATTTACTAAGTCATAAAATTTTACTAAAATTTTGTACAAATTTTCACCAGCCGATTTACTTTCACAGTTAGTTTAAGTCATCTCAGCTACGTATTTTTATCACACAGTTTATTCACTCATAGAAAGCTTCTAAAAGCCAATAAGTTAATTTTCACTTTTAAAAAGTCTTTTGAAAAGCTGGGAGAACCATGTTTTATTGCGGACAGAGCGTTTTAAAACCCATTTTAACTAGTATTTGCACTTTGCAAATGTAATAGTAAAAGACAGCACGAGCTAAAGTTTCTATTCGTAGAATTTAACTGTTATTGCTTCGTCAGTTTCTTTCAGTACGTCTACCATGAGTTGTCATAGTTAGATCGACTGACGTTACTACAGTAGATCTGTAAATACGCAGATAGTATAGTTAGCTTCTTTGTTGGTACCATGAGCTAGGTCAAATTTGTAACTCATGCTACCTAATTCTAAGCAAATGAAGCCCAAACTACAGAGACTGTATGGTTTACTACACACTTGACGTAGCATAGTTATCTACGTGACTCATACTGCGAATTTTAGTACCCAACTATCCGCTAGAGGCGCTGTAAAAGTTTTCATATTTTTTTTTAACTACAGTCGCTAGCGAGTATATACTGATAAAACTCATAGTAGACGTACTGAACTTGCCTGACTCTATATTCCGCATCTCGAAAGCCCACAGTATACATATGCTCGTCTCCACTGAGTTTTAAAAACGCTCTATTGCAGTAAAAACGTCGCTCCAATCGTTTTAGTTATGATCATGGACATGAGCAATGATGACGTCGGCCTCCGATTGTCATTCGTCGTCAGGGTCCTGCTCCTCATCCAATAGATTGTCAAGACTCGAATCCGAGTCCACCTCCTGTCATCTGTGGAACATTTTGGAATAGCTATAGAAAATTACGAATCTAAACAAAACCAACAGCACAATTATTCTATTTTTAATCGCTATTTTCAGACGGATAGTGGATTGTGTTTGGGAAGATGAACCTTATAAGTAAGTGAAAGTTACTCAGAGGAAAGTTACGTGATACCATAGATAAATAAATATACGAACGATGAACATTCGTGCTCAAATGTGCTGTCTAACTAACTAAAGCGACCGATGTGGCGCGGCGGCCGAGGGTCCGCTTACGACGTGGAAGTTGCGGGTTCGATTCCCGCCTTGGGGCAAATGTTTGTACGATCTGCAAATATTCGTTTTGGGTACTCTGCAATGGGTATTTCTATGTAAAATATAAAATACATATCTAGATATGTATATTTCTTGTATTATGTAGGCATATCAGTCATCTAGTACCCATAACACAATATCTACTTAGCTTGGGGCTATATGATGCTGCTGTAATGGATTGTTCTGCAATATTTATTTATTTATAAGGGACTAATCCACCGTCGGCGTATTTTTCGCTGCCACTCATTATAAAAACTAATCGAATTCGAAATTATTACCTTTCATATGGACCCTTATTAGGTCATCGTCATCATATCAGCCCATAAACGTCCAGTGCTGGACATAGGCCGCTTCCATCCATCGACTTCCTGTGACGGCTACCTTATTAGTAGGTACATCATTCTAAATATCTATTGTTGTTGTGGATTACCTGGTTATATAAACAGCGTCTATATGAGCCAGACGAGGTCCTGCCAAAGGCACGGCGGCAGACACCTTGCGTTTCTCCAATGCGCTGCGGGCCTGCTGCACTGCCAAATCACCGCACCATCTTTCGCATCTCGCGTAGATTACAACTCCTGAAACAGTATGTTTAATCATTATTTCATTGCCTTGCCTATCCTCTTCTTTTATGTAAGCATCTTTTACTAAACTCCTACAACTCCTGTGTAAGCACTAAGCATCTTACAGTACAGCAATTTAATAAAACCAACCACCCCTGATTCTGTGCCATGCAGTGTAATGCCCTATACAGCAGCTTTTATGACATTTCTTGACATGTATCTTACCATAGGCATTACTTAAATCTTTTTAAACTTTCGCGATTTGATAACATATTTAAGATTATTTATCGGGTATTTATCGCGTGGTCACGGGGCGACTGACGCCCCGTGACCACGATCGCTGTAACGCGGTTGAAACGTTGGGGAAAAGAAAGCAAAAGGTACGAGATAAATACCCAATAACTAATCTTAAATATATTACTTAAATCGTCGCTATAGACGGAACAAGGCCGGTGATGATGATGATGACATGTATCTAAATCATATTTATTCTCGGACATAATTTCTGTATTTTTTGTAATTTTAATAATCACTAGGCCCTTTTACAGCTAACTCTTATTATTTATTATTAAGTCATTAAGTTTAGCGTACTATCAATACAGAAATCACTGTCGGTCTGTTTTTCTTGATTTTTAAAATCCCTTATGGTGTTACCTTTTATACTTGAATAACTTGTGTAAGTACCTTTTATGTATATGCACACAAGAAAAAATTCTATCAGCTTATAGTTGATATTCTCTATAATATACCTACGTCAGACCCAAAAAGTTTATTGCAAGATGTGGGCCTTCCTCGGGTACGGGTACTTTCAACGGGTATTTCTGAATATGACACCTACAAGTTTTACGACTTACCTGCTCCAGCAAACAAAGTGATAGCAGGCCAAGAGTCCAGTAAAAGTGGTGTGAGGAACAATAAAGCGGATAGCAACGCAAGAGGCCCTTCGATGCCTTGAGTCTTCCGCATGGCCAAGTTATGAGATGGCTGCCAAGTACAGATCAATACTCCACACAGCCATACTGGAAGAACAAAAGGTACTCTAAAGAAAATACCAAGATAAACTTTAATTTGTTTCATACAAGCCGATATAAATTTACCTAGTTAAAGTGACGAAGAATACATTGAATTTGACGAGGTTATATCAAAATAAATAACCTAATGCACCTTGCTCAGCGAAACTTTGCCATTTTGTCACAAAATCTGTCTGTGACTATATAAACTTTATAGAAGAAAAAAGAAGAATTATGAAAAGAGCTATCTATGCTTAAATGAAGTCCGACATACCATCATCCCACTTATATTATAGATGTGAAAGTTTGGATGGATGGATAGATGGCTGGATGTTTGATATTCAATCACGCCAGAACGCCTGCACGGAACTGGATGAAATTTGGTACAGAGAAAAATTATAGTCTGGAATAGCACATAGGCTACTTTTTATCCCGGAATTCCCACGGGAACGGGAACAACACGGTTGAAATGAAACCGCAAGGCGCTGCTAGTTCCAAATATTTCTAAACGACCACCAAGAATGAGTAGCGAAAAGGCTTACGTTCGTACTCTAAGAAACTTTGAAAATAGCTTTCCACAACCTCATTCCATTTCTTCTCTCCAACCATCAAAAACAGTAACAAAGAGGCTTACATGGAATCCCAGAAGCAAACATAGGAACTCTAATAGCCTCACTGCAGAAGGCTGTGGCAATGAATCCGTCTGCTATAACCTGCGTGACTGCGCCCACTGCCGCCCAGCGTGCGCCGCGCACACACGGTGGTGATGGCGCGCTGGCTTCTGGTGTTGAAGTCACCACCTGTTAAAAGCACTTGACTTGTGAAAAAGTAAGAAAGTTTCTTCAAATCTTTGAATAACTAATTACATCACAAAAGTTTTATTGAAAAATTTGTGAGCTTGTCTCTGGCTGCAGTTTTCTTAGGTTGTTAACCATGTACCGAAAATCCAACCAAAACAGATGAGCTTTTACAACAACCCTCCTCGGTTCTATCAAAGCACGTAAACAAATTTTCTCATTTCCGGAATCTGCTTACCTGAATTCTATCCTTGTACTCCTTAACAACAGCATCAATATCTGTAGAATCGTCCCCAGAAGACAGCTCTCCGTCGCTGGCTTCCACATCAGAGGCCACTTCTCCGACCTCTGCTGTGGTCATGGTCATCTCTATGGGGCCGCTGCTGCAGCTAGGGTCTAAATCCTCTGTGGTGCAACCTGCATACTCGTCTAGGAGGAGACATTCTCTTTCTTCTGTTTCTATAAAATAAAAAGACAGGTTTCAAGGATTGTGCTGCTAGCTGTCCTTATGTTTCTATATTAGTTGATGACTTTTTATTTGAAGCTTAGAGCTCGGTATCATTTATCGTTCTATCTGTCGTTGATAACGGTGAATAAATCCTTTGGGTTCTAATTCTAAGTGGGGGAACTGGGATCTGCACTGACATCTCGCATAGGAGTGTATTGTGCATTATCCCCCTGCCTAACCAGGCCCAAACCAGCCCAGCTCCTTGAGGTACCGGAGCAGGACTTTTGGAGATTGACAGCTTCGTTTCAGCTTTTCTATGGGTGTGGTTTGATGCCTCTCAATCAATCTTTTCGGTAAATAATAATAAATATTACCTTTGGCAATGGTGACTTTTGACTTGATACTTTCCAAGGTTTTTGTATGGCGGATAGCTGAAGGGATGAACCAAAGACCACGTTTCGAGCTTTGTTTCGGAGATTTAGGTGCTCGTGCAGTAGCTTCTTTGCCTAAGCGCTTGTACTCCACGTCTGAAAAATAATATTTTATTGTGCCTAACAAAAAGAATACTTATCGAGGTTTTGAAAATGGAAAACCAATAGTATTTTTGACAGGTTTTGCTTTGTGAAGCTTGGCAAGCATTTTGTCACAGAAACTTTCTGTGACCAATAGCATTTATAAATCCATTATATTCTACATAATGAGCGCAATAACTTTGTTTTCATGCCTTAGATAGGTATTCTTCGGCAAAAAGACTTGTTTAACGAAAAGCATAGGTAGGTAATAAACATCAACAGGCTGGCCCAACTATCGGTGTTTTCGGTGTAGACGCCTGCTTGGAACAACTTGGAAACCGTAAACTTTACGGTAGTCAAGGAAACAATTTTGTCAAATTTGTTCAACAACTTACCACCAGCCTCTATCTGTTCCGTTGTTGGAACACATCGCATTATAATAAAGTGGAATGCCTGAATCGAGATTCCAAGCAAGTGACTTGCGTTCATCAGGGTTATCATGTGGGAGAGAGGGCAAGCGAAGGCTAAAATAGCTGCTAAACTTCCTGAAAAATATAACATAAAACATATTATGTACCTACATATCTATAAGTGCTAATTGGAGACAGAAAGAAAATAAGTTGGTTTCTGTTGGTTCTGTTAAGATGTAGGTAAGTAATTTCTACGCAGAGCCGTTGCGGTAGCCGAATGAAACAGGTATGCCGTAATCTTATTGTTCAAACAAAACCATCTAAAATATCCAACAGGATACCGCGCGAAACAGAGCGAATTTTTTCACGACCGTTCTTAGTCGCAGATGATTTACGCGTAGGTTTCATCATTATCATCAGCCTATATTAGTCCACTGCTGACATAGGCCTGCTCTAATGAACGCCATAGCCCCCTGTCTTCAGCTTGCCGTATCCAGCATCTGCCAACAGTCTTTCGTACGCGTAGGTTTGAATATACTTTTATTTAAAGTATAGTCAAGTAAAACCAAAGGATGAAAGCAATTGCTACCGAAGCGTAAACTTACCAGCAGTAAACACAGCTAACACCGGACTGCCCGTTGTCGTACTCTCATACGTCATAGATCTAGTTAACACCTTCCATTCAGGGGATGCTAGTGCCACCAGAACCGTGAAGAGTAGAGGACACAATTCCGTCAGAGCGAGACAGACACCGGCCACTGTCACTGTTGCCAGAAGAGGACAGATCCAACCAGCTGATCGCGCTTCTAGTAACGTGGTCACTGGCAGAGCAGCATTGATGCTGTTTCTAAAGAAAATAAACAAAAGTTAAACATACTAAGATTTCAAGTGTTAACGAGATGAAGAAACTTCTCGAGCGTCAAAACTTATGATGGTAAATTCTGATCTTGGAAAGAACAGAGGACAGTAAGTTGAAAACTTACCCTTTCAGCATGTTCGTGTATAGAAAACATAACCCACAGAGAATGAGCGTGGGTAAACCAACCATCAATAGTAAACTCTTTCTAATAGATCCATTTTCCTTCGGGATCACAACACTAAAAGCATAAGAAATGGGCGCGGCTGCTGCAAAAAGCTGAAAAGAAAATTCAGATCATAAACTGCGATTTAACAGTTTTGGCACACATATCGATAACATTGGTAGGTAGGATTTGACTTTACCTCATAAATGGTTATTGGTATGGACATCTGAATGTTGGCAATATCCAGATTTATTAGGCCAAAAATAGTAAAAAACTGGCTGAATATGTACAGAAGGACAAGTAGTATAAACGTGAACATGACACTTTCCTGAAAAAAATAAACATATAAAACAGCTGTAGACTTAACACAATCAAACGCGATTAAGATTTGTTTAGTAAGGATGTCGAGCTTGTCTCACCTTTTTAATTGAATGCATTCTCAGACTGTTAATCATTTAGTTAACCGTTTCCTTGTCATCATAACGACAGTCAAAAAACTTTTAACGATTTTTGCAGAAAACTTATCTTTAAGCTGTTGAACCTACCTCCAGTCCACACATAAACATAGCGCAAACGACCATCACAACTGTCACCCCCAAAACATCCGGCCAGGGTTCCCCCAAAGCGCGAGTCTCGTATCCAAACAGCCACCTTCTAGTCTTTCCTCCAGTAACATGGTCTGCCGTTGCACTCAGTATCCTGGCACATATAGCCACTGCTACTAAATGGGAGAGGAATGTCATCCACATTGCCATAAAGTCAGCAAAGGAGCGCAGGTTTCGCTCTCGCCTACCTCTGGATGTTTTGGGAGGTGGTAAGATTTCGGAGAGCTTCTTGAGATCTTTGCATGTGAAAGCTGTAAGCAAAACTATCGGTTAGATATCGGTAGCGTAGACGGCCGTAGTAATGTAGAGCAGTAAGTAAGAGTATTTTTACGTAATGGTGTTTTACCACTGAAAGCGGAAACGCGCAAACATCAGTGGAAACGCACCCTTAACACTTTCCCTTGGCCCAAGACGCAGATGTCATTCTCCGGCCCTGTGTAGCGCCCCGTTAGGATCGCTACCATTTAAAGTCTTTGAATTGCATCTAGATTTCCGGGGATCAGGGAAGCATGCCCCTGTTCCACTCAGAAAACCGAATATACCTACCTATTAAGTAGGAACGTATGATCGGATAACAAATTCTACAAAGCGTTTGGCTAAGGCATATAGAGATATCTAGGTGTAATGAACTTTCCGAGGAGATCACTAGTTATCTGGTGGAATTTGTTTGTTTCTAAGAAATATCCTTATATCTAGTTCTGTATACTCACTTGCTATGGTAATAAAGACAGCGAGTAGAATCACTGCCGGCACAGCACAGTAGCTGGAGTTTGCGGCGGTGAGGGGGGCCAGTAGCAAAGCACCGAGAGTCCACCTCGCGCCGCAAGCCTCTGGCCCGCCGAAGGCACTCAAGGTTCTGGTCATTTTACTACGTTCATTCGCCATTCTACTTCTGTTTCTGAAGAGAGATCACATAAGGACCTTAGAAAATAGTTCTTCTTTCTTAGATGGTTTAGCGCTTGGACACTATCTATACTAATATTATAAAGAGGAAAAATTTGTTTTATCTTTGAATTGAATAGGCTCCGAAACTACTGGACCAAGTTGAATAATTCTTTCACCATTAGAATCCTACATTATCCGTGATGAACATAAGCTATAGAATATAATATACCCGTAAAAAGCCGGTGAGGACCACTAGTCTCATTTAAGAAAGTCAAAACGCGACCTTAGATGGAACACGAAAGAAATTGTTCTTGTCTAGATCTTAATATTATATCCTTAGGGAGATGTGGAGTTGCCATGACCTGTCATGGAAATCTCTCCAGGTTTTCATTTAAGCAGGTCAGTGTTTAAGTTGAGATTCACTTACTTATTCTGTTTGAAGAAGCTATAAATAAGCTCTGCATTTACAGCTTAGAAAGCTTAATGATGAGGCTATGCTTTCTCTATCCACATCTTTACCTTTTAGTAATATTTTATTTACGTTAACGTAAACGTGAAATGATTAATAATACGTTAAGGCGAGGAGGGGATTACTCCGAGAGGATTGCTTTCAGTAAATTACAGTAATCTTTTACATGAATGAGAAGAATCTGCTTGCTTATCCATTCATATGAAAGATCCACCATTTAATTAAACTTATGCGTTGTCAAACGTTTTAGTTAGACTTAAAAATATATTGATGGAAACATAGAGTAAAACACGTAATTCTTTGATGGAAAATAATGCCAATTTTCAGGGTAGGCACTGGTTAGATAACATACCATTTCCAGGTGAGTATCTGGGAGACGATGCTTCTGGATTTTAATCTATGAGTCACATTTTATCACTATCGCACTACACCATCACCGAGAAGCGTTTTTGCCCAAAAACCTCTGAAATATCGTACCTAAATGGAGAAAAATATCGGGGTATTGGTAGTAAGGGCCGGTAAATAAGGTCGTGTTTTCATGTTTATGCGACATACACGAGCAGTGTGGCGGTATAGCCGTCTCCCTTGTTCTTTTCACGATCGATAGTGAACTGACTGGCTGAACTTGGGGTGACCATTATCCGAGGGGAGAAATTTTGTTTCGATTTTAACTTTTTAATTTTGTAAATGTTTGGTTTCGATGACGAATAAGACTTAAAGTTGATTCGGTCGTATATGGCACTGATAATTTGATGATTATAAAAAAACTAAAAACCGATATTAAATTCCTTACTATCACTTTTTTATGTGTTTAGGGACTAATACTTATCCCTCGGTACAATTTTTTTATCGAAATACTTCGGGATCATTCCCCAGACAAAAGCGACAGAATTTTCCAAATAGGTTGACGGAGAAATCCACGAAATCAAAAAACATACAACCGCACATAGAATTAAAGTTCAATTTTGTTTTTCATTTCGTAGCTTAAAAAAAACTAAAATAGAACCTAGTTACTTTGTAAAAAATATATCATCATGCAAGCCTCTTTTCACCGACAGCTCTCCATACCTAGACTAAGCTTCCTTCAATATTTTTTGTAAGCATTTTTTTGCGGTTTTCATAAAACTTTGGGAATCTATATTATTGGGTGTCTAAGTGCTTAGTTTGTAAGCCTAAAGAAATAAAGTTATTGGCTTTGACTTTGAATCATGTGGTCACAGCAACACTACCTATAAACAGTATCCACTAATTTGCTAGGGCTTCCTAAACGTTCTGCTCGTTTGGTCTCACCTTGTCTCTACAGTTCTACGCTTCCTGAGTCTTATCCACTTAGATAATCTAATAGTGCTAATGAATAGACATTCGGAAGATTTGCTGCTTTACAATGATTATTTGCAAATACTAATTCATTCTGATCATTTTAACCAGCGGCTACCTAAACCGTAAACCTATCTATTAGATAGGTGGTATTCGAGAATCCATAGATAGACTATTTTTACTATTACCTACAGTCGGCTTTCGGCTAAAATACAACACCTTCCTACTTAAATATGCTAAACCTTGCCATTATTATAAGTGGAACATTGCTACATATTCTCTTAAGTAGGTACCATGAGTATCTAGAGTATAATGAGTGTATATCTGGATAAGCCTAAGCTGATTCCTAGAAAATAATGGATAATTCTAGCAAATGGTGTCAAAGGTCCACTTTGTTGGTATCATGACGCATTTAGAAAATTACAGAGGACCGTTAATTTAAACGAATTATAATCTGACTCAATGCAGTTCGCGGAAGAATTACGCAGAGATGAACGACAAAGTCTAATTTTGCGTACCTGTTACCTACACTTGCTCGGGAGTTTCCTTGGTTGCTTCATCAACATCAGCCTATCCACTGCTGGACGTAGCCTCCCCTAATGAGCGCCATAACTGTCTGCAGCTTACCGCATCCAGCATCTGTCTGCAGTCTTTCACGACATAATGTTTTTCGAAATTGTTTCGTTATATCACAAATTGTTAGACTTAGTCAACTCAAGACTTAGACAATTTAACCCGCTGTCAAACTCAAGATGATGTGGATTGTACGCTGATGACAGGAGTCGGAATACGGTTGGAGACATATACTTATGTACTGTCTCCCAAATAAATATAAATAAATATGTGAGGTTCGGCGACGGTCATAAATAAAACACCAGACACTAACACCGGCTGAAAGCACTTCAACAACGACTGGCGAAGACGTCCAAGTTGCTACATTTAGTATCTGGTGTTTTATTTATGACCGTCGCCGAACCTCACATATTCATTTATTTTTTTATATTTATTTGGGAGACAGTACATAAGTATATAAAGAGATACAATATCAAGTTATTACACACATACAGCGGGGATATGACAAGGTTAGCACATAAGGGAGCCATACAAAGAAATATCATGAATGAAATCAGATATGAAATCACCTAAACAAAACCAAATGTCCAAAATCATCTGTACCTACCTACAGACGGAAAAAAGGCAAGGCACATGATAATAAAACACATTCATAAGGTGTGATCGTAGGAATCAGATAAATTGTGAAGTTGCAAAAAAATTATTCCCAAATCAACTCTTACTTTTCCACGTAGACATTTCTATCAGAAAGAGTAGGTCTTTGCAAAGCTGACTACAAAAGATGTCTAGTTTATGTTCCTTTGTTTTGCTCAGAAAGGGAGGATAAGTAGGGTTATGAAGATTTTCTTTTGCAGAATAAATATAATAAAAAAGCACTACAAAGAGTTCTTTCTTTTGTCCAAGACAAGCTTTTTACTTGCTATGTATTTAGGTAGATTAAGCCAAGATTCACTCCTCACTTCAGTGATTTCATCGTGTCAGCATGAATAAATGCCTTTGACAATCCGTTTAATGGCCTCTCCGAAGAGGCTGGACACTAGCTGGTTATTTGTCAAAAAGAAACGACTTTTCATCGGCAATGGAAGCTAATATTTCAAAAAACTCCATCCCCGTCTAGTTTGTTTGAATTTAATAGTCATCGGTCTTTGTCAGAGGCAGACTCTACCATTACCTATCGTTTTTACCAAACACACCAAAATAAAGTGGACATTAAAATTTTCTTTAGTAACATTAAAAGTCGAAACCCAATTAATATTTTGATTGTAGGTAAATTGATTAAAATAACAAATAAAAATTCCTAAGAAATTAAATAAGTTCCCAAAAATTTTCTAACTCGGCAGCAAAATTTTTGAGAACTTATTTAATTTCTTAGAGACCTAGAGTATGAGGGCTCAGGTACGCACACAACATATACAAAAACCTTATATATAAAATTCTTTACAATTAATTAATTAGACTTTTTAATGAACATATTTGATTAAACTGGAGTTCCGTTTCGTGATTTCTTATTTCTCTCAGCAAGTTTAAAACCATCTTGGCAACAAATTTTCTTGTTAGCCTGAATCGCTCCTCTGCAAGCCTCCCCTTAAATTGTAAAATAATACATTTATGTATTTATTTTTATTTTCAGCCGGTATACTTACACACACAACAGGGCAAATGCCTCTCTCCCTCAGCTCCCCCCTCAGCTTTTCCTGTCCCTAGATAGTTCAGTTATGTTTTTTTTATAAGAAAAATTTCTTACAGGTCAAGTAGGTACATTCATATTTAAAAATATAGCTTAGTAGTTCTTAATATAAATAGGTAGAGCTAAGAACAATTTTCTTTGGTAATCTAACCAAAAGTATTTTGATACTATAAAATAAAATTAAATGTGGGTCAACGACAACGGCAACGGTTTCCTCTAATTTGTCAATAAAGAACTCATCTAGACAGTAGTTTGCCCTGTCCACTAGGATTCCATTGTGTTAATACCATTGTCCACTAATACAAGCTGTATAAAAGCATAGGGATGTGATTTGCTATTCGCTTAAAGGCCTGTAACTGTAACCGCTATGCTTGTATAGCTAGCGCGGCCTGGATGCACGTCGGGAAGAAAGTGCGTGGGCGTATGTATCCCTTTATATACCACTGGATCGGCAGTCTTTCCCGACACTCCAGAACACACTGTTGCCGCTACACGTCAATTTAATTCGCGCTCTCTTGTTGCGTTGTTGAAGAAATTTTATTCAGTTGTTTTTAAAAATGAAGTTCGGACACGTGTGTGTTTTGTTTGGGCTTTTGTTTTGTTTAGTGGTTATTTGCGAGGCTATGCCGTTTCGAAGTGGGAATATCGACTATGTGAGTACTATTTCTTATTTTTCTTCATAATCATCAGCATCTAATAGTCCACTGCCTGGACATAGACTTCCCCTAATCATCATCCCCTAACCTACCTTTTCTTCATATTATGTCATGTAAATTGATATTGAAATACATCCCAGCCTAGGCAAAACTACAAGATGAAAGTCTATGATTTGGCTCTTTCCCTAGGAACATCCGACTAAAATTGAGTTCATTTCTAAAAGATACTTTATTGACAATCAAATAATAGAAACAAATTAGAACTAGTTACGATTAAAACAATTGAGCTAATGCAGACTGTTGCAAACAATCTACAAGTAGCTCAACTGATCCTTAACAAAACCAGTCGGAAGCGTCCCCAAGACTGCAGTGCTCCGCTGTATGGCAATGTTGATAAAAATTTCAAAGATCCCTAACCTACCCTAACCTGTCAGACTTTTAGTTCTTAAAAAAGGATCAATAGGGATGTTAACAATTTTTCGGAATTGCTTTTATTTTGAAGATGGACTCTTGTTTAGCATAAAAAAAAATATTTTCTTTAAAAATATTACTATTTTCGATAAGAAAATGTACAAAAATAGAGTAATTTTAAACTTTTCCGCTAAAACACTAACAACTGTCACGTAACAGAAATGACGTCACGAACCGCAAAACGATGGTCGCGATTCATGACATGACTGTATGTTGTATGTCCATTGTTCGATTAGGACATGTGTTTTCTTAATTTTACTTGAATACAAACAATCAAAATGAACACAAAGTTTTACAAAACCTGTGCAGTGCCCCCTGTGTAAAAGTACAACAATTACTATACCGGAAAAACTGTTTATTCATGTGCCAAAAGATAAGCAAATGTTACGAATTTATTGTTTTAGCACATAACCTAACTTTGTAAACAGTGATTTAAACGATGTTCTAAACACGATAAATTATATATAAAAAGCAGAAAATCATCTATTACACATGTACTTGACTGTTATTTATGTATTCGTAGATAGATAAATGGTATTAAACGTAAAAGAGTACCTACAAAGATGTTTTCACGTTCCTGAATTCTGAACCACAAAAGTCTTCGTTTCTTGCAAAAAAGTTTGCCACCATCAACAAATCTACTTTTGGTAAGTTGGAACTATTCCCTTTAGTGAATCCGGATTCCATCATGTATTAATATTATGTAATTTACAGACTAATTCGTCGTTATGAGAAAATGCAGAAAGGTAAACAAACAGTGCGACAGCTAGTTTTGCAGCTAGTGACGTCATAAGCTTATAATGGCGTTTGCAGTCACTTGACAACAGATTATAAATATAGCATTTAAAATCATTTTTAATAAATTCAATAAGTTATATTATATTATAAAAATGTGATTTTCGATATTCTAATAATACAAATGATTATAAAATTAACACTAAACTTTAATTTGTGATTATGGTTAACATCCCTATTGGCATCATATAACTTTTTATGAAAATCGCAGTTTTCTTGCTGCATTAACTCTACATTTTCTTATTTAAATTGTATCTTTCTTTCGGCCTATTTCGTCCCACTTCTGGGCAAGAGCATCCCGCAAATTTCAATTTGTAATTTAAAATTAAATAATTCTGGATAATCATAACCAAAACCTAAGGATACTCTCGTAAATCGATCAGTGTCTCACAATAATTCCCTTGCCCACAGCTGGAAGCCCTCCGTCGGATGCAGCAGATTCCCCAATGGCACTGCATGCGGTACCGCCGCTTCCAGAACCACGGCCATTGCAACCGCTGGCTCCTGAGGAGGACCTGATATTCGGGGAAACACCCTTGGAGGCTACCTCGATTTTAAGACATGGCTATGTGAAGAGGAATTTATTGATGATGAATATAGGCAGCTCGTGCGTGGTTATTAAAAATGTTATTGAATTCGGATTTATATGAGGTTTTGGCGTAAGACTTAAAAGTACTGTTCTTTCCTAATGTTATAATGATTATTAATTGGTGTATAATATCGGAAAGTTTTGAAACATAACATTTTAGCTCATAAGTCGTAAATACAAAACTCTTTATTCATCATCATCATCAGCCTATACCAGTCCACTGCTGGACATAGGCCTCTTAAAACTCTTTATTGTACAACACAAAATAAAGCAAAATAAACATTAAATATAAGCACAATGGGCGGCCTTATAGCTTAGAAGCCATTTCTTAAATGCAACCTTTTGGATTGATAGAAATTTGAAAATTTAAAATATTTCCGGTTTCAAATTATTGCTAGGTTACCTACCTATTGTTAGATTTTTGATAGATATCTAATTTCGTAAGTAAATTGTCTTGTTATGTACCTTGGTCTTGTAAAACTTGTTAAGAGTTCTATAAAATAAGATTTCACAAATTTTACTACTGACTGTACCAAATCTGCCTACTCGTAATAAAGTAAGATTCTTTTGTACTTACGGAACCAAAAATAACAGTTTTAAAATTTATATTAGAGTTGTTAAATTGTTTTGTCTTATGATATTTAATCTATGATAGATTTAGGAATAAAAAGTTCATTTTACTTTCAGTTTTTTTTTATTTTAATCTGTATTAAACAGATAAGATAGAAATCTTGAACGCGTGATCCTTTCAATTTATTAAAATTGGCAATTTAAGTATTCCTTATTTATGGCGAAGAATATAGGCAGGTAGGTATGTACTTACTTATGGTGGGAGCGAACCTCGAGACTCCCATAAAATGTACTTTCCGGTTACTTGGAAAACTATGAAATTTTTCATAAATAATCGAATAAAAAAAATAGCTATGTTTGAACAGTAGGTACAAAGTTGTTATTAAAAGGTCCAAACTCGGCATAATACTGAGTTAGGACCCAACTACTATTTCTTCTTTAAAATTGCTATTTCTTATCCGATTATGTATGCAATATTTCATTAAAATCGGGGACATAATATTTAGTTTCTAAATGAATCGGAAAATACGTTTGTATGGGGCATAGAGGTCCACCCACACCCACCCAGTATATGTTTACTTAGGAGTACAATAGAAGTACCTATCACAAAAAAAAACGCAAGAAATTTATGGTGCACTTCAAAATATTTTCCGTTAATAAATATGAGCTTATGAGTATGATAAAAACTTTTAGTTTCCAGTTACCAATACCGAACACTTTTGACCGTGAAAAGTTGGAGCACCTCGACACAAAACATGTTTACGTATGCGCAGGAAGTAAAGATAAAAGATAAAGAAACATTTATTTGATTTAACAAGAAAGTGAATGATTAGAAAGAAGTGAATGATTCAAAGAAGTGGATGATTAGATGATTACATACTGGTCCTATGGAAATCAAATATTCATCGGTAGCTTGTATCTGACACAGTATCTAACGTTTGCGCAGCGCCTAAAGTAAGTGTTTTTTCACTTTTGTACAAGAAATAACAGACCTATAAAGTGCACCAGAAAGGGCCAGTAGGGAATTACGTGTCATTGCACAGTTGCCATAATCATTGTCTTCCTGTTCTTGTAACTAGGACACATCCAGACTGGTCAGCTTCGAGTTATCTCGTAATGGACGAGGTTTAGTTAATAAAGTGAAAGTTACACTTACACGTAGGCATCTAAACTTTTTCCTTCTCATAGTTATAATTAACCCGATAGATTTAACTTTAGATAAAGTTTTGAAATAGATAGACACTGCTAGTGATTCTGTTAAAAATGTTGCTGTCCCCTTTTGTTAGATCGAAAATAAAAGAGACGTCAACAATTTTAGGCTAGTTTAGTTTAGGTTTTGTGCCCACAGAATCGCTACTACCAGATAGATAGTCTTTTTATTAGGTTCACACATAAACAGCTCATTAAAAGTTAAGAAATAAAAGTACCTACCTAACATTTTATATGTTTCGGTTTTTTCAAATATGTAATGTCCTACCTAATTAATAGATAATAAGCTAAAACATGACATTTGGGCTTGCGTTGCTATGCCCTGTCTCGCTCCTATAAACGTGAAATCCTATGTCTATCCTTTTCTATATTTTATATATATTTTCGATATTTTATAGTAAGCCTTTTTACAAAGAATATGTGTAAATAATGTATGCATATGAAAAGCGTGGTTTTATATCATTTGATGCAAAACATGGCGTACGTCATGGGCACTAGAAATGTTTAAGTTATTAGAATACTGTTTCGTTTTCGGTTCTGCATTATTAAGTTGCTTGCAAAACGTACAGTGAAGAAAAATATGAGTTCCACGAAGCTTAGGAGACTGGCTCCCACGAAGAGTCCAGCGGTTCCACCTATAGACACTGGAAAAGAGAGTTTAAGGTCCATGTTATTAAGTTTATATTTGATTCATTTGTGGTATTGATAATTTCGTGGGTTTCTTTGATCCTTACCGACTAAATCCAATCTGCTTCTAGTAACGCTTCTCTTGAACCTCTCAGACGCTAAATATGCGAGCACCACTTCGACATGTGACCTGATTTTATTAACTCCCTTTCCTTTGATTCTGAAATTTAAAACACTTTAGCATAGTTACATTGGAAATCTCTCACTACCGTTCTAAAATACAATTGTTTGTTTTGTTTCTGAACTCGAATGTCACCAGAGCCGATGATAACTCTGATGATGATGATTTTCAGGTGATGATGATTTGAAGCTACGTTGATTGTGGACAGGCATTCTAACCCTGAGCACATTTAACAGGGTGTTGTATTTCCTTTGATAACTGTAATAATTTGTTGTTATTAACCGATTTCAAAAAAGGAGGAGGTATTTTGTTCGGCTGTATGTAGGATGTTTTTTTATGTATGATGGTAAGGTACCTATGTTGGTCGATTCCTCCATCAATGGGTACCCTATTGATCCGATTTTTAGGGTTTAGTATTTTAAAAGAAAAAAAGGATTATAGGATCACTTTGTTGTCCGTCTGGCTGTCTGTCACTTCTGTCAGCCCTCTTTTCTCAGGATTGCGTGGAGGTGAAATAAACATGAAATACTCAGGTTCGTTACCTCTTGGAACCGCGATATAAATTAGACTTCAACGCAATCAAGAGGTGATCCCAATAAAATGTAATCCCCGAGCACAGATAATATAATACTATACCTACCCCGAGGTATTTGAGTATTCGAGTATTTGTCCGCGATACAAAAAACAGGGTATAATTAATTCTAAGTACTTTAGGTACTTAAGGGATGTAAGTATGCTTTAGTTTTTTTAAAAACAATCAAATTATTCTACTCTTTGGTTAGCTCTTTGATGGTTGGCTTAGCTGATAGCTCAATTAAGCTCTGTTGATATTCATTGTTGATTATGGTGGTCGACGCCGGTTGGCGCGTTTGTTTTTTGTAATTTAAATTTTGCTGCGTTCTGCAAGCAATAAAACTAGCAGAAAAGTAATTTGCCGCAAATCTAAAAATATTTTCAACGAACTGATGATAAAACTAACATCGATACGTGTCGATACACTGTTGTTTTTGGAGAACTTGGGAAAATAAAACATGACTGTGTGCTAAAATTCAACATTTTCCTGCTCCCAAAATAAAATGGTTTTATCATGTAAATTGACAATGGTAACAATTTGCGGCAAAATAATTTTCTGATAGTTTTATTGCTTGTAGAATGCAAAAACAAACACAACAAAATTTTAATCTCGCGCCAACCTGCGTCGAACCACCTTAACCACTCACCTTGCAGAGGCCTCGTTGATGACCGTTATCTCTGTCTCGTCGCAGGATGGAAGACAACTGCAAGACAGTCCGGGGCGAGTGGCCCAGTAGGGCTTCAGGGTAGTAAGCTGATATCTGTAGCTGTGCAGACATGCGAGTCCTGATATGTTGCAGCGTTCTGATTCATCTACAAGTACTTATGTAATTTTTTTAAACATAATTAATGTACCTACCTATAACGAGTTTTTGTTACTTTTTTTTCTATAGGAATATTAGTCTATAAAATAAAACAATTGCAACTAGTATGTATACACTAAAACCTACGAATAAATAAATTTATTCGTAGATTAAAACTAATGACGACCTCTGTGGCGCAGTGGGCGAAAGTCTGCCTGCGACGCAGGAGGTTGCGGGTTCGATTCCCGCCTCGAGACAAATGTGTGTACGATCTGCAGACATTTGTTCAGGGTGATCTGTTCGTTTTCTATATATAATAAAAAAAAACTATCTGTGTATTGTATTGTATTATGTATGTCAGTTATCTAGTACCCATAACACAAGCTCTGCTTAGCTTGGGGCTAGATAATGCTGTGTGAATTGTCCAGCGTTATTTATTTATTTATTTATAATATTTACACTAACATCTATTTTCAAAAAATCTAAGCCGTCACGAGAAGGTAGAGTGCCTAGAATGCTGGCAGCATTGCCACGTTAAATGGCAATGCTAATTCGTTGACCGAAATAAAAGCCAGCATTCATTTATTACTTATAAATATTGTTATCTATATGCCCGTCGGTTTATAATTTAGCCTTTTAGACGCTGCGCAATGTGAGTTAAACCATAAATTTAATTCTGACATTAACTCTTTCAATGTTCCGGTCCCTAGTCCCTTAGGTTTACGACGTAATATCACTGATGCAACAAGATAAAGCGACTTACTCGTCCCCAGCATAAGGTGGTCATTACAGCCGCACATTTCGACCTGGCTTTTCTTGCGACACAGCACGTTACACACACTGTAAGAGTAAAAAGGATACAGATCGTTTCGGTTCTCATTGTGGAAGTAGCAGGAGCGCTGGGCTGGTGTCGTTTGTGCTATTAGAGGGTCGTTTTCGATGCTGCGGATGGTTAGTTGTCGTCTGAAAACAGGTTTTTTAGAACTTAACATAAAGTCTATCGTTCTGCCGGTGTTCCCTAGAGGTGCGTCCTGATTAAGTAAAATAAAACTGGTAAGTGGGACACGGACTCGCGCACGTAGGGTTCCGTACTATTATCTATAAAAACAGCAAAAAAACACGTTTGATGTATAGGAGCCTTCTTATACATCTATCACGGATACAGCCTGGTGACAGAGGGACAGGACAGACAGACGGACAGACAAAAGGCAAAACGGGACCCTATTACTAAGCGGAGTCTTAGTAATAGGGTCCCGTTTTACCTTTTGGGTACGGAACCCTAAAAACATGCTATAATTTAAGCGTGTTATAATTTAACATATTACTTTATCTGATTGTCAAGGGCAAAGGTTGGGTAATTTCGAACGCTTTGCGTTTAGGGCGTAATTTGTTTCTTCGAAGAAAATATTGTCATGCTCGGAGAGAATTATGCAATTTAAGTCTGGTTCTGACCAGAACTAGAATGTGGATAAATTCATGGTCATAGGCCTCCATTGAGTAGGTAATAAAAGTTCATTATAATCCTGATGATGACAATAGATCCTGCGTTTAACCTACTTCGTCAATTCAGAATCGCGTGATAATCGCCATTTCCAACACCTCTACAAACTTATCTGCAGACATCAAATGGTTCCATTATAGATTTAGGTCTAGGTAAAATTTATATAAGTACCTTTACTTCGCTATAAGTACGCAGTGCTCGTAAAGCCATTGCTACAGATTATGCAGTTTGAAGTAGCGGAATAACGTCCAAAATGACATATACCTAACAGGTACAGATAAAACGACACAAAGTACTTTTGTTAAAATAGGCGTGTCTTTCTTTTGCGCGAAAAAAATAGAGATGTGGAAGCAGACATCTCTATTTTTTTATAATTTCAAAAGGTTATCAACATCATTATTTATTAGATTTTTGAAAGTGGTTTTATAGACAAAATGTCAATGATGATTTGTGCAATTGCACTGCTCTAGTTGCTATAAATAAACTAAGGTCCGTATTATGAATGCTTGCACAGTCATAGATCTATGCTTGAGTGATGTTTATTCCATAGAATGGCATTACTCAAGCATCGATGGATACTGAGCAAGCTTTTATAGTATGGGCCTTAGAGAGGTAAATTGTGATGATAAAAAAGAAAATTCTATGTCATCTTGGACGTATTTCCTTACGTTTACTTACTGGTAGGTGTACCCTGCTTGAAGTCGTATAGTTGACGATGAAAGTGTTGTTAGCGTTGGTACTTCGTCCTCTCCTATTGTATAGACCTGGAATACAAAATACAAAATCGTTTATTCAAAAAAATACTAGTAACAAATAAGAAGATTTTGATATAGAAGGTTATGATTGCAAAAGGAAAAAAATAGATTAGGACCAAATCAATATATAATATTTTTCAAACAATTTTCAAACGTGTCCTTGAGTGGACACCGCCACTCGGCAAACGTAGTGTAGGACGCCCTCCGACCAGGTGGGATGACGATTTGCGAAAGACTGCTGGCAGATGCTGGATGCGGCAAGCTGAAGACAGGGCGCTATGGCGCTCACTAGGGGAGGCATGTCCGCCGTGGACTAAATAAGCTGATGATGATGAAACATTTTTAAGGGTATCCAATCCACTCACCATAGAAGGAAACTTAACATCAAAGCTCAAAGACGCACGGGTATTACTCCTATTGCATATCATAGGAAATGGATTAGGATTCCTGAAACATTTGTACCACAATATTTATTATACTTGAAACTAAGCAGGAATTATTTAGGCATTAGAAAATGACAACTTACTGCGTTTGAATAGAGTTGATTATGTAACAAACCCCAAGTTCAGTGTCAATCGGTAGGAAATAATCGCAGCAGTTAAATTCTTTGCCGTTATAAGAACAGTTTCCGATGAAATTCTGGCAATCGCTCCTCACTAGGTCAACGTAGTACCGATAGTTGGTTCTAGGACAGTTTTGGTCGGGGTTCGCTTTCTTGTAGCAGATTTCTACTAAAGCAGTGCTTACCCCTCTGTAGTAAGCGATGTCTTTTAAAACGTCTTCGAGGTCTAGCAGGTGATTTGGTGTCCACAACCTGGGAAAGATTGTATTAATGGTACGCTTTTACATTATGTAAAAATCACGCAAAAATTGTTTATAATATAATAACAACGATACTGTGAAACGATATCGGCGTCGAGCAATAATAATAAAACATTCTGGGCCTTATACACCATCAATTAGAAGATAATTATTTTCATAAGTCCTAGTAAAACGTTTCGAATATGTGTGTATGACCTATAGGGCCTTTATCGCTCACGACTGTAGGTTCCTTGCCCTACAGTGCCCTGGGTGGTGCTAAGAGCGGTATCTTCTGTTGGTTGGCTTCGGCCGCGGCTTATCACCACCCTCCGGATTAAACCAGTCCGTGAAGAAACCCTGTTGTGTTTCGGAATGTGGTCCTGAGTAGCCATTGTGAAGGAGACGGGTCTTAACAGTTTTACACTGGAGCAGCATGAGCATGGCAGGACTGCAGCCAGTTCAGTGTTTCGGATGGCTAGACATGGAGCGGTAGCAGATCTGAAGCACCGTTCTCCGCTGAACGACCGCCAGATTGTAGGGGACCCAAATAGCGTGCCAACCTCACAACCTCCATCGAAAGGCAGCCCTGCGTGTCGCCGTCCGAAAAATCCCGTTTTTTTTTCTTAATGGTGTTAGTCAGTAGTACCTAGTTAATTATGACTGTAACAAACAAGATTGTATCTAAGCTATGAATAAAGATATTCTTATTATTAGCATCACGATCTAAAAAAAAATTATGTTTGACCCATCAAAAATTCTGAATCCCCTTTCTCGTTGGTTTAAGAAACTCACATGTCTGACACATTGTAAATATGTTCATCATTCGCCATCTCACAGATCGCAACAGCTGGCATCTTCGTCTCCCAGTTGAGGTATGTCGTCTCCGCTACAAAACTGATGGGGTTGGCCACGAAAGAGTTCACGGCTGCGATGATGAGCACACCCGAACCGTACCATGAGAGGATGACTAAGAACAGCCATAGTATTCTGGGAAAAGAAGACTTGTTTCGACAACGCATTTATTTTCATTGACTGAATGGAAAGCATTATTTCGTTGACTCTGATTCTTTTTAAGAATATATCGGGACTACGAGAGATTCGATGTTTATCGAGTTGACGGTTACGTGTATAATGTGTATTAAAAATGTTATTCTTTCTCTAAGCAAAGCAAATAAATGTGTGGACGGAGTACTTGTAGGGACTCTTCCCATGGATTAACGTGAATCAAAAAAAACCTCCCTCGTACTTTCAATCTTCGTTTGCTGTTTTTACATTTTTAAGCGCATTCTGTCCCACTGTAGGGCTTAGGCCTAATCTCTACTCACGTTCCACTTAACACTATCATTCGCACCATTAAGCTAAGATTATTAGATTAAGCATGGATTAAGCTTACTTAGCATATATTTACGTCCGCCTATTGAGGACAATAGGTGGACGTAAAAATATGCTATCTCACTTCACATAGTTACGCTACCCCCGCGCTAGGATGAAATGCATCGTGAGATGGTTCGAGAAAAGGGCTCTGGTAGCGCGGCGCCGTCTACTAGATAGGGCGACTACCGGGGCCCCTGATTATGCATGTTACCGGTAGGTATTGTAACACTTTATCTGACACTAGGACCTCGTCCCAGCTTCGTACGGGTATATTCTATAGCCTATGTTACTCAGTGATAATGTAGCTTTGTAACGGTAAAAGAATTTTTGAAATCAGTCCAGTAGTTTTTAAGTTTACTCGTTACATACAATAATACAAATCTTTCCTCTTTATAATATTAGTGTAGATTATTTATTGCATCAAATCGAAATACAAAATTTCGCAGTCGTAGACCATAAAAAAGGAACTTTAGCTTACTTACCTTTCAAGCCAATGCTTAGTATCGTCAGCTATAAAATGCACGCCGGCAAAGGTACAGTTCGCACAATAGTCCTTTATCAGCGCTTTGCAGTTTTCAGCTGAAACGCCCATTTTTCCTTTTGGGCGCTACGCCGTAGCGAGTCTACGAGGGTCTACGAAGATATCGCGTCGGTCTTATTCTGTTGTTTCTTATCAAGGAAAATGGTAAAGATAATCCTCTTTTTTGTTACGTAGTTCAATAGTTATACTAATTTCAAGTATTAATGAAATGTAGAGTCAGTTTCTGTTCGTGGAAAACAGTACACCTACCTAACCTATACGTAGATTTAACTCTGATATATTAATAAAGAGGTAAGGTTGGTAAGTTTGTGATGATAATGAAGTTCTTTTAGCCGCATTCCGGCTGCGGCGTGTCAACGGAGACTAGGTAAGTGTTCAAGACACATGAACAAGTGTGTGTGCAAAGTAAACACAGGTGCACTCTGTTTATTATTTATGCGTAATTTTGTATCATTAACCCTTAAGTATTCTTTGTTACCATATGGGCGACGAAACATTTCCTGACTCAAGGGTTAAGTTTGGTAATCTCCTGAACTCGGCGCAGAGGACCGTCTGTGCCTGTCAGAGAAGCTTGACGGACGACTGACAGACAAGGACTTAAAACACGTGCTTGGGAGAAAAAGTAATTTTAGTAATTTTGACCCGGTCTTCAGCATTCTGGGTATTTTTTTCTATGGTTATCATTCTGTTTGTATGATTATTCTCGAATTGTTCTAAGAGATACCTGTATTATACATTCTTCCTGTGCCAACTTTCTGTTCATGTAACTGTGTTCAGTCTCTGAATAAACATTATCTTGGAGAGAACTGTGTTTTGGTGTGTGTATACACTCCCCTACCTGCCTAATCACCAAAAGTCTATTTGACGAAGTATTGACGTGACGTGACGTCTCATTTTCCTTTTGGTACTTACAGCGCCTCTATCGTGTAGATTGAGAACTACGCAAATTCCATACACATAATGACGTCATGATCACGCCTAATTACTATAGTCAAATCAAAATAGACTCCTTAGGTTCAATTTTAAAAATTATTTTACGTTCCCCAAGTTCAGGCTGCGTTTTATCCAGTTTTATGTAATCCAAGCCGCGGGAAGAGACTAGTGATGCAAAAAATCATGTCAATCCACAATTCAATTAGAGTGCACTCATGGAAACATTCGATATTAAGCTAACTGTTGTGCAAGCTTTGAATTATTAAGTAGATAATTGTGCTATATTGTGCAATGGCATGATTAAATGCTTGCTACAAGTAGATTCAAGGTTCTTGTGAATAAAACATGGCAGATTAAGTTCTTTTTATTTATTTGGCTATAAGAAACTTAAATGAATAGCTTGAGTAACTTTTTTAACGTCTATACAGACAAATACATAAAATCGCTGATCAGAGTCTCCAGTCCATTTGAAAATAGAATCAAGACGTGATCGTGACATTTCATTTGTTGGGATTTGCGTAGTTCTCAGTCCATACGATAGAGGCGCTCTGTACCAAAATCCATGGGAAAATGAGACGTCACGGGTCTTGTTACTATCAAATGGATCAGAGCGCAAGTCAAGACTATCTTCAAATTCACAGACGTAGATGAGAACGTTGTCCCTTATCTAATGAGCGATGTTTGAAATTGGCTATATTGCCTTACCTACGTATTTACATTCTTATTTACAACATAAAGCTACATTATTTACTATAGCTACATTATATTACAAACATAACATTAAAGTACATTAAATTAAAAACACGTTAAAAAACAACGTCTTTTTAAGATGTTGTGTTTGGTTTTATGATTAACTTTCATTAAGGTTTCTTCCCAAGGACATCTGGAAGAGAACCTTCGTAACAATAAGGCCCCGCTATGTACTCTGTCCGATTTCTTCTCTCTGAACTGTAATTTGTCTTTCAAATTTGTGTGGTGTGGGCATCGACCTGACTGAAGATCTGTTTTTTAAAACTACACTCTATAAATGCTGCAGCAGATCCTGTGAGTGCAAGTACGGTGTGATGTCAGGGTCATGTCCTCTGATGACGGCCGGCTGATGACGCAGCTGCTGCGAACTGTGAGGGTCTGTCCTGGAGATGAGGCCGGCATGCGTCAGGATGCTGTAGATCTCTTTGCGAGATACGTCGTGAGCTTCGCGGTTGTATACCTGTGTGTAAAGAAAATTATTTTAGAGGATTCAAGTAAGAGCACAGATTAGCGAATGTTAATTCGTGTAGGTACATTCATAATTCAAATGAGTGTAAACAAAGAGTGGTCGAAATTGATGAGTTCTTAAAAATATGTAGGTTACTACTCAGTGTACCTAATGTAGATCCTAAGTATGCAATGTTTTAATAGAAACACGAAGACATAATAATAAGCCAATACTCAATTATTTTTATGTAGGTACAGTGTAATATCCAACTGAACAGCCAATCAATAAGAGACTAGAAAGAACACTATGTAACTAGCTTGACAGCTCCGAGTTGGAAGGTTTAGGTAGCTACTTCTTTCATGGATACGGTAGAAAAAAAGGTATCTTTTTGGCAAAAAGAAAATACAACTTTCAAAGGTATCAAAGGATAATCAACATCCCAAGATTACGCAGCCGTACGTTGAAATCTTCTTGGTGATTTAATCATTATTACTCCGAACATAAACATTTATTAGACAAGAAAATTACAATAGAAATAAATTAAAATTAGTATTTACAATTGAGCTTAGTGCAGATTGTTGCCAATAATCTACAGGTAGCTCAACTGATCCATATCAATACCAGTCGGAAGAGTGCCCAAGACACTGGCTGCATTGTCCCCCTATGGCAATGCTGATGCGCTGCGCCAGATACTCACCAGCACTCACGTCACGCGTCGCTTCGACCAGACGCTAAGATATTTTTTTACGAACCCGGAGAACCTCGGTATAATAATAATAATAATGAATGTCCTACCAACTTCTCTCCTGGATGCAGCAAACTCGACAGCGGCAGCACCTCTTGCAGATGAGGGTTGTGAAGAGCTGGTTTCCTCAGGTGATGAGGAAGCAGTTCTTCTTCCAACCTCACTTGGACCACATCGGGGTGTGGTGGTGGGGGAGCGACTGTTAAAGTTGCGCAGACCAGCAACAGTATAGCCGTCTTCATGATGATGAAGAATCCTGTGAATATAAAACTTGGCAGTAGGATCGGGCACATCTTTGTAAAAACGTGATTTAATAATAAATAAATAAATAATGCTGGACAATTCACACAGCATTATCTAGCCCCAAGGTAAGCAGAGCTTGTGTTATGGGTACTAGATAACTGATATACGTAATATTATATATTACATAGATAGATATTTTTTATTATACATAGAAAACACCCAGACCAACGGAACAAATTTCTGCAGATCGTACACAAATTTGTTCCGAGGCGGGGATCGAACCCGCAACCTCTTGCGTTGCAGGCAGACTCTCGCCCGCTGCGCCACTGAGGTCGTCATTTAATGACGATTTAATGAAAGTATTAGGTAACGTAATACAATATATAACGGTAATGTTACTGAAACTTTTACGTACAATTTAACGTTCTCTAAAGAATTAAATTGTACTCAATTCAATTACGATTCATCATCATCATCATGATTACCTATAGGTAATACGATTAACTCATTTTTGACGCCCCCACTAGGTATAACTTACGTAGTAAGTAATGGGATTGAGAATGACGACATCTCTCTTGCTCAGATCGTATTCGAATTCAGATTTTAGACTTCAGATTTTATGAGACATAGTATAGGACGAAAGAAAATTACAATCAATCGTCAAAGTATTGACAATAGAAACAATTGAGCTAACTGCAGTTTGTTACAAACAATCTACAGGTAGAAAGAGAAGCAGACCCAAAACACTGGCTGCATTGCCCCGCTGTATGGCAATGCTGATGCGCTGTGCCAGATACTCACCAGCTCTCGGGTCACGCGTCACTTCGACCAGACGCTTCGCTCAGATATTAATTAAAATATTGTAAAAAATAATTCAGTGTCGTTCTCAATCTCAGCTTCAAAAATCGCTGTCATTTAGAACATTTCTTGATCATGATGATTTATGTAGGTAGATCTCAGAAGAACTATCATACTTATAGTTCTTACAGTTCTTACTTCTTCTCTACAGATAGAGTCAATCGATGTATTGACAGCATTCGTGACAAGTCCACAATTAATGCGACGCAGGAGGTTGCGGGTTCGAATCCCGCCCTGGGACAAATATTTGTACGACCTGTAACTATTTGTTTCGAGTGTTCTGGCTATGTTCTATAATAAAAAATATCTATCTGGGTCACGTATTGTATTATGTTTATCAATCATCTAGTACCCACAATACAAGCTCTGCTTAGCTTGGGGCTAGATGATGCTGTGTGGATTGTCCAGTATTATTATTATTACTCATAATACTGACAGCACTTCCAGAAGAAGCCTCCAGCTATCCACCCATTTTGTGTTATTTACGAAACCTATTATAGAAACACCTGTGCTGTTTACCGACATAACCTAATGAGCATAGTGCGTGCAATGACTTCTCAAGGTCTCGGAAAGTAAACAAAATTCACTTTCGACCTCCACCAGCGGAACTACATCTCATCATTTTGAGCAATGTTCTTGAATGAGCGGTTGAGATGATAATAGCAACTGTTTTTTTACTTACCTACCTACATCACTAAATACCTATCTAAATTTTGTAATCTAATCCTAGAATAAGATTTACCTAGGTAGATTATATCGTTGTAGCGCTCCAACGGGTGTCATGTTTTATCCTATGATTTTTCGCCTAAGACATAAGTAACAAGGTGAAACTACCGAATAAATGATTCTAATTCTATAAAAAACCTACTAGGTTTTGAAAGCCTTAGTGGGCGTTTTCCTTTGGTGTT
This sequence comes from Eupithecia vulgata, assembly GCA_946478455.1. Taxonomy (NCBI): domain Eukaryota; kingdom Metazoa; phylum Arthropoda; class Insecta; order Lepidoptera; family Geometridae; genus Eupithecia; species Eupithecia vulgata. The sequence goes on along the minus strand of OX297873.1, from coordinate 7,660,456 downwards.
TAATTTGGAGACATGACTTCTTGATGAAAACGGGATTATCCTTTCGGGAAATCTTACTTTGTCAGAATACTCAGACGACTTTTGTGGCGCGGTGGGCTAAGGTCCCCTGCGACGCAGGAGGTTGCGGATTCGATTCCCGTCTCGTTTCCACAAATGTTTGTACGATTGTTCAGGGTGCCCTGGTCATTTTCTACGTAAAATCAAAAAATATTATCTATGTATTGTAATATACCTATTTCGTATATCAGTTATCTAGCACCCATAACGCAAGTTCTATTTAGCTTGGGGTTAAATAATGCTGTGCGAATCGTCCAGCATTCTTTATTTTATTTTATTTATTTATGTTAAAAAGCTTTGTTGTTTTATAGGTATGACTTTTGTACCTAAGTAACTTATGGTGTAATTCTATTTTCTTTTATTTAATGTGAGTGAGTAGGTATTTGTTTTTTATAACCGTTTGAGTTAGGTATATCAAATAAGTAAAGATAAATAAGTAAAGATATTTTAGATTGAAAATAGCAAATGCAGAGCAGTGTGGCGTGGTTTTTTTTAATTAGGGTAGATAAATTTTTATGTTATTTTAGTTAGTATGTACGGTGTTGGCGCAGACCGTACCTACGTCTCTGCAAAAAAAAACATGACAAATTTTAAACCTAAGACAGAGTTCGCAGTATTATCTTGGTTTACCAACATCTAGGTACCTACACATAATTTAAAAGTGAGGATTCTTAGAGTTAGCTCCTAATGGCTAAAGCTCTTAGAGTTAGGACTTTTCGTTAATGGGCACATTAAAATTATTTATTTTTCTGACTGTTATGAGCTTAGGAACATTAATGTGGCTTTTTATTCGGTATACAGTACCTATCCAGCTACTTTTGACATTATGAGCTTTGTAAATATTGTCTCTGTAATATTTACCAACGTAAACCCTTACTAAGTACCTACCTAAGGTAAAACTAGGTACCTACCTACATAAAAACTTAGCATCTTATTATTTATTTATTGAAAAACCAGAAGCTTAAATTAAACAGAATAATATGAAGAAATATATCCTAGAAATCTTAAATTAATATAATCTTAAATTATTATTTTCAGATATAATCAGCTCTACTTAACTACTTACCCTTTTATCAATCCGATATCAAGTCAATCCGACTCTCGTTGCTCCAAAAATGTGATAAATATCCGAGACACTACACAAATTTCACTTCACAATTTCAATATCTTCGAAGCAGTGAGTCGGTTGGATCCGCGGCTGGTTACTGAAGACGCGATGGCCAAGAGAGCGGCGCGTGCGCCGGCGCCACCACCACATGTTTTCGCAATTCAATAAGTTGAAGGAAACGTGAGATTGTTGTTTAGATTGGTTTGGGTTATTTGTCAGAACATCGGACATGGGCACGGCCCAAACAATGAGTGGTCACAAACAAGTTAATAAGAGCATAAAAAAATAGTAACAACGAGCCGAGCGAGCCCTAGAAATATATAATACTACACGATGGTAGATGAAAAGAAATAAATATAAAGAATGGCGAGCGGCACGCTACGATAATATTGATGCTTGGTGAGGTTAAGTTAGCAACAAAAAGAAGAGGAAGCTAAGACGACCGTAAGCGGTATTATTGCGATTTTCTCGGCGATTAACGAAAATCATCTGAAAACGAAACTAAAGAAGACATAGCTGAAATATTTGTTTCTTTTTCGTATGGTTAGAAAAAGTAAAAAAGAGTATGAAAAATTAAAAGCAGCGAGCGGAGCGAGCCCTGAAAATATTGCAGTTGCGGTGACTGCAAAAATTGTTAGGAAACTAATACAAAATAAATATTGGCGAGTGGAGTAAGCCAAAGTTTTTTTATTGGTGAGAAATGCTGAGCTAGACAAGGAAGCTAAGGCATTTTTGGCGATTAGTAAGTTACTTATAAAATTTGTAAATTAAGTTAGGTAAGAAAGATTGCGCGCGGGATTTGAACCCGCAACGTTTCTTAACCTAAATTTTTGAATGCACTTTAACAAAAACCTTTATAAAAAGTTTTGTCGTTTTGGTTGTAGGTTACTAAAGATCAATCACCCAACGAATTTTTTTTATTCACCTCAATCGACTAATGTTGAGGCAACTTAGTTTATCAGGTCTTCACCAAATGCAACAGTGAACTTTAGACCACGCGGACTTTGAGACTATGAAATTAACTGAACTTTAGAACTGAGTATTAAAGGCAATTACACATACCGACGTAACCCAATGCTGTAAGAGTCGACTCTACCTAGATATCTAGTTATTTTACTTCTACCATAAAGACAGCTAGAATCTCACAAAATGCCAAAACAATTAACCGGACATTAAGTAAAATACATAAATTGTTATTAGAATTAATTTGATGTACCTATGTATTAGTGTAATACATTATTAGGTATAGTGTGTATTAGTATTTACAGTTTGAATTTATGTATGTTGTAATGTAAATTGTTCTGGTTGCCTGGAAGAAATCGCTTTAAGCGATAAGGCCGAAAAATCTATTGCTGTTCTATTTAATAATTATGTTAAGTTTAAAATAATCTATTATTTTTTTCTTAATTGCTGATGAATAAAGTATTCTCTATCTATCTATCTAAATTATTGGTGTTGGCTCATTGAGAAACCGTTGAACCGAAATCAAAACAACTGAGTGCGAAATGCTCTCATCGTTTTATTGTATTTCTATGCAGATGAGAATTGCTCAAGCAAAAACACATCACCGGCGGCGACGGCGGCCGGCGTTCTCACATTTTAGATTGGGGTGCGTTAGGAAAGATACTGACCGCATGACCAGCTTTTGTAAAGCCCACAACAGGTAAAGCTATAATATATATATTATTAATATAAATCATAGCATAGGTATATTACGGCATTTTTTCTATAGTGATCGGCGAGTGACCACAGACGCAGCTTTAACGTATATTTTTATAACGTCACCAAATTATAAATAATAATAATAAATAAATAGTGATGGACAATTCACTCATCATTATCTAGCCCCAAGCTAAGCAGAGCTCGTGTTATGGATACTGAATAACTGATATATACATAATACAATACATTACATTGATAGATATTTTTTATTATAGGTATACATAGAAAATGAACAGAAGACCCGGAACAAAAAAACCATTTTCGTGCTAATGTCGATAGATATTGCACAAAATATTTTGCCATATCTCGAGAAGAACCGACAACCGCTGGCGTAAACGTGTTCTTGAGTGTAGACCGCGACTCGGCAAACGTAGTGTAGGACGCCCTCTGACCAGGTGAGATGACGATTTTCGAAAGACTGCTGCCAGATGCTGGATGCGGCAAGCTGAAGACAGGGCGCTATGGCGCTCATTAGGGGAGGCCTATGTCCAGCAGTGGACCAGTATAGGCCGATGATGATGATAGCTCTGTCTGTTGTGGGCTTAATGTTTTATCAATTGGCTAGTCACTACCAACTTTCAAGAATATGGTAAAGGAACACTATTTGTCCTCTTGTCACTGAACACGCCGTTGTTTTCATATTTATTGTAAGTAGATAAAAGGTATATATTTATTTATTTATGTAAGATATTATATATATCTATATAAGATAAGTATGTATGTATTTATATTTATATATATACATTAGGTATATAATGTTGAGTAAATATATGTTTAATATGTCTAAGTAGTACTATCCTATGCACACAGATCTTACCCCATGTATATCCGATGATCCTATCCATACCAGGTTGTCTGGCAGAGATCGCTCTTGAGCGATAAGACCGCCAATTGTCACTTATGATATAATTGTTTTACGTGTAAATTGTTTTTTTTTTTAGCTTTAAGTGTGCAATAAAGAATTTTCTATCTATCTATCTATCTTGTCGTCGTCGACAGATTATCGTCATGGCATAAAGCCCCAGACTTCGTTACATACATAAATGATGCTGCCATTGAGGGAAACTTAAGGAACTTATGTTCCTACAACAACGGCTCTGATATCGATAGAGTCATCGAAATAACAAAGCACTAAAGTTCTAAATAGTACAGTACAGTACGACACAGACGACAGGGTAAGTAAAGTGCCCGTTGCTGTTACCCTGAGTAACAGCAACGGGCAGTTTTACTTACCCTGTCGTCTTGGCAGTCTTACTTAGTTTTCTTTACACTATGTAATGTATTGTATTATGTATATCAGTTATCTAGTACCCATAACACAAGCTCTGCTTAGCTTGGGGCTAGATAATGCTGTGTGGATTGTCAGCATTATTTATTTATTAAGTTTTTAATGTTATATGTATGTTAGTTTCAGGGAATATATTACTATGGACTGTAGCATAAGTTAAATAAGATCTGTAACTTTCTTTGGTCTGAAATAAATGATTATTATTATTATTTTTACTACAAATAGTTTTATCTCTAGATCTAACCATGAAATGCTTTTTTTTTTTGCTTTTTGACTTATCAAATGAAAACAATACAATTCCGATTCGTAACTGAATTAATGTCGGATTACCTATATCTACCTAGGTCTGCATTATGTTTATTTATTCATTATATTGAAAGATAATTTAGATTATCTAGATAAAGATAAAGATAGTTTATTTGCTTAAACACAATGTAGGTTACAGATGTTAACAGTTTTTTGTTTCAATTATGTTCTACTAAGACTAGCATGCAAATAATAGCTAAAAAATAATAGCTTAAAATTTATATTGTCTAACTATAATCTACAAAATATAGGTAATTGTTAATTTAGACAATGTCAATTAAAAAGTAATAATAGTGGCAGGCGCAATAGTAAATAAGGTGATGTCAAAGTTTATCTGTCATAAAAATGTTAATATTATATTATATATTTTATTATTTATTGTTAATATTATATATTTGTTATTTGATTGTTATTTTCTTTCTGAATAAAGATAATTAATCTTATATTATATTATAATAACATTTGTTAAGTAATAATCGTTTTAATTTAGTCCTAAATGTAATGTCGTCAAGATCTTTTAATGATTTCGGTATTTTATTGTAGATAGTTTTATTGTATTTTATTTTATTGTACTAGTAACAGTAGTAACAAAACAAATATTTATCAGGACGGATTATAACACAGTTATGAAATAGCTTTGGCAACTTTGAAGGCAAATCATGTGATGTGATAAAATATTACGTTATAAAAAATCCAGTTTAGAACTGCCTCATATCGGCCACCGCACCCACAAAAAATGTCAGTATCTAGAACGCTTGCAATATTTTTGCGACTTACGAAAATATATAGGAGTGTGTTCTGGTTTATTATTTTTTTTCTGAGTATCAGCAGGTAAAATTGTATTGATGAAGTCGATTAGATCAAAGATCCTAGGATCCTACGTTCCGTCTAGAATCTTTGGATTAGATAGATCCGTAAAACTCTAGTTTTCTCCAACTTTTTTCTACGAACATGATTCTTATAGGTAGTATTTTATTTTGACGCAATGGGGATTAATGAACTTTTTAGTTAACTAATTCAAATCGGCGTCAACGGGGAATAATGAACAAAAAGTTCACTTATCCCCGTTGATGGGGATCGTCAACGGGGGTTAGTGGACCATCATGTGTAAGCCATCATGACCATTATACAACTGTTTCCTACTTAAATGAGTTGAAAATCAGTATAGGTACTTAGCTTGCTTACATAGCCAGATCTCGCAAGGATTTGTCAAGTGCCGGTATAAAACCTATAATTTATGTACCACTATCAATCCATCCGATCAAATAACAGAAACAAATACAGGTTCACGAGAAGAGGCGATCAATCACTGCAATTAACTTCTCGTCAAATAAGATACTATCAGTTAATGGAATATTTAATAACTAGTGTTTACTTTAGATGGTAGAGCTCATTTTCAATGGAGTTCTCTTTTGTATCTATTCAAAACCACAGTCTAAACATGAATTTCCCGCTCGCATAGCATGCTCGTTCAATTTAAGCGAATAAAACACACCTGAAAAAATCAGAATGGACAAAGATTCCCCAGAAATGTATGCATACACCCGCTATAGGAAGGGTAAGACACCGAAGCGATCAGGAATAATCAAAGGAAGCCTGGCGACAGTCGGCAAGGAGTATTGCGCGGAATCATCAATTTGCGGTTTGAAGCACCTCGTTGCGAAGGACACGCCGTTGTTAGAAAGGTAGGAAATTTCCAGCTTATTATTTTAACATTCTGTTGAACCTCGTTACAACACGGAGCAAAGCAAGGTGTGTTATTACATTTCCGTGAAATTAACCAATTTTTAATTAAGTTTATTTGTACAATACTGAGAAAAAGATCTACGAGATCCCTTCACCCAGCTTCACCCCTTCACCCTCATTCGAGGGGTTCATCCACAACGACTTCACAAAAATGTTACATGCGTTAGAAGGCTATTTAGCAGACCTTTAAAAAAGGGTGGTTCTATGTTCAGCTTTTTATGCTCCTCTATGTCTGTCGATATTTCAGACATTTATAGGATCGATTTGCATGATAATTTTGTAGTTGTAGGTAGGTACCTATAGGATGATCTCGATTGAGATGGTCCTAAAACTTTTTTGAATTTAATTCCCTAGGTATTTAGTATAAATTCAGTAAAACATAAAAACCGTTTGAAGTATAGGACGCGAAATCGGTTTTTAGCTCAAAACCAAATCTATTTAAATAGCATATCATTATAATTCATATTAAGTAATTACCTACCTATCTCCGATACTCAAGTATACTTACTTACCTACCTCAGGGTTTGTTTTTTACGAAAGTCGAGATACTTTTATTATCGACTAGCGGTCCGCCCCGGCTTCGCACGCGTATTATCTATAGCCTATATTCATCAGAGTTATTGTAAGATTCTAATGACGAAAAAATTTTACAAATCGGTCCAGTAGTTTCGTTTCCAATATTGACATCACAAGAGTTGACTTTTAAGCATGTGTTAAACTACATTATATTGTTATTCTATTGCACAAACTCACATTATAGAAGTTAATAAATTATTTACAAACAATACCTGTCAACGATTTCATCAAATACCTCCATTACTTTTTCTTTGTAGTCAGGATTCGATATCATCATAGTCGCTATGAAAGAAGCTTTATCCTTACAAAGATTCTGATCGAATTGATCTGTATCCGTGAAAATGCTCGTGATTTTATCGTCATCTATCCACATCTGTGGTATTAAACAAGCACATACAACAAGACCCCATTGCCTTTGTTTCTCAGCTGATTTGAAGAATGCGTCTTTGGATAAAATTTCTGTATCTATTCCGTTCTCAATTAATATGGTGTGAAGTTCAGTGATGTAGAAATTTAGATATTTCTGCATGTTTTCTTCTCTGTACTTTGGATCCAAGTTACAGTAGAGAAGTAACATAACATCTCCAGCTGGAGGATGGTAGCTTACCTATAGCTTGGAAATTAATTAACAAACAATCGTCCGGCTTGTTATCATCTCCATAGTGAAACATCAAATTGTTATTCCACAAATCTCGGTGACAAATCACATTTCTGTATTCCGGAGAGGGGTCTGTTTGTGCTAAGCCTTCGGACCAAATATCGTACCAACGACTTTCTATCGCTTCGATTTCAGATTTACTATATTTCAAGGAAGATTTTATGATTTTAAGAGATCCTTCCCTGCATTGGCTAAACCAGACATCAGAGTTTTCATATCCACCTTTGAACAAATATTCCTCAAACTCATCATACAAAGAGTAAGCTCTTCCGATCTTTCGGACCCTTTCTTCTTCATAAACGATCGACGAGGCGTGAAACCTAGCCAAGGTTTTCAGAGCTTCATATGTGTGGTCTTCGTCAAATCTCCTAAATTTATCTCTTAGCTTGTATTGTAGAACGTTTAAATCTTCAAAAACCATGCAATTTTTAATGGCAGTGACGAAATTAGCACTCCACGGTTTCAAACCTAAAACATGATAAATATGGGGTAAGCACCTAAACTCGTCTAAGTTTTTCCTGAAATGAGTAGGTAACATTGTGTTTGTGGGTCTGGCGATAAGTAAATATATATATGTATGAAATTACCGGGTACTTGTATCCTTTCTTTGATGACACTGTAAAAATACAACTCTTTTGCAAAAAACATTCCCTCTTCCACCATTTTTGCTTTCGCTTCATTTGAAACTGATATAAGTTTTAGAAAGTAGTGCAGAACTGTTTTACTTGGAGTCAGATTAACTTTTAGTTTCCAATAGTCGCACAGAAATCTTAACATTTTATCGCTAGCATTTTGTACAAAGTAACTCTCAATTGTGTCCGTACTGTTATCTCCTTTTTTGGAAACTATACTTTGAACATGCTCAGATGATAGAAATTTAGAGCTACTTGAATTATTTTCATTTGATATTTCCATTAGCTACTACTACAAACACAGCAACACGGATAGAGTTATGAACTTTAATGAGTATATTACAAATAATTATATTGAATAATCGTTATTAGCATAAGATTTATTACATATTTACGTATGATAAAAATATTATACTTAACAAATAGAACACAGATACTAATATTTACAATATTCGATAAGCCTAAGCAGGATCCGCTACTTATACATTACCAACATAGTACATACACTACACGCTAATAAGTATAGGTAAGTAAATCAGACAATGAAAATGTTATGTGAATATCTTATCAGAGACTATTTTTATGAAAACTAAATTGAGATACCTACTATACAGAGTGAGGTTTTTTTAGGGTCACTGAGGGAAAGTCTAAAAGCGTGAGAGTTATTGAAAATTCATGTTAGGAGTTACGTGCTCGATTTTGATACATACGATGTCTTTAACATTTTTATGGCCCAAGACGCACATGCTCGATGTGTCGCGCCTAGTGCGGCGGCAGCGTGCCTTTGCGGGTCGCACGCAACGTCCAAGGTGATTAGTGAGTAGGTACGTTAACATCCTTATCGTTCGTTATTACATATCTGTCAACTATTTCTTCAAACAGATCGCAGACTCTATGGCGGTAGATTTCGTCTACTTCTGCAATTTCTATCAACTCCTCACTGCGTGACACAACATTTGCTTTCTCGGCTTTGGCTGGATCATTAAAGATTTCATCTCTTTTCTCGCTACTCATTGCTACAATAGGCACAATGAGCGATGATTGAGTTATAGCAAACACTATGCTTTCATTGTACGACTCTGTCATAAGTTTCTTCGGAAAAATGTCTTCCAAATATATGCCGGAACTGAGGAGAACAGTAGATAGAGTGCTGTAATAAATATCAATAAAGCTACTAGTGTACTTTTCTCTCTCTGCTCTGTCAGTATTAAGGTATATGAGAGATGAGAGGTCTAACATCGGAGAGCTGTACAAAACCGTTTGGAAGTCTACGATTATAGCATGACGGTCGACTTTGCTCTGTCTCTTGAGCAAAATGTTGTTAGTCCAGAGATCTCTATGGACTACCACATTGCGCTGTTCTATACTAGGTTTCATAAGAAACAAAGCTCTATCATACAACTTTGGGATGATCGACTCTGCTTTTGCAAGCGTGTTTGGTTCGTTTTTGTATTTTGAATGGACTTTTAAAAATTCAATGATGGCATTTCTACCGGTGTCACGCCAATTCTGTCCTCCAACGGGCTCCTGTAGGAACTCGCTGTAGTCTTCCCATATTCTGTAGGGTCTGTTAAGTTCTCGGCTTTTCTCGTCTTCGAAAATATATGATGCTGCGTGGAACTTGGCGATTGTTTCAACAGTTGCTTTAAGATCGTCATAGCTCATAGTATCACGGTGGTGAGGCATTACGTATCCTAGATTTCCAACATCTTCGAAGATAAATAAATCTTTTCTTGAATATAACAACTTAGGTCGCCATTTTTGCATCCCTGTAATGCAAATATTGAACATTGAAGTTAGTTTGATTTGAAATACCCACTCATTGCTCAAGTAAGAGTTACCTATGGTGTGTTACGAGGTAGAGCATATTTATCGATAAGAAAATACCTTTCCCAATGGCCTAAGATAGAAATAATTAAATTCCAAGTTGAACTTTGCCTATATTTAAAATTTATTTCTTTACCTTCGTATTCTTTAAACTGTGGAAACAGCGAACTCAGCATAACGTATTCCTTGCTAAAGAACTTCACTTCTTTCAAATATTCTGATAACCATTTATTTTTTCTTGGCATAAGCTTCACAAAGAATCGGAGCTTTTCCGTTGTATCTCCTTTTTCCACTTCAACAACTAATTTTAGATGCTCTCCCAGATAACCTATCACTTTTTCCTCAAACTCTTCGAAGTACCATTTTATGGGTATTTGAAACCCGTAATGGATAATAACTGATTTTATTTCGTCTTCATTTACAAGATCCATGATTACGTCTCGTGTGTTGAACTCCTATCTACTATTTGAATGAGCATTCAACAGTACCTGCCTACATTAATGTATGTATTTGCTTATAATTTCACTATAACGAGTACCTATCATCATTCTATTATCATATCTGTGTTTACAGTATAAATATGCACTTACCTACCTTGCATAGCGCAATAACTTATGAAATGAAACTCAATACATTTTGATGTCCTTTTATAAAACAATAAAAAAAAAATAACTGGCATAATCATAACATCACCAGCGTGAACATTGGTTACGCATTTAAAAAGATCTTATCACCGAAGATCAATTAAACAAGCCTGAGCATCTCCAAAATTTCAGTAGGTATTAGGTTCTTATTTGGCCTTCGCAAATATTACCATGTTTCCGAATATCGCGCTAATCTCAAGTGGTGCTCTTGTAAAAGTATCCTGTTCTATGCTCCAAGCCGTTCCTATCTCAAGGTGCGATTTGAATTCCTTTCTAACTCCCACTCTCTCTTGGCGTTCCTCTGAAACCCTTGTCTCAAAAATCCCAGCCCACCACTTTCTACGACATTTCACTGTACAAGCTACCCTCCTTGGAATACTCTCCCACTGGGCATCAGACGTATCGTATGCCAAATCACTTGTGCAGTAGTCTTGAATCTAGGTTAGGCGGTATAAATTTCCGTACTTCTACAACATTCTTCGACGACCTCTGTGGCGCGGTGGGCAAAGGTCTGCCTGCGATGCAGGAGGTTGCGGGTTCGATTCCCACCTCGGGACAAATGTGTGTACGATCTGCAGACATTTGTTCAGGGTGTTCTGAGAGAGAGAGAGAGAGAGAGAAATATTAGGGTATATATTATTATTAGGGTGTTCTGGTCGTTTTCTATGTATAATAAATAATATCTATCTATGAATTGTATTATAATTATGTATATCAGTTATCTAGTACCCTTAACACAAGCTCTGCTTAGCTTGGGCCTAAATAATGATGTGAATATGTGTGAATTGTCCGGCATTATTTATTTATTATTTATACTACGAGAAGGTGGTTTGGTTCTATACGTATATGGCTGTCCGTTTTTAGAGGAAATCCATAGTCTCGCTCTGTCTGTCCTTTTTTCTCTTGATTATCTCAGTGACTATTGACTACCGAAGCTATTAACTTGAAATATAAAATAAAAATATGTAGTATTTCATAGTTTTTGAAATATTTTGAAAAAAGTTGAACCGTTCCCACGTAGGTACCCCTATCTCCGCTTTAGCTGCAGACCAAAACATTTGAAATCTATGAAGCGTTTGTAGATAACGATCTATGTTTTACAGGAAATATATACGTAACCCCTCGGACCGAGGGGTTCATCCATTCATCTAATTGAATTAAAATGGACTTAACAACGACTTCACTTAAGAATAGTTCAAAAATGTTACATGCGTTAGAAGGCTATTTAGCAGACCTTTAAAAAAAAGCAGGTTCTATTTTCAGCTTTTTATGTACCTATGTCTGTCGATATCTCAGACATTTATAGGATCGATTTGCATGATAATTTTGTAGTTTTAGGTAGGTACCTATAGGATGATTTCGATTGAGATGGTCCTAAAACTTTTTTGAATTTAATTCCATGTATTAGTATAAATTCATTAAAACATAAAAAACCGTTTGAAATATAGGACGCGAAATCGGTTTTTAGCTTAAAACCAAATCTATTTAAATAGCATTTCATTATAATTATTGTTATTGTAAGATTCTAATGACGAAAGAATTTTACAAATCGGTCCAGTAGTTTCGTTTCGGTGCCTATTCAGTTCAAACAAGGAATCAAATCTTTCCTCTTTACAATATTAGTATAGATAGAAAACCATGAACGCCCTTAATACGCCTACATAATATTAGCCAAGTATTGCGAACACATTTGATTGTAGGTACTTGTTTAGTTCGATGCCTGGATTGTCGCAACGTTTATAGCTGTGTATAAAATGACCGCTTACATGCTTACATCACACCTCAGAGCAACATCACACGCTGTTTAACGTTATGTCAAGTCACGATTCTTACACATATGAGTAAGTATGTATGTTTACGCATTAATCTATGACAGAAAACAGAAGATTGATAATAAACTATAAGTATGCGATAGGAATGGGGCCCGTTTACCTAATTTTTTCGAAAAATGAACAAAGCTTGACAAGTCACACATTATCTAGGCCCAAGCTAAGCAGATGTGTTGTGAGTGCAGGTACCTACTAGATAAATGATATGCTTTATAGTACTCGTATTATGTACTTACATAGTTATTCTTTTACGGCTAATTGGGTCGTGGGTGTGCCTTAACACAGAAAATTGTGCTGAATTGTATAGGTACAATACTAACTTATTTCGTATTTCACGATGAAGCCTGACATTTTCTAAAAAACCCCGGAAGCCATCTGCCTAAAAAACTTCACATGCAGGCCAAATTCTGACATCTGATAACCCTATCTCCAGGCTACTATGGGTCATCATCTTGATTGTCGGACTCGGCTGCTCAGTTTCCTTAGTCCAGATGACGTTCATCAAGTACTACAGGGCACCACTGGTGACCACGCAAATGCCAGAAGGAGTCTCCGTCAGCAAGATCATATTCCCAGCTGTGGGCATTTGTTCCAACAATAGGATCAGCAAGCGAGCTGTCACGGAATTGGCTAAGAGGCTGTAAGTACATAATCTCAAAGCTTGGACATAATACTTTCTGTAAAAGGCTTGTCTGGACATTGAATCATCCATTATACCTACTTGTTAGATGGGTATATTCAGACGATAATGGGTATTATGGGTTGGGTACTATTATTAATAGGTAGGTAGGTCGCTCAGCGAGCTCTTTCCATAGCTCGCTGAGCTCGGAGTATCTCTGAAGGATAGGATTCGTAACGAATACATCCAACAGAGAACATAGCTCTAAGAATTAGCAAGGCATACTGAATGAACTGGCTGGCCATATGTAAGCAAAGAAACGAGGGTAGGTATACGTGTTCTTGAGTGGAGACCACGTCTCGTTAAACGAAGTGTTGGACGCTCTCCAGCCAGGTGGGATGACAAAGACGACCTGCAAAAGACAACAGGACGCTATAGCGCTCATTGGGGAGGTCTATTATGTCCAGCAGTGGATTAATATAGGCTGATGATGATGATTACTGACACAACATGAGATGTGTCAGGAAAACCTTAGAAAACCCACTATAAAAACATAATGTATATTGTCCATTTCCAAAATTATTTGTTTATTTAATCGTGCGTCTATGTGGACACTTCTCATGTGTCTCAGTCTCTTCATAAAGCTCCAAAATAAGCGACAGATAAATTAACAGATGTACAATTATTGATGTTAAAATGTGTCTGAAACGAACAAACCTAGATACTTACTTACAAATTTAAAAGAACTTAAATAGACTCTCTATTTTAGTTATAATATAAAACGAAATTAAAAATTACATTAAGGTGCCGGCGCTAGTTTGGGTGGTGTATGCGCCTTAAATTAGGATTATTTATTTATTTAGTTGTTTCATTTGTAATAATTATTTAGTTGTTTCATTCGTAATTAAGTTCGTATGATATAGTGATATCATGACATGATTCCTTTCTTTTGATGATTTGATGATGTTTTGCTGGGGTGCAACAACATAAATTTATATCTAAGGTTAATAAGGAAAAACTTAATTAGACTGATGTCTGATTATTTACAGGTTGCAAGAACAACGCAACAAACATTACAGTGAAGAAGGCATGATGAGTCTCCTGGTCGGTCTTGGTCAGCTGTACCAGCTACAGCCCAAGCACACTGACTACGTTGATCAGATAAAGCTTCATCAAGCTCTGGGCACTTATGATGTTCATCAGCTTTTGAGGAGTGTAAGGTCATTTCTTGTGACATCTTGGCTATAAAGCAAAGTAATTTCTATAAATAAATACCTAATGATGGACAATTCACACAGCATTATCTAGCCCCAAATTAAGTAGAGCTTGTGATATGGGCACCTGCTAAATAACTGAAATAGGTACAAAATACAATACATAAACATGATAAATATATTTTTATTATATGAACATAGAAAACGACGAGAGCACCCGGAACAATACCTGCAGATCTTAAAAATATTTGTCCCAAGGCGGGAATCGAACCGGCAACCTCTTGCGTCGCAGGCGGACCTTCGCTCACCGCACCACAGAGGTCGTCTAATGCATCGAACCTATAAAATAGAAAGTTTGAGAATCAAAAAGAAAGAAACTTGATTAAAACTGTTTTCAAGAGAAAGATAAGCACCTATTAGGTAGAAAAGAATTTAGTAGGTTTAGTTTCCATGCAGGCCTTCCCCTAATATTCGCCTTATTGGCTTTTATTTATTGGGTGGTAATATTACGTATACAATACCGAGGGGAAGCGTGTGTTCAGGAGTGGACTATTTTAGGTTGTTGAGGAGAAGGAATCCATGCATAGTGGAAATGCTTTGCTTTGCTGTGCTCTGGGCATTTATGAAGTTTGTTTATGATGTTTGGAACTGTTTTCTATTAAAAGACCTATTAACAACATGGTCTCAATAAAGAACTTGAATTTAGATTTATGACGTTCATCAGCTTTTGAAGAGTCTATGTTCATTTCAAGCGAGATCTTTAATTGAGTTCAACTAATTTCTATACTTGCAGACACCTGCAAATAAGAAGGTACGTCATGAAAAAAATAAGAATGATAAGACGAATCACAGATGTAAACAAATAATCCAAAAATTCTACGAACCCGTGATAGATGATGAAATAAATTTTGCCAGTAACCAGGGGTCAAGGTAAAAATGTAGTTGAACATAGAGCGAGTAAATACATTGCGAAATATGTTATTAAATTTGAAGGTTCTTCACCTCCAAAACGTAGAAATCGTAAAACAAGATTTGTTAGATAATTATGACGGTGTTTTAACGTAATTGACGACCGATGTGGCGCGATGGGCGAAGGTCTGCCTGCGACGCAGAAGGTTGCGGTTTTGATTCCCGCCTCAGGACAAATGTGTGTACGATCTGCAGACATTTGTTCAGAGTGTTCTGGTCGTTTTCTACGTATAATAAAAAATATCTATCTATGTATTGTATTATGTATATCTGTTATCAATTCTCTAGTACCCATAACACAAGCTCTGCTTAGTTTGGGGCTAGATAATGCTGTGTGAATTGTCCAGCATTATTTATTTTTAATTGTCCGTAGCTAACGCCTTCGTGTGAAGATCTACTGGTGAGGTGTGTTTGGAACACCGAGATGATGAATTGCCTCGAGCTCTTTGACTTTCGGCTTACCGTTAATGGGTACTGCTGCACCTTCAACTATCTCAGAATGTCTGATACGAAGTTCACCGAGTAGGTATTCACGTAAAATAAGCCACTGTCAAGATCAATACATTCTGAGGTTCCTACTAATAAAACAACTACACCAATCTCACACAGGCACCGATAACAAAGTTGTGGGTACAGATTTGCTCGTAAGTACGAGTAGGCATGCAATACCGAGGCGAGGCCTATATCCAGCAGTGGCTATCATATAGGTAGGTACAGTATTGAAAATGGTAGAACTAAAGTAAGTGCCTATTCAACACAATACCTAACTAGTGCTTTTATGCTAGATGACCTTTGTTTTTTTTACGCCAAATTCTGTAGGTGGGTTTTTTGTCGCATTGCTTTTCTTTGAAACTTTATAGAAAATAATATTCTCTATTAACAATAAGAATAACAGTTTCAATAGGTACTCAAGCTATCGTTTTTCTTTCTTTTAGAAAGAATAAGGAAATGCGTAGCGAGGATTCATACAACCACGGAAACAAATCAACGTTCGATTTTGACCAAGGACTGAAAATAATGCTTCGAATTAATGAGAGCGACGACTTTTTTTACAACATTCCTTTACAAGGAGCTCAGGTAGGTACTTATCAAACAACACCAATGTATTAGAACCAGAGTAAAATGTTTTAACTGGTAGGTGCTTACTTAATAGTTTTCTTTAATCCAGGGTTATGAAGGAACTTTAACTAAAAGTTGGTAGCTTGTCTGCAATCAGTTAGTTCAATAAGTTCTGTAGTTAGAGAAGTGTACCTACTATTACAAACATTCCTGTATAGAGGAACAACTAGTTTCTGCCAGCGGCTTCGCACGAGTTGTTTCTATGGAAATGTTTAAAATTCGTTTCTGTCCAATGGGATCTGATTTATGGGATAAAAAGGACCCTATGGTTTTTTTCCATACCTAGACGTAGGTCTAGGCGTGGATGTATGTAAAATTTCATAGATGTAAGTATAAAGCAAACACCACAGCAACTTATAACTTTCATGATTCATTACGGATTTAGGTAACCGGGTGAACTACGAACCTTATTTGACCTGAGGAAGTCCCTCGTTTAGGGTTGAGTTGGTGTTCTTCCAAAAGTCAAACTACGATAGTTTTTGTAGTAAAACTTTCATGATTGTTGTGTTTTCAGCTACAATTTTCAGATGCCTACGATTTCCCAGACGCGCCAAGCGGTAGCTTCGCTATGCAGATAGTTAACCCTGGAGTTCAAGTAAGTACGCATATTCAAAGACCACGTTCAACGAAACGAAAAAAATATTTCCACACAGTGAAGCCCATTCATGGTTGAGCGAGCACAAACATTGACAGCCCTCCGAATGTAAAGGCTTATTTACGAGCAAGGTTATTGAATAAGCATGTGGTGAAAAAGTTGCAGCAAAAAGTTCGTTTGCGGTCGGACTGTTCCTGTAATATATACCCTAGACCGACGTCCGGCATAAACAATGCTGAATAATTCACAATATGGCATACTAGAGGCGGGAATCCTTTATTCGCTACGTCGTTGGGGTCTGCTGATGAAAGGAAGAGATCGCCGTCGGATCTGCTCTCGGGCTGATTAGATGAAATGCAGAAAATCATGATTTGCTGGAAACTGTAGCCAGGGAAAACTAAATGCCTCTCTGGTTAGTGCACAAATATGGCATCAAAATATACAACCTCGACGAGACTTGATCCAGCTATCTGTTACTAAATTCGTAGAATTTTCCCATAATGGAGATTACGGGTAACAGAAAACAATAGCTGCCTAGATAGTTATGATACTCATAAACCCGTTTATTTTCGTTTTAGATGACAGTATTGGTATCAGCCAGCTTTACAGAAGCCTCACGAGACATTCAACACGTGTCCCTAGCCCTCAGGAAGTGTAGGTTCCATGATGAGTCGACCTACCTTACCTTCTATACTTACAGCGATTGTATGCTCAAGTGTAGAATGTATTTTCTTCTGGAGAATTGCAATTGCACGCCGTTCAATATGCCGAAGGAGGATAACGCGAGGACTTGTGATATGAGAGATGTGGCGTGTTTGAGTATATTCTATGGTGAGATCTCTTTTGAAACTTAGTTGATAGGTATAGGTATATATAGAAGCTGTATACTGCCGAGAATGGGACTCCTATAAGCAAAAATACCAAAAGGGAATGGACAGGTAAAGTAATTCTTTTTCGTAGGCCTGTGGCGGAGTGAGGAAGCTCCAACAGGTGGGGGCGAAGTGTCCATTCTATAGGTACGTTAGTTTACAAATTCTCTGTTTCTAGACATATCGAGAAGAAAGAAAAACCGAGTGCATAGAAGCTGTCTACACGCTCTGATCTGCGAACTATGATGAACCACCCTTGTCGGGTGATTCCTGAAATTTTCTTTCAGAATCTAACTGTTACACAATAGTTCAAGAAAATTAGTCGAATGAGGGCAAGTATCTCGGAATGAGAGATAGCTAGCCATAAAGTTGTATAAACCTTTATTTTGGTACCCTAAAACTTGTCTCAAAACCTTCTTATCGTAGGGTGTTCGCGACTACAGATGTTCCAAGGTCAAAGGTAATCATCTCATTCCGAGGTCTTCGAGGATTCCGAAACCCCTAATTTTCCTGGACTACAAGTGAGGAAATTAAGTCACCAATCTTGTTACAGCGCAATCAATAACGGTCCGTCCAAAAGTGGATCCAATACCGACAGAGTTAGAGTTGGATTTGGTAGGAGGTGGTCTAAACTGTCCAGAGTGTTCTCCGACTTGCTCTAAAACAGCCTATAGTTACGACTTCAATAACGTCAACATATACGAAGACTATCTGAACGAAGTTCCTGATGATAATAGGGAGCATTGGTTGTGAGTATATTAATAATGACCCTTATTATGATGACCCAAATAAAATGCAACTTACCTACCTTGGATCAGTTTGAGGTACCTGTAGATTGTTTGCAACAGTTTGCAGATAGCTCAGCTGTTTCTATTGTAAATACTAGTATTAATTTAATTCTATTATTTGACTAATTTTCTTTCTTAAGTAAGTACTCACTTACCTACCTACTCCAGTATAACCTTTAAACTGTAAAACATTGGTACTACCTAACTAACTTAAACTGTAAAACTTTGATACTGCCTACCTAACTTATGCCTAACTGATAGGTAAAGGCCAGCTCTTAATATTTAAAAAAGGCAGTGTAAATGGTTTCCCTAATCTCTAACAGAAAAACATACCTACACATATTTTTCAATGAACTTTTATTACAAGCAAATCAAAGCAACTCAACGTCTTATCTCAAAGGATCTAAATGCACATGAGCTGATCAGACATTCGTTTTTAAAAGCACTTTTCTCAATTTTCGACTTTGGGCTTCCGATTTTCTGCAGCCATGTCTTCATGCGCTCCACTGATTCAGGGGGGCCTTGTAACTGACCGACGACTGTGCCTTGAGCGGTGTTCATGACCCATCCCTTCAGGCCCAGCTCGACAGCTTTCCTCTGTGTATGCTTCCTAAAGTACACTCCTTGTACTTTCCCGAAAACTTCGAAGTCTGCCGATAGTATGTCGTATTTAGGGGCCACGGCCGCGGCCATGACGTAGATTAGTTGTTGCTTTTCTTATTAAAATTTCTGTTTATTGTTATGCGAATACAAATTATTTTTATTTTTATTAGATTTGTAAAGATTTAACAAAACTCAAGGTTTTTACATTATGACGTCTGACGACATCTAAATGTCGATTGCGTTGTTTGTTTTATTGTAATTTTGTTGTTGGGGAAACGAAAGGGGTCGTTGCCTGCAGGTTGCATGGCTACACTCATCCTATTCTAACCTGTATTACAAAGAACTTTGTGTATCAAACTCTATGGTCGCATTGAATTCTATTATAGGTTGATATGGAAATATTTTATGAGACTAGCTGTCCGCCCCAGCTTCGCACGAATATATTCGATAGCCCATGTAACTCAGTGATAATGTAGGTACCAAAGAGAATGTAACGCTAAGTACCTTTCTAACAACAAGAATTTTTTAAATCTGTCCACTATTTTTTACGTTTATTCGTAAAACACAAAAATACAGATCATATTATATTGAAAGAAATGTAGGTTTCATTACCGTATCACCAAAGAACGTAGGCTACTAGGATTTTGGGTAGGACCTTTGGGTAGGAATTTTCTACGACGAATTAGGTACTATTAAAGTACTACGTAGGTACAAAAAGTGACTTTGTACCTACTAGTTTGTATGAATGAAAACGTATAGCTAAAAAGCCAGTAGGTACTAAGTACAACAGTTTGCCTGCCTAAGCTTTTGTTTGTACACGGCAGCGAAGGAAACCTAACTTTTTCCCAACTAGGTAGTCCAGTTGCCAACAGTATTCATAACTTCTCAAACCATGCTCTAATTATTCCATGTAAGAATCGATATACGAATCGCCCACACGAGAGAAATGCCGGTGACTCTATATAGGGCGGGTATTGTTCCAGTAACATTGTTCTGAACAACAATGCTTGCAGGAGAGGCATCAATTTCAGCGGCGCGTCGCTTGTTCACGTGAAGTACGCGAAGGAAGTTGCAGACTGCTACGGGCGGAATGTTATTATGAAGTGGTTCGATTTGATCAGTAAGTTCATTTTGCTTTGCAACTAATGTTTGATGTGGGAACAAAGCTTATTGTACATATACATTACATATTAGACTTTATAAGAACTTGCAGTATCTACTAGGTACCTATGTAGGTATTATTTCGTAGCGGTCTCAGGGAGTCGATGGATGGAGACGGCTCAGGACCGCTCTTTGTGGCGTCGTTTGGGGGAGGTCTATGTTCAGCAGTGGACGTGTATGGACTTATATGATGATGATGAGTTTTTGTTAACAAGTTTAGCATATCTTTATGCCGTCTGTGGCATCACACTCAACAGCCTAGAATGGTTCACTGCTGGACGCATGCCACTTTCTGTTTTTTTTTTATCTCATGGGGGTAATGCCCGTAATCCCCACGCTGGGCATGCGGTTTGGGGATCGCAGTTTGGTGGTATATATTCCGCAAGAGGCGCTGCTGCCCGCCCCTCGGTGTACCTATGTCCCTTAGTCGCCTCTGACGACACCACGGGAAGAGTTGGGGTGGTGCAAGTTCTAAGCCACCACATGGCCACACGGTCTGTGGCATTGTGGCCCTCAAACGGCAGACCCTATTTGGATTTAGTTGAAAGGTGATTTGATAGCAGGTATTGTATTTAAGTTATGATGTTTCAAAGTTTTTTTTAGTAGAGGGTTCTCCAATTTTTGTGAAATGAGCTTTTAATAACTACAGCAGCGCCATACCGCGCAGTTAGATACGGAGTCAGTTAGAAACATTTATAACTAGGTTAAAGGTACCACACTATTTTATACTTAGGCTACTTTTTATACCTACGTAACTAACTAAAGCTAAAACTAAAGCATAATGGGTCTTACAGACTGACGCGGCCTGCGGTGGCGGTCAGTACAATTTGACAACACCTGCTCGTCAAATTGTACCTACTAATCGCCACCGCCAGTGTTCTTGAGTGGAGACCGCGACTCGGCAAACGTAGTGTAGGACGCCCTCCAACCAGGTGGGATGACGATTTGCAAAAGATTGCTGGTAGATGCTGGATGCGGCAAGCTGAAGACAGGGCGCTATGGCGCTCATTAGGGGAGGCCTATGGCCAGCTGTGGACTAGTAATAGGCTGATGATGATGATGAATCGCCACCGCAGACCGCGTCAGTTGTTTGTGAGACCCTTTGAATCATTAAATGGGTTATGGAAAATGTACATTTATTCAGCGTTTTGTGTCACCGACTCTACTTTATAAACAGACAGACCTTTATTAATAAGGTATAAGTATTGCGTAACCGAACGATGGATGGTCTATTAGCAAAGGAAATGTAGACTACTTGCTTACCTTCACCGTGTGGCTTACGTAAAATCACGTGTCTATGTCGAAAGTAGCTGAGATGAGGTAAAAGTCTGATAAAGATTCCAGAGTCAGGGTGATGGAGTGGGTAAAAGTAAGACAACCTTGGTGGCCGGGCACGACTAAAAGCCAGCCCGCACTGCGATAAAAGATATTTTGTTTTTTTAGCAATTTCGAAACTGATCCCCAAATACTCAAATACCTACAACTCAGTTTTAAGCACGTCTCAAGAGACCATTTTCTGACATAGACAAACGTTACTTGGAAAAAAATAATGCCTTTTGATCGGTATCGTTAAATTAGGTGTGATTTTTTTTTAAATTTGGCGGGTTCGATTCCCGTTTCAGACAGGAGATTATTCAAAAATCTTTAAAAGCAGTTTAAATTGTTTTTAAAATCAAAATGAATCTTCTTTCAGTACAATTTAACTTTCCCTTCATGTGGCATGGCTGTGGGACATTCGTATTTGTTCTAGATGTTTTTACGAGCAGCCTAGACCGCTATTGTATAAGTATCTACTTTGAACGTCTTTATATATGTAGGTACACTTTTCCAGGTAACATCGGGTCGACCTGCGGATTCGTAACTGGCTTCAGCTTCGTATCAGTCATAGAGTTCATATACTTCTTCACCGTAAAGTTCTTCAGAGAAATACAATCAAGAAGGTCTAAGAAGCGGAGTCCCGGAGAGAAAGGAGTAGGATCGTTTGAGCCGATTCGTTCTATTTACTGGAATGAGCTAACGCAATCGACTGGTTATGCTAATTTTCCAAAGAATGGCTAAATAATAATAATAAAGTTTATTTATTTTCCTCTTACAATAGGTTTACATTAACTCAAACATAGTATCTAATGATGTAGTTTGAGAATAACCTGTATTGTGAGAGCTGGATAGGTTTTTGGTATAGGTGTTTGGAAAAAAACCTGTAACTGCAGGTCTCCAGTGCCCCCACTCCACGTTTGGCACCAACCAAACAACCACTAAATGTTTGACAAACTACTGTTATGGAATTCACACAACTATTTATATCTCTATATTTAATTTCAATCGATTTGGCGACCATTGTGGCTCGGCGGGCGAGGGTCCTCCTGCGACGCAGGAGGTTGCTGGTTCGATTCCCGCCTTGGGACAAATGTTTCGCTTCAAATGAGCCGCGGTCTCCATTCAAGAACACTTTACTTATTAGCATGGGGCTAGATAATGTGTGTATTGCCCAGCATTATTATAATTGTGAATTGTGACTACAGTTGCCTGGAATTAATTTTCTCAAATATGTTTTTATGAAACATAATGATAATGCTACCATTTGTTTAGCCTTATCATGTTTACACTAGTCTAGAGTTTAGGTAAATATCTACACCCAATATTTGTATAGAGCTAGAGGCATTAGAGAGGAGTGGTGTGATCTTATTAGCGATAACGTAGCAGTATTATTGTTGATTGTTCCCGTACTTTTAGAAAATACACATTGGGTTTGGTTATCATCACCAACAATCAAGCACCTGTGAAGCTCACACGAGATACAATCTACAAATAGTTTTCAAGCAATTATTTACGCATGATTTTGAATTGATGTGATTTAGGTAATTGTTTGAATAAACGTACTGAATTACTGAGCTTGTGGTTTCATTTTGTCTCGTGGTCGTTCTCCGAACGGGTTCGAAAGGGACTCCACAATCAGAGTTGAAAAATGATGCTTAGCAAAGAAGCAACAAATAGATATTTTGAGATATGGTGGAACGGGATCAAACAACTGCCGGAGTCGACTTCGATTCACGGTTTTCGGTTCATCGCTGATTCTAAAAGACATTGGGTGGAGAGGTATGTTAGCAAATAATAAAACGTCAAGTGCGAGTCGGACTCGCGCACCGAGGGTTGAAAGACGGACAACAAAGTGATCCTATAAGGGTTCCTTTATTACCCTTTGGGTACGGAACCCAAAAAAGAACGAACACAACACCTACCTAACAGAATTCAGTGTAAATTATAAATTTAGTCCTATAGTAAAATCTTTAAAAATTATGTAGGATTACTAAGTATTATACCTAGGTACCTACTTAGAAAAGTACTTTTTCCTAATCATATAAAATTAGGGAGATCTGACTAGATGAAGCGAGAACATCAAGGTGCTGGCGTTGTATTATTATAACATGGGATTGACGTAAGCATGGAAAATTACAAATACAATTATATGATGATCGTAACTAGTACCTAGTAGAATAAACAAGATTGTATTTTCTCACCCGGCATTTTTGCAGTTAAAATTGAAACCGATCTGGATTTCCGTAATAGGTTTCTAGCGAATTAACCCATTTAAACCTGAACGTGGTTGGTTATGATTTTTGTTCCAGAATATTCTGGCTGATATTCGTTGCTTTCTCCTGGTACGGATCTTCTCTGCTGATCGCAGCGCAGTATGCTGCTTTTCAGAATAACCCAATTTCATTTGTCGTGGAAACAACTTATAAAGATTGGGATACCATGTTTCCTTCTGTAGTGGTTTGCGAAAATGATAATGCGAATCGTATTGAAGAAATTTCTGATGGGTAAGTTTGAATAACCTGGAGAAACTGGTTGTTGTGGGCAAAGTGGATGGGAAAAGGCCACGAGGCCGATCACCAAGCCGCTGGTCTGACATTGTGAAAGAGATCACGGGACTCCCAGTGACGACTGCTCTCAGACAAGCCGAAGACAGAGTAGCTTGGAAGCAGTTGGTCAACTCCTCAACAAAGGCTTTTCAAAGTGAGCACGACCTTCAGTAATGAAGAACACGATGAAGAAGAAGAAGTTGAACAATTTAAATATAGGTACATTTCATTATTATGAAAAGCTAAATTGTTGTTTTTAGTTTGTGGGGAGAAGACCACGACTTCAACATGGAAGAAGTTCTGAAGGAAATATCATATTTCAAAGGCATAACATACTACATATCAGAATTTTGCAACTTGGAGGATCCGTTACCTGATTGCATTAAAACGAATTTTACTCATTACGCTAAAATGGTAAGACTGCTTGTCTTGGACATGGTTTATTAATACATTGGTAAAGTAACTAAAGAGGAAAAAGACAAAAAACTTACAAACCAACAATCAAAATACATTGGTCAATGATGATGAGTCAACTTGGTTTGTAACATTCGAAGAAAGAAGTCTGCTTTGCACGCTAATCAAAAACTATACTATATCCGAGCACTTACCTAAAGGTCACTGACTCAACCGCACTCAACATATTAATTCGCCTCTCTTAATATTTTTATGCCCCGCAGTGCAGCAGGCTGATCATGATGAATATTTTCCAGGTACGAAGTAGCTGTGAAGAGACACTAGAAGACTGCACTTGGAATGGACAACCTTTTGATTGCTGCCGTTATTTTAGACCTATGGACACTGAGCTTGGTACTTGCTACGCCATCAACAGTATCCAAGGAAGGTAAACTGAGCAAACAGTAATGTGAAAAATTTATGGCTGCCAGCACTTATTTTGTATGGTTACGCTTTCAGGGAGAAGAATCCCGAAAAATATCCAATGATAAGCAACAGAACAACGGGTCCAGGAGTTATCAAATTTAAAGCAATGGTCAGTGCCAATGTTTACATTCTAAATGAAGAAGATGTACCGGCTCTAACAACCATAGGATCAGACGTTTTGAACGTTGTTCAAGAAACATATTTCAAGTGAGTTTCGATACAGCTTTGGAATATGAAATACAGCCTAGGCTAGTTTAGGTCCATACGGACGGATTCAATATTATACTTAAACACTGTAATTGTGTCTAATAAATGATTTTATGTTATGTTATTAGGTAATTATACCTAAAATAGGACCTTGAATTTCGTTTTTATAAAATATCCAATGTTTCAGGCGTTACATTTCTATACGAAATATTCATAATGACGCTGGAGCACGATCCATATCCCCAGAAAAGCGCAAATGCCGGTACACAGACGAGAATTTTCTAGAAGTTTTCCGGTATTATTCTTACACGGCTTGCACAGTACAGTGCAGAAAGAATGCTCAGCTTAAATTTTGTAATTGCACTAACTATTTTATGCCGAATGTTCCTGAAGCAATCAAGTGTAACATCAGTGGTGTCATATGTATGAACAACCACGTTAATATTCTCTCTGTGAGTATTTTTAAATTACACTAATGAAACAATTTAGTTGATTACGACTAATTTAAACATTTTATTTAAACGGTTTCAATTGTTTGTATGACGCTAATTTTCTATGCTTTCATTGTTCTAGGTTCTAAGAGCGCCTTGGTCAAATCGTGCAGGCCTCTACTGCAACTGTTTGCCATCGTGCACTGAAGCAGAAATATCTATTGTAAAAGACTTTCAAGCAGTCACAACGGAAAGCTTCGCCATTGTAGAAATTGAACTAGCAATGTTACCGAGCGAACGTTACAGGAGAAATGTTGTAAGAGGGATCCTTGATTTAGTCGGTAAGAAAAAATTCAGAGAGTACCTACTAATGAGTCAAAATTTTTTACAACAATAATAATAAAAAAAATGTTTTCTAGTGTCAACGGGAGGCACAGGAGGTCTTTTCTTAGGAGCAAGCATTCTTAGCTTTGTAGAACTGCTATATATTTTGCTGCTACGACCTTTCTGTGACATATACAGCCAACGAGATGATGATCCCTGGTACAGAAAATTCGGAACAAGACGTATCGAAGACTTTAAAGTGGCTAAAAATTCGAATATGAATAATTTTGGCACTGGCAACAATATTTAAACACCAATATTGACATCAAAAGAGTTGACTTTTAAGCATGTGTTAGCAAAAAACTCAAACTACATTATATTGTTATTCTATTGCACTAACTCACATTATACTAGTTAATAAATTATTTACAAACAATACCTGTCAACGATTTCATCAAATACCTCCATTACTTTTTCTTTGTAGTCAGGATTCGATATCATCATAGTCGCTATAAAAGAAGCTTTATCCTTACAAAGATTCTGATCGAATTGATCTGTATCCGTGAAAATGCTCGTGATTTTATCGTCATCTATCCACATCTGTGGTATTAAACAAGCACAAACAACAAGACCCCATTGCCTTTGTTTCTCAGCTGATTTGAAGAATGCGTCTTTGGATAAAATTTCTGTATCTATTCCGTTCTCAATGAATATGGCGTGAAGTTCAGTGATGTAGAAATTTAGATATTTATGCATGTTTTCTTCTCTGTACTTTGGATTCAAGTTACAGTAGAGAAGTAACATTACATCTCCAGCTGGAGGATGGTAGCTTATAGCTTGGAAATCAATTAACAAACAATCGTCCGGCTTGTTATCATCTCCATAGTGAAACATCAAATTGTTATTCCACAAATCTCGGTGACAAATCACATTTCTGTATACAGGAGAGGGGTCTGTTTGGGCTAAGCCTTCGGACCAAATATCGTACCAACGACTTTCTATCGCTTCGATTTCAGATTCACTATATTTCAAGGAAGATTTTATGATTTTAAGAGATCCTTCCCTGCATTGGCTAAACCAGACATCAGAGTTTTCATATCCACCTTTGAACAAATATTCCTCAAACTCATCATACAAAGAGTAAGCTCTTCCGATCTTTCGGACCCTTTCTTCTTCATAAACGATCGACGAGGCGTGAAACCTCGCCAAGGTTTTCAGAGCTTCATATGTGTGGTCTTCGTCAAATCTCATAAATTTGTCTCTTAGCTTGTATTGTAGAACGTTTAAATCTTCAAAAACCATGCAATTTTTACTGCCAGTGACGAAAGGAGCACTCCACGGTTTCAAACCTAAAACATGATAAATATGGGGTAAGCACCTAAACTCGTCTAAGTTTTTCCTGAAATAAGTAGGTAAGTAACATTGTGTTTGTGGGTCTGGCCTGGCGATAAGTAAATTGTATATATATGTATGAAATTACCGGGTACTTGTATCCTTTCTTTGATGACACTGTAAAAATACAACTCTTTTGCAAAAAACATTCCCTCTTCCACCATTTTTGCTTTCGCTTCATTTGAAACTGATATAAGTTTTAGAAAATAGTGCAGTACTCTTTTACTTGGAGTCAGATTAACTTTTAGTTTCCAATAGTCGCACAGAAATCCTAACATTTTATCGCTAGCATTTTGTACAAAGTAACTCTCAATTGTGTTCGTACTGTTATCTCCATTTTTGGAAACTATACTTTGAACATACTCAGATGATAGAAATTTAGAGCTACTTGAATTATTTTCATTTGATATTTCCATTTTATGTTAACTTCTAACATTAGCTACTACTACAAACACAGCAACACGGATAGAGTTATGAACTTTAATGAGTATATTCCAAATAATTATATTGAATAAGTCATATATTAGCATAAGATTTATTACATATTTACCTATGATAAAAATATTATACTTAACAAATAGAACACAGATAATAATATTTACAATATTCGATAAGCCTAAGCAGGATCCGCTACCTATACACTACCGACGCTATAGTATACACACGCTAATAATTATCAAACAATGAAAATGTTTTCTGAATATTTTATCAGAGACTTTTTTTATGAAAACTAAATTGAGACACTACAGAGTACAGAGTGAGGTTTTTTAGGGTCACTGAGGGAAAGCGTTATTGAAAAATCATGTTAGGAGTCACGTGCTCGAATTTGGTTTCGATACATACGATGTCTTTAACACTTTCGTGGCACAAGACACACATGCTTGATGTGGCGCCTCTAGTGCGGCGGCGGCGTGCCCTGCGGGTCGCAACGCTCAAGGTGATCAGTGAGTACGTTAACATTCTTATCGTTCGTTATTATATTACATATCTGTCAACTATTTCTTCAAACAAATCGCAGACTCTATGGCGGTAGATTGCGTCTACTTCTGCAATTTCTATCAACTCCTCACTTCGTGACACAACATTTGCTTTCTCGGCTTTGACTGGATCATTAAAGATTTCATCTCTTTTCTCGCTACTCATTGCTACAATAGGCACAATGAGCGATGATTGAGTTATAGCAAACACTATGCTTTCATTGTACGACTCCGTCATAAGTTTCTTCGGGAAAATATCTTTCAAATATATGCCGGAACTGAGAAGAACAGTAGATAGAGTGCTGTAATAAATATCAATAAAGCTACTAGTGTACTTTTCTCTCTCTGCTTTGTCAGTATTAAAGTATATGAGCGATGAGAGGTCTAACATCGGAGAGCTGTACAAAACCGTTTGGAAGTCTACGATTATGGCATGAGGGTCGACTTTGCTCTGTCTCTTGAGCAAAATGTTATTAGTCCAGAGATCTCTATGGACAACCACATTGCGCTGTTCTATACTAGGTTTCATAAGAAACATAGCTCTATCATACAACTTTGGGATGATCGACTCTGCTTTTGCAAGCGTGTTTGGATCGTTTTTGTATTTTGAATGGACTTTTAAAAATTCAATGATGGCATTTCTACCGGTGTCACGCCAATTCTGTCCTCCAACGGGCTCCTGTAGGAACTCGCTGTAGTCTTCCCATATTCTGTAGGGTCTGTTAAGTTCTCGGCTTTTCTCTTCTTCGAAAATATATGATGCTGCGTGGAACTTGGCGATTGTTTCAACAGTTGCTTTGAGATCGTCATAGCTCATAGTATCACGGTGGTGAGGCATTACGTATCCTAGATTTCCAACATCTTCGAAGATAAATAAATCTTTTCTTGAATATAACAACTTAGGTCGCCATTTTTGCATCCCTGTAATGCAAATTTTTAAACATTGAAGTTAGTTTGATTTGAAATACCCACTCATTGCTCAAGTAAGAGTTATCTATGGTGTGTTACGAGGTAGAGCATACTTATCGATAAGAAAATACCTTTCCCAATGGCCTTAGATAGAAATAATTAAATTCCAAGTTGAACTTTGCCTATATTTAAAATTTATTTCCTTACCTTCGTATTCTTTAAACTGTGGAAACAGCGAACTCAGCATAACGTATTCCTTGCTAAAGAACTTCACTTCTTTCAAATATTCTGATAACCATTTATTTTTTCTTGGCATAAGCTTCACAAAGAATCTGAGCTTTTCCGTGGTATCTCCTTTTTCCACTTCAACAACTAATTTTAGATGCTCTCCCAGATAACCTATCACTTTCTCCTCAAACTCTTCAAAGTACCATTTTATGGGTATTTGAAACCCGTAATGGATAATAACTGATTTTATTTCGTCTTCATTTACAAGATCCATGTTTACGTCTCGTGTGTTGAACGCCTATCTACTATTTGAATGAGCATTCAACAGTACCTACCTACATCAATGTATTTGCTTATAATTTCACTAAAACGAGTACCTACCTATCATCATTCTATTATCATATCTGTGTTTACTTACAGTATAAATAATTCACTTACCTACCTTGCATAGCGCAATAAGTTATTAAATGAAACTCAATACATTTTGATGTCCTTAAAAAAATAACTGGCATAATGATAACATCACCAGCGTGAACATTGGTTACGCATTTAAAAAGACTTATCACCGAAGATCAATTAAACAAGCCTGAGCACCTCCAAAATTTCAGTATTAGGTTCTTATATGGCTTTCGCAAATATTACCATGTTTCCGAATACCGCGCTAATCTCAAGTGGTTGCCCATCCGACTTCGCAGGAATATTCACATACTATCTCTCTTGTAAAGTATCCTGTTCTATCCTCCAAGCCGTTTCTGTCTCAAGGTGCGTTTTGAATTCCCTAAGAAATGAAACTAAGTGTGAAAATACATAATGATGTCCTTTTATTCAAACAATAAGAATAACTTCATATTAACATGAACACTTATTATAAATTCCAACAACATTTTTACACTAGCCTGTAGTAGGTACTATTGTATTTTATATATTATTGTATTTAGCTTAAGTCGACTGAACAGAAAAGTTATGTGCACTGTATGAACTCTAAACTAAACAGTTCGAGATATGCGTTTAAAAACTAAGCTATTTTTATAGCAGCACTGTACACTGTAGCTGAAGACAGGGCGCTATGGCGCTCATTAGGGGAAGCCTATGTCCAACAGTGGACTAATGATGACTGTAACAATATACTGGGCCGAATTCTTCTAACCAATCACTATAGTATGGCAGTGGTAACGTCGCAAAATCGTCCATAGATGAAAGAAACTAGATACATAGTGCGCGCGGTGATATTTGCAGGGAGAAATTGATGGAATAGTTTCATCATCGACACATTTGTTTGACTCGCGCCCCTCCATCAGCTGTTTCTTTCATCAAAGGTAAAACTGAGACGATACGATTGTTCTATTGAAGCGATTAATTTTGAGTAAGAGCCCTGGTCTCTTATTGATATATTGATAAATAAACGGCTTCCTATAGATTTTATTGAGTTTCTTTTGCTTTACTACACAGCTTTAACTACAAAACGTAAAGGTTATTTTGCCACAATCTATACACCAAACAACGTACTAGTTGCTTGTAAATCAATAAACGGTTCCTTATTGATCTTATTTAGTTTCTTTTGCTTGACAGCCTCATAATTCGGAGTCCATAGCTCATTGATTCTTGGAGACACGCGTGGTCCGGTTATTTCTTCGTCCTCGCTGGATTCTTCCACTTGTATTGGTGAATTTTCTTCTTCATATTCTTCCTCCTTTAGCTTTTGACCAGAGATTTGTTGTAAGAATGATGTGCATATGAGACTTACCGGGGGGATCATGTAGCAGGCAGCTGAAGTAATCTGTAGCAAACAAAATAAACTTTCAGAATAAGTAGCAATGGTAACTTTGTTACGTACTGGAAATCCAATGTAATATTTTTGGATTTGAGTCTGCTTAAGTTTTGCAAGGTAAATCTAAGAGCGATAGAATTGATATTGGAAAAAGAAATCCAAGCGCGGGGTCAGGAAATTGATGGTGTTACGCTCGCGTGCCTGGGAGAACACGTTAAGGGCCTATATAACCTATAATTAGGACATTATTTAAAAAAACCGAAACATTTCATATGGGTTTTAGTAAAAAATTAAAGGTAACGTTGAGATTTTTTTCTTTAGAGAAAATTTTATGGAATCTTGTTTTCGAAACATTATGTTTGATAGAGTAAGTCCTGAACTTTACTATAATATAAATTTAAAAGTTAAATATTTTGTAGTTTGGAAGACATGGATAAGAGAGAGAGAGAGAGACAGACAGAGAAACATGCGCACGCCGCACGGCGTACAATAGCTTACTATAGCAAAAAGTGTCATTACAACTTTTCGTGAGATTTTTTTCCGTCCAGCCCCCTTTCACAAAACGCGATAAAGAACTTAGTTCCAAAATTTGACACCGGAGAATTTAATGTGTCACCGTTACTAATAATAAGATAATCACCTGAGATATAGCATTATGCGTCGAAACAATGGGCAGTATCGTTTCCCGCGGCGTTGCTGTTTTCACGTCGGACAGGTGCTTGCCAGCGAGCATGCTTGAGAACACGGAACCCGGTTGGTTGTTCCATGATATAGCTTCCAGGCGACCGCCTGAGCTTTCCGAAGGTTCTATGCTGTAAATTTCCTGGAAAAAGAAGATTACCAGAATTAATAAAAAGGAAGAACAAAGAAGACAGAGAGAAAGTCCACAGGCACACACATAGGCACTCTGTGCGATAAGGTAGGCCGCTGTATGAACCTAACTAACTAACCTAACCCTAACCTAACTGGCCTAACTAGCCATGACCAGTTAATTTTTATGTTTTGGTAACGTACATACAAAAAATTAATGAGAAAACGATTTTCTTCATCTTTTTCCCCTCGTGAACTTTTCATTGCTTATTCTGCTTTACAGAGAAAAATACAAGCCATATAACATTAAAATCGGTCGAGCTATTCTTGAGTTATAAAAATGTTTATAAAATGCGGATGATGATTTGAGAAATGTACTACCTAATCGATTTGTAATTTGAGCATATTTCCTCCATATAAAATATGCAAAATGCTATTTTGCATTTTTACGTCGAAAATTAAATGTTTTCGTCCTATTTGATTTGTATTAAAACAACAATATCTTACGTTTTGTTTGATATGATAAGGAACACAGCTTACACTGTCTAATTACAGAATAACAATACAATGTCGATCATACAAAAAGTTTTCAGCCATCATTTTTGGTATTACGGAAACATCATAATTTACGAATTGAAGTTGCGAGCAGCTGTCGCCGGATTCTTAACACCAAATAACTAGTAGTGGCGCTAGTATCGCTGTCAGCTGTAATATATGATAATACTAGCGCCGCCGGTGCTTTAGTGTAGAATAGTATATCTTAACTGAACAATGTAGATCCTAGATTGGTTATTTTTGTTATGTTTTAAGACGGAGTCAATATCCATTTTATAAGCGGAGGAGGGCGCTGACTTCATTACATTTTTTTTTACTTTGGCGGCAGTCAACCTTCAATAGGGTAGGGTACGAGACTAGTAGAAGAAGAAGAAGGAAGAGGAAGGGAAGAGCTGATTATTTTTTTTGTGTATTCTCTGTTGATATAGTAATATTTGAGTTTGGTGGCCACAAAGGGCAACATCGTATCTCCTCCTAAACTATACAAAATAAAACTATGATAGAGGCATTAAAAAAAGCTTATAATAGGTATCACAAACTGCCCATTGAAAAACTTTGAAGTTACCTTTGTTCAACGAAATAATAAGAATAAATAGGTGGCGGCGCTAGTTTGGCTCGGGGTATCGTCTTAAACATTATGTTTTGTTTCAAATGAAGGTTTTTTATTTTTTCATCGTACTTACAGAATTGTTTCTCATAAGGTAAATAATCATATCGCCGGCCTGACTCGAGTTGAACACCAGTTGCTTGAAAACTCCAGTTTCGGGGTCCAATAGGCGCTTGAGGGTTAAAATAGGCTTACTGCTGTGTGGACTGAATATTATTACTGAAACAAAGAAGTTTTAATTTTTAAAACCGATGTGGCGCGGCGGGCAATGGTCTGACTGCAACGCAGGAGATTGCAGGTTCGATTTCCGCCATGAAATAACTCTAACGTTTGCTGGAACAAAACTCTTATTAATAAAAGCTCGCCTATGTACATAACCTCATGAGAGAGGGTAATGCCCATAATCCTCACGCTAGGCATGCGAGTTGGGGATCGCAGTTTGGTGGTAGATCTATTCTGCAAGAGGCACTGCTGCCCACCCCCTGGTGTATGTCCGTTAGTCGCAAATCAAATCAAATCAAAAATACTTTATTTCCATAAATACAAAAATGTACACTTGGAAAACTCGCCTCTTACGACATCCACGGAAATAGTTGGGTGGTGCAAATTCTAAGCCGGCACCACACGGCTGGCATCGTCAAACAATGAGAAAATTGTTAAAGTTGAAGAATTAAAAAAGAAAAAGAATTTCAAATATTTTACAATTCGACGACGATGTGACGTCATCACCATCATCAACCTATATTTAGTTTAGTGCTGAACATAGGCCTCCCCTAATGAACGCTGCCCCTGTCTTCAACTGCATCCAGCATCTGCCTGCAGTCTTTCGCAGGTCGGAGGGCCTAGCCGGAGGGCCGGACACAACGTTTGCAGATTCGCGATTCTCCACCCATTAACACATTTACCCCAGCGGTTACGATGTGACGATTTTTCTCTACTTTAACATCAAAGGGAACAATCCTTTTGCTAGGCCAGTCGGCTACTTCTATTGGATAAAAAATGCTTACCATCATTGGTATCCGTGACGACAGCCATCTTATTGCTCTTATGGTCGGCCGCTATGGCCACGGGTCGCATATTCACGTACCATTTGATTGTGAGAGATAATAGACTCCATACGACCAAAGCGTTTTCTGACGTGCAAACCAGCTAAAATCATAAGGATGTTGTCTATGTAGCTAAAATCATAAGATGTTTAGTTGTATGCAAACATGAATGTTTGTTACTTCTTCACGCCAAAACTACTGAACATAGAACATATGGGATAGAAATAAGCTTCTATTACACACATCATCATCATCATCATCATCATGTCAGCCCATATACGTCCACTGCTGGACATAGGCCTCCCCCATACGACGCCACAAAAAGCGGTCCTGAGCCGCCTCCATCCATCGACTCCCTGCGACCGCTACGATGTCGTCGGTCCATCGAGTTGATGGTCTCCCAACACTCCGTTTCGCGTTGTATCGTTACATTTGATTTTTCATTTCATTCATTGTTGTATATTACACACATACAGCTTTAAATAATTTACCATCCCAAATTAAAATTGTAAGCTTATTTAATGCGTTCTAACTAAAATTAGCTCAACCTATCATAAATGATGATTCGCTTCTTAAAAAGTGAAAACATTAAATGAGTCAGCTTTTGAACGACCACAACCTATGTATTTAATATCTGAGTCTTATTCTCATGTAAGTGACATTATACAATTTGTCTTTTTGAGAATAAATGATTATTAAACTTTTAAACGTTTCCAATTTTCCATATAAATAGCGCGTGCGCGGGCAAAAACTAGTTCTAAGGTTGCGATCTTTTAAAGTGTAAATAAATGTAAACTTACAAAATGAGAAGCATCTTTGTTTCCAAACAAAACATGTTGCCCTTTAGGCCTCATGATCGGGTTAGCCAACACCGTCCGAAGCGTGCAAAGGTGAGTATCCCACAAAGTCAATTTACAGCCAAACCAGGCCGCTATAAGCGAACCATCTGTAGAAATTGCGACTTGGCCCATTTCTGTCTCATGATTAGTCCTCATCCCCAACTTAATAATAGACTGATCTACTAAATTGTGCTCTTTATGAATGTTTGCAAGTTTCTGTATTGCATCATTCTCCTCAATTTTTATCATATACGGCAGTCTATCAGTTTTTTGTTGAATAACGTGGTGCTTCACACTGTTAAGAATATCGTGTGACATGTACAGTCCAGTGCCCGTGGAGTAATAACAAGCGGTCACACACCTCCAGATGATTCTTTGATTAGTTGTTAGAGACGAGTCTTCCTGTTTCCATATACGCAGTTTTTGGTCACCGCCTGCTGTTACGCAAAATGTGCCTTTACTGTTTAGAGATATAGAGACTACATTGCAACCGCCGTGGGATAGATTCACGCATGTGTTGACTTGAAATGGTGATTGGCCTTCTTTGTTCTTGGACCAGAACTTGAGGGTTTCTTCTGGGTAGTTTATACCGTCGTTTCTGTACTCTGATGTTACGAGCCAGTTGCTTTCAGCGTCCATAGCGGCGCATGTTACTTCTGTGTCCAGTGGGATTAAATTGTTTCGCTCTGCTGGTAGATCGTTCTTTTGTGTTATGTCCAACTGAAATAAATAAAAATAAAACGTCAAATTGGGAGTCTGACT
The DNA here is from genome assembly GCA_946478455.1 of Eupithecia vulgata. NCBI lineage: Eukaryota > Metazoa > Arthropoda > Insecta > Lepidoptera > Geometridae > Eupithecia > Eupithecia vulgata. The sequence continues at coordinate 7,624,529 of OX297873.1, read as the reverse complement.
CGCAATCAGAACAGATAGACCACCTCCGGGAAAATAATAAGACGTGCTTTTAGGGTTCCGTACCTCAAAAGGAAAAAAGGAACCCTTATGGGATCATTTTCTTGTCAACCCTCTTTTCTCAAAAATGGTAGTGGAGGTATCGAGTTGAAATTCACATCATACAGGGTGGCACATTTAGAGCGGTCAGTATGGGAAAGTCTAAAACTATAAGACATACGAAGATCCCTTCTTATGTACCATGTCATTGATTTTAGTAAAAAGAAAAACTGCATTCATACATTTAAAAAAACTTGTACTCAGCTCGGGAATCGAACCCGGACGTTTTGAAAAATAAAACTAACACTATTTATAATTAAATATTGTTACTATGAAACGTGATGTCTAAAATGAATTGTTTTGTTTGCCTATTCCTTTAATTTATTATAGTAAATTTTCGAAATGACCACCATTTTTTTCAATACAAAATTCAACACGTTTATGTAACGATCTTACTATTGCGTTTTGTATCTTCAGGTGGTGAATTTGCATTAAAATTGACTCTAACCCTGCTTTTAGGTCTTCAAAGGTGTCGTAGCTTGTTTTGTACACTTGTGTATGTATTAATTATTATGTATGTAACAAGTTGTGACATCAGCAAAGAGCTATAAACAACCATAGAGACAATTTTACGCACCTAAGCGAGTTGAATGTTGTATTGAAAACATGGTGGTCATTTCGAAAACTTAGATACTAAAATAAATTAAAGGATATAAAAACAATGAAAAAAAATGATAAGATGAGATAAAATATAAATAGTGTTAGTTTTATTTTTCAAAACGTCCGGGTTCAATTCCCGAGCTGAGTACAAGTTTTTTTAAAATGTATGAATGCAGTTTTTCTTTTTACTAAAATCAATGACATGGTACATAAGAAGGGACAGACTCTCCCATACTGACCGCTCTAAATGTAACACCCTGTTTACTTAGGTTCGTAACCTCTTGAAGCCGCAATATATAAGTCAAACTTCTAAGGCAACGCAATCAAAAGTTACAGCCGTTTATGCCCAATTTTTATGAATTTTCCAAGGGAATCCACACAAAACATATAGGGTACTTGTCGTTGACCTACAATCACGAGATTTGGCAAGAAGCAAAAAAATATAAAAACAGTATTCCTATATGTTATTGTGACCAAATCAGAATTTTTTATTGAACTGTGCATCTAGATATATTTCTTTGCTTACGAGAACAAGTCTGTACGGAACAATTGATGCGCGAGTCCAACTCGTACTTGACTTTTTTTATTATTATTTGGTGTGCAATAAAGAGTATTTGTATTGTTTTAACACCTCACACACCCCGTGACCACCAACTGTTTGTATCAATTGCGCCATTACCTCTCTTATGCCACCCTCAACCAATCTATCCCGGATATAGATACTTCATTTCACCCTCGGGCGAATATTCATAAAACTTACATTGAACAAAACCTTGTCTGTCTTCGTAGAATAGAACTGCAAATGCCCGATGCGGCCTGGCATCACGAGACAGCCCAGTCGGTTGCAGTAGATCAGAGAACCGCCTACCGCCCGCATCACGGGAGACAACCCACCGCATTCAAGGATAGTGCATTTGGCGTACAGCAGTGTGTCTGCTATGATTATTGCTGAAAAAAATAATAAATAATACATATCTAACTAATAATAAATAACTAATATTAGAGGTTCAGCTCCCTGCTGCTGTTTTTCCCGTCAATTACAACCTGAGGTTCTTCAAGACAAGAGTGAATAATCTTCTAGACCTTCGTGATACATCGTCGGCCACATCTTCACTTTCCATCACACATCATGACATTGTGGTCAAACGAAGGTCTACAGACGAACATTTAGGGGATGGTCAAACAAGCAACCAATCGACTTGATTTATGGCATAGTTAGTTGAAAGGATGAAGAAGTAACAGGCAATTTTTTATCCATTAAATCAGTTCCATGAATGGGATAGAAATAAGCTTAAAAAACGTGCGGAGCAGCGGGCAGCAGCTAGGAAACTAATATTTTAAATTAGTGTCACGTCTCGGTGTAAGCGGACCTTTCTACAATAAACTTACAATTGTTACTCATTGTGACAGCCACATGAGTGTTGCTAGCCGTGATAAACCTGACAAGGCCCGGCAAACGCGGCATAAAACTTTTCTCGTTTGCTTTGTAAGCTGCATTGCCCAGTGTCCATTTTATTATGACCTTTTCTAAGCCGCCCGTGTAGACATAGTTGCCTGAAATTTTACATTTATATGTTAGTTAAATTACGTTTAAAAGACCCGGATTTAAAAGATAGTTCTTCAATGGAAATATATCAAGGAAAAAGTTAAGAGGATGGCTAGTTGAATTTTTTTTTATACTGTTAATGAATATCTAGAAATGTTAATTTAACTAATATAATTTAATTTAATATATAACAGTATTTTTGCGAGTGATTTGCGCAAGACTGCTGACAGATGCTGGATGCGGTAAGCTGAAGACAGGGAGCTATGGGGCTCATTAGGGGAGGCCTATGTCCAGCCGTGGACAAATATAGGCTGATGATGATGATGATGTGTAAAAAGGTGACAAATAGTTATTTTTGAGTCAACATGTTTGACCAATATAATTGGTGTGCAAAATAATTAGCAAGAATATATACCATATTGGAGCTATTAGGGGAGGCCTATGTCCAGCAGTGGACTAATATAGGCTGATGATTTGATAGTAATAAGACGCGCATATAACATTTGCACGCGTGCAGGTCAGCAGCGTCTAAATACAATAATTATTGTATTTAGAACAAAATATTATACAATGTGTCAGATCTTATATATAAGATCTGACACATTGTATAATATTTTGTATTCTTGCAAATAAATGATTTAATTTATTTATTTACGTCAATGAATATGGACACCCAAAACACGCGGATTTCTATGTTAGCATAGCAAGTTCATTACTTGGTTTTGTTTCAATTGTAATATAAACATGTAAAAAGTTAAAATTGAACATTATATTGAACTCAAACAGCAGATTTATGTATCATCATCACCAGCCTATATTAGTACACTGCTGGATATAGGCCTCCCCTAATGAGCGCCATAGCGCCCTGTCTTCAGCTTGCCGCATTAGATTTAAGTATGGACAGAGCTAAATATAAAAATTATCGGCATCCCTAATTAAAACATATCGCGTTGTGAAGACTTGGAACCGGTTACCTGATTCAGTCATCAGTCCCTACTCAGTGAATGCTTATATAAATAGGTGCACTGACAAGGACTATGATAAATACACATCAGCTTAAAAGCTGCATTATGTATTAACAACAATAATAAAACACACCTTCCAAAGAAAATGCAACCGCCATTGGTGGAAGGAAGTGCCAATGTAGAAGTTCCCGACAAATCTTCTGCTGTTTATTGTAAAAGTTGCCACGTAGCACTGTTACTCGCCCCAGTGCATCCGAGTACACTATTGAACCATTGTTGTGAGCTGCCACTGCTATGATACGCAGGCTGTTTATGTTCATATGCCTGAAAGCAACAATGTGTTAACATCATAACACAAGCTCTGCTTAGCTTGGGACTAGCTAATGCTGTGTGAATTGTCCAGCATTATTTATTATAAGATGGGAAGAGGGATTGAAAGAATGTTTTTTTTAGTTATTTTAGTGTTTAATTTTGTAAGGAATTTATGAGTTATGTTATGTTATGATTATGACACAAATCACGAAACAAAAAAAAAATACAAATTAGAGCATCAGGCAGAAAAAAAATTACTTGGACGAGAGTTTGGGAAAGTTAATGATGAATCACACTAATAATATAAAAGCAAAAGTTTGGATGTGTGTATGGATGTTTGTTACCCCTTTATGCAAAAAATACTGAATGGCTCAGGCTGAAATTTTGTATACAGGTAATTCTAGGCCTGGAATCATACATGGCTTTTTATCCCTTAAATCGGTTCCTATGGGATAGAAATCACCTTAAACATTCCTATAGAAAGAACTTGTGCGAAGCCAGAGGCAGAAACTAGTAATTAATGACAAATGGTTACAAGTAGGTAACTATAATTTTATTGACCATTCAGTAAAGAACAAGCAACTTACTGTGCATTGACATGTGGTTTGCTCAAATCTTGTACAAACAGGACTTTTGTTCCATTGGTAAGAGCTGCAAACTTTTGCCCATTGTATGTGCCTACAGCGACTCTGATCAAATCATAGTACACAGGCCGAGTTGCAGAAAACTCGTTGACCACACCACCAGTCCTCAGGGAGAAGGAGGATAATCGTACATTCTTTAACGATGGGTGCCCCACTGTTACAAGGCATTCTGATGAATTTAAAACATTGAAGGATAGAACTTTTGCTCCATTCGCCTTGTCAATATTCTGGAAAAGTATAACAGATGATGATTAACCAAACAAAGCAACTGAAGTATGCTGTGGTGTAAAACAGTCACTGGATAAGTATCACATTGGATATATAGGGAAGGAATCACACTTATATTATAAATGCAAAAGTTTAGTTGGATGGATGGATAGATGAATGTTTGTTGCTCAATCATAGAGAGACGAAATTTGGCCCAGAGGTAGATTATAGTCTGGAATAGCAGATATGCTATAAATTATCCTGGAATTTCTACAGGAACTATGCAGGTTAAACAGCAAGGCACTGCTAGTAAATTTTATATATTCTGGATAATCCACTTAGTCATTAGTGTCACTAATCCCAAAGCATTATGGGTAAAATATAATATGTGATATAAGTAATATAACTGATTATTTAGTTAAAACATTACAAACATACATCAATATTATTTTATTTATTATTCATAAAACAACACATAATGACTATAGAATCAAATTAAATGTAATAAATACATACCAATGCAACTTCTCTTAGCACAGCACCATTTTCCCAGGTCCATACAGTGATACAGCCATCAACGGAGCATCCGTAAAGGTTATAGTTCTCACTTGCTGGGAATTCTATTGCCACAAGCTCTCCTAAGTAGCTCTCGGTTTCTAGCGTTCGTACACAATCTCCAGTTTGCTTGTTGTAAAATCTAACCGTATTTTCAACGATAACAGCTAGAAATCTGAAAAGTGCACCTAAAAATTTATCTTGCCTCACAAAGCTTACATGTATTCCGAAATCAATCTCACTAAAAGTGGAAGATATATTTTAAAGTGTGTTTTGTACTTAGAAAAGATAGTAGGTAAAGAACAATTGAGAAAGAAATAATAAGACTGCGTATTAATTTATTTCTTACTCTCCATTCGGTGTAAACACTGGACAACGTTCTATAATACTTTTGCCTCCTTTTCTACGAAAGCTGTACTTTACTTGGTCAATTTGTATCATATCACTTGTCTTTACAACCATTTTGTTATGAATATTATTAGTCCTTTCTTCACATAAAATACATTTTATCAAGATCTAAACAATACGAATAAAATTCAACAACCCCCAAAACATAGCGTGCGACATAACCTCCCTCAAGCAGTACTATACTTATAAATCTGTGCTCAAGCAAGCTTCGTAAAAGAGAATATAAATACTTACTAGTCTATGCTCTTCCCCGTATATGTACGTACTCTATGTCACTCACATAGAGAATTACTTTGCTTTGTTTCCACAGAGGAAGAAGGGTATGATCGAAATTAGAAAAACATGGATAGCAACATCGAATCAAAAGGATCAATGTACGATAAAATTAAATATCGAACGAAAAACATCGCTATGTCTAAAATCATCGATGTTTTCGGTAAAAAATAAAACTGTCAATTTATTGTGTCGATCGATGGATATAATATTGTTCTGTTGTGTCGATTTATACGGGAACACTATAAAAAAATAACTTGAGCAGGTGTTTTCTCTTTATTATTTCGTTGAACAACGGTAATTTCAAATTTTTCGATAGGCAGTTAGTCTATACTATATACCATAACTACCTATTTTATGCTTATTTTTAATGTGTCTATAATATTTTTATTTTATATAGTTTAGGCAGAGATGCGATAATTAAGTTTGGTGGCCACAAAGTGCAATATCGTATCTCTGCCTAAACTATACAAAATAAAGCGAAGTTTAAAATACGCTTATAGTTAGACATTAGCCACCTCTATTGCAACTGTTCTAGACCAAATCTGTCATGCAGTTTCTCTTATTTCGTCTTCTCCTCTTTTATATTTAATGTCTCCTGCTTTTCCGAGGCGGTGGAAGTATTACTTACGCTACGAGACGAGACTTGGCATAATTTTACATTAATGTTTTTGTTCGGATCTCAACACTTGTAGGCAAGTATCTACCTACCTACTGAATGAGAAAGAACGTTAATACAACAATTTTTTGCCGTTTTTATAGATAATGGTACGGAACCCTTCGTGCGCGAGTTTTACTTACACTTGGCTGGTTTTTTATTTAAAATTCCCTTCTCGCACCATCAGAGGGCCTCCCGAAATGTACCTTGCCTTAGACAATTTAACCCGCTGTCTACCTTGCCCACATTATTTTCTTATTTAGAGTTTTGCGCCGCCGCCGCCATGAGAAAGTATGCATGGAGTATGGCGCACTTCTCTACAATACATTTTGTGTTAAGAGCATAGACAACTACAAAGCGAAGACCCCTTTGTCCTTTGTCAGAAAAATCGCACGTGTGCGGCCGCCCTAAGACCTTTGGATTAGAACAAAAACTAAGAAGTATACTGATTAAAAACACCATGGTCAAATTATATAAGGTCTGGCTTTCATACTACTTATTGAAATTAATTAAATTTAGCGTTCCCCTCGTAGCTCTTATTTCAGGTCAACAGCCTACACCTACTATTCAGCCCAGCCCTTAGAGCCTTATAAATGCTCTAGGGCCCAGCCCGATGATCGGTTGAGAAGTTTTGACGTGAAGAAGTAACAAACTTTCTTCTATCCATATAAACTTTCGCATTTTCACAAATGCGAAAGTTGTGAAGTCGTAAAGTTTTCGTAATTTCTATCACTAATGTGATAGAAATTACGGATCTTGGACAAAGGATATTGGATGAGTGGAATGGGCAAGGAACATTAAACCTTAGCGGGTAATGAGACCCATAAATTGGTTTGATGAATGAATGTCATTGTCATTTGAATGGTTCACTTTACGTCAATCAATGTCAAAAATTATAACCAAACAAACAAATAATTTCATGTGTTTTTTTAAGTTTTGAAACACGGTTTCCTTGTTTTATTACCGGTATTGTATTGTATTAAATATTAAAGTGCACATCTAAAATGTCCAACGAACCGGTAGAGGCACAGGTACAAGTGCGATTTGTCACCAAACAAGAACAGTAAGGAAACCTTTTGTAAATTTGTAATGCTGCGGCATGGTATCTTTTTATTCCTGGTAAAAACAGCGTGCTTAACACTGATATTCATGTCATTTCTTTCAGATATGCAGTTCCCGACACCCCCTACGCTATTCAGAGCAATGTTCAGTCCACTGAGTTGAACAACTTGGTAAATGCATTATTGAAAGAGACCCTACCATCGTTCGAAAAAGCTGTTGAATTTGATTTTTTAGTATGTGGGGAACTACTGTGTTCTCCGCTGTCAGAGCATCTTCAGGAGAAAAGTGTATCTACAGAAGAGACATTAGAGATTGAGTATTTGGAACGGTTCCCAGCACCCACACCTCAGGATTGTTTGATGCATGATGACTGGGTATCTTCAGTTCATGCTCATGGAAACTGGTAATAAACAATCAAATTTGGAAAAAAAACTACCTTTGCCATTAACAAACAATCTGGTCTAAACTTTCCTCAACAAGTACATACCTATCTATTGCTCTAAAGTTACTACCTACCATTTTTTAAAAAAATTATTCTGATGGAAATTTGCACGCAGTATATGTCAAAAATAAAAAAAAAACAATCACTCCTGCTAAGCATAGATTTTCAGATTTCATTACATTTACTGTCTAATTTATTACTGACCCCATTATTCATAATAATCTGCTATCTTAGAACATAACACTTAGAACTATTGTCTTCTTCTATTGACATAAGTCATAGTCATAACTGTTTAGCAGATGTTTTAGCATAATAGTCACATGCAACCTAAGCTAGAACCAATGTTTGTTTTTTTTCTCTTCAGGATCCTATCAGGTAGCTACGACAACAGCATTCACATCTGGAGTATGAAAGGTCAACATAAACTGGCTATCCCAGGACACACCTCACCTGTAAAAGCTGTATCATGGGTAGCCTTCAATGGAGATCAGGCTGTGTTTGCTAGGTGGGTTAAAATTTTATGTATAATATTGTTTAATATTAATGTCCCCACAGACTGCTGTTTAAAATTTAAGCAGTACTCAACTCACATAAGGACCGGCCTAAATTCCTATATTATGTGTATGAAAAATGGCAATGCTTTTGGTAAAAATGAAATGGCAAATAATTTCAATCAAAATGATAAGCAGTTTGAGTGAAACAAGAAGACTTGTGTAATGCAAACTTGATCTGTTGAAAAATGAAAAGGAAAGATTTGATACTCACATTTTAGCCTGTCTACTTAATTAATAAAAAGTAAAAAAAAAAATGCCAAAAAATATCACATAACCCCAAAGTAAGCTAAGCTTCTAATGTTATATAACTTCGCAAGGCAGTTTATTTTTTACAATTATATCCATGATAATAATGTTATAAATTCTATAGTCATTCATTCTATCTATGGTCTGTTTTTTAACCTTTTCACACCTAAGTGTCAGCAAGAGGAGGCCCACGCGCACTTTGATGTACAATTTAACTTTATTTAGCTTGGGGCTAGATAATGCTGTGTGAAATGTTCAGCATTATTATTAATATTTACTATACAAAATATAAATGGTGCAAGCGGGACGCCGCGGGGAGTTTTCGTATTATGTTAATACAATTTGAACCCTTTTGCATCATACATCCTAATATTTTAATATTATTGGTTATGGCTGCTGGATGACAGCTCTGACAGCTTGTGCTGTATTCATGCTACCTGCTCTCTCCTACCGTCTTTGCTTTTACTACTACCTACCTCTACCTACCTACGAGTACGTCAGGTAGGTACGTCATGAATTTTATTATCAGTTACAAAAGCATTATGCAAACCGCATTACCCATGTTTTACCCATGCATTACGCATGTATCTACTCTGTGCTCTGCTGTAGGTAAGCATTAGCAAGGTTTACTCAAAACCAGTTTTTAAGTACTTACCTATTTTATGTCCCCTACATAGTCAGGAGTCGGATATTACCACACCCCTAAGACAATGTCTAGGCTGTATGTAGCTTTCGATTTTTTTTTAAGAGACATACTGGCAAGAAATTTATTATGATATAACTATAGCGTGGAAAACCGGTTCAAATTTAACACAGAACAAAGTAATTATTAAATACTAAAAATGGGAAAATGCGGTATTATGGAACTGATAGGTTTTGAGGTAAATTATATTATAATTTAATATTTATAATCTATATTTATATTTGTTTGTTCTTCCTTGACGCCTTAACTAAGCAACCAATGGACTTGATTTTTGGAATAGAGTTAGTTGAAAAGATGGAGAGTAATTTAAGTAGGCTACTTTTTATCCTACAAATCAGTTTCCATGGGATAGTAATAACTTTAAACAACGCGTGCCAAGCCGCGGGCCGAATCGTCCTTCATTCACTTCCTCACAAAACCGAGTAGTAGAGGAGCGTAACATACTTTGGGTCCTGGAAAAACCTCAAATTCTCAGGGGAGAGTTACAGAAATATCCGTAAAATTCTTCAGTCACGTCTTATCAAACTACACAAAAGATTTGAATTTTGGCATAGAGATATTTGTAAAGACGGAGAGTGACATTGGCATTGTTTGTTTGTCCTATCTTACTTAAAATTATACCTTTCCCGTTATATAATGTATTCTTTGCCTTGTACTTTTATCTGACTTCAAAAAAGGAGCAGGTTCTTCTTCTTATTTTTTATGGCTTGCTGTGCTTTGTTGCCACAATTCTCTTTTGATATGGACACTGCCAGTGACCATATCAAAAGAGTCATAAACTTTAGTAGGAGAAACATTAGGCTCTCAATTTGCGAAAAAGTACTGAAAGGTAAAAAAGACCTCTATCCCCTAGAAATGTAAAATTCGAATTTACCCGCGTTGAACAGCTAGTAAAGGAATATTTTGAATGAGGGCGCGAAGCGTCGCATCGCTTAGCGTCGCGGGGCGCCTCTCGATATGACCCTTATGAAATTTAGCAGTGAGGTATATGCTTTCCTGGGGCCAGATTTAGGGTACTTTTTATCCTGGAAAAGCGCGTGCCACGCTGCGGGTAGATGTTAATAATACCAATTGAAATTTTCAGTGGTTCCTTCGATCAGTCAGCAATGCTATGGGTATGGAATGTGGCGAACAACTCTGTAGACTGCGTGGTGACGTGCCGGGGACATGAGAAGGGTCTGGAGTGCCTCGCTGTGTCTGCAGACGCGAACCGCTTTGCTACTGGTGGATGGGACACTAATATCTGCCTTTGGAGTGCAAGTAAGTGTTGAAAAGTTTTTTTTTCCTACTGCTGAGGAATGAACTTCTATAAATAGAAGATCTATACTAATATTATAAATAAGAAAGTGTGTTTCTTTGTCTGCTTGTTTGTTTATTTCTCCTTCCTTCACGCCCCAACTAAGCAACCTAACTTGATTTCTGGCATAAAGTTAGTTGAAAGGATGGAGAGTAACATAGGTTTCTTTTTTATCCCATAAATCAGTTCCCATGGGATATAAATAACATTAAACATCGCGAGCAAAGCCGAGGACAGCAGCTTGTATAGAATAAACACTAATAAATGCCCTCAAGCTGCGCTACAAATATAGTAGTGTCCGTATTTTTATTCTAAACTTTGTATGTCGATTGATAAATCTCTATTATTAATTGAAACAAACAGACTCGCTAGGGACTTGTTTTACTAAATATTTAATTACTAGTTTCTGCCCGCGACTTCATACTTGTTGTCACTATGGAAACTTCTACCAGATATATGGGATAAAAAGCCCATGTTTTATTACAGATTTAGACATTATATGCAGAATTTTACCCTGATCCTCAGTGTTTTTGGTGTGAAGAAGTAACAAACATCCATTTCTCCATCTATCCATCCAAACTTTTGCATTTATAATATTTGTGTGATTTTATGTTAGTACAATAGTTATTTTGTGATGATGTGTATTTTTCAGGCCCCTCTAATGAAGATAATGCTCCAGCAAAGAAGAAAAGTAAACCTGATCATGGAAATACAAGGGTATGTTATTATTTATACAAATATCGTAGGAAAGGGCCAAGTATAAAGTGGTTAGACCATCTATAGGGACATTTTTAAAAGCTGGTGCTATTACCTTTTCTTCTTTCATACAATTAACCACGCTGATGACGACACATCTGTAATGATACTGGAGACCTACTCTTTGTAATTCTTTCCGAGTACGAAAACGAAAACTCAACAAGTAGCTACAGCTACTTTCTCTCTTACTTACAAAAGGGCCGTATTTGTCTACTTTAACAGTAGACCACCTCTAACACTACTCCACGCGGATAAAGTCGTGGGCGACAGTTATAATATAATTCATTATAAAAACCAAAATTTCAGTGTCAAGTAGAATGAAAGATATAATATCATCATCAATCCAAAGTTTATTAGAGTACCGATCGAACAAAACTAAACTAGTTTTCGTAATGGAAGTAGGCCGCCAGTATACGAAAAACAGAAGAGGATCGCGCCAGGTTTCAGTAATTTACCTATATGTAGAAAGCATTACAGGGCCAGGTTACACTGCGAAAACATACACTAAGAGGTTTTTTCCCAATTCTGTCATATTTTAAATCATAAGAACGTATGTCGTACACACGAGCGATTAAATATCGCACGGTGATAATATCGCAGTGCTATCATACACACTGTATGATAGCACACGTAGTGTAGGACGCCCTCCAAACAGGTGGGATGACGATTTGCGAAAGACTGCTGGCAGATGCTGAATGCGGTAACCGCGCTGGGCGCTATAGCGATCATTTGGGGAGGCATAGGCCTCCCCTAATGATCCTCCCATGGACATAGGTCCAGCAGTGGACTAATATAGGCTGATAATGATGATCAAGATCATACACAAGGTACTTAAACGTTCTGTCTAAATTATTCCCCTAAAAATAAGGGCTTACGTTACTGGTTCCAATATAAAATCTTACAGTATCTCTTTTTACAGGAGCCATTGTCAACCCTAAAAGGGCACAGAGAGGCAGTTTCAGGAGTGCAATGGTTGGATTTCAACACAGTTCTTTCAAGTGGCTGGGACCATCTATTGAAGCTCTGGGACTGTGAGCTAGGCGGCATCAAGCAGGATATTGCAGGTATCTAATACTTAACTTTATTACTACTTTTACTACCCAGGTCTGCAAAGTATTCCGAATGCGGTGGTTTGCCTGAAACTAGCGCCGCCACCTATTTTATTACTACGTTGAACAAAGGAACTTTCAAAAATCCATCGTACAGTTTGTGATAACTATTATAAGCTTTTTTTTAAGGCGTCACTAATAGTTTTATTCTATTTAGTTTAGCCGGCCACCAAGGGCAACTTCGATATTTTGAGACATTAAATTTTCGTAATATGATAATTATTTGTTTTTTTATATGTTATGTTTATGATTAAATATTATCTCGCCGCGTCTGCTTTTTTCTGGACTTTTTAAAGTTCTCTCTTCCTAATTAATTTTATTACCAAAACATCACATCACATAGAACACTTTCTCTATTTAGATATGCTTGTAATTTTTCATGATTGCGTAAAATAATCCGAAAATTTTATTCTGACCTTGAAGAGCGATCATGGTCCATACAAAATTAATCCAATCTATAGGATTGGATTAATTTCGTGATTTTGGAAGTATGCCATCTTTTTATAACTATTTTAATATTTTTTTGAGATTTTCACCTCTTTTCGTAGGACGTGGGTTAATTTTAATCATTCTTCTTTACATACAACTTCTATTTTTAGGAAACAAAGCTTTCTTCGACGTCAATTGGTCACCACTCAACAACAGCATTCTCACCGCATCTGCTGACAGACATATTCGACTCTACGATCCTAGATCTACAGGTAAGCCCTTAGAAATTAAAACTTTCATACAAATTACCCATCATCGTTTCAGTCGAAATTCGGCAACATGACACCCATTGCTGGATATAAGCCTCCCTCCCCCCCCCCTGAAATAGCATAGTGATTTTTCCTGCGAAACAACTTGTAATAATGTAAATCGAAGCTTTTATTAGTGTTTGTGCAAATGTTATCTAATGTACGTGACATAAAAGTAGGTTTTGTTTGAAATGAAACAGAAACTTTGGTTTTCGTTTTCAAAGTAGGCCCCCTCCGCCGTTCCCATACAGAGGTTTCCAACGACGTTCAGTATGTGCCCATCTGAATTTCGGAAGCCTGAGAGCGTGGTCGATTACCTTGGTTCTTCCACCAATCTCCTTAGTTCTGGTCCTTGAGTCTTATTTTCGTTTTACTACTGACTAGTGATTCGATTGTTTAAAAACTTATTCTTAGCTTCACTTTCATAAGATAGAATTTCTTTTTATATTTTTGCGATTTTCGTTCTCGCTAAGACAATAGCTTCAAGCATAAACATAACTTCGACAACCAATATCAATAAAACTTTTAAAACTATCATGGTTATTAACAGTAAAGTCATTTATAACGGGATATTTACCATGATTAGATTTTTGAGTTTTGAGTTTTTGAGCATGAATCTGTGCCGAAATATTGGAAAACTCAAAATAGAATCATTGTAAATATCCCGTTATAAATGACTATAAAACCAATATGAAGTGCCTTAACTTTATTCCAGAAAGCATAGTGAAAACTACGTTCACTTCTCACACGGGCTGGGTGCAGTCGGTTCGCTGGTCGACTACCCGAGATACTCTGTTCCTATCAGCCGGTTACGATGGACAAGTCAAACTGTGGGAGACTAGAAGGTATAAACACATCTTTGCTGGTCTTGTCATGGTGGTACCTATTCACTACTCCATAGTTTTAATCTTTTCTTGTATTCGGTTTTTTAACCTAAACAAAAACTGCCAAATAGGGGAAATCATCAATCAATCAATCTTGTAAAGGCGGTTTTTATTTTATAAGGTCTGCCTGCGACGCAAAATGTTGCGATTTCGATTCCCACCTCGGGACAAATGTATGTACGATCTGCAGACATTTGTTCAGGGTGTTCTGGTCGTTTTCTATGTATAATAAAAAAATATCTGTCTATGTATTATATTATGTATATCAGTTATCTAGTACCCATAACACAAGCTCTGCTTAGCTTGGGGCTAGATAATGCTGTGTGAATTGTCCAGAATTATTTATTATTATTTATTTATAAATGTGAACGTTTTTGTTTTTTAATGTATGTTTTATTTTAGTATAATCTTATTACTTTACTTACTTACTTATTACTGGAACGGAGAGTGATTCAAGAGGAAGGTTTATATGATCACTCTCATTGCGTCATCTGCACGTCGTCGCCGTTATAACAGAAAAACGTGTCATTAGTTAAGTTTTTAATGTTTTATGTATGTTAGTTTTAAGGTATATATTACTATGGACTGTAGCATAAGTTAAATAAGATCTGTAACTTTTCTATGGTCTGAAATAAATGATTATTATTATTATTATATGTATAATACATGCATAATATAGTACCTAGGGCGGGTCGCTAGCTTAACATAACATGCAACTTAATCTGGACGCACCCTAACACATTTTATTTGAACTAGAATCTCATTTGAAACTAGTTTCGCCCCGCGGCTTTGTGTCGAACAAAGCAAACTTTCGAGTTATTGCAGACTGTTGTATACAAAGCCGTTACAACTTAAAAGTACTCGCTTGAAGTTCCAACCTACCTCATTATATATTCATCTTCATAACCCATGTTCTCAGACGACTTGAAATTTTTAGACTTCAGTATACTTCGTTTCCTTCAAGTAATAATGCATTTTATTTTGTTTTCGTTGTATATTTATTTTTAACAGCAACCTTAAAGCTAATCTTTGTTTTCAGTCCAAGAACCCCACTCTACGATCTAAGCGGCCACGAAGACAAAGTCCTGTGCTGCGATTGGTCCAACCCTTCGCTTCTTATCAGCGGATCCTGCGACAACACACTGAGAATATTCAAGGCAAAACACGCCGTAGGCAACGCGTGAAAAGGTTTACTTTTCATTTCAATTAATTCTAAGATAAGCTCACCTTTTATTTGAACATGTAAGATTGAAACAGCCTAAGCCGTAATAACATCGGTGTTTTTACAAGCTAGACTGACTTTACCAGTTTATACTTCTCTGATTCTAAAAACATTCATTAATGGTAAAAATAATTCAATTAGTACTAGAAATACTAGTTTAATTTTTCTTTATAAAGTTTAACCCCGTATTCATAATAATCTGGTAGCTTAAGACGGACGGTAGTTTAGAAGGAGATGCAATAATTGAGTTTGGTGACCACAAAGTGCAACATTGTTCAAAATAAAACTATGATAGAGGCAATAAAAGAGCTTATAATAGGTATCACAAACTGCCCATTGAAATTTTTTAAATTACCATTGTTCAACATAATAAGATAAAGTAGGTGGCGGCGCTAGTTTGACTCGGGGTATCGTCTTAAGCTTAAGCTCACCCTCAGGTGAGGCGCTGGTTCGAATCCTGCCGAAATCGAAAATTTTTGGGACTTAAATTTTTGTAGCTAAAGCAATGTTATTTCTAACTCTAACTTATGTCAATAGAATAGTCAGAGTGAGAAGTACTGCTAAGCAACTGTTTAAAGTTAACTCACTAGCAGTGGCTTCAGTTATTCCGTGATCATAACGCTGTGCCGCAATATTGGAAAATTCTAGACAACATCTAGAATAGAAATAGAAAATTCTTTATTCTCACAAATACAGAAAATGTATGTACACTTAGAAAAGGTTAAATTCTTTAAATTAAACACTGGCACGGAAATAAAGTGATATTTTTACTTCTGTCGCTTCGGTATGTGTACTAAAGTAAAGAAGCGACGTAAAAACCTTTAGCCTGTCAATTGTTATTTTTCGAGTTGGAGCAAAACCCGTCCCATGCATTTTATCATCTAGCTATATAATCTGAAATGTTGTAGTAAACCTTTTTGCATAGAAAGGTTTGAAAGTTTGTTTGAATTTATATAGAAGCGTATACATTGTCCTTTAAAAGATACATATGTATCTTGTGAAGCCGAAAAAAATCGATAGCTATTAATAAGTCGTGATAAATATCCCGTTATTATAGATTATTATGAATAAAGGGGTTAATCTCTAGAAATATATATATTAGCATACTCACCGTATTCTAGACCAAAATTGCCTTAGCCAAGAGTTCAAAATACACTGCTACTAGAGTAAACTTTTGAATACATATACACTCGTCCACATTTTGATTAGTAATGTTAGTAATATTGTAAATGAACTAAACACTTCCGTTTGTTTCGAAAAGCAATAAAATGTTTTTATTATTACAAAAAAATCGTTTTACTGAAACAATAGATAATTTAAGTTTCCCGTTACAAATTTCTTAACTTCTTAATATAGTTTAATTTATAGGTAGGCACTAGATCTTCTTTGGTGGGTGCGAACGTCTAAGCTCCTACACAAACATACTTTCCGATTGATTTGAAAACTTTGTCCTCTGTTTTAATGAAATTTTGCATAATTAATCGGATAAGAAATAGCTATTTTTGCTGGATAATGAATCTTTACTCTCATTTAATGATTATTATGTATTTCGAAAAGGGTAGCTAGTAGCTATGTTTTAATCCGATTATCCAAAATATTATATATCTATCCAAAATTTCATTGCAAAAAAGGGAAAAATAAGGGGCTTAGAAGTTCGCACCCAGGCCCGAGGCCCGCCTCACAAATGTTTGTCGAATCGAACCTCGCTACTTCCTACGACGCAGGCCTTCTCCCACCGCACCACCGAGGTCGACATGATCATAGCTGCATTTGTAGGCCTTCGCCCACCTGACCAGTGAGCCCCACTGCCCAAACGGAACAACCACTAAATTTGTATCGGCGTTTATCGTCTTAAGTCCCACTGTTGGGAATATGCCTCTTTAAATTTTTACCGTCCTCTATCTCGTGCCTTTCGTATCCCTATATCTCCAGAGTCTTTCTTCGTTTTGGCACCTGGGCAACTTACAGCGATTTACCAACTTCCTTCTCATCATTCGTCCACCGCTGAACATGCATCTCCCAAACAAGCAGGTTCTACTTCATTTACCTGCATGCGAGGCCACAGTGGAGGCCAGACGGAAAACGAGATTGAGAAGTCTCATTGAAGCTGTCAATGGCCAAAAGGCGTGCGCTGGTACTTTAGGGAGCTGGACTGGTTAGGGCCTGGTTAGGCAGGGGGAGGGGATAATTCACAATACACAGCCATGCGAGATGTCAGTGCAGATTGTAGTTGCCCCACATAGAATTAGAGGCCTATGCTGAAAGCATACAAAATAATCTGGATACCGACACAGAATAACGAAAGCTAATGTGTTATATCTTATCTACATTATTATTATAAAGAGGAAAGATTTGTGTGTTTGTTTGAATGGAGTTGGCTCTGTAACTACTGGGCTGGACCAATTAGAATTTTTTTTTCATCATTAGTATCACCTATTATCTTTTTATTTATTCTATTTATTTTTATTTATCTTTTTTTTTATTTATTTATTATTATATTAGTATTTACTTAATTTATTACAAATTGTATTAATTATTATTATTTTTTCTCTCCATTGAATTGAATTATTATTTTTTACATTAGGTACATTGACAATTTATAATTATTTTAGCATGTAAAATTTTGTGTAATTTGTTACTAAGTACCAATTTTAATTATATAAATTGACTTGTAAATATGATTTTACCAATAAAATGACTATCTGACTATCTTATCCCTGATCAACATAGGCTATAGAATATGCCCGTGCGAAGCCGGGGCGGACCGCCAGTTATCAAATGAGCCTAGGTCTCGTCGGTGCAATGATGCAGTTTCCAATTTTTCTTTCAGATGCGTTCTTTTACTTCTTTATACAACATAAGCTGCAACGCAAGCTGCCCGCGGTTTCGCACGCATTTTAGGTTATTTCTATCCCATGGGATGGAAAATCCAATAAGAATAAAAAGTAGCGTATGCTCTCTATATCTTTCTGCTGTTACTTGAATTTTGGCATAGAGTTAGTTGAAAGGATGGTTTCAACTAACGCTATGCCAAAATTCAAGTCGATTGGTTGCCGAGTAAGTGCGTGAAGAAAGGACAAACAAACCTACACTTTCGCATTTATAACATTAGTAAAGAGGTATAGATGACAGCGGCTTTCTCCTTGACCTGTTGTTGAAGTTAATTCTTGGTCTTCCCTTTCCTGATCTTCCTTCTACTTTACCTTCTATGACGCTTCATAATGAAGCTGTCTAATACCTACCTACTTTTTGAAATAGAAATTGGCCAACTTGTGGAAATATTTGAAAGCTTTAATGCCGAAAAGTTGTATAAGTTACATTAAAAATGTTTAAAAGTTTTAATGCAGAAAAGTTGTATAAGTTACATTAAAAATGTTTAAAAGCTTTAATGCAGAAAAGTTGTAAAAGTAACATTAAAAATGATTAAAAGCTTTATTGCAGGAATGGTGTAAGTATAAGTTTCCTACATTAAAGTACTTATGAGTAGGTACAGGAAATTACAAAAAACGACTATAGTATCCTGCAATTGACGGTCTTATCCCTTGCAGAGATTTCTACCAGACGACCATATTTCAAGACATACATCAATTTGATCTAAGCTAAGCAGTTAAATAGGAAAGGGACAGTCGGGTATGGAATGAAATAATGAACTAGTTTTTGGTTTCGCTTGTTTTATTTCAATCATCGCTCTTACAAAATATGTTCAATGCAAAGGAACATGACTCGTACCGTCCAATAAAACATGCTTCTTAGTACCATTTTGATTTATTCATAAATTATTTTAGATTCCATTTAGCATAACTATTAATAATGCGGGTCACATAAAATGCTCATAGCACATTATAGAAACTTGCAAACACTTTGTAACAAAATAGATTACATAACTTTTTATCTTTGTGTTTCTCTGCGAGAAATCCTACACAATTATCATAGTTATGCCAAACTCACACCGACCAACACAACGAAGCAACATGTTCCTTAAAAATAGTCTTTCTTACCAACAATTTCATTTTTTTTTACATTTTATGAAGTTTTATTTTGCATTTTCGTATTTCTAGGCTACCTAACTAAATTGTAACTATTCTAAACTACTTTCTAGACTAGTCTCCTGGGTAGAACACCACACTAAGCGATACGACACGGACACGTACAGCGTATCTTTCCAACTGATTTTCCTTGAATTTTCATTATACTTAGTCAACTACATAACAAAAGAGGTGAAAGCAAACTTGTTCAACTGAAACTTAGAGTTAAGAATGTGTTCACTAATTTCGCTTACGTTAAGAGCGGTCGGCGAGACGGGCGCAGCGCGGTACTTCAGTCCATTCAAATTAAATTAAACTAACAAAGAAAACTACGATAGAGCCACCGCGCGCGCCCGAAACCCGCCTTCCATTGGAAATATATTAATCTAGGGCCCTATTCTATCTATCTTAGCGTCGAAACATTTTTTTTCACTATACTACCCTATCTATTACTAAGCCTAAACTAACACCTATCCAACATTTTATTCTTCGTTCCCCAAAGCTAACCTTTCACTTTTTAAAACTTGTCAAACATTCCCTTAATAACGACTTAGGTCTAAAACATTTACTTAATCTTCACCTTACATCGACATGTTCCAGTTGAATCTTACTTTTGGATTGGTATTCCCATGTTTGTGCTTTTACTGTGATTAACACTCAGTATAGCGTATCGTCCGTATTCTTGCTTCTCACAATATCTAGAATGTTCGGCGATGTACAACTAGGAACATCTACTTTACTCCCCTCTCCAACTCATCATGTGTGAAATGCAACGATCATACAGCCACATTTAGTATTCAGTTGTTACAAAATACTTTAAACATAGTTTTTACACTATCACTACTTTATGAATTACGGTAAGTTCTCTATTACCTGTAAAAATATTGTTTTTAAGCGCATGCAATTGCTATATTGTATTCATTATTTGTTCATTATTTTAGGAAGCTGAAGGCACTACGATCAAATCAAGTTTATTGCTTATTCGGAAATAAAGCTGTAGAAAAATAACTTGTTGCTAAAATACATTTGCTCTTGACGGGTATATAATCTATACAAGGACCTTGAACTACAAAGTCTTTCAAAGAACTGGTGATTGGGTCCACACTAATGTAAAAATATCTATACATTCACGACACAACGATATACGTTTTGGAATGAAATGAAAAGGGTTATGAAACGGACGTAAAGTCCGGGAACATAAAACGGTGCACTCTATCATACTTATATATCTCGACACCAATTAAATGCAAATTTAGCAGAAACACCTATCGGAAGACTGCATTCACAGGAAGCCACAGTGTTTATGGAACACTTACGATCACTTATCTAAGTAAAGTTATAGGTGCAACTTCCCCACTAACACTGTGGTACGTACATTGCACTTCGTGGTATATTTTTTCAAGAAGTAAAAGGCGGTTCTCAAGTCAGTTCAAAAATTTGGCTTGATCAGTTTAAACTTACATAATACTGATCTGCGGAGTATTACGGATCACTTTAGTTGAATTTTCATTCTAAAATCTCACACTTTAGTCCTCATTTTGACGCGAATTTTAACTTTTCACTGCGTTCGTGTTTGATGTCGGGCAGTCAGCTATGGGTACACGAACTGTTTCCTCGAGACGAGATAGAACTAATGTATGTTGTTTGTATTTTGCACGGGTTTGTTTTGTAATTCGGATAATTAAGATTCGAGAAGAAGTCTCGTCTTTTGGGTTGCACTATGGGTCTACGTGCTTTATTTGTCCATTAAGTACTCAATATTGTGCCTCTAATGTTTAAAAGAAAATTTATAGAACTACTTTATGTACAATCCAAAATGTTTAAGGAATATAACAGTTTCAGCCTTTCCTGAGAAGAAAAATGAAAGAGAAACCAATACCGATCTAAATTTTGACAAAAATCTACAATTTATTCAAAACCTGTCGCTCTCTAGTTCAGTTCCTGTATTCTTAAGTCGGTTACACAGGTTTTGAACAAAGGCTCACCGCTTATTTGTCCGTTAAAATACAGTTAATATATCAAACATTTAACTATTCTTCAGTCCCTGGTTGTATAAATATTTTCCTACTTCTTACTCGACTTTAATGATTTGTATACTTTGGTTCTGATGAAATTCTTGACGTGCCAAAATAGAATTAAACAGTTGCAATATAGTCGTACCCATCAACAATGTATACATGTATACATATCCATGTATAATTTATATATATTCATTATAAAAATATTAAATTTCATATAAAGTCATAAAGTGTACCCAAAACCTACGTGATGGTACAAAAGTGCTATTTCGCGCCAATGCGGGCGTTCACACTTTGGATTTCGAATCCTTACAATTTTATATTTTGGAAATCAACGGTGGAGTTCAGTGAGGAGTTTACTAGTGGAATGTGCCGACCGCCTCCGAGATAACAACTACACTCGATTCAGTACACGATTCTCAAAAAAGGATCACTTTAATAATCACGTGTCACACATGAGTTCATAACAATACAAAAGTTGTATAGACATGTAAAATGTATAAATAGAATATGCGTACGAATTTGATCATACGTCTGCTTATTGCTAGGTTGCCGTTGTCAGCCGTGGGCTGCAGCACAGGCTGGCAGAAACACATTAGCCCTTACCTCACGGCTTAGGGCGCGTGTTATTGCCTTTTCACCGAGACCTACAAGCAGCTACGTATCAAAACTCAATAATGGAAGATAAGTAGGTATACAATTCAGTCTGTGTTCGGGTTTGGCATCGACTTTATTGTTATTAAAGAGTGATAAGTACTATCGAATGACTAAACCTATTTTGTGATGGTCGAAATTATGCGTACGATTTATTTATTGCAACGGATTCTGAAGATATAGGGTAGACCGAGGCGAATCGGATCAGTTTGACTTTGAAGTAAAAAAACAACTATTTTTTGCAAAGAATCACCGCATTTATTAATTTGGCTTTAATCAGTATCTTTTCTCATTATCATTTAACATGTTAAACATTGTTTAAAACTAACGTTGTAATTTTTATAAATTAAAAACGTAACCATGGGAAATATCCGATTCGCCCCGAAATTTGGGGCGAATCGAATCAAACATTAATTGGTCATTAATATATAAAATTCTCACAGAAATATTTTTATTATCATTCTAAAAACTATATTAAATCTTATTGATAATATCAATCACTTATCGGCAAATAATTCATAAGTGTACGGTCCTTTCGCACCATTTCTGTCAGCACAGTTTTCGTGACACCATTCTTCGCAGGCACTGCACTGGATCCAGTCCTCTGTTGGCGGGTGAACAAACTTTTCCGAGCAAAACATGCAATGCCAGTTTCTTGACCCAACCGAACTCTTAACTTTAATTCCAGGTGTAGCTTTATTCTTCTTTATAATGTTTAACTGCAGATTTTTGCTTCTCAATGTTTTGTTTTTTCTTTACGTCTTTCATAAGGAGATACTCTTCACTTTGTACCACCGCGACGCTTGATAACACCTCTGGATATAGTCGTTTTTCTTTGTAAGCTCGTATAAGGAACATTATAGATCTCGGTTGCCTGACGTACAGTTAGTTTTTTTTAGTTAGGACTTTTTCTGCAGCCTTTTTCATATTTTCTTGAGACCACTGACCTTTGTCAGTTTTTTTCTTATGTGTCCGAACCTTCTATAACAATGAAACATTGATTATAAATGAGTATAAAGTAATTTAAAGACTGATCCGATTCGCCCCGAATGACCTGATCCGATTCGCCCCATATCAATGGATCCACAAGAATTACTTTATTTAGAATACCGTTTATAATTTACAAAAAACACATTAGGTTTATCAAAATTAGATCCATACTGAATAACTTACACAAAAACATTCGCAATTCCACCAATTTTTTTACCAAAAATACGAGTTATCTTTATAACGTAACTTACAATTGGCGCAAAAACGGCCGTAGTGTGACGTCTGAATGGCTTGCAAGTGTCGCCGGCACTGAAGTAAGAGCAGTATCGAAGTTCAACGAATAGCAACCGACGCAGGGAGAGGGGAAGCAGTCATGTGTCGCTGTGTCTGCGTTCAGTGTAGCGCGGTATTTTTAATTTTAATTTATTTCTTATTTTGATCCGATTCGCCCTGTGATCCGATTCGCCTCGGTCTACGTTACGAACGATAAAGCCAAGCCGATAAATCATCGGAATCCGCGATTTTTGGAAGACAGAGCCAATACGAAATATGACTTGATATAATACTGTGTTTGTGAGTTGACGTTTTGAAACTAAAGTAAGCACCACGCAATTTTATGACGCTTTTACTTTTCACTTACGACCTTGTTACACCGATAGTCGCTCATGTTTAAATGGTTTGAAAACATTGGTTTAGCTTCAAAGCTGCCTCATTAAAACTTTTAATGTCAAAACATAACTTTCAAAATGTATTTTTTAAATACTAACCCCGTTGAAGATTCTTAATCTTCGGCATAACTTTTCCATCATACTCGGTGCAGCCGTAGCTGCACCCTTACCATAACACTCATAAAGCCATCTGAACTTCCTCATACTATCTGTAGTACCTAAATACTTTGATTCCTCATGATATGACCATTTACTTATCCTTCTATCCGACTACTTTCAGATATTGCTCACACACTTATGCCGTTGCAAAATAAAACTTTTTGAAAATAAATAAATAAATAACTATCCATTTGAAAATTAATAAAAATTTGTATTTGATTGCACGATCCATTCAATTTCTTTGTGACCACTGTCGAATTACGAGCGAATCGGATTTCTTACCTTATTTAAATGACACCGAAATTAAAATAAAATAAATTGCCAACAGGCGATTAAATTTTTTCATCTCGATTGAAATTAAACTACACTAAAATAAATACCTAACTATCTTAAATAAATCATGTCAACATTCAAAACCTGCGCCTAAAAAATCTTAAATTTACTTTCGTAAAACAAATAATAAAATTATAATGTAAAAACACATTTAAAATTGCAGCTATATCTATACAATCAAATCCTCCGCGCCGTCAGACCTCATCAAAACATCTAGCGAGCCGACCCGGCTGCGCCAAGTGAACGAATCTGGCGTATTCAATAATTTATCATAGAGAAGCGCTCGCAGGCTTTCGATGAAGTCTACAACGGCCGCAAATTAAAACTAAAACAAATTAACATCGTAAAAGTCACAGTTGCTTTGAATTTTTGGCTCGTGTACAGCACGTATTGTTGCAGTGGTGTCGCGTTTATTTGGCCGGGTAGGGTTGGTAGGCTTCGTCGGGCGAGGCCGCCGTGGACGCGTGCTCGCTCTCCATGGGCATCTGGATGATGGGCGGGGTCGGGCCCGTGAAGTACTGGTACGGGTGCGACGCGAAGTACTGAAACACAAACAACACACATACACTACACACCTGACCTCTCCTGCAGGGCTATTCAGAATTTGCGTTTCTGTGTCATCGACACGGAATCTGACACACGCGCGTTTTAGCGATTTTTTATGTTTTCTGCGTCCTGCTAGGAATAAAACTATCAGAAAAATACTTCAATCAAGTATGATATAATCGAGCTTTTGGTAATGTATCATTGATTTTTAGTCATAAAGCTCCTATGTTAATTGCTCCAAATTTAATTATGTTCCTTGTAGAACGCAGAAAATATGAAAATCCGCTATACTATCTGAATTTCTTGCAATAATCTGCGTCAAACTCCGTATCGAAGACTCGGAAACGGAAATTCTAAATATCCCTGCTGCACTCGGTTCGCAACATCTGCTGTCGTATGCCAGATTTCGCAAAATTACATTTAACATAGACTCTACACACATTGCACATGCAATATCATCTAAAGTCCTCATGTATTTATATTCCCTTTGATGCATCCCTTAAATAAATAAATCTGTTCACTGTCAGCCCTGATTAGGCATCCAATGGCAGTCGAATCCGAGGTTCTAATTTAGCACGGTTACTGGGTTTGCCTTGCTGTTCTAGCATCCGTTGTGCAGTGAATATACATGTGCTGGCTACATAAACAACGTTACATAAAGCACAATAACCGATACCTATGATCCGGTCAGTTAGTATACAACATATCAGATTAGCGTGGCTTGGGACACCGTGTATTGAGGCAGGGTACAAGTGGCGGTGGTAGCGATTCACAAGCGATTGCTCTCTTAGTTGCTAAGCGTAGGAATCAGGTGCATTTACGTGTGAGCAGATTACTACCGACTATCATTTTTCTTTTACCGTAATTTGAACAAATTTCAACACCTTTAAACACGGGTTTGACGCAAAAACAAAATTGACATTGTAAGATTCAATTGTAAGCATACTAACAAACTGCACGATCAAATTATCGAAGTTGCGATTTGCCTGCTAGCTTTGTAGACAGTCGACAGCAATCTGCTCAAGATATACTAATTCGGCCTTGGGTTAGAGCGCACAGTTTGGACTAAAGCACTCACGTATAACTCATTATCCGGCCTTAAGCTGTCCCAGTTTACCTGGAAAACAGAGAAAAACCGTCAGCCGTTTATTTTTTTTATTTGACTGGACGCTCTTTGTTCTGTCGCTGCGTTGTTTCAGGCCGTTTTAATTGAGATATTTTTGCCAACCACCACTATTGTTCCCGCTGTCATTGTTCCGATGTCTCATTTCAATTTGTGCTCTTGGGGGAACTACGCACGAGACTCCACCACTATAATCTAAGCATACGTACTTATTATTATGCTTAGTTGACTATATTTATGCCTGGCTCGTCTTTACCCTATCCCTATTTGTATTGTTCCTCAACAATAGCCACAAACTATTGCATTGCATACTCGTTGCATTTGAAAAATGATCACAAGTCCCTGCTAAACGTCTTTGCTTCACTGCCGCTTAGTATGATTGTAGGTAAATCCATGTCTTCCTTCTGTCATTCGAGGATTTTCTTTTTTGCCTTTCTTTCCTCTAAGATTCGTCTTCAATGCTTGTAAACGATACAAAGGGTTATACAAAAGGAGTTTTGATTACTTACGTATTGGCTAGGCACAGAGTCGATGGGTATGTGGCTGGGATGCGCTTGATGGCCTGCATGGTGGGTAGCATGTGCCGGCGGGATCAGAGCCGCGTACGGAGCGAGCCAGGCCGCCGCGGGGTGGGTAGGATGATGGTGGTGCAACTGCGGATGGTGGTGATGGAATGCCGCCATGCCGTAGACGCCGGCCCCGCCGCGGTAGACGCCGGCGCAGTCTCCACCAGCGCCGGCGTTCACGCCGCCCGCGTACACGCCGCTGACAGCCATCGCCTGCAGAGTCAGAGAATAGGACTGATATTTAATGAGTATGCGTTGCGAAATATATGTTGGGGTTCTTGTAGTGTAGACGAACATAAAATTACAATCCCCAAGCATAACCATGGCTAAGGTCCTTCTTTTGCATGAGACTGCGTTTGCTTTCTTTTAAATGCAGCTACCTTATGTATTGGTTAAAAAAATTAAAATGCTTAATTCGGTACTGTCTGTGAAATCCCACAACATTCGCAATATCATGTTGAAAGTCACCAGCTGGAAAGCGTTTTATGAAAAGTTAACTGCAAATAAAGACAGACGCCGTTGTCTTGCATAGCATTATGTTTATCATATTACTGCAGATGCCTGGAGAGTGCTACAAGCTTTATTCGATAAAAGTCTCCATAATTATTATCTTGCCGTCTCGTTGCAATGTAACCGAGAACGGAGCTCTTTGTCATTTAAAATGTTGTATCTACATTATAAAAAGAAAAAAATCCTTACACTTTTTAAACAATTTGAACTGATACGGGTCGACTGGTTCCAAGATTCTATTTCTAGTCAATACTCGCGGAAGATCGCAAAGTGCTTTTTAATATGGGTACATATTTATGAGTACAGCGAAAGGTTTACGAGACTTTATTTTAGAAAGAAATTTTCAACGAACAATGTCTGTTTGTTTCGTTTTTTTGTCTCGCTATGACCTTTACCTAACTTTGCTTTTTAGGGTTTCGAGATTGGTTTCGAAACCCTTATGGTCCCGCTCTATCCGTCCTCCTTCTTTCTTAAATATCTCAATAACTTCCGCAGCTATTAACTTGAAATTTTAAATAGTAATACATTTGGTGTACCATTACCGATTGAAAGAAAGAAATAAATACTTAGGTACATGAAAAATTTATATCTAAATTTTCCGTACAAATTGTGAAGTCGAATTTTAAAAGATACCTACGAGGTCTAGTGGGGTATCAAATGCAAGGTATCGGTTTGTATATTTAAAAACAAAAAAAAAATACAAATACAAAAATCATTTATTTGAATAATGAACTAGAATAAACAGGGTACATCAATGAACGATGAGGTGGCAAAAGTTAATAAAACTGTGGAAACAGTTTAATTAAATAAAATTAATAAAAAAAACTGTAAGACTCATACTTTTAGGAATAAGATAATGAATAAATATTTTCGAAAAGTCGAAAAATACCCTTCCCTATTTAAACTACGTATAATATCTACCCATAGTACATCATACTTATTTGTAAAATTTATAAATGTTCGAAAACCTCGGCGCTCGAATTACCTCACACTTGACGTATCTTTTTTATTCGCAAAACGAATTCTTAGGTAACCCCCAAAAATGCACTTATCAAATATTTTGAATATGCAAGGGTTACCTACTGAAATTCTGAAAAATATGCTTTATTAGAACTTATTTCATTCATTCTAAAAAAAAAAAAAGCTCAAACCAACCAGAGTTAAAACTTACTTGTGTGAGGGAATCGTTGTTATCCCTCCACACTCTGCCTCCATTGTTGTCGTTCTTGTAGAGCGACTTCTTCTTGTTGCCTCCATCAGCGAATTTCACCAGCAGCGGTTCCTTTGCACCCGGAATCGGGTTGCCGTTGAACATCTGGTTCGAAAAGAACTACATTTTACTTCGAGATATACTTTTACGTGAACATTCTTGGTAATAATTTGCAGTCCCTCGTTTAAATCATTTGAGATAACCTTGTCTTTCAGTAAAAAGTTTATAACAGCATTCTAGATTGCGCATAACTTACCTACTAGAAGATGTCATGTTAATATCCTAACCAGATTACCTAGAATAAAAGCTTATAATTTATTTTCCATTCCTTTTCCTCGAACAAACTCTGGCCAAGACGTTGTCATGTCCAGACTGTGTAAATCGTACAATAGGTATTTTTTCTAAAAGATGTGATTTGGATTTAGGTGAACCTTTACATAATTTTAAGAAAAAAGTCTGCTTTGCTTTAAAAGTATTTAATATAATTTTATAAGTATAATTAATTTTAAAATCTTATTAATTACCTATATATTTGGGGGGTCACAACTGGTGATGCATTCTATATACCTATATCTTTTTTTTGTCAGAAACGTTCAAATCTACCTACCTAACTATAATTATAATTCTCTGTATAACTTCTTTATGTCTCTACTTATGGTCATTTATTAATTATGAGGTACTTAGTATGTGTTGCTTCGAATATTATTAATGTTTGAAGATGTCTAATGAATGATGTGTTGTCAACTTGATTCTTTTTTGTGTAAGCTGTACCTAACTACCTGTAATTAGGGGGTCACAACTGGTGATGCATTATGTGATTTTTACTGTGTCCTTAAGTGTCTCCTCTATTGGTAGTTCTAAATAAATCAAGAAAAAGACAGCGAGATCTCAAATGTATTTTAAATCTTCTAGCAAAAGCTTAGCAACGACATGTAATTGACTCACCTGAATAATCTGCTCGCATTTCTCCCTAGACTCCATTCGAGCGAAGCCAACGCCTTTGCTTTGGCCATAAGTATCACGCAGGATCCTCGTCGAGACAACTTGCCCGAACTTGGCCAACAATTGGTCTACGTCATTCTCCTTGAAGTGCGGAGGCAGATTGGCCATGTACAAGTTCGTTGGATCTTGTTCTTGTTGCTGGAAATGTCATTAAAAACATGTGTAGCAATCGTCCTGTTATCTCAATCACATTATCTAGTTCCTGACTGGGTATTGATTCTCTACTTTAATCGGCGATCGAGAAATCTTTGACTTGTTTGAACTTTTGCAACAGTTCGTATAAATTAACTGGGAGTTAGCCGATTGGGGTTCTCTAGTGTCCTTCAGACAAAACAATAAGGTACTTTGAATTTGCCTCAGACAGTTTACCAAGTAACTTTCTGGTTTAGGGTAAATGTTGACCTTTGTTCTATTTACATTTACAACTTATTTATAAATCTTATTTCGTATACCTTACTCTTGAACTATATTAATATAAGTTTACTTCTGCCATAAATTGTTATGAAGCGTTAGTCTGTATTAAAAGTATCGAAGTGTCCTGAGAATGTTAAAATTAGCTGAAGCCCGCATAGATTATCTAGACACTGAAGCCAGCTCTGACGTAATCAGCAGTCGATCTAATATAGGTACTAAATAACAATACGTATGTAGGTGTTATCAACGACATGGGCAGTATACATCAGCATAGAGGTTATGAAGCTAGTTAAAGTCGCATACACACTAATTTAATATCGAAAGCATAGAATACCCGAGCCCAGTAGCGAATACATTATTTAAACGCTGAAGCAAACGACAAGATAGAACCAACAGATGAAATGTCTGAAGTATAGAATAGAAAGCGTTATTTGCTTGCATCAGATCGGCACCATTGGAGTAAATACTTACAACTTATTAGTGTAAGATTGGTCTGTTTGTATCAACGAACACGTACCAAAATACCACTGGCGATGTTCCCCAAATGGCCTGACAATGAGTGATCGGAAAATCCGGTGACGATGAAATTTCACCGTGACATTGTTAAATTATGATTCGCCCATTATGTCGATGATCTACACTGGACCTACTTCAACTAGACAGTTTCAAACATCTATTTAATAAAACAAAAATGCATTATTTTGCTGTTTGAATATTCACCTCGATAGGTCAGAAAGTCACTACAAGGTATGCATAAACTCTCAAATCTAGTAACGTTTACAAAAGAACACGGCTCAAAGTTTTAATGCTCAATAAAATTTAACAGCATTTTTCAAGAGATAGGTATGTAGGGTATATATATAGTATACTAAAGCTATAAGTAAGGGTAGAGGGAGATTGGGATGGGACTAATGGCGGGGGGCAAATGTCGGGGCAATCTAAATAAATTACAAAAGGTACTAAAGCATCTTTACGCTTGCAGGTACCTCATATCATAACACTTATAAGACACGGCTTGTCTAATGTGAATTCTGTTTTATTCGAGCGGTAATCTTGCGTAACGCGTGCTGTTATTTAACACTTGCCTTCCCCTTTCATGAAATGGTTTCATTGAATCCATTACATTACGGATGGAATAGGGAGCGTGACATGGTCTCAGTTCGTAGATGGAGTTAGAGGAGAGATAGAGCGGATTAGGAGCAGGCGGTTAGTCATAATAGTATTACTTGCATGCACAACGTACACGGTTCAGTCTACGCAGGAACCAGATACCCACTTTAGCCATCTGGGCCTGAACACCTTTGGCTTGTAATCCTTTTACCGCGGCTTCGGCAGATGCGATTGTCTCAAAATCTACAAAACCGTAACCTGTGAAAACAAAGTGAACATTTCATGAAATAATGTGCCTGCTTTACGCGCTGGCGCGGAAACAATGTAACTCTGGTGATTCATGCTTGCTTACGTAAAACTTCTAATTCCAAAACAACTATATTTGAAACATTGAGAAAATATATGTGGCTAATGAACACGAATATTGCCTACTCGAAAGTAGCGTGATAGATCGAACGTGTTCGAAAAAATTGATTATCTGTGATAGATATAAATAAGTATGTAGGTAAACTGTGCAGAACTTTTGGAAAATAAAACGTTTCATCATCTGTGCATTGGTGCAATAATGAAGATGATCTAATTAAATGTATAACGTTCAGAAATATAAAATAAATATAATAAGAAGAATGAGAATATTATAAATATGAATCAATTGGAATGTAACTAGTGTTCGTGCATATATTGGAAAAAATTCTCACCATAGATGGATTATTAATGAAGGAGGTATATGGTATTCTAGAAAATATTAATATCTTTTTAAGTCAGTTAAATTGTACCAGATGCAAAATCAATTCAAAAGTTAATTAGAATAAAACAATACTGTATACATACGTGAAACTATGCACAGATTTATTACTAGAAGTATAATGTTAGTACTATGATAGTGTTATAGGACGTACTTTTATGAATCATCTTTACCTTTACATTTATTTGTATTCTTATCCAATATCGCTTTTGTCGAAATAATGTTGCCATACCTGAAAATTCCAAAATCATAAGTTTCTAGTAATTCATCATATCACCTATCAATGGATTGTAATCGGATAGTACATACATCTGGCACATTTGGACGAGGTCCTTATCGGTGGTGTTCTGGTTGAGTCCGCGGATGTATAGATTGGTGCGGCTGAGCTGTTCGCCGCCGATACCTGTGGAGGCGGACGATGCGGGGGGCGGAGGGGCGGTGCTCAGGCTGGTGGAGCGAGTACCGCCCGCGGAGCCCGTGTTGGACGAAGACGATGAGGCCGTGTTGGCCGGCGAAGCGGCCGTCGGCACTCTGTTGCCGCTGGTCGCGCAACCGCCTCCCATCGCCGCACCGGAGTACTGTAACAAATTATATGTTATGAATATAAGCGGGTTAACTTCGAACCTTGTTTGTTTTGGAAGAAAACCAACCTTTCAATCCATAACGAGGGACTTTTTCAAAATATGTAATGAATTCGTCAAACTACGAAAGTTTCTTAGTTAAATGACGATGTTATAGTTATACTGTTTGGAAGTGTAATGATAATTTAAAAAAACGTTCTAAATTATAACTTTTGCGAATGAAAACGAATCATTGCACATCTAAGTACGTATTTTAGCTTCAATTGCAAAAATTGTTTCCGACTTCGATAGTTCGTTTCAAAAGAAAGTTTGTCATTGCTCAAGCGAAATAGCAAAAATACGTAGGTTGGTGCAAAATTTAGTGCTAAAAGCGATACTAAATCAAGTTAGAATTTGATACTGAACAGCGCCAATAAATCTTAAGCAGCGGCGATATTTCAATTCTAATTGGAGCGATAGGAATGGTTAGAAGTTCTAGCTGTTCCATTTTGTTTCAAACTTCTGCTTTGGATTGCTCTTTCTGTTACTACTAAGTTCTAAATTTTGTTCCGGAAGCCCAACTTGGTAAAATGAACGAGGCAGTCGTATTACAAGCTGTTCACTGTTTTATTCGCTTTATCCAAAAGAAACACTTTCAAACGCGATTTTCCGCCGCCTACGTTTTGATATTTTCCTGCATGTGTTTTTCGGAACTCCTCTACCAAAGCCTCCTAAGCTTAGGATGATATCAATGTGTCACCTCTTCAAATCCCGGTGAGTCCGGTATATATTCTTTATCCCCTACGACCGTACGTGTTAATAAGTTCCCGTCTCGGCATGAAATGGCACGCTCGTAAGGTTCTCGACTCTGCTTCCATTGAAAATAACTGTGCTGGTGTTAGAATGCAATTAGTTATTTAGTCGAGTAATGACAAGGACAGTAATGAACACATACCGATTCGGAGCACGCACCACTTGCTTAGGCTACGGTCTCCTATTATAATTTGAGTCGTTTACGTCCGCCGTCGTTTATTCGTTTAAGTTTGAGCTTTTCCTTGTCGTATCAAGAACAAATGCATTTGAATCTGACTTTTTCAAGGCACTGCCGTCATTTCTAACTGGAAAATTCCTTCGTTACGCTTTTCATTACAAATAGCGTTCTCATAAAGCGGTATCGGTTCAAAGAATTGCGCTTTTATGACTCCATGTTGAATGAAAACTTGTGGCCGTTTGGGATATTAATATGAAGCACAGCCAATCAAGCCTGAGCTTTCTCCAAAGAGTTCAGAATCACGTTTACGTGTTGTACTCGTAGGTACGTGTATTGCGTTCTTTTTTGTAATCCGTCTCGCTCTACCTCCCTATACATAATCACAACAAACAGCTGATGTAGCCTACGCAATAATGGACTTTATTATTTCGCTACAGTTTTTAATATCGATCGGCACGCAATGGCACGTGTTTTCGGTACACTACACATTCTATACGTAGGTATTCCTACGTAAACAGTTAGTTTAAATTAACGAAGAGGCTCGCAGCCAACTAGAAATAGCAATTTAGTTCGATATACAACAATTTAACGAGAAACTAATGACTCTAAGATATATCTGTTGTCGTGTAAATGGTTTGAATTGGGTTTAATTAAACCAAACATCGTTATCATCTAGAAAGTGTTTTGGCATTTATGAGAGAACCTAGTAAACGATGTTATTAAACAATATTGATTAAATAAATCAAAAATCCGTTTATGTTTACATAAACCCGTTTTTAATTATCCTTATATCACGTAGCGGTTTTATTTGATAAACGAAAATCCCGATTGAAATGAAAAGTTGATTAAGTCTTCTACATCCTACATCACGAAAGAACTCATCATTTTCAATGTTGATAAAATATTGGTCGACATAGTATTTAAATGTGACTATTTGAATTTACTTAACATATTAATCTAGTGTGTTGTGTTGAGCGTGTCGTTGACACAACGACTCATCATAGCGTGGTTTATGTTGCTATTACATTACGAGGCTGGACTGGCTAGATGAGATTTATCTAACAGATAACATAACGAATTTTGGTAAGGGATTTTGGTCCCCCACTCGAACTAAATCCTCTTAATCTGGGGTTAAACTCCAGCTGATAAACTAAAAGTCTAAATCTATACTAATATTAATATTAAAAAGAGAGAAAAAAAATTGTTTGTTTGTTTGAATTAAATAGGCTCCCAAACTACTGGACGAATTTGAAAAATTCATTCACCTTTAGAATCCTACATTATCCGTGATGACCATAAACTATACAATATACACGTGCGCAGCCGGGGCAGATCACTAGTGATTAATGAATTTGTAAGGGTCTAGAAGAGATTACCCACTTAACAAAATCACTCACACACATCTATCTACGCCAAAATAAAAGGTAGTACTGATAAGGTACAATTTGCTTCGACGAACGAGGAAAAACGTCTGCCGAATTTTATTTCCGGCATCTTAAAAACGCGAACAAACTCCTAATCTAATTGGTATTTCGTATGGAAGACGTAATTGTGGTAATTTGTGCTAACTGCCGATGCGGCTGCAGTGGCGACACGCCGATACATGTGAATATAAACCTTAGGTGAATGGTGACTACTTATATAATGAATCTACAGAGCACGACGTAATGCAAAAGTCTACTTGAAATTAGTTTGGACAATTGGAAGACCTTTAAAGGGGTAATTATAGCGCTATATCGTTTTAGAGTTTGTTCAAATTCGTTCTGCCATTTATTTGCAATCTCACAAGCGGGTTACATACCCTAATTTGATTTTCTCTCCATCTAATTGACGTAATGTTTCTTGAATGTCCGATTGCCGCAGTTTAAACTGTTTAGTGTAGAGTTCAACATAATGCCCGGCACCTGGGCAATTTACTTAATTTAACTTTATTATCTCGGCATTTCGTAGGGTTAATTAAGTGAGTCACAGAAGTCCTGTGGGACAGCCAAGTATTTACGTAAAAAGCCTGACCACTTGTTTCAGATTTTAAATCTTGTTTCGTAACAATTTTCAGCTTCACGAACGTTACAAGACTCTCGTCTTAAAAGTCAAAAAATCAAATCAAATCTCAAATGCCACCGTCTATATTGTTCTTATATGTCCAGTCCATCCCGAGGTTGCCTGGAAGAGATCGCTCAAAGCGATAATGCCGCCCTTTGTACTTCCTTTTTTCTATGTATTTCCTTCTGTATTGTATTTTGTGTTTGTGTGGTATAATAAAGAGTTTTCTATCTATCTATCTAGCCGATGAAGGAAAAACAAAAGAAGGTTTTAAAAGTATAGGATTGTATTTGAGATATGATTGATCTGAGCTAGTATTCTTTATTGGCCTAGGTCTTAGTTCACGTGGAGTTAATTCTTAAGATTCCTACATACAATAATCTTGCCATTTTAAACTGCTATTACTAACGAGTTAAGGATACGGATTAGCTTAATGTATGCACCGGTTATCTGGTTTCTACCTAGTTTTGGCACATAGCCGCAAGTTTCATTGCTGTGTTGTGGTGGAGTTTCGCTGAGATTTAGGACTGCTACCAGCGTCCCTGGCAGTGCCGGTTTTAGCACTACCAGCGCCCTGGGCGAGATTTATACGGCGCCCCCTAACTGCAATTCAAACCCATATGAAAAAAGGAAAAAGATATAATGAAATTACCATTTACATATTAAAAGAAATAACCATTTATTTAAGAAAAACTAATAAAACTTGACTTTTCTAGCCTTTCTGTCGGCGAACTCTTTTATTATTTTATCAAAATCGAGGTTTTCAGCAATTTCATTCTCGATTGACAAAGTTGCCAAGTTTGTCAATCGGGATTGTGATGTTATCGATCGCAGATAGGTTTTTATCAGCTTAAGCTTAGAAAAACTCCTCTCCCCACTAGCAACCGTTACAGGTATAGTTAATAATATGCGCATTGCTATCCATACATTTGGATACAGTTCTTGTAAGTTGCGATATGCCCACATATGCCGTGTGGTGCCGCGCTATAGAATAGCACCCCAAATCTTCCCGTGGGTGTCTTAGGAGGCGACTAAGGGACACAAACCGGGGGGTGGGCAGCAGCGCCCCCTGCAGAACAATCCGACCACTGAACTGCGATCCTCAACCCGCATGCCCAGCGTGGGCATTATGGGCATTACCCCTCAATGATGCAAGGAACCAAAAAATGGCCCCCAGTTCCCGGCCGCCTCGCTATTCCTGGCCATGGCAGCGGCCATGGTAACGGCGGGGCAAGGGGTGCTAGGAATCACCGGGCTACCTCAGGCTGCCAACAACAACTGACCCTGGCAACGTACAACGGACGAACTCTGAGGCTTGACCAACATCTAGCGCAGTTGGAAGTGGAGTTAGAGAACATTAAATGGCATGTTCTGGGGTTATGTGAAGTCCGCAGAGAGGGGGAGGACACCGTAACCCTAGACTCGGGCCATCTTCTCTACTTTCGCGAGGGTAATAAAACATCGCAGGGTGGCGTAGGTTTCCTCGTCAATAAGGCCCTCTCTAACAACGTCCAAGAAATCTCCAGTGTGTCGACCAGGGTAGCGTACCTGATCCTTCGGCTATCCAAACGGTATAGCATGAAGGTAATTTAGGTCTACGCACCGACCTCGGCACACTCGGATGATGAAGTGGAGGATATGTATGAAGACATATCCAAAGCCTTGCATAACACCACTAAGGCCCACTTCAACGTTGTTATGGGGGACTTTAACGGCAAGGTGGGAACCCAGAATGGCAACGAATCCCGAATAGGCCCGCATGGTTATGGAGTTAGGAATCACAGGGGGCAAATGCTTGTCAACTTCCTTGAGAAAGAGGAGCTGTTCTTAATGAACTCTTTCTTTAAGAAGCAGCCTCAAAGGAAGTGGACATGGCGAAGCCCCGACGCTGTGACTAAAAATGAGATTGACTTCATCATGACGAATAGAAAGCACATATTCAAAGATGTCTCAGTGATCAACAGGTTCAATACCGGATCTGATCACCGACTCCTCCGAGGCTCTCTGAATATCAACTTGAAGCTTGAAAGAAACCGTCTGATGAAGTCCACGCTCCGACCTAACCCAATCCAAATCATGACGGGCACCGAGAAGTTCCAGCAGCTTCTCGGGGATAGATTTGTTGCCTTGGAACCCACTGATGACGCTGACGAGACCCTGCACAATCTGGTCGAAACGCTGCACGAAGGCATCAAGCTTTGTAAAAAGCAGCGTACTGGCAAGAAATCCAAACTCTCGGACGAGACTCTCGGTTTGATGACAAGAAGACGGGAAACCACCCAGGCGACTTCGTCAGAGAGGTCAGACCTGAACAAGCGAATTGCGAAGATGGTACGGCGCGACCCTCGGAGCTCCAACACACGCTTCATTGAAGAGGCAATAGAGCGAAACCGAGGGTCCAAAGTATTCACTCAGCAGCTTGGCAGGAGCCACCTGACGAAGCTTAAAACGCACGATGGGAGGACCGTATTGTCGAAGCCGGAGATCTCTGCTGAGATAGAGGATTTCTATGGCCGTTTATACGCTGCGCATGCCCCTCGTGCCCAACGGGACGACCACGATTCACGAGCCACCCTGACACGCCACTACACCGACGAACTGCCAGACATCAGTCAAGACGAGATCGTGATGGCACTGAGACAGCTAAAAAATGGAAAAGCCCCCGGTGAAGACGGCATTACTTCAGAGCTTCTGAAGGCAGGAGGAGCCCCTGTTTTGCAGGAGCTTCAGAGCCTATTTAACGCCGTTCTTCACAGTGGGAGAACTCCAAAGGCGTGGAGCGGGAGTTTGGTGGTGCTCTTTTTTAAGAAGGGTGACCCTTCTTAAAAACTACAGACCCATCACACTCTTGAGCCACGTCTATAAGCTTTTCTCACGAGTGGTCACGAATCGTCTCGCCAGGAGAGAACCTAACGATTTTTTCGCTAAATTTAGGGAATTTACGAGTAAGTAGGCCTCGCTCAATGAGCGAGAGGATATAAAGGGGCGCCTGCGGCGCCCCTTTATATCCGGCGCCCTGGGCGGTCGCCCAACCGCGCCCCACCCTAACGCCGCTACTGGCCCTGGGTACCGGTCTAAATGAACGTAATACTTCAGTAAAATTAAATGCATTGCGCTTTGAATTTCCGCGAAACGAATATATTATCTGGAACTTATAATAAATTAATATGGGTTTTATTAATTTTGTACTTCTTATTAATATTTTAAAAGTAATTCGTGGCGGCAGAAAATATGGTAAAGTAATTAACCTTCAAGTTCAAAGAACGCCTTATCCGCAAACACCCACATTGCAAATGAGTCTACCCACGTTGGGTTATGGAAGAAAATGTTTTATTGTATTTCAAACACAGGCTGTTAAGGAATCTCTTTGAAATTCCAAGCCCGTTGTTACTCGAAATAAAATTAAACGACAAAGCTAAAATCTCGCACAAGGCGATGTGATTTTGTCTGTACTTAGGTATATGTTCAGAATATACCTTAGTGTTCTAGACCGCACACATCCGCGAGGTAGAGCTCAGTAAATCTTTGCGAAATACGGAACATCGCAACTGTAGTATAAATCAGACGAGTAATGTAATGAGCAATTCCTATCTCGTGCCTACATTTCAGCCAGCAGAGCTTGAAATTTCTCTTCAGTGTTAAACTCTTCAAAATAATCAGCAGCTTGTTTCGACAGGTGTCACGTCAAGATGGGGAAGCTCTCCTCCCTTTTAAAATATAGACGACAACCACCAAAAAGTAATCACAGCTCCAAACTCGCTCAAACTTCGACATCGACTTAACAACTTCGTGAATGAAGCGATTTTTTTTATAAAACGCGATCTGATATCGGGATCGGTTTCGGAAGTTGAAGCGAAAGAAATAAGCCCGTGTCCTTTTCGGACGAAACTAAAACTTCCGAGTTTTGTACAGGGGCATAAAGT
This sequence comes from Eupithecia vulgata, assembly GCA_946478455.1. Taxonomy (NCBI): domain Eukaryota; kingdom Metazoa; phylum Arthropoda; class Insecta; order Lepidoptera; family Geometridae; genus Eupithecia; species Eupithecia vulgata. Next base: position 7,585,663 of record OX297873.1, on the reverse strand, counting down.
TTGAAGTAAAAAAGTTGTGTATTACAAATTTTGGTCCTGCCTAAGTACCAACCGAACACGTTTTAATACATGGTTGCCTGGCTTTGTAAAATTTCCGGCTTTGTATAAATATGATGCTTATACGATGGGAATAGGGTTTTTTTTCTGGTGTGTGCAGCGTAGCGATTAGGAAAGAGGATTAATTATTCGGGAATCGAAGATAAGTGACCAGTAAAGAAAGAGTAATGGGAGAAATACGGATAGACAGAGATTGATTCCGGTTATAGCCACAATATATCGCTCACGGTCCGAGTGAGTGCGGAAACTCAAATATTTTATACCAAAGTATGACAGAGTAGTACTATACTATATATATATATATACCTGTTTATAGTATTAAATTTGACTTGTCTATGTGCTTATTTTGTAAGCCTAAAGAAATAAAGTTATTGAGTTTTAGTTTCGACTAATAGCTTTGCCCAAGATAATGCTGTGTGAATTGTCTAGCATTATTATTTTTTTATTTATTTTAAATCCTGAACTTTTCAATAGTTTGGACACGGAATGTAGGATCCTAGGATCTTTGGTTTGAACGATATGGACATCCGATGGAGTTGATTTGAGGGTCCTTTCTTAGGTCGTTAGCTATAGGTAGGCTTATAAACCAATTTTACAGTAAGATCGAACCCTGCATGTAGGTTACACATGTGGGCATACAGCAGTATTTCCGCCAAAATATAAAATTAATGCCGAAGATTTAAAAGGCAATGTAACTTGCAAACGAGATGGATGAATGTGGATTAGATAAAAGTGGCGTGCCAAAGCTGAGCCAGTAAGAAATGGAAATGCCATCCATACTGGAGGTTGGAAGCCTTGAGATAGCTTACGGAAATGATGGATCTTTTGGATTCTCAAATGATTCTGAATCAATTTCAAGTATACGATTTATTTTGTTCAGTTCTCTTTCGCCAAGTCTAGTGACAGCTGATCCATTTTCTTCATGACATGTGTATATATTATATATATATCTCTTTTTTGTCACGTTTTGATCACTAAATATGAAGGTAGGTATCTAATATACGGTAGATAGGTATTTAATATTTATATTTTCTGAAAATGCCTATTATCAATATAAATTTTCAGCATTCTGTTAAAGCATCGAATTTAATGATATGATAACATGCACGCACGCGTGTAGGAAGTGACTGCTAATGACGTCACGCCTGGGAGGTGGGGGGAGAATCTTGAAGTATGGTGTTGGGGTGGGGATAGGGTTGCCATGCCAAGTCGATAAATTTTTATCTGAGTAAGGCTTAGTATCTGCTCGTAGATAGTGTTTCAGATATATCAGGACAAGTCAGCATATCAGGGCTGGACTGTCAGTACAGTAGAATTTTATTCTTACAATCAATTTGCTTTACGGTAGATATTTACCTACTTTATTTGATTTGTAAAAAACCGAAATTTGGCTATCGGGGTCAGTTGAAGTAGGCACTTAAAGTCAATTTGCCGTGATTTGTGTTTTGAGTTTTCCTATATTTCGGCACAGTTTCATGCGCCATGATCACGGAATTTCGGATATTTAGCGTTAACACAGATAATATAATGATGGTTTTAACAATTTCAGAAAGCACAGAATAATTCATATTATATTAATTTCTTTTCGAACCTCCCAGAACTAAACTAAAAACTCCGGCCTTTTCAGTTATTCCGGTAGAATTCAAAACACTGAAATGCTAACTGTAGCTTTCCGTTACATTTAGGTAGGTACGCAAACCGTCCGCTACACCAGAATTTATTTTCACATATTCACAGCGGAAAAGCAAACGAGACTTGGGCATTCCTACAAAACGCGTAAAAAATGGAACCCTAATCACTCAACAGTTGGTACCGCGCGTGCGTGTGACGTCACACAAACCAACGTATGGTTGCATTTAACGTCAATAAGAAGCAGCAGCACCCAACAGAACAACATCCAATTTAACTTTGCACTATTATCGTCAGAGTAAATGCATATTAAAAATCAGACTAGATAAGGCCCGTTCTGAATTTTAGTAGTCGTGAATTTACAACCCACATATCTTCCTACATGTAGGAAGATATGTGGGTACGAGAATCCAGGTAAAATCTTCATGCTAAAACTATCATCCTCTTGATGTCCAAATGTCAACGTCATTAAGGTTTTTTGTATTGTAGTGCGTAAACCCTCGCAATCTGGGTAATCTCTAAGAAATTAAATAAGTTCCCAAAAAAATCGATTTCGGCAGGACTCGAACCTGCGCCCAACCAGTACGGGTGTGCTCTAACAACTAAGCCACGAAATCCTTAGTCGGTTCAAGCTGTTAGCTCTACCTACAGTGGAAACATTACAGTTATCCAAACCTGTTCAACGGCATTGTTTGCACGTGCAACTCAATCTTTCTAATAATGAGAATAATAGATTCCTAAAACGGATTATCAACATAATGGGTATTATTTCAGCACTCATACTTCATTTTGTCATAGAATGATGGCTCATTCTAATCTAATTAAAACCGAAATCGCGTGTGCTCTGTGTCTTATCGGTTCCTATAAGCTAGGAACAATGTGCAAATTACGAACAGCCAACGTCGAATTCGGCTGATTCGCGCCGGAGCTCACAAAATGAAACATAAATCCATTCAATCTATTTAAATTGAGCACTCCATTTGTTTTATCGTCGATTCAATCAGGGAATCGATAAATTCATTCCCCACACTATTCTGGGACACTTTTTAGATATTTACGTAGGCTTTTGGAATTAGCATTGGTAAGTTAAAAAAACTATCGTAATGTTACGAATTCATTGAATCTGTTGGGAAGAACACGTTTATCCCAGCAATCATCTCGTTAGGTGTTCTTCCAACACGAAAAAGGTTCACTGTTAACGTCATAGTTATATAATGACTTTTTTAGTTACTATTTTAAAAGTTATTTTTTTATATCATCAACATCTATGTATTCTAGTCCACTGCTGGACATAGCCTCCTCTTATGAGCGCCATAGCTCCCTGTTTTCAGCTTATCGCATCTAGCATCTGCCTGCAGTCTTTAGTCGTCATCCCGTCGGGCCGAAAGGCGTCACACACTACGTTTACTGATGGTCTCCACTCAATAACATGTTTACCCCAGCGGTTTTCGGTTCTTTGCGAGATATGGCCGGCCCACTGCCACTTCAGCTCGCCAATTCTTAGAGCTATGTCGATGACTTTGGTTCTCTGTCGGATATATTCGTTACGAATCGTATACTTCAGAGAATCACCGAACATAGCTCTTTCCATAGCTCGCTGAGCGCCTTTGAACTGATGGCCAGCCCCACCGTAAGTGTCCATGTCTCAGCTTCGTATAGGACGCACTTGATAGAAAACTTTCGTTTTCAAGCATAGCGGTATGGATGACAAGAAGACTCGGCTTAGTTTCTCAAACGCTTCCCAGCCTAGCTGGATCCTCCTCTTGGCGTCCTTCTCGAAATTGTTTTTACCTAACTGCAGAATCTGCTCGAGGTAAGTGTATTCTGAAACGATTTCGAGAAGGTATATAAAGTACGACGAAACTCAACAAAAAATCATAATAATTATAAAACATATTTAACCGTTCCGCCAAATTATCAAAGAAAACTTTAAAAACTTGAAAACTACGAAAAATCGGGGAACATACATGGGTATTTTCGGGTAGTTTGGGTGAGGCATAAATTTTTTATTAAGACGTCAATGTTTGGTCCATCCTGTATAAACATTACAAGTTGGAAATGGACCAAGAATTGTGAAAACATTCTAAGAATTTTGATAAGTAATTCGCATTTAAACTAACTATGACTTCACAAAACTTGATACAAAATTTGAACAGAAATGGATAACAGAATTAGTTTTGTCTTGATGAACGAGAAAACTCAATTTCCTTGCGCTATGCTCCTCCGAGCTCTGATTGCTAATTGTTGCCATGACCCTTTACGAAAACGTAGTCTTATTCCATCTGCCATCTAGAAGTACAAAGTAAGAAGAAAACTAAAAAAAAAACTTAAAAAGCGTCCTAACTTATTACGAACAGTGGCTCACGATGAGCCACAGTCACATTAGTCACAGAGTTGGTTTAACTTGAGAAATTAAAGGATGAAAAATGAAGCAGCGACCTGAAATATTACCCACCCTTGTTTTCCGCCGTTGTAATAAATAGCTAGGGTCAAGCGCGAGCGAGGAAAAAATCGTTCACCCAAGATTTGGACGAATTTAAATATCGGTAGAAGCAGCCTTGCCCGTGTCACAATGGAATTAACATAATTCAACAAAAAAGCACCCTTAAGGGGAGTGTTTTGTAGCGAACCCTATACATTGAAGGAAGTAAAGAAACTATTAGGACGAATAGTCATAGAAGTTTCTTATAAGAAATGTGAAATGAACGCTAGTACTACTGAGAATAATCCATCTTGACTTGACTCGGCAGTCCCCAGATTCTGTACTTCATATTATTGGACAAGTTTCATTGACGAAATTGTTTTTGCGTTCTAGTTTCCATAAAAATGTTTTTGTCCTCTACCCTCGTCAAAGACAAGAATTATGATGATGTGGAAGAAAAACACGCAATCGCCGTTGTTATTGTAGACATTTTTCGTTGAATAAAAAATACGCTGATACTTTCTGCCATTCATCTTCGCAAAGCACTCTTTAAAATGTGTCTCAAGTGGCTTCACAAATGGTGTTAAAAAATATGTAGCTTGTTTAGATGTGTTTTTACGGCGCTTAGGGTCCTTCACCTTCCGGTAGAGCCGAAATAAATCTAATTCCTCGGATGACAGATATCAGCAAGCCTTGTTTATTTATACTTTCACCCCAAGTTTTAGAGGGTCGTAAGCACACGTGGGGCCCTTCGTTATTGGACCGAAATAAACTATTATGCTTACAATGTCAATGCATATGGGATCACCGGTTTTAGAATTAAAGATAAGCAGTCGCTTAGTCAAGAGGCACTATAGGAAAACGATCGACACGCACTTTATATGATTAAAACTAAAAACAAGATAAATATGGGCTACTTCTCAGCTTGAATCCCAAACAGTGTGTATGTAAAATTTATTAGGCTACGGTTAAAAGAATAATATCACTATCTATCACGATCTCAACCACTACCTTAAATAAAACAGGTGCTTATTACTCAAAGCTCTCAACATGAAAAGGCACTAAATAAAATATATTCGGGAAAGCGAGACCTCGCAATACAAATGTGGTAGTGCGGTACTAAAAAAATGTGGTAAGTAATTTCATTTGCAAAAATATTACCATAAACAGCATAAATTTTAATATAGGTATCTATATAATCTTTGAGTGCGTGAGAAAAGAGAACCACAAGAGTTGACTGGGTTAGATCAGCCAGACACGTCTAACGGGCTAGGGAGAATGAATAACTGTTCGTTTAGAGCTTTTGACTTGTAGCACTAGAAATCAATGGGCACTTGTAAGTTCTCACAGAGGCCTATTGTAGACATGTCAGTTAGAAGTAGAGCAACATTCTTGCCACTAAAAAAACAGCTTAAACATTGACCTTTTCCTCTTTCTTCGGATTATACAGTAACGCACGATACGCATTAAGGAATTAGGAGGACATTTACGTCGGACGATAAAAAATTTGGGTCCCTTACCTATCCTCTATTTAAGGCAATGCTCGAGTGGGGCTGCGATGAATCTAACAAGCTGTGAGTTGTGACAGCACTGACAGCTGACATATACCGCTCGTTAATCAAACGGTCATGAATATAACTTCCTATTATATGAATTTGTGAGTTGGGGCTGCGAACCAATCAAAATCATGCCCGTGAAATGGTGGAACAATAAAAGTTATTTGGTTCCATTTTTGTATCAAGAACAAAGTACGTCGTTAATTGCATAAAGTTAATTGGTATCAAAGTTGAACATCCGTGATGTGATGACCGTTGGTAAATAGTTATGCAATTTATTTTAGCACTCATTTGTATAAGTTTAGGAGTGATTTGTGTATAATAGGACGTAAAAGGTAGCAATAAAATGATAATTATTTTTTGTTAATGGCAATATGTCTGGCTAGACAAAATTCTGCCAGTGTCTCACAATAAAATAATTGGCTATGCAGCTAACTGTTGTTTCATGATGAATTAATGACTCATGCACACTACATACAACATTTTTCCGGAAACATAATTGATTTAATTAGTACAGTGTTTTAACAGTTCTACTAATTATACTGTAAAGCAGACTATGTGGTAGACGATATCTTGAAACTAATTTGTGATTTGTATCAACGCAGTTCGCAGTAGGTTCTTATAATAAAATTCTTGTGTCGTAACACGGCGCGTTACCGTTTACAACTTAATGAGAATCGTGTATTTACAGCTATTTGTTAAAGCGAACGCGGATCTTAATATCTTTGCTAATAAAAATAGGGACTTTGTAAATCCAAGGCGTTAAAGAAAAGTAATAAAATGAATGTAAAGCTCTGACTAACTCAACAAGCAATTGATAGTTCGTGAGCCACACCAGCGAATACATCAGCACCGCATAAAACACGGAAAATACAAAGTGACAAAGCAAAATCGCTCACCGGAATCCTTTTTCAAATCCCATAAAAAAACGAGTTCAGCCGTCGAGGCGACCATGAGATAAATCCTGAAGGAGTCTTCTAATAAAACACGTACGACGCGGAGCGCTACATTTTATTTCAGAAAGCGATAAGGGCGCGAGAAATTCCTTTTACGAGATTCTTGTGGGGGGACGAGTGGGTGCAGCGTGAACACGCCTTTGTGCAACATCTGGTTTGTGTTCAACGAGTCCTTAGACGTAGGTAACATGATTTGGGCAACGATAGTAGCGAAAGATGAATAGTATGTTTGGGTGTTACTGACCTTTGAGGTGTGTTTATTTCTGATGATTTTGACAGTCTTCGTGGTAAAAACTACAACGCTCTCTTGTGTTTCAAGTAGGTTAGTACATATTCAAGAAAATAATTCAAGTGGTTTGCTTTGAAACTTCTTATGTTTCAGAAAGTATTCCGTACGCAACCGCTAAGCCGGTTTACTTGCAAATTTCTCGTAACATAACTTCTATATTAACTAGTTTTATGCAAATCATTGTGTGAGTTGCGCTGTTTTAAGTGGTTTTAGAAGACATTAATCACTTAATATTGTTTGTGTTATGCGTAATAGGGTGGAGAAATTGATGGAGAAATGTCAACGAACAGACTGCGGTTAATTACGTAGCTCATGGCTGCTGTGGGCAATGTCGGAGACGAGAATTATTGGTTCGCCATTTTCTAACCGAATATTTGTTGTCTGCGGAGGAAAACGCAGACGGCTTGGATTTCAGAGACATGCCATCGAAGGCAAGCTTCAAATAATGAGACTGTCGCAGCTCACCTGGGGGTAAAGATAAATTTAATCGTTGCCTGGGGCTAATCACTGGTTCCAGTTGTCGAGACCGAGAGCATTAATGCCAATTTGCGCTAACTTTAGAGACAATTTACAGGTTAGAACAAATTTTGAACTCGTTTTAAGAGGCTGGTTATAAACTTTAAGTTACGTGTTAAAAAACAAATGACAAACTGTCTGGTTTGAAAGACCCCATACTGGAATTTTCAAGGTCTTTCTATCCAGGACAAAATCGAGCGAGTGCCCGAAAAACGGCGGAAGACAGATGGTCGTAAATCCGCTCGTAAACTTAAATACACCTCATTAGAACATGCAGAAGATGGCGCCAGTTAAAGATCTCGGTTTATTTACGCAGTAAAGTAACACAGTGCACAAAGAAATGGCTTAGTCATCCCCTTCCTTGCTTTGTATTCGATAGGTTGGTGATTTACGGTTAAAACGACAAAACGGAAAACGAAACGCCTCCCAAAATAGTATGAAGTTAAATCACGATAACGTTTTAGGGACGAGTTATGTTATGGTAGTAGGTGCAACATTTCTAAGTCCTCCTAGCCGAATTTTCAGCCACGGCGCGGCGGACAGTCTTAGCCAAGTGCGCAGGATCCTCTGCTTCAGGACATTCTCTATTCCCTCACTCATAATCCGTTGAGAGGGCAGACCAACACGACTTGGGAGAGGTCAGGCGTAAGAAATTTCTAAGAAAATACACAGTATGACCAAATCCAACTTCTAAATTGACTATCAAAAGTGAAATTTTCCTTTTCCCGAAATCAAAAACCCGAAAGCTTCCTAAGATTGAACTAGCCATGTATTTATTCAAGCCGGATGGGGACGAGGAGGGTGGCGTTAGGCGTAATGTAGGGTGAAAAATAACGTGTGATTATTGGATAAGGCATTTGTGTTGGCCTATTTGGACGCGTTCACTTTATTCGTACAAAATGGATCAGACTTCGTTCAGAACACGCGCGAAGTTCATGATGAATCAGTTTATCCAGACCGATTTGGCGAACTGTAAATACATTTTATTTTGAAACCACAGTCGGCCTGTCTGGTGTTATTTTTAACGAGTTCCGATGTTGATGCATTGATTTATATAAAGGTACTTGTTAACTGAATAATTTTAACAAAGAGCAGCAGAGTTTAATTTTATTATACCCTGCAAGGCTGATATTTTAAGTTATGTAGGTTGTGATCATTTTTCTTGTTGGTTCGTGAGCATTGCTAACACTCACCTCGTTCTCACACTCTCTTTCACACAAAGTCCCTAAAAGTAACGCTTCATGTGTCAGAGTTTCCCCTAAGTCGTTTCCATCGTCGCGTCGTGTCAATGTCAGAAGCCCCATAACGATTTAGACTAAGTCTAAGATTAATTAAGTTAAGTTAGTTATTGTGTTTTGTAGCAAATACAATGATTTTCTTTCTATATAATCTAGCCGTAACAGGGTTCTTCCAAAACCCGAACCTCCTGTAGATCTCAGTCTGTGATCGTCACTTTCTACTCAACGGGCCGACTGTATTGAAAAGGCATAAGACAGAGAATTAAGCTTGGCGGCCAAAAGCCACTTAGAGTCGTTCTGTGTTGAAACATTACTGCTTTATGCACATGCATCGAACTGAAGTTGATATTGGCCTCCCTTCCTTCTCCGAGCAATAGAGAATTAAAATGAATCGAGCAAGCTGTACCTGGTGCGGTGTGTACGGGCTAGAAGCCGTAGCGTACGGCTGCTGCTGCGGCGGCGGGTAGCGACAGGGCTGCGGCGCGTACGCCGTTGGCCACTGCGCGCCGCCGCGGAACTGCGCGCCTGCGCTCGCCATGCGCGCCGAGCACGCGCCTGCGCCCGCGCCCGCGCTTGCGCTCGCGACCGTCACCGCGCCTACACCCACGCCCGACGTGATACGACAACCGCCGCTGTTCTGTGAACAAAACAACACCACATAACTTAAGAACAAAGAGATAGTAATGTAAGTAAGTAATTCGTTTATTTGTCACTTGAACCCATAGACATAGAATACAATAGGTAAAATTTTTTACATATCAAACATCATTCAAATATAATATAGTAAAAACAATGATGTAGCGGCAATTTTTACTTAGGAACGGGTAAACGAGCTTAAACACAAGGAAACTACAACACACTCCAAAATAATAAGTTTATTTGAAACAACACCACCAGGTATTTATTACCTTTCCAGTTTAATCATTTCTACATTTAAGCCGAAAATTAAACTCTACTGGTCAATTTGTTTGGCTTGCTGCCTTAGGTATTGTCTGGGTTGCATTTTGTGTGGAAACAAAATATAAAACATCCAGGTATTCATAACATCATGTTTCAACATAAGTTTTTGCCCACAAAGAGAAAGAATCTTGCTTCCCCAGAAAGTATTTCTATTTCAATGTTGTCCCGTTTCAAACCTTAATTAAACTTGAAGTGTAAAACCTCCGATGGTTAAAAAACCCCGATCAACTCCCTGCGGATATTAGAATTACGAATCGAGTCTAAATCCTCATCGACCCTCGTTGCGGGCTCTACGGAATATTTTGGAAATCATTAAAATTATTAGGTAAGCATTCCTGTACGAGGAAAGACCCTCTCGACCGACGACGTTTGACAAATTAAAGCTTCGTGCCACGATCGCAGCACGTTCGTGCTCACTTTCACTATAAAGTGCTCATTTATTTGATAAATTAGAATATCTACGGGCTCCGGGTACTAACAACTGGGAATGTGTATCGATTTCTATAGTATATATTTTGTCATCGATCTTAAAATAAAAATTCACTCAACAGGAATATCCAATCAAATCAAGTTAGGTAGAGTAGGTGAGTGACATGGTAGAGAGTGGTAGATGCTAGCAGAAATAGAAGTTGATTTGATTGGAGGAAATATTTTTACTACCGTTCAGTCACTGTGAGGTTGTTTTGTCTAGTAAGCCTACCTACCTATTAAGGTTGATTTACTAGATGAAACAACCTTGCTGACAAATCGGAAGATGGATTTGACATGTTCTTCGCAATCTCTGGAGAGAGACACACTCTGAGTCTGTCTAGGTAGACATTTGTCAAACAAGTCTGAGCGCCGAAAGAGAATAGCAGAGAAGAGCAATGAAAGCAAACTACAAAGTAAACGATGAGTAAATGCTGCGTTATAAAACTCAAACTGTTTGTAGATATGATATCGATCAGATTCAAAATATCTAATACTTCCATATTAGATACTTTGAATCTGATCGATATTTAAAAAGAAGACAATCGCGGCGTCATTTCTTTTTTTAGGATAGTGGAATGAAACTGTGGAATCAAAAAAATCTAACTCTGTATTATCTAGGTTCACACCTTTTTCTAAGGTTTTGCTTATCACGTTTCCAATCCATGCAGCCTCAGGGATTGCATCACTGACGTAGACACATGACTATAACAGATTGGTATCTGCAAAACGCGGAGAACCGTGACGGACTGGCAGACTTTCGCAAGTGTCTGATACACGGTGCACTACAAGTTCCCGACGGCTGTACCTATCATAGTTTTTATTGATATTTTAGAACCTTTGAACAACATTTAACATCACCTTCTTATTATTTTAGTAGTTACGCTAGATATTAATTATATGGTTAAGTATCTATTTCTAGTTTAAAATATGGGAAGAAGCTGTTCTCCTGTAACACAGCTACGGTGTAGCTACCACGGGAGACAGAGATCAAACTTTATTTGTTACTAAGATTTTTTGAATAAACGATTTTTTATTTCATGCGAGTTGACCAGATATGGATTATTTTGCTGAATTTTTGCATTTAATTTAATTTTGCTTCTGATTTAATATGTTAACTACTCTATTGTATTATGGCAAAGGAACATGTAAGAATAGATGTAATGTTTTGAATAAATACAAATAACAAAGGAAAAATCTTCATATGAATGCACAACTTAAATACGAAATGGCTACCTTTAAAAAAACATTTTTCAAATTTCTTGATTTAAACAGACTAAGAGAACACACTGTACCTAACACAAATGGCGAACAGTACTTTGGATAACATGAATTGAGTTATCAAAATAGTCATAACTGACATATTTTTATCGGATATTTATTTTATACGCTACCTTTTGTTTTATTTATTTTATTTTCTTTTCTTGTTTTTTTTTGGGAAAAAACTAGTTACGAGATAAATAACTACCCGATAAATAATCTTTAAAATGTTAACAAATCGCGAAATATTAAAAGGATTCATAAAATACATGTAAGCTCCAACCGAAAACTTCAGTAGTTTTACCCAAGTTTTCATCGAACCTTAGCACGATCTACATAATGCAACTTTAATATTTGTCTAGACTAGACCTTTGCGCATAAAATATAATAATCTGAATTGAATGAGACCCGCGACAAGCAATAAAAAGAAAGAAATGAATAATTTAACACCGGATGCTACCACACACGATCTGCCGCACGAATACCAAAACTTTCTATGATTTTAATAAAAACATGGTACGAGTAGCTGTCGTCCAGTACTCCTAGTAGATAGGTTTGTATTTGGTATTCTGAGCGAGTACATCCACCGAAAATGAGATTTATAGTGGCAATAACAATGTATAATTTTACCCCACGACCCCTATTTTTGTAACTTAATTATTTGAGTCACGGAATTCGAAGAACCCACTGAGAAAGTTTGTGGGATCAAGGCTTTGTTGGCGTTTTTTCTTGAGTTATAACATTTTTTGCTACAAAAAATAGGTGAGTACGTCTCGTAAGGCGATAAGCTGACAATCCTCTTATAGGCGAGGGACGGCTGGCGGCCGAGGAATTAGGGTAAATAAGTATGGTAGAGCCTTGAAGGTCGCATTAGTGTCGTACTCATTAATTCCTATTGAACATTGATCATGATTATTTCAACGGCTTTTTGCTACAAAGTCTTACGACTTTCGAGAATTGGATAGAAAACGTTGCCGTGTCTAGCGAATCGGAATGTATCTACCTCTATACGTCAAAAAAAAAGTTGCATTGCACGGAATCATGGTTCCGCTAAAAATATTACCTACCTACATTCTGATAAAAGTTTGTTATAGGTAAATTTTAGTCGCACATCTTGGCACTTCAGCTTGCCACACCAGACCACTCTTTAGAGTCAGTAACAGGGCTGTCAGAGTGCACAGAATTGATACTCGAGACAGTCTTCACATTTTCTGTTGAGTGTTATCGCGTTTTCTCGTCTCTGTCTTGAGAGATTTAGTTTTATGTTGAGTGGGATTGTTGGCGTCGTCAAGACGCGCCGCTTCCGCCTTGACACCTAGCTTGTTCCTGCCTCCCGACGCCCACTTTATAGACTTAACCCAGGGCCGTAGACAGGGGGGTAATAGAGGAACTGAATCATGCCCTGTTAACCGACATCTAAGAATAAATACCTAAACCCAACAGAGAATTAAAACTTAACACCTTCCAGACGTTGTCACCCTGGCCTGTCACCTAGATAAAACCTATCTGGAGCTTCAAGCGTGCCAAAATATGAGCTGAATTAATTTATCGTTAGGGATCATAAAAAATAAAAATCATATAATTGCGCTGTCATCAAAGTTCCTTTCAAGAAGATATTTCTACTATAATACTAAATAGCACATCTTTATCAGAATAAAGTTAATTATTTATTTTTATTGATTTTTAATATTATTGATTCTCTACTTACATTTTTTGTACACTAGCGGAAGAACATAATAATGCGTTTTTCCGAAAATTCTCACTGTGAAGCAGATAAAATGAATCTACGCAATTTATGATTCCCGGAATACCTATTGGCGAAGTTAATGAACTTACACTAAGTAGAGTAGGTATGATTCAAGTATCGAACAACTTTTGCAACAGAAACTTAATAAGAAGTTTATTAAGGATCTACCTACTGCGTAAGAAACTTTTGGGTAGAGCGAAGGATAAAGTAATAGTAGCACTATAATTCTCGGCAAAGACCACTCGTGGCGAACTAACAAAGTTATTGTCCATTTAAACTTTGATGGACATAAATTCAATACGAGCAAGACTCGAATCCGAACTCCTCTTTTTTTAATTCTATTAAGTTTTAGGCAAATCAAATCTGTCGGATTAGGTTAGCTTAGTTTAGGGCCTAGAGCTTAGACATAATAATTTTCTAAGTACCTACCTACAATAGAAAAAGAAGATTTCAGTAATGCTTCAGTGAGTTTTCCATCAATGTAAGTCACGTTCTTCGGTGGTCAGGTGGTCACATTATTTTCATTGTCATTGGTAGTAAGGTACTTACAGAAATTTAAAGTCTAGCCAATAAGGGGCAATAAAATTGGTCTCGTGAGTCTCGACTTATAGAAAGAGCCAGTAAATAAAGTGGAGATTTACGGAGAGCAGCGGAAGATCAAGTATTTTACACTCGTGTGCATTTGGCTTTTAGTTCCAACGTTTTAGCTTTATTTCCATCTTGTGCGGTGCAGGGCCGACTTTTAGCTTTTTGTTAATGGCCTGAGAAAAGCTAGTGTAAAATTTATCATGCTAAAAAAGTTACCCCTCAACAATTAGTAAGGTGTGATTAACCCATTTAAGCCCGCTGTCCTAGATCTGGGCCATGTTTTCAACTACCTTCAATTTTTCACTATTATATGTTGCAGTTTGTTTTATAACGAATTTGCATTGCCAAATAATGTAGCTTTGTGACACAAGCAACATCATTGTCAGTTGTTGGATAAAAGTGGATAAAATCGGTGATTGTTTTACATAGTTGAGCAAAAAAGTAATTGACCAAAGGTGAGTCTATAATTTTTACATTATACGTTACATTTCCTACAATCTTTCGACTTTGATTTACGTAGCTAAATGTCTACTAGTGAATAATGCAATTTTGTCAGGTATTTCATATGATTCACACCGAAATATAGGTATTTCCGTATGGTGTCCTTGAATTGGGCCAATGGGCTGATTGCTACATTTCTTTTTTATTTACTTGCAGGTTTTATAACTTCGTAAGCAATGGCTAAGCGTTCTTTTCATACTGTAAATGATTTCGAAGGATTTGAGGAAGCTGTCCAAAATATTTTAGATGGAGATGATGATCATCATGATGTTAGTTACGACTTAGTAGCCATTCCTCCGGAGCCGAGTATCATAACGGATGAAGAAGAGGGTGACGAAGACACTGTCCAGCAAAACCTATTACCGCGTGATATTCCAGCGAGAGTTGAAGTGTTCAGGAACGATGATGAGTGGGTTAGCAGCGATGATGAACCATTGCGACAACGCCGAAGAGTTGAAGTTCAGGAACCACGTTGGCGAAAATGTGATGGTTCGTATGTCGAAATGCCCTCACATAATAATCTTCGAGAAACGAAGAAACGACGAAAGATAGACGTGGACATTCCATTTGTTTTCCAAAACTACAATAATGGAATGGGAGAAGTTGATCAGACTGACCAGTCTATTGCTGTATATCGGTCAGCAATACGTGGCAAAAAAAGGTGTGGGTCTTATTTACCTACATGGTAGATTTGGCTATAGCTAATGCGTCTCTATATCATGTCCGCTGAAAATAAAATGGACCAGCTCCAGTTTCGCCGAGCTATAGCTTGATTCTATTTGATGGCTGCAGGTTCTGAAAGACCAGACGGCGGTGGAAGACGGCGTAAACCTTCTTCAAAGGTGCCTAGTATAAGCCCTGATGGAGTTAAGGACTTCCCAAAAAAACTACTGAGCCAGTTACGATGCGTCGAATGTCATAAAAAAGCTCTTTGGCGATGCAAGAAATGCATCAAAACATTATGCATTGACAGAGAATGTTTTGAAAAATATTACACTTAAGCCCATAGTCCTTGTTTAAGGACGGTGTTTTTTTTTATTATAAGAAGGTTTTTTTGTTAAGTTTTTTGTAAAAATGTATTTGTCTAGCCTCTAATTAATACGAAAATAAAGATTTTTTCAAAATTCTGTAGTTAGTTTGTATTTGGGTCCAAATGGGTTAAAAATGTTAAAAAATTAGATTTATTCCTTACCTATTTAGTAAGAAAACATTAACTTTGAATTAGGAATACTTCGTGAAACTAACAAAGCCAACGCAAAATAAAATACTTATTTACAAGCAACCCCTCTAATAGAAAAGGCGTATAAAAGCTAAGTAACTAAGTGAAAATCCTTGTGAAAGCAATAGTGCCGAGGTCAATCATTCCTATCGGCGGCGTCTCCGCAAATTAGAAGCCGACAGACATTTCAACTAGTCAGAGTCGAACTCGGAGTAATCAGGAAGCAAACCGGCAGAAGGGGATGAAGGGGGTTGATTACCAGCTTGCAGTGCCCGCAAACAAAGCCTTGTGACTAGCGCAGTTGTCTCCGAATCCCGGCTACCGACCCCGCCTAGCGATGTAAATAATTTGTAGCTCTAATCTGTGACAGACCAATTAGTGCTCAGTTATGTCTGGCAAGTCTTCAGACTTCAAAGACAGGTGCAATCGAATAAGTAAATTGAGAATTTAAGCTTAGAATGTCTGTCAAATTACTGATTTAAAATGAATTCCACGACGGTGAAAAGGTAAACACGAAAGAGCGCTCAACTTGCGCAGGTCAGTAACTCCGACGCGATTTTATCGTCTACGCCGACGAAAATGGAATGATACAGTTGGCAAATGCCAAATGCGACGATAGTCATAAATAAATAAACAGACTTGACATGTGTAGCGAGCGATGTAGCAATAAAACGATCGGAAAATCAGCTGCGTCGCAAATTGTATAAATAAATACTCATTCCTACTTAGGTACAAGGCGTTCATTACTAGGTTTTGAGCACATTCGGGTGTAGAGCAATATAGTTTTATTTCTTTTTAAAAGCAGGTACAAATTTTCAGCAAACGGAAAGTCTTTTATATAGTCTACGACAATATTAAGCATGTTTGTTGATGATTTATTTATGGAACAAGTGAGTGTCAACTGAGGCGTAGGTGTGTTGCAGTTGGCAAAAGTCAAGATACCTATGATAACAGCAGCCCTTGATAGTCAGGATGTCCACATCACGGACTATGAAAATACAGTAGAAGGGGTAGGTAACTTAGTAATTCGCAAGATGATGTTGTAAAATGCATAAAGCGTGCCGTGACTGCATCATTACGAGAGCTACGAGTATGAAGCTCGCACTGTTGCAACGAGGGGATATTATTCAGCAGTTTTTGCTTTGGCTGGCGGCGCATTTGTATGCGATTCGCTCCGGCGGGGCTGGCCGTGAGATTAGCGCCTGCCAACATACACGCCGCGCGATTAAACAGTTTCCGCTTCGGAGATATTCTGTTTTATCCGACGTAACAACGGTTTACGTATCGATCCGATCATATTTTACACGATGAATGTCGATGAACGCGAGCGATAGCGTTCCTGCGGGCAGTATGCGGCTAACTGCCGCGGAGCTATTCTCTGAATGCAACATGTTGCGTCGTAATAAGAAATTCCTGTGTTCTAGCGGTACCGAGAGCCAAGCAGCGGCGTGCAAAAGTGCCATACGTACTTGGAAGCTAATGTGTTGTTGCGCACACAGAGGGAGTACCGTCGAGAAGGTACGTGCGGGTATGTGTGTCATCTCGGGTGTAGTGGTGCGGTGAGGAATGCGGCCACGTCCTTCGCCGTACGCTGCCGTCAGATCATTTGCACACAGGCGCGCCTCTCGGTATCGGTGCCTTCGTTATATACCTACCTTTACAACGCCCGGTTAGACATTTTATCGCTTCCCAATTATCATTTTGTTATCGGGTTTTGCTTTCGTAGAACCGCTCAGCTGATTGTTCGTGGAAAAGTCGCCTTCTATCGGCCCCTTGCGTCCCTTGTGGGTACCACAGTTATGATTTGTGGTGATGTTGTTGAATGCAGTTGTGGTGTAGCTGCAATGCGTGTAGTTTTTGAGCTTTATTTCACATTTGTTGGGATGCTGTCACTATTAAGTTTTAACTTCGGAAACACTTAAGTAGTTAAGATAATTAGGTAAGTACATAATTATTGTAAATATCGTAACGACCTATTTAGCTTTGTTATGTTAACAAATCGCAAAACTTAGTAAGACTTAGGTACAAATTAAAAAGACGTTTCCGCCAAAGGCACTGCATCCCTCGGAAATTCCATTATTACCTAACTTTTCCCATTTCTCTATTCATGCATACCTAATGCAAGTGAAAAAACTACTCCGAGACACTGATTCACTCACCTGAAAAGTTTTAACTTAGTCCGGTAAAGTTTATCTGAGAAGTAATTGCGAGAGAAAGAAGCGATGCTTTGTTCACTATGCATAGTGAGTCGCCGGTGGCTCCCGTGCATATCACGGTGCCTGCCTAGTGCTTCCACCTGATTTATAGGCAAACTGTGGCCAGAATGCCGTAATGCCCCAAAGCACAGTTTTCTGACGATCGCCCAAGACCGCCCGAATATGGAAGCCTTTATGGCCATAAAAATTCCCTGCCTGAGCTTTATGCTCTTATGTTACATAGTTGAACTCGCTTTGGTTCTCGTAATGGAACAGAAAAGTTGCCAAAATGTTTGTTAAGAAAAGGGCTTGTTGCTAAGATTTATCCATGGATGCATTTTAAATGGAACACAAGCACTCAGTCATCTATACTATAATTATTGCTATTTTACTTTCTGGTAAGTTATTCTAGAATCATCGTCTCTGCGGAGTCCTACTTGGCTCTGACCCCAATTTCATTCTGATCAGATAACAATATAACAAAGTATTATAGTCTCGAAATTACGGTGCAAAAGAGCCGTTATTAGGCGTTTACAACGTTAAATGATGTAAAGAGAATACCGCTAAGTATTTTCAGTTTCCCGCAGCCATTTTGTTTAGTTCATCATTGAGGTTGAATAAAGGTAACTTAACTCAAATCTGATATTGCTTAAGTGTTTGTAATATCCGGCTGCGTATAGATAGCTGGTCTAGTGGATCTCACGTCGCTCTAATGTGTTTGCTTAGTTGAAAGCACTTAACAGCTAAAATATGATAGGTATAATAAAATGCAGGCGGATCGATATTGTTGTTGCGGCAAACTTTCCAATTTCAGCGACTTTCAATTCTAGATAATACAACTGTAATCTATTAGCGACAAAGATTATTTGTTAACAATGAAGAACAGCTTATAAACAATATTGATGGAAGTTAGTAAGTTAGTGAATGGCTAAACTACAATTTCCAGGACAATTATGTTGAGACTAGCACTTGAGCCATAACAAAACATTTGAGAATGTGCTACTATAAACTGTGAAGTACAATATGGTATATCCATAGATTTTCTGTTAATTTTTAATTAATTATTTATGGTTTCACCGAAAAAATTATAAAGGAAAAGAATTAAACATAAAACTGCACTCAGTTTTGGTCACTTCACTTTGATAAAAACGCTGCCCTTTTTCTGTGATGTAACCGTTAAGTTTCTCAATACGATATAAGAGTGCTTCTATTTCTTCAATCAAAATAAAATAAGAAAAAATTGCTATTGAGTCTTAAAATATCTACTCAATGATTTAATTTCACAATTAAAACCATCAAAAAATACACAAATGAATATGCGCATATATTTCTATACCAATGGAGAATACAAGGAAGAATAATCAGCTTTTTTTAAGTCACATGCATACCTACCCTATTGCCTTACTCGCAGTCTCCAGAAGTGACCTAAAGATACGCCCATCTATCATTAAGCGTATCACAGACGACGAAGATGCTATAATATTTCATCTTAAGATGCCCTAATATAGTACTTAGGTTATCACACACGGCTAAGATACGAAAATATTAAAAAACCGGAAATGAACAGGTTTTTTACAGGCTTACGAGTCTGCGTTGGTGCCACACGTATTCCTTGTTAGAGTTCGTATCTTAAGATAACATATTAGATACGAAATATATATTTCCATATTTGCGTATTCGCTCAGTATCTTAAGATACTGAAGACAAAATATAAATAAACTTCGTCGTGTGTGATGGTTCATAGGATTTCTATTTTGAGCGATAGTCTAAAATATGCTCTAAGATAATATATATTTTATATTATCTTCACCGTGTGTGACGCGTTTTACGATGCGATGCAAAAGACAGCGGATGTCAAACCGCCAGGGCCATCAACGGACTGCAAATAGATTGAATGCAGTTAACACAACTGCAATTCAACTGTCAACCGTCAACCGTCAATCAAAAAGTCACTCGCAGAACCGGAACAGCCCTAATACGAGCTGCTGTTGAAATTCAGACGACTTTATCTACAACCGAGACTAAATGCGATCTAAGTTTGTCTGTAGGCTGGGGTCACATGTCATCTTTTAGCAATATTTTTATAAGACACAAAGTATCAAAGTAGTTAAGTGTTCGCCCTATCCCCAACTCGAACCCGATCCTGTGGAGGTCGTAAGAGCTGACTACGGGAACCTATACCAGGGGGCAGCAGCTCCCTTCTGTGAACATCTCCACTGCGGTCACCGTCTGCCTGCCAAGGGTGGTGCTCAAAATACCGTTTGTTTGGGGAAGGTTCAGTGTTCAGAGTCAGTGGACGAATTTGTGCTGATGAAATAATCACACTATCACATCATTCTAATCTCCACTAATATTATGAAGAAGAATGATTTGTATTTTTGTATGGAACGAACAAACTTAAAAAGTACTGGACCGATTTCAAAAATTCTTTTACCGTTAGAAAGCTAGGTACATTATCACTGAGTAACATAGGCTATAGAATATACCCGTGCGAAGCTGACCAAGGTTATCGACATAGCTCAAAGGATTAACAAGCTGAAGTGGCAGTGGGCTGGCCATATTTCGAGAAGAACCGACAACCGATGGGTAAACGTGTTCTTGAGTGGAGACCGCGACTCGGCAAATGTAGTGTAGGACGCTTTCTGACCAGGTGGGATGACGATTTGCAAAAGACTGCTGGCAGATGCTGGATGCGGCAAGCTGAAGACAGGGCGCTATGGTGCTCATTAGGGGAGGCCTATGTCCAGCCGTGGACTGGTATAGGCTGATGATGAAGCTGGGGCGGACCGCTAGTATATTTTAAATGCGAAAGTTTGTATGTTTGTTGCCTTTTAACGCCAAAATTACTTAACGGATCAGGCTGAAATTTTGCATACAGGTTCTTCTAGGCTTGGAATAAAATAAGTTTAAACAACGCGTGCGTAGCCGCAGGCAGAAACTAGTCCCTTATTAGTATATGCAAAAGTTACGGAATAATAAGATAAATTAGGTGGCGGCGCCACGTGCGAAGGCGCGGATCTATACTAGTCTTGTTTTAGCTGATGCTGATGCAACGTCTCAATAGGTACCTACCAGCTAAATTTTATGATGTGACGTGCTATCAGTTCTCGTTAGCAGTAAAGCCATACAACTGCTCAGCTACGATTTGTTCCACGTGCCCTATGAATCACTGTTTATTGATTAGTCAGATTTGTTTAGTAACGCCATTTTATCTATATTTATTGAATTTTATAGCACTTTATAGGTACGGACATACGGTACTTATTAGCCGTGTGGTGCTGGATTAGAATTTGCACCACCCCAACTATTCCCGTGGGTGTCGTAAGAGGCGACTAAGGGACATACGGGAGGCGGGCATCAGCGCCTCTTGCAGAATAGATCTACGACCGAACTGCGATCCCCAAACCGCCTCCCTAGCGTGGGGATTATGGGCATTACCCCCCATGAGATGAAAGCCAATATAGCGATTATCAGGGGAGGCCTGCGACCAGCAGTGGACCTTTATAGGCCGTTGAGGTTGTTTAGTATTACTATATTATCTATATTTATTGAATTTTATAGCACTTATAGGTACAGAAAGTTAGGTAGGTACTCTAAAATTAGTATTTTCAATTGAAACAATTGAGCTAAGTGCAGACTGTTGCAAACAATCTCATCATCCATATCAATACCAGTCGCAAGCGTGCCCAAGAAACTGGCTGCACTGCCCCGCTGTATGGCAATGCTGATGAATGAAGGGGGCGATGGCGATATTATGATGCCATTTTGTGATTAGGATAGGCATAGGATTTCAAGTTGAAAGGAGCGGGATAGAGCAGAGCGGGGTGTAAGCTTAAAAAAATCAGGTTTTTGCTGATTATCTATTTATTAAGTTTTTTTTTTGCAAAAATAAGCCAAAGGTGCCTGGGCCCTTTTATTTCATAAGGTGATGAAAATAATAAAATCTTGTGTTTGATAGTTTAGGAGAAAAAAAGTAAAAACTAAGAAAACAGATGGTCCTTTGCACAAGTTTTTTTACATTTTCGAAAATAAGGTAATCTGCCTTGTATCCCTTTAATTTTTAGTAATTTTTTTCAAAGCTTTACCGATAAAGATAACGGAGAAAATTTGTTTTAATGTTACCCACCCATTTCACAACTATAGCCGCCATTTGAATTTCGATTATCGGTTCGCATCATCAGTATAGCAACTTTTTTGAACCTGAATATGAATTATGAAGTCTTTTGTCCCAGGCAGCTCAATTTCGGTAAACCATATATTCATCCTATTTAGTCCGATTTGTTTACTATTTTTATGGCCTGTGGAATGGATTTATTAAACAACAGCCAGCGTTTACTTAAACTTTATGGCTTCTGAGATTACGGAGGCAGTTACGGCTGAAGTGGCTTTTTCATGTTTGTTTGTTGAACTGTAAAACACAGAAGGGACTTTTACTAACTGTATGAAACAGTAATAAAGATGTTATAAACTAGTTAAATTATAATATCATTTCTATGGCGAATCAATCGCAGATGTCTGCTTGGAAAAATTCGCTTGCTGATTTGCTGATCTCGCTGCTTGATTTTGCTTTCGTCGAAAAAATCGTCTACAATAATAAGACCACCATTCTTGGAATGCAATATTCCATTTTATGATTTTTATTTGATTTCCCTTAGTATCCCATTTTGTACATCTGTAGGTATTTTTGCTTTGAGCTGAAGTTTCGACATTTGATATTTATATCGGCATCATCGCACCAGACCTTTCGGTGTTGTTTGTTGCCAAAACGCCTTCCGTAGGTCGTTGCTCTAGACGCGGCATTTGAAGATTATTTCTAAACTCACTGAATATTCTCGTCTGCCCTTTCCGATCTCTAGATGTTTGTACTTACCTACTTGTGTTTGCTTGCTTTTTAACTTACACTATACTCTGATTAAGAATCACAGATATTTTATGACAACAAAGACTCTTATGAATGAAAAGTTAACAAATACTGATAACAATAACATAAAAAACAAGGTAACAGCAAGATTATCACTCAAAAGTAAAACAAAAACTTCAACAACGCATAATCTCACATGTAGAGCGAAAATTGTATAAATTTGAATTCGAAAACGAACGAGAGATCAATTAAATGACGAATGAAAGCTTTCATAACCAAAAACTGTTTTGAGCTTCTGTGCTTTGCTTCGATGGTACCAATGTTGTAAATATTTTCCACCAATACGTCTTATTCCTTGGGTTTTGTACCCCTTTAAATGTTTTTAAACTTACGCGATCTGAACACATAATTATAAATACTATTTATAATTTTGTACCCCTTTGTAAACAAATAAATATTTAGGTTGTAGAATCTGAGTATAGGCTACATTATCCTGGGTGTAGCTAAAGTCGGGTGGGCGTTCAATTCAAAGACAACAAAGCGATATTTGTGCCAAGCCAAGCTATTGATAGTTAAATCCCTCAAATATAATAACTCAAATATAATACTATTTGTCCTCTTGTCACTGAACACGCCGTTGTTTTCATATTTATTGTAAGTAGATAAAAGGTATATATTTATTTATTTATGTAAGATATTATATATATCTATATAAGATAAGTATGTATGTATATATATTTATATATGTATATACATTAGGTATATAATGATATGTATAAGCTGTCTAAGTAGTACTATCCGATGCACACAGATCTTACCCCATGTATATCCGATGATCCTATCCATACCAGTTTGTCTGGCAGAGATCGCTCTTGAGCGATAAGACCCCCAATTGTCACTTATGATATAATTGTTTTACGTGTAAATTGGTTTTTTTTTAGCTTTAAGTGTGCAATAAAGAATTTTCTATCTATCTATCTATCTAATAACTGCGCTGTGTACTTAAAAACTTACAACGTTTTATGCAAGCATTTCGTAAAAATAAGGGAGGAATTATTGAAACTTCCGTTTCATTTATGTTTACCAGTCTATCCTTCCTTAGTTATAAATAGATCAAGCAATGTAACAATACGATTTATCATCGTCTATTTTGAAGGACAAAGAGATTATTTAGCTGACAGATGTTATTTATTAAAAGTGCCTATTGTGTGGGCGGTAGCAAAAAATGCTATTGCTACGTTCAAATAAGGGTGAACAGAAACGAAATCCTTACTGATAGGGATTAGCGGCGTAGTGAAATAGTGATAGGGGTGTCCTCAGGGTGCTACATTCGGACCTCTCTTGTTGTTGTCAGCATTTTGATTGCATTGTTAACTTTTCGTGACCTTCAGACGTTTTTTTCAGATATTAAACCAATTTAGTTGAATTTGAAACGGCTCACCGGAATTATTAGAAACGGTTCACCTAGCCCCAGTAAACATATTTAATTTTGTATCACATTATAAATAAATAAACTAGAATCAATTAATAAAGCAAATAATATAATTAAATAAAATCTAGTATTTACAATTGAGCTAACTGCAGACTGTTGAAAACAATCTACAGGTAGCTCAACTGATCCATATCAATACCAGTCGGAAGCGTGCCCAAGACGCTGGCTGCATTGCTCCGCTGTATGGCAATGCTGATGTGATTAAAATATTATTACTAATTATAATGGTGGTGTATTATACACACTAAATATTACATACTAAAGTACTTACTACTTTAGTATGTAATATTAGCTTTGATTTTATATGGTGGTGTTATAAAAAGGAAAGCATATAAGTGGTACCCTAAAGCATTATTTGCGTGTTGTCGAACCACGTCGAACCATACGATCATACCATTTGACGACCGATGTGGCGCGGTGGGCGAAGGTCTGCCTGCGACGCAGAAGGTTGCGGGTTCGATTCCCGCCTCGGGACAAATGTGTGTACGATCTGCAGACATTTGTTCAGGGTGTTCTGGTCGTTTTCTATGTATAATAAAAAAATATCTATCTATGTATTGTATTAGTATTATGTATATCAGTATCTGGAAGACCATTTTTACGATGGGAGGATGACCTCAAATCTACAGCGGGCATACGGGGCATACATTGGAGGAGGAAAACTCATGACCGACTGCTATGGAAGAATATGGGGGAGGCCTATGCCGAAAGGCACAACAATCTGACACCGAATAATTAAATTTTCTACACCGATGTCTGGTACATAAAAAAAAAATATTAAACTGTATAAAATTTAGTATGTAATTATTAAGGTTGTTAATAAAGGCTTTTGAAATTGAAATTGAAATTGAAAATATCAGTTATCTAGTACCCATAACACAAGCTCTGCTTACCTTGGGGCTAGATAATGCTGTGTGAATTGTCCAGCATTATTTATTTATTTTATTTATTTATTTATACAGAAACAAAAATTTAAATAAAATCATACAATTAAAAATCTTGTGCAAGCGTGGCCTAATGTCCATTCTTTTATTAGAAATTTTGTGGGAATAGAGTACAAACACTATAGTGATAGTCTCAATCAACAAAGTTCTTGATTTTATATTCAACTAGTTGTCCGCCCCGGCTTCGCACGGGTATATTCTATAGCCTATCTTTATCAGAGATAATGTAGGATTCTAATGGTGAAATAATTTTTTAAATCAGTCCAGTAGTTTCGGAGCCTATTCAATTCAAACAAACAAATTTTTCCTCATTATAATATTAGTATAGAAAACGTATGTACATATATGTGTGAGTTGACAAGCATGTAACTTCAGTGCTTTCATGCACACAACCGCACGTAAAATTGAGACGAATTTGTTGCATTTTGTCTACATCTCTTTTGTGTCTAATATCATTCTAAGCCTTATTCTTCTATGCATGCAGGTTTATTACAATGCATTTTTATTTTTCAACGTTTTGTATTCTAGATTGTGCACGCATTCCTGATATAGGGAAAATCATAAAACGTAACAAAATGCGTAAGCATGAATGAGAACAATACGAAATGTGACGCATACGTTATCGATTTTTAATCATCCGCCCACGCCGCGCCATGTTGCCGTCTGATTGTTGCTATAGAAGATTATATATTTATATAGCCTATCACCGATTTCCCTAAAAAAATAGTTGGAAATCAAGTTTAATATTAAACAAAAATTGTAAATAAAACCCAGTTGGCATGCTTGGTCTGAATATAAAGCCGTGAAGGCTCATGCCGCAGCTGCTGAGCTTGAAGACATCCATTTGCCTCACGGGCAATGACAGTGTTAAAGATTTTAACGTCTCCTGTCATTTTTGACGTTTACTGTTTAGCTGAATTTTATTGCCTGATATTTTTGCAAGTATTAAATATTTTTGGTGCACAGAACTACTGAGACAACTATTTATTCAGTAGTCTTATGCACATAACTACTGGGAATAGCGAGGTAGAGTATCTAAAGGATATACATCCCATTCTTTGATATAACATTGACGTCATTGAGCCATACTTGCGCAGATATGTCATTTTCTGGTGGCAAGTAACTGATGCTAAAGAGCAATTATGTAAATTCATGACACGCGGAGGTAAATATGTCATTTATATTACGCACATAAACATCTAACATCATAACAAAGGCTATTTAAATTATGAAAGTATGACGCAAATCATCGTTTACTATCTAAAAAATAGATTTTCATATCTCTGTGGATTTTTATTAACCTATCTATAAAATAAATCCAGGTTTATTCGAGTTTAAAACGTATTAATGGAAATCATAAAATTTGCATCACTTTCAAATTTGAATCCACACTCAGAATATACTTACGAAATTAAATCTGTCTGTCTGTCTGTCACCTTTTATCGCCTAAACGGCTGAACGGATCGCAATGAAATTTGGCAGGGATGTAAATGATATCCCGGGGACGGACATAGGCTACTCGAAAAGCGCGTGCGCATCTGCGGGTAGCCGCTAATGACTTAAATATAAAAAAAAACTTTCAACGTTTTCCCTGTAGGTGGCGCTAATGGCGCTATAACCGTAAGAGGTCGCATGGATATTCGGTTGAACCGACTAGGGTTTCGTGGCTTAGTTGGTTAGAGCACGTCCGTACTGAGATGGGGCACGGGTTCGAATTCTGCCGAAATCGAAGTTTTTTGGGACATTATTAAATTTTCGTGAAAATTTTACCCAGTAACCGCATACCAAAAAACCGTATAGAATAAATAAAAATAATAAAATTTATTTATTTTCCTCTTACAATAGGTTTAGATTAACTTAAACATAGTATCTAGTGATACAGTTTTAAAAAAACCTGTATTGTGAGAGGCTGGAGCCTGCTATAAGTTTTTGAAAAAAACCTGTAATTGCAGGTCTCCAGAATATATCCTAAGTAAAAATAGGTACCTACCTACTGTAAAGTGTCTTATAAAGAAAGCCTATTACTCCATAGATGATTACATCAATGATGTAAATGCTTGGCCAGATGTCGCTCAGTTCCACACAGACAATGGTATTTAAGGGAAATAGTTAAGTTTTATATAAATATTGACTTGTATCTAAATTAGATTATATTTAGACTTAGATATACAAATATTGTATTAGTTTGTAAGTCATATATACACTTACTAGTGGTTTATTTTCCACTTCTTCCACTAGTGGACAAAAAATTTAAGTGGACAAAATCAATAACACCTTGTTTCTTATTTGATACCTAATAATTACTATTTATAAACGTGTTTATAGTATAAAATTTGACTTCTAAGTATTTATTTTGTAAGCTTAAAGAAATAAACGTTATTGATATTTGTAGTATGTAGATAGGAAGCAAAGGAAACCACCAGGATGTACGCTATAGATAGTATATTAAATAACAATAAGCTCTGCCTAATTTCCATAGATTTATCAAGTAGATTTGTCGCAATATTTCACGCACACACACCACTTTCAGCTCATTTCCATACATGTTGGTGGCCAAATAGGGGCTCAAACGGCCCAGGGCTCGCGTGACCTGTCTCGACATTCCCCTATTACCACTTTAAATCTAATTATGAATTCAACATTATTATTAAATCTGAATTTGCAATCTCTGCAAATGTTGGACAGCCCTCAGCCCTTCTTATCAATGTTTTAAAATTCAAGTTTGGGTCTGCATTAAGTTAGGTATTTCTTTGACATGAAATTAAATAGCTTAGATTGGCATTCCACCTAAGCGATCTAAAATAACAAAACTAACGAAAAATTCAACATTCAATGATTTTTGAGATCCTACTGCTGTTCAAATATAAAATCTAGGATTCTTATATTCATTTAATTCTGCACAAAAGCTTTAAGATAGTTTGTTGATTAGTTGCACATTTAAATATCTAAAACATCTAAATTTTAATACCTACATAATATTCCTGATTTTCCGAACCAATATTTCTTACTACTAGATTTTTATATCGAAAAAATAATTAGAAGAAATCTTCATTTTTGCACACGCGCTTTGTTCCGTCCCGCTCTTATAAACGCGAAATCCTATTCCTTTCCTTTTCACAAAATGACGTCGTGTGGTAGCCCCTCAATTACGCAATGCCCACGGGTGAAATTTCATTAACTGTACTTACCTAAATATGAAACTCCCTAGGTTCTAAGCTATACACTAGTCAAACTCGAAATGGAATGTTTGTAAACAAACCGTTCATCAGTATCATTACAACCTATGGTAGTCCACAGCTGGACATAGCCCTCTCTTGATAAGCACCTAAATGGCTCTTATCGAAACCGCCCATATTTAATATAAAATTTACTCTGTTGCCGAGTCTTTTTACACGAAATTTACAATAGGTACCTACTTGTCAATTTGTGATCCTTTCTTCAATAAATTCAAAGTTTTTGTGTCGTGGTTTGTTTACCTTCTTCATCGAGTTTGACTAGTGTATATGTATGAAATTCCGAACAAGAAACCTTGTTACCAGCAATGAAGGTTTAAATCTAATAAATAACAACTTTAATCGTGGTTGAAGCCCCATTAATCAATGGCTAGTTCTTTCGCTAGTGCATCCGACATGACGGTCATTCATATACCTGCATAGGGTGTGGGCTAACCAACGGGACTTTGATTGATGACGTAGTAGGGCTCCTGCTGCCGCTATTGTCCGAGGCCGTCGTGAACCGAAACTACTGGACGGATCCTATAGAATGGAACACAAATGAGCTCCGTTATAGATGATTATCCCCCATATGGCTGTGGATTTCACCCTGATTGAGGTTTTTCATTTGATTGAGCATGTTTCCGTGTTCAATATCATTAGGGATGGTTAGGTCTTTGATTGGCTCTGAAGCTTTGTGGACATTGCTATACTTGGCGACTGCGCAGAAATTACGAGTGGTCAGGTTTAGTGCATTTATTGAATTCATGAATCCATTTTATTGAAGACCTTTTTTCCATTTTAAGTTTTCTGGTCGTTTACTATGCATAATAAAAATATCTATCTATGTGTAGTACTATGTATATCAATTATCTAGCAACCATAACACAAACTAGCACAGGGGCTTGATATTTGACATTGATATTTGACTTGATATTTGATTGGGGCTAGATAATGCCGTGTGAATTATCCAGCATTAATAATATTACAATTAGGATATTTTTGTAGTTAGCTCATTTTACTTAGCTTCTGAAAGAATTTTGAGTTACTCTTTCACAACGTAAGATCTCACCATTTTTCGACGATCTTTAACACTAATGATAAAAAGTTTAATTATATTAGATTTCTAGCTTGTATAATTAGTAAAAAATTGAGGATATTTATTTTTATTTTTATTATTAGGAAGAGTTAAAAAAAAGGTAAGATGTTTACCTACACCTTTTATTTATTTATTTATTTACTTTAATTAATACGGTAACACTAATTACATTAATTAAAGGACAAGTTCACAATTACGATAAATTAATAGTATTACAAAAACAAGATTAAAAATTAGAAATAAACAATTTTAAAAGATAGAAATAAATTTAACACATTCATTCATACATCACGCTCACAAAACCGCAAACATTCTGACATAATTACATTCAAACTATCGGCGAATAGGTCCTTTACAATTTACTTTTTATTTTATTATGTGCATTTCTATGATCTCGGGCCATATAGTGACCTGGTCCTTTGGGAGGCATTTCTGGGGCCGAAGCCAAAAGAGCATGGACCCTTATGGGCGAGGACTTAGCGGGTACCATCCTCGCGGCCTCGGTTGCACTGCATAATTCTGAAGTCTTATCATATTCGGGTGTACCGAATATGATAACCGCTCGTTGTAGAGACTATTAAAAAGGAAATTGAAAGAAATGAAAAACCAGTTCATTGTGATGTTTGGATGGACTTATTTTATTATTGCCATGTAATGCCTTAGAGGGGAAGTTCTTTGATATAGAAATCTTTATTTTGTCGAAAAGTCGCACTTCTATTCCGTCGATAATCATAAAAATAATGATGTTTGCGTCAAATAAGGGGTGTTGTGAACACAACAAGTCTCCAAACAAATAAATGAACTGTAAGAAATTTCTCGAGAGGGCAAACGTACAAATATGAGACTGCAGCCTTTGCGAGTTGTCGATCGCAAAGCGGCACAGCCCACCAAATAGGTTGGAAAATAACTCCATTCCCTCGGGCGCTGGATTCAATCAACTCTGCTTCAGAATTTTGGAGTTCGTTTACCGAACCGACATGCGACAGGGTGAATTGTGATAACGCGAATTGGTTTACGGCATGGCTAATGTACCTCCTGCTAGCCAACCCACCCGTGGTTCGCCAAACCGAACCAATTATATGAGCTTCATTCAATTACTTGCCTACCTAAAATTGGCTTAGGTCGCCATAGCCATGTTTTTAGGGTTCTGTACCCAAAGGGTAAAACGGGACCCTATTACTAATACTCCGCTATCCGTCCGTCTGTCACCAGGCTGTATCTCATGAATCGATAGTAAGACAGTTGAAATTTTCACAGATGATGTATTTCTGTTGCCGCTTTAACAACAAATACTGAATAAACAGAATAAAATAAATAGGTATTTAAGGAGGCTCCCATATAAAAACGTGTTTTTTGTCATTTTTATAGATAATGGTACGGAACTCTTCGTGCGCGAGTCGAATCGCACTTGGCCGGTTTTATTTTAATTACCAACCTAAAATTAGCTTAGGTCATCGTAGCCTATATCTATATAACTTTAGTTCGTGTAAGTAGTAGATAATCATTAAAATTTGGTAGATTACTTTATTATCTTTCTATATAAGTAATTACAAGACTTCATCGTAGCAGAAATTTATTATACCCATACGAACTTCAAATAAACCCATCTAGATGCATCGTTTTCTCATGATAAATCGAACAAAAGACTTCGTACACGAGTTCTTAGAACTTTATTTGCGTCGACCCTTGAGATATGACGAGGTCTCATATCTCTTGATAGTCCTTTATTCAAATAATAACGAGACTTACATAACAGTGGGTTCGAAGACATGAATTGCAAATAGAGCAGCGGGAAGCGATTCCAATCATACGGGTGTTTAGAACGCAATACCGTTCGTCTCCAAGACTGGCGCTTCAATTAAAGCTCAAAATTGTATTTCTAATTTAGCGGATTGCTATTGGATTACGGCTATGTTTAGAGGATCGGATATTATCTGGTATTGTTTATTAGAGAAGTATAATTTGTGGGAGGCGCAGATGGCTCCGTTGTAAAGGCAAACCACAAGCCGGAGACAAACCGTTGTGTCAATATTTACTGCTCAAGGGCAATTATAATCAAGGAAGAAAACTTTTTAGACGGAATTATTAAAATCTCTTTACAGTCTGTTGGAGTTTGGTAACGAATTTTCTGCTTAGCAATGGATTCAGCAGTTGAAACTTTTAAATCTTTTTGCTTTTTGTTTCTAAAAATTCCAGATTGCCCAGTTAAGGTACCTAAGCCTTAACTGAATTTTGTAGCTAATGAATCTTAATTCATTAGCAACAAAATTCAGTTTGTCAGTACATAGTATAAAACAAAGTCACTTCCCGCTGTCTGTCTGTCTCTATGTATGCTTAGATCTTTAAAACTACGCAACGGATTTTGATGCGGTTTTTTTTAAATAAAATAAGTAAGCAGATAATGCTGGACCATTCACACAGCAATAGATAGAGTGATTTAATAGAAAGGTTTATATGTATAATACATGCATAATATAGAACCAGTGCTAAGCCGGGGCGCGTCGCTAGTTTTTGATAACATAATATTGGTATCTACTTACTTGAAATGGGTTGATTTTGAGCGTGGTACTGTCGACGGCAATAATTCGATATCTACGTACTTTTGATACTTAAGTACTTGTTAGGAGCAAGTTCTATTCTATAGTCTTTAAAATGGGATTCTAAACTGGGCTCTACTCATTTTCTTACCAACTGCATAGATATTGTGGTAAAGATGAAGATACATTTATTTGACACAAGAAGAACAGCACAGACAGATATACAAAATTTAGGATATATACACAAGGTAGAATACAAAATTTAGGATATATTACATACTTTGTAGATAGATGGTTTTACTAATAATAATTACTAGCGACCCGCCCCGGCTTCGCACGGGTACTATATTAAGCATGTATTATACATATAAACCTTCCACTTGAATCACTCTATCTATTAAAAAAACCGCATCAAAATCCGTTGCGTAGTTTTAAAGATTTAAGCATACATAGGGATATAGGGACAGAGAAAGCGACTTTGTTTTATACTATGTAGTGATACTAAAGGCCTAGATTTTATACATTGGTATTGGATTTTATGCATAGTACTATAATGTGGTCTCGACCAGAGCATGCTATTTCAGATAGTTACATTAAATAAATAAATAAATAATGCTGGACAATTCACACAGCATTATCTAGCCCCAAGCTAAGCAAAGCTTGTGTTATGTGTACTAGATAACTGATATACGTAATTATAATACAATACATAGATAGATATTTTTTTTATTATACATAGAAAAAGACCGGAACACCCTGAACAAATGTCTGCAGATCGTACAAACATTTGTCCCGAAGCGGGAATCGAACCCGAAACCTCCTGCGTCGCAGGCAGACCTTAGCCCACCGCGCCACAGAGGTCGTCTCATCAAAAAAAACCTGAATCGTTAATCGTGTGTGGAGTTTTGGCTCGTTCTCGCCGCGGTCGCCGCCCGCCATCGACACTCCACCCTATAAATATACCGGACAGCAGATGCACACTAACAATTTTAATTTTAACGACTCGCAGATTTAGCTTTACGCATCTCCCGTGTGCATTGTTCAGGCAGCTGCAGAAAGACCAAAGAGTACCTATATGGAAAATGTGGTAATGTCGCACTGTCTCCAGAGAGATAAGGGGAGAGAGAGCTGAACAGTTATACTGCATTATTTCAAAATATGTGGACATTTTAACAGAATTTAAAATAGTATGTAGAGATTTAATACCACTAGGTATATTATGTCGACGACCGATGTGGCGCGGTGGGCGACGGTCTGTTGCGACGCAGAAGGTTGCGGGTTCGATTCCCGCCTCGGGACAAATAAATAAATAATGATGGACAATTCACACAGCATTGTCTAGCCCCAAGCTAAGCAGAGTAATGTGTGTACGATTTGCAGACATTTTTTCAGGGTGTTCTGGTCGTTTTCTATATATAATAAAAAAAAATCTGTCTATGTATTATGTATATCAGTTATCTAGTACCCATAACACAAGCTCTGCTTAGCTTGGGGCTAGATAATGCTGTGTGAATTGTCCAGCATTATTATTGTTATTATTATTATAAAGATCTTTTTAGCCCCTTAAGCGCGAAAAGGTAACAGAGAACCAGAATTACCTACTTTCGAATTTATAATAAATACAGTATTCACTATATACATGTTTCAGAGTTAGACAAAGAGTTTTTTGTTACTTCATGACTAGAAATAAAAAAAAACTTAACAATATTTATATTAAATTACAATAGAGATGGCGTGTGATTTCTTTTGTCGCATTTTCCTGCTTAAATATTATAATATCCATAATATCTCTTTTTACCTCGTCGAAACCGATATTGCAATTTGACTATGTTCCACCACATTTTGTGTAGGACGCGGGCCTAGTGTTTCAAAAATAATACGGTAAACGTGTGTGTGTGTGTGTGTTTGTGTGTAGTGAACCTACTATTATTGAATAGATACAGTTTACGTACTTCGACCTCTGTGTGGCTCTGTAGGTACAGTAGTGCAGAGCTTTACAGATAGGTCCTATCTACTCACTCACTGATAAACCCAATAAATCCGAATTCTCTACCTCAAAGTTTTCGATAGGAAATAAATTTGTTTAATATAAATAAAGAAAACAATTAGCTAGATAATTAACTAATTTCCCGCAATTACCCGGGACGGACACAATTTACCTAAACATCTGCGCGAGTAGGTAACACTTTCGGATTAGGGTTACCCCAGATTAAAATCGTTTAACGCGGGAAAACATAACATAATTTTATAGTGTTTATATTTTATATGGGTTAGCTTATAAATCTTAATGGTTACCCCAAACCCTTACGAGATTAACGTTGTATCGTAATAACGTTTTTTTCATTAATTAGTTAAACCAGAATATTGCCTAAACAAATTCGGCGCCTTTATTAAAATTCAGCGTGTATTTTTGCCTTAGCGTAACATCCTGTAAAATGTAGATGAAAAATCACTGGAGCTGAATAAATTATTTAGAAGTGATGTTGGTACGATTCACGTGTTTGCATTGTCATCTTTTAATATATTTTAAATAAAAGGTTTTTCAATGCACATAAAAAAATTATGTTGTGTAACCACACGAGAGAAGCGAAAACTTATATCAAGCAGCCAGTATAAACCTATACCTAAACATAAACTCCTTGTAGAATTTTTGTGAAACCACGACACAAATAATTAAAACTCACTTTCTTTTCGTTGAGTTTCAGATATAATTGTAATCAATATTTATTAGAAGAAGGATCTCAAATCAACTAGTAATGTAAATTGCGTAAAAAAAGACGCGGCAACAGAACTTTAGTTTAAGTACAAGTGGTTTATGTACAAACATAAGACAAGTTTGGCTAAGGTATATGTATGCAATTCAGAGTCACGGACCCGCGTGACGATTCAGTTTCGTTAACTATGAAGTAAAGTGAAAAGTGCGCCCAAAGGAGATCTAACGAAATAACCCAAAAAATCGTACCTATGGTTAAGTATCTTTCAAGAAGGCTAAATCACATTATGCTTTTAAAATGAAAGCATACAACTACTATTTAGTTGTCACGTCACGCTAGATTATTGAGCATGTCCCTTAGAGTTACCAAACATAATTAATTTGTTGTATGTATTAGTGTAATAGATTATTAGGTATTGTGAGTATTAGTATTTATAGTTTGAATTTATGTATATAGTAAAGCACCGCCATCCTTTATTTTTTCCCCAATTGTTCTGGTGGCCTGGAAGAAAACGCTTTAAGCGATAAGGCCACCAAATCCTTGCTGTTCTATTCAATATGTTAAATTTAAAATAATCTGTTATTTTTTCTTAATTGGTGATAAATAAAGTATTCTCTATCTTTTCTCTGGCAACCCTAGCTGGCGGAAGACGGGGTTTCCCGCCAATCGTGCGATACTCGCTTCCGCTGCCCTTTGTCAAGGTAACAAAACTATTTTCACTTTTGACAGTCTATTGTTTTATTTTTGTTAATTATTGCCGTGAATTCGGTTTCGGTGTAGCGCTAATTCACAACAAAGAAGTTATTTTTTACCTCAACAGCCTATTAATGGTCCACAGCTGAACGCAGGCCTCCCCTGATTTTTATCTCATGGGGGATAATGCCCATAATCCCCACGCTGGGTATGTGGGTTGGGGATCGCAGTTCGGTGGTTATTTATTTTTTTTGTTTAGTTAATTTTCACGAGGAAAAAGTAATAAAGGGATAACGAGGTAAATAAAATATCAACGTTGAAACGAAAAAGTTTTTAAGATAATTTCTCTTAATTTTTGATTAGGGAGTGGTTAATCTTAATAGTAATATTAGGTAAAGAAATTCTATTATATGGGTAGATACATCTAAGTAGGTGCGTAAGTGCATACTTATTTGATTATTGCAATCTATTTTATGGCGGCGATAGATGTGCAATGGGCTACGTTACAAAATTTTTTTTAGTTACAAAATTTGGGTTACGTTACGTTAAACAATTTTTCTCTGTTTTCTTTATCGATAAAACTTTGAAAATAATACCTAATAAGCTATGGGATACAAGGCAGATCCGCTTCTTTTTAAAATGAAAACAAAACCTATTTAAAATACCAGAAATAATTATGCAAAGTACCTACCATCAGTTTTTTTAGTTTTTAATTTTTTCTCCTAAACTATCGATCACAAGATTTTTTATTTTCATCACCATATAAAATAGAAAAATACCCAGGGCACCTTTGGCTTATTATTGCAAACAAATATCTTAATTAATAGATAATCTGCATAAACTTAATTTTTGAGCTTACCCGCTCCTTTAAACGCGAAATCCTATGCCTATTCACAAAATGGGACGAGAAAAACCCACAATTCGTAGAAGTCAACGCGCATAAAAACACTTACAATTATGTAAAAATTTCAAGCTCTGGGCTCATGTAAAATACGAGACGACCTTTCTAGGAAGAAGTAAAAGGACACACACGACAAAGTAAAATTCGTTTATTTAGTGAAAGAACAGTAGGTTACAGTGAAATAATCTTCCAGTTGGATAACTTTATTTCATACATACCTAATTAAGGGCCTATACAACCTTAAATGTTTGTGAAAAGGATAGATATAGGATTTCGCGTTCATAGGAGCGAGACAGGGCAACTCAAGCCCAAAAATCAAGTTTTAGCTTATAGATAATAAGCTAAAACGTGATGACTTGACTTGACTAGCTGACCCGCCTGCGATTTCATTAATATACCTAATCAACAATCAGTCTTCAGAAATAAGTAGTTTCCATGTAAATTTTGTCGCCAAAGTTAGGTATTATACCTAACCAATCCATTACGATTTTACAGTAATTATGGAAAATCCTATAAATCCTCTAAATTCGATAACTACCCCTTTTAAACTACTTTTAAATACGAATTCTTAGAGGTAGGTATGCAGTGAACTGAATATTATTCACTGTGTCAGCGCCTTTGCATGAATTATTCACTGAAGAGAATAATCTGAAGGTACAGGTAATACAACATGTTTTGTGTAACACGGAAAAGTTATAAACGCGATCTTTCTTTTATCATAAAAACCTTGTATGAAGTTAGACATCTACCTCAACAGCCTATAATGGCCCATTGCTGAACGCAGGCCTACCCCAGATTTTCTTATCTCATAAGGGGTAATGCCCATAATCCTCATGCTGGGTATGCGGGTTGGGGATCGCAGTTCGGTGGTAGATCTATTCTGCAAGAGGCGCTGCTGCCCGCCCCCCGGTTTTTCGTCTCTTGCGACACCCACGAGAAGAGTTGGGGTAGTGCAAATTCTAAGCCGGCACAACAAGGCTTAGACATTTATGGTTTAACACATATTTTGCTTGTAGACTCTGTACTAGTACAAGATATGTCATTTTCAAAAAATGATAGGACTTATTCTATATCGTAGTAAACTTCCAACTTGATTACGGAAAAACCTAATCGAGAATGCTGGGAATTTCAGTATAATCGGATGCAGTATTAACTCGGTGCTGATGAATATTCAGAATTCAGACAAGCCGACACCGGTTCACGCTGCAAGAAATACTTCACGGCGACAGTTACTGTAAATAATTCAAGATAATAAAATTACTGATAACGAGCAAAAGTTCATAATCATGGTTATGAAAGAAAGTTATTCTCACTCAATTAGGTATATCAACAGTTCAACTTCATAATGAATGAGGGTAGGATAATGGTAACGAGGTGATTTGTACATAACTAATGAAATTGATCCCTTCAACCCTGTTTACCAAAAGACCGATTAAATGGGTAATACAACATCGCATCAAGTATTAACAAGGAACAAGTCTGCACAACGGTACCCACCTCACTAAAACATAACTTAAATCGCGTAAGCCGCAAGAAAAGTCCGCCAACGGAAA
Organism: Eupithecia vulgata; assembly: GCA_946478455.1. Lineage (NCBI taxonomy): Eukaryota > Metazoa > Arthropoda > Insecta > Lepidoptera > Geometridae > Eupithecia > Eupithecia vulgata. The sequence continues at coordinate 7,548,056 of OX297873.1, read as the reverse complement.
CCACAGACCGTTTCAAGTAAAATATTAAAAGCGCCGTAGGATTTGTTCTGTGCCGGGCACCGGCTTAATATTTGATGAAGCGCTCTGCCGACGGCTCGTCTGGCCCTTAATTGCGGAGTGATGCGTCCACGGGACCGGGACGGGAGCTACCTTCAGCTGGCAACACTGGAAATATTAAACCGTCCCGTGGCGCAAACGGCACTAACTGTTTACTGCAGGTTTGCGACTTTAGCGACTTGCGAGCCTAGACGTTAGCGCCTATAAATTTTATGTTCACAATGCCGCAATAAAATGTTGCAATACCGGTAAATCCCGTTGTTTTTCTCTCGGATTTAAAAGAAATATGTATTTGGCCTTTTGAAATTGCTTTTCCTTTGGCTGGGAGGCGAGTGGCGCGATGCGAATACTGTTGATTCTAATTTCCGCTCGGATGCGGGTCGCTGTTGCCAACCTTGTCACCAATCTTTTACTGCATTGTTTACCCGTGTAAAGTTGCTTGCTTCCCTTCCCGTTCGTCATGAATCTTACTTGGGTTTGCTATCTGCATGTTATATGGGGTAGCCGAACTGTGATGTGCTGTTTTATGGTTCTCGACCTGGATTTGAGACAGAATCGAAAGATCTGTGTTTTACGTGTAACCAACGACTCTACGGGGCATGAAATGCGTATTACAAGTTCGATTTGCCAAAGAAAAGAAAGAGTGAATGTAATAAAATTAAAAGTAAGAAAACAAATTTCCTATAACATTCAGTAATAGAAATCAACGGAAACACGTCTCATAGAGTATGAAATGAAGCAAAACACAATTGCCATAGACTAAGTTAATACTGAGATGGAATAGGCGGATGTTACTAATTACGTAATTGCTGAATATGTATGAAGGTATTTCCAATTAATCGGATAGATTTTGAGGAAAATGTACACTCAAACACTAAACCTTTCGATCAAAACAATGAACCTAATTCATTGGTTTAAATATAAACCTACTCCTGAACTTGAAGTAATACACATGCTAAAACTATGGTGTAGTGGCAAAAATATAGGTAATAAGATTAATAAGATATTAACAAGTGCCTAATAAGATTTTATTTTTGTATTAATTTGTTATTATCGTGTGCACCGTGTAAAAAATCCGACACAATGTAAATTGTTTGAGAATAAATAAATGAAATGAAAGACGATCTATATCAAATATCAATAACGTTTATTTCTTTAAGCTTACAAAATAAGCACTTAGACAAGTCAAATTTTATACTATAAACAGGTTTATAAATAGTCATTATTATCAAATAAGAAGTATGATGTTATATATTATAAAATTATAGTGGGTCTAATTCAATCTCTGCCTAATATAATAAAACGAATAGGAACATCACGCAATCGGGTAAAGCCTCATTGACTCAGGAGCCAAAGCTCAGAGATTGGCACCGAGATAGGCCGTGAATGCCGCTTTTTGTTCCCCACCTAATCTAACTGAAACCCTTTTCAATTAGTGCTTTCTCTCTGCTCGTATATCTTGTCATCTACGTATAAAGGAAACTATTAGAGCTCGTAGGCAAAAATTCACTTTACATCTTTTTAGATTATATACGATAAGAAGAACAGTTTTACGCAGTCAATTTCTTTTCCAAAAGGATAAACAATATACGAATATAAAATTATTTTCCTACAAAAAACATTTTTGATCTAAAACTCTGTTTTTGTTTCCCCAAGAATCAGTTCTGCATTTAGATAAAACTAGTGTCCGACTGAACCTGGATTTTCCGCGAACCCAAACTTTCGGCCTTGATGTTAGTTTCGGCCGAAACCAAAACCAAAACCGAACCTTCGGTATTACTATTTAGGTATTTAGGTTATAAATAAATAGCAATATTGTTATTTAACGTACTCTTTATACTCACAGTTGGATCGTGACTAACGTCACGGCGTTCGTCCCTCCAGAATATTAAACAGCTTACCTGTAAAGAAACGCAACTGTTAATACAATTGAAATCTGATAACTTTGCTACAGCACACATAGGTCGACGTTATATACTGCGCTGATCATGCTCACCCAAACGCGCCTTCGTTTGGGCCAGCAAGTTCAGCGCAGTAGACGCAAACGAAGGCGTTTTGGCAAGAAACTCCACGCCTTGCTGGCGGATTGGTTATTGTAAAATATCTGTAGAATCACACACAGAAGGAAACTGCCCGTCCTATGGCAATGGCACCCAGTTTCGCACCGACAAAGTATTTAGAATTAATTAATTTATTTAAATTTAGCCATAAACGTGGGTACATATGAAAGCCATTAAAGAGCGCACCAAAGAGTAGATAGTCAACCAACACCCTACAAATAGTCGGAGTTAAAATGCTTGCCCAGCAATGCAGTTACCGTGGTCGAAATCGGCTGGGAGACATTATCATCATGTATTTAAGAAAATCAATGTTTTCCTTAGCTTTATATAAATAGATAGAAAGGTATATAACTCTTTATTGTACCATACGGACACAAAATACAACACAAATGGAAATGCTGAGAATCAAGGAAGTACAAAGGGCGGCCTTATCGCTTTGAGAATCTCTTCCAGGCATAGTGAATATTGACATTTATAAATAACATGATATTTAGACTTAAACAAAATTAAACATGACTGTATTAGTGCTTAGTACATGTTTAAGTGATATAAAAGATAGATCTTCAACTTGTAATTTTCTTTTATAAAATGAATAATGCCTTATTTCTTACTTGATAACAATTAAATAAACAAATAAAATAAGCTGTTTATAGTATAAAATTTGACTAGTCTTAGTGTATTTTGTGAGAATAGAGAAATACATTTATTGACATAGACTTTGCACCTAAGTGCCGTACATAAGGGACTTGGTGCAAAGTCGAAGTTAAAGTCTTCGACATCCACGGGCTGAGTTGAAGGGGTCGATTCTAACGTCACGACCGCCTCGCGTCTCGCGTCTGCCACAACAATCTGATAACGCTTCAACGAAATTAACGTTTTGGAATACGAAAAATAACAATGGCTCTACTTATGTCATAAAAGAATTTTTTTATACTACCTACTTACCTATTTATAAAGTTTATTGCAGCATTTCGTGCAAACAATAATTGTACCGCAGTCCTTATCGAAGTTTTATTAGTTAACTATTTGGTGTACTTATTGATATACCTTTTAATATTTTTACTCTGTTCTCTAAATATTTCAAATTTATAAAATAAATGCAAACACATAAATGTGGATGGATTTGTTTGACAATTAATTTGAGGTCGTTGGATTATCGTGACACGAAGTTGAGGTGAAATAACAATAAAAAATTGATTTAGAAATTTGAAATGAAATCAGATACAAATTGTAAATAAATCACAGCTGAAAACTGCAAACAAGATATCAATAGGAATTATTCAACGAAATACAAATGTTCTGTGTTCATAATCATCATCATCATCAGCCTATATTAGACATAAGCCTCCCCTACAGTCTTCAGCTTGCCGCATCCAGCATCTGCCAGCAGTCTTTCGCAAATCGTCATCCCACCTGGTCGGGGGGTGTTCATAATAATGAGGATTAAAATAAATAATTTAAAATTTATGAAATGTAATGCTTCGATAAGGATTGTTTTGTGTTTGCTAAAGTTATTTTAAGTAACTAAGCAATAATAAGCAGTATTTATTTTATACCGGGCCGTGTGCGTGTACTTTGCTGTTGCTATCTCAATAAAATTGTTGGACACACCTCCAATAAATAGAGCAGAGTTAGCTAGATTACCTGTAAGGTAACACTAGCCATGTATGTCTTTGTATCTGAGAACAAGTTAGCCTCGCAATAGCGTAGGAACCTTTTCGTTATCCTGTTTTATATTGTTAATTTCAAATCAGAAGATTTAATTGCATCATTATTTATATATCTTTTATTTATTTTTGATCGTTATGAAAGGGACGGCGATATTTTTAGTCCTGTCAAATTAGATTTATTTATTGTTGGCGCCATGTGAACAATGAAGTTTTATGATTTAATACCTACTTTTAATTACAGATACTGGTGTCAATTGACATGTTAGTTACTATATATAGTTATAGTTTTGTACTAATATTTTATAAAAAATAATATTGTTAATGTATTTAGAATTTTGTAACTAGCTTCTAATTTATGCTCACAGATCTCCATTCAATCCAACTATCTATCCACGGTTGTCTGGTAGAGATCGCTCTTGATCGATTTGATCGCCAATTGTCACATATTTGTTTTTTACTTCTTTTATTTTTTGTTTGTTATGTTAAATTTATGTGTGCAATATAAAAAAGTAGTAAAGCATTTTATATCTATCTATCTATAGATCAAACACCAGTATCTGAGAATATGTGAAATTAATGTCAGTAAGTACCAAAATGAAATGATATTTACTTTGGATAATAATATCTTATTAATGATCCGGTTAAAATTATAAAACTGATGAAGCTTAAAGCAATTTTTGTATTAAAACAACATTTAACCCTAAATTCATGACTAATCCTCCCAAAGCGCGTTTCATTTCACTTGCTTTACTTCATACGATATTCCAGTCCATAAATATTATGGTTTCAGCTGAAGGTACATTACAAATTTCATTACATGACTCATTACAAACTTACATAAGTATAAAATGGTGCTTATAAAACGGGTGCGAACCAATTATGTTTAACACACAGTTACTAATTATAATTTCCTCGACTCTGCCATTCGGAAAACTATGTTTGTACGTTCTATTTATTAATTAGCAGGCTTAAACACGTTGCGTTGAGTTACCGTACAAAATATTTGAAACAACGTTTTTAACAAAACCGCGATGAAAGAATTCGTTTGATGTAAATCACCCTGCATTGTTTTACAAGCTCAGAGTTTGACGGATAAACCACTTGATACAAAAACCACGTGAATTTGTATTCACGAATGTATTGATTCTGCCGATTTTAATTTAGGTAACAGGTTAGCCATTCCAAATAGGTTGAATGTGTTTTGGGAAAGTTCGATTTTAGATGCGGATATTTGTCTGTTTTCACCTTGGTTAAATTGTCTAAGGTTTTCACACATTAAATGTATACCTTTTTTAAAAGTGAAGCGAATCTATGTAGTTACTCGTAAAATACCAAGACTAATGAGAGCTTCGATAAATTATTCGATGTTTATCGAGCTGACAAAGCGTGTCTATGAAATATTGTATCATTTCATTAATAAACCTACTTAGATATTTATATATTTTTTTTTTTATTTGACATGTTATAGCGACTACATTTTACTAATAAATGAACCATTGAACCATTTAGTCAAAATTAGTAAATGCGAGGACGCGTTAACTAAAACGTCTGCAACAGGTGGAGAAGGCTTTACTATCATGAAATAAGCACTTAAATACATATACAGTGCATTTTCTGTAGATGTCTTATACTGCACAAATACCCCATTAAGGCAGATAAGTGTGAATCGACTAATGGCAGCTCCGAAAGTGCAATAAAAATTCATACCAGTCGATAGTCATTAGTCTTGTGCTTAACGCTCGGCGTGTCCACAATTCATAATTCTGTTGACTTTCTACTAGTCCATTGGTACTGGCTTCTTTTGCAGCTATGATAATTAAAGAAAAGTATAGACAACAATTTATTTTTGTAAGTAAATAAGGTGCAGTGTAGGTAAATAACAGATTTGAATAGTACGAGAGTTTGCCTGTTTGTTGCTATTTGGCTTAGGCTAAGTAGTACTCGTATGTAATTAGTTTGAAAGGCCAGCGAAATCTTCGTTACTCTGTTCAGTGCTAGTATTTCAGTGGGCAATGCATGCATGCAACGTGGGGTTATTTATATGCATAGATATTTCTCAATCCATAATTTTTTGGTTAGTTTAATACAAAAAATATATAAGTCCCAAAAAATAGTAATATAATAAGATTAAGAGTGGACCCAGTTTCTTGTGAAAAAAACGCTGTCAAATTTTGTGTGACGTCACCATTAATTTTTGTCAGTGATTTTGTTTCTTCGTTGATTTTTTGCTCAAAATAAAATTAGTTACAAATAACAAGTAAATGATAAAAACCATTATATTACCATTGAAAAAGACAGACAAGTAATATTAATATTTTATTGTTCCCTTTTGCAAAAATACGACGAAAGCGCACCCGACCAAAGTTTATTTTCTTAGACCGCGAGATGCAAACGTAAGGAAAAAGTTTTACAATGCGATTAGAAGATGGAATAGATCGATTTTGATGAAAGAAACTCCGTCCAGATAGTGCGTGATAGTTGATAGGTAGATGATAGATTGGTTTTAGATAAGTTTACATTCAACCGCAATACATGTGACGTGCGACCCTACATTAGAAATTAATTTTATAAAAGTCAGCGGTTCTCTTTTCTTAAACCAAGTCACCGAAGAGCAAAGTGAGCTGCTATATATGTAGATTTATATATATAATATGTGGATTTGTTGTAGCGTGTGTAAAGTGAATTTATGCGCAACTTAACATGAGCGTATCGTATCATCGTTTTTCAAACAAAACCAGAATAAAGCAACAGAAACACTTAGAAAGCTTTGTTTTTCCAAACCAATTTTAGACAATATAGTTGTAGGTTGAAATATTAAATTATTCACAAGGGATCAATTCTGCACAAAACACCAAACAACCGCGAAATAATACAAAAAGATATCCCGTCAAAGTTTCATGATCTTGACAACACCTATTGTGTACGGTGGGTGACGTCACGTTCGGTCTAGTCGCGCTGCGTTTAGAAATTTTGCGATTGAGTATTAAAAATTTGAAATATCTCCCTTTCAATGATGAAATTTCATAATACGAGTAAAAACATCTAAAAACACAAAAATTCATACCTAGCTTTAAGTACATATATATTTCTATAACGATAGAGAACACTAATATATCCCTATTTACTACTATGTCTACGCAATGTCATTTAGTTTCTCTACGAAATACAGTCATCTAGTATGTACTAGAGGTTCCGATAATCTAGCTTTCCCAGTGGGTCACAACTAAAACAATCTGTCTACCTAGCAGTAACATCCACATTATTGCCCGTAGACGACGGACGCCGCCGCCTTGGACTCCCATTCAAGAAGTCACAAAGCGAATATGCTAATACCACATTTGCAATTAAAATTGACGCCCACAGAGGGACGCCATTGTTTCATATGCGAAACATCCTCCAGTGGTTACCTATTTGATGCGTCGATTTTATTTGAATATCGAACAATTTCATAAGAATCGACGGAGCTGTCATGAAAAACATCACCTTGCTAAAACTTCGACAGCTGATACTAATGGAAAGAGTTCGCTAAGTAAAAGTTGTACAACAAGCAATCTCCTGACATGGAAAGTTGGTGAATTTCAGAATCGACCGGTGAGCATCACAGAAAGAATGTAATAAGGCACAGGTGCCGACTTCTTTATTGGATTTCGCACGTTCCCGACCGACGTCTTTGATGGCCGAAGGATTCTTGCAAAACTCCGGCACCTATTAATACTTGTTCGAATAAACGAAATGATCTTTAAGATTTGTTCGCAGCGGTCTAAGTGGGTCAAGAAAGGGGAGGGTTTTTGCGGCTCGACGTCGATTTCGTCCATTTACTTGCTCGTAACAATGTAGGGGAGCTCGCCATCCCGGATAGTAGGAAGTGGTTAAATATAAAGGGAACCATTTTTTTAGCCAAATTGATTTTAATTTTCCTTGAAGGTTCGTTATTACTTCACCTTTTCCTGTCCATAGTGCTACCGTACCGATTTATACGCAGCAATAATTTTCGCATAACAAAAGCTTCCCTAAGTGTTCTTCTAAAAATATCTGTTGTTTAGTTAATTAATGCTGCAAAATCTTGTTCCTGTTAACTCCTTTGTTTCTAATTACACGGATGTTTTTCAGGAAATAAAATTGATGTCATTCATAAACTCCTAATGAGGAAAGCGCTGCGTGCAAATGCGTAGGCACTCAGACAGACGGCGGCAGCGCTGTGTCACGAGGCCATCCGAAACCGTTTCTCGGTGAACGACATCCACTGAAAGGAAAAGTATAGGCCGCAGCGGCTCGCCACTGCACCATGTCATTGACACATGCAAATTCCAACATCGGTGCCGGTCAATGAACCCCTCATTCAATGTCTGCCGAAAGTAATACATCAGATGAAAGCTTACACGCGATTGTAGCATTTAAGCCGTCAAGAATAACAGCTAGCTCTTCGCGTCACTGCAAGGCCGTCTGAGAGTAACGGCTCTAGTTCTTTGATTGGCTCGTGTAACCCAAATAGGTCTTTGTGGTGGGGGTGTAGAGTAGATTGTTTGATGACCATCTGCTCTGCGGACATGCGATCGCAAAGTACGTTTAATATGATTATCATTTAGAATTTTGACAATTGGGCTTTGTGCACATTCGCAAATACAAATATTTCTTCGTGATACAAAGCGATTGCACTCCTTTGTTGTCCTGTCCATAAATGCTGAGTCCATTTTAATGTTTCTCTACCTTAGCTCGTACTAGGTAATCTATGCTTGGTTACTTTACTTTTCCTAAGCTTTTACTGTGGTAAACACTTTGTTATTAGTTTGCATAGTGAACGTAATAATGTATCCACGAGGCGAGAAGGCTCATAACGTCCTTGCTCACTTAATATTGCAAAGATGTTGGCGGAGACGATGATTGTTGATATTATTTATCACGTGTGTGACGTCACGGCTGCAACGACCCGAGGCCAGACAGCCGCGTGTAAACTCTTTAGATCCACACTGAATCACGCCGTCTGCTCCAAAATTCTCACAACATCAAATATAAGATTTAAGCATAAGTATTTCAGCTGAACGAAAATTGTAATGCAATTACAGTGAAGCTGGGAGAGTGTGAATCTTTTTCAAAACCCACTGATCTGAATTCAGCCAAGTTCAGCTCTCGCTTAATGATTTCCTACTTCCCACTTCACTTTCAACAGTACCTATCCACTCCGCGCCATTTTCTATTTTAGTTGCCAAATGACTGAGGACGCTTAAACGACAATAGATTTTGTAATTTCAGTTTATTTTTAGATGGCCTGCGATACCTAACCTATAAAAGAAAATTTATAAAGATTTAAAGATTCATTTAAAAAAGAAAACCAAATGACGTGTCAATACTATTACCGAAGGGTATTTTCAAAAAGAGCTAACCAAGAGGTAGTGCCATCGCCGGCTGGTTTCATATTACAAGTCAAATTGATACCTAGGTACTTAAAATAGAAACTCAACAATAATGTGAAAGGGGGAATAAATTCTCTTCTGTCAGATGTCTTTTAACAATGACACGATTTATCGCTCAGATAAATGGCCACGTAGGACACTACGTCCGGTTTACACAGTGTCTGTTTATTTGATAAGATTGTTTTCTGATCGACTGTTTACATATTTTCCAGTTTTAAAAGACCAGCCGTCGTTAGTCTATTGTTTTTGTTAGCTTCTGTTTTCAAGTTTTTTTTTCTTAAGAAAGAAAAGAAGAATCAACCGGGATTGACTTCCACCATCCATTCTTCAAAGAATTTTACTCTAAAATCTCATAAGCTATCTTGAGGATAAATACGAGTAGATAATAAGCAATCTCAAGCTATCTGTTGATCTTACTTGAGTACTACAACTAGGTAGGTACCGAGATATGCTCGATATTGGCAATCAATCAATCATCTCATAGCCATCTAGTCCAGCATTATTTAATTACAATGACGCAATTGTTCCGCTTCACAGTAGAGCAAGACTGTATTGATTATGCATGTGCGTAGGGGAACTGCAGACAGCACACTAAAACTCGAAGCCCAGTACAGCATCTTTTATTTTAGTGCTCTGCAGCTAAATCTTCCAAATATCCATCTAGTACCCACAACACAAACTCTGCTTAGCTTGGGACTAGATGATGCTGTGTGAATTGCCTAGCAATATTTATTTTATTTCAATCCTTGGACTCTCTTACAGCCGGTTTTTCATACGCTTGTTATAATTTGACAATAGTTTAAACATTTGTTAAACACAGTTTAAACTATTGTCAGTTGAAAAAGGCTTTTAGTCTGCTATTTTTGTTAAAATTTTATTGGTTAACCAACATAAAGAAAAACTGTATCAAGTTATTTTTGGTTTTCATTTGACATCTAGTTAAAATATGTAGGTATTGCTTTTCTATCATATATTTGAAAATAAGATCAAAGCATGACCATCTTGATAGGTAGGTACAGTGTCAATTTGTCAGACGTGGCCATTATATCCTCATTTGTTCGTTTGAAGCGTGTGCATGATCCAATGGATGGAATTGAATTACTGGCTCCGTGTACCTACTACGCACGAGGCGATAGCTGGTCACTGGCCGCATTCCTCTTCGTTGAAAGTTACGCGGATCCGGCAGCAAAATGTACGGGACTCAGTCTTGGAATTGTGAGAGGAATAAAAAATATCTATCTATGTAATGTATAATATTACGTATATCAGTTATCTAGTACCCATAACACAAGCTCTGCTTACCTTGGGGCTAGATAATGCTGTGTGAATTGTCCAGCATTATTTATTTATTTTATTTAGATATAAAAAGGTTATCTATCTTGATCTAAGTTATGTATTTACATCCTTCTTATATCATCCCTTATATGGATCAGTTGAGCTTCTTCTAGATTATTTGCAACTGTCTGCAATTAGGTTAACTGTCTCAATTTTAAATGTGTTTTTATACTTTGACAAAAAAGTTCTTTGATGTTTTCTGGTTGCCTCACCACCATTCTCTATAGAAAACTTTAAAAAATCATTAAAAGACCAACCTACCCTAGGTTGGTTTGGGGTACTTTAAAAAATCATTAAAAGACCAACCTACCCTAGGTTGGTCTTTTAATGATTTTTTAAAGTTTTCTATAGAGAATGGTGGTGAGGCAACCAGAAAACATCAAATAACTTTTTTGTCAAAGTATAAAAACACATTTAAAATTGAGACAGTTAACCTAATTGCAGACAGTTGCAAATAATCTAGAAGAAGCTCAACTGATCCATATAAGGGATGATATAAGAAGGATGTAAATACATAACTTAGATCAAGATAGATAACCTTTTTATATCTAAATAAAATAAATAAATAATGCTGGACAATTCACACAGCATTATCTAGCCCCAAGGTAAGCAGAGCTTGTGTTATGGGTACTAGATAACTGATATACGTAATATTATACATTACATAGATAGATATTTTTTATTATACATAGAAAACACCCAGACCGACGGAACAAATTTCTGCAGATCGTACACAAATTTGTTCCGAGGCGGGGATCGAACCCGCAACCTCTTGCGTCGCAGGCAGACTCTCGCCCGCTGCGCCACTGAGGTCGATCTGAATCTCAAACTTTTTTGACGTTGTACAGTTTCAAAAAATAAGCCCTCATATTGTTCTTGCACGAATCATCGCATCGAATTGAAAATCACTTTGTAAAGTTAATTTCATGTGTTTATCGAAATGCAATTTTGTTTTGATAACAATGAACGTTGAAACGTGAACAAGTGTCTGTAATTTCAGCCGACGTCTACCTAAATACTTTGGTACTGTCTACCGTAGTAATTAACCTTTTAGCTTCAGTTTCTAGTTTTTCAAAAGCATCAATTAAAATGGTAATCAAGTTCTCGAATACTTTGCCAGTTACGAGTTCTTTTAATAAGTTCTTGTTAGGTTTCTTATTGACAATCTCGGCATTCTGTCTAGTGGCGTTTTACTTAGTAGCTATATGAACGAATAGGTATCTACGACAATAATTTATTTTATTATATTGTTCTTATATCTTCTTGTATCTTTTATTGGTAGTTAATGCCGAAACGTTAGGCCAGCATCTCACTTGAGGATCTAAGTAAAGATTTGACCTTAGATGGAGCACGCTTTTCCTTAAGTATTATTTATATAGTATTGTATTATAGTCTTTACAGACATACTTTATTACTTTCACTGTAGGTATGTCTATTGTATTTATATGCAAAGTTTTGAGCTTAATCAATTCAGATATATTAATTATTTTACTATTTATACTTCTATCAAAAAGTTAGGTCTCGGGTCTTTACTGTTTGATAAGTATAAATACAAGATACTTGATTGAAATATCCTCTATGAATGTTTCTGTCCACTGAATATCCGATGTCTTCCAAATATGGCAAAGGTCATTGAACTATAGCGTTACTTCCGTATATACTTTGTTGACGTCTACTATATTATGTAGGTATACGTGAGTTAAATTACGAATATACTAGACATGTACAGGTAGTCATATTTGAGCTCATTGATTCAAATTGGTTAATAATTGAGAGGCTACCAGCTGGGCAGTTCTTTGACATTATCATTTGGCAAGATAACTTTGAAAGCATGGAATTTATTTTTGAGTTAAGTAAATTCTTTTTTCAATTTATTATCATCATCATATCAGCCCATACACATCCAATGCTGGACATAGGTGTCCTCCATACGACACCACTTAAAGCGGCCCTGAGCCGCCTCGATCCATAAACTCCCAGCGACCGCTGACAAAGTTGAAATCATGCATTTAAGAAATTAATTGTTAATCCTATCATTAGTCCTTCTCTGTCTTGCTAAACCGAACTTGGTCTTATACACCTAAAATTTAAGGACTAGACATACCTATACACCGATTAAGAAAAAAGAGACCTAAGCCAGTCCTAGTACATGTAAGTAGGTACCTAAAAACCTGCAACTTCATGGCCCAATATACGGTGACACATGCTGTAGGCCATTCAAAATCGGATATACCTAAACTGAACGACGATGTGGAGATTAAAGATCACCTTACAAGCAGGTACAAGTACAAAGTACAGTTTGATGCTGAATCTGAAAGGAATCGGATTTCAAACAGACAGGTGCGATTCATGTGTTACGGACTTACGGATTTACAATGCAAGTCTGAGTTTTATCAAAGACGACAAAGGAAGAATGGCGTCGGTTGTCGAGGGTTAGGGTTCAATGTCTGTAAAAGTATTTACAGATGTGTAAACTTCAAAGACATTTCAAACTGAATGATCAAATATAAATCTGAATTCTATAGAACAAACTTTATTTTATTTACGAAGATACTTAGGTACTTTTATCTACTTACAAAGTGATCGATACTCATATTTTGTGAATACTATGTAGTTGTAATTTTGTTGTACCTATTTGTGTCTAACTAATTGAAATAAAGTAAGTTTCTTACAAAGAAAACTAAAGTGAATTACAGTATAAATCTCCAAAATACACATAGTTAACTCCAGCATTTTTTTTTGTTTTTCATTTATTTGCGCTTCATGCAGACTGTTGCAAACTATCTACATATAGAGAAAGCTTTTGAACTACTTAAAACCTACCGAAATAAAGTTCTATTCTCATAAATCTTTACTTCGGTAGGTAATATCTTATTCGGTTTAGAGATATTAAATATTAGCAGAAAAGTAATAAAACATTCCATAATATTTTGTGCGCTATGAAGGCACACAACTATTGAAATCTTACCTAGCTTAGTATTGTTGAGTCTTTTGCAAATATAATAACGAAGAAATGAACTAGAAAGATTGCAAAGAATGCTCACAAAATTGTACCAAGCACAATTCTGTTTTTCATTAACGTAACAAAACGGTACAAAACATTACAATGGCAAGTCGCGTGCGACGCAGTGAGACCAAATTACTACTGGAATGAAAGTGTGCAATTCTTTTCCTGTGCGATTTGGGAGAGACCAAATCAGGCTAACCAACCATGATAAACTTTAACCTGTTGAAAATAAAGTTCGGTTTAGAGCGTTACAACAATGCGGTCGTATTCAAGTCGCGCGATTGCTTTGCGCGAATTTTTTGCCCGTCTGGCGCGCAGGTGGATCGAAGGTAGTCGATGTCGGGAACCGATACTTAATTTTTTCTCGTGTAGCCTTCGACCCGATTCATTGTTTGTTTTGATCGTTTTTTTGCTTCATCACGTCCTTACTTACGACCATTAGCGTACGTACGCTATGGGGTATGTTTTTACTTGATTCTCCTATATTTCATTAATCTTACTACCTTGTTGACTGTCTTGTCGTTTTGACTTTTTGCTAATTTTTGTTACGCTAACAACGTTTTTTAGATCATACGTATGATGTTGGTTTATATATGTCATTAATGTATATCCAACACTTATATTTTACAAACGGTCCGCCCCGGGTTCGCACAGGTTTATTCGATCGCCTATGTTAATTAGGGATAATGTATGATTCTGAAATGAAATGAATGAAATGAAATGAAAAAGGAATGATTCTAATGGCGAAATAATTTTTCAAACCGGTCTAGTAGTTTTGGAGCCTATTCAATTCAACCATTTTTTTTCTCTTTATAATATTAGTATAGATGAGAATCATCCTTCCGGAAATGTTATGGTATCCTCATTTCCAGGCAAATTCTAGCAAGCATTGTCAGAAACCAGCTGTTATCTCAGAACAGGTGCAAGTTTGACAAACCGGTTCCATACCACCGTCTGCTCCAAATTCGTGCTCGTAAAAACTGTGGGTACTTATAACAGATGTGAAATCAATAACCTGATCATAATTCATATCACGACTAAAAAAACTATATATAATCTTGGTAGAGTCCATGTCTTAAACTGTGCCCATGTATCAGAGATTTCTCGATGTGTACTGAAAACATTATCGCTACATGTCTGCAAAATCCTTCCAAGGCATGCTGGCTTTGTAATTAGTTCCGGAAAAGTCAGTGATGTCTAATCAACGTCAGCTGAGGTTGCTTTGTACTCCGAGGAAGCACAAAAACTTTGGTTGGCTCGTGCAACAGGCCCTTTACCTCACATAGCCACGTGGTCGAGGTTAATTCCGCGTGAACTTTTTTAAGGGACTAATTATCGCGTACATTGACCGATTCACGCACTCGTGATATACGTGACTTTTGTGTAGTAAACACTGGACTCACGTGTATTATAAATTAATGAGTCTAGCTCTTGTCATCGGTTCAATGATGCAATTTCCTCCACTTATCTCTTCTCAATGCGGTTTTTTATACATCGCAATATATATTTTATATTTATTACTTTTTTATACGACACGTCAGTGGCATTTGAGTGCTTACATTTAAAAAAAAGACTAGGTTTTACTCAACTTAAACAGTATTATGAGCAGGTAATGAGCATTAAAAATTCATTCACATGAACAGAAAATGCTTATGAAAACAGTTAATTTGTACTTTGTAATAGCTAATTTATGTATTTTCTGTAGAAAATACTTCAACGCGCCCCTTTGTACCACAAAATCCATTGTTACTTTCTCTATCAATAGTAATAAATCTACTAAGTGGTTCTTCAATCTATAGAGTTGGTCTACACCTTATCTACCATCTTTATTGTAAAATCAACGCACATTCAGTCCTTATTAATGCTCAAAGCTTTTATAGATGAACCCATAAAAAAGTTAATAGTTGACAATGGATGCGATTGATGATCCAATCTTTATTATTAATTGCCGAGTTCCTGTCATACGGGCGTGCGTTTGCGCAGGAACAGTCCACTGAAGCTAGAAATAAGTAGTTTTTATTGCAGTGTGTTTCTATTGTCATCGAGTGCTGTCACAGAACTATATAGAGATATAGTTCTGTGGCTGCTGTCATTATACTGGCGTCACGGCGCCAACGTCTATCAGACTTTACGCTATCAGTTTTATGGAGTGGGTAGTAAAGTAAACTATAAAATGGCAACGACCGATTCTCTACAATCATGCGGATCAGTCAGTGGACTGGACAGGCAGACATCTTTGTTTGCTCCTGTTGCAGCATATGTGTGAAAGGGATAGCTATAAATAATTTATGGTGAATAACTGTGCAGCGCGTGCGCAAGGATTTTAATTTTTTATGTCCGGGCTATATCATTATGGTGTGAGGTGATGAAAAATCAATAGCGCTATGAATATGGATTTGTTGTTGCACGCTTTACTAGAAAAACTTAGCACGTTTATGCTATAAAAGACGTACGTAGACAGAATACATTTATTAAGTATCTATTAGAGCTGTTCATGCATAATTTTTTCTATATCAGAACATAAAATCGCGTGATTGACTGTATATGTACTATTGTTATAGCACCTTATAAAAAAGGTAAAGATAAAACAATGAAAAAAACTGCAATTCCTACGGCTCAAACAAATAAAGGTAGTTGATGAAAAAATATATTATTTAAACGTATATTATGTACAAAGACGTTCATCGATAGGTGTTTAATGTATTTTTTTTCTTCAATAAGTATTATTACAGAATTACGAAAACGACTTTAGTTTTGGGACTTAGAACCCCTCAAAGAGTCTACCTATCGACGAGCACCACTGTACCATCTATTCAAACGCTCTGACGTACTCTACCAACGACTCTACCAACTCATCAAAGGAATTACAACCGAAATCCTCACTCGGAACAACAATAAATGTAAGAGCCCAGGATATTAGGGTCTAAACACTGGCAGATTTTCCCAAACAGTCGTTTTAATTAAGTGAATAAGGGTGCTTTTATTGAGGACTTCCATAAACGGAGGGTATTCCCGCAACCCGCGGCAATGAGCATAAGGTCAGTGGTAGATGGAGAATATCTCATGGTTTTGTTTTCATTTGATTTGTTTTTGTATATATAAAGTAGCAAAAAAAGAAAAATGTACGACTTCGTGCAATATACTAGACTGAAACGGAAAGATCTGCTCTATCTACTAGCTCGAGGTTTTTGGATGTGAAGTGAAACTCATAAAAATACCATTATGGAATGGCTTTGTTTTCAGTGAAATTCAATGAGATTCCTCCTAACTGATGCGATAAGCCATTAATTACGTCACTGTTTCAATTAGAAAAATATTATTTTCTTCTCACAAAAAATATTTTTAATTTGTCTTTCACTTTTGTTTTAATTAAGTGAATGAGGGTGCTTTTATTAGGATTTCTATAAACAAACGGTATTCCCGTAACCCGTGGCAATGAACAGAAGGTCAGTGGTAGATAGAGAATGTCTCGCGGTTTGTTTTCATTTGTTTTGCTTTTGTATTTACCTAGGTAAGCAACCAAATTTCAGGAATGTTTTTGTTATTATAGTGCTTATCACATACTCTGAGTATCTATAAAAAAATTAAATAAGTGAGCATGGGGCGCGGATTCAAGTCCCGCCGCAATCGAATTTTTTGCGAACTTATTAACTTCTTATAAATTTTAGGACTTTGTGCAGTTTACTGGACTGAAACGGAAAGATCAACTTTCAGGTCGTTGCTCAAGGTTTTTGGATGTGAAGTGAAACTCATAAAAATACCTTTATGGAATGGCTTTGTTTTCAGCAAAATTCAATGAGATTTCTCCTGACTGATGCGATAAGCCATTACGTCACTGTTTCAGTCTAAAAATATTATTATCAATTGGAAACGCAGACTCACGATGAGCGTTTCCATTTTTACATTCTTCCCCTTTCATCCTATTCAGAGCGATTCTCGTCCCATTGGACTATAAATTGATTTCATTTTACGTGTATTTGTTCATACTAAATTCTCTTTCAACACAAAAAATATTTGTTTGCGACGAGGTCAATAAAAGTCGATTTGTGTTGGTTTATGACTGGGTCTACTCGCAATTTTATTCCTTGGCTGAAAATATTGAATAATTGATTTATACACTTTTAACTTGACTTTATTGGCGTCGTAAAACAAAATCTTTATCATTATTCCAATTTTACGTTCAATCTGTAATAACCAGGGGTGATATACAGAATTTATCTACGTCTACGACATTAATGACTTAATCAGTGCAGGATATTTTTGATCCCATATTTTATGGGGTAAGGAATACTTATTTATAATGTTGACTAATATAGCGCATTCACACAGTGGAACCGTTTTTACGGGACCGTTGTTCTTTACGGACCCTTTGCTACTAGAAACAATCGTTTACTGGATCCAAAATATTGTGTGTGAACTTCGCTCGAAAAAAATTGGATCCTGAAAACGCATGCCGTGGGAATGCGTTATAAGATCGTTATTGGTATGTACTTATCATAATCGTAAACCGGATCGGAGCTGAGACGTGGACACTCACGGTAGGGCTGGTTCACCAGTTTAAAGTCGCCCAGCGAGCTTTGGAGAGAGCTATGCTCGGAGTTTCTCTGAAGGATAGGATTCGCAACGAATACATCCGACAGAGAACCAAGGTTATCGACATAGCTCCAAGGATTTGCAAGCTGAAGTGGCAGTGGGCTGGCCATATCTCGAGAAGAACCGACAACCGCTGGGGTAAACGTGTTCTTGAGTGAAGATCGCGACTCGGCAAACGTAGTGTAGGACGCTCTCCGACCAGGTTGGGTGGTGATTGGCGAAAGAATGCTGGCAGATGCTGGATGCAGCAAGCTGAAGACAGGGTGCTATGGCGCTGATTAGGGGAGGCCTATGTCCAGCAGTGGACTAATATAGGCCGATGATGATGATGAGTCGTAAGACAGTATAAAAGTTTAATATTAATATATATACAGTATATACTTCTTTTGAATTCTTGGTGCTTATGCCAAAATATTCTGTCGGTATTTAAAATTCCTACTCATATTTGTTTATGAACAATTACTACTTGGGTGGTGATTCAATCAATTGGATCTCAAGTATATAGAATTATCTCAGTGCATTTCGGACTTGGATTACAATAGCTAAATGAATTATTTGATTGAAATAGAAAATCTTATTTCGCATTCGCATATGATTTACAAGTATAGCTTTGATCTCGTTGCATTGAAATCTGATCTGGCGACCGCAGACGCCATCTCACGTAACGTACTAACCTAGTAGGTAGAACTTTAGATACTTCCACTAGAACTACTTCGAGGTGGTCTGATCTCTAGAAAGATTCGATGACAATATTTTTTATTTTTCGTTTTTAAAATAACGTTGAATAATATTGTGACGCGGCGGTGGAACTTCGAATGGCTAACCCAGCGTTGGATAAATTTTAAATTTCGAAACGTTGATTATTTTGAATTATGAAAATGTTTGATTAAAGCCTTATTTGCTATAAATAAATACTTGAACAAACAAGGAACCATAATATTCAATAATGAAAAAGCTCTAAACAACTATAGGATTGTTAGAGTAAAATTGAAACCACAATTTCCTTTAGCCGAGATTGGTATTCAGGGAATTAGCTCGAGCCAGGATTTTATCGAGAACTGCCTCGAAGGAATGCGCAACGTTAATTGTGATTATTTACTTAACTGTACCGGCAATGGAATAATTAGCATTTCCAATCATTTATTTAACTTTCTCCACGGCTCAGGATCTTACAAGTATGTAGGTATTTTGAACAAAAAGCACGTTAAACCTATAATACGGGATATGTAGGATGTATCAAAAACATTATTTTGACAATACCTCGACTCGTAAACCACATATACTTTTTAGTAATTTTGAATTGTATCAAAAGGATTGCCAAGATCCCTCGGAGAAATGTTAATTGTGATTATTTGCAATATAATTATTAGCATTTTTAATCTTTTATTTAACCTACTTTACGTTAGAATCTAACAAGTACAAACCGTCCACCGTAGGATGTCGCCTGCCTTGGGAACAACTCATAATGTTTCAGTGAACGATCTGTAGGTATTTTGACAATACTAAAACCGCATAAAACTTATAAAACGGAATATGTAGAATGTATCAGAAAGTTTATTATGACAGTACCTACCTTGAAGGTCACATCTTCAATCAAATCGGCTTGTTCCGTCCATAGAGACGATTTGGTTAATATAGGACTAGATATAATAAGTATAAGATCACATCTTACACCTAGTCATTTTTTAATTCTATCAGAAGGATTGTAAGCAACATTCATAATATTCAGACCGTAGATTCAGACAGATCAAACCAAACTACAAAAAAAGATCTAAATTTGGAATTAGTAACACAAAGAAAAAAGCCAACTACAGTTTTATTACATAAAGTGCAAAGCTACGAGCAGAAGATAATAGAAAATTAAAGTTATTAACCGCAAAAAATGGCTACCATTCTTTGAGCGGAAAACATTAGTTACGAGTATTTAGCGTGTTTTGAGCGTTGGTAATCGAAATAGAACAATACTAATTATTGCAGTTTTAGTCTTTGAGATTCAATTTAAACGTCTGAACGACAACCTATGTGGCGCGGTGGGCGAAGGTCTGCCTGCGACGCAGGAGGTTGCGGGTTCGATTCCCGCCTCGGGACAAATGTGTGTACGATCTGCAGACCTTTGTTCAGGGTGTTCTGGTCGTTTTCTATGTATAATAAAAAATATCTATCTGTGTATTGTATTATATTATGTATATCAGTTATCTAGTACCCATAACACAAGCTCTGCTTAGCTTGGTGGGACTAGATAATGCTGTGTGAATTGTCCAGCATTATTATTTATTTATTTATATTATTAGTTAATTGTTCTTTATATATCAAGCAGTTAGTTTACCGTTTTGTCTGAGGTAGGTGTAGTGTACTTACAATATGAAAAGTTGTGTTTCACACAAAGGAAAACCAGCAGACTAAAATGCCTTAACAATAGGAATCGTGAAAGGCTATGGGCGGCGAACATAAATATTCCTATGGTCTCCCCACTAACTTTTACCTATACGAACTAGAGTTGTCCACCCTGCGGGCGTGATTCATGCATTTTAATTCAATGACGTTTGAATGTCCCTAACTAATGGCTGTGATTGCGATTGTGTAAACCGAATTTCGGGCTTAAATTCGGTACCGATTTTGAATTGCAACTTCTTGGCTTTATTTCAATGTAGTAAGAAGAG
Organism: Eupithecia vulgata; assembly: GCA_946478455.1. Classification (NCBI taxonomy): domain Eukaryota; kingdom Metazoa; phylum Arthropoda; class Insecta; order Lepidoptera; family Geometridae; genus Eupithecia; species Eupithecia vulgata. Next base: position 7,527,263 of record OX297873.1, on the reverse strand, counting down.
CTTGTGTTTAGGCGGTACTCCGACGCACACTAGCCATCTATTTTATTTTATGATTACATGAAATAAAGATCTGAGATGTGAAGTTTCTCTTGGTCGCCACCAATTTCTGTTTTCGCATCTTTGCCGATATAATACAATATAAAACTATAGGTAACTGTAATAAAACTGTTGCAAATTATTATCATCATCAGCCTATTACAATCCGACCATACTTGCCACCATCACTCTATATGTACCAAATAACTACACGAGAAGCGGCCGAAGGCACCATCGACTGTTTGCTTGTCACACGACGCGGACTCAGCACGCTAATAACGCACCTACTCTACGGGCACTCACTCTCCTTAACAAGTTTCTTCTGGAGTTCCAACATGTTGACATATTTGATGACAGCCTAAGTTCTATTTATAATCAGCTAAGATCTTATCTAAGTTTTCACTAGTTTTAAATCCTTGTATTATAGATAGTTAACGTTTTGGACTAAGTTAGTCTGTAAGTTAATTATTAAGCTTGAATAAATAAATATCTAATATCTAATTACTAGTCCACTTCTGGACTTAGACATCTAATAAGCGCCAAAGCACCATGTTTTAGCTCGCCGTGCATCATACCTACTCAAGTACTAAAATGTATATATTTTTTCCATTTCTATAGAAAAAAACTTTTTGTTGTTTTACTAAGCCAACGTTCGTGCTAGATTAGCACTTAGCAGTGAAATCGCTCAAAATACTATGCCGAACGTCATGTCCCATCACTATTCACCGGTGAGTTAGTCAAGTTTCAGCATCCGTGGACAAACAGAGAGCAATTTCCCTAATTAAGTACCCAGAGTGTGTCTGTGTTTGCGACACGACGCACAGCCTACTCCACCTATACCCATATACAGCGTTTCCAAAGATGAGCGACAAATATTACATGACGTGGTTTAGAGAGGTAATTCTAATTAACCAATCAGTGGTAGCGATTCTGTTGGCATAAGACCTAAACTAAACTAGCCTAAAATTGCTGACGTCTCTTTTTTTTCGATCGAGTAAAAGGGGACAGCAACATTTTTACGCTAGTTTAGTTTAGGTTTTGTGCCAACAGAATCACTACCAGTGTCTGTTGGAAATTGCATTATGAATTGTTTTAAGCTCTTTTTAAGGGTATGTGATGATGTCCTCAATTTCGGCCACGGAGGTCAGTCAAGAAGACTAGCCAAGTGCGCAGTTGTGCGTGTACCTAAACACTCCATTCTCTATTCCCTCACTGTCTTATTCCGATAGGACGGTAGACCGATCGACCAGGGAGAGGTCAGGCGCAGAATCAAGAGCTTACTGTGAGTGTTGCTACTGTGAATTTCTTGGTAAAAATCCCTTGGGGGATGGGGCTATGTAATAAATAAAATTTCTATCTATTTAACTACTAAATATAACTTACGTCATAGTTACCACGTTTTAAGTCAGCGTTGCTTAGTTTTAATGATATAATAACAGGAAATATCAATTTAAAACTGTATCTGAAAGCAAATTTAAAATTCAATAGGTGCTAAAAGATTGGACACTCGGCACTATAATTACGCTTTAAAAAACTTTAATACAATTTTTTAAATGAGCCGTAGAATATTACCAAGGCATGAAAATCCACAGTAGTTAATTAAAAACAAGCTAAGCGCGAGTTGGTCGGTGAGTTACTAATGAAATAATGTTTAATTTATTCATGTATAATATTGCAATAAAATGCAATAATAGAAGTGCAATGTTGTGTATTGGCGCGGCGGCGTGCGGCCGGCGCCGGCGCAGGCGGGCGGCGCGGCGCGGCGCGTGCGGCCCTGCGCAAGGTCAATGGCACGCGTCTCTCCCGCTCGCACACCGGAATTCCATATTTAAATCTCGTCCGCAGAAAAATGGCGGTCGACTCCATTCCACGGCCGTACCGCATCGTGTGTACGGTGAATTAATAAAACCTACATCCTCCATCTTTTTCATTGCCTTTTTTCCGTGTATCGTTAACGACTTTGTAACTGCAGTTGCAGTTATGTTGTTTGCTACTCTGAAGTTCTCAAATTAATCTTAAGCTTTATTATTTCGTTGGTTTTGTTAATTTGTAACGGTTTTGGAAGGTCAATGATGTTGAAACGCTGTAATTTATACTCACATATTTGGGGATCATCAACTCGTGAATAACGTTTTTTTTCAATATCGAAAAGGTAGAATTTGTATATTATTTGAAAAACCTTTATATGTTTTACTTCGTTTTTGTGTTCTTTTACATACAATCTTGCATCGTTTAACATTATAAAATATTTTACAAACGTATTTTGCTTCTTTTTCTGCAAAATACCTATGTTTTGTCATGAAATTATTACAAAAAAATTACATAAATCGTTTGAAATTTCAATAAGTACAATATTAATAATGTAAGAACAGACATAGTTATTCAATACACAAGAATACACATATAAGAAAGCGAAAAAGGTAAAGAAAAAAGTCAAACTATTGACTCACAAAGAAAGCAAAAAAAAAAATGTTTACAATTTAAAAAATCGTAGAAAAATGTTGATCCCTTCGCTGTCCAGAATCACCCCTTTCGGCTACAGTAGGTACACATGTATGTAACATACTGTATATATATTATCTGTCCGTGCGTAGCGCATTAGCATTGGATTTGGTTCATTTCAGTCTCGTAGCTCCCGCTCATCGAACACCGCTACACGGCCGTTTAATATGCGATCCCCGACTGCTGGTACTTAGGTACTTCTCTTTACACTGGGGGACGTATAGCTTGATAACTTTGTGTGCACTGCCTGCACACATAAACTGGTCTTTATTGAAATCAATTGCTGGTTTCAGAGTCAAGAAATTTAAATTTATTGATATATGTTCGATACATCGATCTCGTAGGGATATTAGTATCATCAGTAGTTTGACCTAAGTAGGTTACCCGTGCACGAGAGCGGACCGAGTGCCTACTAGGAGGTCAGTGCATCAGCAGCAACCATTAACATCATAATTAGTCGTAGTTTTATACAATATAGATATTGTTCCTATACTCGACTTTTATACATCAGCATCCCGGGAAAAGCTAGCCGCGATTCCTACATGGTCCTTCGAGCCTAGATGGTCCTTCGAGACTACATGGTCGTTCGAGCCTACATGGTCCTTCGAGCCGGATACCAGATACCGCCGGATACCGGATGCCAGAGTTAAGGTTTTTATTCACCTGATTTATGCTGTCGAGCTAAGAGTTGGCTGCAAGTTGTGACAATGAATCCGATCGAAAAATCACTTGATCGAGATAAAGATAATTATATTATATTGACAATAATTTCAATCTATAAGAGCTTTAAATTTACAGCGTATCACAGGAGCGGGGCAATGCAGCCAGCGCCTTGGGCACGCTTCCGACTGGTATTAATATGGATCAGTTGAACTGTAGATTTTTTGCAACAGTCTGCAGTTAGCTCAATTGTTAAAATTGTAAACACTATTTTTAATTAAATTCTAATATTTGATTGTTATTTTCTTTGATAATAAAGACATTTTTTTGCAAGAAATTGTGTTTAAATTCAACAACAAGAAAGTTAATTTTGGAATAAGCACACACTTACTTTAGGGGAGGCCTATGTCCAGCAGTGGACTGATATAGGCTGATGATGATGATGATGATGACACACTTACTGTAGGATTGTTTATCATTTTAGCAGAAAATGAAACAGTATTTCTCTGCTGGAGATGCTATGACCTAACCATGAGTTTGATTTATTTAGATTTACCTAATATCCTTCCCATCTCTTTCGAAGCTCACATAAACTAATCCTGAAGCGTTCAGTCAGCCAACTGTTCGTTAAAGTTAGTTATAAAGTCCATTATAGAGTGTAGCGCCCTATTTATAGTATAGTCCCGTTTACGGACACAATTAGCTAGGAGCGTGGAACTGCAAGTCACTGGCAATCGGAGACGCTCGGATTTCGCACAAAAGCTTAGGGGGTGTAATGTGGGTTGTGTCAATTAAGCGCGGCACAGCTCAAAATGTTACCATCAATTTCGGCATTAAGTTGATATGGACTCGTAGTAGGGTCGATGACCTTATCTATCCATAGTACGCCTTAGTAGATATTATACTGTAATCTATGAAATTTGATTAATATTTCTTAGTTAGAGGGTGTTGAAATTTCAAACATTTTAAAAACAAAAAAAATGCTGCGCAATCCACACAGCATTATCTAGCAACAAGCTAAGCAGAGCTTGTGTTATGGGTACCTACTATAATACAATACATTACATTATTAGATATTTTTATTTTAAATAAAAACCGGCCAGAACACCAAGATCAAGAACCTGCAGATCGTACAAGTATTTGTCCTAAGGCGGGTATCGAACCCGCAACCTCCTGCGTCGCAGACGCAGGCGCCCACCTCAGTTTTTACCAATAACAATGGCCGATACAAAAACGGCCAAACAAAAGTTACAAAGATAGAGTTCATTAGCCGTTGCTTCATACTTTTATGTTTACACTTAGAGTGTCTACGTCATGTCTACGATATTTGACTTGTATAGGATCCGATACGATTTTCGGGTTTTTTATATCGAAATGAAGACAAAATATCTTAGCGGAATTAAGTGATAATAAAATACTTAGATATTATAAATTTATTTGTATTACCTAGTATAACACACATGTTAGAAGAATGATAAAAAAACAAACATCAAAAATATGTAATCCTCAGCGAAGCCAAGAAAAGCTGTACAATTCAGATGAGTCCATACCGTAAAGTAAAAAATCAAATAAAATATAAATAAATGAATAAATCATGCTGGACAATTCACACAGCATTATCTAGCCCCAAGCTAAGCAGAGCTAGTGTTAAGGATACTAGATAAGCGATATACATAATATAATACAATACAAAAGATAGATATATTGTATTATACATAGAAAACGATTAGAACATCCTGAACAAATGTCTGCAGATCGTGCAAACATTTGTCACGAGGCGGGAATCGAACCCGAAACCTCTTGCATCGAAGGCAGACCTTCGCCCACCACGCCACAGAGGTCGTCAACACTCATGCTCTGTTTTACCGCTCAATGATTTATATTCTTTTGTTTTTATTCGATATCAAAAATTTATCCATTGATTGGCAAAAATAGTATGACAGCTTGAATACATCTGAATTGATCTGCTGGTAAAGACAAATTTGGTCGGTAAAAACTATGTTTACAGGGTGCCATGTCGCATGTGTACTAAGCCGAATTCCGGACCCCGAGGGCCCTCGGGGTACAGGATTCGACATATTTTTTATTCCGTTGAAAAAAAATATTGTTTCATTTTCGTAATATTCGTGTTTGTTGACACTTGCGCTTGTATTTTTTAACAGGATAATATATTTTACAAATGATTTTGTTTAAAGCAATACTAGTTTTTAAGATTTCGCGATCGGTTTCGAAACCCTTATTTTTCTTGAAAATATTACTAAAAAATATCTATATACATTTTAAAGTTTTAAAACTATAATAACTTCTATGCAAGAATACGCAAGCAACAAGACGATGAAGAAAATAAAAATTACCAAAAAAAAAACAATCGTTGAACAAAAGTAGATCACCAAGGGGTCCAGAATCACCCCCTTTTGGCTTAGTACAGATGTTTTTTGGCACCCTGTTTATAGCTGCGACCAACAAAAACGTGCTACATAGCTCTAAAGCCCTGTAAAACCTGCTTTCCACACGAATAGCCCTTATTTCTTACGGCGAGACAGTTCATTTGAGCTGTTAGCAGATAAGGCACCTCTGTTTCTCGGCGAGAATTTATTGCGTTGTAAATTCTCTGTGAGCCGATGACTTGCAGTTGCTTTTCGCCCCTCGAGTATCGACTTTTAAAACATTTCATCTGGCACAGAATAAGCAAGAGGAAGCTATAGGGCCAGTAATTAATTTTGCCGCACTTTGGCCTTTACTTCCGATATGTCCTCTTTTTTTGCACATTTTGTACATTTTCGGTTAATCTGATTTGGGAGAGACAGCTTACGTAATATTTAAATGGTATCGCATTTTTCGAATATGCTAGCTAGGGATGTAGAAGTAAATGAAAGGAAAAACAAAATATATCTAGTATATAATATAATATTTGGACCCGAGAGTTGGTGAGTATCAGGTGCAGCGCATCAGCAGCATTGCCATACAACGGGGCAATGCAGACAGCGTCTTGGGAACGCTTCCGCCTGGTATTGATATGGATCAGTTGAGTTACCTGTAGATTGTTTGCAACAGTCTGCAGTTAGCTCAATTATTTCAATTATAAATACTAGTTTTAATTTAATTATAGTATTTGATTGTAAAAAAAAATATTTCTAATTATAATTTTGATTATCGTATTTCATATTTAAAACTCTTAAAATATGTTGACTAAATAACAGTTCAACATGTTTTGTAGAGCAATAACCTCAAGGCTATTAGCACACGCCATAAAATAATGAATCATAATCAAACCCACACGCACCAACTAGATTTCAATCAAGTCTCTCAAACAACAAAAGGGCGAAGGAACAGAAACGATGACAGTCGCACCAGAAAAAATTTAAACGACACTAGAAACAACAAAAACGAGGACACTTAAACCAGAAAGGATAAAAACTAAAAGCCTCTGTACCGTAGCAAAGTAACTGTATCTACTGCACAATCCTATTTCCACGGCTTTAGTTCGGACTCGAAGTCTGAGTGAGGCGACACCGGAGATGAGGCGCGTGCTGCTTCACTTCTCACATCACACACCGAATTTGAAAACATTCAATGAAAACTCGAGATCAATGAGCGCTTGGTTTATCGAAAAGCTCGGAAATGAAGCCTTTAGAAACTAGCACAAAACAATTCCGTGAATCAAGTAGGTTTTGTTTGAACATCCAGTGAATGATATCAAAGGCACAACGCAAAGTTTTAGAGAATTGGAAAAATCTATCGACTTCCAAACATTTGATGCCCTGATTTGTCTATAAATGAACTGAACGATTTTAGGATCACTTGACGAAGTTTATTTAGACAGCGACTATACCAATTCTAAAGAAGTTGCTACTACAGTTTCAGCCGCTTTTACGGTTAAAACCAACATAGTCGTATCCACGAAATATACTGAGAGGATAGTATTCAATAAAATGGTTCTGTGATCTTTCCAGGGTATAATCCTGTATTCTCGATTGGAGCGTTGGCTAAGTTAAACGATACCGGAGATGAGAGCCAGGCTACTGGCTCACATTTCACACTGAATGGAAAAGCGATTCAATATGCGTCTATGTATGCACAGACAGGCATGTTTGTATCTTTGTGAATGGTGACTTTGATTGGATTCAAATGTTGAGGATTTAAAGGTTTGGTCGGTACAGTACTCACTAAAAGTATTTATGAGGTACTGATATATATCAGATATACGTTATACATACATATATCTCTAGGCATCACAGCTTTAATGTATGCTGTGAAAGTTACTTCTACTTAAAGTGCATTTTGAATCAGGGCTCTATAGGCCGGTCTTCCGTAATGTTTAATTAGTTAGTATTTGAGAGATTTTTATGAAAAAAAAATGAAAGAGGCAGTAAGAGTTATTCCCTCATAAAGAGAAAAAACTCGCTGTTTATAGTCCAAAGCTAAGAGGTAAATTCTGACTATCAGAGATACTGAAGATATGTTTTTGCTTTGCTCGTTTAACTTTAGCAAGACGTCCCTAGTTATTGTAGGTTAATAGAACATTGCTCCAGAAACTTGGACTTTAAAAATTCGTTTAATCTAACACTAGAGTTTATCATCTGAGCCCCAACGGCCAAAACAGGTTCACAAAAACTTCTTTTTAAATTATTAACTTTAAATATGACCAGCAGTAGCATGAACAGGCCGGCTAAAAAAGAAAAATATTGCCAAAAGAAAAACATTCAAAAGCTGAAATTATTGCGTACTTATAGCTGAGCTTGGCATTCAGATTTATGAATTCACTTTACGGTTTGATAGCAAAAATGTTTCGGTTCGCGAGTATTTATTGTATTCTAAAATTATAAAAGGGAAGAGATTCCCTCGGGTGGGGAGGCAGGCGGTGCAATCAGTGCTTACCGGTGGATGGCAACCTTAAATACCAGACTTAATTGAACTCCTTCCGGGTTTCTCGCAGCGACTACATAAATATATTACCCGGAAGCGTTCCCGCAAAGGTATTCCTTTAACAACAAAGAGAAGCAACTACATTATGTAACAACCTTCAGCATCGGAATTGCGAACATCTTCCTTTTATTATGTTGTAGGTTGTCGAGGTTTGACATTGGTAAAAAAAATTACTGAACAAGGGTTATATTTCCATTTCCAGACCACATGTATGTCAGAGCGTAACCTAATCAACCAAATTGCGGGCGAGAGTCTGCCTGCGACGCAAGAGGTTGCGGGTTCGATCCCCGCCTCGGAACAAATTTGTGTACGATCTGCAGAAATTTGTTCCGTTGGTCTGGGTGTTTTCTATGTATAATAAAAAATATATATCTATGTAAAGTATAATATTACGTATATCAGTCATCTAGTACCCATAACACAAGCTCTGCTTACCTTGGGGCTAGGTAATGCTGTGTGAATTATCCAGCATTATTTATTTATTTATTTTTATTTAAATTTGGGCTTACCTAGAACAAATAAAATATAGGTAGTAGTAAAGGTAGAATAGTATCAATTTTAGTTGTGATGGAAACCTCCGCCTCGCTGGAGCCATGTAGCTGAATCATACAGTATTTTAGACGTGACTAGCGTTTTCAAACAGCGGACACAAAGAATGAAGATGCAACTAAATCGCAATTCCATGTTTTGGCTCGCTGTGAGCCGACGATGCGACGTACGCATGCGGAAGCAAGGCTATATTTCTTTTTTATGTGGCTAAGTTCCGAGTTAAGAGAGTTGGATTAATCATTCTAAATGAATGTTCTTAGCTCTTGGTAGATAGGTACCTAACAATTTCGGTAATTTTAATGTACTTACAACTCTAGCAAATGGAAATGTCAAGCGACTGATGGATGCTAAGAATTCGAGGGTGCCACTTTGTAAAACAACGTTTAGCACAGTTTACAAAGTGATGCGACAAAGGCGGTGTGTTGGAAGATGTTCCCAGGCTTAAAATAATATTCAAGCAACTCTTCGTTGCAGGAAATGAGTCCCTCTGCCCCTCGGGGAAATTGCCCCTCCCAATCATAACGCTCACTAGAATATTCCTCCTTTAAAAGACTTTAAAACGATGGAACTGATTTGTCTCCGTGTATTACAGGGAAGCCTGGCTTTTATAATAATGCGAACGAAGCTCTTTGATTTGAATAATGTTGTTGTTGGTTTTGAAAGAGCGAGAGAAGAAGAATAAGATTTGGAAAAGTCACAATGGGTCAATCACTCAACATGGTGAGTCAAAAGGAGACTTTTTATGTTCTGGGGAATCCAACTCAGGACATGAAAATATACGGGGTAACAATTAATCTGGCGGTTGTTATTAAAAAATAAATTAATAAAATAATGCTGGACGATTCACACAGCATTATCTAGCGCCAAGCTAAGCAGAGCTTGTATTATGGGTAGGTACTAGATAACTGATATGCATAATAGAATACATTGCATGAATAGATCATTTTTTATTATATATGAAATCGACCAGGACACCCTGAACAAATATTTACATATCGTACAAACATTTGTCACGAGGCGGGATTCGAACCCGCAACCTCCTGTATCGGAGGTCGCAGGCAGACCTTCGCCTACCGCGCCAGGTCCTTTGTTATACGTCGTTACCGTCTTCGGGCGGTAGCGACATTATGCTGAGGCTGGACCTGGTTTAGCTGCGCACTAGGGAAAGACCAATAATTTTAATATCATAGTATTTCTTTTTTTTATATATGTTTGATTGTTTCATTCATTTATTGTAGTGTTTAGTGTAAGTTTTTTTTTTAAGAACTATCTATTGTTTTTGTGTATGCTAACTAAATAAAGTTTATTCTATTCTATTCTTATACAAACATTATTTTTCGTCTGTACCTATGCAGTTTGAAGTTAATAGGTATAAGGTTCATATTTGGTTGACACATTTGGTACATATGGATTTGATTCGAGTGACCGAAAGGTCTCCCCGGTAGTATCCGCTCACCAGTCGCTTCCGATTGAATTAATCCCAGGGAACGTTCTGTGTGAACGATAACCCAGCTTACGAGTACTACTCGTAGCTTTATATTATTTTATTCAATTTGAATTTGAAATTTCAAGAACTCTCAGGACTTTTAAATTTGTATTTTTCGGTTATTCGTATATTCATAACTCTACATAATTTTATTGAATTTGAATTTTCATAGCCTATCTAGGAAGTCTTTTAAATTAATATTTTGCGGCTATTTATTATATATATATATATTAAGATGATTCTAGGCACTCTGCCTTCTAATGACGGCTTAGATTTTTAGAAAATAGATGTAAGTGTAAATATTAGTTGTAATAATTTTTTATTAAGATGATGATGCTTTTATTAGTCCACTGCTGCACGTAGTGAGCCTAATGAGCGCCATGGTACCTTGTTTTCAGCCGCATCCAGCATCTGCCTGCAGACGTTCGCAGGTTTTGCAGGTCATCATACTCTACGTTTGCCGAGTCGGTGTCGTCATCGAACACGTTTACTATCTTGATTGCAATAAACTACCCACCATGTCGCAGTTTGCCCCCAGTAGCAATTTCTCAGTAATCCGATAATTTGTTTTCTGATTATCATTTAGTCCGTAAACAGTAGCACAGTACCTACGTAAGCATTGTGCATTATCCTTTAATCCTCGCAGGCTGTTTACTTTGAAGATTAAAACATGAGCTGATTTTCAGTTCTGTATGAGAAATTTCAATTAAAATTTTCGTTACTAAAATAAAAACTTCTTAGAGAATTAAAATTTACAAAAAAGTACTAACATCTTATTTTTAAACTAGACTATGTTTCTTTGTTTGTCCTTCTTCGCCCTTACTAAGCAACCAATCGACCTTGATTTTTGACAAAGTTTTCAAGAGTTATTTGAAAGGATGGAGAGTAACATAGGCTCATTTTTGTCCTGGTAAAGCATCATATTCCCATAGGAGATTTACGAAAATGTGAAATTCAAATTTAACGCCGTTGAAACCGCGGGAACAAATAAATAAATCTCACAATGTACCGACCTAAGTCGTTTTGTAGGTATGAATCCCCCGAAAATATAATAATGTCCCAAAAATTTTCGATTTCGTCAGGTTTCGAACCCGCGTCCCAGCCTCAGTATGGGTGTGCTCTACCAACTAAGCCACGAAACCCTTACATTATTATTAAATTTACGTGGTAAATTTGCGTAGTGCGAGTAACGCACTATAAAGCAAAAAGCTAAGTATCCATAACCATTTAAATTTTCAGTCGATACCCAGTTTATTATACCTAGCTAAAGTGAAAATAAACCCATCATTGTGCCCCCTTTTCACCATACCTAAAACGTAAATAACGCATCCACTATGAATAATGATTACAAATTAGATACGCACGTTTTCAATCTCCGCTTTACAACAATATTCTTAAATCATGCTGTGATTTAAGAATATGAAAAGTATGCGGGAACAAACACAGTATTAATATCCAATTTAGCATGAATCGATCAATTGGTTGGTAGGGAGGGAATCACTACACAAAGGAGCAATTGTCGGACAATCGGGAGTTGTAGATGGATGAGTGGTCTGACGGATTGTAATGATGACGTGATACCGACGCATCCGGGACTTGAATGGAACTAATCTTCAATGTCTATGTTACAGATATTTACTACGCCAAAAGGTACCTCAAAACCTTCTATAACAGACCTCAGGATTTATACGGATAGTTTGATGTGTATTTTTTTTAATTATTATGTTTGTCGATTTCTCCATGAATTATTGACCGATTGTATAAATTATTTTGCTAATGTAGTATAATAATGATCCAAAAATATTCACGGGGAAATAGTATTTTTCCCGTTACGATTAAAAAACAACATATAGACTAATATTATAAAGAGGAAAGATTTGTATTTTTGTATGTAACGAATAAACTTATAACAACTGGACTGATTTCAAAAATTCTTTTGCTGTTAGGAAGCTACTTTATCACTAAGTAACATAGGTTATAGAATGTGCCCGTGCGAAGCAAACCGCTACCGGTACCTAATACTTAGGAAAAATCACGACTAGCTCCAACAATTTTGGTGATATCTTCTGATATTTTTTTCCTTGTTGTATAAAAGTTGATTTTGAGGTGATCATAAAACTTTGACCCTCGAGGAATTTATATCTGCACCATAAAACGTATCTTAAACATCATCACATGATATTTTTAACAATCACTGTTTTCAAAGCGTAAACAAACTAAATAAGACATCAAATTTTTACTAGATGTTGCCTTTTGAAAATATTTTATTGCTCCATCGAAGTGTTCTCGGTTTAAAACGACTTCCAAACCCATATTAGTTATATAAGAATTTGACTTTGTATTTTTAAAACTCGTCAAATTATTTTAACTACATATATTATTTATTGTAGATGAATAGAGGACCGAAAGGACAATAATACAAAGTCTATAATACAAAGTCCAGATAACGAAGTCCCTTTTTGAAATACCTGACTCGACTCAACCAGTTCCTTTAGCAAGAGCTTTCAGTTATATGACAATACCTTTCTATTAATAGTACAAATAGGGCAGGATAGGGTGAGGGCGTACTACAGCCAGATGGTCGGCGATGAATGAAGTGTTAACGACCACATCGCATAAGGCAATAGAATTTAAAATGATGACCACACTCCGATTGAATTTATTTATATGCTACACGACGAAGGATTATTGGAAGAACAAACAAGAAGTTCAAAAAATTCAAAGTGCTTTATTTGCTTTAGACCTTTCAGGACTCTTGGACACGTAACGAAAACTCAAATTACATAAGTAAAACTAGGAAATAAAGTGATCACTTTGATTTTTTGTCCTACTTCAATCTTTTTAAGGTAAAGTAAAGCAGCGAATAAGAAACCTTTTACCTTGTTAGATCGTTTTGGAGCAAAACTCGTCCCAAGCTTTTTTATCGTCTAGATAATCTGATATTTTATATTAAGCCTTTTTACAAAGGATATGTTTGATAATTTGCCAAGCCAACGCTTTAATGAATAAGATGAAATATTAGTCGGAGAGGAAACTGATAGCTACCGTAATTAATAATATATAATAGAGAAAGTATATTTCAAAGTTGAGAGAGCGGAAGTTTTGTTTTATCTGCTATAACATGAACGTCACGTCAAGCCTGGTTGTCCGAAGTCCCATCAGATAATAACTAAGCGTAGGAAGGATAGCGATTTCGAGCAACCGGGATGCGCCCAATTCTCGCCAATAAACGCCCCCGAGATATATCGACCTCAGTGTGTACTGTGCTTCATGCGATCACCACCTCTATTATGTTGGTTTAAAGGTGATTATTGCATAAAATAGTTGGACGTTTATCGTTTTCTATAGTGCACGGGTTTTGAATTGACCCGCGTTCTCCAGCGACACATTCCGTACATTCCAAGCGCTTACGAACGATTGACTGATGCCTGAGTATAAATGGAAATGACATACATGTGGGCTCGGTTATTAATTTATTCATAGACCTAGTTAGTATCTCTGGAAGTAGATACCTCCGTAGTCCGTAGATACTTTAAAAATGATTTATCGGGCAAAAAGCATTCCAAATTTTCATAAAAGATCATTTCCGTTTAATCAGTAACCATCAACCAGCTGGTTGCAAAAGGCACTTCCGAAAAAAGCTTTACCACAGCAGAATGTAATTTGCGACTATAACATATGGCCGGACAAATTGTGCTTTAAATTCTTATGATGGACGTTTTCGATAAGTTTTCGTAAGTATTCATTGCAAATAATAATTATTTATTAGCTATTAGGTATTTAAAATATCTTTATTATATTATGATTATGATGCACCATGCTGTTCTATTCTCGGAATGATTCTAAAACATGAAGACATACCCGTTCTTGGTTGTACGAGAGCAATAAGTACGCTTCTACATCTTTCTATGACGGCATCTACGCGTAATCAGGATAACATTAGAATATGACATCTCCAAGAGTTGACCTAAGCGCACTTTGAATAAAGTCCTATTTACAGTGATCTATTGTCTACAATACCTAGGCATGATTCATCGGCGAGCGCCTCAGATTCCTTCCGTAACCGCATAGGTAAGGAGACTAATAGGAAATGCCATATCTTAATAAATTCTCGAAGAGTATGCTAATCATTTGACTTCATTCAACGCTGCATTGCGCTTATGATCTTTATGGGGGCGATATAATATGACGCCATTTTGTGAAAAGGATAGGTATATGATTTCGCGTTTAAAGGAGCGGGACAGAGCAGAGCGGCGTAAGCTCAAAAATCAAGTTTTTGCTGATTATCTATTAATTAAGACATTGGTTTGCAAAAATAAGCTGAAGGTGCCCTGGGTATTCTTCTATTTAATATCATGCTGAAAATAAAAATCTGGTGATAGATAATTTAGGAGAAAAATTGTAAAGACTAAGAAAACAGATGGTACTTTGCAATAATTGTGCAAAGTACCATCTGTTTTCTTAATCTTTACAATTTTTCTCCTAAATTATTTATCACAAGATATTTATTTTTCTAGTATTTATAATAGTTTTTTTAATTTTCGAAAAAAAGGGGATCTGCATTTCAAACAAAACGGCATTGTTTAAAGCGTAGTTTGAAGAGCTCAAGGATTTAGCAAAGTTTGTTGCCCTTATGATGATCGTTGAATATAAATTGGATCGTTATCATTCCACATTTATAAATTACTCTTAGAACTAATCAATGCCCTGGCTGTTAGCAATGAATCACTGGAATGCAACATAGCAACCGATTAATCTGTGCACGGTTTCGACTGAAATATTCCGTGGTAGGCGCGCAACTTTCGCGGCTGCAATAGGAATGGTCGTGAATCGTTTCTCGTTACCCACTGATTCATACAACCATGAACACGATATGATGCAAATATACAGAAAAAAACTGTTTTTTCTTTTGAATTAAAAGTACATACCTAACTGAAAAATTCGCGATTTGTGACCAATAACGTTATTTATCGCGTACCTTTTGTTTTTTCCTGTTCCATTGCGTAGCGTTGACCACGATCGCTGCAACGCGATGAAACCGACAAAAATAAAAGGTACGCGATAAATACGTGATAAAATAATATACGATAAACTAAAAACTGTTTTTTTCATCTCCATTTGGGGCTTTGACAACTTTTTAGCGTAACGTTGTCAAACCGAGATAGATAATAAAATTGTTTTTAATTTTTTTAACAAAGAAAATTACAAACCAATTGTTTATATAATTGGTATAAATTAAAACTACCTAGTATATATGAAAAAGGAACTAACAACATTGAAATTAAATCTAAAATGATTTCTGAAAACTGATGTGCAAAAATAGCAAAAATGAAGTCCGTCCCTAAATCAAGCGGGTTGGTATTGAAAACCTGTTTTCTATGTAAAGCCAGCAGCATTTAAAGCAGGTACTGAAGACCTCTCATAATAGACCCAGCAAAAATGCAAAACTGATTGTGATTGAAACTTACCTAAATTATTATTTTAGCAGTAAAGTTGAAAATGACGGGAATAATGTAGAGTTGGCTTTAAAGCATTGCTACTATAAAAGACCAGCGAATATTTTCTCCGTGTGTAATATAGTGACTAGAAAAAGGATGAATTAAGTTAGGTAACAAGAATTAAAAAAAAATAACAAAACGAGTACCTTTGCTGAGTAAACCAGACACACCTAGTTTATAAATAATCCATTCTTAATTACATTATCACCACAAAAGATTTTCCAGCAGTAGTAAGAATTTGTTTACAAAATTTAATTTACACTCTAAAGGTGAAGTTTTTAATTAGTGGTTGGACGGGTGCTCCCCCTAGGGGGCGGCTCAGACGCTGCTTTTTGCCACTTCCTCGGAAAAGCAATGTCTATCTTCCGCGTGTGTTTAGGTTTTTGGAATGCTTTTCTTAATAAAATATGTTATAGCGAATTTATTTTTGCATTCGTATAGAAATGCGAATTTTATGTAATCAACGAATTAAGATTTGGACTATAAAGGCCCCAGAACATTAAAGTCACCCAGTGCATGTAAATTCTTACCTTATGTTTGTAAAGAAAATATCTTCTATACATTATCATGTGTAGTGTTTCGCGAAAGCTATCATAATGCCAGTCAACAGGGTCGGTGATCGGTTACTCGACAAATATTTATGCTATAAAAGCCGTAGAGAGTGATCATGGATGTAAACTTTACCCTTTGATGATAAGACTCAGTTTTGTAGAGCTACGATACGATAGTCTTGGTCTGTGACTTGCGGTCAACAAATACGATTCCGAGTAATATCGGTCCGGCGAGACAGTCAACTCGGAACCAAACTAATACCACCGGGAGGCACATTTACTTAGAATGATTGGACCAATGTAATATGGGTATAGGTAATCAAATCATAAATGACAACAGAAACACAAAAGTTTTTTGATATACCTACCTAGAATGGCTAAATTCTGTGCAAGAAGAGTTAGCGAAATAAGATTGATTTTACCGCGAGTTCCATTTTGTGCAACTAAGGTTGCTCAACTGCGAATAGATGCGCAACGGGGCTTTCCCTTTTTTACTAAATGACAACGATTAATTATTCAATCTCGCAAGATAACCGACTGTTTAGAGTTATACATTGTTATATACACACACAATACAATGCAATGTCATACTCGTAATAATAGAGGTCCAGTAACGCTTGTTGTCATACCGTCCAGTCAAATAATGTCACTACGGTGTCATGCCATCCTGTGTCACCTAGATTGAACGCGGCCCCTAGACCTTAGCTAGAATCAATCATGCTTACATGCGGAGGGCTATTGCCTACTTAATCGTGTATGTGTAAATTCGATGCATGCAAAGCCTCGACGTGATTGGCCCAAGCTTTCGTGTCAGGAGAACATGCGGGCGAGGTATTGAACCCTCTGATTTAATTGAAGATCCTTCACTAGCCCCTGTTGGTAGCGTCCGTCCATTGTCCGCATCACCTCGGTGGGAATGTGAATATAATAATCAAATACAATTTGTTATTATGTCTGTCAAATCCATTCACACGAGGCCGAATTGTTATAAGATTAAGCGCTTGAGCCGGGCTTGCTGTTTGTTCAGAATTTGATACTGCTGGATTAAAAATAAATTGTCTATGGTTGTCTATGTGCTATTGTCTATTGTATAACAACTTTGAAGTATTTGGTCAGTTTACAGGATTTAAAAAACCTTCAATGTATTTGCATTCATATAGTTTACTCTTACGTTTTACTTTTACGTTTGTTTGTTGGTTTAACAAGGTTTATCAATAGGTTCATATTAATATCCCTTTCTATAGTCAGACACGCATCAATTACATAATATTATTATAATTTGTATTCAAGTATATTATCTACTAAGTATTTATAAAACACGTAACACTACTTACTATTATCGTAAGCCTTACAGGGTCTTGTGATCATAATGGTTTCGGCAGAATTTCAGCTCCTATCTATTCCTGAATGGTAAAGCATTTATGCTGAGCCGAGACCTTTTTGATGTTGTAACACAGCACAGTCTGACTTTTAGAAAAATATTTGTACAAAAAGGGTTTTTGATTGGGATTATAAAGAAAAAAAATAGTTCCAGGTATGTCAATAGGTGGCAGGGCGTCAACTGGAAATAAGGTATGTCAATGTAAAATGAAAGGGAAAACTTTGACTTTTCTAAATCGGTCCATTTTGAAGTAAGGTTGTTTTCCTTTAATTTGACATTGACATACCCTAATTTCCAGTTGACGCCCCCGGCCACCTATCGAGATAATTGGAACTTTTTTTTTTTTCTAAAAATGAAAATCGAAACCTTTCATTGTTTTCTTTCTCGATGTTCTTGATCGTTGTTACTTTTTCAAATTATATTTTTATGTATTTTTTGTACAGCAGCAGTAAATAAATGCAAGTCTATGTCTACTTCACCTACTGCGTTGAAGCTACGCGAAAAAGTCGAGGTATCTGAGTGATGTTGAACATACCTGAAACAATACAAACAGATTGTATTAACATAAATAAAGCGGATTCATTGTCCAGAACATAGAAGCTGATGAATAATAAGTTGTGGATCTCAAAGATAGGGTATAAAAGTTCGTTGTTAAATGGAATCGGGTTAGATAGGATCGAAGCTGAATGATAATGATAAATGAACATGAAAAAGTTTATGCGACAAACAAAATTTCTCGACCAAATATTATCAATGTAGAAGAACGTCACGAAACCAAATTAGGCATAGTTCAGTCAGCAAGTACCCATTACACAAGCTCTGCTTAGCTTGGGGCTAGATGATGCTTTATGGATTGTCCAGCATTAATATTATTGTATACGATTTTCATAGTGTTTAAACACTATGAAAGCAGTTTGCTTAAGCAATAAGAAGATTAAAACAAAATGCATGAAGTTAGGCGCATTAAAAACTTGGCATGCACTTAATTACAAAATAAACAACCCAATCAAACAATTCAAAAGTGATTCTTTATAGCACACATGATGACAGAACAGATTTCCAATAACCGCAGCATCGGATGAGATAATACTTCAAAATTCCACAGCCAATATTTAAAACAAATTAAAATCTCAAAGGTCTGCCGCAAAAACGATATTCTCGGAACAAATAAGCGATTGCTATCGTCATTAACCCTGCAGGCCGGCATTGCCCATACCTACCTCTCTACGTCAAGCGCGTGTCACTCCAGCGTAGCGAAAAACGAAGTATCTTTACAGTTTATTGCTAAGAAATGATACTTAAAACCGTAAATCTTCTCTGATAAATATTAATGTATGAAAATGTCATTGTGTTTTATAATAGTTATTACATTGATACGATATTCTCGGAACAAATAAGCGATTGCAATCGTCAGTATTACATTAACCCTACATGCCGGCTTGCACATATACCTACCTCACTACGTCACTCGTGTGTCATTCCAGCGTAGTGAAAAACTAAGTATCTTGACAGTTTCTTGCTAAGAAATGATACTTAAAAACTTAAACATTCTCTGATAAAATATTAATGTACGAAAATGTCATTGTGTTGTATATTAGTTATTACATTGATACGATATTCTGGGAACAAATAAGCGATTGCAATCGCCATTAACCCTGCCGGCTGGCATTACACGTCAGGCGTGTCTCACTTCGTAGTAGTTGGGTTGTACGAAAAATGAAGTCTCTTGACAGTTTACTGCTAAGCAATGGTACTTTGAATACATAAATCTTCTCTGTTAATTATATTTTTAAATTGTCGTTGGATATTTTTTTCTTTTTGTGTAATTTTTGTAAGTTTTGTTGTTTTGATGCTCTTTTATGAGTATGACAAATGTTTTGTTGCTACTCACGTGATAGATTTTGAGCCTTATCTTATAGCACATTCCTAATTTTTGTTCAGCAATCAAATAAAGATATCCAGACTAATACAATATCTTTGACGACCGATGTGGCGCGGTGGGCGAAGGTCTGCCTGCGACGCAGAAGGTTGCGGGTTCGATTCCCGCCTCGGGACAAATGTGTGTACGATCTGCAGACATTTGTTCAGGGTGTTCTGGTCGTTTTCTATGTATAATAAAAAATATCTCTCTATGTATTGTATTATATTATGTATATCAGTTATCTAGTACCCATAACACAAGCTCTGCTTAGCTTGGGGCTAGATAATGCTGTGTGAATTGTCCAGCATTATTTAATATTTATTTAATTTATTTAATACAACTTTCGTGGGTTTAAAGCTTTTTAACCAAATTATTTTTATGTTAATCGTATTCTGACGTTGACTGTACACAAATTGCATTATTACAGTTTTATTGCGAGAAATAAATCAAAGCAATAGGTGTTAGCGAAGTAATTTTAAAAGTTGAACAACTTCTCGTTTGGAAGTTTGCCGATATTTCCTCGGATTCGCAGACATATCGATCGAGGGTTATCAAAATGTCCCTAACTTCTTTAACGCTATTAATGTTTAATCCAATGCCTTTGTCATCCTGTCTGTGTTTCGACAGAATCGAGACATACATATGTATATGAACTAAGTAGCTTTTGTTCTAACTTAATTACTTTGAAATCTTTACTGACTACAGTCTTAAAGATGTTGTAAAGTTCTTTCTTATCTTAAAAAAACGAAGGGTTCCATACCATTATCTATGAAACGGCAAAAACATCACGGTAAGTAATTATATTTTAGCCCCCTGAAATATTTACTTTATTCTGTTTTTTAGTATTTGTTGTTAAAGCGGCAACAGAAATTACATCATCTATGAAAATTTTAACTGTCTAACTGTATAGTTAGACAGTTAAAATTGTATAACTATCACGGTTCATGGCCTGGCGACAGACGGACAGACGGACGAACGTCGAAAGTCTTAGTAATAGGGTCCAGTTGTACCCTTTGGGTACTGAACCCTAAAAAAGGAACTTCAATACGCGCGGATAGACTGTACCGAACAAAGGCGTCTAGGTCGGCTATAAAAAGGTGTAAAAGGCGCAGCAAGCAAATGAAACTATATTAAGATGCTCTCGGCCTAGATTTTAATGATCCAGTACCTATTCGCGTCTCGAAAGCTCTTTTCCCCAGGAAGCGGGTAATGGAGAGGCAACTATTTAATCTGAGGTAAGGCCTCTTCGATAATTGGGGCCATTAGCCAGCATTTGCAGGTACCTGCCGTAGCCGTCAAATTATAAGTCTCGGCATGAGTAAGACCCTACGACATCGCCGCAAGCTACTTGGACTAACGGAAGAAGGCAGAAAAAAGATAATTCTTAGAATGTTTGTGGATCTTGCCTTTCTATTATTCGTAGTTTAGTTATGAAAACTTTTTGCGATTAGGTATTGGCGTCTAAATGGCATCAGTAATCGCAAAAAGGTTTCATGCAGTCTCATGGAACACGCATGGTACCTATCATACCCGTCATAAGAGAAAAGTAAATTTTGTACAAATCTTACTTTAAGAAAAGTAAATTTTGTACAAGGTACAAATCTCACTTTTCTATTTTGACTAGTTTAGTTTTTTGTAGTTTGAAAGAAGCCTTTAACTTGTTAGTGTTAAAAATTGACACTAAAGTCGTGAATATAAAAAACATCCAAACGGCCAGGAAACCAAAGAACGAATCGGCGAAGTCTACTGGTCTACTATTACTAACATAATGTAGGTGTATACGTATACGTACCTACTGATAAAATGCTTATATTTCTAATTATTCAGCAGGATATACCAGTCCTGATGATAACAAACTTACTAGCTTGTAACTTGTCAGCCAGTAAGTAAGTCAGCATTGCTTTAATGAGATATTGATCACTGATCAGCACGTATGTCATATACAATCATCATCATCATCCTGGCTCTACAACCACGGGTGGGCCTTGGCCTGGTCGAGTAAATTTCTCCATTCGATCCTATTCTTGATTTTTTCCTGCCAGCCGGTCACTCCAATTGCCTTTAGGTCTTGTTGGATCCCATCGAGCCATCTGAGTTTTGGTCTTCCAGGGAGTCTTCGGCCATCACGTTTGCTACGAAGAAGACGTTTTGGTGCTCTGTCGTCTTGCATTCGCTCTACGTGATCAGCCCATCGAAGACGGCCTACTTTAATAAACTTTACGACATTTGGCTCTTGGTACATGTTGTAAAGCTCATGGTTGTATCTTATTCGCCAGCGGTCGCCATCCAGTACATCACCGAAGATTCTTTTTAATATTTTTCTTTTAAACACGAGTGAATGTCATATACAATGATCAAAGCTAAAGAACACAGACTACTATTGCATACAAAAACAATCTGTGACATATTTTCCTTCGAGTCTTCAAAAGGCTCAAAATGTCATACACAAACACACAACCTTGAGCATTATGTAATTCACAGACAAACTGCACTATACGGGTTGTACACAAGATGTGATCTAACAGCTGATAGTGTATCAGCTGAGTTAGGTAACACATTGTCAGAAATGTCGGACGTACCGCACATCCGCGCGGCGCGTGATGAGGGAGACGTGTTTTCTAGTTTTCTGACGGATTCTGAGATAAGCTTGGGGTTTTCAAGTTATTATTTGTTAGTGGCAAATTATTCTAGCCTGGCCTTTCAATAAAGACTCCATTAAATTTAGATTTTAGCATTGGTGCTTTAAAGATTCTTGATTTTATATTTTTGACTTCAAATTGCATTTTGCTGTAAGGTTAAATTTGGGTAAAATTACATTATTTTGTTAGATAAAAAATATTCTTGTTTTGTTAGTCGCTGGATATTTTTATATTGGCTTTTATAGGACTTCCACAATTGATTTTGTTTTATGAAAATTAAAAAAATGCTTTTAAATAATATTACCCATAGGTCACAATAATTGTTAATGAGATTAATGTAACATTGTCGGTAAGTAATTTAAGTTTCAAATAATTTTCTATTAGGAATTATTTTGTTTACTGCAATCTGGTGCATGATTGATTGCACTAGCCCGTCTTGTCTGTACATTTTCTTATAACAAGCTCGTGCAAAAAACAAACAAGCAACCTCACAATCCGGAACTAACAACGTAAAAGATAGCAAACCTATTTCTTGAAATTAGATGCTTGCCCGCATAACGATGCTACAGCACAAAAGCAATTTAGAGTAATGTGTACCAGATTCCGAATTCTATACAAGTTTCTAGTACATAACTTCTATATATTATCTAGGTAGGTATATTAATTTCCGGGTATTTAATGCGAGAGTAACTTACAGAGGATTGTATGCACATTTAATTATGTGGTCGTAATTTCGGCGCGTATTTCAAATATCATTCGAAGAGTACTTCTTGTGTTGCTAACATTACAGAACCACCTACAAGTATTTAACTCCATACTTTCAGAGCTCTTTAAATAAGTATAATATAAAGGTGCGTCCCGATAAGTAACATGTTACATAACTTATGTTTTACGAATTTAACCCGAACACGTTATTAAACATGTTAATAAACTTGACGACCGATGTGCGCTGAACTTGACGCAGAAGGTTGCGGGTTCGATTCCCGCCTCGGGACAAATGTGTGTACGATCTGCAGACATTTGTTCAGGGTGTTCTGGTCGTATTCTATATATAATAAAAAATATCTATCTATGTATTGTATTATATTATGTATAACAGTTATCTAGTACCCATAAGACAAGCTCTGCTTAGCTTGGGGCTAGATAATGCTGTGTGAATTGTCCAGCATTATTTATTATTTATTTTATTTATGTTAAATTTCAACACGTCCATATCCTTTTAGTAATGGAGGCTTTTAAACGAGTAAGGGTCCTTAAAACTTCCTTTTTAATTTTAAAGTTTTTTGCTTACCTTGTATTTTAACATAGATTTTAAGACAGCTCAACCAAATATTGGCTGTCTGATTTAATAAAAAATAATAATAAAATTATTATTTTTTTGAATGTTTTAAATATAAAACATGTTAAATAACATTGTTTTATAAGTAACATATTTTTTTACTAATCTGGACGCACCTAAACATTATACTTTTTTAAACTCATTAGCTATACAGGGCGTCCCACGGATATGCCACATGGAGGGAAAGTACCTTGAATATTGAAGATGGAACATTTTACTGAAAGAAGACATTATTTGAATTTAAAAAACAATTTAAACTGCATTCATAGATGTTTAAATAATTACACGGTTGAACCTGAAATCGAACCCGTTACATGAGAAAAATAATCAGCCTTATCATACCGATCGAAAGGCTTCATCATAAGGGATTTTTTTTGCTTAATAACATAATGTCACAAATGAAAGGAATACATTGAATTTTAACATTTATCGATTTGAAAAATTCTACAACATATGCGATGGATGACATAATATTGCACAGTCGAATAGGCATAATAGACAATAGATACACAAGCTGTTAGATCGACTATCACTGGTGTCAAAACAAATGCCATCAAGACAAGGTAGACTCCAAGATCTTGTCTCCCAAGCCAACCTAACCTGCACGTGGTGTACCCTGCTAGATAACGAACTAGGCTCTGGTGAAAATATCAACATTCTTCATAACTTGATAACTCATATTTTACTATTATTTTCCATTACTTGACACTGGCAGAAAAGAGTCCAACCAGACTCATATTGCCATTAACAAAGAATCATCATCATCATCATCATCAACAAGCGTGAACAAAAGTTAAATGCCAGTTGGGTCACGAGTTGTAGTAAAAACTTCCATTATCATACAAAGCAATAGTTGATAAATTCACATACTAAGTAACCGTGGCTTAGTAACACGTAAAAATAATCTTTGGAAAGTCAGATCGTGAAGTGGCTCTTATTTAATCATGGATTGCAACAACATATGATATCTAGCACATAATAAAAGGCGAAGTACGTCGTCATGACGTCAGCGTTCCTATCATAGCGAAACATGGAGATATCATTCTGGTTGAGTTATAGCGTCAAGCCGATTTGGATGGGGAAATTGGATTTTATTTTTGCATTTACTCGTATTCTGTGGGGAAACGTAGGTGAATTAGAAAGTATGTATTCCTAACATATAGGGAAAATGTGTATAATGTAGTATATAGTGTTTTTCATAATGTTTATCCATATACGCGAAATAGGTAATTTTAATTTAAAATTAGAGAATTGAGATGGAGAATTAATTTAGAGATATTTTTTTAAGTTCCTGAATTAAAAAAAAACTACTTGAAAAACCTTCAGATCATAACGCCTTAGTGGCAGAATCTAGCGCTCTAAAATAAGTCTTATGTACTGACTGTAAATTTACTTGATTTACAAACAATAAATGAATTATGAATCATTTCTTATTTGTAGGTACAACAAACATGACCCCCTACCTACACATAAGTAAAGCATCGCCGACAACAATGCATCGCATCTTTTTACTATAGCTTTCAATTCATATATTTCGTTAAAAACTATCACCATATACCAATAAACTACTAAGAATTTATTTGTTATTTTTTATTTCTAATATAATATACTTCAGTGGTAATAACTTAGGTAGGTACTTAAAATTAAAGATTAACAATGACCTCCGCACTAGGCTAGGCCTGTTTCGCGGGGTATCGAGTGCATAGTTAGTTTGCAATCATAAAACAGAAAAAGGAAAAACTGAAAAAATGTTTAACAAATAAGAGGAAAACACTGACAAGATTAAAACAAGTCTAAAATCAATTGAAAACACTTGCCAGCGAACCTAAGCCGTAGACCGCCAAGCCACGCTTACCAAGCTTATTAGGCAGTACCGAAGCCTCAGAAACGACGGGTCAAATGACGTCACGAGAATAAAATAAGAGTGTACAGTGTGCGATCAATCTGCGGATCTAATGGAATCTACACACCAACGTAGCCTACCCGCCGACACAATCCGGCAGGTTTCATGTCGGCAGCTTAATCAGCGGCTAAGGTCACACCGACAGTGTTTTGACAGCTAAGCTGCTTAAAAGTTGACTAAACACTGTCGGCAATCTGTAACATTTATACACCGAAACATTGCCACAAGTCGCGTAGCAATGCCGCCAGCATGATTCTGTAACTAAATGAACGCTGCCGAAACTAACCCGCCTCTCTGTGTCGGCGGCGTTTGTGGGTTAGGTGTGTAGAGTCCTTAATAGCGACTGTCTGACCCGTGGCGCCGTTCTGGCGAAGCACCCCAGACTCACTACGTAGGAGTCAGCGGTTATGGACTGTACTGCTATAATTCTAGGGTATCGGAGCAATCGACTCGAGAACTCGTGTTCTTATTCAACTTATAACACTGTGAATTTTCCTGTAAGCATGTCGCTTCATTGTGGCGGTAAGCTTCTATAGTTCTGGGGCATCAGAGCTATTGACTCTCTTGAAGTTTTGTTTGTTGTCTAAACTTAAATCTTCGGTTATTGTTACAAAGTTATCTGCATTGGATGTCTTGTTTAAAATTTGATTGACGATGATGGTTTTTCAGACGTGTCTAAGAGTCCGTAAAGTCTAATGGTTAATACTTTAACTTTTGATCTTTCGTTGAATAAAGTTTAATAAATAAATTGAACAGCCGAAAGCAACATAAGTGTGCTTATATGACTTCCATTTTGAACTCAATTGTAGCACTCATTTTCAGCAGTTTCAGGGCGCTTTGCCAAATCCCTCCCATTGCCTACAGCCTTCACTCAATATGGTATTCTAGAAACATGATATGACGCATAAATATCTATTATGGTAATTACGTCGGTAACAAAAGCCTTTGTATGTTGGCTGACCCATTTGTTTGTCCATTGACATACATCTAATGTGAGATTTACAAGGTTTTATTCATTTCTTCATGAATACCGAAAATCAACCAGTTAGTTACCCCGATAAAGAACAACGTGCATCTCAACACTCAAGTTGGTTGCTCAGATAATTCTTGCAACACAAAAACCAATCCCAAAAGATCCATAAAGTTGCCAAGAAATCGTCTGCAATCAAGTCTGCTGCAGCGCGAATGAATAAACACTCTTTTGGGGAAAATAACCTTCAGACACGGCAATCTCTCAGCAAGATCCCGTAAATTATTTCCCAACGAGAGACCGGTTGTAATTGGTGTCAAGTGAATTTTCTGTTTACGGATCTCAGACATTAGCAGGAACCGCGCTTGCGGTACTCGCTACGTGCTGGCCTGCAGGCGCAGCCTCATCCCTGTGCGTGCGCCGAAACTGTGACAGCCGGTCGGTGTGGTGCGGTAGGTCAGGCCCAGACCGCATTCCGAATGCACTCGCCACTCACCGCACCCGCGCCGCCCGCACCACGCCCGCGCACCGCTCTCACTAAATATAGCCTCTGCGAAGTGAACGAACGCGGCCTCTAGCTACGCCGCAAACAAGTGCAAATCATTCAAATGCGTAGCCACTTTGGATTGATTGTACACCGAGGCAATTGTAGCCGTAAATGCTCCGTTTGAGCGCGTTCGGTAATTTGTTAGTGACCCGGAAGTGCTACAAGATTTCGGCGGCGCTTCGTAGCACTTTCGTAGCGCGTCGTAGACCGCCACTGAAATGACTTTACTTACTGTTTTATGGACGTTTTTAGTTCCATTTACATATTTATGATCGTTTCTACTTGATTGGTTTCTTTTATGATTAAAAGTAATGAAAAATGGTAATAGACGAGAAGGAGCTACTTAAAAAACCCC